>JADMNL010000030.1:163855000-165340000 GCA_016271365.2 Neoceratodus forsteri | reverse complement strand
TGAACCCCCCAGTCCGACACGCTGGATCCACAACCAACACCTCAGTCTTATCAGAGTTCAACTTCAACCAACTCGCATCTATCCACTCCTGGATTTCACTGAGGCAATTATCAAAGACCGAGAGAGTTCCATCCTGCTCAGGTGTAAAAGAAAGGTAGAGCTGGGTATCATCAGCATAGCAGTGAAACCTCAGCCCATACCTTCTTACAATGCCTCCGAGGGGCAGCATGTACACTGCGAACAACATGGGGGACAGTACCGAACCCTGAGGAACCCCACATGACAGAGAGACAGGACCCGAGGAATAAATCCCAGATACCACTCTCTGAGTTCTTCCAGTGAGATAAGATGTAAACCACCTGAGGACTACACCAGATAGTCCACAGATGCAGTTCAGATGGTTCAGCAATACCCCATGGTCCACAGTGTCAAATGCTGATGAGAGATCTAGAAGAACCAGAATAGAACGGCTCTTCCGATCTCTAGCCATCAAGAGATCACTGAGCACCCGAACCAGCGCTGTCTCGGTACTATGCCTCTTTCGAAAACCGGACTGGAGGGGTTCATAGATATCATGGATGGTCAAGTGGTTCTCCAGTTGTATGGCCACTACTTTCTCTATCATCTTCCCTATAAAGGGAAGATTAGAGATCGGCCTGTAGTTAACATGGGAGTCGAGGTCCAAAGAAGCTTTCTTCAGAAGGGGTGTAACCACCACCTCCTTCAGGGAGCTAGGAAACTCACCTTTTTCCAAGGAGCACCCGACTATCTGTGTAAGAACCGGACCGACAGAATCAATAAAACCTAAAATCAGGGAGGTTGGTCCAGGATCTAAACTACAGCGTGTAGGGCGCATACCCTGGACAATCCGCATGACATCCATGAACTCCGGTCGATCGAAGGTACTCCAAGAGGACAGAGGGGAGGCAGCCATGTGCCGGTCTACCACAGTACCAGAGTGTGCTGGACGAAGCGCCGCCCTGATGTCAGCCACCCTTTCTGCAAAGAATCGAGCAATATCATCACACTCTATCTGCAAAAAAGCTTTTCGTACCTGCAGGCACATTGGGCTGCACAGTCTGTCTACAGTGTGAAAAAGCTGAGCTGGTCGATTCTGAACAACAGCAATCTCCCTGGACAGGAATTCTACCTTCTTACGGGAGATTGCCGATTGATAGGCCGCATAATGCTCCATCAATTTAAGGCAGTCAGCATCAAGAGAGGATTTCTGCCAGCAACACTCTAACCTTCATCCCAATCGCCGCATCTCCTTCAATGTCCCATCAAACCATGGAGACCGAGGGCGAAGGGAGAGGGGACGAACTCGGACAGGAGCAATGAGATCCAGGGCCGCCAATATAGCATTATTATAGGCTACAATGAGGGCCTCTGGGTCGCTGTTTGCTACTGGAAGAGACGATAGGTCAAGTACCGCCGCCAGGCCTTCAGAGCTAATACCTCGTAAAGGGCGATACCTGACCATCTACACAGGGGTAGGCCTATGAAGCGGGGTGCTCAAACTAAACCCCACGGTGTAATGATCAGACCATCCAACTGGTTCCACCCCCAAGTTTGAGGCCTCGATCCCCAGGAGGAAAACTAAATCGAGAGAGTGACCATACTTATGAGTAGCAGTAGTAACTATCTGTGTCAGACCCAGAGATGACATTAACTGGAGGAAGTCTTGTCCAAACGGCGAGAGTTTGCCATCGACCCAGGCGTTAAAATCGCCCAGAACCATCAATCTGGGCGATTCAAATGCCACATCGATGACAAAGTCCGCCACTTCCTGAAGGAAACACTTCTTATCACTGGGTGGACGGTAAATGAGAGCGATCCTACAACCTGCACCTGCTACAACAACAGTACACTCAAACGACTCAGCCTCCTCAACTGGTACATTCACAAGGTTTAGTTCGGTCTTGAAACAGACCGCACCCCCCTCCCATAATCCAATCTCGGGCAGTGAAGTGAATCACAGAGTACCCGGCTGGAGTTAAAGGCCCCAAAATGGGGCCAGAGTTCTCATCCAGCCAGGTCTCAGTGATACAAGCCAGGTCCATCGATCCCACAAGATATGCAATAATTGCAGTCTTGTTTTTGATGGACCTGGTATTGCATAACACCGCCTGAGTTGGATGAACCTCCAGAGCCGGCCGAACCATCTGCCCATCAAAACTGATGGTGCACTTGGGTATGGAAACCAGGCATGGCGGACCACATTCCTGGTTCTATTTCACCCCAGGGCATCTCCTGGACCTCACAACCCCAATGTGATGGCTCAACTCATTCACCCTTCCCTGTTTCCTCCCCCCCATGAGTGATACCCAGCACCCTACAGTGCCGGTAAGTTGTAAATTGCAATGGAGGGGAGAAAAAGGAGCAGAGAGTGGAAGGTGAATAGCGCACGACCGTGGGGGCAGGCCTCCAACACATACTAATAGTCACTTTTAACAGATAACCCACAACCCAAACACAAACCATAATACCTTCTGGCATGTGGAGTACCACCCTCCAGTTTTCCTCAGAAATGCTTTGCCCCAGGTCTCCTTCCCATAAAGCTTTTGTGTTGCTATGCAGTTTTGAAACTGTTAAAAGTGTCTACTCTCTTGCCATGTTCATCACAAAAAAATGAAGCATCCTGGTGTGTGTTGTGCTGTTTAGCATCAGAAATATGAACCAGCATTATCCTAATACATCAACATTATGAATAAGTCTAGTGCGCACAGTCAAAAAGTAACCTCAATGAGTGAGATTTTAAAAATTGCTAGCATCAACCGTATTTATTGACTTCAGTCATAAAAATATTGGAGAGGATTAGAACTATGCTGAAACTAAGGATGTAAGAACTACAGTATCGCTAAAAACCCAGATGGGGACTTTTTATCATAATGGTTTTTATCCTCCTTAGGCAAGACGGGTGGCTTCTCAGCCCTGTCCCTGTGCACTTGCAGCCATCTCTTACCTCGTCTTGGTCAGAGATTCCTATGTCCCACGGATTCATCAACCCCAACCCCCTATTGCGCATCCAGATCCGCTCTGGACCAGAGAGGCAGAGTGGGCCACAGTGCAACGGGCAGAGGTTCTCAAAGCCCATCCTCTGTTTTTCCTCCTGTTTTCTCCTTGGGCCTGTAGATGTACAACGAGCACAATGTGCGTGCTCCGCCTCTACAGAGATGCCCCCAATGATATGTAAGTGGGATCCCTTCCCATTGTGTGACTCGCTTGTGCTGTCACTCAGACACCTCCAGCTGGCAGTCAACAGCGAGACACAGCAACCCCCCTCCCTGAGGGTGGAGAGCAGTCCTATGGACGCGCAACCCACCCTCACTTGTCTTACACCAAGTGACCCATGTCTGTTTTCGAATCTGGCTGCTGGCATGGCAGGAGGTGAGGTGCCCAGCGCATCAGCCCTCCATACCCCTGGGATGGCTTATGGTGCCACTTTTTGACTACTACCAACTACTGCTGTTTTAGAATTGGGGGCACTAAGCTCAAACCTTCTTGGCAGGAATTACCTGAGTAGCATGACCACTGGGTGGCTAGCACTAGCACCAACAGTCTCAAAATGAACAAAACGGTAATTTACTAAGAATAAAGGGCCATTGGGCTTCCCGTGACCCAGCTAGCCCATCTATATCCTGGAATGATTAAAAAGAAATCTGACCATTCAGAACTGTGTTAAACATTTCAACTGTAAGAAGTATGAGCCTACCTTTAATGCTCTTCGGATCTGTAGACTTCTCCTGTTCCTTGCCTTTCACTGCAAAATAAAAAAAATATATATAAACTAGGAGCCAGACATTGGCGTTTTGTGAGAGTTATCTGGCACTGTAGACAAATTCATTAGACTGGATTTGGATAGCTTTTCCCAACACGGACAGCAGGGCCACTAAACTATGGAGTCAAGGTCGCAACGAAAAAAACTGATGGCCATGGTTCATTCAGAGGTGAATAAAATGGTAGCCTGCCAGTTAAAGGCATGCCGGCTGCTGAGAGGGTTCCTTTATCACACACGCTGTCTACTGGACAACTAGCAGCACTGTGATTCAGCTGGCCACCAAGACACTGTGCCGGACCACCAAAACAGTGCAAGTCATAGCCCTGTGGACTACTACTTTGCTAAAGAAGGTATCTGTCCATCTCTTACTTCTGACCTTCCTCAGGAACCTGGAATGTTGGTAATGCAAAGTGTCCCAGCATGCTTTGTGCTCTCTGATGAGCCCTGACATCTCATGAAATAGTTGGAAAAAACTGAATATTTAGATACACATCTGCTTATATTCTGTATTTACCTTCCTCTTTCCCTTTACAAAGACTTAGAAATCACGTCTGTGATTTCAGCCAATCAGACACCAGGCCGGCTTCCTTTAGCGGTCCTGACTGTATTTGGGAACAGCAGAATGCAAAGTAACCTCAGAGTGTATTAAAGCACTCAGGAACACACGTTGCCTTCCTTTACTGTCATATGTATTTGGATTTTGTTTTGGTATTTTTGAAGTGCATGTCTGGAGCCACCATACAGGAGGTGGAAACTTGTAGCTCCACACTTCATCAACTCAGCCATTTATTTTCCTAGAAAACTTGCACACGGCATGCAATGTAAACAACAGGCCCGGCATTTCCCATTTACTGTCACCCATGTGGGTAGTAGTTCCTGCAATGTATACAAGTCTGCTGCTTGCGACAAAGCATTCAGTTTCAAAATAGGAGTCTGCTCACCATTTATGTAAAAAAAGCTTCCATACAAAATATTGTCTCACCCTCCCAGATATCTGAGTGTTACATCATTTCCACTATATTATTTTCTTTTTTTGGAAGGTGGGGCACCCAGGATCCCCCCTGCAGATTTTCAAGGGCCATGTTAAAAATTTCAGGAATGCTTCACATCACCACCAGTGTACCTTATCAGCTATGTGAAAATAAGGCAGAATAATGCACAACGAAAGTAACCGGAAGGGGTAGATCACTCGGCTGCTGAACTGCCTGATACAGTCAAACCCCAAAATGAGGAGGGGCTCTGTACTCTGAGGTTAACAGAGCTTCAAAAAAGGATAAAAGAATGAGTCTCTCTCACTCTCTGTCCTATCAGACCCTCAGATCTGCCAACTTTGGGCTGTCAAGTACTGCTGGGTCAGCAGGTTTCCACATCATCCTCCATGAACACACAATCGTTTGAATGGAGACGGGAAGGAAAATAGGACCAAATCCTCCTTTTATTTTTACGCAACCAGCAAAGAAAAGCGACTGCAGCTAAAACAACAGGACTAGCATCAGTTTTGCAAGTGGGTGTTTGAACTTTACTAGACCAGTTTGGCAGGATGTTCAGTAGTGCAGTAAATACGCCCCATCCTCCCCCTTTTCTCTCAAAAACAAAACACATTTACTGCAGTTCTGAACATCCTGCCAGGCTAGTCTAGTAAAGTTCAAATACCCACCAGCAAAACTGACAACAGCCTGTTGCATTAGCAGTGTAGCTGTTGCAACAGTGAAATTACACTTTTTGTTTTCCACAGAAGTGTTTATCTTCTCTCCAGGACGGATCATGCAGTTTACTCAGCCCTGTCCCCACTGACCGCAGCCGTCCCTCAACTCCTCCAGCGGACCGGAAAGATTGGGTATGCCAGTGGCGAGACGGGCAGTGCTTCATATAGCCCACCCTCCATTTTTCTCCTGATTTTTCTCCCCAGGGAATAGCAGTATGCGCAATGAACACGCAAGCATGCTCCATCTCCAAGGAAGTGCTCCAGCACTCTGTACGCTGGCCCTTCCCCCTGGATATGAGACTTGCACGTGCCACCACCTGGCTTCTGGCAGGTGGGAGTAAAGCGGCAAGTCATGGGATCCCCCAACCCCCGAGGAAAAAGAGCTGTCCTACAGATGCTCAATCTTCTCTCTCCCAGCCCCTGAGCAACCCAAGTCCGTTTCCAAACCCGGGTCACCACTGTGGCAGCAGGGAGGCATAAATGCCTCAACCCTCCATGCCACCGGGCCAGCCTGTGTGGAATTACACTTTACGAGTTTTGGGAGCTCCTAAGGTCCAAGTCTTTAAAAGTGCCCTCACCCTTCCCATTCCGAGTCAATGGCAGCGATGCAAGAGTTACAGGGGCCTTACTTCAGAGCTATGGGGGCCAAGCCCTGGCAAGCGCCGCCCTATGATTCCAACTCTGGGTAACAACATTGGGCTCCAGGGTTCTGCTTAAAACCTAGGGGTGCAAACTGAAATGATGGGGCACACCTATGTGTAAGTGCTTTAGCAGAAACACTGGTTGGAGGTACACAGTGCATTCTGATTTTCGAGGGTCCACAGCTGCTACATGAGGTTATTGTGTACATGGATGTAATGCAATAATTATCCTTTCGCTTCTGAGAAAAAGCAGCCAAGAAGAAGAAATAGTTAGGCCCAACAAAAAACAAAATGCACTCTATTAGCTAGCCTCACAGTGTGTGTGTGTGTGTGTGTGTGTGTGTGTGTGTGTGTGTGTGTGTGTCTGACCTATAAGAAAAAATTACTCACTATAGTAATGTTATGCAAGCATTAATCCACAACAAGGAGGGCTCTTCTAGGAAATTAATGCCTGGTTTGGGGTGGGGGTGGGGGTTGGCACACGAGGCCGCAGGCCGAGTGCCTCCAACCACCAACCAGGCATTAATTCCCTAGTAGAGCCCGACTCTGGAGTGGATTAATGTGCCTCTAACAGATCCTTCACTGTGTTTACACTTCAGCAGTCACTGCGACTGATAGAACCTATGCAAATTTTTAGAATCTGAAACGTAGGTTCAAACTCTGCATCCACTCCCCACTCTGGCTGTTGCTCAGATCTGTTTCCAAGCCAGAATGGAGCAGCAGCTAGTGAAACTAGCGAAACATTATCATAGAATTTTAAAAACGCTGAACAAATTGAAAGCAGACTTGTGACACGCTGTCATACAAAACCAAATTGACAATTGTAGGAACTGCATTAGTAATGCTCAAGCAACCTCAAAGAAAAAGAACTGATTCTTGAGTGAACCTATTTCAGGTTCTGGAAGAAGAAGAAGCAAGATTTGGGAGTGTAAACATAGCAAGGGATCCCTTAACAAGAAACATTACTACAATGAGTAATTTTTTTTTTCTTATAACCCCAAGAATCCCCCACTTAGTATTTACAGTTTAGCAGACTTCACAGCAGTACCTTGTGAGGCTGGGTCCAGCACCTAGTTAGGAAGAAGGTTCTGCAAGACAGCAGTTCCAAGGGCCGGCCCGTCGGCGCAGCGGTTGGATTTCCGCTTGCGATGCCGGCGACCCGGGTTCGGGAACGGACTCGGTCGCTGGAAGGGCTGGGCTGGGAGAAGGACAGAGCGTCTTGCGGACTGCCTCTTCTCCAGGGGAGGGTGGGTTAGTGCTCGGAGCACTAGTGACCCCGGCGGAGGCTGGGAGTCACAGCTACCGCACTCAGACACTTTGAAGCGGGCAGGACGCCGCGCCATTGCACGTCCTTCTGTGAAAAATCGAAAATGGACGGCTGCCGCCCGCCCTCCATGAAGCCCGCCGCCGGCTTTAATTAGCCCCCAGGCCGGCCCTCCAACCTATCCCAGTCTCTGCGGGTGTCGTCGCCATCCCGCAGCTCCCGCTGGGGTAATTCACGGGCATCGGAGGGCTCGAGGTCGCTCTGGGGGTGGAAGCCGTCGGCCCGTGACCGGGCTGATAACATTGGACGGCCGGCAGCTAGGTAGGAGGAAAAATGTAAATGGAAAAAAAAAAAAAAGACAGCAGTTCCAAAGCTGGCATCCCTTCTGGACTGTATGTCCAAACAGTAGTGCTTTGTGAAGGTGCGTACTGTTGTCCAAGTAGCTGCTTTACAAATGTTTAACAATGGGATGCCCCTTGAGGACGTTACGGAGGTACCCCTTGTGGAATGTGCCCTCAAACCTCTTGATGGCTTTTTCCACCTTTTCCGTAGGTGAACTTGAAGGCAAGAGACTATCCAGTGACAGACAGATCTCTTTGCAGCTGGTCTGTCTTTACCAACCTCACCGAAGGTATTCAAAAGCTGGGTACTCTGGGACCTGACATCCTTTGTCTGGCCCATGTAGGTAGACAGGACTCGCTTTAGGGCCAGGCTATGCAACTTTTCCTCACCTGGACTGGAGTGCTCTGGATAAAATACAGGAACAGTCACTGACTGAGTCAGGTGGAACTCAGATACTACCTTAGGTGGGAATTTTCCATTGGTTCTAAGAATTACTTTATCCCTATAGGGCAGGGGTTCTCAAATGGTGAGGCCAGCCTCCCTGGGGAGGCCCCAACCTGTTCAAGGGGAGGCTCAAGCAAGTCTGAAAAAGTACTGTATTTAAATTTTGAGTTTTATATACTTTGTGTGAAGAGATGAAGCAAACTGAAAGAGGATAATAGTAGGTGAACTGAATGTATTTATTTACTAATAGGTGACAAGGGAAGGTGAATGAGCCAAGGCTCATTTCAGGTGTACCCGGGGAAGGGTAGGGAGTGAATACATTTAAAAAGGTAACTGCAAAACAAACAAGAAATATACAATGAACAACAGTGCAAACAAATACGAACAATAAATTAATAATGAGTGGTGACAATTGATCAATTTGTAGTCTGATGGCAGAACAGCCCAAATACAAGGGTTGAGCATAGAAGTGCTAAGAGCAATAGCAGTAAGGAGCAAAGTAATAAGCTGAATAACAATATTTGTTTATTTCATTTGTTATTCAGATAACACCTTTGAGCACGGGAGCTCTTTTTCAAAGGTTTCACGTCCGTATAAGACAAAGAACTGAATGTGAGCCAAGTACTCAAAGGGGTTTCAATATATTCATGGTGTACTGCACAAAGAACAGTATGTTATTTTTCTTTGGGGAGTTCCAAGATTATTTCAGTTTTCAGGGGAGGCTCAAAATCTTTTCCATGGATTTGGGGAGGCTCACTGTGACAAAGTCTAAGAACTGTTGCTATAGGGGATTATGTAATTTGGCTCTGTGCAGAGGGTTTGAAAGCAGAGGTCATTGCAACTAGGAATACGGTCTTCCATGTTACATACTTCTGGTCAACAGTTTCCACAGACTCAAAGGGAGCTTCCATAAGCTGGGCAAGGCATACAGTGAGGTCTCGAGAGGGGGTCCCTCATTGGGGGGTATAAATGGCTGAAGCAGTTAAAAAAACTTTTGAAAATGGGTTGTGAGGCCAAAGACTTTCCTTGCCAGCTGATATGTATGCTGAAACTGCTGCTAAGTGGACCTTTAAAGTTGAAGGCCGCAGGCCTAAAGAATGTAGGTGTACTAAGTATTCCATAATTAGAGGCAACTCTGCCTCTCTTGGGTTTATTTTTCTGGGGGTACACCAGAAAGAAAACCTTTTCCATGAAATCATAAGCACCTTCAGGACTTACTCTGAGAGATTCAATCCAGAAAATTTTAACTCCTCAAGAACCATGCATTCAGGCATAGGGTCCTGGGGTTCGGAAATGTTATTCTGCCCTGCGACACACGTCAACAGAGTGTGACTGAGTGGCAGGCTGATTGGATTCTTGCTGGACAGATCCAGGAGTACTGAGTACCAGGTCTATCTGACCCAGTCTAGAGCTATCAGGATCACTGTTGCAGGTTCCCTCCTGAATTTTAGGAGTACTTTATGAATGAGTGGGAATGGTGGGAAGGCACACAGAAACCTCCCTGTCCAGTTTAGTACCAAGGCGTCCTCTGGGACTATCCTCTGGCTGGTGGTCTGCAACAAAATGGTGGGAGCTAGTAGTTCTCCAAAATGCAAACCAGTCTATTTTAGGAGCACCCCACCTTTGGAACGCTGTGACCAGAACCATTGTAAATGGAGTCCACCCTGAAGAAAGAAAGGTTACTAGTGGGGTACCGCAGGGTTCAGTATTGGGTCCAGTCCTTTTTAATGCCTTCATCAGTGACATTGCAGAGGGACTGGAAGGAAAAGTATGCCTTTTTGCAGATGACACAAAGATCTGCAACAGGGTTGATACACAAGGAGGCATGGAAAGGATGAAAAGGGACTTGGCAAGGTTGGAGGAATGGTCAGAAGTATGGCAGCTAGGATTCAATGCAAAGAAGTGCAAAATAATGCACCTGGGAAACAAGAACCCAGGGAAGAATACACAATGGGTGGGAGGTAGTAACAACAACAAAAAGGAAAGGGACCTGGGGTAATCATATCAGATGACCTTAAGGTTAGCAAGCAATGTGAGAAGGCAGTAGGGAGGCTGGGGTATACTGGGATGTATAGGGAGAGGCATCAGCAGCAGAAAACAGGAAGTTGTTATCCCTCTGTACAGACAGTTGGTGAGACCCCATCTGGAGTACTGTGTCCAGTTCTGGAGACCCCATCTCCACAAGGACACAGACAGGATAGAGGTAGTCCAGAGGAGGGCAACTAAAATGGTGCAGGGTCTGCAAGAGAAGCCGTATGAGGAGAGACTAAAGGAGCTTAATATGTATACCCTTGAGGAAAGAAGGGAGGGGGGGACATGATAGAAACTTTTAAGTACCTCAGTGGAATCAACAAAGTCCAAGAGGTAGCATCTTTCAGAAAAAGAGACGTGCAAGAACAAGGGGACACAATTTAAAGATAGAAGGAGGCGGTTCAGGGGCAATGTGAGGAAGTATTATTTCACAGAGAGGGTAGTGGATGCATGGAACAGCCTTCCTGAGGAGGTTGTGGGGTCTAAAACTGTGGGAGAATTCAAGAATGCATGGGACAGACATAAGGCAATTCTTGAGGGGGGTAGGAAGAAATAGGCTGTTGGTTAACTAGGATCTACGGCCTATCCTGTAGGTAGAGAAATGGGCAGACTAGATGGGCCAAGCGGTCCTTATCTGCCGTCAAAGTCTATGTTTCTATGTTTAAGGCCCATTTGTGATTTTCCTGGCTGATTCTGCTTAGGGAATCCACCAGGACATTGTCTTTCCCTTGCAGATGCACTGCAAATATGTTTGCTTCTAAGGAATATGCCAGGTCCCAGATCCTCATTGCCTTCGTACATAGTTTTGAGGATCTTGTTCCTCCCTGCTTGTTTATGTAATTCACTGTTGTGGTGTTGTCTGTCCTGATTTTGACTGACTGACCCTGTACCTGGGAGGCGAAACACACATTGCTAGCAGTACTGCTGCGAACTGCAGAAGGATGATGTGTTCTAGTGACTCCTGTGGGTTCAATGTGCCACTCACTGTGAGGTCCTGCAGGTGAGCACCCTACCCAGGAGTCTGGCATCTGTAGTAAGAATATGTGTTGGTGAATGCTGAAGGAAAAGGATGCCCTCTCTGAGGTGGTTTTCTTCCACCACTCTACTTCCACTAGTGCTTTTGTCACTTCCACTAGCTTTGAAAGGGGAGTCCCATCTTTGAGACCAGTTGTCTCTTAAGTGGTACTGGGTATCTCTCATTTGGAACCTACACATGAAACCACAGCTGTGGATACTGCCATGTGCCCTAGTAACTGCAGGAAGTCTCTTGTGGATCTTGGTTGACTTGCTGTGAAAGACTCTGCTGTTGCTATCAAAAGCTATACTGTACCGCTAGCCTGCGGAAGAAACGCAAACAAGCTCTAGCTGGGACTTCTGAAGGTTTATGAAGAATCTCAGGTTCTCCAAGGTGCTTTATACCAACTGAACTGAGCATCTTGTTCCTTGTTCGTGTTTTCCCCAAGACTAGCAAGTTGTCCGGGTAAGGGAAATCCACCACGCCTTGTTTTCTCGGATGTGCTGCCACTACAGCCAAGTACTTTGTGAAAACCCTTGGTGCTGAGGTGAGACCAAATGAGAGAGTAGTGAACTCGTATTGACAGTTTCCCAGCTTGAATGTGAGATATTTCTGTGGGATTGTCTGATCAGGCTATGAAAATAGGCATCTTTCAGATCCAGGGATCCCAGCCAGTGACTCTTCTGCAACAGTGGTATCACTGTTCTTAGTGTGACCATCTTAAATTTCTCATTTTTCAAATGTTTGTTCAGGAACCTGAGATCTAAAATGGGTCATCAACCCCCATTTTCCAGTCAGTCAGAAAGTATCTTTAGAAGTGAGCCCCTGCCCCGTGGGAGGCAGGGACTTTTTCTATGGCTTTTTATATTAAGTTGTTTTTTTCACTTCCAGTTCCAGCATGCTTTTTTCTGTGGGATGGTGAGCTGGAAAACTTCCAGCTTTCTGCAGTTTGGAAAGTGTCTGAACTGCAGATACATCCCCCCAGCCCACTATTTCCAATACCCACTTGTCTATGATAATGTTTACCCATTCCTGGAAGTAGTGCGTTAATCTTCCTCCCACTGGCAATGGTTGGACGACCTGGGCAAAACTGTCAGGGGTTAAGTTTTGGCTGGGGCGTAGGTGCTGGAGCTGTAGTATTACACCTGGAAGCCCTTTTTCCCCCTTCCCCATGATAAACTCTTTGTGACTGGTACTCACAGAGGGCATAAGAGACATAGGCTCTTGGGGAAGTATCCCCCGCCTTTAACAAATTGATGGTATAAATTGTGGGCTTTAGAGGGCAACCATGTCTCTTGACAAAGCAATTACTGCAAAACGTTGAGACGTTGGTGGAGGGGCCAGAGTGCTGTCTGACACCATATGCTGATATGAAATAAAAATCTAGAAGAAGAACTCTTCTTTCATCTCTGGCATGAGTGCAGCTTATTTGCTGTTTTTTTGAAAGTTTCAAGTTATAACTAACACACCGGGCACTTTTGTGTCTCCTTTTTGTTTCGTTTTTTAAAAGGATGGTAGTCCTCAGTCAGGAAAACCTTCACACACACAGTAATTTTTGCTCTCTCACAAGCAGCAGCCTGGACTACTCCGTGACGATCAGGATGGGCATACAGGTATTCCACTCCCTGCTTGTCCACCTGATACTGTCTTTCCAATGTTCTTCGGCTGCAGCTGAAGTGTTGCACACATGATTTTTGATATGGCCTTCTTAAAGGGAGGCTGTCATTTGCAGGGGCTCCTGCCCTTGAAAACGTCACCCTCCAGTTAAGCTTTTTGCTAAAAAGTGCATTTTTTATGCCCGACAAAGTAGTTTAATTTAAGAAAGCAAAGTCCGCTACCCGGAAGTATGGCGGACTATCGGGCATCACCATTAACTGTAATGGTGTGGTGCCACACCCTACGCTTCAATCCAAATGCATTGAAGTGCAGGGTGCGGCGCCACACCCTGCGCTTCAATCCAAATGCATTGAAGCGCAGGGTGCAGCGCCACACCATTACAGTTAATGGTGCCGCCCGACAGTCTGCCATACTTCCAGGTAGCGGACTTTACTTTCTTAAATTAAACTACTTTTCCAGGCATAAAAAAATGCGCTTTTTAGCAAAAAGCTTAACTGGAGGGTGACGTTTGCAGGGGCGGGAACCCCTGCAAATGACAGCTTCCGTTAAAGTGGCTCATGTACGGGAAGCAGCATTCTTTTTGGTAGAGCTACTCCCAACATGTCCTAAAAATCAACATTCTCTTCATCCTCCTCTGTCTCTAGTGGGGGGATGTTGAGGGTACTGACCATCTGTCTGCCAAATGAGGAACGGTATGAGTAGTTCTCATAATGCCTTGGAGGAGGTTCAAAATCTTGTTCAGGTGCACCTTCTAATTCCATGGGGTCACCTTCCTCCATTTGTACACAATATTCTTCTTCCTCCTCCTCTGCAGGCAGATAGATAAGAAGCCTGAGCCGGGTAGCAGGTATCTTATTAAAGGAAATCTGTCATACACTGAAACCCCCCAAAACTATACCACCGCAATCAGGCTTTTGCAAGCCAAAAACAATTTTTTAATGGGTTTAACTTACTTTATTTGGTTGTAGTAAACTCTGTGATGAGGCAACATGGCGGATGCGACGCGGTACCATTTCATGTGACACTGCGGTGCCGCAAGACTCGCTTGTATGCATTTCAATATAAGCGAGCGGTGTGGTGCCACGCTGTCACATGAAATGGTACTGTGCAGCATCTGCCATCTTGCCTCATCACGGAGTTTACTACAATAAAATAAAGTAAGTTAAACCCATTAAGAAATGTTCTAACTTCTTGAAAACCCTAATCCTTGAGGAAATAGCTTTCGAGGGTGGGCAGTTTCAGCTTATGACAGCTTTCTTTTAAAATTTCCCATAGCCAGAATCGCCTGGAAAAACTGCCACACTTTCGATATGTCTACTGATGAGGGCATTTTATCTCCTCCATCAGCATGTTCCCTTCTCTGCTAAGAAGGAGTGGCAGTGACATTCTTTTCTTTAAATTTCTTTTTGGCAGACGCCATTTCCAGGGCCTGCTCTGAGGTTCTTTTATTCTTATTTCTGCCACCACTGGATTCAGGGTTCTCCCTTTCGGATACCCTGGTTTCTGAACTATTTTTACCAAGCCTTTCTGATGGCAGTGCAGCTTTATCTTTTTTCATGTTACCTTTAACATTATTTGCTGCTGAACATGAGGAGATGAACCCTTCAAATGTGTGCTTTCCACCATTGTTAGGAAATCCATAAGAGCTTTTTTTTATTATTTTTAGGTGACATAGAGGCAGACTGAGAAGGCATGCTTCCTTTTAAAGTTTTTTTTTCTCTTCTTAATAAGGATTTGGGGCATAAATATGACAGGATTTACAATTTATAAAGTCGTGTTGCGGACCAAGACACTTTAAACAAAGCTTGTGGCAGTCTGCCCTTGCCAGGAGCTGGAAACAATTTTTACAGTTTTTTGAAGGTCCAACAAGGTCTCTCTGATATACAAATTTAAGAGAACATTGATAATACAGAAAAAAATGACTCCCTAAACTAATGCAGTACAACAGCCCAAAGCAAACCCGGCTCTTGTACTGTGGAAACTGTTCCAAAGTTCAAATTATGGTTCCTGAAACAGGAACCAATTAATTAAGGTGAAAGAGCACCAACAGAAATGGAAATTGAAAGCGTTCCATCCTCTAATTTGTAAGTTAAAAATACTAAACCACTGCTATTTAAAATAAAAAATGGTTCAGTAGCTGAAAATAGGCAGAAAGCAAACCCATAGTCAGCTGTGATAGTCTCTGGTTTCTAGGAATCAATAGGAAACCGGGAAAAACTTTAATTACTTAAAAATTACTGCAGAAACCCTAGCTAACACAAAGTAATCGAAAAACGAACTCAGATTACACTTTTAATAGTAACATAAAGACTGAGGAACCAGCCATTACCAGAGTTCACTATGGGGCGACTGCTCTCTTCAGGTGGAAAAACAGATCGGAGCAACGGTAGAGCAGCACGCGGATACAGAGTTTGAACCTGCACTCCAAATTCTAAAAATCTGCATAGGTTCTATCTTCAGGGCATCACTTTCAGCCAAAATGACTGCTAAAGTGTAAACACTAAGTGAGGGACTTCAGGAGTTAGAACATCCACTCAGCCACCCTAAGGTTCCAACCTCTCAGCCATAAAAATGAGTGTAGTGCAGTGTAGTGTAGTGGCAAGACCTCCACTGTAAGAAGACCTGTTTCTGCTTCTCCTGAGCGAATACTAAGGCACACCACCAATGTCAAGCAGCATTTTTCAAATGCCACTCCCATACCTCTCAACCTCCCTCATCACAAATCAGGGACAAGGCTTAAAATGATCAGGGACAAATGACCAAAATCAGGGACACATCTGAAAAAAATAGTAGTTCCAGAAGCTATGTACAACATGCTTCTTAGTGTGAACAGCATTTTCTTAATGATAACTAGATTGTAACTCCAGTGGCTGGCATTACTTTATGATTCAAATCTCTACTCTTCAGTGACAGAAATGCCAAATTTAGGAGGGACAGAAGACATTTCTGAGGCAAAATCAGGGGCATACCTGAAAATCAGGGACTGTTGACAGGTATGGCCACTCCACCCCACCCAAAAAAAAACCTCCCCCACTTTCCTACAAGGAACACTGAGTGTAGAATAAAACCTTTCAACACAATCAATGTTCAACAGTACCTAATACAGTTGTGGAGCAAATAAGGGGGTTCTTTTGTGTGATAAGTAACAACATACCACATGACACCACTCAGTTTTTTCCTTAACACCATAAAAGGAAAACTTGTACTACAGTCATCGGTTTCATAGCACGATGAAGATTACAATGGGTAAGGAACAAAGCTGGAGTCACTTTAAAATGTCTGTAATTACTTCATGTCAGGTTTTATATAACGTGTTAGACTCACATGATCGGGATCTGCAGTCCTCGAAATACACACAGAAATAAGCTTTAGGGCCTTTACCACAGCTATACTGCCAACCTGGCTATGTAAACAAATTAGAGACAAATCGTAGATGCTTCCTTTGACAAACACTGCAGTACCAGAGAGTAGTTTCAGGAGTGCCCATACCAGTGGTGTCCTGCAGTAGTGACTCGTCTGAGATTTACGAGTCTATGTCAGACACTCCAAGTACAAACACTACTCCTCTTCTGGATGTAATGAAGTTATACCAAGAGGTGCGATAAAAAAATACTTTGGACATGGAGCGGAATAAACTCCTTAAAACCAATACCAGTGTGCCAACTCCAATATGTCCTGTAAAACCTTCCCCTCCAAATACCTGTAGTCTTTTTCAAACCCCTTAGTACGATTTATTCTAACTTCATTTGGGAAGGCGAAAAGCCCCAGTTAAATATTCATACCCTGATGGCTCACAGGACCTCAGGTCTGTGGGGCTCGACAGAAACAGCATCACTGCACTTTCTCCATGACCCAAGGACAAACATGGTACCAAAACAGGCACAGTTACCCAATGGGTGATAATGGAATGTGCACATGTTGTGTGCAGACTTCTCCATTCCTCAGTCAGCCTTCCTCTACACTCAACATACTAGGCAGATATATGAACATATGAAGAAGCCAGCAGAAGGCCATTTGGTCTATCAAGTCTGCTTGTATTGCAGGGTCCACAGCTTGAGCTAATGTCCCTGCCCTCCCTCCCCACTCCTCCCATCCTCCCTATCCATGATCCATACCTTCCTCCTATCCCTATCCCAACCTTGCTTAAAACTGCCCACTGTCTTCAATAAGATGACCTCTTCCAGCAGCACATTCCAACTGTCCACCACCCTCTCTGTGAAGAAGTGCTTCCAGACTTCCCTCCTAAATCTACCACCCTCCAGCTTAAGACTGTGCCCCCTCATGTTATGGTGTGCCACTCAGCTTAAAGAGACTCTCCTTATCAATCTTACTTATCCCTTTCAAGTACTTGAAAGTCCCAATCATTTCCCCTCTCTCTCTCCCTCTCTCCTGTCTTTCAGGAAGTACATGTTCAGTGCCCTCAACCCCTCCTTGTATGCCTTACCCTGCTGACCCGCTATCATCTTTGTAGCCCTCCTCTGGACCTTCTCCAGCAGGTTAATGTCATTTTTGAGGTGTGAGCACCAGTACTGAACTTCATACTCTAGATGCAGCCTTACCAGTGACCTGTACAAGGGCAGTATAACCTCCTCTCTCCTACTACTGATCCCCCTAGATATGCATCCCAGCATCTTGTTTGCCTTTGCTGCTGCTTTCTTGCACTGCGTGGAGTGCTTCAGGTCACTAGTGATCATCACTCCTAGGTCCTTCTCCTCCTCCTCTAATGCAGATACTCGGACTCCACCCAGGTACTACTCTATCATGGGATTCTTGGCTCCAATACGCATAACTTTGCATTTCTTGGCATTGAAGCCAAGCTGCCAGATCCTGGACCACCTCCCCAGCTTTTTCAGATCTTCCTGTAAGTCCTGTATCCCTTCAGCCGTGTCCACTCTCCCGCAGAGCTTGATGAAATCCATGAATAGGCAAATTTTGCCCTTAATGCCATCCCAAATTTCACTGATGAAGACAATGAACAACACCGGGCCCTGCGGGACCCCACTGGTTACCTCTCTGGTGCCAGATAACTCTCCCCCCCCCCAGCAATCACCCTCTGGGTTCTGTCCCTCAGCCAGTTTTCCACCCATCTGGCCATCTTTTCCCCAAACCCAAGATCCACCAACTTCCTGATCAACCTTCTGTGGAGCACAGAGTCAAAGGCCTTGTTGAAATCAAGATAGAGGATATCTACCACTTGGCCCGTCTACTATCTTAGTGACACAGCCAAAGAAGTCAATCAGATTAGTTTGACATGAACCCATGCTGCCTCACATCCTGGAGACCATTCTCCTCTAAATATTCCACCAACCTTTCCTTTAGTATGGTCTCCATGAGCTTGCCCACAATGGAGGTCAGACTGACTGGTCTGTGATTCCCTGGGTCATCCCTGGGACTGCTTTTGTGGAGGGGCATTACATGTGCTGTTCTCCAGTCCTGTGGCACCACACCTGACTCTAGTGAACTATTAAATAGATCTGCCAGTGGCCCTGCCAGCTCCTCAGCCAGTTTCTTTAGTACCCTTGGATGTACTCTGTCCAGGCCTGGTGATTTGTCCACCTTCAATGCCAGCAGCCCCTCCCTCACTCTGTTCTCCTCTATCACTACATCTGTGTCCCCCCCCCCCCCCCGTGCTCTTCTTTTCCCTCCTGAAGGCACTGGTCTGTCCTTCTCCCTGGTGAAGACGGAACTGAAGTAATCACTTAGTATCTCGGCTTTTCCCCCCATTATCCACCACTCCCTTCTTAAGCCTAACAATCCCTTCTTTCTTGTCCCTTTCTCACTTATATAGTGAAAGAAAGCTTTCTCCCCTTTCTTAATTCCTTCAGCTATCTGCAGTTCCTTCTGTGTCTTTGCTTGCTGGACTTCCCTACCTGCCTGGCTAGCCAACCTTAGTTAATTTTTCCTATCCACCTCTCTCGGTATTCCTGAATTTTCTATAGGCCAACCTCTTTTCCCTTACTGTCTGGGCAACCCCAGAATTGAACCAGCTGGGCACTTTGGCCCTTGTGTTGTTCCCCCTGAGCCTAACACACTCATCTGTGGCAACCAATATTCCTTCTTTAATGATAGACTACCTTTGATCCACCCCATATCTGCTCTGATGCCCGCCAGATGATTCTTTGCACTTGGTTATCCAAAACTGACTTGGTGCTACCCTTGAACAGGTCAAATCATTTAATTTAAATGTCACCCTTGATGACATCCTTTCTTTTGCTGCACATGTTGACAACATAACAAGTCTGACCAACGGAAAACATGGGGTGCTTTTCTGTCAACGTTTAAATCTTACCGCTGAAGCTAGACGCCTGGCAGTCTCAAGTTCTGTCCTTCTCCTCTTTGACTACAGTCTACCGATCTATGGAGCTACCTGTGACTCTGTACTTGGCAGGGTAAAGATGGTCCTTAAAGCCTGCCACTTTGGAAGTGGTGCTGACAGACTTACACATACCTGCTCCCTGTATGCTCTTACCAAATGGCTTCCCTTGCAGGACAGACTGAAATACCAGTCCTGTCTGCTGGTTAAGAAAGCCCTCTTTGGACTCCCCCCTGCAATTGGTAACCTTCTCTGCCCAGTCAACAATAACTACACCACAAGGAGTATGTCCAGACATACCCTGCAAGTCCCCTTTCGCAAAACTAGGATGGGTAGACTATCATTTTCTATCCAAGCCGTACGGTGGTATAATGATCTTCCGGAATCCATAGTGGACCTCCCCAAAATTGCGCCATATAAGAATTCCCTAAGAAAGGAACTTGCATTGAATTCTGTTTGCTTTTGTTTTTAATGACCACTAATCTGTCTGTATAAAGTTATGGCATGATAGCCCCGTCTACTCAGTGAATTGATACAGCTTGTTTAAACCCCACTGTATGTACCTAACCTTGCTTCCCTTGAGTTGGCGAAATCTACATGCCATAAGTGACTCCTGTGTTTCAATGTTTTGTATACCGAAATCTGTGCGTCACTTACTGGCTCCTGTGTGTCAATGTTTTGTATACCTGTTTGTTTTTGACATGAAACCTTTGGAAAAGAGCACTTGTGCTCAAAAGGTGTTATTCAAGTCTTGAAATAACCATAAATTTGGCATACGAGGAGAGGCTGCAGGACTTAAACATGTGCACCCTGCAGAAAAGGAGGTCAAGGGGTGACAGCATGGAGACATACAAATACATGCATGAAATAAATAGAGTGTTCACCAAGGAACTATTCTCCTTGAGTTCAAACACAGAAACAGGAGAGAAACCACTAAAGCTGGCAAGGGGAAGATTCAAAAAGGACATCCGGAAGCACTTCTTCATGGAATGGGTGGTGGAGAAATGGAATAAACTATCAGAAGAAGTGGTACAAGCCACATCAATCAGCAGCTTCAAGCAGGGATGGGACAGGCAGGTGGGTTTAGTTAGAAAAAAGGGGAACAGTAACAAAAAAAGGAGGGGGATTGCCACTAGGGCAAAGTAAAATAGTTAGGAAACGGTAGGCAGACTGGATGGGTCAAGATAATTTTTCTGCTGTCAGTGTCTATGTATCTATGTATAACTTGTTCAAAAATTAATAAAATATTTGGCACATTGACGCAACTGTAGAGCTACCGCTTGCTTTGCCGGCAACCTGGGTTCAGGAACAAGCCTGGTCATAAGGGAGCCGGTAGGGGAAGAGGACTTTTATCCTAGGGCTAGCTTGTCCATGCCTGGGGTCTCCTCTGGCCTAGTGGAGGAATGTGTACGGCTCCTATTCTCCTCCGCTGCTGGCTTGTCTCTACCAGGGGCATCCTCTGGTCTAGTGGAGGAATGTGTACTGCTCCTATTCTCATCCACTGCTGCCTTGTCCCTACTGGGGGCCTCCTCTGGCCAAGTGGAGGAATATGTACTGCTCCTATTCTCCTCCGCTGCAGCCTTGTCTCTGCCAGTGGCCTCCCCTGGCCTAGTGGAGGAAAGTGTACTGCTCCTATTCTCCTCCACTGATGCCTTGTCCCTGCCTGGGGCCTCCTTTGACCTAGTGGAGGAATGTGTACTGCTCCTATTCTCCTCCCTTGCTGGCTTGTGCCTGCCGAGGCCTCCCCTGGCCTAGTAGAGAATGCGTACTGCTCCTAGTCTCCTCCATTGCTGGCCTGTCCCTGCCTGGGGCCTCCACTAGCCTAGTGATGGAATGTGTACTGCTCCTATTCCCCTCTGCTGCTGGCTTGTCCCTGCCTGGGACCTCCTCTGGCCTAGTGAAGTAATGTGTGCTGCTCCTATTCTCCTCCGCTGCTGGCTTGTCTCTGCTTGGGGCCTCCTCTGGCCTAGCAGAGGAATGTGTACTGCTCCTATTCTCCTCTGCTGCTGCCTTGTCCCTGCCTGGGGCCTCCTCTGGCTCTAGCCACCACAAGACCAAGCCCCTAATACTTGCAAATATCAACATCTGGAGCCTTCTACCTAAACTGGCTGAACTTCAAGTCTGGATGACACAGTATGCTCCTTACATTCTCTCAATGAAACTTGGCTCTCTCCCAGGGTCCCAGACACTAATCTCCTTGCCCGGCTATAACCTATATCAGCAAGATCTGTTGAGTAAACGAGGTGGGGGCTGCTTCCTATACATCAAAAACCCTGCATCACATCTACTGGCATCACCCAGATGGTTACTGTTCCTATTATCCTCTGCTGCTGCCTTGTCTCTGCCGGGGGCCTCATCAGGCCTACTGGAGGAATGTTCACTGTTCCTATTTTCTCCTCCGCTGCTGCCTTGTCCATGCCTGGGGCCTCCTCTGGCCTAGTGGAGGAATGTGTACTGCTCCTATTCTCCGCTGCTGGCTTGTCCCTGCCTGAAGCCTCCTTTATCATAGTGGAGGAATGTGTACTGCTCCTATTCTCCTCCCTTGCTGGCGTGTGCCTGCTGGGGGCCTCCCCTGGCCTAGTAGAGAATGTGTACTGCTCCTATTCTCCTCCCTTGCTGGCGTGTGCCTGCTGGGGGCCTCCCCTGGCCTAGTAGAGAATGTGTACTGCTCCTATTCTCCTCCCTTGCTGGCGTGTGCCTGCTGGGGGCCTCCCCTGGCCTAGTAGAGAATGTGTACTGCTCCTATTCTCCTTCACTGCTGGCTTGTCCCTGTCAGGGGCCTCCCCTGGCCTAGTGGAGGAATGTGTACTGCTCCTTTTCTCCTCCGCTGCTGGTTTGTGCAGAGACATAGAATTTGTCAGAAAAGGACTGCTTGGCCCACCCAGTCTGCCCAGATGGTCCCTGACTAGTTTGTCTCCACAGACCCTAACTAGACTCCAGAGACCCTCCCTCTTCCCTGACAATTTACTAATATTCCCCTTAATCTATCCCATGCATGCTTGAAGCCCCCCCCCCTACTGTTTTCGCCTCTACCATTGCCACTGGCAGTGTGTTCCTGGTGTCTGTAACTCTTTCAGTAAAACACAGAAACATAGAATTTGAGGGCAGATAAGGACCGCCTGGCCCACCTAGTCTGCCCATTTCCCTACCTACTGTATAAACTCCACATCCTACTTGATCTGCAGCTTACCTCCTCCTCCTTCCTGCCCCTAGTGTTGCCTTCTGCCTGTCCCTTGCATTCGTGAATCTGCCTACCGTTGTTGCCCCCACAACCTCCTCAGGAAGGCTGTTCCATGCATCCACCGCCCCTTCTATGAAAAAATACTTCCTCATATTGCCCCAGAGTCTTCCCCTTGCAGTCTCGTATTGTGACCCCTTGTTCGTGCACATCTTCTTTTCTGAAAGATGCTGCCCTCTTGAACTCTATTGATCCCCTTAAGGTATTTGAATGTCTCCATCATACCCCCCCTTTCCTCCAGCGTGTGTGTATGTATATATATATATGTGTGTGTGTGTGTATAGGATAGCTCACGAGTGCCGAAGGCATGAGTGAGATATCCAGAGCTCACGATGCAGGAGTGACAATATTTGCCATAGCACATGACCTGCCCATCATGTATTCGATATATACAATAGCAGGGTTTTATTTAACTCTAAAAATTGATTAGCGTTTTACTCATAAAAGTGTTAAAACTTTGTGAAACTTAATAGCTCTTGCCTCACTGTGTTTAACAAACACAGCACTTCTAGAATATCTATATAAATACTTTCTGTACAGTTAGCATCATCCCAAGGAAAAAACTGCTAATCAATTATTTAAAACCCTGCAATAGGGCCAAGAGTTTCAGAAGTTTTGTTATGCTGTCTTGTGTTCTGTTCCTGTTTACGTGTTTGCTCATTCTGTGTGTGAGCTTTTCTGAATGGTCTGGCAGTATTATAAACACTGGGAGACACACGAGTGTGTTTTGCAATGCTAAATGAGTTAGTTTTAGGTAGGATTGAGAAACATAATTTTGTGAGGCTGTATTGTTTAGAAGTCTGGCTGCAGTGAAGCTGAGAGCATCACAGTAATTGTGATGAGCTGAGAGGCAGTGTCAGAACAGTTGATACTGTTTTCAGTGGTAATTAAGTTAGCTGCAGGCAGAGTGCAGAGTGTTCTGTGAAATTGTGCTCTTTAGGATTCTGGCTGCAGTCAAGCTCAAAGCATCACAGTAATTGTAATAGGTGAGAATCAGAGGGTTTGAGGAACAAGTGAGAGTGTGTTTCAGTGGTAGTTGAGTTAGCTGCAGACAGTAGTTTAGACTGTTCTGTGAAGCTGTGCTGTTTAGAATTCTGGCTGCAGTCACAGTTATGAGCTGGAAGTTGGTGGGGGGGGGGGGTAGGTGTGTTTTGTGATGCTCACCGAGTTAGCTGTAGGCAGCAGTGAGACCTCTGAAGTAGTTCTGCATTTGTGTATATGGTAACAGTACAGGTGTTTCTTGCATGCTGAGGGGAAAGCTGCCTAGAGTGATGACGTTTTGTGACCTGTGTGTGTAAATGGCTGACATCATCACAGTAGAGCAGAGGATAAAAATATCACACTGCAGTGGATGATACACTGTTTAATCTCACTCATTTACCACTCACCCCTATTGTATAGAGTTCCCTCAGTCTCTCCTCGTATAGTTTCTGGTGTAGCCACTGCACCATTTTCATTGCCCTTCTCTGGACTGCCTCCACCCTTCCACCCTGTCAATGTCCTTTCAGAGATGAGGTCTCCAGAACTGCACGCAGTACTACAGATGAGGCCTGCCTCGCCAACTGCCTGTACAGCAGCATCACCACCTCCTGTTTTCTACTGGTGATACCTCTCCCTCTGTACCCCAGCATCCCCCCCAGCTTTCCTCATTGCCTTCTCACATTGTTTGGCTTCTTTTAGATAATCTGTTATGACTACCCCCAGGTCCCTTTCCACTTTGGTTGATGTTAGCACCTCCCCCCCCAATCATGTATTCCTCCCTGCCAGCCTCTGCACCCGACGTCCCAGGCTCAGAGCATGAACCCATGCTGAAGCATGTCAGAACAGTCCCCCCATCGCTGGACACCAGTAATCGTGTTTTAATGCAAGTGTCCTCGCCAATAAAAAAAAAAGGGGAAAGAACTGCAGATACTATATGAACTATAAACTGAACTACGTCTACATTTTACTTTTGCAATGGTTTCCTACTGGTGCAAAGGGGCTCTTTGAAAGATATTAACTCGAGTACGTATAAACTAATTGTTGCCACCACATCGGAAGTTAACTGGTTTTAAGTCAGCTATCTGGCACGTAGCCACTGACATTTCATGTTGCAGATGTAGAAATCAAAAGATGTGGAAAGATACTGAGCAAAAAGAACAGACCAGTAAATCAAAGTATGAACAGTTCTGAGCGACGCCAATGTATGGAACTGTCATTTTTGTACAGTAAAAGGCAGATATACTGTACGTGCTAAACAATGCACATGCAGATGCTGCACATTACAGACACAAGCATGCATGTAAGTCCACAGTCATACACATGTATTAAATAGCTGGTATAGCACAGCAAAATGCTACGCAAAACAGGAGGCAATGCTGTCCATTTCCAAAAATGAGTAGCAGTAGACTGCTACACATTTCTTAAGTGAGGACATGGCACAGTAAACAGAATTAATAGTATGTTGGAAACACTTCAAACTGAGATACAACTATGCCAACTCCAGATGTCCTAATGCAAGAACTGCTCAGGTTACAAGTTCTGACTTTTATGTGCCGCGACAAAGAATCGAACAGCTCAACTTATCCGGACTGTTGACAGGTTGTGCACTCCAACCTGCCTTCAGTCACAGGGAGCTTTTTCACTGGTTAGATGTGATGAATTTGCTCAGTTCTTTGCCGGTAAGATTGCCACAATCGGGTCGGAGATCCGATCAACACCCTCAAATGGGCCTTGCAGTGATGGGCAAGAGGTTGCAAGCAACCAGCAGATTGGGTGGCATTTAGAGTTCCAAGAAACATATGCAGTAAGCTAATCAGGACTGCAAAAGCTAATTATTTCCATGCTGAACTTGAATCTGCATCTAACTGCTCAACCAAATTTTGGAAATTTCGCACAGCCAGCTCGTTACCCCCAGAAAATCATATCTAGTAGTATTTCCACCACGGACAAAAGTAAGATCCTTGAGCTTATCAATAACCACTTTGCGACAGCTGGCCTGGTGTTTGACACCTCTCCAGCATCTAAACTTCACACACAGCTGAGCAGCCATGACCTGCCGTGCCATGCCTCAGCTATCCCCTCCCATGAAGGAGTATTCTCCTTCAGTCCAATTACCTTAAAACAAGTACAGGATCTATTATTGAGCCTTGACACCAGGAAGTCACAGGCGCTGACAATATTGAACCTTATTACCTAAAGCTGGGATATTACATTCTGTCACCCCCTATTACTCACCTCTTTAATATGTCCTTAGCACAGGGAGCACTCCCCCCAGTCTGGAAGATGGCTCAAGTTGTTCCCCTGTTTAAATCCGGGGACCCCAGTGACCTAAACAACTACCAACTGATATCACTGTTGTCCATCCTATCCAAATTATTAGAAAAGGTGGTCAATGAGCAACTTAGTTCGTATCTGGAGACCTACAACCTGTTGAATCCAGATCAGTCAGGCTTTAGACCTCACCACAGCACTGTATCTGCATTGGCTAAGGTCACTAATGATTGGCAGACTGCCTTGGACACAAAAAATTATGTGTGTGCTTTGTTTCTTGACCTGAGCAAAGCTTTTGATACTGTGGACCATGACTTACTCCTGTGAGTTCTAAGTAATACTGAAGCAGACCAACCAGCCTTGAACTGGTTTACTAACTACCTTACTGAGCATCAACAGATGGTTAAGGTTGGGGGCGGGCCTCTCTCCTCAAAAAACCCTGTTAAGGGGTGTCCCTCAAAGGTCCATTTTAGGCCTGCTACTATTTGCTGTCTATAGTAACTGGATTAATACTGGTATCTCCACAGCAAACATCCAGCTGTTTGCAGATGATACTGTTTTGTACATTGCCAGACCTACTCTGGATCTTGTATGCTGTGATCTCCGAGACTTTGATCATTTACAGAAAAATCTACTTCAGTTAGGAGATGGGGAATTATAGGCCTGTGAGCCTAACGTCTGTGGTGGGCAAAGTAATGGAGGGCTTTATCAAGGAGAGACTTGGGAGGCAGCTGGAAGGGTTAGGGCACCAGGATGATAAACAGTATGGCTTTGTTTCGGGGAGATCCTGTCAGTCCAACCTTATAGAGGTTTATAACTGGGTGACGAGGGCTTTGGATAGACATAGGCCGGTGGACGTCCTGTACCTGGATTTTAGCAAGACGTTTGATTCAGTACCCCATAAAGGGCTGATAGCAAAGTTGGGGGAGATGGGATTGGGAGGACAGGAGCTGAAGTGGGTTGAAAATTGGCTTTGGGGGGAGAATTCAGAGGGTAATGGTCGGTGGGATAGTCTCCTCCCCCAGGAAGGTAATCAGTGGGGTCCCACAAGGTTCAGTGTTAGGACCACTCCTGTTTAATGCCTATGTCTCGGACATGGGGAGGTTAGGAGTAGACTAAGGCTCTTTGCAGATGATTCCAAACTGGAAGCACTGGTGGACTGGGAGGAAGCAAGAGAGGTAGTCCAAAGGGATCTGGATACCCTGGAGGGGTGGTCAAGGAGGTGGGGATTGAAATTTAATGCCAGGAAATGTAAGGTACTGCATTTGGGGGTCCGAGATCCGGACCATGTTTACACCCAGGAGGGTCACACTGCAAGCCACAATGGATGAGCGGGATTTAGGGGTGTGGTAGACGTCAAAATGAATAACTCTGAAAATAGCAGAAGAACCGCAGCCAAAGCAAACAGGATACTGGGCTGCATAGCCTAGAGAATTATGTCCAGGAAGAGGGAGGTGATCTTCCCTCTGTGCAATGCCTTGGTCAGGCTGCAACTTAAGTACTGTGTTCAGTTCTGGAGACCTCATCTGAAGAAGGACATAGCACTGTTGGAGGGAGTTCCGAGGAGAGTGACCAGGATGATTCAGGGAATGGAGTGGAGGACCTATGAGGAGAGACTGAAGGAGCTTGGGATGTACACACTGGAGGAAAGGAGGGACAGGGGAGACATGATAGGAGTCTTCAAGTAAGTAAAGGGAATAACTGAAAGTGGAAAAAAGGAGCTGTTTAGGCTAAAAAAGGGGGGGACAACGAGGGGGCATGAGTGGAAATTTGAGGGGGGAAATTATAGGGGGGAACGTAGGAGGCATTATTTCGCTGAGAGGATGGCGGAGCCGTGGAATGCGCTGCCCAAGAGGCTGGTGGAGGGAGGCACAGTGGAGGGCTTCAAAAAGGGGTGGGACATGTACAAGGGGATTCTAAATCCAATGAAGACCCTCTTGGGGGCTGGGAGGGCAGAATAGCGAGCAACCACTAGGTGGCTGGCTACCGAGCAGACATGACAGACCATTAAGCCTATTCTGCTGGCTTTTAGTATGTTAGTATGTTAATTAATGCTAAATGCAAAAAAGATCAAGGCTATGATATTTGTTCCCTCTACCTTTGCAATGAAACACTATCTCCCTGGTTCTGCTCCCTTCGTATACACATTAGTGGGTGAGCCGCTAAAGTTCGTTGAAAAATTTAAGTATCTTGGGTTTTAGATAGACCACAAATTGTCCTTTGTCCATCATATCGATGAATTCTCAAAAAAACGAAACAGAAACTTGGTCCCTTCTTCCGTATTATAAATCTACTTACGACAGAAGCTAAAACTAGGTTGGTCCAGACTACATTCTTGCCTCTTTTAGATTACTGTTTTGCCAATTACCACCCCTGACCTTCCTTCTGTCAGTCTTTCTTGTTATGTTAGAACATTCCTCACATTTCTCTCTATATAACCTTACTATCTTATTAACCCTTTCACTCCACAGGTCGGGTCCATGGTTTCTGCACTTATTATATATCTTACTACCATTATCTGTATAATGCTTGCCATTGTTTTTTGTTGTTTCTACCCATTGTATTTTTGTAGCACTGCTGTACTGTTCCTCTATTTGCATTATTGTACCCATGTTGCTGTTGTTCAACTGTTCTCCTTTTGTTGTATTCTCCCGGGTCGTGCCTGAAAATAGTCATTTTATGGCTACTGCACCAACCCGGTTAACAAAAACTAAATAAATAAATAAAAATTATGCCGATTTCCTCTATGGCCAAGGCTCAAAGCTCTCCTTCTCTAACCTGGATATAATCTACCATCGAGTTATTCGATTCATAACTGGTCTCCTTTATGCCACACACCACTATGAGCTCTTTGCCAAAGTAGGGTGGAGCTCACTAACATTCAGACGACAAAAGAACGCAGTGCTCTGGACCTACAGAGCAATCACTAATATACTCCCGCATTATACTGTGAATTGCCTGCCCACCTGTAGGGTTGGAAACTACACCTTGAGAAGCCTCTCTTACACTCACTATTCATTCCTAAGGTGAGAACCAGATATGGCAAATCTGCAATAAGTCATGCTCTTCCTGTCATTTGGAAAACAATACAGAAAAAACTAATGTTGTCAATCCCTGTGAAACTGAGCTTCTTCAAATCACTTTACCAACGTTCTTTTTCAGAAACCTGTACTTGCCTCCATTAAATAGCACTCGTACCGCACCTAGGTAGGGAAATGGGCAGACTAGGTGAGCCAAGTGGTCCTTATCTGCCATCAAATTCTATGTTTCTATCCTACTCTCTATTCTAAGCTCCTCTCCCCCATTTGTTTTCCATGCCCTGCCACTTTTCACATTGTAGCTTTACCCCGACCTATTCCCTAAACTATGTAATGCCCTCATAATATCACTCTTCCTCCTCTGGCTTTGCCCCTTCCTCTTTCTACTCCCCCTTTTCGTTACCCTTTCCTGCTGCACAGGTTCCTGTCGCAGCTAGTATACGTAGGTTTTTGTACCATCATATGTATGCTACTTTCATCTAAGATATATGCACTTTCTCCTTGTTTATGCTAGCATTACTGCGTGGTATGAACACTAATTTGTTGTAACACTGTATATATCCCTGCCCTGTACCCATCGTGTTTTTAATTTTCCCTTTTTTTCTTTTCTTTTTTTGAATTACTGTATTGTTGGACTCCCAATTTTTGTAACATTGTATATACTGTTGCCTGTACTTATATATGTGAATGCCCAGGCTCATCTTGTAAATGAGTTCTTCTCAATGATGCTCACCTGGTTAAATAAAAATTGACTGATAGGTCTGACTTCAGCCTGCTGGTGATTGTGAACATTGTGCAGGTCATCCAGAGACTGCGCCTGACCTACTGTAGTTTGGACCCGGGCCCAACATGCCTCCTATTGGGGTGTGTTGAAGTCATCAGCCCGGTCCTTGCTAGGAGAGTTCGATATTCATTGAAGACAGCGGTGTTTCCAGACCCCCTGAAGGAGGCAGTAGTAGTAGTAGTACCACTCCTGAAGAAATCTTCTCTAGACCCGGACTGCCCAGCAAACTACAGACCTGTCTCTAACCCGCCTTTTGTGGGCAAGGTTATTGAGAAGGTGGTGGCAGCACAACTGGATGACCATTTGACAATGTCTATGATCCTCTCCAGTCCAATTTCAGGAAGAGGCATAGTACTGAGACCGCACTTGTCCAGGTACTGAATGATCTCCTGATAGCGAAGGATTGAGGGAGTTGTTTCATCTTAGTCCCCCTCGATCTCTGTGCGGCATTTGACACTGTGGACCATGGGGTCTTGCTGGAGTGCCCACGGATCTTCTGCGGACTGTCTGGTACAGCCTTCAATTGGTTTAGATCGTTCCTCACTGACAGGACGCAGAGAGTAGTGTTGGGGATTTATTCCTCGGCTGCACTCCTCGTCATGTGGGGTTCCGCAGGGCTCCATCTTATCCCCCATGATGTTTGCAGTGTATATACTGCCGTTAGGGGACATTATAAGGTGGTATGACTGAGTTTTCACTGCTACGCAGAAGATACTCAGCTCTATGTGTCTTTTATGCCTGGAAAGGGTGGGGCGGTTTCGGTCTTTAACAACTGCCTCTCTGAGATTCGGGGCTGGATGGGTGCCAGTTGGTTGAGGTTGAACTCTGACAAGACCGAGGTGTTGGTAATGGAGCCAGTCGCCAAGGCATGGGTTTCCAATCGGGTCAACCATCCGGGCTTTGGCTCGGAGGTGACCAGCTGCTTACCTCAAATCAGGCGCGACATCTGGGCGTTGTGTTCGACAGCGGCCTGACATCAAAATCTCAGGTGTCAGCAGTCGTAAAGACCTCCTTTTACCATCTGAAGAACATCACTCGGATTAAGCACCTGGTTCCGCCTGGCGCTATGCCAACTCTGGTTCATGCCTTTGTAACCTTGCGCCTTGATTACTGCAACACCCTATACCTAGGGCTAGCGGGGGATGACATCCGCCAATTGCAGCTAGTGCAGAATGTGGCACCAATGCTTTTGACTGCTTTATCTTGTAACCTCACACCTTGATTACTGCACTGCCCTATACCTAGGGCTACCGGGTGTTGATATCCGCCGATTGCGCCTAGTGCAGAATGTGGTACCCAGGCTCTTGATTGGTTTATCAAGATCTTGCCATATCACTCCTGTGCTCCATGGTCTGTACTGGCTGCCGGTACATTGGCGGATCACCTTCAAGATCGGGCTACTGACCTACAAAGCCCTATATGGACAAGGATCTGGTTACTTGCAAGTTACCAGGGTCTGGTTAAAGACTTCTGGGGCACGCACTTTATCTTTTGCGGCCCAACCCTGTGGAATGCTCTACCTCATTGGATTAGAGTGTGTCTGACTGCTGACAGTTTTAAGACTGAACTAAAAACATACCTGTTTAGCCAGGCATTTCCTGATGAGAGCTAAGCTTAGTTGTACCACCTTCTGGTTTTACACTTATTAAGATTATGCTTAGATTGTGTTACCTACTGATGTCTGTATTAATTTTAACTTGTTTTAGGGTGTAAAGCACTTTGATCTAATGGAACTGTGCTGACAAATAAAATTTTGATTGATATCTATGTTTATTTCAAATTTTGCCAACCATACTCAAATTATGTTAACCATTCTATGTCAAGTGCTATGCATTTTCACAGCTGATTAATACTTTAGCACGCAAAACTGCTAATCAATTTTTTCAGCTTATTTAATACCCTGCATACCGTAGCACGTAACTTCACTGAGAATATTACAACAACCGGTCATTTACAACAACAAAACTACTGATCGCTGTAATGGTTGCGTGGGATCCCAGCACAGCTTCTCTGGGTCTTGCGCCCCCTCCCTGAAACACCTCCACCTTGGAGGTGATTATAATAAAATCTGGGGAGGGGGATACGTGGCGCAAAGCACCCCCTCACAAAAAAAAAATTGTATTCCCAACGGCACAATGCAGATTGCGATAGCAGTCGACATTGTGCCGTCACTGTAAAGCCTATCAGCAAGGTTTTCTGTCGAACCGGCTTGGTGGAACCCCCTGCATACACCTCAAAAAACTAAACAAGCATAGCCCACATAGTACACAAAATCAGAACTTGTAACCTGAGCAGTTCCTGCATTAGAACTTCTGGAGTTGGCATAGTCGTATCTAGATTTGAAGCGTTTCCAAGCTGCATTCAAACTTCCAAGTCCCAGCTGGAACTTTTCCAGTTATCAAGAATACAGAACTTCAAACCTTGCTGAAACTCTATCAGTAACATCAGCAATTACATCTAACACTTTCTCTAACACTACAGAAATTGCAGTAAGAACAAAAAAAAATGTTCCATACCAAGGATCGAGCCTAATTCACCTATCCACTACTGCTTGTTAGCCTGCAGCTCTACCACTGGGGCTCCTTGACAGGAAATGCATTCTATGGCAAAGCACATCCAGCACAGAGTGCAGACCCCCCCCCCCAAACACACACACACACACACCGCTGCAGTGGATTTAGTATTATACAATGGCAAGGAAAAAAAATAATGATTCTGATTGGCTAACTGGGTCTTTTCAGCATGAGTAAATCCCTTCTTAACTCACACACAAAGACCCAGTTAACCTCACAAAATCAAAAGTAGAAAAAAAATCGGTACTCACACATTCAAAATATAAACAAAATGCTGCCATGTTGCTTCTCACTAATGCATCACCTCCTCAAAAAACAGTTCTTGTGTCTCCAGTACTGATGGTATAACTGTCTTTGTGAAACTAAAGTTCTAACTTTATTTTTTTAATTAAAATGACCCACTCTCACTCCTGATTACTACCCCTCAGGAGACAGCTGTTTGTAACCGAGAGAGAGAGAGACTGCCACAAGCCGAGGAGAAAGCAGCCCCCGAGTTCTGACTTCGAGTGTTGCTGCAGCGTGACTGATTAATTTTCATTTTTTTATGTTTTATGAAAGTACTGTACCCACTCTCTTCTCCCCGAAAAAGTAACTAGCTGAAAGTGGCTGCTGTGTGATGCTGGCTGCGACGGTGCAGATGAGGAATGTTACACTGAAGTGGCTCCCCAGTCCTCCTGAACCCTGAATTCAGCCACAAGCTGAGAGAGAGAGAGAGCTAGAGATTTGGCTCCCAACCCTAGATACACTACTTTCCTCTCACAACAAACATCTTGTCTATCGCTCTCTCTCACTCTCTTAAAAAAAGAAAAAATACACAAAAAAAAAAAAAAAACATGCAAGCATAGTGTGTAATGTATCTGAGGGAGCACCTCGTACAACAGTTTACCTAGCAACACAAAACCATTTAACATACAGAGGAACGATATTTCACACAAAATCAATAAAAAGTTTTTTATCAAACAAAAGTGTTTCAATAATTTTTTTAAACCTTTACTACCAATTGTATAATTACAATAATCCATGCTAGAATGTGAGTTATGCTGGGATTTACCCACTTCTGGTGTGGATTTGGTCACTCAGCCTGCAGCCTCGTCAACAAACCACACCAAGGTGTGGGTAAATCCCAGCATAACCCACAACCTGTTGTGGATTATTAATTAAATGAACCAGTCAATCAATTTGAAGTAATGTTCCCAAGCTGCATTCAAACCTCAGAGTCTCAATTGGAACCTTTCAAGTAATCAACAATGCAGAACTTCAAACTTTGCCAAAACACGATCATTTGAAGAGCAACTGTCACGATCCAGGCAAGCAACCCATACCGTGAAGTTGCCTACCCTGGGAGCTATTTCGATGTTTTTCTAAATAAAAAAAAAAAAAAGTATGTCCTCCGTATAGACTGGCTCATAACTTCCTGGTATGAGCAAAGCGGTTGCCGAGCACTGCAGCCCGGCCCCTAAAAACTTCACTTTGATGATGTGAGGTACAGAGAGGGGCTGCAGGCGCTCTATGGACACTGATCGGGCAAGGGACGCCGCCTAAATGTACTTAGATTATCTTTGCTGGCAGGTATACATGTATGGGGCTAATATACAGCATATAAATAACTCCATACATGTATCCCTGCCAGCAAAGATAATCTAAGTACATTAATGCGGTGCCCTGATCCTATTAAACTACCCATGAGAGTGCCTGCAGCCCCATTCCCTACCTGCGTCACCAAGGTACAGTTTACAGAACTGCTGGCTGCTTGCTGATACTAGGAGTCACGAGGCAGGCTTCACGAAGGATATAACTTTTTTTTTTACATGCAGGAAAAAAAAAAATCAAAATATGGATAAAATAGCTCCCAGGGCAGGCAACTTCATGGTATTGGTTGCCTGCCTCCTGCCAAAAATCAAGACAGTTGCTTTTTAGCATCAGCAATGACATCTAACAATGTCTCTCATACTACAGAAATTGTTATGAGAACAAAAGGAATGTTCCACACTGAGGATAAAACCCAGGGCCCCCACCCACTACTGCAGCTATACCTCTGCACTAAAGCGCACTGACAGGAAATGCATGCTGGGACATCCAGTAATGAGTGCTGACCCCCCCCAAAAAAATAAAACAGCTGCAGTGGATTTAGTAATACACCAGTCTGCCAATCTGAGGTACTGTTTCCCAAGTTGCATTCAAACCTGAAGGTCTCAACTGGAACTTTTCAAATAATCAGCAACACAGCATTTCAAACTTAACAAACTCTATCACTAACATCAACAGAGGCATCTATCTATTTCTCTCATACTACAGAGAATGGAATGTTCAAAACTGGGGATCAAACCCAGGCCTCCTACAGTCTACTACTGCTTGCTAGTCTGTAGCTCTACCACAGCGCAAAGGCTCTGTGACAGGTAATGCATGCTGTGGCAAAGAACATTCAGCACCGACTGCAGACAGCCCCAGCTGCAGTGGATTTAAGCAATTTTACCATGACCAGGGTGTGTGAGTTGCGCTAAGATTTACAACGCCTGGTGTGTTTGGTCACTAGGCCGGACTAAACCGAGTGAGCAAAACACACCAGACATTGTAAATCCTAGCGTGACCCATACCCTGGTCGTGGTAAATTGCTATTATACAGTAGCTAGTAATTACAGATTTTTTTCCACATTAATATATTCCCCACCCCAAAAGAAATTGATTCTGTTAATAATTTTCTGTAGTATATCCTTTGTCTGTATAAAAATTAGTACTGTTACTAGGTGGAAATACAGAGACACACACACACATATAGATACCGACACACGCACACTTCATCAGTGGTTTTTTTTTTTTTTTTGCACTCGATGTGGGTTTTAGCTGTGTGCAGGTGTTTTTTGTTATTTATGCTAGTGTTCTTCCAGTGGTTGTTTAGTAGGGATTGAACAAGGTAGTGTACAAGTTTATTTTCGGGGGTAAGATCGAAGAAAGTGGCGAGTACTTTTGATGTGACAGGGGTCGGAGTGATACTCACTGGGCACTACATGAGGCTAGCTGGCACCTCTTCCCATGGCTACTGTGGAGGATTTGCAACGGGTTTGAAGTGCCAACCAACCAATCAGAGAGCAGCATTTCCGAACCCATTGTATAATTAGTAATGAACCTGTCAGTCAATGTGAAGTAATGTTCCCAAGCTGCATTCAAACCTCCCAGCCTCAGCTGGAAATGTTCACGTTATCAGCAACACAGAACTTCACATCTTGCTTAAAGAACTGGTAACACATTCAGCAGAACTTCAACAAAATATTTAAACACAGCCCAGCTTGTATTTCCCATTAGTTTTTGTATTCCTCCTCCCCATTATTTAGTACTGAGGTCATCTGTATGAAAACAGGATATTTGCTCCTGAGGAGTTCATCTATTCCTGCTGATTTCTCCCTACCCGAAGTCATAGAGCACTGCTTGTGACCTCATAGTTACTTCCATGGCGACAGACTGATGTCACAACAGAGGATTATGACTTGAAGTAAGAAGCAAGCTACAGAGGTATATGAACTCAAAATGAACTCCAAGGTATAAAGATCATATATTCATATACATTTCCTTAGTAATAAATTACTGGGATCAGACATATATCAAATATAAATGGAATGCAAGCAGAATTATACCTAATTATGTTTTTTACAGTTTTCTTTGAGGCATCAGTAGCTCTTGAAAATCTATCAATAACACCAGCAATATCAAACAGTCTCTCTCATACTACAAAACTGAGTAAGACTGTGCTTAGTTCCCCCTTACAGATAATACATTTCACCGATGGACACGCTTTGGTTTAAGTCATTTTTCCCCAGTTTGTCCAGGTGGGTATTATTAAGTAATTTAAAGAAATGCAGGGGGAATACCAACTCAGACAGGAGGATTTCTGCCACTATTTACAAGTGTTCTCATTTCTAAGATCCGGTTCTCACCTGAGGGAAGAGACCCTCGCCCCTTATATTTAGTGATTACACAGACGGCAGAAGGTCAGATATGTAGGACATTTATCCAACGTTGGCTCAGACTTACATCCAAACCAAAGAGCTGCCCCCACCTCCGTATCAATCGGCCTGGGAAAGAGTCAGGTATTGACCTCAGCTCCCAGGACTGGAAATGTATTTGAGACAGAGTCTGCCACACCTCCGCATCAAATAATTGGAGAGAATTCGGATGGAAAATCATGAGCTGCTTTTTTTCTCACCCCCACAAGAACAAAGCATTATAAACAGCATCATTCAGACAGATGTTGGTGGGGTTGTAGGGAGGAAGGTACTCCATACCATATTTTCTGGGGCTGTCCCAGGCTACAGCCCTTCTAGGATGAACTGGGGCAAAGTTGCAAGCAGATGGCGAGTATTCAGGGGAACCCCAATTTCAAACATCTAATTTTAGGGACTTCCTGGGGGAAGACGATCAAACTGCCAAAGATCCTTCTTAAGGGCATTATTGGCAGCTGCAGGTAAAGCAATTAAGCAAAAATGTTTACTACCAGATCCACCTTCACTGCAAGACTGGGTCGGCGTTGTTAAAAACATATATTGGATGGAAAAAATATGACAGACCTTTGCTTGCAGACAAACAATTTTAAAGGAACCTGGTATCCATTCATGATCTTTACTGAAGAATTAGAAGGCACTTCAGTCTTGTCCCAGCAAGCTTGGGGGTACTGATTCACTGGGGGTCTGCCATCCAAGGACAACCTTTTAACGTAGATTAATATTTAATTCTAAAAAACTAGCCTCACACAGGTCTTTTACTGTTTATTAGTTGATACACTGTTTTGTATTGGTTTGTTCTAGATTAAATGCCCAGATAATATCCCAGGCTGTAACAGAGAATGTTATGCTATTAGGTCATAATGATAGATTAAATATTAAACAGCATACTTTTGAGCAGGGGATAGAGTTATTAATTTAAACCTCCAGTCTGAAGATTACCCGACTGGAAGTATACAGCTGATGTAATCTAATACAGTTCATATCCTGCAGTTCTTTTTCAAGTAGGGTGGGTGAAACAAAATGTAATTACTATGGTGTCTCCTGGACTAATAATGTTAATAACGTCTCCTGTTCGGATTATGTATTCATTATGATCATTTCAATACAGAAGTTAAAAAAAAAAAAAAAAAAACTGAGTAAAACAGAAAAAAAATGTCCCACACTGAGGATTGAACGCAGGCCACCTACCCACTACTGCTTGATAGTCTACAGTTTTCCTGCTGCACTAAAGCTCACTAACAAGAACTGCATGCTGTGCCAAAGGACATCCAGTACTAAGTGCAGACCCCCCTGCCGCATGCATCAGCCTGTCAATTTAAAGTAATGTTTCCCAAGTTGTATTCACACCTGAAAGTCTCAGCTGGAACTTTTCAAGTTATCGGTAATACAAGACTTCAAACTTTGCTGAAACTCTATCATTAACATCAGCAAGGGCATCTAACGATGTCTCTTATACTAGGGAAACAGTAGTGAGAACCAAAAAAGAAATGTTCTGCACTGGGGATTGAACCCAGGCCTTACAGCCACTACTGCTTGGTAGCCTGTAGCTGTGAGACTGTGCAAAGTCTCTGTGACAGAAAAATGATAGCTGTGACAAAGGACATTCAGCACTGAGTGGAGGACCCCTCCCACCCCCAACACACACACACACACACACACACACACACACACACACACACACACACACACATACACATATACACAGCTTCAGTGGATTTAGTAATGAACCAGTCAGTCAGTTTGAAGTAATGTTCCCAAGTTGCATTCAAACCTCAAAGTCTCAACTGGAAATGTTCAAGTTATCAGTAATACAGAACTTCACATCTTGCTGAAACTCTGTCACTAACATCAGGAATTACATCAAACAATTTCTCTCATACTACAGAAACTGAATAAGAAAGAAATGTCCCACGCTGGGGATCAAACCCAGGTCCCCTGCCCACTACTGCGTGGTAGTCTGTAGCTCTACTGTTGCACTAATGCACATTGACAGGAACTGCATGCTGTTGCAAAGGACATCCAGTACTGAGTGCAGACCCACCCCCCGCTGCCGTGGATTTACTAATGCACCGGTCTGGCAATTTGAAGTAATGATTCCCAAGTTGTATTCAAACCTGAAAGTGTCAGCTGGAACATTTCAAGTTATCAGCAATATAGAATGTCAAACTGTTCTGGAACTCTGCCACTAGCATTAGCAAGGGCATCTAACAATTTCTCTAATACTGCAGAAACTTAGTAAGAAAAAAATAACATGTGCCACACTGGGGATCGGACCCAGGTTCCCCACCAACTACTGCTTGATGGACTGTAGCTTTCCCACTGTGCTAAAGCTGATTGACAGGAAACGTATGCTGTGGCAAAGGATATCCAACACTGAGTGCAGATCCTCCCACCAACAGCTGCAGTGACTTTAGCAATGCACCACTCTGTCAAGCTGAAGTAATGTTTCCTATGCTGCATTTAAACCTGAACGTCTCAGCTAGAACTTTTCAAGTTATCAGCTATACAGAACTTCAAACCTTGCTGAAACTCGATGACTAACATCAGCAAGGGCATCTCACTACAATTTCTCTCATACTACAGAAACTGTAGTGAGAAAGAAAAAAAATTCTGCATTGGGGATCGAACCCAGGCTTGTACAGGTTTGAAACCCTATGCCAGGACCTAAAAACCCTATAAATGACATCATGCAACCGAATCACTCACACTGAATGTACCTTTGAACTTGATTAAATGCAAAAAAAAAAATTAAATAAAAAAAAAAAAAAAAGGAGTATGCATGACCACAACAGGTGCTTACAGAATTGCTGCTGGGGCCTAATGATTCATTTATGCATTCCAGAAAGTATTAAGGCGGCATGTTTTTGCTCTGATTTCATATGGCCATACTATCTGCTCTTCCTGTTTCAAAGTCACAAGCTTCGTATTTTAGAATGCTACTAGTTTACTCTTTAGACATTGGAGAAAATAAATGTTGGCAACTGCCAGTAGATGGATGACTAGAACACCTCTAAGAGTGTTGTTCTCTGATCCCAACCAAAGAGGCATAACTACATTGCATATAAACTGCCCCCTCCTGGCAAACACCTCCCAATCTAGAAACAAACTTTTAGACAAGCAGATATTTTTACAAAACACTTCTACGTGCTGAGCATTCATCTTGCTTGATGTAATTCACACATTTAACCAGAGAAAAAAGACAAGAGGACCCAAGGGCCATATTGACAACTGCCTTCCTTGCTCCTCACATTACAAGTTATAAATGCTTTGCTAAAAAGGCCCCTCCAGCTACAAGGCTCATGCTGGTCGTGACAGCAATACTAAAACAATTTAGCATTCTGTAAGCACTATGAACACGGATGCACTCCCTTTCCTCTTCTGCTTTTTAATTACTTTCTTCTTGCAATGAATTGCAATATTTTTACATCTGATGACACTAAACTGGAGGACGCTCTGGGGAAGTACAAAAGACTTCTCAAGCTGTATACACAGGAGAAGATTCTCAATGGCAGGTTCTCGACTCACCTGCCTTGTTCTGGAGAAGAAGCTTACACATTTCCTTGCTGTTTTGCATACAGTGTGGTAGATCAAGACACAATTTCTCCTTCAGCTTGAACAAGGAGGGGGTCACTACCTTGAAAACTTTATTGCTTTTACTTAACCAGGGAAAAGGATGTTTAAAAATTACACATGCAGCAGTAGCTGTAATACAAGACGTAATCTAAATAGTTAAGAAATTCCGGTCTGTTAGGACACCAGTAGAGCTATCATCTGCAATGCCAGTCACCCAAATTCAGGAACCACCTTGAGTTTTCAGGGACCAGCCAGGAGAAGAAGGATCGAGCAGCTCACAGGACGAGATCCTCTTCCGTAGAGGAAGGGTCATGCAGCCTGCTGCAATACCAGCACCTGGGTGACCACAGATAGCCGTGCAGTCTCAGACCCCAGTGGCTGCACAAAGGAAGGGAGAGTGTGCATCAGTGCATCTGGCATGTCAGCGCCAGACTATGTCACATAGGGAAGGACGACTGAATAGAGGGGCCAACATTTGGTGCCCGTTAAGTGGATAAAGCAAGGGTGGAGTGCTGAATGTCACACTCTCCGATCACCACTTACATGAGAGAAAGAGGGACTGACTTGACGCTGTGGTTCACCACCTGCCTACAGGCCGGTGCCTTGACTGCTCACTGGCTACATGCCGGGGAGGTGGGAGCTCAACCCAGAAACTCCTCCAAGCGACTCAGCATATCTGGTACAACCAGGCCCCACTCTCCGCTACCAGCCACTCCACCCCCACCATGTTAGCAGAGGCAGTGTGGGATGTTTGCTGCTACCAGACCCAACCACGGGGGTAAGCCGTGGGATCGAGCGTACAGAGGTAAGCAGTGGCCAGAGAGATGGAAACATCATGACGAAGGGCATAAAATGTAAACTGCAAAAAAAAAAAAAAGGAAGACCAGAACAGCTTCAAATGCCATTTTATTTGGGAATGTTGGTGTCTGCTGGTGCCAACTGGGATTGTTTTTTTTTTTCTTTTCTGGTGACCATAGCACATCCCCAGTGGATCCAGCCTGCTGCAGTGAAGGCACAGGACGAGCTCCCTTCTGAACTTGCCACCTTTCTGGCGCACTCACGCCTGGACAGCTGAATTTAAGCCCCTCAAATTTGAATCAGCTCCCTAGGAATTGCTACGTGTCCTGAATTTAATCACTGTAATTTGTACGAGCTTCTTAAGAGCTGCTGCTTGTCTTTGGCTATTTTTGCCCCACCCACCCACCCACCTGCTCTCTAATAAATGCTCTATTGCTTTGCCCTCCCTAATTTTGACTGTAAGTACTGTAGTAGGTGGGTCCTTTCCTGTCCACTCAATTTCTACCTCTAACTGTGAGAGCTCTGGAACTCAAGGAGGACATTGGGGATCAGTTCCAGCTCTCCAGGCCTGAAATATCTGGCTCAGATAAACCCTATGAGGATGTCTACCTCACTTCTATACCTTCAACTACCTATCCTGTTAATTCTAGTGCACCAAACTGGCCTGCTTGAGGTAGTGCAACAGCCCCAAGGTCATCCCATATTCTCAGGGTATGTGCCCTATGCCACTGGCACATCAGTTTCAAACTCTGGTAATGGAAAAATGGTTTCAGTAAGTGGTCTAAGTACACCACAGCTACCCCCTGGTAGATTAACACCTAGCTTCCAACATCATCTCCCATACCTGTTTACTTTCTCGAACTTCACAGCAATAACCAATAAATTGAACAGAACCTCCTCCTGTAGAAGACAACGGAAACAGTACTTTAAAGAACTAAAGGCATACCTACTGAAACTAATTCTTCTGCTCCTGTCTGGAAATGTGCACCCTAACACTGGCCCCGTTAGAGCAGTGGACCGTTAACACAAAGTATGTATATCGCTCTCCCTCGCGTCTATCAATATATGTAGTCTTCTATGTAAGTTAGACAACCTCAAGGTATGGATTACACAACACAGCCCTGATATTATTTTGTTGTAGAAACTTGGTTGTCACCCAAAATCCCTGATTTTGCTATCACCATACCTGGCTACTCTACTTTTAGGCAGGATAGGCTCACTACAAGAGATGGTGCCTGTATTATTTACTTAAAAGAAACTCTAATGGGTCCCGCCCTTGAATTGCCCTGCATAGGAAACTCCTCTAAGGCCCTGGCCATCAAGGTACTCCTAGGGGCCCAAAAGAAAACATTAACTGTGTTATCTGTTTACATACCACCCAAAGAATCTGCCTCTGGCATTCATAACTTCATGGAATCTATTCAGAGTGTGCCTCGGAACACTGAAACCATAATACTGGGAGATTTCAATGTAAACTAGCTCTCATCTGACATTGGACACATTAAGGATGCCATCTCCACCTTGCACCTTACCCAGATAGTTAACACCCTTACCAGAATTAACTACAGAACTTGATCAAGTACCTTACTGGATTGGGTTCTGTCTAGTCACCCTGAATGAATCACAAATGTCTCTGTACTCCCTGACACCCTAAGCGACCACTCCCTTATATTTTGTAGTTGGTCCAACAATTTCAGCAAATCTCCACCTAAGGTTATTCTTAGTAGGGTCCTAACTCCAGGACACCTAGAACCACTCAGATCATACCTTCGAAGCCAGGATTGGTCACCACTGGACTCTACCAATGACACTGACAAGGCACTCGATTTCTTCATCGACCGCTTTAATGCTGCATGTGATATCCACGCCCCCTCCCAAAAAAAGCAGAACTTTAAGGGGGTGTGCAACCCTTGGATAACATCTGAAATACTGGGACTTATGAAGACTAGGGACCACCTCTGGCACTGGGCCAAAGCCACAGGCAAGCAAGCAGATATTTAGGTTTATAACAAATCCAGAAATGTTTGTACCAGAGAAATCCGTTTAGCAAAGAATCAATATTTTAGGGAGGAACTTTCCAACTCGTGGGGTGACAGTAAACATTTCTGGAGCAACATAAAGGAAATCACTGGCAAAGACCTCAAGAGAGCACCTACCATGCTTAACACTGATGGAAGCCCGACTCTTGACCCAATGGTCATAGCCAATATTTTTAACGATGCCTTTACAGACCTCAGCAGTGTCCTCCCCCTGATTTTTTCACGGTCTCTGCCCCTGCCACCCCCCCAGTCAGTAATGCTCAGCAGCAGGCTTCCCCTCCTTTTTACTTCAAAAAGGTTACTAAGCATGAGGCTAGAAACTAAATAGGCAAAGTACTCAGTAAAGCAAGATTCAGTGGGGACAATGTAGATCTCAAATTTCTTGCCCTCACCCTCAAGGAAACACTTACACCTCTTACCAAGATTCTGAACTTTTAAGGCTTGGGCAATTCCCCCCAAAATGGAAATGGCCCTAGTTACCCCGTTGCACAAAGGTGGAGATAGGGCACAGTACACAAACTACAGGCCAATCTCCATTCTGCCTCCTCTATCAAAAGCACTAGAGCATATAATTGCAGATCAGCCTGTGGAATACCTGGACAAATACAATATCCAATGTCCCCAGCAGCATGGCTTTCGTAAAGGTCATAGTACTACCACTGCACTGTTAGAATTCACTGGTTTCATACATAATGCACTCAACCAAGCCCATCTGGTTGGGGCTGCTTTTATCGACCTGACGAAGGCCTTTGATACTGTGAACCACTCACTACTACTCGAGCAATTATCACTCGCAGGGGTGTCAAATTATGCTGTCAGCTGGCTCAAAAGTTACTTAGAAGACCGTTCGCAGCAGGTCAAGATAACCAATGTCCTCTACGAAAGGAAGCCAGTCTGTTCTGGAGTGCCTCAGGGATCTATACTGGGGCCCCGTCTCTTCAGTATCTACTTGAATAACCTCCCACGAGCCTGTCATGAACAGATTCTGCTTTACGCGGATGATGCCGTGATCTACTCTAGTAACCCTGACCCTAAGAGCCTCCAGAATAACATTCAACAGTTTCTCAGAAGTGGAAAAGTGGTTCAGCACTCAAAAACTGCTGCTAAACTATAAAAAGACCAAAGTGATGCTTTTCAACAATGCCCATAAGAAACACAAGTCCAAACCCTTGTTCATCACAAACTGAATTGGCACCCCACTTGAACAGATCCACTCCTACAAATATCTAGGAGTCACTGTTGATAGCTCACTCACCTACTCACAACATATTGATAACGTAGCTCGAGCTGTCAACATAAGGATTGGTCTACTCCACAGGCACAAGCATAGCCTCACTCCTGCGGCACAAAGAATAGCAATTTTCAGCTCTGTCATTACCATCATCAATTATGGGCTGGTTATTTATGGCTCTGCCTCTGCTACATCCCTTCACAGGATATATGTTGCTCTTAAAGCATGCAGACTCCTTACTGGGGCTGCTCGCCTCACACACACATGTGACCTATATGCTCAGACTGGATGGCTTCAATTATTCAGCCAAATCCAATATTAAACCTGCTTACTTGCCAAGAAGGCACACATTGGTTTGTTACCCCCTGGGGTCCAACAGCTCCTTAGCCCTTGTCACAGTACCCAACATACTCGCAGCTTGGCAACTCAGGTCTTGACTGTTCCCAGATGCCGCACCACCTTAGGTCAGAGGTCTTTTGCCTACAGAGCCCACCTCTGGCTCAACTCCCTGGGTAAGGACATCTCTGCTGAGTCAAAACTCGGCCCTTTCAAACACAAACTCCGACAACATCTATTAGCAAACAGTATATGTGACTGCCGCCCTTAGCAGTCTTCTGCTTATTTTATCATTGTACGTATACCTTTCGGCACTTTTAACTCTTGGCGCTTCATTTCGATCCTACCCTCAAGCCTTTCCCCCCTCCACCCCTCACCTCTGCTTCTTCTCTGCTCACGCATCTTCAAGTTCTTCCCTTGCTCCTCCTCACCTTCCCTCTTACACCCCCCACCCATTCTCTTATCTCATGCCACCTCTTTTGCAACTTCTTCCCCTCCTTCTCCCCATGTTTCTCTCTCTCTCTTACCTCTCTCCCACCCATATTACTCTCTCGCTCAGGTTTCCGACAAGGCCTGCTAAGCTGCCCCTCTCCTGACTAAACACCACCTCTTCTCCTTATACTATTGTCTTCCTCTCACTCACTTTACCAGCACTCCCCCCCTCCTCTCTGCACCCACCCCATTCCCCTCCTTCCACCTCCCCATCCTCTCATCCCTCTATCCCCCATTACCTCCTTTGCAACTCCGCTCCTTCCCTCTCCACCTCCTGTGCAACTCATCTTCTCCCTCGTTTCTCCCATCCCCCACCTTACACGCCATTACTTTCTCTCTTAGATTTTGACAAGGCCTCCTCTCTTCTAGCCCACTCTACTGTTATATTGAGCAACATTCTGTGCTATTTTGATTGCTTTTGATGTATTCATTTTTTAAGTATATTCTTGATATCTGCTATTTACTTATTTATTGTTTACCTAGTTTTGTTTTTGTACTACTGACATGGAACCTTTGTAAATGAGCTGTATTACTCAAAGGTGTTGTACTCCAAGACTCAATAAATAAATAACTTTTGATACATTTTCATTGACTGGTACAGCCCAGTTTACCTGCTGACAGATTCCTCAGCTGGGGTAAGGGATTACAGTGACCCCTATGTTTCTCCCATAAGAAAACTGAACAGCTATGGGCTTTTAAGCTCAGGAGATGTGATACATGCTTACTTACCTCCTTCTCTGTTATTTGATTTTTCACCCCACTTCTTTTTGTGGGAGCCTTATAATTTTCCTTTCATCTTTTCTCCCCATATCCCTTTCTTTTATTTTGTTTCTCTCTGTAGTCTCCAAATGACATAATTGTAACAATATTGGGATCAAGGACCAGAATAAGGTATAGCCCAACAAGGCCCTGGCCTAGACCCATGACTGAATGCTCCCTAGGCCTCAGCTTGCCCAAATTCAGCACCAAGTGCCAATGACCCTTTGTTTCCAGTGTGGCCTTTTTTTTTTTTTTTTTTTTTTTTTAAACAGTGTGGCATTTTGTTTGTTTGCTCGTACTATATGATTATAGATATGCTGTGGTGTCTGACTGTTTGACAAGTGTTTCTCGTGCAGGCTGGGTGAGAGGACCGCAGGGTGCAAACGAAGCGGTTCTGTCTGCCCAACCAGTGAAAATGACACTTGTTAAACAATAAGAGACAGCAGTTACTATACCCATAATCATATTATATGGCAAAGAATCAGCCTAATGTGATTATGAGTTTAGTTTAAATGTCTATTTCAGGATTTCTACTTGTTTTGTGAGCTCCCCCACGGGACAAGCATGCCGGACAACCAGTGCGAGAAGATGGCTGTGTGCAAGATAAGAAGTACAACCACTCTCCTCGCTGACTGGCTGGGAGTGATTCATTGCCATATAATGTGGTACAGATGCCATATGGCCTTTGTTTTCCAGCCCCAAACTATGCACATGGACCCAAGGTCCCCAAGTACATACTTTCAGGAGGGGAGGAGTTAGCGGCACAAGTGTGTCCTTCAATCAAGCCCACATCCTTTACCATGGACCTGACTGGTACACCCAGATAACTCTTTGGGCCTAGGGCCTTTAGTAATTTTTATCTGGCCCTCTGGGGCCAGGACTATGCTTGAAACATGGAGAGGCATGGGGTGTTGCAAAAGTATCGTTGCGCAAAACAAAGGGACTGGGCACCCCAGGGATATGCTGGATGAAACAATGCCTTGTAGGACAACTGAAGACAGCGTGACTTTCGGTTACAGTGCGTTGTGCTTAGACTCAAGTGTGGCACGTTGCATTTTGTTTAACTGCTTTTATTAAACTAGCGCCGATTAGCAAAACTCTTGCAGCATATGTTTACAGTGGAAATAAATGCCATTCTGTGTTTTGTTATTACACAGCAGGGGTACATAACAGTTCTGTACAAGACGGTCTTGCATGTGCAAAAGTAACATGACAAACTAAGCATTTCTAGAACTGTCAAGCTTGCTAACAATTTTCTGAAACTACCATATTTTTTCTGACTGAAATCGCTATTGGTAAAAACTGATTATCCATTTCCTTCCCTAATATCTAAAAGACTACAACAGAACAACTAAAATGCAGCCTTAAAGCTGTATTCTACCCCCATCCAGCGGCAGCTTTATGTCCCTATCACTAAAAGCTGAGAATTTGATCTGTGCAAAACATGATTGTACTGCACCATGTTAGAAAGGAACTGAGTTGACAGTGAAAGTATATTGCAGTTAACCATCAAATACCTCTCGAGGGAGCCTGAATGTGCTTAAGACATTTTTGCTCTCCCTGCTACACAATTAGTGTTTCTGTTCCAGGAAAAAAAAACAAAAAACTGTAGCACAAAATAATTCTAAATATGAAAGTCACAGACTAGTTCTAACTCAAAATTTGCCTTTCACACCGAGACACTTATTCTAACAGCCTTCTGAGTTAATATAATGATTTTTTTAAGACATGTCCCAAGCACATTTCTCAGCTGTCTCACCCAAAGAAGGTGCTGTACATCTCACACTGTAAAAATGACTTTAAAGCAGAATTTCATAGCAATCTAAGATGCAAAAATCAAACTATGCACCAATCATAAATAGTAATTTTCACAGAGTTAAGCCTCCCCATATTATGAGGTTAGCGGCCCACTTTCCAATGAAAAAGGGTGGAGAGGTGTAGCCTCTGATTTTTGTCAGCTCCCTTGATTTATGTGGCAGGATTCTGCGAGGTGTGGTCCCTGATCATAGTTATGTCACCGATACATTTATGAGGCAGGATGCTGAGGTATGCAGCCACCCTGAACTCTTTTTTTAGGTCACCACTTCTGCACGGTTGGTCGGGTCTAATAATGGGACGGCTGTCTAGGTACAGTCTTAGCCGGTTATCACTGCATACATTAAAATAAGCACTACTGCATTAGAAATAAACACTTTGGACGATGTGTTATCACTCAGGGCCGGAGCTGAATGCGAATATCGCTGGGGGACAAGTGGAGACAGCATTACCTCCAGGCTGTTAACTGAATTTAACAGGATAATGGGGATTCTGTGAGGGTCAACTATTCAGGTAATGATCAGCCCCCAACCCTGGCGTGAATACTCCCGGCCAGGTCCAGCCCCTGCCTTGTACCCCATCCCCAGTAATTCGGACAGGTCACGGGATTAGCCAGGAGGCTGCCCCATCACTCACCGCCGTCTACCGGCTCTCTGGCGGTTGGTCCGGGCGGGTGGGTGCTGCCCGTTGCCTAGCGACCACTGCCAAGCAGGTGTCAGCGCCCGCTGAGGTGCCCCACGCGCGCGCCTCCCTTACCTTTCCTCCTGAAAAATGACATGATGGTGCAGACACTGACAGGACGGGCGCCCTCAGCTCACTCAGTGCAGCCCGGCCTGAGGCCCCGACTCTCCTCATTCATGGAGTCAAAAGTTAGCACGCTGAACTTTCAATGGGGGAGATTTGAAAGGGAGGCCGGTTTTATTTTCCCTTAGTTTTTTTTTTTACATAGCAGTGAGCAATCCACACTTCCTTCTTCTTCCTCTTCCTCCGGCAAGCCGGGCAGCCATGTTTGTCAAAGGCACTCACTTCCGGTTTCCGCGCAGCATCATGGGTAACGGGGAGCTCCAGGAACAGCGCTGGAATCTAGTTCTGTGATTCAGGAGACCTGTGATGTATGAGGTCCTGGATCACGGAACGGAGGGAGGGATGGACAGGAGGAGGCTGTGATCTCCCCCCTGCTGTACTGAAGCTGGCATGACCGGTATCAAGCAAACACATACGGTACATCATTTCCGTACTATGATTTACATACTATATACAGTTTACAGTACAATGTACTACCAGTAGAGACATACCTCTCAACTTTTTTTCCCCGAAATGTGGGACATTGCCTGTTAAAATGTGGAACAAATGGGCAAAATGTGGAACACTTAATCAAATCTTTACCTAAGAAGCTCAAAACACTGTTAAAATGTTGCATTCATGTTCAGAAAGTTTGTTATTAATTGAATAATATATATTTTTGCATCATTTACTATGGATTTTTGCTATAAAATGTTGACTTTAAATGTGGAACAAGTCCTCACAATGTGGAACAGGAAGCTTTTGTGAAGTAAAATGAGGAACGTTCCTCGTAATGTGGTACAGTTGAGAGGTATGAGTTGAGAAACATTGTGAATTAACACATGTCCTGATTTTCGCAGGCTAGTCCCGACTTGAGCAGCTAGGTCCTGCAAAAAAACATGAAAAAATACTAAGTCTGACACTGTAGTAGAACAATATTTTTAACTTACCTCTAAATGTTGCAGAAAACTGTAATGCCTTAACTGAAATAAGTAACAATAGAAGGGACTAAAAAACTACTACACTTAGTCTTAGTTCTGATTATTTAGAGAAAACAAGTCTTGAATTGGTCTAGGTTACATATTTTTCCAACTAGACATTCAGCTTGTGGAAGGCCCATGGGGGCTTGGGGCAGGGAAAAGTGAAAAACGTTTTTTTTAAATCCTCATTGGATAATTGGATTCATTCTCTATTTAAACTTTTTTTTAATTGGACTAAGGAACACAGAAACAAAACAGAAGTACAGAAACATCCAAAGATTAATATTCTGTCATCCCTCCAACCTCATAAATGGAATGTGTGGATTTGGAAATTACTACTAGGTGACAGCTAAACTCCCAGGCTGACCTTCTTGGAGACTGGTTGTTTTCATTCCATAAAGATGTTGGTCAAGGATTTGAAAGTAACTTATTTAAATTGGGTACAACCTTCTTCCAAACCTGGATAAAACTAAAAGAATATACTTTTTTGATAGGGGTATGGAGAATACTAATTTAAAAAAAGTACCTGTCAGTTTCCCCTCATAACTGAGAAACACCTTCACCCCCAATGGTGCCATCCCATGGAAAGGTGCTGTCCAACGTAAGGGAAATGCTGTCTCATACTGTAAACTCAGACTTCAAAGTAGAAATTCAAGTGAAGTTGACAGTATAGCCTAACGGTTAGAATAATGAGCTCTGAATGAGCCTGATACCTCCAGCAGACCTGGGTATGATTCCCACAACCACTTGCATACTGTGTGACTCTGAGCAAGTCACTTAAAGGTGATAGGAAACAGTTTTTTACACCTCTAGATGCTCTCCTTTTGCCCCTTTATGCAGGGGTTAAATTGGGTTGTGACTCACCGGAACTCAGTTCCACCTCGTCCGACACCTTTCTCCACTGAATACTATTGAAGAGTTCAGCCTTCTAGGGATGACACTTCCACCATCTAAAAATGTAGAGATTACAGTTCCACCTCCTAAACATTTCCAATTTAACCACTGCCTTTATGTCAATCCAATATTCTGATATATTTTTGACCTTTTTTTTGTTAAATAATCTAATTTTGTTACCTTTGTAACTACCCCAGATCCATCTCTCCACAGCAGTTGCTGCTCTCTCTTTTCATACTACCTGAACATTCTCTGACATCAGCACCACCATTCCAAGCCAATCAGATGAACAGCATGGAATGGTGTTATTGATGTCATTGAATGTGTTAGAAATATGAAAAGAGCAGTACCTGGTGAGGAGAGTGGAAGTCTATGTAAATCTGAGGGCACCCCAAAACTAGATCATCTATTTATCAAAATTGGTCAAAGCATATTAGAATACATAACTGGCGTGGAAAGGAAGATGGAAGGGCAGTAATCAATGTAAAAATAGTTTTCTATCTCCTTTAACTGCCCCCGTGTTTCCAAGTTCTCTGAAAACAGACACTTGTGCCTAGTGGACCTTATGTGGTTATCAAAGAATAAAAAAAAAAAAATAACATGATACTAAAATCAAATTTAGACTTTACCCAAATAAGGCCACTAGTTCCCACAGTGTTCCAAGCTTGTACTACCCCCCTGTGCTTGATGATTTGCTCCATGTTTCCCACTTTGTTTTTGTTAATAAAAGAATCTGCACAGCTGGGTTGCGCCTGAATACAAGCTTTGGCTCAATGTGCCTCTCCTGGTTACCAATTTTCAAATAAATAAATGCACAAAAAAACAGCATACGGTACAAACTGTCAGGCATTGCCATTAATGAGACATTAAAGGAGCCACAACAGCATTTCACATAGAGTTACCCAACATCCCTAGTTCACCATGAATATATTCCCCTGGGAGTTGGGGCTCCCCCTTAGGTACAGCGCGGGGGGAATCCATCCACTCCACTCTATACTGAATCATTTTCTGAGAGAGAGAGCGTCTAAGTGCTAAAGTTCTCATGTGCCTGGCTCCATGACTGGACAAGATGGGGGGGGGGTAACTTTGGGGAGGGACAGAACCAGTAACTCTGCATTTGGATTTATATCTGACCCTTTGAGCAGGGTTTGTCACCCAGAGATGGGTTCCATCAGACCTAGGAATACAGTCATTCCCTTGGCCTAATCACCCCTTCCACCAAACTGTGTGTTTCCCTGCAGGTCAGAGCACAGAATTTGGATCCCCTTCCATTATATTCAGGAGCCGTGCATTCCAGTAGGAATTAAAAAACTCTGGGCAGTCATTGAAGGAGTGGGTTATCCTCACCATCTTGTAGGTCTGGTAAGCTATGCTGTTCCACAATGCAAGGTCTGGCAACTGCTGTGTGAGCCACAGTTTAGTCATTGCTTTCATACCTGCTGTGATCATGACACATAGTATTTCATATGTGAAACATAGAAACATAGAATTTGACGGCAGATAAGGACCGCTTGGCCCACCTAGTCTGCCCATTTTCTTACCTAACAGATAAGCTGCAGATCCTAGTTAACCAACAGCTTACTTCCTCCTACCCCCCACTAGGACAGCCTTTTGCCTATCCCATGCATTCTTGAATTCCCTCACTGTTCTTGACTCCACAACCTCCTCAGGGAGGCTGTTCCATGCATCCACAACCCTCTCTGTGAAAAAATACTTCCTCACATTACCTCTGAGTCGTCCCCCCTCTATCTTCAAATTGTGCCCCCTTGTTCTTGCACATCTCTTTTTGTGGTTGTGGTTCTTGGAAACCCTCGGGGAATTGCAGCATCAAGTATAACGCAGGTATCGGGGAGGAGTTTGGAGTACAGTGATTCCAGAGTTACGTCTAGGACCATCCAGAATGGCCATAAGGCTGGGCAAGTCCACACCACACACTTTCCACATTGATTTCCCCACAGCATCTCCAGCAGGAGAGGTCAACCTGGGCATAGTAGTGCACCATGATCATTGGAGTCTGGAAGAACCTGATCAGTTGCTTCCAGGTGTACTTCCTCCAGATATGTGCATTGGTAACCCAGGAGGTCACCTGGCAGGCCAACGTTCAGTTTTCTGCAGTTGTGGGTGAACCATCTCCACCACCCATTGCTTTGTGATTTCTTGTGCAGAATCCCCCATTGAGGATATCAAATCTCTACATATCTGTGAAGTTAAGTGCTCAGTGCTGCTGGACCACAGAAATGGAATAAAAAAGGATATTATAGCAGGATATCACGTTCAAGTCTATTAGCAGGAAATACTCCATTGAGCAGGCTCATTTACAAGGAGGTCTTGTGTATACATTCATACAGTCATAAAAGTCATTAAGTACTAAAATAAAACACAGGGTATAACAGAGGCAAAAAATGATATAAACATGGATAAAAGAAATACTATGTACAGAATGATATACAAGGAGAATAAACACAGCAGTCCTCAAGTGCTTAGAAGCAATGAGGTTAAATACTCAATAAATACCTTTGGTATACATTTATTTATTTATTTAGTTTTTGCTAACTGGGTAGGTGCACTAGCCATAGCAATGACTATTTTCAGGCACGACCCGGGAGGGTACAGAAACAAACATCAAGAAACCGATCACTTTATATATTAGACAATATCTGTGCATATGAATACAGTGCCAACAGGAGAAATAAACAACAAACTAAGTATATACATAACAGTGAAAAAATATAGCAACAAAATACAAGAAACGATACATTAAATCAAAACAAGGAGTAACATTGTGGAAATAGGGGAGGATAATACAATGATGACTGTAACACTATAGAAGTCAATACAGGATAGAATGTAGGAGAGTTTTGGGGAAAGGATAGGAGTAGGGAAGCTAGAAAAAGGGATAGAGTAGAAACTGAGACAAGATAAGAGGTAAGAATCAATTAGTAACAAAGGTAGGACAAAAAGGTAGCAAGCAAGTGCAAAGCATTTAGTGGGGAAATACAGAAATGGCAAGATGGTGCAGAGGTTTGGGAGAAACGCACAGGCTAGGGAGGTTTGAAACAGGAGCATAACTAGGAGGTGGCGAGATGGTTATATAGCGCTTTCTTAAAAGAGGCATGGGATGAGGCTTGGCATAAAGTTAGTGGGAGGGAGTTCCAGTATTGGGGGGCATGACAGGCAAAAGCACACACACACACACACACCTTTGGAGGTATTGTGTCTGGGGATGTAGACGGGCATTGTCCACTGAGCATAAGCCACAGCTGGATGTCTGGTTTAGGAAGAGACCCACCAGGGACTTGGGTATTTGTGATCTGATAATGTTGTCTACGATAGAGCCATATGAGTAGAACCTTGACGCATGTGGAGAAAGCCATCCCAGATCAGAGTAAAGGAGGCAGTGATGTTTCAGACGATGAGAGGAGGATGCATAGTGACAGATGTTGTTGTAGGTAACATCCCACTTCCAAAGGCTTGATTTACATGCAGAGGCATAGGTTGCAACAGCATAGGCGAGGGATGGTAGGAGTATACCACGTGCAATGGCAAGCCTAGCTGAAGGGGTGAGCACATAGCTGGTTCGGTAGGCAATACCAAGTTTCATATTGACCAGCTTGCAAGTCTGTTGAATATGGAGATCAAAGTTAAGTGATGGGTCAAGTGTGATACCCAGATATTTAAACGAGTTTACCACCCCAACAGTTGTGCCATTTGAGGAGGAGACTTTAAACTTTGGTGGGAGTGTTTGAGTTTGATATTGGATCCAAATAGCATGGTTTGGGTCTTTGATTCATTTAGGACAAGTTTATCTCTTGACAGCCACTGTTGTATTAGCTGAAAGTCGTGGGAGAGCCATTGATTGATGTCCTCAATGCTTTTTGCACTAATGTACAGAACAATGTCATCCGCATATAACAGGGAGATAGTCTGCAGGAGGTTAGAGCCGATGTTGTTTATAAATATGGTAAAAAGCAGAGGTCCTAAGATGGACCCTTGCGGTACACCAATGTTTATAGTAGCTTTATCCAAGTATGTAGAGTTAAATTTAACAATTTGTGTCCTATCCGATAGGTAGCTGCCAAACCACCTGACAACATTAGGTGAAAAGCCTAGAGATGTAAGGGTGGCTAAGAGGATGGAGTGGTCAACTAAGTCAAATGCCTTTGTCATGTCAATGAAAATGGCCTCCGTGAGAAAACCAGAGTCCATGGCCATTAGGGCATGCAATGTAAATTTGAGTAGGACAGTAGTGGTGCTGTGACCCTCACGGAAGCCATGCTGTGCAGATGTTAGAAGGTCACATTTCTGGAGAAAGTCAATAGTTTGAGTAGATACAAGCTTCTGAAGAATTTTACTGAGAACTGACAAGATAGCTATGGGCCTGTAATTAGAGGGATCTTTAAAGTCTTCCTTTTTGAAAACTGGGGTAATCCTAGCTATCTTCCAGATGTCCGGGACATAACTCTGGCACAGGGAGAGAGTAAAAATCCTAGCTAGAGGAGCAGCAATGTAAGGAGCAGCAAGTTTTAGGAACTTAGGTTCTAAATTGTCGGACCCAGCTGCAGTGAATTCAGAGATGTTGTTAAGCAGTTTTAGTACCTCACGGTTAGAGACCGATTTGAAAACGAATTTAGGTTCTGTAATAACAGGCGGGGTGATTATGTTAGATTGGACAGGGAAAGAGGAGGTGTACTTAGTTAAGTTAGAAAACTGTGTATTGAAAAAGTTAGCAAGCCAGCCCAGTGGTGTAGAAGGTTGAGGCGCTGGCGCCTTACCTCAACCCATGCCGGTGACCCGGTTCAGGAACGGACCTAGGTCTTCAAGGGTCGGCAGGGGAGGATAGGATTGAGCATCCGACGGGCTGCTCTCCTATCCTGCGGAGGGTTAGGGTCTGACCTCACTCTCATTGCGGCCCCCAGTGGAGACTGGGGAGCACTACAAGAAGCAGTGCACAAGAAGGGGAACAAGAAAAAACAGGAAAATCTGTGCCAGAAGTCTAGCCGGATGACGGCTGCCAGCCCTGGGTGGCCCCGAAGACTCCCCTGGAAGCCACAAACACCTCAGCAGCTCCCGGAGACCAGAAAAATAGTGTGCTGGTGCCTCCTCCCTGCCACTGCCTTCCCCCTCGGAAGAGTGGGGACCCACCCGGTGAAGGGTTTCACTGGGGGTTAATCCATGGACAGCTGCAGATGTGAGGTAGGTGGTTGAAGGGGAAGAGAGTAGGGAATGTCTGTGGTCCTTGGTGGCCTGAAGGAGAGGCAGCTCTGGTGCACGAAGGGGGTGATAAAGAGATTACTCAAAAAAAAGAAAAAGTTAGCAGTGGTTTGTAAAGCTTTGTATATACAGGATTACATCATTAGTCGAGTGGGGGGAGATTGGTAGGATTCTGTGGCAAAGTTGGAGAGGGGAGGCAATGGATGAAGGTTAGTGGGGGAAGGAGATAGGGCAGGAGGATAGTGATGGGAAGTCATGAGAGAAGAGTGGGGGGAGGGGGGCACAGGGGATTGGGAGGAGGGGGAGGTGGTGGAAGGGGAAAGGGTATGAAGTAAGTGTAGAAGTTGTGGAAAGGAGAACTGGGGAAGGGTGTGAAGAAATTAAGAGTTTGAGAAGGGTGAAGTGTGGATCATTTAGTCAGTGATATGTACAAGAATCACTAATTTTGCTGGTAACCAGTTTTTTGAACCTGTGTAGGGATAGTAGGTTTTGGAGTTTGAGACTAGGTTGGACTTTATTCTGACAGGAGATAATGTCATACCTGAAGGTACCTGAAACATTTCATGTGACATAGGCCATACAGAGTTTGCAGGCCTGCAAATGCCTTAAGGGTGGGACCCTCTAAGAGCTGGCACACGTAATGGACACATACCATTCCCAGTTACAGTAAATGGGGTCCAGCTGAGGATCAGAGGTGGCAGAGGACAGAGTAGGGATAAGAAGGGGTTAAGATGTAATTGGTTTCTGATTTTTGCCCAAACCTGCAGTTGTGCCCCATGCCACAGATTCTGGGTGACCACTTGAAAGAGTAGTGGTGCTGCATGGTACAGTACAGGTATGGGCAACTCTCTTTCAGTTTACATAGAAACATAAACATAGAAACATAGAATTTGACGGCAGATAAGGACCGCTTGGCCCACCCAGTCTGCCCATTTCCCTACTTAATGGATAAGCTACAGATTCTAGTTAACCAGCAGCCTACTTCTTTCTACCCCCACCCCCTAGAATTGCCTTATGACTGTCCCATGCATGCTTGAATTCAACCACTGTTTTTGACTCCACAACCTCCTCTGGAAGGCCATTCCATGCATCCACAACCCTCTCTGTGAAAAAATACTTCCTTACATTACCTCTGAACTGCGCCCCTAATCTTTAAATTGTGCCCCCTTGTTCTTGCACACTTCTCTTTTTGAAAGATGCTACCCTCTTGGACTTTGTTGATTCCCTTGAGGTACTTGAAAGTTTCTATCATGTCCCCCCTCCCTCCTTTCCTCGAGGCTATACATATTAAGCTCCTTTAGTCTCTCTCTTCATATGTCTTCCGGTGCAGACCCTGCACCATTTTAGTTGCCCTCCTCTGGACAGCTTCCATCCTGTCTATGTCCTTGCGGAGACTGGGTCTCCAGAACTGCATGCAGTACTCCAGATGGGGTCTCACCAGCTGTCTGTACAGAGGGATAACAACTTCCTGTTTTCTACTGGTGATGCATCTCCCTATGCATCCCAGTATCCCCCCAGCCCTCCTTACTGCCCTCTCACATTGCTTGCCCACATTTAAGTCATCTGATATGACTACCCCCAGGTCCCTTTCCATTTTTGTTGTTGTTAGTATCTCACCCCCATTGTGTACTCTTCCCTGGGTTTTTGTTTCCCAGGTGCATTACCTTGCACTTCTTAGCATTGAATCTAAGCTGCCATACATTTGACCATTCCTCTAACCTTGCCAAGTCCCTTCTCATCCTTTCCACCCACCTTGTGCATCAGCTCTGTTGCAGATCTTTGTGTCCTCTGCAAAGAGCATACTTTCCTTCAAGTCCCTCTGCAATGTCGCTTATAAAGACATTGAAGAGGACCGGTCCTAATACTGAACCCTGCGGTACCCCACTAGTAACCCCGCTTTCTTCAGAGTGGACCCCATTTAATATTACCCTCTGTGTCCTATTCTCCAGCCAGTTTCCTGCCAGTGTCTTCAAACACCGCCCAGGTGCATATTCAGGAGAACCTGTAAGTGTGCTGCCCAGAAATATAGCTTCAAGTTTGGCAGTGCCAATCCTCCAGAATGTCGTGGGAGAGTCAGGATCTGCTGGTTGACTCTTGGGTGCTGCCCTGCTCAAATATAATGGGATGCCTCTGGGCTTCAAGTCCTCCAGTTGGCCTCCAGCAGGTTCAGAGGAATATTTTAGAAAAGGTATAGGACCCATGGCAAGGCGGCCATTCTCACTTGAGTCATGCAACGTGTGAGGCTTAATGGGAGGATCCCCATCTGTGGAAGTCTTGCTGCATCTGTGCTGTGAAAGGGGTGTAGTTATTATCATAATCTGAGGCATGGGAGTGGGCCAGAAGTACGCCAAGATATTTTAACTTTTTCAGGTCCCAGCAAAAGAGAAAGAGTCCCCATATGTGCCCAGATGGTATAAAGCTGAAGGTCAAAGCCTTTCGAAAGAGAAAGAGTCCCCATATGTGCCGAGATGGTACATAGCTGAAGTTCAGAGCCTCTGTCTTGGTAGTATTTAGCTTGTAGCATGATACTTTGCCAAAGGATTCAAGGAGCTGGAACAACCCCAGGAGGGGTCGTTCCAGGTCTCAGAGATAGAGCAACACGTCATCAGTATACAAGGCCATATGCTGTTCCTCCCCACCTAGTCTAACAAGTAGCCTGTGATGATGGTGACTGTGATTGAGCACTTTCAAAAAGGGTGACTCAATCACAGCGTCTGTCCACAGGGTTACCAGGCAGGGAGGGCGACTGGATGGGGTGGGTCCGCAAATATAGCGACAGGAAAATGCCATGTACACACGCGAGGGGAGGCACCCAAGGAGATGCATGAAGGAGTGGAGGAGGGTTTGTGGGGTGTAGTGCAGTGGTCAGCTGCTGAGCTAGCTGTGTGGCATGGTGGGTGGGTGGCAGGCTAGGATTGGGAGGGTACCAGGTTCAGTCCTAGGCGTGGTTGCTTTTTTTGTGTGCCGTTCTGAATTTTTTTTCTCCCCCCTTAAGTGGGAAAGGGGGAGGGCATAAAAAAAAGTAAGTCTCCAGCACCCTGTTGCTGTGCGCCAGTAGTGTACATCGCCAAAATTGATTTTCGGCAATGCACACTCGCCTTAACGGCAATCGCCTTCCGCAGTCACCATTATCACATGGAATCATCTAACACCACTGATGATTAGTGACTCTTGGATAGCCTGTGCTTGCAACTCAATGTATAAAGCAAACAGTAGCTGGGACACTGGACAGTCCCGCCGGGTGCCCTTGTGCAATTTGAATTCCGGGGAATGATGCCCATTCATCTTTACTGTAGCTCACGGTGAAGAAGCACCGAGTACAGGAATGGCCATGACTCCCAGTCAAGTGCCTTTTCTGCGCTAGGCTCAGAAGTGCTGAGGGATGCAATGACCTCCCCATCTGGTGCACTATATAAGGGGTTCATCTGATGTTATCTCAGGTAATACGGTTGTGTACAAACCCCTTCTGGTCATCTTGGCCTATAAACTCAGGCAGTAATTTGTCCACTTTCCTGGTCATTATTGCCATAACAAAACTTGTAATCGATGTTATTGGGTGATAGGAGGTTACAATGAAGTGGGATTTGCCCAGTTTTGGGATTGCCAATATAGCTGCATATGACCAAGAAGTTGAAGGCAGTGGAGAATCCAGACACACAGACAGACAGACACACACACACACACACACACACACACACACAGACACATACACACACACACACACACATACACACACACACACACACACACACACGTGAGTACCTCATTCATAGCCTTGATCAATTGATTCGGAATGTACTCTTTTGTAACTTAATAATACTGGGAACCATAACCATCTGGTCTCAGGGATTTTTATGTTTTCATGTCTCTCACAACCCCCTCTAGTTCTTCCACTGTGATGTGTGTGAGTAGCCTAGCCCCCTGCTCCTGTGTAAAGGAGGGGAGAGTAAGGCAAGAGAGACAGGCTTCCATCTCCTCAGTGGAGGCAGTGTCCTTTGGAGTGCAGAGACGCTGGTAATAAGTTTGAAAAGAGCTGGCCCGGTGGTGCTGAGGCACTGGACACCACAGCTCTCGTCACGCCTGCAGCCTGGGTTCGAGAGCGAGCCTGAGGCACTGGGGTCAGCTGGGGGAAGAAGGTTTGAACATTCGACGACAGCTCACCTTCTCTGGGGAGGGAGGGTTGAGGACTCCACCAATAATATACCTTCTGGTGGCAGCCAGATGGTATTACGCTGACAGCCCTCTGCGCGCATGGGTGGTGGAACACGGCAGACATCAGTGTGGTAAGCACGGGAGTGGGCATGCCCCCTGGACATCATTGCACATTCCCGCTCACCGTTGGGGGTAGCCAAGCTCTAAGAACATGGAAAAATCCTGACATCTGGTTAGACAACATTGTGCCACAGCCCTTACGCCCACCGCCGGATCCTGCCTTCTTGGGTCCTAAAGGCCTTTGCTCTTCACTTCAGCTTGCAGGCAAATTAGATGTGTATAAGGAAATACCAAGGAGCTGAAGGTGGCCCCACCTCTGGGGGGGGGACAAAAGCCGGGAGGGTTTCCTGCAGGTGTGTCGTGAGTGGGTCAGAAGTCCAAGGGGTCCCCAGGTGGGAAGGATCTCAGGCTGGGCAGGAGGAGCTGATGGCGTCGACTGAAGGAGTTCAAGGGTTTGGTGACTGGAGGGAAATAGAATTGAAAAAAAGCAATAAGTTTGAAAAACATTCGTGATCTCAGTTAGCTTGATGTGTCGCTCTCCTGTAACATGATGTAGAACTGCTGGAATAGTCGAGATTTGGCATTGCTTTCATAGTTGATAAGGCCAGAAGTCAGGAGACCCTTGTTCCCACTCCATAGTATTTCTGCCTCAAGAATGTCAGTGCTATCTTTGCCGTAGGCAGAGCACATCCAGGTCAGCCTTTACCTTTTTTATCTGGGGGTGCACCAAGGGCTCCCCTTGCTGGTGCACTTGCTACAGAAAGTGGAGGGTGCCCTGCAACTGCTGCTGCGTTTTCTGTCTGAGCCTTTTTTGTCATGCGGTGTACTGTATGATGTTGCCCCTCAAAACCGTTTTAACCATGTCACAGCAAATTGCATTAGATGTGCCAGAGGACACATTGTTTCTTAGAATTTTCTTCCATCCATTCTCAGAGGAACATTTTGAATTCTTAGGATTTGAGGTAGTAGGGGTTGAGCCTCCACCTTGTGCTGTTCCATTCTAGACCTAGCTTCCAGACACTTTGGACTTGAGCATGGTCAGAGAGGAATATATCTCCCATTTTGCGGTCCATGAGCAATTATAAAGATTCAGTCTGTGTACAGCACTGATCTGTTCTAGTGTAGGTGCTGTGGACTGCAGAGTAATATGAGAAATTTCTTTCTAGGGTGAAGGAAATGTCAAACATCTGCCCATCTCACCTCTTGTAGGAAGTGGCAAAATGCCTTGTGTGCTGGGGGCTTCAAGTGGGTCTGAGGTTGGAGGAATCCCAGTTGGTGTTTGGAGCAATGTTAAAAATCACCTGCCAAGAGCAGGGTACCACTCGTGCAATGCACTATTTGGTCCAATAACCTCCTAATCGTGGGTGAGTCTGCCCCAAGGGGTAGACAAACATTGGCCAGGGCTACCTCTTCCCCACAAAGAAGGCCTGTAACCAACACCAGTCATGCATCCAGGTCCACCCACACAGACGATTCCTCAAAAGTAGTGCATCTGGGGATTAATATTGTGACACCCTCCCTTCTCCGGCCTTCCTTATAAGAGGAAGGGTAGACCATGGGCATTACAAATTTAGCCAGTTTCTCATGCACAGACTTGTATAGATGCATCCCCTGCATGTAGATTATGTCTGGTTTGTTCTTTTGATTTGAGAAATTTAGACCCTTTTCTCAGTGCTGATGAGACCATTTACATTTAGGGAACATAGGTGTACATTTGTATTACTCGTCCTGGGGCTGGATTCACAAAACTTTGCCTGGGCAAGTTTGTCTGGGGCAAACTGGGTTTTGCCCTGAGCTAGTATTCACAAAGCCAGTTTGCCCCTACAAACTGGGTTTTGCACCTGGTAAAAAGTAGTGCGGTCACTTAGTGCAAATGAGGGGGAGGGGACCTGCATATCCCCGCAATCCCATTCACTAAGGTTTTGCTCCATGCAAGGGCCTTTGTAAAGGCCCTTATGTGGAGCAAATTGCCACCAACAAAAACCTGGCAGTAATCTATACAATCCTAATGGTTGGCGGAGGTACTGCAACCCCCAACCCCAAATCTCCTACCTGATATTAAGAAGTAATTTTGCCATAGTGTAGTATGCCACCCCGGTACCTGATCTTCCATCCAATATCGAAATGGTGTTTTCCATAGTGTAGTGGTCCCTTCCCTTCCCCTCCCTTAATAAATAAAATCTTTCCATAGTGTAGTGGTCTCCCCCTCAGTCACCAATCCCTTAATAAATAAAATCTTTCCATAGTGTAGTGGTCCCTCCCTGCTCCCCGATCCTTTAATTAAAAAAAAATCCTTCCATAGTATAGTAGTCCCTCCCCCCCCGACTCGATTCTTTAATAAATAAAATCTTTCCATAGTATAGCAGTCCCACCCCCACCTCGATCACCGATCCCTTAATAAATAAAATTGGTCAGTCACAGTCACGGAGCCGTACTGTATACAGTATGTGCTCTAAGAGGGCTCAGTTGGCGGCAGCCGTGGTGGTGAGAGGTGGACTGTGCTGGTCACCGACCAAAGATTGGGATGGGGGGAATGGGGTGGCAGGTCACCCTGGATGGGGTCTGGGGGTGTGGGGAAGGACCCTAGACTACCAGGGAATATGGCTTCCTACATTTGAGGTTGTCGATTGGTGAACAGGGAGGGATCACTACACTATGGAAACATTTTATTTAATAAGGGACCTGTGATTTGAGGAGGGGAGGGACCACTACAGTATGGAAAATGGCTTTTCAGTATTGGGTGGGAGATCGGGGGGCAGGGAGGACCTACACTATGGAAAGGGGTTTTGTCATTTTGGAGGGGGGCAATCGGGGATGGGGAGGGACCCTACAGTATGGTAAATTGTTTTGTTTTTTTTTTTATCACATGGGTGATCGGGGAGGGAACCACTAGACTACCAGAGTATGTTTTGTACTATGCAGGACAGCGATTGGCGGTCGGGGGGGAGAACTACATCAGAGAATGCGGCTGTGTGGGGCATGGGCTGGTTGGGGGGGCCTCGCTAAACCACATGTAACCCCCTACAAATGGGGGGTTCCCAAACAGTCTTCCTTGAGCTTGCCTAAATGCTCACTGCCAGGCTGGTGTCCTGCATTTTAGCAGTTTAAATGTGATTACCAGAGCCTGTATAGCCTCTGTGTACTGTCTCTTTAAAGGAAAACTGTCCAAAGCAGTGCTGGCCATTGCCAGGGCTGCAAAAACACCTGATTATCACAACCTTAGTATTCAAATATGATAGGAGCTGACCTTTGCCAAGTAATTTGTTATGTTTCTTGCCTGTGTGGTGGTTTCCTCTACTGTCCCTGGTGCACCATTTGGATATTGCCGCCACACCAGAAGACAGATTGTAACCTGCATAACTCCCTGACCTTCCTGCTGTGTGCCAGAATGCTCGTTCTTGCTGAGTGGGGCACATTTTCACCGGGTGAAAATAAATAGCATGGCATGTAGAGGTAATCCAGCTGTACCTCTAGAAACAATCCCGGTTAAAAACTGAGCAGTGTAGGCAAGTTAAATTCAGAATGAAAGTTCCAGCTCTGGTGTCCAGGCATGCATGGGAGAACTGTGAAAGGCTGAGTTTTTGGCTTACATGTCTGCCTGCTGCTCCTGAGAGGGAGAGAAGAGAATTATTGTGGACGAAATCCAAGTTTGTGTGAGTAAAGTAAGCTACTGAAGTGGGCCAGGCTCAATCTGAAGGAGACCGAAGATTTTGCTGAATGCGATCGGCCTGCCAGGAGTTCCAGCTACCCCAAGCTCCCAGGGAGCGCTTTGCTTGGTACAGTAGAATTCCCTTACAGTTTGTGCTCAAAGTACTATACTGTTGCTATTTGCTGTGCATAACCTTTTTTTACAGGGGGGGTCCCCAGGGTCGAGCCAGAGGAACCAGCCCTGGTGGTAAGTACAAACAGTGTGGGTACTTGTGTGGTGTACCAGGGGTATGGTGGAAGTGATTATTGTACAGTGTTCAGGCCACTAGAGGGAAAAGAGGGGGGGTTACAGTGTCGCGGAGGGCTGTGCCCAGGTTAGCTTGACCACTACCAACCCTGATCTCCGGGTGGAGGCACCCGTTTCAGAACTCAGGCCCCTTAACCTACTACTAGCCAAGCAGGCAGGGGTAGTATCCCTTGGGATAGCGCCACCTAGGTGTTACACACACAAAAGCCATGCAGATGGGCCCATAATGGGCATGCTAATGGCCAGTAGTGCCTTGTATGCCCAATGGGCTCATTTGCATGTCTAATTTAGTGAACAGTGACTTAGTGCATGTGCATTATTGTTGCTGGATCATTCTCCAGGCTGGCTATGGGGGCAGCACTACTGGGATTCCTGGTGCTTTGCTTGGCTTAGCGCCACCCCTGCCTGCCCCTATTCGCAGTCAGATAGCGCACTGCATTATCTGACTGTGAATAGCTCCACTGCCCACCAGGGCAGCTGCAAGTTGCAGTGCAAACTTTTGTGCATCACTTTGCACTTTTTTGTGAATCCTGGTCCTGGTTTTATAGACCACCCCCCCGAACCCCTACCCACCCATTACTTGCTGCACCATCTACATGTGGCAGATCCATTCTTGATTAATGGGAGAAATCAGGGAGAACTGGGAAGCTAAACCCCTGCCTAAGAGAATAGGGGCCCAAGTAAAACTTAGCAACTGATCCGAATGCATCAACTTGTATCCTGTCAAACTAGTGGAAAACACACTAACTGCCCCAAATGTGGGTAAAACAAACTTATGGCAACTAGGCTTCCAAGGTTCAGGCCCAGGAAGTCGAGCCCTGTGGCACCTAATGGAGGCTGCTCAGAGGAAATGCTTCTATGAGAGGGGCCTCCCACGGTGTACTGTATAGGGTAAGTAGGGTAGGGAAAGAAGTCAGCCCCTTCCTACCCAGTCCATATTTTTGTGAAGCATTTCAGGTGGGGAGGGGCTATATATTTAAGCAGGGCATCTTCACCTGTGAATCCCCGACTTGTCTCCTTCCAGAGCATGGTTCTGGTTCCTCCATAGAACCTTCAGCAGGATATAGGGACCAGGGACATCCAACAGGGAAATAGTCCCCTCAGAGTGAATATGTAGAAGATGGCAGTTGATGCGGACTGCTGAAAGATCCAGCAGTCATTATCATCACATCCCGTCAGGTGTGGAAGGTGAAGAAGGCAGTACTTTCTGGGGTGACTGTGCTCTCTAGCAGAATAAATGCCATATGCCTATCTATAGCTTAGTACTTTCATGTAGCCTGTCATTTTGGTGCAGCCCCCTCCCCAACACATTATCCCGTTTTAAGTCTGTATGAGATGAAGTGTTGTCCATAGTATCTGATGACGCCTGTGCAGGTGTGTGCCACCCTCTTCATCATCCGGTGCCCATGTTCAGGGTTGCCAGTGTACAGTCTGGACTAGCCTCATCACTCCCAGTGAGGGAGGCATCTCCCATGATGGTGGGTCTACAAACCGCCCTTGCACCGTTTGGTGAAGTCTGCTAACCTGCTAAATAATGTCCACCTCATCAAAAAGGCAGTCATCATTGCATTGTCAATGTAGGCCCATAGATGTCCACAGAGTTCCTCCTGACGGAGGCCCCCTCCATCTCCCAAGCTCCCCCCCCAGCCCCCCTCCTGGAGAGGAGGCAACAGGGTCACCAGACCCACCACCCTCTGTTCTAGAACAGAGAACTGGGGCCCTGCCTGCCCCCACAGCCATGACAGTACTAAGAACCTTGCCGTAAGGGATCATAGGGTGGGCCCCCCAGACCAATGACACCCATACACTGTCAGCCATATCCTCACCCCCTAAACAGGCTCAGCAACCAGAACCTTGAAGCTGGTCTGCCTTGTAAGGCAGCAAGAAGGAATGGGGGGTTTCAGATTGGGGGAAAGCCACAGTAACAGATTGCCCCAGCCCCCAGTCCCTGGCCCCATGCCCGGCGTATTCTGCTGTGCCCTCCAGCAATACTGAGGTGTGTGAAGAGGACACAAAAATCTCCGCTCAACTGCCCCCTTGGCCCCATACTTACTCAGGGTCTCATTTTAGTCTTGAGTAAATTCAAGCCAGGCTCTCATAGGTATGTAACCTCCCAAATGGGGGTTCCCAAAGAGACTTCCAGGAGCTTGCTTGAATGCTCCAAGCCTGAATGGTGTTTGGCATTTAAGCCATTTATCAGTGAGTGTTTTTAGAGCCTCTGGTACTGTCTCTTAAGAGCTGTCTGCTTGCAGACATAATTAGTTTGTATGGGGGACTGTGCTTCTCTGAGTACCACTTGAGCTGCTGCCAATTCACTTCATTTTGCAGTCACTAGGAGTGCAAAGGGAACCTATCTGAAAGATGTAACTGTTTGCCAGAAATTATTTAGAGTAATAATGAAATTACAGTTTGTCTAACCTGCTTTCTTTGCAGTCAGAACTGTGTCTGCTAGTTCCCCATTCTAGTTTTGAACTGCTGAACTGGACCAATCAGTGTGGGGTAAGCTAGCTCTAAAATGGTGCCTTGACGAATCAGAACTTGGACTCATAATCTGAGCCAGCCACAAGAGGATTGTATGGGCAGTGACTCTGGGAGATGTAGTTTAGACTTCAGTGCCTTTTGGACCAACAGCAGCAGTCTATTGTGGTGACAGCCAATCCAGTCAAGAACTGGGAGGAACTCAAAGGAAGTGCCGGTTTTGTCGGTTGGAGTTTCAGTTGAGCTTTGGCAGTGAAGAAGGAAGGACCCTGTGCTTTTCAGTGTGCAGTTTTAGTCAAAAACGCGTGTATAAGGCCCAGAGTTCGGTCTGCAGCTTGTGTAACAGCTTGTTAGGACTGAATCCTCCTGTGAAAAGAATCAAAGGATCTCTGAAGAGTAGAAACCAGGCTCACCCTGTAGAAGACTGGAGGAATTGCTGAAAATTGCACTCGGTCTGTCAGGAACTGAATCTGCTGTGTGTTCTCCGGGTATTGTGCAGTAATTGCGATCGGGATACAGATGCAGCCTGCCTGGTATAGTGCTTTCTTTTATATGGATGTGTGAAGAGGTTTGTGTACCTCAAGTGAGCCCTGCTGACGTTGAAGGACCCTATCTTATTTGGAGGTCGTGAGTACTAATTCAGGGTCGCTCCCTGTTGATTGCCACATTAAATCCAAATGGAATTACTGTACTGCTGACTGTTTAATTCTCCTTTTCTTTGTGTGAAAGGGCCCCTACCAGCTGCCACGGTTTGGACTAGCCACTAGGGCTTGGGTACCCAGGGACAGTAACTGATAGGGATAGGCCTGTGCACAGAGCCATAGGTAGATTTATTAGAGTGATAAGCTAATTAACCTGATTTTCCCGTCCTTGTTATATCCCCTAAATAAATCAGAGCTGCTTGTTTCAGCAAAGTTATACTACCTGAGGTATTTGTCTATGTTAAAGTACTGTACTGTGATTGTTGCACTGTATCTCATTTCACAGGAGGTCCCAGTGCGGAACCAGACCTGGGGGTAAGTGTATACTGTGAAGGTAATTCTGATATATTGTGTGGGCCACTAGTGGGAAGAAAGAGGGTTGCAGTGTCCCAGAGGGCTGTGACCAAGTTAGTTTAACTATTGCAAACCCTGACCTCTGGGTGGAGGCACCCGCCATCGGATCCAGGCCCCTCAACCTGTTAGTGGCAAATCAGGCAGGGGTAGTAGCCCCTGGGATAGCGCCATCTAGGGGTTACATCTTGGAGGCTCACCGCTGGGATTGTGTGTCCTCTAGTGGCCATATTTATGAACCACTGTTAAGAAAAAAAAATGGGTACCCCGACAGAAGTGGCTGTGCACCGGCTGGTGGAGTGGTGTACTGGGGAGGAGATCGACCCCCAAAATGCTATGCTTATCCTGGACATCCCCCTGGGTATCAATACGGACACTGTACAGGGAGTACTTTCCAAGGTGGAAGGTTTACAAAACCCTGTGGTGGTGGGTCGGCATGCTAATCTGCTCACCCACACTTTCCTGGCCCTAGTAGAGTTTAAGGATCCCATAGATAGCTCCAAAGTGCCACAGACCATTACCCCAGAGGGAGCCCTCACTGCTTGAGAGTGATAACTAAGGACAGTAAAGACCGGGGGAATCAGCCCCACCACTATCTGAAACCTTTGAGGAGAAATTTGCTGAATGGTTGCTGGGAGAGGAAAACTGTGGAGGACTTGAAGAAACTATTCTTGCCACCTGAGGTGTTCCTCCCCCAACACCCTCTCCTGCTCCAGTGCCCGTGATGGTGGCTGAACCAATGCAGACTCCTATTTCTGCACCTGCCATTAGTCGCGACTCTTACCAGAGGTTGAGGATCTTCTCTGGCACCCTCCCACCCCCAAGAGGAGGATGACTGGGGAGACCTGGATAGACTATGTTGCCCCCCAAGTGCTAGAATGGCAATGCTCGGAAGGCGAAGAGCGAAGAGGGTTAGTGAGGCCTCCGAGGTCCTGCCCTGGCTACCATCCGTGCTAAGCAGGCCCAGTAACCCTGAGCGACTGCACAGGCCTATCTTGAGGCCTTGGAGAATGTGTATAGGGAGCCCAGATTCTGATGAGGACCTATGGTGGAGAGTAAGAAATGCACAACAGTACCAAGGGAGTTGTTGTCTGTGTATGTCTCCGGCTGGAAAAATTGTTGCAAGAATGCCTTAGAAAGGGTAGTTTGCCAGCGATTGAACTGGACCGAACCAGACTGGACAGAATCATAAGTCTGCCCCCTTCTCAGAACTGCTGTTGCTTCGATTCGCCTGGCAAATCGACTGGAATCCCCACCCTCCTATGATGAGTTAATGAGAGAAATTCGAGGAGCTGAGAAAAGGCGACCTCGGGAGGTACCTGCACCAACAGCTGTAGCTCGACCCGAGTGACTGAGGGTGACCCATCAAGTGAAGTTCAAGGGCAGAGGTTGACAGTCAATGAGTGCTCTGACAAGGAAAAGATATGCCACAATGGAGGCGAACTGGAGAGAGATCCGGGAATTCAAAACAGTCCTTTATGAAGCCACGCCTGCAAGTACGGCCCTGACCTATACCGACTGCATCTGCTATGGGGGTGGGGTACCCACCCGTATCTCCTACTGATAACAGCTCCAAACTCAATTCCTTGACCATGGAAGTGGAGAAACTGACGAGATGTCTCCAAATGCTTATCACGCCACGAACAGAGATGGCACCCAGGTTTCCAGTTAGTAATACCCCGCCCTAGCTCCCAGTGTGGCGCCTCGGCCAGCTCAAACTCCAGAAAGTATGTTTGCTATAATTGTGGGAAAGATGGGCACATGAAAGGAATGCCAGTCCCCAAAAGACACTGACAAAGTTGCATATAGGCTACAAGGAGAGCTTCGGAGAAGAAATCAGTGGTTAAGAGGTGCACGACATGATCCCAGTGAGGGCACCAAAAATACTAATTCACGTCCTTTTGTGGCAAGGTCAGTTCCCAGGCCCCCACTACCGCCTCTCCAGACTGGTCCAGAATAGTGGGTCCCTCCATGGAGACCACTGTAAAGGTGAATGGAGTGTCTACAAGAGCTGTATTAGACAGTGGCTCCAAGTGACAATTATGTTCCAGGATTGGTATCAGAAGCATTTGTCAGGCGTACCCTTACAACCAGTTAGAAGGACTGCATGTATGGGGTTAAGTGGAAAGGCCTACCCCTATTCCAGGTATATCCAATTTGGCTGTCTTTCCCACATCCGTGGCTGGGTGGCGAACAAGTAGAGACCCTAGCCTTAGTGTGTCCCCACTGGACTGTCTGATGGTGTCCCTTTGTTGATTGGAACAAATGCTCATATGTTAGGAAGGCTGGCACAGTTGTGTTATGAAAACAGGGGTCAAAGACTAGTAGAGCTTTAAGAGTTCCGGCTTTAATTAAGAAGGCCTATGAGGCACAGAGAGATGCTGAAAAACAGAACCAGAGGAACCGTGAATTGTATGGAAGAAGGATCCTGAGTCTCTGATCCTGCGCCAAATGCCCAGTGTACCTTACAGGGAGAGGTCCGTATCAGAAAGGATGTTAAGAATAAAATATTAATGTTGGATGCACCAGGCGGTGGAAAATTGCCAGAGGGACTGCTGGTCAAGCCTAGTATTTTGCCCGCTAGAGCCCATGCTTATGCAGAAGGGTAATGGTCCAAGTTCATAATGTGTCTGAAAGAGACATTCGAGTAAACAGAGGTTGCATCCTGGCTAATGTGCATTGTGCAGACACTGCAGTGCTACCCAGCAGCAGAGAGTTCAAGGAAGAATGACTGATGCGCTGACTTGTTTGATTTGGCGACTCCCCGCTGCCAGCTGAATGGAAAGTGAGGATCAGTGAGAAGCTTGCCAGAGAGACCAGGTGTTTTCTTTAAAGGAATGGGATGTAGGATGCGTGCAAGGAGCTGAGCACAATATCCGGCTGCATGACGAAGACCATTTCGTGAGAGGGTCTCGACGCCTGGCACCTGCTGACATAGATGATGTGAGGCGGCATCTGCAAGAGATGTTAGCTGCTGGTGTAATACAAGAATCCAAAGCCCTTATGCTTCCCCATTGTGGTAGTGAGGAAAAGAATGGAACAGGTAAGGATGTGTGGGATTATCGCACCTTAAACCGGCGGACTATTCCTGATCAGTACACAATGCCCCGCATTCAGGATGCTTTGGACTGCCTAAGCGGGAGCAAGTGGTTCTCTGTGCTGGATCTCCATGATGGGTACTACCAGATCCGATAGCCCCAGAAGGACCGTGAGAAGACTGACCTTTATCTGTCAGCTTGCTTCTATGAATTCATGAGGATGCCTCAAGGGATTTCAGGTTGCCCAGCCACTTTTCAACGATTGGATGGAGCTGCAGGTGGGGGGACATAAGGAACTTACTAAAAGTGCCTGGTATACCTAGATGATGTTATTGTGCTTGGCAGCTCACTGGAGGAACATGAGATAGATTATTTAAGGTGTTGGACCGACTGGAAGACTTTGGCCTTAAACTGTCCATTGATAAGTGTCAATTCTTTCAAACATCAGTAAAGTATGTGGGACACATAGTATCCACCGAGGGAATAGAGACCAACCCAAGTAAAGTTGAGGCCTTGACCACCTGGCCACAGCCCAAAAAAATCTAAAAGAACTGCAAAGATTCCTGGGATTCTGTGGTTATTATCGGCGTTTCATCAAGGACTATTCAAGAGTGATCCGCCCTTTACTTAACCTTACTCAAGGGTATCCCCCAACCCACAAAAGATACCAAAAGTCAGCGTCCCTCAAGACTGAAAAGTGTATTTTCATCCGAGTGAAGTATTTGGGGTCCGCTGGACTCTGATTGTGAGACTGCTTTTCATGAGATCATATATCAACTTACCCATGCTCCAGTGCTGGCCTATGCCGATCCAAGAAAACCTTACGTCCTGCACACTGATGCTAGCTTGCAAGGGTTGGGGCTGTGTTGTACCAAGAGCACGAGAATGGCCTGAGACCAGTGGCCTTTTGCCAGTAGAAGCCTGACCCCATCCGAAAAGAACTATCCTGTACATAAGTTAGGAGTCTTCAGCTTTGAAGTGGGCTATTGTTGACCAATTCCATGAGTACTTGTATGGGGCTAAAATACCAGTAAAACTGACAATAATCTTTGACTTATGTGCAGACCTCAGCTAAGTTGGATGCCACTGGCCATAGGTGGCTTTCTGCATTATCTATATATGACTATGCTCTTCAATACCGAGCAGGTCTGAACCACATAGATGCTGATGCTCTCTCCCGAGGCCTGTTCCCCAGAATGATTGGTCCGATTGGCAGAACCTGACATTCGGCACTCTGCCGGAAGTTGACAGGGAGGAACAAATGTCCACGGACGCAGTGGACTGCATGGTGGATTGCTTGGGAGCCTCTGAGAATGCATACCTGCTGCTTATTGCCACTTTTTCTGCAATAGACATTGGTGCACTGCCTCAGCTGGACAATGACAGTATTCGGGCGGCTCAACTCACATCCCATGATCAAAGCAGCTTTGAAGCCCTCTATGCAGGAAAAGATGTGTCCAAATTACGCCCACTGATTTGAGAACTGCACTGTTATACAAAGAAGGTCCTAAGTTGAAACTGATCAATAAACTGTTATACAGAGAAACAGTAGACAGAGGGACAAGTAGACAAACAACAACTAGTGCTGCCCACTGCCTTTCGAGACTCAGTACTGAGGTCCTTGCACAACCACATGGGGCACCTGGTATAGACAGAACACTTGACTTGGTGAGGATCCAGATTCTATTGGCCTAAGATGGGGGCTGATGTGGAGCAACACATTCGAACTTGTAGTCGCTGCTTACAGAGGAAAGCTTTTGCCCGAGAGGGCTGCCTCTTGTTAACATCACCACCAGTGCACCCATGGAGCTGGTCTGTATTGATTTTCTGAGTTTGGAGTCAGATCAAAGAAATATCAGTAATGTGTTGGTGGTCACTGACCATTTCACGAGATATGCCCAAGCTTTCCCCACCAAAGACCAGAAAGCATCCACTGTGGCCAAAGTACTTGTAGAAAACTTTTTTGTTCACTATGGGGCTCCACAAAGAATCCATTCTGATCAAGGGAGAGACTTTGAGAGTCGTCTGATCAAAGAGATGCTTTCTCTGTGGGGAGTGCGAAAGTCCAGAACCACTCCTTACCACCCCCAGGGGGACCCACAGCCTGAACGTTTCAACCGCACTTTGCTAGATATGCTAGGCACCCTGCACCCAAAGGACAAGCCTAGATGGAGCCAACAAATTAGCACCCTGGTACATGCTTATAACTGCACCAAAGTGATGCCACTGGATTCTCCCCTACTGCCTGATGTTTGGAAGAGAAGCTCGACTACCAGTAGATGTGTGTTTTGGGGTCTCTCCTGATGGGGTTCAAGCTGACAACTATTTACAGTATGTGCAAAAGTTAAAGGCCCAGCTAACTCATGCGTACCAACTGGCTCAAACCATGGCTGCCAAAAGAAATCTGGCCAACAAAGAAAGGTATGATAAAAAGGTGAAAGCACAGGAACTCCAGGAGGGAGATCGGGTATTGCTAAGAAATCTGGGACTGCATGGCAAGCACAAGATTGCTGACAGATGGCACCATCTCCTCACATTGTAGTGGGCAAACTAGATGATCTGCCAGTGTACAAAGTAAGGCCTGAGAATAATTCAAAAGATGTAAAACAATGCATAGAAATCATTTACTGCCCATTGGACAAATCTTAATTGAGTCTGAGCCCTAGAAGATGCCCCTCTGGACCAGTGACTAGAGCTGCTGCTAAGAAAAGATCAAGAAAGTCTGCACCTACAGAAGCAAAGTTAAAGTGTTCCCCTCCACAAGTCCTAGTTGAGCATGACTGTCAGTCCATATCGGAAGAAAGTGAGAGTGACTTTGAATACTATCCTTCTTACTGTAACTGAGTCAATTGTTTGGGCAATCCCCTAGTCAATACTGGAGATGAAGCTGGGCCTTCTGGACTGTCTAAGCCCCTGCTTCATCCGTGGAGCCAATGCTCCAGAAAGTGAAGTGCAAAGCATCAGATCAGATGAAATGGAATCATTGTGCATGGTTGAACTGTTTGAGCTTTCAGGGAGGAAAATGATAGATTGGGGCAGACTGGTGATACACCGAACAAGAAGAGTATTTTGAGTGCCCTGACAGTCCACTGCCAGTGTCCGAAAGCTCTCCATGCGAGCCAAATGTTGTGGACTCAGAAACTGTAACTCCTGGAGCTGAAAGTGCCCCAAGTTCTAGCCTCTCTACCCCCATGGAGACTCCTGACAAGTGAGGACAATGCTGAAAATGAGGCTTAGAGTGCAGAGACTATAACAGTTCCCCTAGAAAGACTGGTCGAGCTGTAAAGCCTGTGGTGCACCTCAGTTATGATTCACTTGGGAGGCCTGTGGACTTGCCTCTCAATGTTGTCCATAAAGGAGTGTATGTGTCCCCAGCTCATTGCCCAAACTGAGCATCAAGTGCTACCCAAGTTACTTGTGTTGCCTTTCTAGTATGGGTGCCCTTGCCCTATCCAGCCCCAAGGTAACTGATAGGGAAGGGCCTCTTCAGGTTTCATGTACAAGAGGTAATAACTTGAGTTATGGTACAATGTGTATGTAATACTGTGTAAAGAGTGACGTACTGCAATGTTTCAGAAATGTGTTTTGGTAAAATGATATATTGACTGATGATTACGTATGCAGCCTAATGCAAATGTATATGGTTGCAGTTGAAACTTATGGGTACTTGCTTGACGCGATCGCCAAGCTTTCCCAGGCTAGAAGGTGTAAACTTCCTGCAAATGGGGTTCCCAAAGGACTTCCCAGGAGCTTGTTTTGAATGCTCCAAGCCTGAATGGTGTTTGGCATTTAAGCCATTTATCAGTGAGTGTTTTAGAGCCTCTGGTACTGTCTCTTAAGAGCTGTCTGCTTGCAGACATAATTAGTTTGTATGGGGGGACTGTGTGCTTCTCTGAGTACCACTTGAGCTGCTGCCAATTCACTTCATTTTTGCAGTCACTAGGAGTGCAAAGGGAACCTATCTGAAAGATGTAACTGTTTGCCAGAAATTATTTAGAGTAATAATGAAATTACAGTTTGTCTAACCTGCTTTCTTTGCAGTCAGAACTGTGTCTGCTAGTTCCCCATTCTAGTTTTGAACTGCTGAACTGGACCAATCAGTGTGGGGTAAGCTAGCTCTAAAATGGTGCCTTGACGAATCAGAACTTGGACTCATAATCTGAGCCAGCCACAAGAGGATTGTATGGGCAGTGACTCTGGGAGATGTAGTTTAGACTTCAGTGCCTTTTGGACCAACAGCAGCAGTCTATTGTGAGTGACAGCCAATCCAGTCAAGAACTGGGAGGAACTCAAAGGAAGTGCCCGGTTTTGTCGGTTGGAGTTTCAGTTGAGCTTTGGCAGTGAAGAAGGAAGGAGCCCTGTGCTTTTCAGTGTGCAGTTTTAGTCAAAAAATGTAAGGCCCAGAGTTCCGTCTGCAGCTTGTGTAACAGCTTGTTAGGACTGAATCCGTCCTGTGAAAAGAATCAAAGGATCTCTGAAGAGTAGAAACCAGGCTCACCCTGTAGAAGACTGGAGGAATTGCTGAAAATTGCACCCCTGTCTGTCAGGAACTGAATCTGCTGTGTGTTCTCCCGGTATTGTGCAGTAATTGCGATCGGGATACAGATGCAGCCTGCCTGGTATAGTGCTTTTTTATATGGATGTGAAGAGGTTTGTGTACCTCAAGTGAGCCCTGCTGACATTGAAGGACCCTATCTTATTTGGAGGTCGTGAGTACTAATTCAGGGTCGCTCCTGTTGAATTGCCACATTAAATCCAAATGGAATTACTGTACTGCTGACTGTTTAATTCCTCCTTTTCTCTGTGTGAAAGGGCCCCTACCAGCTGCCACGGTTTGACTAGCCACTAGGGCTTGGGTACCCAGGGACAGTAACTGATAGGGATAGGCCTGTGCACAGAGCCATAGGTAGATTATTAGAGTGATAAGCTAATTAACCTGATTTCCCCGCCCTTGTTATATCCCCTAAATAAATCAGAGCTGCTTGTTTCAGCAAAGTTATACTGCCTGAGGTATTTGTCTATGTTAAAGTACTGTACTGTGATTGTTGCACTGTATCTCATTTCACAGGAGGTCCCAGTGCCGGAACCAGACCTGGGGGTAAGTGTATACTGTGAAGGTAATTCTGATATATTGTGTGGGCCACTAGTGGGAAGAAAGGGGGGTTGCAGTGTCCCAGAGGGCTGTGACCAAGTTAGTTTAACTATTGCAAACCCTGACCTCTGGGTGGAGGCACCCGCCATTGGATCCAGGCCCCTCAACCTGTTAGTGGCAAATCAGGCAGGGGTAGTAGCCCCTGGGATAGCGCCATCTAGGGGTTACAGGTAGGAGGAGGAGGAATTGTTAACAATCAGTCACCACCCTACCCTGCCTAAATAAGGCAGAGGGCCCTTATCTGTGGTGTTGTGGTCTATTGGGTGCCCTCATTCGCACTCTACTTGTCTAAGCAGTGCAGTCTCTGGCAGCTGCTGGGACAGACGTGACCCCACCCCCCAGGGCACAGCAACAGGCAGCTACTGGCAGCCCCACCCCAGGGCAAGAGCAACAGCCCAAGGGATCCAGAATCAGGGAAACAACATGAGAGGTGAAGTAGGCACTTACTAGGCTAGGGAGGAATGTCAAAGTCAAAAGGTGTCATCTATAGGCTGGGTCCCAGTTCACAGAGCTGACTCAGCAGGTTGGGAACTGGATGTCTGCATGGCTCTGAGATGGGAGATAACCTGCTGCATTGTCTCCTGTAACTGAGCTTTTTTGGAATCTTTGTTTTGAACAGTCTTCCAGAGCTAGTGTGCCAGCTTTCCAACGCTAGTACGAGGTGGCTGTTTGGGGGTAAGTGACGGCACCACCATCACTCCACCTTCCAACCCCTTAGCTGCTGCTTATGCTGTAGGTAATGTCTGCTTACCCTACAGGAAGAAGAAGACCATATTAGAGGGGTAAAGAGTCTGAGATGTGAGGTTCTGAGTATGCTGCACCCTCATTGGTGGGACATATGCTCATCGGCAGTTCTGAATGCTGGCAGGGCAATCATTGTCCAAGTAAATCCGAATATTTTGGTAAAATACCTCCTTTTTTCACCAGGCCACTTGCAGTATCTCCTGTTTATCAGGCTAGGGAAAAAATGGATGATGCTAGAGCATAGAGCGTGGTCTTACTGACTATGAGGTGGGGTGGGGGCCCAATGCCCACTGTGCCAGCTCAAGATCAAAGTTGCGGTCCACTGGAAAGGCCAGAGCATGGTGGAAAAAGTCTTGCAGGAAGGTGTTTAAGTTCTGCGTCTTCTTTCCATCAGGGATGCCATGCAGTTTTAGATTGTTGTACCGATTCCTGCTTTTGGCATCCTCCGCTGTACCCTGCAGGGCCTTTACTACCTGGTGCAGCTAGACAGTGGCAGTTTTGGTAACACCCACCTGTGGTCTGTCTTTGTGAACTGGTTGTCTGCTGCGTCCTGCCTCTTGGTAATGTAATCCACATCTGTCTGGAGGGTAGCAGTTCTCAACCTGACTTCTTTTTGCAAGTCCTGAAGCTCTGAAATAAGGATGTTGAGCTTCTTGTTAGTACTGAGGAGTGCGGGTACCTTCTGGCATGTTCCATGGGCCCTGCAATCTAGTGGCAATGGAGGAGGCCTGGGAGCTGTCTGTAGCGGAGCCACGGTCCCGCAATCTCTTGCCATCCACCAAGTCGGATCTGGAATGGAACACTTCCCGCTGCTCCATTACTACAGTAAGTCCCCTTTCACTGAAAAATCTCACTAGTTACTTAACTGGTCAGGTTTGAAGGGGTAGTTGTGGACTTGGGTGAAGAACTCTGTGTTCAGGCAGTCATTCACTGGGTTGATGTCACTGGAGGTCCATGTTTTCCCACATTCTGAGTGTCAGTGTCTCACATTTCAGTGATAAAAGGTGGAGAGAAATCCCTTCCCCCCCTCCCAAAAGCTGGCCAATTTATTAGTTTAGTTTTTGTTAGCCAGGTAAGCAAACTAGACAAGAAAATGTCTATTTTAAGGTATGACCTGAGCGGTTACAGTATGGTGGAACGAATATAGACGGATACTAGGATACACAAGTAAGTTCAAAGCAGAGATGCAGAGAAACACTAAAAATACAAAATGAATGCATACAAACAATAATTACACACAATGGGCTCAATTTTCAAAGCCCCAAAAATGAGGCATGGTGCTCGTGTGCAACAGAAGTGATGCAAGGGGCACTGTGCATCAACACCCACAGCACTCCTGATTTTTGTATGCAGGCTGCATCAAAACTGGGCGCCCTTGTGCCAGACTGGCCCTGTACCAGATACGGGATAGCTGACCGTGGAAGGTTTTAAAACATCTTTGAAAGCTTTCCTATTTAACCAGGCATTTTCAGAAACTTGATGAATGGTTGGTATCGGTATTGGTTTTGTTACTAGTTTTATTGATTTTAAATTGTACTGTATTTTTGCTGTATGGAATACTGTAAAAGCGCCCTGAGCCCAGGAAGGGCGCTTTATATAAATACATTTTTACTTACTTACCATGACAGAAGGGACTTGTGCCACAAGGGTGCTGCAGCATCCCCGTTATGTGGAATTCTGGAACCCCCCCCCCCATGGGCGCAGGTCCCACTGGTGGTTAGACCAGCCAGAGCTGGTCTAACAGCTCATGCACCTGCCTTAGCTGTGACACCACACAAAGCATATGACTCATACAGGTGTCTGGTGCAAGCAGCACACATTGGGAAGTGTGTGAGCCCCCCACAGCTCAGGTTGCCAACGGGTGTAGTGGATAGTGTGTGCGTGAACCCTAACCCCACAGCTCAGGTTGCCGGCAGGAGTAGTGGACAATGTGTGTGAGCCCCCCACAGCTCAGGTTGCCAGCGGGTATAGTGAACAGTGTGTGTGAGCCCCTCCATAGCTCAGGTTGCCAGCGGGTGTAGCAGACAGTGTGTGTAAGCACTTCCCCCCCACAGCTCAGGTTGCCAGTGGGTGTAGCAGACAGTGTGTGTGAGCTCCCCATAGCTCAGATTGCCAGCAGCTGCAGAAGACAGTGTGTATGAGCCCTCCCCCCCCCCACAGCTCAGGTTGCAAGTGGGTGTTGCGGACAGTGTGTGTGAGCCCCCCACAGCTCAGGTTGCAAGCGGGTGTAGCGAGCAGTGTGTATGAGCCTTCCCCCCACAACTCAGGTTGCCAGTAGGTGTAGTGGACAGTGTGTGTGAGCCTTCCCCCCCACAGCTCAAGTTGCCACCAGGTGTAGCGGACAGTGTGTGAGCCTTCCCCCCACACCTCAGGTTGCCACCAGGTGCAGTGAACAGTGTGTGTGAGCCCTCCCCCGCACAGCTCAGGTTGACAGCAGGTATAGCAGACAGTGTGTATGTGAGCCCTCCCCCCACAGCTCAGATTGCCAGCGGATGTAGCAAACAGTGTGTATGTGCACCTTCCCCCCACAGCTCAGTTTGCCAGCAGATGTAGCAAGCAGTGTGTGATCCCCCACAGCTCAGGTTACCAGCGGGTGTAGTGAACAGTGTGTGGAGCCCTCCCCCACAGCTCAGGTTGACAGTGGGTGTAGCGGACATTGTGTGTGAGCCCCTCCCACAGCTCAGGTTGCCAGCGGGTGTAGCCAACAGTGTTTGTGTGAGCCCCCACACACACAGCTTAGGTTGCCAATGGGTGTAGAAAACAGTGTGTGTGAGCCCTCCCCCCCACAGCTCAGGTTGCCAGCGGGTGAACTGGGCAGTACAACAGGTTAATGCTTGGAGCACCATAGCGGTGGTCACAGAAGAGAGGCCACACAGTCAGTCCACTTCATGCCATTGCCCTACCACAGGTATGTATGGGAGAGGGCATGCTGAGGAGACAGGGCTTGGGTAACCGCATACTGTACTTTGGGGAAGGCAGGGGAATGTCCAGCATGTGTTTTACTGCCCAACTGGCATATGTGGCAGTTGTTGGGCAGTACAGGTGTGATTACATGTGTCCCAGAGATGCAGGCTGCGAAATCGCCCAAACAGTGTTAAGGAGTGCCAGACATGTGGGATCTGGCTGCTGTGGTACAGACTGTCCTGTTGGTGGCAGGGTGCACTGTGGAGACTGTCACGTCTGCTGCATGCTCAGCAGGGTGACAGTTCAGGCAATGGGAGTGGGGTCCGTGCAGTGGCATTCTCTGTCATGATATGTCTGGCAGACCAAGGATGCATCTACAGGACCTCCTACCAACTGGTGCCCTGCCTGCTGTGCCTGTTCCAGGTTGGTTGCGCCTCTGGAGTGCACCTGCAGGTACGGCATGCAGCAGGTACCACCTGGTCATCAGCTTCCATGGCACATCTTGTCCTGCCATCCTGCCCTTCTATAATGCACACAGGGTGGTGTGGTCACATTGTTATGGGTACAGCAGACAGCAGCAATTGCCAGCTTCATGGTTCAGATCCACTGCTACGGGTCTGGTGCAGTATGCCGCCTGTGCATATCACTGTCACTGCTGACCATCCCTGGCAGTCACTGGCCCATGGGTGTAGGCAGGCATACTCCAAGCACTCCATGGTGTGCAGTTTTATTTAAGGGGGGTAGCAACTAGGCTCTAAACTGCTTCCTTTTTCCATGAACACTAACAAAGAAAATACTGAACCATTCTGTAATTTTATTTATAGGAGTTGAAACTAGGACTGGTCACTAATACTGTCTTTGCATCCCAATGACAAAACAACTTTACAGGCTCTGGGCTGGTATGTGGGTGTCTTAGGGAACAATGCATGGCATTTGCATTTACCCATGCATGGCAACAACCACTGACATGAGATACAAAAGTTTTATTTATTGTGCCAAATGAGGCAACAGACACGGTCCTGGTGTACATTTGTATATTGTCCGGCTACACCCGGGGGGTAGCTCACCCTAACAAGGCGGGTGGTAGCAGTGAGTCCACTTGGTGTGCAGATCTGAAATCCCTGGCTACACCTCTGCACTGGCCCCAAGGTTGCAGCAGTCCGGTGCTTGACTGGTCCTGCTGGATGGTCACTGGGTCCCCGGACTATCCCACTTGCTGGTACTTCCATGGCAAGGGACTGTGGTGGCAGGTGCCACGTGTGTACAACAACCTCCAGGGGCTACTGTCAGCCTCTGTCAATTCCCACCTGCACACCATGTGTTTGACACATGGGTGCGGTTGCTGCAGATGTGGGGTGTTTGGTGCTGAGACCCCACTTGTGCCAAAATCAGGTGCAGGGTTCTTGGCGTACCAGGCTCCAATGGAAACAACTGTTTGCCACAGCTTGGATCTCTCTAAGGGCCCATTTTAAAATTGAGCCCAATAGTTACATAAATATAACTTTTGCTGTAATGTATCATACAAGTTATATCAAATATGCGAAGTGTTACATTCTAAAATTTGTAATGACAGAGAACCAATCCTTTGTTAATTTACTCCTAGGGACATAAGGCCTTCGGCTGCACCTCATGCCTCATGACAAGAGTTATATTAACGATTGGTAACCCAGCACCTGGTCATGCCTTGTTACATAATTGTTTTGTGTTGTGTCATAGTTTAAACCTACTTCCTGGTTGTTGATAACGAGACTCAATTAGCAAAATGAAAACTCGTTAACTAACTCAGTACAATACAATATACAAACATAGAAACTTATGGACAGAAAGAGACTCACTCTCCATCTAGTCTGCCTGGTCTGCTACAAGTTGAGTACTGCACCTGGTAACAGTATGCCTGATATTTTACAAGTGATCTTGTGACCCCATGACATCATGAGTGGTGAAGCAATGAGTAATGTGAGAGGGGTCAATAATCAGAAATACAACAGTGGGCACAGTTTTGTTAGGCCCATGCCATATTTGACTTACGCAGTGGCATGGGTTTGTGTGGTAAAACAGCTGGATGTGCTGCTGCCCCAACAAAAGTAAAGTTCTTTATATAGAACTTTCTGAGTACAATTAAATTATCTAGTGCGATGATGTCAGGTTTCTATTCTGAAGAACCTACGGTGAGAATATCTGCATTATGATATGCTCACTGTAGGTGCCTTACAAGCAAAAATTTAGATGATAACAACTACCAGATTATAATGAACAGAGCAGTAATCTTCTGAGTTCGTTTTGTGACATCCATAATCTACAAGAGTTTAGCGAAGCTCCAGCAGATAATGACATCACACAAAGAATGAGGGCAATTAGTGGACACTTGCCATGTCCAGGGGGAGGGTGGGCAGTGTCTCCAGAGCAGTAGCCCTGGGTGACCATAGGTGGTACTGCCACTGAGAGGCCCAGTCCAGCAGGGTGGATGCTGACATGGGAGTGTAGTGCATCACAGCTCCCCTCTGTTGACATCAGGGCAGGACAATAACCGGGGAAAAAGACACCCGACCAGGACACAAGATGACACCCGCTCCAACTGCTGCAGGCCCTGTGCTGCTGACCACGACTCTCTCCCTGCCTACTGAAGCTTGAGTCCCATGGAGAGGGCTAGGGAGATGCCCCCCTGTTGGCCCCACCTGGTGGGGAAGCTAGGACAGAACTGACACGGAGAGGTAAATCCCGGGGCTGGTGAGTGACAGGGCTGAGCTAGAGGTCGGAGAGGGAAAAATAGAGTAAGTAAAAAAAAAAAAAAAGAATGAGGACAGTTACTGCCACCTGTTCAATATGATCAGGGTGTAGTTGCTATGTATAATGTATTTAATTTAAACACACACACACACACACACACACACACACACACACACACAAAGTCAGCTAGTCAGACATGCCCACCCTGCTACCAACCAGGAGGGCAGAAAGAAATCTTTTTTAGTGTTTTTCCCTCCGATATGCATGTCTCTATGTTGTGCCTAGGAGGGCAGAATGACAAGATGACACGTCCATTTTAGCAGAGCAACCTGGTGATGTGTCCAGGAGCATAAATACAGGGTTAGAATCTTAATAATTCTAACCTGTATTTACGGTCTAACTACATTATAATAACCTTGACATTTGTGACTTCTTACTGACACTGCCACTGTATAAACTGTCTGATGTTGCTCACGCACTATAATGGGACTTCAGTATCTGACAATGTAATTACTGCAGGGTGAGGAGATACTATGCTTCATTGGTTTAGCAGTTAAAGAAAGTGCAATGGATGAATAAAACAGCTGCGAGTTGTTTTAAAGTGCCATATAATAAGTACAATATAAAGTGCTTGATAATATGAAGGGGCACTATAAAGTGTTCAGTAATATGAAAGCTCAAGATAATGTATTTGATAATATGCAGGTAAATAATAAGCACAGGGGAGCTACTCAATCACTACCATTTATTGACAAGTGAGTTCTCAGCGTTTCACTCCGCTTACCCATGAGAAGTGGTACATAATCCCTTTGTTATATTCTTTAAAGCCAGTTCTCTTTTGGTAGTCTTATATTCATAGGAAGAGTTCTATTTTAACTTCTTATTCTGGCTGACAGTTATTTCTCTGCTCTCTGGCGTGACTGGTAGGGTACAGTCTGATCAGCCAGCAATACATGACTAATTCCATTCTGATGTACACCTCATCAAAATGTCTCTCAGTTGCCTACGTGGAGGGCAATGTTGTCTGCATAGCTGGTTTGATATCCTGCAGCTCTAACAGTGGTGCTTGTTCTCCTGCCAAAGGCTCCTTTGCCACGCCTGTGGCCTTCTTAGGCTGAAAGAAGTCAGCAGAAGTCCCTTGCTGTCCTTTAGTCTTCTCCATCCTAAGGGTTGCAGATTAGCACAACACGTCACTGTGCTGAAACATCAAATTTGGTTATTAGTATTATAAAAAAAATAGATGTAGTATTTAAGACTCCTGGAGGAAGGGATGTCACAGAAACTGTCCTTCCTGGCTAACGGTTTGCTCTGCCCTGCCAGGATCATATCCATTTTGTTGGCCAGATATATGGTGTAGCAACCGTTATTCATTGAGCCCCTGCCATTGTACATCCAATGTTACCATGCAGATGTCCTGCTTATCTCTTCCCCAGTGTGTAATTTTTTTTTAAAATTCAGCTTTATTGAGAGTAGGTGCAGCATTACAAGTTATAACATCACTTATAAAAAGAATACAATTTTAAAGTGGTATACGCAGTCATGGAACCCACTGAAATAGTAGGGCACACAGAAGTGTGCTGCTGTCCATATCGCTATTGTAATAACAAGTTCCAATAAAAAAACTTGTAACTTGGCTTCTGGCGTTGTATGGACAATTAATGAACACTTGCTATAGGGAAATGGGCAGACTGGGTGGGCCAAGTGATCCTTATTTGTCATCAAAGTCTATGTTTCTATTTTCTGTTCCAGATGGCTTCTCTCATAGCCTGAAAAAAAAAAGAAACATTTTATTTATTTAATTAGTGTTTGTTCATCAGGTAAGTGTACTAGGCAAATAAAATGCCTATTTTCAGACATGACCTGGGAGAATTACAATAGCAAGGTAACAATACACAGAGATAAGTAAAACAGTGGTATGTACAGAACATACAAAGAGTTTCCAAAAACAGCTGCAAAGTGAATAAACAGTAATACTGGTACACATGACTAACACAGAACATAAAGCAAATAGCCTAGAACAGGCAAAAGCAAAAATAACCAAACCATATGTATCCCCCAGGCCACTTTTTAACTAGTTAGCACACACCCCCATTAAAATCTGGAACTCTGGTGCCCACATACTGGCATACCATTTGACTTTACAAAAGGATAGGTACCACCCTTTTTCTTGTGTTATCTCTTTTTCCTCCTCCGTGCTACCGCTCTTGGAAACTCCTTCAGGCTGTGCCAAGGCACCTCTGATCTGTCCTGTTCCCATGCCCTATCCTCACATATGCAGTAATCGCGGCCCGGTGGCGCTGAGGAGGTTGAGCGCTGGGCCGCCACCTCTGCCCGGCGACCCGTGTGCGAGCAGGCATGGGTTGCAGGGTTGGCAGGGGCGGAGATGGATTGAGCGCCCGAGGACTGGGTTTCCATCTCCGGGTGGGGATTTGTCGCCGGTGCTTGTCTGACTCAGCGAGGCTGGGGGACCGACAGCACGTAGTCGCAAGACTAGGGGAGGGCGGACATGGCTGACGCTGACTAGTGCGCCGCATGGGAGTGCGGCGCCAAGATTTCAGTCACTGGCGCCATTGCACGCCCATGGTCTGCTGGGGGGATGGAAACAAGAAAAATGGGCCCGCAGCACGACGTCGTTCCCTGGTGCCATTCCTGGAGGACGCCTCCCTGGCATGGATCCGTTGTGGTGGGTCGAGTCGCTCCTCACCACCCTGCCGCGAAGGGTAAGTCACGGGGTGCGGAAGGGAGGGTCCTCATGTCCGGGAATGGCACCGGGGGAACGGCAGAGTGCGGGGGGTAAGCTGAGCCCAAAAATAACACCCTAAAAAAAAATATGCAGTAATCCCCAGAGTAACCCGAACATAACCCTTCACTGGGCAGGCCCCCCTCCTCCGAGGGGAGAGGCACCTGTGGGGCAGGCAAGCTCGTTACTTGGCCCTGGGGTACTGCTGAGGGATGGAGACTCCTGGGAGATTGATGGCATCGGACCGCCAGGCGGCTGTCATCCGGTCAAGTGCGGAGCCAGTTTCCATTTTTCTGGTAGTGTTCCCTCCTTGCGTGCTACTGCGTTACCCCCCCGGTCTCCACTGGAGGTCACTGCAGAGCGACGCACTCCCCTAACCCACCCCAGGAGAGGAGAGCAATCCTCCAGATGCTAGATCTATCTCCTCCTGCCGACTCCCTGGCACCTAGCCCCATCTCCTGAACCCGGGTCACCGGCGTGGGTTGAGGCAAGGCGCCAGCTCTTCAACCATCTACGCCACCGGGCCGGCACCCACAAAAGGATAGGTACCACCTTTGGTGTTAGGACGTATACCTGGCTTAATGTCTAGAGGAAGAGAGGGGTGGGGGTAGATAAACAAACAACATGAACCTTGTGTAAATGATACAATCCAGGTTCTGGGTGGAGGCTGCTAGACATATTCTAGATCTAACTTGCTGAGGGGGCCCCAGCAAATCCACACAACCAGAAGCGATAATCAGAATGTTCATAACAGTGACTGGGATTGTGCAGTATGGTTTTATTCAACAGATGGAACACTATAGCAGAAGTGGACCCCCAAGGGTCGGTCTAGGCTGGACAGGTACAATTCACAAACTCTCCTTGCATGCAGTACAGTTCATGAACACAAAACAGAACAATCTTCTTCCCAAATTCCCAAAAGGTGCGTATGTGGACACCTAGCCACGCACATGAACATTTTTCTCCCATGAATGTTATTTAGTGAATCTAAGCCACACACTCAGAACTCTTCTTCGCACAAAGATGCACATTAGTGAAACTCAGTCACACACCTTAACCTGCTGCTTGGCCCTTGCTCAGGTATAAAACTGGTGCCCTTTACGAACCAGGAAGCCCTGCCTTGTAAGCGCTTAGATGGCGTTCCTCCCACCCTTGACCCCAACCGACAGTCTCTGCCATTCTTCAGGGTTACACCGCTGAAACTCCCATTCCCCACTGAAGTGCTAGAGGTCCCACACTTTAACTCATCACTCACTGGGGTAACCAAAGAACAAAACTGCACTCACTCGGGTAAACGGTTTAACAGTACTTCACTCACTTGGGTGAAACTAGGGGCACTGACAGGTGCGATCCAGCCTTATCTATGGGCACACACACCCCAGACTATCAAATCCTCAAAATTATGGAGAGCTGGTCTCCTAGAACAGTACTCACAGAGGTTGCCCCGTCCACAGGGCATGGAACAACAGAATGAAAAGAAAGGCACTCCTCTGGGTAGCCAATTAAACAGTCTCTTTTAGGTCCTATTCAAGGCAGCTGAAAACACCACAGAACATTCAAGGAATTGCCCCTTGAGTCCACTGAGAACAAACAGTTCCTTCCACTTCACTTGGAGTAGAAATCAGGAAATCCTGCTGTAGCACTGGTCTCCACCACTTCACTGGAAGCTGGAAATGTCACTCCACTAGGGTGAGAAATCCTGGGTCCTCAACTCAGAGCCCACTGGCAATCCTTCTGCCACTCTCACCTCCTCACTCAAGCTCTAACTGAACCAAAACTGAGCATTCTATGCTCCCCAGAGCAGCTATCTACAGAGTGTGGTTTATGCTGCTATGAGAGTTCCGAATGACCTAATCATTCTTCTCTCAAGCCAGCTGAGTAAACAATTATGGCATTTGTAAGAAGCCCCTAATGAACTCCCTACCAGCTGTCTGCTACCTTCCTAACAATAATACTGATAGGATTCTAGTAACCCCAGGGGACTGGGTGGTTACACTCACCCCTGGCAGGTAAATGACAGTCCGCAGTCATTCCTCCACCTGGCACCAGGCCATCCTACCTCTGATGCTCCCTACAGGGAGGGTTGATCAAGTCCTTCCATACTATGTGCCAGGCACAGGCAGGTAACACCAAACTATAGAGGCCCACTGAAGAAACTTCAGTTCGTACCCTACTACTGTACTATCTATGGATCCTCAGTGGCTCCAAGAAACTGTCTGAAGCATGTCCTATCAGACAGTATTGGTGACCCCTATCGTGAATCAGGACCACCAACCTGCCTTCCCCCCCACCCTTTAGGGAAAATCTGTCTGACCTATGCTACCTACCAGGTGTCCAAACCCCAAAAAACATTTTACACCACACACCTGTAAAATGAAAAAAAGGTTAGACATTGTACTACACAGTTACACAAGCCTAACAAGTCTACACAAAGGAGGACTCCGATGAGTCCCAAAAATCCTCTTTAGGTCTTCTTGTCTTCTTCCAGGAACACCTACCTACAAAAGAAAACACTGCAAAAACAGATTTCTGCACACAACTACAACCTGTAAAGTCAAAAACAGTGACCAAAAACCCTCCCACTGAATACTGCACAAGCCCCAAAAGCATTTTTAAAAGGATTTTCTACAAAAGTACAAAAATAGAAAACATAAAAACATTTGCAAAACATTTGGGGGGGGGGGATCCCTGCAATGTCCGAAACTAGGGAAGAGTCCAGAGTGTCAAAGCACTAACACAAGAGTCTCTCCTAGGCGGAGCCTGCTGAAGCACAGTTCTAGAACAGGCACAAGGCCTGCAAGCACTGCAGTCTAGATGTCAAGTCTATTGGAAATCCTTTAACTTGCAGGTAAACAGTCAAAAATGAAAAAAAGGTCTCTTACCAGTTCTGGGTGACAAAAGGATGTCAGCATCATCTATCTGGACCTGCGGCCTGATGATCTTCGGCTGCTGGGTAGACAAAATCTTCGGATCAGATGCTTCCATGACCCTCCTACTGGATGCTGCTGGAGCCGAACCTGGATGCCGCTGCAGATGAACCTGGATCACCAGAAGAAAGGCACCTCCATCCTTTGTTGCTGCCTCTTCGGTGGCAGATGGCTGAGCTGGCAATAGTTACATTCATTTTTTGGAAAGCAGGCACAATTTCAAGAATGGCACCAATTTCTGGGGTAGTACCATTCCGGATCTGGGGCATAGACTGTCACCCCATCTGGACGAACCATGGGAACACTGTAGAATGTCTCTTGGCCAGCTTTGTCCACTACTCTCACAGAGCTGATTAACATGGTCCTGCCACGCTTACAGAATTGCAGTCTGTCATTACGCACCTTAATTCGGACCCACTTGTTTACTCTAGGGTGCAGGCTGGCACAAGCTTCCTCCCACAGCCAGGCATGCCTGTTTTTCTCAGTTTCTTCCCGTATCTTCTGAGGGTAGCAAGGGTACACTTGTCCATACTTGGCCTCAGCTCGTCTACACACAGTTCTCTGCTCCTTGCTGCTTTTAACCAACTCCAATCCAGAAGCACGGCTTGGGGTGGCCAGTCCTGGTTGAGCCAGTCACAAACTCTTTAGTGCAGAGCAAAAGCAGTCCACCTCTGCACTCAAGGGCACACTTCTTGAGCCTTCCTCCACATGGATACTGGGATGCTCCACGGAAGCCAAGGCCAGTGGTGACTCATGGGGTCCCACTGAAGCCAGTGTTGCTTCTTCCTCTTCTACAAATTCTGCCCAAGAGCTGGTAATTGCACCAGACCCCACAATTGTCCACTCTCCACTGTCATCAAAGGCACTGTCCTCCCAATGACACGCTTCCTCCACCTCGGACTCTCCCACGAGGCTTGGACTTGGACCTTCCACCCACGGATCTACTGAACCTGCACTGGCAGCATCCAATTCCACCCTGTGTAGCATGGAACACTTCACTTCTTCTGGGCCTTGCAAAGCATTGGCACAGACAATGTCCAGAAACTCCTTTACAAACTCTGTGGGGTCACTTTCACTGCACCCAGCCTGTTGCTGTTGTTCCGATTCTACAGGGTCCCCTGTCTGTGTCCAAGTTGAAGCTAAATGGACGCCTTTCATTTTAGCTACCCTTGTGCCACCTGCCATGCTCATCCCAAATCGCGTTCTACAGTCTGTGCAATGTGGAATTGGCAATACATCTCTTCCTGGCTTAAGGCATACTATGCACACATTAACCGGCTAGTTTGGCAAAGCCACCTCAGCAGGTGCTGATGAATAGTCATACAATTTCTCAGAATTGGCTAGTTCTTGTTCTTGTTGGGCTACCCACACCCTGGCATGGAGCAGGTAGTGAGGGGGTTGCTGCACCATGTTCTGTAAATTAAATACACAAGTCCCAAAATTACTGTTTTTGCAAGCACTCTGAGATTTGGTTTTAACACACTGGAAAAGTTCACTAACAGGCTGCCTGGCTGCTGCAATTGTATTACACAGCTTAGCAAGAAACCATTTAAAACTTTGTTTTGGGGTTGAAAACACTGTTCTAAAATGGTGCTGCATTGTTTACATTGCTGGCTAGACCCCAACATGGCGACTGTAACATTGCATCACACTCAGTTAAAAAATGGCTAGGATTGTGTCTGGATCTTTTGCAATTCAAATGATATTCTCAAGCACAAGTTCATTTTATTTTTTCACAGTTCATTACTTTACAAGCACTTGGACCAGAGGGATCATTTTTCTTGGCTCCACGACCAGTCGTCGTCAAAATTTTTGTCGAACGACCGTACAGCGAAATCATCATGTCGACTGCATTTGTGGTCGGCATACGGATTCTCACTGAGAAACATGTTTTTTTTCAGGGGGCTTTGCCCCTCCCCGAATCCCCCATGCAAGGGGCTGTGCCCCCTGCACCCCCCCCCCACTAAATATAATCAACTCCGAGTCAGAGCTGATTAGGGGAGGGGGTGCAAGACCCCCAGAATACAGTGCCGCGGTCCAGCACCGACACTACAGCGACCTGGCACCGTTGTTGCTGTAGTAACAGTCACTGTCAACTTTTCGGTGTTGACGGTGTATACTATTTGTCTTAAAGTTCACTTTCTTTGAAAACAGCACCTTCACACACAAAGTCCAAGATTTAACAGTTCCCAAAACTCTCTCTTTCAGTACTTTTGCTGCATTTGCTCAAGTTCTTACACAGTTTTCTGACCTTAGCACCACTGTCATTTACTTTTTGCACAGGATACTTACAGGCAGCAGATGGTTTTCACTGTCGATGGAATATGGCCTGCTGCCAACTTGAGGCGGGCCATTGGGGTGACACAGGCTGGCGGTCCCACCAATCGTTGCTACGATTGCCTCAATCGCTCTCCAGTTGGTTGGAATACGGGTTGAGCCCGGGTTATTTGGGAAAAAATTAGAAAAACTGCTGCTGCAGAAACGCTTCTGTTGTAAGAGATTCCTCCTTCCTGCTGCATGAACTACAAGCTGCTCGCACACTGCAGGCTGCTCTTCCATGAATGTTCCACAACTCTGAGACTCAGGCAAGGGCAGGGCATAGGTGCACTGGGACCAATCACATGATGCCATGCAAATGAGCTCTTTCTCTCTCTCTCTGCTGCGCTCCTGCATGGCGATCATCGAGAAGGCAAAACTTAAACTGCAAACTGCCACTTTGTTTCTTGGCTTGAAATTTCAGCAGGGCAAGCATTTTAAGGCATTTTCACTTAGTACTTGTTGCATTTTCCTTAGCGACTCCCTCAAATTTCACTGTACATACTTACAACTTTCTGAGCACTTAGAAAACATTGTCTTTTAGGTTCACAAATATTTTTCTCCGGAAATTTGTAACTTTTAAACAGTTTTTTAAGCACTTTTACCAGACGGCAAGGGCAATTATTTCTCAGTCCACAATTTCAATGTAAACACACAAGCAACAAATTCTTCCTCTTTCTTTTCCACAGAAACTCAGGCAGCAAAAGACATTCAGGTGGCATTTTTCTTGGCACAGTTTTGCTTTCTGATAAGTGATCTTCTGTTTGGGGCATCACCACCAGACAGGAAGATCCTAGACATACCCTCATCATGCCTCTCACCCCAAATTAAATATCCCAAGACGAGACCCCATTTTTTGTAACTCCCAGGCCACTTTTTAACTAGTTAGCACACACCCCCATTAAAATCTGGAACACTGGTGCCCACATACTGGCATACCATTTGACTATACAAAAGGATAGGTACCACCCTTGATGTTAGGGTGTGTACCTGGCTCAATGTCTAGAGGAAGAGAGGGCCGGGGGTACAGAAAGAAAACAACATGAACCCTGTGTAAATAACACAACTTGGGTCCTGGGTGGAGGCTGCTAGGCATATGCTAGATCTAGCCTACTGAGGGGACCCCAGTAAATCAACACAACCAGAAGCAATAATCAGAATGACCATAACAGTGACTGGGATTGTGCAGTATGGCTTTATTCAACAGATGGAACATTGAAGCAGAAGTGGACCCCCCCAAGGGTCAGTCTAGGCTGTATAGGTATAATTCACGAACTCTCCTTACATGCAGTACAGTTCATAAACACACAGCAGAACAATCTTCTTCCCAGATTCCCAAAAGGTGCATATGTGGACACTTGGCCACGCACATGAACATTTTTCTCCCATGAATGTTATTTAGTGAATCTAAGCCACACACTCAGAACTCTTCTTCGCACATAGGTGCACATTAGTGAAACTCAGTCACACACCTTAACCTGCTGCTTGGCCCTTGCTCAGGTATAAAACTGGTGCCCTTTACGAACCAGGAAGCCCTGCCTTGTAAGCGCTTAGATGCGTTCCTCCCACCCTTGACCCCAACCGACAGTCTCTGCCATTCTTCAGGGTTACACCGCTGAAACTCCCACTCCCCACTGAAGTGCTAGAGGTCCCACACTTTAACTCATCACTCACTGGGGTAACCAAAGAACAAAACTGCACTCACTCGGGTGAACGGTTTAACAGTACTTCATTCACTTGGGTGAAACTAGGGGCACGGACAGGTGTGATCCAGCCTTATCTATGGGCACGCACACCCCAGACTATTGAATCCCCTAAAAATTGTGGAGATCTGGTCTCCTAGATTAGTACTCACAGAGGTTGCCCCGTCCACAGGGCGTGGAACAACAAAAGGAAAAGATAGGTACTCTCCAGGGTAGCTGATCAAACAGTCTCTTTCAGGTCCTATTCAAGGCAGCTGAAAACACCACAGAACATTCAGGGGATTGCCCCTTGAGTCCACTGAGAACAAGCAGTTCCTTCCACTTCACTGGGAGTAGAAATCAGAAAATCCTGCTGTAGCACTGGTCTCCACCACTTCACTGGAAGCTGAAAATGTCACTCCACTAGGGTGAGAAATCCTAGGCCCTCAACTCAGAGCCCACTGGCAATCCTTCTGCTACTCTCACCTCCTCACTGAAGCTCTAACCGAACCAAAACTGAGCATTCTAAGCTCCCCAGACCAGCTAGCCACAGAGTGTGGCTTATGCTGCTGCGAGAGTTCCAAATGACCTACTCATTCTTCCCTCAGGCTAGCTGAGTAAACAATGATGTTGTTATGTAAGAAGCCCCTAACGAGCTCCCTATCAGCTGCCTGCTACCTTCCTAACAATAATACTGATAGGATTCTAGTAACCCCAGGGGACTGGGTGGTTACACATAAGTGGACCTAAGTTAAATAGGCGGATTCAGGAACAGTAACAAGTGAACATGAAACAGCAACAGCAAGACTGGCACATCATGTATGTACTGGCAGAAACATCCGAGGTACTCAGATAACCAAGGGTAGGCAAAGAGCCAAATGAAGAGAACAAAGTGTGAGTTTTTACCAGCAAAGAGTAAAAGGTCAGGAACCGTGCCAACACTGGCAAAAAGCAGACTGACACTGCCGATGAAGTTTAGAATATGTAATGTACCCATTATTGTTTCAGAGCTAAGCAAACAATTTCCCATTCTACAGGAGCATCCTGCTGCCGAGGGAGTGCCCATACATCACACCTCCGAATCCCCTTCAGGGCTTGCTGAAAACCCTGTATCTGACTGCTCCCTGTATAACCTGGCATCCCAGCTGGTCTATAGCTCAGTGTGTTTCTTAACAGTTAGTCTGAGTTTAGCCGTAATGTCTCCTACTTTTGGATTCATGGCTCAAAGGATGGGGCAGCTTCTTTTAGCCAGTTCACTGTTATTTTCTTCTGGGCTGCCATGCAAAGTGATCTAAGGATGTATTGTTGCTAATTATTCCCAATTTCCTTCACCCTTCTGCCCAGGAACATTGTTTTAAAGTCTAAAGGCATAGGGGCATCCCACAGTTTGCTTAGTTCCAAGTGGACTTTGGACCAGCAGGGAGCAATTTTAGGGCAGGCCCCAAAAATGTGGTAATGGGACCCTATCTGGCCACAGCCTCTGCAGCATAAGTTGATATTCCCCATTTGAAAATGTGATGCTATGGGGGGGTGTATGAAAGAATCTTGTCATACATTTCTACCCATACTCGCTCCATCCTGGGGATGCTGTCACCTTCCAGCCCTTTTCCCATGTCTTATTCCACTCGTCAACAGTGATGCTTATACCTGCCTCTGCTTCCCACTTTAACTTCAACTTGTTTAGCTCTGGTGGTTCATCCCCCATCAGCATCTTGTAGGCTCTTAGAACTGTCCCTCCTCTACGCACCAGCATCGCCGCCCAGTAGAGAAACTTTTCTAGGGGTGTAAGGTCTTTAAATCTTGGGTATGAAGTCCTGGGACATTTTTTTTTTGAACTCAGCTTTATTTCATCAATAAATTTCACAGCTGTAAAGCACATTTTCTTACAAGATAAGCAGCTTACGGTATAATGCATTCAGAAAATCAGGTCCAGTATGTCCTGTAATTTCAGCATCTCTTAAGTGGAAAAGCCCACCTATGCACGCACCACGTAATAACTGTGATCTACAGTTCTGTGTGTTATTGTTCGGTGCCTCCCTGAAACATTTATTTTTTTTATTTTTTATTTTATTAAACTCTCGGATTACAAGTACTTTTGAGCAGGAGCTGCTCATTTACAAAGGTTCCACGTCAAAGGACTGGGGAAACATACATACAAAGGCTGGTAATGGTAAACAGGCATAGTATAGACTAGGTTGGCATTTCTTTGCAGCTGAAGATCACTTTAGAGATAAAGGTTATTAGTAGGCAGCAATGTAAATAGGCAGATAGATGAAGCAGCAGAGTAAGGGAATGAAGAAGGAAGGGGACTGTCGGCCTGAATATTGTATAGGAGATTGCCAGAGAGAAGTGGCAGGTGGAGGGGTCTTTGTCGTGAGGGGGAGAAGGATGGTGGAGGGGATCAGGAACGGGGGAAAAGGTGGGGATTAGAACAGTGGAGGAGGAGGAGGAGGAGTGTAGGGGGGGAGGGAAAGGAGCACAAGGAAGACAGATGCCAGTGGGAGTAGTGTCAGGAGGGCTGCAGGGCACAGGTCAAGATCATGAAACATGGAAGGCTACTTAAGCCGTAGGTTCTTTAACAAGAGAGAAAACAACTAAGGTTGTTAACTGGAACACATAACACGGGCCTGACCAACATGGCCCTTGGTTGGGTTGCACACGAACATCCCGATCCCCATAGGTCTGTTTTCACCCTACTTAGGTAACTGTAGGTTTCAAGACTGTAGTCTGTTGTAATGACCTAGCCATAACATCAAGTGAGGTAAAACACCACCCTATCCGTTCCCATGCCCCAGTTCACCTGAAACCCCCAACCTCTTTTTTATTAGTGTTTTAACCCTGTCCCTGCACCCAAACTTCCCAGCCCTGCCATCTTTCTTCATGTTTCTCGAAATTAAAATGGAGATTGGCAGTCATAGTCTCCATTAATAACACATTCTTGGCTCGCCTGACCCAATCTCCCAGGGTGGGCGGTTTGTGTAGTAGCCACAAGTGATGTACTTTAATGCGACAACTATCAAGGCTGACAAAACCTTTTGAATCTCCCCTCTCTGGTGTGTTACCATGGGTTTCCCCAAAATCCAATCCTCAAAGGTTAGTGGGAGAGTCACTCATGTAATAGCTGATACTGCTGATTGGATATCCTTCCAAAAGTTTGTCAGTACTGGGCATCCCCAAAAAACATACTAGTGATTGCCTCTTTGGCCACATGCCCTCCAGCTGTTTGCCCCAGATGAGGTACTATAATATTGTGTCACCGTGGGGATGTGGAAGAATCAAATAAAGACCTTCCAAAAAAATTCCAGCCAGACTGGAGCTGATGTTGCCTTCTAGCCCCATCTTAACATGTAAGTCCAGTCAACTTCAGTTATTATAATATTTGCTTCCCCCTCGCAGGTCCTGTTGTGGACTCGCAAAGTGTCACCTGTCTGCTGGAGCAATAACTTATAGATGGCAGAAGTGTGTTTTCCCAGCCCAGTTATTGTTACTGTGCCATACAAGAAGTCCTCCCAATTTGTATATGGACATGTCAATCTAAATATGTGATCTTCCAAGTGGATAAAATGACTCACCTGCATGTAGCGTAGGAATTCGGTGTTTGTCCAGTGGAACTTTTCTTTTGCCCTCTGAAAGGTAATGCACCTGCCATTCTCCAGAAATTGTGTGAACCTAGTAATTCCCCGTGCTGCCCAATTTGCGTACCCTGGGTCCAAAGCTGGTATGAAAAATTCCGTCTCATAATGATTCAAAGACAGGGGGCCCAACCCACCCGGAGTACCCGGTAGTCCATGACCATAGCAACTGAGGTTGAGCACCTAGAAAAACGTCAAGTCAGTTTTGGTGACTGTGATCATGGCTACCTAGGGAGGAGGGCAATCAGATACTGCGGTCGGCGAAAACCGTGACAGGAACGCGTGCGTATACACATGCGCATGTGCCCGGGGAGATGCGGGGGAGGAATGGCATGTGGGAGGGGTTGCAGGGAGCAGCTGCCAAGCTGGATCGCTGGTGTAGTGGGGAGGGTGGTTGGCTGGGAGGTGTGGGGTACCGGGTTCTGGTCTGGCGTGGTGCAGGTTTTTTTTTGCCGCCTGGCGGCATGTATTTCGGCAAGTTCTCCCTCAACATGCACCCCACTGGAGTTGAGAATCCATAAGTAGTGGGGTGCGGGTGGCAAAGCTCCCTGTAGGGGGTGTGTGGTGGGCACAGCCCCCACATTAAAAACGAGACCTGTAGGTCTCGGGTGCCGTTTTTCTGTGCGCTGACAGTGTTCATCGCCGAAATTATTTTTCGGCGCTGTACACTCGCTATAATAGCGATCGCTGTTGATTGATCACTATTATGACATGGAACCGGAGTACCCAGCATCCTCAATATTTTCCTAAGTACATACAACTTGTGCCTAACCCATCGATTTTGTATGCCCCATTCATACTCCAAAGTGGTCTCAATTAATGCCAAAGTAAATAAAGGTCTGTCCCCAGATCAGCATCATCTAATAGGCTCCACTGGGAGGAGATCCTCTGCTTGGCCCGTGTCATAAGGCCTGCCACCTGGGCTGCCAAGTAATAGTGTAACATATTAGGTAGGGAGAGGCCCCCTCCCCTTGGAAGCTGTAATATACGTCTAGCTACTCTGGGTTTTTTGTTGTTCCAAATGAACTGAGAGACACCCTTATTCATCTTGTTCCAAAAGGTTAATGGGATTCAAATGGGGAGACACTGAAACAGGAATAACAGGTGGGGTAAAATATTCATTTTTACCACATCTACCCGCCCCACTAAAGAGCGAGGGGGGGAGGTGCCACCTGATCATATCCTGCTCCATCATCCCCCAAAACTTCTCATAATTTGTGGCAAAGAGTCTGAAGAGGTCTATTGTTACTTGTATCCCCAAGTATCTGATTTGATTGCTTTTGCTTGGAGCCCATTTAAAAGGAAAGGTCTCATTAAAATGTTTGGGGACTTGACCACTTATCACCAGAGCTTCCGATTTTGAAAAGTTAATTTTGTATCCTGAAATATGGCCAAAACAATGTAATATGTTTAAAAGGGGAGGAGAGTTAAAAAAAACAGAGTCATCAGCATATAGGAATAATTTTTGCTTCAGACCACTCACCAGTATACCTTTAACCGCCATGGTTTGCCGGACTTTTGCTGCTAACGGCTCCAAACTTAGTGCAAAAGGAGGGGAGATAATAGGCATCCCTGTCGTGTCCCCCTCAAGACTGGGAAAGGGGTAGAACTAATACCATTAACCCTCACTAATGCCTCTGGATTTGCATATAGTTGAGTAATAACTTCCAAAACTTTGGGGCCAAATTTCATTTCTTCCATGGACAGTTTTAGAAAGTGGCAATTCACCCTATCAAATGCTTTTTTAGCATCCATGGAAATGGCTATCTGGAACTTTTTCTGTAATTGTTTGGGAAGAAATAATGTTCAACAATTTTCGAATGTTGTCAGGGAGGTATCGCCCAAAAATGAACCCAGTTTGGTCCTCATGGACCACCTGGGGACCACCATCTGGAGTCTCCTGGCCAATAATCCTGTGAAGATCTTCAGATCAAAGTTAAGCGAAGAAATAGGTCTATATGACCTGTACTCCAGGGGATCTTTCCCTGCCTTGTGCAGAACTGATATCTGAGCTGTCCACAGGACACTGGGGTCACTTTACCGGCCATGATCTCTCTGCAGGCCCCGAGGAGGACCAGGAGGAGCAACTCCCCCAAACCCCTTACATATGAACATATGAAAATGCCAGCAGAAACAGGCCTCATGGTCTATCAAGTCTGCTCAGGTGGGCAGCTAGCACCCTAAATTGTCGATGCCCTCCCTCCCCCCAATTCCATTGCCCTTCCCTATCCCACCCTTCTTGAAGCTGTCTACCATTTTGCAGGCCACTACCTCACCCAGTAAGGTGTTCCACTTGTCCACCACCCTTTCTGTGAAGAAATGCCTCCTCATTTCTCTCCTGAATCTCCCTCCTTCCAATCTCAGTTGATGAACTCTGATGAAGCCCAGCAGTTGACTGGGTGAAACGTAAGTCTTGTCCGTGGGTCAGTTTCAGCCTTATGTTTAATCGTTTTGGTGTTTGCCACGGTGCACAATAAATATATTTTGACACAAAAATTTAGTGTCTGATCATGTCCTTACAGATGGGTGCTTACTGTTTTTTGACTGCCTTATTTTATATATAGTATCATCTCCAGTGCTCGGTGCTAGTTGCTCTTTGCTCTGAGCTCTTGTATCCCTCCCTTTCTCCTCTGGAAAATCCACTCTGTTTTCATCTTATTTATTCCCTTCAGGTACTTAAAGGTCTCCATCATGTCTCTCCTGTCCCTTCTCTCTTCCAGACAGTACATATTCAACTCACTCAGCCTTTCCTCGTAGGTCTTAACCTCCATTCCCTGGATCATTTTTGTAGCTCTACGCTGTACCCCTTCCAACAATCTGATGTCCTTCTTCAGGAATGGGTGCCAGTACTGCATGCAGCAGTATTCCAGGTGGGGCCTGACCAGTGACCTATACAGGGGCGTGATAACCTTCTCCCTTCTGGAGGAGATCCCTCGAGTTATGCACCCCAACATTTTGATGGCTTTGGCTGCCGCCCTTCTGCATTGAGCAGTGTTGTTCATGCTCCCTGTTATGATTACCCCTAGGTCCTTCTCTTCCGTGGAACAGCCCAGCTGTGCTCCATTTAAGTAATAATCCCTCCCCCTGGTTCCGTGCTCCAAAGTGCAAAACCTTGCACTTCTTGTGTTGAACCCCAGCTGCCATTTATTCGCCCACTCCTGTAGTTTACTTAGGTTCTCCTGCAACCCCCCCCCCGTGCCATCTACCACTGCTCCCATCTTGGTATCATCTGCAAACAGACTGACTTTACTCCAGATCCCCTTTGAGATATCTGCAATGAAACTCCTGAACAGTACTGGTCCCAGCACTGATCCCTGTGGTACCCCGCTAGTCACTGCTCTTGGTGACGAGAGTCTCCCGCCCCCCCCAGCCTTTGCTGCCTTCCCCTCAGCCAGTTTTGGATCCAGGTCACCATTTTTGGTCCCACCCCCACATTCTACAGCTTCCCTCCAATCTCTCATGTGGCACTGAATCAAAGGCCTTACTAAAGTCCAAGTACAGGACATCCACAGCATGGCCCTTGTCCAGTTCCCGCATCACCCATCGGTAGAACTCCACCAGGTTTGTCTGGCATGACCTGCCCATGACAAATCCATGTTGCTGGTCATTCTGAATACCATTTACTCCTAGGAAGATCAGGGGCCTCTCGTTTAGGATGGTTTCCATGAGTTTGCCCACAGGCGAGGGTGAGACTCACTGGCCTGTAGTTCCCTGGTTCATCCTTTGGCTCACTCTTATGGATGGGCACCACATGGGCCATTCTCCAGTCCTGTGGTACACATCCTGTGTCCAGGAAGGTATTGAACAGGTCTGCCAGTGGCCCCACCAGGACCTCCGCCAGCTCCCTCAGCACTCTAGGGTAGATGCCATCTGGTCCAGGCACTTTGTCCACCCTTATTGCCTTCAGCCCCTCCAGCACCCTGCCCTCTGTAATCCCTACATCTGTCATCCTCTACTTCCCTTGCCCACCCTCCCCACTTGCCTGCGGTGATTGCCCCCTTTATCCTGCATGAACACAGAGCAGAAGTAATCATTAGGTGCTTCTGCCTGCTCTGCCCCCTTCTCCACCCACCCCCCATCCTTTCTGGTCCTCACTAGTTGGTCCTTGCTTCTCATTTTCTCCCCTATGTAGTGGAAGAAGTTCCTTTTTTCTTTTTTGATCCCCTGCACCAGTCTCAGTTCTCTATCCGCTTTAGCCCCCTGACCAGTCTGGTGACCTCTCTAGACTGCTCTCTTGTACAGTTCTGATGTGAATCCATCTAAACCCGGGGACTTACCATTCTTAAGATCCACCACCTTCCCTTTTAATTCCTCCAATGTTATCTCCGCCTCTAAAAGCTCCACTGAGCCCTGAGAGAGGGACCCAAGTTCTGTATCCTGTAGAAAGTTTGCAGCCACCTCCCCAAAGTCTGGAATCTTTTCCTGTGTGTACAAAGTTGTATAATATTGTGCAAAGATGTCTGTGATTTTCCCAGGATGTCTAACCTCCATGTCACTCCCTACTGAGGATTAATCTGCTCATTTGCTGGGTACGCAGTGTGGCTGCCAATAACCTCCCCGCATGGTTCCCACTTTCAAAATATTGCTGACAAATATGTCTATAAGCCCCCTCTAATTGTGCTGTCAGAATTTTGTTTAACTTCTCTTTACTCCTCTCAAGCTCTTTCTTGACTACCTGATTTAAAGAAACTTTATGCTGAAATTCTAAATCTGTAATTTCTGCCTCTAGTTCAGTTGTCCTGGAGGTCCTCTGTCTTTTAGCCTTGGCTGTGAAATTAATAATAGCTCCCCTCAGGACCACTTTGAGGGCATCCCATCTGACGGTATGTGCTACCAAGCCCTCTGGATTGGTCTCCAAATAACCCCCCAATTATATTTTTAATATAAGGTTTAAAATCAGGGTTATTTAAGGGACCAACATTAAAGTGCCAGTGTGAATTTCTAACCATGGGTGCCAATGTCAGGGTCGAGTGCACTGGAGCATGATCCAAAATAGTGCATGGGTATATCTGACGTTGAGATATAGCATGGGCCCATTCTTCTGACAAGAATAACAAAAGTATTCTGGTATAACAATTATGCCCGTCCTCATCTGTCCTAGTAGGGGGAGAGCACAGTGTTAAAATCCCCTCCCAGAACGCAGAGGCGACCTTCAACCTCCAACATACTTATGAAAAGCTTTTTAAAGAACGGTGCTGTTTCCCCATCTTCATTTGGGGGTGTATGTGTTTAAAATCACACAGGACACATCCCTGTACATGGCTATTATTTGAACAAACCTCCCTTCCGGGTCTGACTGGACATCCTGCACTTGGATGGGACACATTTTATGAATTAAAATAGCTGTTCCCCTCCTATGTGGGTGCGCTATGTATGAAGAGGCATAAATGGAGCCCACCCATCTACGGCACAGTTTTCTGTGTTCCATGTCTGTAAGATGAGTCTCTTCTAGTAGAGCAATGTGAGTATCTCGTTTCCCCAATTCCTGCAGGAGTCCCATCCCTTTGACTGGGTGATTAATACCCCTGATGTTATAAGATGCAATGTTTAACTTATCCATTAAAGCTGAGGTCCATACTCTGATTTCTGAGTTTCCGAACCTCCAGTTGGAGATTACTCCATGTCCCAATCATACGCTCGGACCCGTGATGGGGAAGGGGGTACAAACCAAATAATAAACCAACCAGCACATAAAATGACATCATGAATATAACTCATTGTGTACAACCATAATTGGAACATATCCCAAACAAGGGATCTCAGCCTCTCCTCCCTCCAGTTACTGCCCTTCCAAGGTGCCACAGTGAGCCCACCACACTTATGTTGCCTTTTGGTGATGGGTGTTGCTGAGATAAACCCAGCACACGGCTGCAGGATCCGGAATATCCTGGGTGCAAGCAGCAACAGTGGTAACCACCTTCCCAACATAGCCTCACCCATTCCCCCCTCCCCGCCTGACTATCCTCAGTATTTGGGGTCAGAGTTCTCAGCTGGGCTGATGACCCCAACTTGGGGCCAGCCTCCCGCCAAACACCACCCCCCCATTTGACAATGATTATCTTGCTTCACTTTCTTTTTTCTTTTTGTTTGCCCAAACAGAATTACCCTTATCCTAGTATCAATCTTATATTCATAAATGAATTTTGCAGTGATAAACCAGAAGAGAAATTACTTAGATGTAAAATGGATTGGATGACTGCTCCTTGCCCCCATATTAAACCTCTAGTATAATAAATAGGAAATATAAAAAAGTAGCTAAAATAAATGATGTCCGGGGGGAACAAGCATGCTCTGTATTAGTTAAAAGTTATATAGTGTACGAATTAACAAAAGAAAAAAGATTTGGCAGCATGCTTTAACAGGTAAAAGCAGGCCAGTCATCCCAGTACAGGCCACAAACCAAAACATTTTCTTCACTTCAGGAATGTCTCAAGGTAATATCTGAAAAGATCCCCCATATCTGTGCGAGGTCTAAATCACTATCACTTATGCACTGGAACTTATATCTATGCTAGCAGTCAAGGATCCGTGTCCATGGCCAAGTCCTGGTCCTGCTCCTGATGCTGTGGCGAGAGCTCTGGTGGCTGACTGCAGATGTGAGTTGCTTGCGTGTCCTTAAGAAGATTTCTGGCCTGTTCTTGCATCTTTGACCACGGACTAATGTTACCAGATCCTGGAGAAAGGTTCGGGCCTTGGCATAGGTCTGATCTTCCCCCCACCAACTGCCACTGGCTTTTCTCGATTTCTTTAAGTGATGCGGGCTGTATTAATTCATCCACCAATATATCCAGTGAGGAAAGATATCTCCTGGCCTCCGCCACCGAATCAAACACTTTCATGCCTTTGTCTGAGGTAACACGCAGTCGCGCTGGAAAATCTACTCTGGTTTTAAGGCCCTTGACATGCAGGGCCTTGATGACTGGGAACCAGAGATTCTGACGTTCCATCATTGTCGGAGCATAATCATGCTCAAAGAATAGTTTGGTATCTCTGAAGATGATCTCTTTCTTAGACCAAGCTTTCCAGAGCACCATCTGTCTTGTTCTGAAGTCCAGGAATGCTACAATCATAGAACGAGGTCTGGCTTTGGGATCCTTCGGGGGAGCAGCCAATGCACTGTGTGCTCTAATTATGTTCAATGGTATATCCTTATTTATGTCCAGTAATTCTTTAATTAGTCCTTTTACATATTCAGCTACATTGCCCAATTCAGTATGCTCAGGTAGGCCATGATTTCGCAGGTTAACTCGGCGAGACCTGTTTTCAAGGTCTTCTAACTTGCACCTTAGGAGCTGTGAGCAGTCGTGCAGTTGCAAAATAGCTCCATTATGTAGATCCTTGTTGAATGTTCCTCCACACTTTGAAGCTGCTTCCCCTGTTGGGTAATTTTAGATCTGTTTTCTTTTATGTCCACTTTAATGGAGTCTAGGGTATCACTCAGGTGTCTCAGTTCCTTGCAGAGTTGGCGAGACGTAATCGTAAAGTCTTCCCCTTCCTCATCAGAGTCGCTCACCTATTCAGGGTCCACCGTTTCAGCAGGCTTGGAGGCCTCGCAGCCCTTTGCTGGTGCTCGTGGGGCCAGGGATAGTTTTTGCTGCTTGAGTCCTCCTCCGATCATCACCTTCGGTCTATTTCTGGTCACCATGGCTTCCGACAGGTATTGTAACTGTTTGGGCTATAATAAATGGTGGAGCTAGACAAAAAAAAGTACTTTTAGTCAGGAGGTTCAGCACGAGCTAACACCTGTGCGGCTACATGGGTCAGCGACATCACTGCAAGTTGCCTTTCTGGGACATTATTTAATGCCTCACCTGGAGGTACCTAAAAAAATCACCTTGCAGGAGTTCATATATCTGGTCAGATGGAACTGGTCTCCCAAGACTCCATTTACCTTTAACGTGACTTGAGGGAATGCATAAAGAGTTCTTATACTCTCACAAAATTTCTGTCCTAGGCTCATCTCCTCCAAGGTCCTGTATAGAAACCTCCAGTCCATCTGGTCAAAGGCTTTCCCTGTGTCCATAAATATCGCCAGGGCAGTCTCAGGGAATTTACACTGCCATGTTATTAAGTTGAGTTGACACCTTATGTTATCATGTATTAGCCAGTTTAATCTGGGAGTACTAGGTCCCTACACAGCCCTATAGTCTATTGGCCAAAACAGAGATAAATATCTTTTGGTCTACATTAATGAGGGAGATGGGTCAGAATGAGCCATACATTGTGGGGTCCTTACCTGCCTTGGCGATAATGGAGATCTGGGTGTATTGCCAGGTTGGGTGGCCCCTTCCCCTCCTGCACTACTCTAAAAACCCTACATAGGTGTGGGGGAGTTCCCCCTAAAAGTTTTATAGAACTTGGGGGCTAATCCATCTGGAGCTGGGTCTTTTCCTAAGTTTAAGCCCCCCCAAGGTGGCTTGACTTTCCTCTATGTTAATTGGGGCATCTAAGGCATCCATACTTTCTTGCTGCCATTTTTAACATTCACCCTATCAAGAAAAGCATCTGGTTTCTCCTGGTAGTTAAAGGGAAATTCCAGCACTCACCACCTGGTAATTAACCACCGAGTCCTGTTGGTATAGTTTTTTTAATAAAAAGATGTGAATTCCTGTGCTATTTTATACAGGTTGGTGACATAGTGTGGGGGGAGGTAGATTTGGCAGTTACTGTTTGAAACTGAAATTGGACTTGTGCCTGCTGTGGTGATCGTCAGGCGTGTGAGTAGCTTCTGAGTTCAGCATGAGGGTAAAGGGCAACATTTGATGCATTGAGCCTGAGCTACACAAGAACGGATACAGAAGCAAAACATCTGACTGCTTTTAAAAATGCAGCATTACAAGCACTACTGGGTCTTAGTTTTGGTTAAAAATCAAATTTTTTTTATTTATTTTTTTGCTTATAGGCATGAAAGGGATGTTCTCACTGTTAGACTTACTGTTTTTAGATAATCTACTTAACCTTTCCTTTTTTAATCTTCACAGCTCCTGGGGAGGTGGTCCAGGATCTGGCAGCTTGGCGTCATTGCTAAGATATGCAAAGGTATGCATATTGGAGCCAAGAATCCCAGGACAGTGTACTACCTGGGTGGAGTCTGTGTACCTGCATCAGCGGAGGAGAAGGACCTGGGAGTGATGATCACTAGAGACCTGAAGCACTCCACGCAGTGCAAGAAAGCAGCAGCAAAGGCAAACAAGATGCTGGGATGCATATCTAGGGGGATCAGTAGTAGGAGAGAGGAGGTTATACTGCCCTTGTACAGGTCACTGGTAAGGCCGCATCTAGAGTATGGAGTTCAGAACTGGTGCCCACACCTCAAAAAGGACATTAACCTGCTGGAGAAGGTCCAGAGGAGGGTTACAAAGATGATAGTTGGTCAGCAGGGTAAGGCACATGAGGAGAGGTTGAGGGCACTGAACATGTACTCCCTGGAAGACAGGAGAGAGGGGGGACATGACTGGGACCTTCAAGTACTTGAAAGGGATAAATAAAGTTGATAAGGAGAGTCTCTTTAAGCTGAGTGGCAACCATAACACTATGGGGCACAATCTTAAGCTGGAGGGTGGGAGGTTTAGGAGAGAGGTCAGGAAGCACTTCTTCACAGAAAGGGTGGTGGACACTTGGAATGCACTGCTGGAAGAGGTTATCTCACTGATGACAGTGGACAGCTTTAAGAGAGGATGGGATAGGCATGGGGAAAGTAAGCATCATGGGTAGGGAGGATGGGAAGAGTGGGAGGGAGGAGGGCAGGGACATTAGCTCAAGCTGTGGACCCCGCAATACGAGCAGACTTGATAGACCAAATGGCCTTCCTCTGCTGGCTTCTTCGTATGTTCATAAGCATTATGTTGGTGGAACACTGCAGACTTACAAGTGGGGTGCTGGCTGATGTGAGGTAGTTACGCCTCACACTGGGCCCTTTGCACAAATGAATGCACTGCCTATGCACCGTGGATCCGAGGTGTGTAGGCAACTGCATGGCTGAATGCCACACAGTGGGGGTCCCATGGACCCCTGGGGCATTCACCAAGGGCATGTAAGTTCAGTGCAAGGCACTTGTGCACCTGTCTCCAAAGCCCTTCAGGGATGTCCACACAATGGGCGTGTGCCCACACTGTGGCATTCACAAAGCCACGTAGTGCCAGGCAGAGGGGACGCCCGGGTATGCCTGCCGAGACCAGAGCGCCAACCGGTCATGCCCTCTGTTCTCCGCCGGTGCAGCGGCAGCACAACTGACCTTCAGCTGCCCCAGCCCACTAGGCTGCAGGGGAGGGCTGGGGTAGCAGCTCAGGTGACTGCCCATAGGTTAGACAGCAATGCGCCTATACACAGCTCTTCTCTTCCCCCCATGCAAGGGCACACTGGATTGACTCAGGAACCCAGTACAGGCATCTGAATGGATGCCCGCCCAGGTCCGAGGCTCCACCCTGACCACCCATGTGACCATGCATGCCGTGGGGGCATGGCTGCGGACAGGTGCCTCGCAAGTGCTAGCAGTAGTGCATACCACTTACCCTGCACCTGTCCGGGACCATGTAGGTACACGGGTGGGGTACATGCCTCAGGCGCATATTACCCACCCTTTGGAGCATAGGGCCCACTCTGCATATTACTGGTTGTCCCTTACTTTATATTTAGCAGAATCTTTAAACAGTTAAGGGTCTGCATGTTTTATTGTCATCAGAGCATAAATGTGTGTATGTAGCAAGCAGCTTGTTTGTTTTTTAGTTACAACTTTTTAAATGTTCGCATGTGTTTCATTATACTTAGAAACTGAGTTAGATATTGATTATCTAGACTTGTGCAACAATTTCATTGGAGGGGTAAAAGCAGTCAATTATTACTCAATATTAAGCAAGCCACTCACATTTTTAACTGGCAGTTTCAAATTGATATAATTTAATATGTAAACTTTAGTTTATAAGTGGACTATGCCCCTTTAGTTAGTTTCAAACTACGTATAACTGTTTGGATTCTTTTTTTTTTTTGTCCCTGGCACCCCCACTCCCTGAAGGGAGCTCAGCCCCTGCCCACTCACTGCTGCCCCATGCCCAGGCTTCCCCACGGTCCATGGTAACGTGCCTTGGCTTACCCCCCAGGGTGGGGCCATGGGAGCAGGACCTCACTTGGTGGACACTATTAGCAGTGGGGGCGGCAGCGGAGCAGGGCTTCATGCTCGTGGTCAGGATTTTGTGTGCAGCTGTTCCAGGGGGTGGGGACTTGCAATGATGACCCATGTCTGCCCAGCCCATCACAGGTTATGGTGCCGGCACAGTGGATCCCCCCCAGCATCCGTCAGTGGTCCGTGACATGCCGGACATACTACCCCCTTCCCCGCTCCAAAGAAGGAGAGCAATCCCTAGAACACTCAGTCCTTCTTCCCCCAGGTGGCTTTCCAACATCCTGAGTCTGTTTGTGAACCCAGGTCATCGATGTTGCAGACGGATGCATTGGCTCTGTGCCGGTGGGCTGGCAGAAACTGTTCCGGTTGTATTTACTTACTGTTATTATAAAGGTATTAGACTGTATATAGGGTCTTGTAATAGTTTACTGTTCTGATACATTATTCTTGGGGAGACGGGGTTCTGTTGGATAGTCATGGCCTGTATGTGCTCGTTCAAGAATGTTCCAGAATACAGCCTTTACTTCCTATTTATTACTATATATTCAGGTCATACCTGGAAACAAGCTTCACTCTTGGTACCTTTCCTGGTTATCAAATTTTAAATAAAGAAATAAATATTCACTTTCAAGGTTATTTTTGCTGAGGCCAGAAGGCATTCCTGGACTGAGTCCAGAAGTTAGAGTTATCAGTACAAGTAACATTATGCATCCGATTCAAATGAGAGTGGATTTTCTTTTCTTTCTCTTCTTTCTCTTTTTTCTCTCCCTCTTTTTCTCCTATATGTCCTCTTTTTTATGGATATTTCAAAGGAGGAGAGAATGACATTGGTGGCATTGTTTAATATGTACCATGTGTGAGTTGATTCAGTGAAATATGAGGGCAACAAAAATGATCCTGGGGTTGGGGGACAGACCATAGGAGGAGAGACTGAGAAAGCTCAATATGTATACCCTGGAGGAAAGAAGGGGGGGGGGGGATATAATTGAGACCTTCAAGTACCTGAAGGGTTTGAACAGAGTAGACACCAAGTGTGTGTTCAATCTGAAGGGTGGAAAAAAAACCAGGGGACACTCTATGAAGTTGGAAGGGGCAGGTTCAAGAGGGAACTGAGGAGGCACTATTTCACAGAAAGGGTAGTGGCAAGGTGGAACACTCTCCCAGAGGAAGTCATATCACTGCAGAGTATTGGGGGTTTCAAGAGGGGCTGGGACAGATTCAAGGGGAGGGTACAAACAGGGAGGGGGTGGGAGATGGGCATATGAGGGAGGGGGCAGCTGCAGTCTAAGGGACTGAAGTGCTACGCACTCGAGCAGACTGGATAGACTGAATGGCCTGTATCTGCTGGCAATTTTGTATGTTCGTATGAGTGCACTAATGATGTAAGTTATTTGGTTATGTATTAGAAGATAATATGGTGCATCATTTTTTTCATATAGTCAAACATGTCCAATGACAATTTAATTACTCTAGTTATATGGAATGTGGAGGGACTTAACCATAAGTTGAAACGATACGTGGTGCTGAGGCACCTTGAAAAATGCAACCTCTGTATTGTGTTTCTGCAAGAGACACATCTAGATGGATCTCATTATAATCTAATGCAGTGAGAATGGATAGGGCAGGTCACTGGTGTGGTCCAGAGCTCAAAAAAAGCAGGTGTTTTAAGAATTCTAGACCTTCAGGTGGTTACCAGAATGATTGATGATCATGGGTATTATGTTACTGAAAATGGCAAATTAGATGGGGAATATATAGCATTAATTAATAGATAGGGGCCAAACAATCCATCTCATAACATCTTTAGTGAACTAAATAACAAACTGACAAATTTCCTAAAAAGCATCATTATTTCAGTGGGTGACAATAGTATTCTGGACCTCTGTTTGGACAGAACTAATCGTAGGCATCGCAGATCTAACTCTGACAAAGAATTACAGAACTTAATGGGTAACTTAGATCCTGTAGATGCTTGGAGGGTGCTTAACCCCAACAGCAGAGAATACATGTTCTGGCCTACCTGTTACAAATCTGGGTCCAGGATCTGTTGAATATGTGTCCCTAAGGCGATGGTGAATAGGGTGGTCACTTCTCAGATAAAAGGACAAGTTATTTCCGACCATGCTCCCATAATAATGGCATTTAGGAAAAATAGTTGTCTTGAGACAACTAGAAGATGGAAAATTAATAGCTTCCTCCTTGAGAACATAGATTTTGTTTAGCAAATTAAAGACAAGATTGAAGAATGTTTACAATTTAAAAGCCCATCAGACACTTCATGGGCGAATAACTGGGAAAGTGTGAAATGCTGTCTTAGAGGTTTTCTTATTAGTGCACCCTCTAGCCTCAGGAAAAAAACGAGAAAAAGTTAAAATGGAGGAAATCTTGAGTAAAATCAAATTAGTAGAAGAGAAACTGAAATTGGATGTATCTGAAGAAACTTGGGCTGTCTAGTCTAGACTTAAAACAGAGTACTGTATTATGAAATGATTAGGGGAGAGGTGGAATTCACTAATAGAAAATCAGAATTTAACTAAATAGATACCGATTCTACTGCCTCAAAGATACTGGCTATTAGATTACAACAGAATAGTTATTCCACTGGGATAGGTTCAATTAGAGAAAACAGGAGTAACTCTTTAGTCACTGTCCATAAAAAAACTAATGATTTTTTTTTAAGTTTTACAAAACCATTTACAACACTCAGGATTTATTGCAGCATCCTAACATCCAAAATATTTGCAAGGATATGAACATTCCCAAAATCCCAGTAGACCTCCATAGTTCATTATCACAGGACATAAGTCTTCAAGAGGTTAAAGGAGCTATTAAAAAGCTTTTTGTAAACAAAGCCCCAGGACTGGATGGCTACTCAGTTAATTTTTTACAACAAACTGATAGAGGAAATTGTACCTATTTTAGAAAATGTATTTCAAGAAGTTTTTGATAGAGGATATCTACCATCTAACATGTTGAAGGGCCTCATTACTCTTATTCACAAGACAGGGAAGGACCCAACCGAATGTTAAGAATTATAGACCGATATCGTTGAGAAATACCGATGTTAAAATATTGGCTAAATTCTTGGTGATAGGTTAGAGAAAGTTATCCCACTTCTGATTGACAGCAAACAGACTGGATTCATTAAAGGCAGGCTGGCAGCAGCTAATTCAAGGAAGTTATTCCATCGGGTAAAGGTTGCTAATAGATCAAAAATAGCTACTGGCTGTTCTGCGCTTGATTTGGGAAAGGCTTTTGGCAAAGTGTAATAGCCACACTTTTTTAACATCCTGAAGTTATATGGTTTCCCCTGATGATTTTTCACAGTGGGTGAAATTGCCATATCATAATTCCACTGTTTCAGTAGTCACCAATGGAGTTATTTCACCTTTCTTTTCTTTGGTGAGGGTTACTAGGCAGGGCTGCCCACTGTCTCCTCTGTTATTTAACTTATCGCTAGATCCATTAGTCAAATGTTGTCTGCAGAGAAAGAGATTAAAGGCATCACACTGAGAGAGAAGAATACTTATTCTCTTTGTATGCAGATTACATTCTTATCACAGTCTGTGAACCAGCACAGTCTATTTAAATTGTTTTGAAATTATCCAAGAATTTGGAATTCTATCTGGGTATATGCTGAATAAGGACAAGTCTTATTTATTATCTTTAAATCATTTTTGCATTAAGCAGGATATTGTAGATCTTGGAATTACCTGGGAAAAGGAAACAAAATAAGTACTTGGGGATCACAATATTTAGAACTGTATCCAGAACCATTAATAACAATCTCCTTCAATTAAAAAATTGCATACAAGATTCCCTAACCAGATGGAATAGTTTACCCTTGGGTTTTTGGGGACGCTTGGATTCCATTAAAATGACCATCCTGCCCAAATATCTGTATGTTATTTTGCTGCTGCCCCTTAACATAAACAAAAATCGGTTCCAAAACATTCAGAGCATGCTCTCTAAATTCGTATGGACACATAAAAGGTTCAGAATGTCTTATCTTTGCTTATCTAGGCCCAAAGATGGGGGACTGAAAACGCTGATTTTTGCTTTTATTTTCTATCTAGTAGAATGACACAAATAGCAAAATGGTTTGATGTGCGGGAGAATATCCCCTGTAATCCCAAATGGCTTGAAATAGAAATGTCTTTGACTAAGGTAACTGGTACTCATTTTGGGTCTCTAATGTTTTTGAAACTGGTTAAGCCCCTATATTTTTCAATAGTCTCCTTATCCTAAAAGATAGCCTAACCTTTTAGATATAAACTTAGACAAATCCAAGCGCCAGCCTTTGTTTGGTAATACTTATATCACTTCTGAGGGTTAAGTTTTCAGCAATACTGAGTGAGAAAGGAAAAGACTGACAAACGTCAGAGACACGTTTGATAAGGGCGCACTTACTGGTAAACAATTTGGCATTTTAATGCAGGAAACAAATCTGCAACATACAGATAAGGACATGGTTGACTGTCTTATCAGAAGCCTCAAACTAAAACTATTTAGTGGTGAAATCTTGCTCGATATGAATGACAACTCCAAAAACTTCTTGCCATGCATTCAGTTAAAGTCTAAGATCTCGACTTTTTGTAACCTCTTACTTAAAAGCACAAAAGGTTCTGACATTGACAATATTAGACGGTGGACTACTGCTCTAGGGAAAGATTAAGATCATCGAAATTTGAGTAAAATCTGGTTAGATTCTCTTAAGACTTTTAAGGCTGTGAACATGAAAATGGTACAATTTAAAACTCCCCTTACAGAAATACATGTGCACAGCATGCATACAATATGCTTATGACGCATGTGGCATGCATGCTGCACACATGCTTCACACTTGTATTTCTGTAAGGGTCTTCACAATCTCTATAACACACCACTCCAAATGTATAAGATGGGTATCAGGGCCTCTTCTAGCTGTTTGAGGTATGGAACTGCTAACTGTGGTTTGATACACATGTTTTGGGACTGCCCTAAAATGAAACAATTGTGAAACAGCATATCTCATTTTTTTCAGAAACATCAGGTGGTTGCAAGGAATGATAAATGCTGAAACTTTATTATAGGCCACTTTCATGAAACAGATACGTGGAACAGAGAGCAGCAATGTTCTCTATCCATAATCTCTGTGGCGATTAGGAAGTCTACACTTAAACTATGCTTTGAAGATGGAGCACCTTCTTCTGTAGACTGGAAGTCAGAATGCCTGGAGATTTTGAGAATTGAAAGACTTGCCCACCTAATGTTGGACTAAGGGGCTATCATTAAGGCTAAATGGGGTACAAATTACAGGCATTTCACCTAAACAGTTCTAGGTATGCCTACAAACATAAACAATGGTGTGTTTTGTATGATTGTACACATACCGGTCACTCTGGAACAACCTTTGTTATCACTAACTCTTTCTTCAAATACTGACTGTGCAACAGTTACAGCTTTACAACCTTTTAGTCTTCTCTTTCTTCTGCTATGCTGGTCTTTCTTTTCCTGCTTTCTCATGGAATTCTCATTTTGGCCCAGCGTATTAAGGGGAAATACAGTATTCTGAAATATTGTGGAGTAATATCCTGTCTATAGTTCAGTGTGTATATATTTAATGATTGTATTTTGTGTTCTTAATAGTTTAAAGTTAATGTTTTCTAGTGTTGCTTATTACTGGTGCCATTTCGACAAACCGTATTTGGTCAATGTGCCTTTCCCTACAGTGCCCCCTTGTGGCTAAATGAGATTCCTGAGGTCACTCACAAAACAACAAGTCTCTCCCACTTCAAATCCAAACTCAAGCACTACCTTATCTCCAGCACTACGTGTGCCTGTTTTCTGAATGCCTGACACTCCACCCGATGGTAGCCCGTAATGCCTGACTCAACGAGCTGCTCCCTCAGCAGGGCCCCTGGGCCACCCTCTAGTTACTACCATACTCAGTCTCTTCTCCCTGGCGATCCCACCTCCCTTCTGCACTCTCCCTCAAACTCCCTCCCTCCCTCCACCACTCTCCCCCACCTGCCCCTCTCCTACCTCTTCCTACCCCTGTGGCCCATCTTCCTATCTGTTCTTCACAACTTGCCCTCCAAGCCCTCCTCCTGTGTGCTGTTGACAAAGCCTTGCATGTAGGCTGTTTACTACCCCCCTCTCTACCTCCCCCCTCCCCTGTGGGGTGACCCCCCCATTTCTCTGGTCGATATCGAGCAAACATCCATCCCTACGAGGTCGAGAAGGATTCTGCAACCCTCCCAGGAAGCCGAATATTGGATCCCCACCCCCAATTCAGCGACCGACTCGTCAGAGGGTCCGAGAGGGTAGGGGACTGCCGCCCTCCCCCATCCATCCCCACGAGGTTGAGAGGGATGCTGCAACCCTCCCAGGAAGCCGAATATTGGACTCCCACCCCCCGAATTCAGCGACCGACTCGTCAGGTAACAGAGGCCTTACTGTGCCCTACCTGGCACCATTGCTGTGGGACTGAGAAAGCCACGGCCCTGCACTGTGTCTCCTGGAGCCGTGCTGCAGTGGTCTTGCCCCGCCGGTGCTGTGCGCCGGCTCCCCACTGCCCCCACCACCAGCCTTGGTCTGCACTCCAATTTATAGGCTGCTGAGGGGTCAGGTGACTCTCCAAAACCTATCAGTCCACTTTCAGATCTGCAGGTTATCTGATCTCACCAGTAGTGGCCGCTATCACTTCCCTCAGCCTGTTACTGTAAAAAAAAAAAAAAAAATGCTCCTGCTTACTTTAACCTTGTTAACCATTGTCACTCCCCTTGTGTCGCTACCCCCAGCCACGCAGCCCCAAAATGACCCGATTCTCCTAAACTTCAGCTCTGTCTTGACCCCCCCCGTCCCTACGTACCTCCCAAGTGCACTCTGCACACAAACCGCATCCAGGATGGTTCCCATGCCCCTCCATCTCCCCGCCATCTTTTGCCCCATGTCTAGATGCCCTAAGCAGACTAGCAAAGGCTACCGCATCCAGTACCCCATCTCGCTCCAACCCCAAATGTAAAACAAAATATAGACAGACTACCACCTTACAATACCTCATCCTGATGCTCCTACTGGCAGGTGATGTTGAAACCAACCCTGGACCTCAAACCCACCCTGTCCATTTAAAACTGCCAAAGGGGCTTAGCCTAATCCATCTCAATATCCGCAGCCTACTGTATAAAGTTCCAGAGCTGCAAGTCACCACACATACACTCAAACCTGACATCTGTGTGGTGTCTGAAACTTGGCTAAAACCCCAGCACAATGACTCAGAAGTAGCCATGCCCGGCTACACAGTCTTACGTCATGACAGACTAGGCAAAAAGAAAGGTGGGGGTATTGCCATGTATATATCCAACGCGCTACAATTCACCCCTGTCCAGCTCCCAGGCGCCTCTCCACATATCGGAGCCAGGATGATCAAACTTGTCCTGACGCATACCACCCCAGTGTACATAGCAGGGTTATACTGTGCCCCCGCAACCCCAGCAAATACTATCATAGACCTCCTGGGCACTTTCAAAAACCTGGCTGCTGCGGGTGAGCTCTACATCCTCAGAGATTTTAATTACAATGGCTGGACAAAGGCTGCTCAAAACTCAGCAGCAGGATCAGAGCCCTTAACCTCTCGCAACAGATTGAGGAACCTACCTGCCTCAACACCAAATCCCAAAACCACTCCCTCCTGGACTGGGCTCTCACAACCCACCCACACAGGGTCACTAAAGCCGGCCTACTACCTGATTCAATGAGTGACCACCACCCGATATATGTGATCAGAAAGGTGCACGGATCCACTAATAGCCTTCCACCTAGGTTAATCAGCTCACAGTCGTACAAGTTCCTCTGCCTCTCCACCCTGCTAAATGACCTCGCCTCTGCCGACTGGTCATTCATCAAGCTGGCATCTACCCTAAACCATGCGTTTGACATGCTCAGACATCAATTTCTAGCAGTATGGGACTATCACGCCCCACTGAGAAGCAAAAAGGTAAGGGAAACCCATCTCCCCTGGGTCTCTGCCGACATTATCTCCAGATGTCATGCCAGGGACCAGGCCTGGAACAAACATAGGAAAACAGGTACCATTGAATCATGACAACAGTACCGTACCCTCTGTAACAATTGTACCAAAGCCATAAGGCAGGCTAAAAAGAATTTCTTCCAAGAGGCTCTCTCTTCCAATCTTAACCACCCATCCAACTTCTGGAAATCTATCAAAACCCTGCTCACTCCCCCTATACAGCCATCCACCCCTACCCTTACCACTCAGGGAAGAAACATATCTGAACCAAGCGAAGTTGCCTCCACTTTCAATCACTGTTTTACCAACTGCGCTAAATCTCTACTGACAAAATCATCAATCCTCTCATCCAAACACGAACACCACGCGCACCGCCCGCACTCCCCCCAAACCACCAAATTCTCTTTCAAACCGGTCTCCCTGGCTGAAGTTCTAGCTGCCCTAAAATCCCTTGAACCCAATAAGGGGAAAATGCCCACTAGGCCTGGACGCTAAACTCTTATACCTATCTGCCCCTGCCATTTCAGCACCCCTCGCCGATCTACTAAACCGCTCCTTCTCCTCAGCACACATTCCAACAGTCTGGAAGGAGGCAATAGTTATCCCATTGCCAAAGGGGGGCAACCCAGCAGAGCCCGGTAACTACCACCCTATCTCCCTCCTCCCCACCCTGGGCAAGCTGCAGGAAAAACTAGCCCTATCTCAACTCACTCAATTCCTTGACACCACCTCCTTTTTCACCCCCCTTCCAGTCAGGCTTTCGGAAATCACACTCCACCATAACTGCGCTCCTTAGACTCACCAACGATATTGCCTCAGTCATGGATAAAGGGTTCCTCACCTCAGCCATATTCATTGACCTGGCTAAGGCATTCGATACCGTTTCCCACCCTAAGCTTATCGCAAAACTACAAGATACTGGCCTATCCGAACTAGCCACCAGGTGGTTCCAAGTCTACCTCTCTGGGAGGAAACAATCAGTCAAAATTGGCACTCATGTATCCCCCTCGCTCCCAGTCACCATGGGTTCCCCCAGGGCTCCGTCCTGGGCCCCCTTCTCTTTTCAATATTTCTAAATGACCTCCCACTATCCTGCCCAAACTCAGCAATTCAAATGTATGCGGACGATAACATTCTGTACGCCTCCGGCCCCACAAATGAGGCTCTAAACTCTACCCTACAGCAGGATTTTGATGCTGTCCAAACTTGGCTTAGCTCCAACCAACTCGTCCTAAATGCTAAGAAAACCGTATCCATAACTTTCGGCACACACCCCAGAATCTCCCGGCTAGCGGCTCCACCCACGTTTCAAACACTGGACGGAACCACCCTGGAATCCTGCACCTCCTTTAGGTATCTGGAGGTATGACTGGATCGTCACTTGGACTTCTCCGTCCACATAGACTCCCTCCAGAAAAAACTGCACCCGAAACTAGGAGCCCTTTACTGCAACAAAGGGTGCCTAACCACCCCAGTCAGGAGAGAGCTAGTGTACAAAATGATTCTCCCAATCTTCGACTACGGTGACGTGGTCTACGGCGCAGCCTTGCCATCCACCCTAGCCAACCTGGACCCCCTTTTTCATTCCTTCTGCCGCCTTATCCTAGATTGCCCCCCTACCACCCACCACTGTGACCTATATACTGCCCTAGGTCTCCCATCACTGCACTCCAGGCGTCGGCTTCACTGCGCTAATCTTGTAGCTAAGCACTGGTCAAACTCCTCCTCTTATCTCAGCTCCACTCTATCAACCCAGCCCACCCTGCCTACTTGCGGCACTGACTCTAAACTACTACATATCCCTTTCATGCACCTCAAAGGCCAATCTGCTTTCAAATATAGGCTGCCCACACCTGGAATAGCCTCCCAGCAGAAATCAGGCAGTCCACCACCCCAAAGACCTTGCACCCTCTACTTCAGGCCCACTTCTCTGACAAATGTAACTGCAACCTGCAGGCCAGATCTGTTATAATAAAGCAGCAAAATGTGACTTAAAGGGGCACTTACCAAACAACTGTATTATTTCTTGTGCTGCCCCTGTTTCTCTTTTGTCCTCTTTCCCCATGGTCACTGTATGTAATGTCTATGGTCACAGACCCCAATGTTTTTTTCTTGCACTCAGCGATAACTTTGCAACTAAACAACATATGCCTAAGTCCTGCCTGTACACCTCTGGACCTGTTGTCTCGCCCCTTACTGTGTCTGCTGTACCTGTTGTCTGTACCATTATGTACCTGTTTTTCATGCCACCACTGCCTATGTACCCATGTAACTTAGTAATTTAATGTAATGTAACTCCTGGTCGCAACTGGAAACGAGTGGATTCCCGCTCAGTATGCTTATCTGGTTAATCTCTTTAATAAATAAATAAATAACTCCTAGGAGGGGATCTCTCTCTGCACCGACCTTAACTTCAAGCCTCACTGCTACATGCTGTTGTTGCAAAGGCTGGGGCAATGTTTAAAGATGTGTTTCTCTGATTTAACTCTGTTTTAATTGTGTATTACTCTGTAACTGATCTGTTTTCTTGTGTCTGTTACTGTTACATGATGTGGAACCTTTGTAAAAAAACCTTGGCTCAAAGGTTATTTTCCAAATCACTAAATAAATAAAAAAAATAAAATAAAATTGTTCCTAGAGTTATTCAATAGGATAGGTATAGTCAATACGTAATTTGTACATCTTGTTATATAATTTTCTTTAAAAATGTAATAAAATTTTATTGATAAAAAATGTAGGGTGGAGTTATTATTTTTCCTGATGTGGAAGACCATTCTGCTGATGGCCTCTTTGCACAGCTGCTATGCTAGGATTTTCCTGGCCTGGTTGCCTACCTCGTAGAACCGCTGGCATGAGTATCTAAGGAAGCCTTCAGTTTTTTCACCAAGATTTCATTGAGCTTTGCTTTACCTTCCTCCAGCCTTTCTTTGATTGTTTCATCTATTTTATGTTCTGCTTCAAGGTCAAATAGTTTTCCCAGGAGCTCTAGTTGTTCCCGCTGCCTCTTGTTCTTAAGGTGTGAGGCTATGCTGATAGTCTTCCCCATAACTACGGCTTTGAACCATTCCATCCACCATGTTGCTGCTGTTGTGGTCCCTGGGGCGTTTGTGGCAGAATAATCAATTAGGCATTGCTCTACCATTTCTTTATATTCAGAATTGTTTAGAAGGGAGATGTTAGATCTCCATGTAGAATTTTTGATCTTGGGTGCTAAAGCCAGTCCCGCTACCATCACTGCACAGTCTGAACTAGTTATGGGGTTGATAGTGCAGTAATCTGCTGCTGCATATAGCCACTCAGCATAAAGCAGAAGGAGATCTAGCTTTGAGTATGCCTGAAGGGGAGCTGACCAGCAGAAGTAGTCCCTGAATTTTAGGTGGACGCATCGCTACGCCTCCAGCAAGCCCAGTTCCTTGGCCAACCCTCTTAGAAAAATAACAGCATTACTATGTGGTTCCAACCTGTTCCCGGACCTATCCAGGTAGGGGTCTAGGACTGTACTGAAGTCCTCCACACTACAGAGAGCGCCCCAGAATTTGGTGTTGCCTTCAAGATGACTCATCTCAGGAATTCTGCATTCTCATGCTCATTGTTAGGGGCATATAGGTTTAGGAGGGTACAGGGTATTGTTCTATATTTTCCCTTGAGGAATATAAACCTCCCCTCTGGATCCTGGGAGTGGTTCTGAACTTCAAATGGACAGTCCTTGTGCAGTAAGTTCGCTACACAGTATGTCATTTTAAAACCAACCATTAATTGAGCTAGGCCCAACTGAGCAATGAAAATGTTTTTGAATAATAAACTTATTGAGCACTCACCAAGACATTGGAGAAGATGCTATTGCTGTCAATTGGTTTACGTGCTATCTAAAGGACAGAAAACAACAAATTAAGGTACAAGGAGACCTGTCCCCACTTAAGACCTTACCCAGAGGTGTCCTCCAAGGATCAATCTTGGGACTATTACTTTTCACTATCTACATTAACAGCATCGATGCAGGCATCTGTCGAACAAGTGAACAACACTTGTTTGCCAATGATACTATTATTTACGTAGCCAAACCTACTTTGGAGCTTGCTTGTAATGCATTGCAATGTGAATTCAATACACTTCAACATAATCTCTTGAGTCTTAAACTTCTACTGAACAGAAAAAAAAACAAAGTCCATGACTGTCACCCAACCTCATTCCAGATAAATCCCCCTCATCGGGTACTCAGCCACAAATAATATCCCTCCTAGGTGAGCCCATTGAAGCTGTAATAAAGTTCAAATATCTTGGCTTTTGGCTAGATCATAAACTTTCTTACATGGTCCACATAGAGGAACTGTGCAAGAAGCTATAACAATGCCTAGGTCTGTTCTTTAGACTCAAGTACCTCCTAACACAAGAAGCCAAGCTAAGACTAGTACAATCTGCATTTCTTCCCCTATTGGATTACGCAGACATGCTATACAATCACGGCCCCCATTCAGCTCTGGTAAATCTTGACACATTGTATAACAGGGCACTAAGATTTATTACCGGCACTCCCCTCAGAATGCACCATTATGCTCTATACGCTATGCTGGATTGGCAGTCCTTAACAACCAGAAGACTTAGAAACGTGGCCACCTGAACCTTCAGAGCCCTATCTGGTATGCTACCATCGTATATCTCCAGCCTCCTAACATACTCCACTGGAACTTATTCACTTAGGAGGCATTTCTTTTTTTAAATAGACCTTTATTTTAGTTTATACTATAACAAATCAATCATTACAGGTTTTACATTCTTAGTTTAGCAGTTATACATCATTTTCTTTTCCATAACAATTTCATTTCTTACACAGTCATTATACTTTCTGTTTCCTTTGGTGTGTTGTCACTTCTCTTCTCTCTTCAAGTGCATATAGTTGCATGCAGGTCTCTTGTTCCTGGAAAGAAAAAATACTTAGACTTTCTGGGTCTCAGGAAGGATCATGTGGTGTCCCCCTATCTATCTCTAGAGTTCTTTATCCTCTCTAACCTGTTTCCCTCTTTTGTAGAGTTATGGAACAAAATCTGGGTAATTATCAAGTTGATATCTGGCCCACTTCTGCCACTGGTTTTCAAATTTCTTCATAAGGTTGTTCAGTCTGGCTTGCATTCTCTCTAATGTATAAATCTCTCTAATTTGATTATTCCAGCTTTCCTTCTTGAGTGTATTTTTAGTGCCCCATAGACGGGTCACCGCCTTAAGTGCGGCTAATGTTAATAGTGTAATTTGCCTGTAGTCTGCCCTGCTTATTTTGAGTCCTTCCGGTGCGGTAAACGTGAGTAGGTAGACTGGATTGAACAATTCTGGATATCCATATATTTATTTATTTATTAAGCATCAGTTTACAACCTTTGAGCCAGAGGCTCATTAACAAAGGTACCTCGTCACAGAGAGGACAATACAGTGATAACAACTTGGTACAGAGAAACAGTGTACAGTATTTTTGAGGATACAGGAGGACAAATGAGATCAACAATTTACAACATACAGGATTGGTGAAGTTAACATTGTTCAGGGAAATAACTAGGACATCAGTAAAAACATAGGATATCAATACAGTGTGTTTTAGCGGAGTCTACAGGGAGGTAACAGGAACCAAGGGTAGAGAAGGTAGAGGATTTCAGCAGCCAACAGGGGCTTTGTCAGAGAGTGAGCAAGATAGCTTAGAAACAGCAACAGCTGCAAGTAGTGAAAAGGTGGTTCCGGAGGGTAGTTTTAAAGCAAGAGATTGTGGGGGTGTCTGAGATACTGGCAGGGAGGGAATTGTACCAAGAAGGGGCACGGTAGAGGAAAGCCCATTGTCCATGAGAGGTCCTTGCCCTAGGTACCTTCAACTTGGTTTTACAGGAGGACTGTGTTGAAGCTAGTGAGATTACATGGTGGATAACGGCAGTCAAACCAGGAGGAGAGAGCCCAAGGAGAGTTTTTTTTTTGTAAGGATGCAGGTTTGATACCTAAGACGTTCGTCAAGATTGAGCAGATTTGCCTGAGAATAAAGATGGCAGGTATGTGTAAGTCTGGGAGCACCTAAGATTAGTCGACAGGCCTTATTTAAGGTGAGGTGGATTTTGTTTAGCGAGGTCTGGTCAGCAGCCCCGTAGACTGGTAAGCCATAGTCAACAAGTGACAGAATGGAGGACATAACTGCAAGTTGGAGGGCATCGGCGGGGAGACAGTGTTTGTGGCGGTAAAGGATTCCCACCCTAATATTGGTGGTGGAGGCTAAGGCAGAGATATGGGAATGGAATGTGAGGGCAGGGTCAAAGGTTATCCCAAGGTATTTGTATGTGTAAACTTGTTCGAGTGGGAACATAGAGCTGGCGAAAACTTGAAGTTGGAAATTACTAGCTTTGTTTTGGGGGTGGGAGAAGATCATAGATTTGGTCTTTTTAAGATTGATAACCAGTCTATGTTCTTTAAACCAGGCTTCCACGTCTTTATAGGATAATTGCAGAGAATCTTGGAGGGTGGTGGGGTTATGGTCAGAAGCGAAGATAACAGCGTCATCTGCATAAAGGAGGAGTTTACCAGTACAGGCACCTGGCAGGGTGTTGAGATAAAGGGAAAAGAGCAGGGGCCCAAGAATAGAGCCCTGGGGAACACCAAATCACATAGGGCAGAGGTCAGAGAGGGTGACATTGATTTTTACACACTGGGACCGGGCAGACAGATAGCTGGAGCACCATGAGACAGGTCCTGCAGCAAAGCCAGCGTGGCTGAGTGCATCCAGCAGGAGAGGATGGGATACGGTGTCAAAGGCTTTTGACAGATCGATGAACACTGCACCAGCAAGAGACCTGAGTCAGGGAGGGAATGGAGGAAGTTAGAAAACTCGATGAGGCGGTATTGGTGCTGTGCCGCCACGGAAGCCGTGTTGTTCAGGGCAGAGGATACTGTATTTGGTAAGAAACTCAGATATTTGGGAGGATACTACTTTCTAAGGCTTTTGAGAGTGGTGAGAGGATTGAGATGGGATGATAATTACGAAAGGCCCTATCTCCACCCTTATGTATGGGAGTGACAGTGGCAGTTTTCCAGGCAGATGGAAATTGCCTAGACAGAGTGATTTGTTGAAGAGGCTAGTGATTGGGGCGTGACCTGGTCAATGCCAGGCTGAGGTCTGGGGTCAAGGTCACTGGCAGTGGTTTGCTTCTTAGGGCCTTGGTCAGATACGGTCTGAGCGTCATTGACAGTAACCCGGTGAAGTGGAAAGATGTGTGTAAGGGAGCAGGGTCAGGAGAGTGGGGGGGGTCAAAAAAGTTGCTAGGGAGTACAGAGATAAGGTCAGTAAAGGATTTATTGAGCTGGTTAGCAATGAGGGTAGGATCAGTAGAGATAATACCCTCAATATTGATTTGGGAAGGCGGAGGAGAGCGTGTACCACCATTTAGTTGTTTGATGTTATCCCAGAAGGTTCCAGCATTCCCCCAGGATGAGGTGAGTGAGGCCCGATAATGACTGGCCTTTGTTTTGCGTATGGCCCAGGTACATTTATTTCGGGCAGCAGCATATGCCTGTCTGTCGGCAGGGTGGCCAGTTTCCGTGGCTAGGTGTCACAGGTTATCCCTGTGCCTAGGGAGTTGGAGTAGGGAAGGAGTGACCCAGGGAGTATGCCGTACCTTGGAACGAAGTTTGGTTAGGGGTGCAAAGATATCACAGGCTTTGTTAAACATTAAGGTGATGTAGGCCAGGGCTGAATCAAGGTTGGGGGTGGTCTCAATGGGAGACCAGTCAACTTGGGCTAGAAGTTGCTTTAGGCCTCTCAGCCCACCTGGTCGCAGCCGCCGCCGTAGGGTGGCCTGTGCAGTGGGTTTGGTTAGGGACGTAATCCAACGGAAAAGAATAGGGGAGTGGTCACTGATTCCATCCGGAAGGACTTGTAGATTGCAAACTTGGTTAGGTCGATTGGTGAGGACTACATCCAGAACAGTGCTCGACCCCATTGTGGGTTCACTCTTGTTGGCTGGGTAACAAGTTGCGTTAGGTCAATAACGGTAAAGAGTCGCAGGTGGAGGATGTCGAGGGCTAAGCCAGTTGATGTTTAGATCACCCATGAGAATATGCTCAGGGGAATGTGGTAGAGAGGTGAGATACTCTATTAGAGGGACCAGGGCCTGAGTTTGATTTTTTGGTGGAATATAGGCGGAGGTTAGAAAGAGGGGGCCTTTAGAGGGGTCAGGGGTAAGTTTTAAGGTAAGGGCCTGGGCCCTGAGGTTAAGGACAGGGGCTGGGAGGGCTACGCCAGGAAGGGAGTCTTTGATATAAATAGCACAGCCTCCACCTCGTCTCCCTACATGGTCTTCTCGAAAGAGGGAGTACCAGGGAGTGAGACAAGGGGGTCAGGGGTAGAGTCAGATAGCCAGGTTTCGACTAGGGAGATGATGTCAGGTTTGTGGACAGTGACCCAACATTGGAGCGAGTCAAATTTCTTCAGGAGACTGCAGATATTCATAGAAGCAATAAGAGCCCAGGGGATCTAGTCAAGGAGTTATTGTGGGTTGGGCCAGAGTTGGGATGAATGTTCCTGGCAAGAGTAGGAGGAGAAGTACAGCCCTGATCAGGGGTGTGAAGGCATTTTAGGCCGAGCGAGGTAGTAGGAGGGAGAGCTTAGAGACACAAGGAGTGGGCAAAGAGGTACAGGATGGGCAGGCTAGTACAATAAGTTGCTCAGTGGGCACAAAGGGAAGCTAGGTGGGGACTGGGGGAGGGTACAATAGGTTGGAGTGCAGGAGAGTAGTAGAGAAGGAGGGAGGTGACTCCGGGGCCCCAGAGTAGGGGACCTGTGGAGCCATGGGGACACCTGGGTTAGATGGAGGCCACGTGAGAAGAAGGAGGAGAGGCATGACAAGAAAAGGTGGGCAGTCATCTTAGGATGGGTCTGCAGATAGCAGTAATGAGATGGGTAGAAGAGGGTGAAAGGTCTACCCATAAGCGTAGTCGCCACTTTGGTGCAGTGGTAGAGCCCCCACCTCAAGTGCACAGGGTACCAGATTCAAGGCTTGTCTAGGGTGATAGAAAAGGTCCCATGAAGGTGGCTGCAGCAGCAGGGTGCAGGGTTCAAAGCCTGCAGTAGCACCCAGAAAAATATTTTAGCAGACTATGGGGGTTAGTGGCTTTTAGAGTTTTAAAACCTATCACAAACAATAGTCTGATGTGATAGCTGAGTGGTGGAGCTGCTGAGTGAAATAGCAAGGGTGCAGCGTTTAATGCCTGCAGTGGCACCAAGAGAGAAATGGTGAAATATTTTGGCAGACTAGGGGGGTCAGAGACTATGAGAGTCTTAGTAAGTAATGATAAAATAGTGAGATACAATGGTTAAATGGTAGAGCTGCTGACTCTAATAGTAAGGGTATTGGGTTTGAGAACAGCAGCAGGACAGAAGATAGGTATTTTTGTTTCTAAGAAGGAAGGGTTAAAACCTTGAAATTAGAGGTAGATATTGGCTTAGTGGTTGGGCTGCAGACTTTGGAGTAAGGGGTACAAGGTTTGAGGCTTGCAAGGGGCCTAGTGGTGGGCTGAAGAGAAGGAGTAAGGAAAGAAGACAGCAGAAAGGATTAGGAGGGAACTGCAGAGACCTCTAGTGCATAGGGATTGCAATAGTTGCTAGGAAGGAGTGGAGAGTGGTGCCAGAGTGGAAAGTGCAGCAACCCCTAGTGGTCGGAGTGTATAAGCTGCAAATGGGAAAGTGGACACTTAGTAAAATGATGGGTAGGTCATGTGATGTGACACGTGACCTGCAGCAATAAATGGAGTGCCACCCCTGGGTGGGAAGAGCCTCTCCACAGGCAGGCTGGAGGGAAGGAGGTTTTACCTCTTAAAGGCTCTCAGCAATCCCCAAGTTCAAGCTCCTCAGCTGGACAGTGTTGTGAGGGTATATGCTTATGGTCTCTTGTATTACCTCTTATGGTCTCTGTTGTGTGAGTAGGGGCAGGCCCACAGCACATGTGCTTGTGCTGCCTGATGGACACCACACCCTCTCCAGCAGGCCCCATTTTTGTCCGTTTTAAATTGTGCTGCTATTGCTGGGGTATGAAAGAAGTGACTTCTCAGTTTCCATATAAACTCCTTCCATATGTGGATTTGGAGACTTTATATGAAGGGAGAGCCATCTCTAGCCAGCATGCAGAAGATATGTTGTCTTGAAGTTCTCGCTCCCATTTTTGTCTGATTTGCTCAGATGAATCTGTTGGTGCTTGCCTTAATGCTTTGTAGGTTTGGCTAATAAGATGTTCGGTCATGATACCACTCAGTCAGTCCATTATTAACTTTATTAATTGCGATGGGTTTTCAGCTATTGCTGTCAATTCAAGTTCACTGGGCTTAAAATATCTTTTAAGCTGGAGGTAGCTGTAAAAATGTTTGATTGGAGCCCATATGTTTTTTGAAGTGCAGCAAAGGCTTACATACCCATTGGGCTAACTAGTTGGGATATCAGCTTAAGTCCTCATTGTTCCCAGTTCTTTAGTATACTAGGGTCCATCTTATTAGGTGGTAGGTCTGGATCCGATTTTAGGGCCCTTATGCAAATCTCTTCAGATGTAGTCATATAGTATTTTTTCATTCTGCCCCATCCTTTTAAAGTTTCCCTGGTATGTTGTGGGTAGGTATCTGGTTGTCTATCTCCTTTGGGGTTGCCCAGGACTACTTCAGATAAATTATGATGTTGGTTTATTTCTAATTCTACCTGCTTCCAGTGTGCTTGGTATAGGGGGTTTAGCCAGTTAAGTACTGTTCTTAATTGTGTGGCTAGTGCATATTGCTCAAAATTTGGAAGGCTGAGTCCTCTTAACTCTCTAGAGAATTGTAGTACTGTATACCTAATTCGAGGGAGGTTTTTCTTTCCATATGAACCTTGATGCGGCCCTGTTCCAGGTTTGGTAATAACTTTTATCCGGGGGTATTGGGAACGTTTGTATCAAAAACAGAATACGAGGTAGAATGTTCTGTTTAATAACATCAATTCTATTTAGAAAGCTGAAGGGGAGTCTAGTCCACTTAGAGAGGTCTGCTATTATTTGTCTAGTCAGAGGTTCATAATTGAGTAGGTCCACTACCTTCAGCTTTTTGGTCAACTGGATCCTGAGATAGCAAATACCATACTTGGACCATTTAAAAGGGAACATTCTTTTTAATTGGGTCGGGGGTATAGTTATATACTAATACTTCTGTTTTCTGCTCATTTACTTTATTTATTTATTTATTTGTTAGCTTTTGGTTACCAGGTAAGTGCATTAGGCAAAAGACCTGCCTATCTTCAAGCACGACTCGGGAGTGTACAACATGCAGTAGTCAAAATACAGAGGACAAGTCAGGTATTAGCACAAAATCGCAGGACCACCACGCAGGGCGGACTAACAAAGATACAGAGTAAAAACACCCATGTATGGGTGGGTAAACAATAAAACATCCAGGATATTACACAGAGATAAGTATGAATACATAAACAGTGTTAGACTTAGGGTGAGCAGAGGAACCCGAATGGAAATTAGGGGCAACTGCAGACACCAGGAGAGCTCAAGTATGAAAAGTGCTTTTTTGAAAGAGTGGTGAGATGGGGAATGCTTACTGTCATAAGGAAGAGAGTTCCAGTATTTGGGAGTGAAATGTGAGAAAGCTTGCTCACCAATTTTTGTACAGCAGGGAGGCACGGTGAGCAGGGGAGCAGTCGAAGACCTAAGGGGACGAGCTGGGGTAATGGGCTGAAGCATAGCTGCAAGTGCGTCAGGACAAAGTGGACGTGATAAGGAATCAGTAAGGTTACCCAGAGCATAGGAACGCATGCCACCAGGAGACAACCAGTTTAATGTAGAGTAGAGACGACGGCAGTGATGGGTGAGCCGGGGAGCAGCCAGAGCAAATCTGCAAATGTTATTGTATGTGGTGTCCCATTTATGTAAGTCTGCTACTTTGGCCTGAGAGAAGACAGGAAGAGCTGCCAGTCGGCCATACTGTTCTATCTGCTCCCAGACTGCTCAAATGGATTGTTTGGAGTTAGTAAGTGTCAGTAATATGTTGTCTGCAAATAGGGAGATTTTGTTTTGTTTAACCCCTACTTCTGGGTGTGTTCAGATTGCCACTGCCAGTGGCTCTAAGTAGAGAGTGAATAAAAGTGGTGACATGGGGCAACCCTGGTGTGTCCCCCTTGATAGTTTAAAGGGCTCAGAGAATGTCCCATTGATTCTGACATATGATCTGGGGTCCCTATACATGTTTTTTAGCTGAGTAATCGGGGTTTCTGGGGTTCCAAATTTCGACAGGGTCGCCCACAGAAATCCCCAGGCGACCCTGTCAAAAGCCTTCTCTGCATCCAGACCCAACAGCACAAGGGGAATTCCCCTTTTTGAGAGTATTCTATCAGCATGTATGCCCTACGGACCGCATCTTGGGCTTGTCTGGTCTTAATAAAGCCCACCTGGTCTGGGTCTATTAAGGATGGGAGAAGTGATTCCATTCTGTGAGCTAATATGGACATATATAATTTATAATCAAAATTTAACATGGAAATGGGCCGATATGAGGCCGGATGGATCTTTCTGTGGTTTGGGGATGGCTGCAATTACTGCATATTTCCAAGTTGTGGGGGAGACTCCTTCCTGTATGGACCTATACATTGAGAGAAGGGATGGTAGTAAAAGATTTTTAAATTGCTTATAAAATTCAGCAGGGTATCCATCTGGGCCTGGGGCTTTTTGAGTCTCGGATTTAGTTAGAATTTGCTTGATTTCTTCTGAAGTTATTGGAGTGGTTAGTTTATTCGCTTGTTCTGGTCGCAGTTTAGGTAGGTTTAATTTGTCCAAATAATTTTTTTATTATGTCAGGTTGGGATGGGTTGGTTTCTGTAAAGAGTCTTATAGAAATTTGTGAATATCTCTCTGATTTCTTTTGGCTTTGTGTGTGATTTCCCTGAGTTTGGGGGCTATTATATTGTTTATCCATGCTCCACTTTTTCTCTCTCTCAGTTTCCTAGCTAGTTTTCTGGCTCTCTGTGGCCTCCTTCATGGCTTTCCATTTTCATATATATTAATTGTTGTTCTATTCTCTGGTCCATCAGTTTCTGTAAATGTTGTTTAGTTATTTTGATCTGGGCTTGTGTTGACACATCTGATTGATTATTTTGTAACTGTAGGGTACTAAGGGTTTCCTGCAGCTCTTTCCATTTCTGGTCTCTCTCTTTTCATTTTCTTGATGCATATTTTATTATTTTCCCCCTAATAACAGTTTTAAGTGTGTCCCACAATACTGGTGCCGAGATTTCTGGATGCGTGTTTTCTGATATCGTTCTAGGTATAACTTCTTTCATTAGTTTTTCAAAATGAAGGTCCCACAGGTGTAAAAGATTAATTCTCCATTGTGTATTCCTTCTCTCTCCTCCCATATCAAACTTTGAATATATTGGGGCATGGTCCGACAGTATGGTCGCCCCATGCCATATATCCACCAGAGCATGCAGGCCTTCCACATTTGTGAAGATATAGTCTATTCTAGAGGCTGTGTTTGTGTGGGAGGATCTATAAGTAAATTATTTTTGCGTTTGGAAACATTTTCTCCAGCCATCTACTAAACCTAAAGTTGTAAGGTTCTGTTTTATACATTTTTGTAGTGGGTTAGTGCAGTGTGGGAGAGGTCTGGATGCATCCAGCTGCGGCTGCAATGTAGTGTTCAGATTGCCTCCCAAGATGAGCTGCCTCTGCGTCTTAGTAATTAGCTGTAAAAAGAATGCCTGGGCAACTCCTCTCTTTGCACCCGGGGGAAGGTAGAGTGACACCAACGTGAGTTTGTGGGAGTATAACTGGCCCACCACTATGGCATAGTGCCCCTCTGCATCTATACATTGGTCTAGGATCTCAAAAGAGAGATGTCGTGACACCAGCACCACCACTCCTCGTCTCCTCCCCGAGGGGTGTGCTGAGTCATCCACCAGTTTGTATCTTGAAGTTTGCAGCTTTTTTGTGCTCCAAGGATGACAAATGTGTCTCCTGTAGGAGCACTATCACTGGTTTATGTTGTCCAACATATTGCTGAAGGCATGATCTCATAATAGGGCTATGTATCCCATTTATATTAAGGGACATAATTAAAACTGTGCTAGCCATTTTTCAAATCATGGGATTGGTTCCATTTTATCATGATCCATCCTGATTCATCATCTGCATGTCTTATAATCGTTTCACTAGTCAGATCAACCTGTAGTACTAGTTTCTTATACTGTATCCTGCTATTATCTTTCTGCTGATATTGAACATCAATAAATCTTAAACCAAGGTAGACTGCAAACAATGCACACTTAGCCTTATTAACTTTTAAAACTGTTCGCCAACATGGCATTAAAACATTGGATAGAATTTGCTACCATGCAGCATTCAGGGTAGGCAATAAACAATACAAAAATAATTACTGATGACCCCTTTTATCACACGGACTTGAGCCGTGTTTCAAATGCCGTAATGACCCATAGAATGGGTCATTACAGCATTTACTGTCACTTATTTTAATTGCGCCACCTAATTGGATGTTACACGGTGTGTGGGCGAGCTGAATACCTCAACGAACATGGTCCCATTTTTCTGTTACAGAGGACCCACATCGATCTTTGCTGCACACTCCCAATGCAGGTAGTTTTTTTTTCATATTTTATCCTGTCTTTATAACACAAAAAAATGATATCTGGTTGGCTGAACCTGCTATCCGCACGCATTGGACACGGCTTTAAGAGACAGGAGCTGCGGCTGAGTGCCCGAGTACTTGCAGCGGCGATGTCTTTCATAGATAACCTAGAAGGAAATAATTTCTCTAATGGACAGAGACAGACTGTGTGTGTGAGAGAGTGTCTGTGTGTATGAGAGTGTGAGTGTGTGTGTGTGTGTGTGTCTGTGTGCGCCTCTCTCTCTCTCTCTCTCTCTCTCTCTCAACAGCTGGTAGCACTCAATTGTTGAAGCTAAAAAAGCCTGCACCAGTAATTATAAAAAATAATGGCTATTCAATTGTGATGTTATGACTTTTTTTACACACCCTCAGTGTGTGATGGTCTAATAAACCTTGAGAGCTTTGCTCTTGAAGTTTATAGGTCATCACACTCCTTGGGTGTGTAAAAAAAAAAGCCATAACACATAGTTGCATAGCCATTATTCTCTATTTAATACATCTTCCCATTTGTCATGGATTTGCTTTGCATAGGTCATTAGCTGTGACTTCCAAGGTTGGGAGAGTCGTGTAGTCTGTCCTAATTTAGGGTAGTTGGTATTTCCCTCAGGGGTGTATCCTGGTATAAACTGAGGGCTCCCTGTGCCATACCCCCAGTGGGTTATGGCACTTTCAGTTTGGCTTACCACCAGTACTCAGATTTGGAGCAGTGTGAGCACCAAAACAAGGCTCATTCCTTAAATTTCGGTGTCAGTCTCAGCTCGGGGACATTTCTGCCAAGGATTGTAACTGTCTTATGGGAGGCAATCATGGCTTGTTAGTTTGGGGATGTTTAGATAGTGGCTGGGGGGTCAGTGCAACTATTAGCTCCCCCACGGTGTTGCCGCATTGGCGCCGTGTTCCTTACTAGTTCTGTTCACCTAAGTGTCTCTACCTGGGGGGGGAGGGGTCCGGAACATGCAGTGGTTCGAGGGCAGTAAGCTGAGGTTATCCCTTCCGTACATGCTGGCAGCTCCTCACGTTCCTGCCATCTACTATACCAAGATTCTATTCTACTGGTTAACCATTAGTATAAGGGCCTCATGAGGGTCTGCTTTACTCACCCTGACAATCGAATGGCATGTGCTCTATCATGAGTTTGGTTTGTTTCTTAAAAAGTTTCATTTAAATTATTCAGTTCTAATCACTTTAAACAATTTCTTACTGCAGTTCGGCTGTTCTTTCTCTAGTTTTCTGGCTTGGTTCTATTGTGAAACTCACTCCCCCTTCCCAACAGTCCACTGTACTCAATCCCTTTCACAGTCCGAATGTCTCCCAGTCACCTCTCCGATGGCGAACCATAGATTACAGTACCTGTTAAAGGGTTCAGCTCTCAGATCGGGTAGTTCTTTCGCATCCTGTAATGTTGATAGCCCCTGTTGCCTTCTCGTTTGCTGCGCACGTTTCTTTTCCCACACCCCTTTTACTAGGTTTTGCTGATCCTCACCAGGCTGTCATCTTTTGGGCATAGGTACAGAAATTCCTTTGCTGTTTTGGGCTTTGGTGGCTTCCTCTGGTGTCTCAAATGCTATCGGACCCTCTGGGAACATGACCATGAGGCGGGCAGGATATGGCATGGAGAATATGAGTTGTTGTGTCTTCAGCATTTGGAGGATAGGGGCATATGCTCTTCTTTTAACAGTCACTGCAGTGGAGTAATCATTGTCTAAATATATCCTATGCCCCTTTTATTTGAGTTCTTTCATTCGCCAGGCTCTAGTACGTATTTTCTGTTTGATGACATAACTTAGAAATTTCAGTACTATAGCTCTGGGCCTTTGATCTTTTTGTTGGGGTTTTGGTTGCAAGGTTTTATGGGCCCACTCTATGTCGAGTGGGAATACTGGGTCTAACTGCAGGAGCTCTCTAAGGAAGGTATCCATAAATTCAGGCATGTCCCTTCCTTCCTCATCCTCAGGTACCCCAGAGATTCGGATGTTGCATCTTCATGATCTATTTTCAAGATCGTCACACTTATCCACCAGCTCCTGGTTCCCTTCCTTCAGATGCATCACCAGGCGCTCAAGTCTATCCATTCTCGAGTCTGTAGTAGTTTGCTGGGACTCCAGCTCAGTAATTTTCTGTTCCATTTGGGTTAACTCCATTTTGATTTGGTCTTTAAAGTTTCTTACCTCTTTCCTGAAGTCCTGTAGCTCTGTCAAAATATCTGCATTGCTTGGTTGCTGTTGTGCGTCGGTTGAGGCCGCCATGGCAGCGTTGGGACCAGCACTTGTGGAGCTAGATGACGATAGTCTGCTGTCATCTGGAGCTTTTTGGTTTTTTAATTTCTTCCTGCTGCCTCCCATGTACTTTTTGAGCTCCGTTTAGTTGTTGCTTGGTACTATTTAGTTTATTTAGTTTGTTTTGGGAGCATTTATGTCCCTGATATTCAGAGTGCCAATTTCAGTGCTGCATTCTTGGCGGTGACGTCACCGGAAGTCTCAGGAGGCATTTCTGCCTGTACCTAAACATACCCTGCTACAGAACTCGCTTTGGGGCATCTTCTCTAAGCCACTACCTGACCACTCTATGGAATATTCTACAGAATTCCATAAAACTCCCATCCCTAATTAAAATGTCCTCCTTCAAGTCACTTATAAGACAACATTCTATTGACCTCTGTAACTGTTACTGCTAATCCTGCTCTTTCCTTCCATGATGGCCATGTTGCTAGGCCCCTAAGCACCCTCAAGAAAAAATGCTAACAACCGATCTGGCACTCCAATCCATTCATACCCACACCCCTCCTACCTCTTGTCCTCCCTTTCTCCTGCCTCCTTTCTAGGTCTCCTCCCCTTATCCCACTCAATGTTCCTATTCCCATCATTCCTAAATATGCTTGTTCCCACTGCACCTCTGTTTAACTGCTTGCCACTATCCTAGGTATGTTTCACCACTATTGCTCTATGGTTACTGTTATTGCATTGGTCGAAAACATTGTCTGCTTATTGTCATGTATCACTACCTAGTATCTTGGACCCTCGTATTTTTGCAGACATTGTACATACTGCACGTAACTTTGTATTGTTTTATGTATTTTGTATCTTCTTCATTTCTGTTTCCTCTTGACATGAGTATTTATGTTGTTATTGCCATTTTTGAATTGTCCAGGCCCACTTTGTAAATGAGTTTTTCTCAACAGTGTTTCACCTGGTTAAATAAAGATTATTGATTGATTTTTTTTTTTTATTTATTTAACCAGGTATAGAACACTAAGCTGAAAGCTTTTTTACAGGAGCGACCTGGGAGCACAAGGAGGTTAAGTGACTTGCTCAGGGTCACACAGTATGCAAGTGGAAGCTGTGGGATTCAAACCCAAGTCTGGCCTGCTGGATGTCACCATATTTGCAGCTCAGAGCCTTAGAGCACTGCGCTATACTGCCTCCTGATTGATTGAAACTTGAACTTTTATGTCTGATTACCTTGTGCTTTGACCAGTGTGGTGATCTTATTCAACTGGGTGCTGACCACGAAGATCGCCTATCTCAGCTGCACAGCCAGCGTCGCCTCAAGCAGGTGGACTGTCGAGACAACGCTGTGGTTTGAATGGGATTGGTCGGATGGAAGCACCCAGTAAGGAGAGGCAGGAGACAATCTATAAGTTTGATGCCCGATGGGCTTTATTCATACCACAGGGAAAGGTAGACACGGTTTCAAGGGAAGAGGGGAACCAAACCACACACGAACAGCAGGTAACACTCTATACCAACTGTAAGAAGTGCACCTTGGCCTAAGGCCACTATCTATTGTACTCTATGATAGACTTCCTCTTAGTGATCTAAGGAACAAATTCAAACATCTGTTACTCTATCATGAGATGAGACCACCACTGCAGTGAACAATGGGTACCAGTACAAATCCTGGAGGACTGGGTGGCATAACCACCTCTAAGAGTTCATAAGGTTAAAGGAAGTCCAAACTTTTTCTGCCATTTTCGTGCGCACAGCTGAAGAATGGTGTAGCAATGGGGAAAAGGGAAAATGGGGCTCCTGCTTGACGCCAAGCTACCCTGTGTGAAAACCTAGGAGAGGTTGGAAGGGGAATAGGAGAGATTTTTAAACAGACCCTGATTCTTCAGCCAACCCACTCTCCAAGGCTGCTGGAATACTCTGGCACAACAGAACTGAACTCTGCTGAACGCTTCCCTGGCACAAACCCTCGACTAGTGATACCAAGGATGAAGAAACCAAGACTTGGCGTAGAATCTACTTGAAAGGATTGCCAAGGGTGAAGAACAGCTGCAGATTCCCCGGCACAAACCCTCGACCAGGGCTGCCAAGGATGAAGGAACACGAAGACTGGCTGAAGTTCCCCGGCATAAACCCTCGACCAGGGCTGCCAAGGATGAAGGAACACAAACTTGGCGTCAAATTCACTTGCAAGGATTGCCAAGGATGACGGTACATTGAAGCTTCTTTGGCAAAGGATCCACAGGAGGATCACTAAGATTAAGCTGAATCTCAGAGCACAACACGGGGCAAGCAGGACGGAACAAGCAGGAAGAGTAGGATGCAGGGTGAAGATCAGAACCCTGCACTGTTCGGAACCAGAAAAACAACAAACCAATGGATGCAGACACACACTGGCCACATCGGACTCAACTTTTCGGTGAACAACTGGGAGTGATGAACGAGGCTTCTTCCAGGACATTCCACTTCCAGGCTGACTGAACCACAAAGAAACCAGGAGCCGGTGGATGCAACTCACAACAGGTTATGTTGACTTTGACCAACGGCGGACGATAGGGAAGGGGAGATGCTGTGAAGTTCTTCGCTGGCTGAAAACTGCTTCGGTGAAGAATCAGTTGTGAACAACCCCACCAGGGGTGTTGCGGCAGAAGATTGAGTCAATACACTTTGCACTTAAACATTGGTAGTTCTACTTTGCACTGCACCACGGTGTTCAATGATTACTGAGGCAATTATTCATGGCAAGGGCAGTTTATTTATTTATTAAATTTTGTTAACCGGCTAAGCCCTCTGGGCCCCTAACTTAAGGTCCCTTTTTCAGGGGCGACCCGAAAGTTAGTTACATGTAATTTGCACATACAGGCAGGTAATACAGTGTAGGGTATATCATACAGGATTACAAAGACAGTACACAGTTTTCATGGAAGAGGGCAGTAAGTACATCACATTACAGAATACAACAGTAGCGGCAGATAGATGTGGGGCACTAAACGCTTTAAGTACACACAGGAAATTCAGTGTGGGATAGTGTACATGGTTATACAGTCAGTAACCATTACCCTTAAAGGGGAGCAGTTTTGTACAACACAATTGACACAATCAGTGGTGGCTACATTATGAGTAGTTTTGTACAACACATTGATACATTCAGTGGTAGCTACATTACAGGGGTGAGGAAGGTTAGCCATCGGAACAGGAGCAGGGACTAAGATTAAGGAGGTGAGTGTGCAGTCCCTTCTGAAATGTGACTAGGGAGGGTGCTTCCTGAAGGTGGCTGGGGAGATTATTCCACGATGTAGGGGCTAGGTGAGCAAAGGATTTACTTCAAGCTACAGAGCAGGCCATGGGGATTTCCAGTAGTTTTTTTGCCAGAGGAACGGAGTGGTCACATGGTCCACTTTGGGGCAAGTAGTCCGACTTGCCCTGCAGGAGGTTGGGCATCAAGGAGCTTGTAGGTCCAGCTTAATAGGGGGGTACTGGAGCCTGTTGTTCAGGGAGGGCCAGTTGAGTACTCCGAGGGCTTCACAGTGGTGGGTCCTCGGTTGGGATTTCGTGGCAAAGCATGCGATTTTGTGGTACAAAATAAGTAATCTACAGTGGTCCAATTTTGCGATGCTGAGTAAGATAGGGGCAGCATAGATTAAGGTTGGAAGAAGGATGCTTTGTGCGATTGCCAGTCTCATCTCTGGTATCATGTCATGACTTAGACAATAGAGGAGGTCCAATTTTTGGTAGATGTTTTTTGTTACCAGATCCACGTGGGGCTTCAGTGTGAGCCCCTGATCTAGTGTGAAGCCTAGATATCTGACAGATTGTACCACCTCAGTTTTGGAGCCAGATATGATAGCAAGTGGGAGTAGATGGGCCCGGAAGGGACCCAGGGATTTTGACCCGAACAGTAGCGCTTTAGTCTTATTGAGGTTAAGTACTAAGCGATTCTCAACTAGCCAAGTCTTGGCCTTGGTGAAATCTGCTTGGAGCAGGGGTCCTAGGTCAGATGGGTGTGCCCCAGTTCTATATAGTACTGCATCATCAGCGTACTGTACTACAGAGCTGCCCTCACAATGGCCATGGAGGTTGTTGATGAATAGGGAGGACAATAGCAGGCCTAAGATTGAGCCTTGTGGGACCCCCTCAGTTAAAGGTAGGGGTTTGGAGGTGACCCCTCTCCACTTGACCTTTTGAGAGAGGCCAGTCGGGTAATTATGTAACCAGTTCAGGGAGTGCTGGTCAAGTCCAAATTGGCTAATCTTTGTTAGTAGGAGTGGGTGATCTACCAGGTCAAAGGCCTTGGTAATGTTGATGAAAGTGGCCCCTGTGGGAGTACCCTTGTCCAAGGCAGCTAGGACATCGGAGGTAAATCTAATAAGGGCAGTGTCAGTCCCATGCTTTTGTTGAAAGCCATGTTGTGAGGGGGCCAGGAGCCTGTTGGCTTCCAGGTAGGCTCTTAGTTGTCTGGAGCAGGGGCAAATTGCTGAAATCCAGGACAATTGTTCGTTGTAGGGGCAAATAACCAGAATCCCAGTGTGATTGTTCGTTGCAAGGGCAAATAACCAGAATCTCAGTAAATACACAGTCTTGGTGTTTTGTATTAAAAATAACAGTTCAGATACTAGTAATTACACATTTTCATTCACTGACAGTCACTAGATGGCAGCTGTGTGCTAAGCACCCTTCTTTTTCCCTTTACTGACCCTTCCCAGAATTACTGTTGTTGTGGGTCCCTTCAATACCAGGATCTGGCTACCCCTCTCAAACTCTTGGGTGAATGTCCTTCCCACGCTGGGCCTCTCTTGCCCTTGTACCTGATGGGCCTACTGGCAGAGCCCCTTTAATTACTGTGGGCCTAATGTGACCCCTTTAAATGCTAGGGTCTGTGATGCCCTTCTCCCACCTGGGCCTTCCTTGCCGTTTTCTACAGCTATGGGAACCCTGTGAATGCTGACCCCCCCTTTGAGCTCACTGGGCCTAACTTGCCCCTTTAAATGCTGGGGCTTGGCATTGCCCTTTTAATTGCAGGCCTGCTCAAGGCCTTGCTGTCAATCCTCCAGGCTTGCCCTGACCCTTTTTCCAGCCTCTTATGAATATTTAAATATTTTCCTTCGGGCCTCTATGTCTGGTCCCTTCCCGTGGGCGTTGCCGACCGAAATATTTAAATTTATTAGCTGGCCCTCTTCTTCGGTGGTGCTCCGTGTGCCCAGTAAATTAAACTTTTAAAATTTAATTAAACAAGGTGGTCGGCACTCTTCAGTGTGCTGTCGCCGGACTCACCGACCCAGCCCAGGGTGTAGTAGCTGCTTTGGGAGGCGGGAGGTCTCTGGCAGTGGGAGGGAACCGTGGAAGGAGGAAGCAGGCAAGCGGTGGGCAGCAGGGGGCCTTGTGGGTCTCCCAACATCCGGTGGTTGACGACGCGGCTCATCTCTGCCACTGCCGAGGGACCAGAACACTTGGGGGTGGGAAAAAAACAAAAAAAACAAATGGGGCTTTACAGAGCCCACACCACCGTGGGAACATGAGCTTCTTCTTGGCGATAACGACCGCTGGACTCGACCGCACATCAGAAGCATCAGACTGGACAGAAGTCTTCACTGGCTGGAGGAGGGTAGGTACCAGCACAGAGGCCACAAGATGGCTTTAACCACCAGGTAAGCCTCTTGTCTCTTGCACTCTCTAGGTCCCTCCTCTCCACTCCACAGCCCAGCACTAATTGACCAAAAAGGCAAGGCAAGGCAAGGCAAAATCTATTTAAAAATGCCCAATCCCAGAGGCTCTGGGCGCTTCACAAATAAATAAACACATCTTTAAAGAATAAAACACAGATACAAGATAGTAAAACACAAAGTGATAATGTATCACTTAAATATTTTAAACGAGACAAAACAATAATAATTCAGTCTAGAAATGCCTGAGCAAACAGGAGGGCTTTAAGGCGGGCCTTGAATACCTCCAAAGTGGGAGCCCCTTTAACCCCAGGGGGCAGAGAATAACATAGGATGGGGGCGGTGACACTGAAAGCTGTCGCCAGCCGATCTCAACCTTGTCCTAGGAATCGCCATGGGGCCTCCACAGGAGGAACGGAGAGGGTGAACAGAGAGAGCAGGTACAAGAAGGTCTGACAGATAACCAAGGCCCTGATAGTGTAGGGCCTTATAGATGAGAAAACCCACCTTAAAGAGGATCCTCCACCTGACCGGCAGCCAGTGCAGCTCACGCAACACCGGTGTAATATGACAACATTGTGGCTGCCTCGTAGGTAACTGGGCAGCTGCATTCTGCACTAGCTGCAGCCTGTGGAGAGATCCTCCTGTGACCCCGAGGTAGAGCGCATTATAGTAGTCAAGCCTAGATGTGACTAAGGCATGCATCAAAGTGGGGAGGTCCAGAGGTGGAACAAGGGACTTTATCCTGGTGACATTTCTGAGATAGAAAAAACAGGTGAGAACTGTGGATGATATTTGCGCCTCCATAGACAAGCTCCTCTCCAGAATGACGTCAAGATTTCACTCCCTAGGGAAGGTCTTCAATGAAACAGATCCCAGAACAAGTTCAGTCTGATTCAGAGGCCATCCTATCACACACTCTGTTCGACTCCACCACCAATACCTCCGTCTTATCGGGTTCAGTCGCAACCAGCTAGATGCCATCCAGTCATTGATCTCAGCAAGGCAACTGTTTAGCACATCCATCACATTAGATGTTCCTGGGGCAAAGGAAAAGTATAGCTGGGTATCATCAGCATAGCAATGAAAACCCAAGCCATGCTTCCTAATGAGCCCCACCAAGGGGCTGCATGTACAGTGCGAACAACATTGGGGCAAGGTACTCCTCAAGACAAGAGAGGAGGCTAGGGGTGGAGGAGAAATTCCCCATCACAACCCGTTGCCTCCTGTTGGTAAGAAAAGATTCAAAACAGCTGATGACAGTGCTGGTGAGTCCACAGACTTCCCTAAGGCGGTCAAGCAACACACAATGGTCCACAGTGTCAAATGCTAAGGAGAGATCGAGAAGAACAAGAATTGTCTTATCCCCTCGATCTCTCACCCTGAGGACATCATTCAATACCCGAACAAGTGCAGTTTCTGCACTATGCCTCACCTGAAACCCTGACTGAAAAGGTTCCTATAACTCATAGAAACATAGAAACGTAGACTTTGACGGCAGATATGGACCACTTGGCCCACACAGTCTGCCCATTTCCCTACCTACTGGATAAGCTGCAGATTCTAGTTAACCAACAGCCTACTTCCTGCTACCCCCCACTACAATTGCCTTGTGTCTGTCCCATGCATGTTTGAATTCCCCCACTGTTTTAGCCCCAACAACCTCCCCAGGAAGGCAGTTCCACGCATCCACCACTCTCTCCGTGAAAAAGATTTCTCGTGATCACCCTGAGCCGTCCCCTCTATCTTTAAATTGTGTACCCTTGTTCTTACACATCTCTTTTCTGAAAGATGCTACCCTGCTGGACTTTGTTGATTCCTTGAGGTACTTGAACGTTTCTATCATGTCCCCTGTCCCTCCTTTTCATCAAGGGTATACATATTAAGCTCTCTCAGTCTCTCTTCATATGATTTCTGATGCAGACCCTGCACCATTTTAGTTGCCCTCCTCTGGACTGCTTCCATCCTGTCTATGTCCTTGCGTAGATGAGGTCTCCAAAACTGCACACAGTACTCAGATGGGTCTCACCAACATTTTTGTACAGAGGGATAACGATTTCCTTTTTCTACTTGTGATGCCCCTTCCTATGCATCCCAGTATCCCCCTGGCTCTCCTCACTGACTTCTCACATTGCTTACCCACCTTTAGATCATCCGATATGAATACCCCCAAGTCCTGTTCCATTTTTGTTGTTGTTAGTACCTCCCCTGCTATTGTGTACTCTTCTCCTGGGTTTTTGTTTCCCAGGTGCATTACTTTGCACTTCTTTGCATTGAATCTAAGTTGCCATATGTCTGACCATTCCTCCAACCTTGCCAAGTCCCTTCTCATCCTTTCTACCCCCCCTTGTGTATCAACTCTGTTACAGATCTTTGTATCATCTGCAAAGAGGCATACCTTTCCCTCCAGACCCTCTGTAATGTCACCTATAAAGACATTGAAGATGTCATGAGTCACGAGGTGCTCTTCCAACGGAAGCACCGCTACCTTCTCCGCTACCTTCACCAAAAAGGGAAGGGTAGAGATAGGTCAGTAATTTGCCCTGATCTCCGGGTCCAATGGTGGTTTCTTTAAGAGTGGTCTCACCAATGCCTCCTTCAAGGCATCGGGGAAAACCCCCTCAGATAGGGAACACCGGACAATCAGAGCAAACACCGGGCCAACAGTGTCGATGCATCTCATCAAGAAACGCGTCGGCACCGGATCCAGTTCACAAAAAGTGTGCTTCAGATTGGTTGCCACCTCAATGACCTCACTTACCTCTACTGGTCTAAACTCCCCCCAACCAGGCGGAGTGCTCTCAGAACACTTCTGGCGACCACTGCCAGCTATAACGCTGCTCACTGGAGAAAGCCCCTGCCGGATATTGGACACTCTGTCCGAGAATAACAGAGCAAACTCTTCACATTCAGCACCAGAAAAAACCTTCTTTGGCTGTAGACATGCAGGATGAATTAGCTTGTCCACAGTCCGAAAAAGTATCGATTGTTGGTTCTTCCCAGCAGCAATATCCCTGGACAGGAACAGTTTACTAGCTTGAAAAATGCTTGGGGGTTCTGATTCTAGAACCCCAAGCCCATGCCCACACAATGGCCAGGGATTCAAGCAGGACACCACGCACTGGCCAGAAAAAGCAGTCCCAGCATGTGGGTGCCCACTCTCATGCTGCCTGCTCTGGGGGAAGGGGGTGGAATGGAGCAGGCAGGCAGCAGAGAGCCAGAGAAAAAAATACTTTACTTTTTTTTTATTAATGTGCCCTGCCTGATGATTTTCTGGGTGGGGGAGTACTACAAAGGTCCCCTAAACACAGCTCCTAATGCCCCACAACACAATGGGGGACCCTTGGGACATTCTTAACCCCTTTAATTTTCTGTAGTGCCCCATACTTTTTACCTCCTTACTTTGGGCACTCCACCGTCATGGAACTAATCTTGTAAGTGTCTCTTGTAGTTTGGTCATAAAAAAAATATACATATATTTACCCCTTGATATTGGGTAACTTGCCAGTGCTATAAACCACACACTGCCTACAAGGTGCCTAGGTGTCAGTGTAGTTCTGTTGAAAGCACATCCGCCTCTGGACCAGAAGGTCATGGGTTCTCATCCCACACTGGGATTGGACTCATACCTAAAATGCTGGCATCTGTGTGCAGTTTTAGGGGGGTGCTGTACTGCTGGGATGTGCCATCCTTCAGATGAAATGTTAAACCTAGGTCCCTTCTACCCATCCTGATGCTGTCCTGGTGGGTATCCAGGTAGAAGTAAAATAACCCAGAGCACTCTTCGCAAAGAGCAGGGGACATTCCCGGTGTCCTGGTCAACATTCCCCTTCTCATAAACTGAATCATGCAAGTGTCCAGGCTGTATGTGGGTGTTGATGTGTGATATGGCCGCCACTACACATTCAGTCACTTCACTACTAATCTAGCATTGCTTGTAAAGCACCTTGGGATACACTGTGTATGAAAAGCGCTATATAAATACTGATTCTTCTTCTCCTACAAGTAAACTCGCCTTTGTACTCTGACCACCCCAACCCCCTCACACACAACTCCCCACTACTGTTTAATATAAACAGTATTTGGCAACCATCTTGGTTCATTATATAGGTACCCCATCTCCAAGAGTAACATTTCAAAAACTATTGTCTTTGAGTAATATAAAAGCCGTTTTCTCCCCAGTTAGATATACAGCTTCACCAGTGTCCAAGCTACAGCGTAAATAACATTCTAGGGCTGGAGCATACTTTATACACACTCTACAGCCCTTTTAACAATGTGTGTTAGACTTCATGGCCCAAAGTCATTAAAGCCCACTACTCCCTTAATAAAGTACCAGACTAATTTTTCATTTTTTATCAAGGTATTTATGCCCTTTAAACCCTTTGTTCTCCTTCGGTCCCCCCCAACCCATCCAGTCCCATCATCCACCATCCCTGGCACTTACCAGGCCTTGAAGGTCCCCCACAGATTACCCTCCATGGCAGGACCAGGGAAGGGAAGGGCATCCCCCACCCAAGAGACCCAATCCAGATACTAGAACCAGGGCCCAGTTGATGGTGCAGGACCTGCAGTGGGCTGGCTGACATCATCCTGTCGGTGGGGTATTTCAGCTTTTTCTCTCTGGCCCTGCCCACTCCCCAGCATCAGGCAGAGTCCCAATGCAATGTGGCAAACTACATGCGTACCCCTGAGGGAGAGGCAAGTGTCCTGGCCCAGTGCACGGGTCATTAGAGTGGCAGATCCTGACATGCTTTCTCCCTGTCTGGGAGCCCTGCCACATGGCAGCACCTCCCCAGTCCTCAGGGCTGCCCAACCAGCTTCCCGGACTCGCCTCCAAACCTGGGTCACTAGCATGGGAGCATGCAGCACTATCCAGTCGCCCACTGGGCAACCCCAGTCCCTCCTGATTTAAATCTAATGCAACCCAACAGTAACAGGACCTGCATTACACATTACGGTCTATGTGTCAATCATATGTACACCATTACCTTCACACCCCTGGTTACTCACGCATCCCCAGGGTTACGTGTAATTATGTTCACATTTACAGTCCATAATATATATATATAAACAAGATGGAACCCCAATAACCATTTGTAAATCCAGCTATTTTCCATAGTGCTTTTCAACTTAGTGCCATAGTTCAGTGTCTTGTGAGGTAAGACCCAAAGCACGTTCCATAACATAATGTTACAGTATGTACCTCCAAGAAAACTTGCTCAGGTCCTACAATTGTCCTCCGTGCTTGCTAAACATATGGAACCAAGTACAATCAATGAAGTCTTTTTTTTTTTTCTTTCTTTTTCACTGCCTCCAGTATCTCTTCTTTCAAAGGTGCAGGAATATCTACAAAGCGTTCTTTGATAGATTTCCTCACAGATATAGACCAGGCTTTTGATTTCAATTTCTGTGCAAGCACTTCAGATTCCAAGGATGGTATATCAATATTTTTTTTCACAGTTTCCGTTGCGTGTAATAGAGTATTGAATGTTTTGATGCCTGAGCCTAAATGCAATCAGATTGTAGCTGGCACTCTAAGCTGTGCCTTTGCGCTCGTTTCCCTCGCTGGCTTAATCCCTTCTGGCACCTGCCTACATTTAACCATGGTTGCTGGGGAAAAGTCTTGCTCAGAACATAAACAGTGACCATCAGATGAGATCTAATTTTTACTCCAAGCTTGAATACTTCCTGCTGTGTTTGACAGTGAAGAAAGCGCACTGTGAAAGTGCGTGATGAGCTACTCCTTGTATCTCGTCTCACTGGGACCACTCTATGCAAACTCTGTGTATCGAGTGTGCAATTCTCAGGAATAGATAGAACTTCAGAAATAAAGGCCTTAATAACAAACATTACAGTATATCATGCAGCACCAGTTTGGTGCCTTCTGGAATGCCAAAGCTATAAATATTCAACAGATTGGATCTATGGCCCATATGCCAGATTTCTCCAGGAGTCTCTCTCTCTCTCTCTCTCTCTCTCTCTCTCTCTCTCTCCTCTCTCCTCCCTCTCTCTCTCTCTCTCTCTCTCTCCCTATAATGAGTATACTGTTAGATGCTCATCCCTCCCCATGCCAACTGAACTATCATTTAAAACTGCTTGCATTTAATCAGTCCTTTTTTTCTAGAATGCAGAAATGCTCTCTAGTGTTTGCAACCATATTTTCAATTTGATCCGGTGTATGGTGGTCCCCTCTTATCTCATGAAACAACTGAGTAATGCTCACTCCTGTTTCATCTGGCTCTTGCCTGTAACGTTACGATTGTTGGGATCTTGCGGCCCGAGACGGTGAGGTGCTGGGGCTCATAAATCCTTATTAGAGTGCAGAGTTTTTTTATAGCTGCGATAGAAGTCAACCTTTTGCTGCTTTTTTGTCAATATATTTTCATTGTTATTTGTAATAAGTACATTTCAACAGCAAAGTAATTACGCAAAACTGCTAGAAGTACACGGCTGATCACTTACAATGAAAAGTTTTCTAAATATTTAAAAACATAAGTATAATTCCTAAAGTACGTTATAAAACCCTTTGCTGCTTAAAGACATCTTATGTCCTTTCAGTTCATTTCACTTTTGTTTTTATTTTTATTGTTATATTGTTAACCGGGTAAGTGTACAAGATGTGCCCTTTTCAGGCATAAACTGGGTACTAAACAGTCTAGTAGTAAAAACACATAGTAACACAGTAACAATTCATACTGTACGTGATAAAAACAATCGCACTTCAATAAAAAATATTTAGACAAAACAGGTATATTTATTTATTTTTATTTATTTATTTCAGAGATCAGAAAGTACCTTTGAGTCAGAGACTCATTTACAAAGGTTCCATGTCACATATAATGAACAGTACAAAGTTAAGGTAACATACAGTGCAGGGAACAATTTACATAGGTTCCACGTCACATATTTTGAACAGTACAAAGTCAAGGTAACATAAACAGTGCAGGAAACATAAACACGCTTGATACATGGTAAAAGTAAGAAATAAGGCTCGCACTCTTGAACTAACAGACTTATGAAGGCTCAGGTAGGCATTTAGTAAGAGAGAAAGAAAGGAGAAATGGTGGGGGGGACAGCACAGAGGCCATTGTCATTGCGGGGGGATTGTGACAGGGTCAATAACAGTCACATCAGTTTAAGGTCTGGAGGTGGCCCTTGAGGTGGGTTTTGAAGAGTCCAGTAGAGTTTTGGGTTGTGACGAGGCAGGGTAGGTCATTCATCCAGGTGGGGGCCTTATAGCTAAAAGACCTTTGGAATTGGGAGGTATGGCATCGGGGAACTGTGAGTTGTTGTTTGCTGGAGTTACGAGTTAATTTAGGGGTAGTGGATGGGTAGATTAGGGTGGTGAGACCCAGGGGGAGAGACCTAGGGTGATTTTTTTGGCCAAGAGACAGGTGTGGAATTTGATCCTATTGTCGAGGTTAAGCCAGTTAGTGGAGTTATGTAGGGAGCAGGTGTGTGTAAGGCAGTCACAGCCCAGGACAAGGCGACAGGTTTTGTTGAGGGACAGGCGGAGCCTGTTTAGGGCTGAGTTGGTGGCAGCGCTTTAACAAGAATACCATAGTCGAGGAGGGAGAGGATAGAGGAAGAGAGTGTAAGTTGGAGGGCATCTTGGGTAAGGCAGTGTTTGATGCGGTATAGCAGTCCAAGGCGGACGTTGAGGGTCATGTGCTGGTGGAAATTGAGAGCCGGTCCAGGGTGATGCCTAGATATTTGAAGTGGGTCACTTGGTCGAGAGGGGTTTGGTCAGCAGTTAGGATCTGGGAGCAAAGTTTCTGTTTTGTGTTTTGGTGGTGGGCGAAAATCATGAACTTGGTCTTCTTGTAGTTCAATATGAGGCATTGAGCAGTGAACCACTGCTCTGCTTCATTAAAGGAGGACTGGAGGGTATGGTGGAGTTGCAAAGGATCATGGCTGGAGGCATAGAGGACAGCATCATCCACATATAGCAGGAGGTTGCTAGAGCAGGTGCTAGGGAGGGAGTTAAGGAAAAGGCTGAAATGGAGGGGACCAAGGATGGACCCATGGGGAACCCCTGAGAGAACTGGGAGACTATTGGACAGGGTCGTGCCGATTTTGACCTGTTGGCACCTGCCCGTTAGATAGTCTGTGAACCAGTGAAGGGCATCCTGTGAAAAGCCAATGTTGGAGAGTGTGACTAGCAAGAGGGAGTGGTGTACGGTGTCGAATGCCTTAAAGAGGTCGACAAAAACAGCGCCAGTGGTGTGGCCTTTGTCTAGTGCAGAGTGGATGTGCTCAGTGAATTCCAGTAGGGCGGTGGTAGTACTCTGCCCTTTGCGGAAGCCATGTTGCTGTTTACAGAGGAGATTGTGTTTGTTAAGGTGGTCAGTGAGCTGTTCATAGACAATGTGCTCTAGAGCTTTAGATGCGGGGGGGATAGATATGGGCCGGTAGTTATTGGTGTCAGTACGGTCCCTGCTTTTAAATATGGGGTAATGGAGGCAGATTTCCATATGGAGGGGAATTTACCTTGGCAGAGGGAGAAGTTGAGAATATGGGTGAGTGGGTAGAGTACGTCTTGAAGGGTGAGTCGGAGAAGCCTCAGGTCCAGGGAGTCACTACTATAGTGAGCGTGGGTTTAGAGTTGGCCTGAGATATGGCTCAGCAGCCTTGAGGGTGATGCACCGTGAGGTGGAAGGGAGGGTTACGCTGGGGGGGCAAGGCAGGGGGTGGGTCGAAGAAGTTAGGAGGGAGGATATGGCTGAGGTTAGTGAAAGCTTGGTTGAAGGCCGAGGCTATGCTGGAGAGGTCAGAAGTCAGGTGCCCTTCCACCGCTATTAGGTTGGGTGGGGTGTTGGGATTTTTTTCCACCGATTTCCTTGACATCCCAGAATTTGCGCCCACTGCCCGAGGTATCAGTAAGGGAAGCTTTATAGTGTTCAGCTTTAGCTTTGCGTAATGCCCACGTACATTTGTTCCGGGCCTCTCTATACTTCTGCCTATCAGATGGTCGGCCTGTCTCATTTGAGAGGTGCCAGAGAGAGTCATGTGTACACATCAAGGCACGGAGCTGATTGAGATCCAAGGGGCAATGTTGCCTTTAGCCATCCTTTTGGAGAGTGGGGAAAATTGGTCGCAGATGGTGTTGGAAAGTAAGGAATGAAGAGGTCAAGGGCGAAGTGCCAGGGTCGAGGGTATTAGTTAAGAAGGACCAGTCCAGTGACCTGAGATGAGATCTTAGGAGAGTGAGTCTGTCGCCTAATTTATAAAGACGATTACCTTGGGGGTCTTGGTCATTTTGCAGACCATGTGCAGAGAACAGGGAGTGGTCGCTTGATCGATTAGTAGCACTGCGGTGTTAGTGATTTTATGGGGACGGTTGGTGAAAACCAGGTTCAGTAGGGAGGAGGCTCCGGTGCGGGGGTCCAGATGAGTGGGAGAGGGGACTACTTGTGTGAGGTCTTTGGTAGTAGCTGCATCTAAAAGCGGGGTGGAAGACTTAGCCAGCCAATTAGTGTTGAAGTCCCCAAGGATAATCTGTTCATTTTGTTTCGGGAGGGAGGCAAGATGTGACATGATTGAGTGGAAAGCCACTTTCTGGTCTCTAGGGGGAATGTAGGCTGCCGTGATGAGGAGGGGGGTTGGTAGTAACCCATAGTGAGTTTGAGCATGATGGCCTGTGGCCCTGGGACTAGCGAGGGGGGGGAGTGGCTGAAAGTGATGGCACAACCCCCTCCCCACTTTCCCTGTCGGTCAGCTTGGAAGAGGTTGAAACCGGGCATGGCTACCGCAGAGTCCGGGATCAAGGGGGAGGGCAGGTTTCAGTTAAGGCAATGACATCGGGCTGGTGTTGGAGGACCCAACCCTGGTACCAGTCCCATTTTTTAGTAGACTACAGAGATTGAGGCTGCAATGCGAAGCCTGCTATTGGGGGTATGGCTAGGTGCTGAGGTTGCAACTGGGCCAGGATTAGGGTGGATATTACTGGATATAAGGAGTAGCAGTAAGAGGAAGGACCTGAGAGCGGAGTTCCAGGCCAATTTTCGTATACGATGATCTACGCCAGATATGGCCCCTGGGGAGTTGGGAAGGGAGGGGATAGAGAGGGGTAGTGTGGAGGGGGCTGACAGTAGGAGAGTGTGGGATGAGAGAGGAGGCAGGGGGTTAATAGGTTTCATAGGGAGCGGTACCTGATGCAGTAGATTCCTTGCGAGGGTGGTCCGTGTATGGCAGTGGTCGTAATTGCATGTGGTACATGTGGGAAGGGGGAAGGTCCCATAGCTTGGGTGGAGGGTGGGTGCAGTGTAGGTCTGGTTCCCCTTGGTGTTCTTTGTGGGAGCTGGTGGATGCCAGGCAGTGTGGGTGTAGGGGTAGCCTGTGACTCTGGAGGCTTGACTGATATGGGAGGTTGAGTAGGGGTCAAAGAGCACAGGGGACAGAGCAGAGGAGAGGAGAGGAGAGAGACAGTAGAAAAAGAAGCATATTGGGGGGGTTGAAGGTTGAGTGATAGCAGTGGTGGAGAGAAACCAGCATAGAGCAGCCTCTAGTGGTGACTTTGTATAAGGTGCAGATGGAAAAGTGGGCCGATTGGTTCAGGCGTTTAACCATTCAGCGCCGATTGGGTCCTATATAAGGAGCAGTTGAGCAAGGGTGGTGGTGGGGAGCTGACGCAACGCGTCGGCAGGGACCGCAATTCGGATTCTCTAGCGGGAGCAGGCAAGCGTTAGGAGGTCTGGTCACCTCGCCCTGCCGATTCACAGTTCAGCTGTTTACCTGGCATTGTTTTTGGGGGGTAGGGGAGAGCAGCTTCACATGCCCTTGCGACCTCGACGGATTGCTGGACCCTCGGTGGATCCATGGCTCTGGGGAGAGAAGAAAGGCAGGGTAAGTCCTTATATCCTGCTACAAGGGGGAGGAGAGAGAGCTTAGATGTGGAGACAGAGAGAGGCCTATGCTGGCAAGAACAGGGGGAGGTGAAAAATGCAAGCAGTTACTTCGAGAACACAGCTCCCTAGCTTGAGGTCCTATTACTGAATAACAACTAGGCAGTACCGAATAAAGTAATTTTGCTGAAGTCTTGGCACACATGCATATTCTGCTGGGATCCTATTGCATCCTTAAGGTAACTTGTTTTTAGTAAAAAGCCTTTTTTTCAGAAATCATATAAGGTACCCCCTTTAAATCGAGAAAATGCAGGTTATTAGCTAAAACTGTACTGCAAAAACACAGAAATTAATTAAGGCACCCCCTTACATTGAAGAAATGCAGGTAGTTAGCTAAAAGTAGTAAAAAGCCGTTTTTTGCCAGGATTCAATTAAGGTACCCCCTTTAAATCAAGAAAAATGCAGGTTATTAGCTAAAACTGTATTGCAAAAAACCTATCTCCACTTCCTCCACACCGACTTTTAAATCATGCAGTACATTTTAAACAGTTCTGGAGTGATGCCTGTATTCAAGCAAAATGGCACGAAGCCCATATTTCAAATTCGGATTCTTTAGCGGGAGCAGGCGAGCGTTAGGAGGTCTGGTCACCTTGCCCTGCCGATTCACAGTTCAGCTGTTTACCTGGGGTTGTTTTTGGGGGGTAGGGGAGAGCAGCTTCACATGCCCTCATGACCTCCCAGATTGCTGGACCCTCGTTGGATCTGTGGCTCTGGGGAGAGAAGAAAGGCAGGGTAAGTCCTTATATCCTGCTACGAGGGGGAGGAGAGAGAGCTTAGATGTGGAGACAGAGAGAGGCCTATGCTGGCAAGAACAGGGGGAGGTGAAAATGCAAGCAGTTACTTTCGAGAACACAGCTCCCTAGCTTGAGGTCCTATTACTGAATAACAACTAGGCAGTTTAATAAAGTAATTTTGCTGAAGTCTTGGCACACATGCATATTCTGCTGGGATCCTATTGCATCCTTAAGGTAACTTGTTTTTAGTAAAAAGCCTTTTTTTCAGAAATCATATAAGGTACCCCCTTTAAATCGAGGAAATGCAGGTTATTAGCTAAAACTGTACTGCAAAAACACAGAAATTAATTAGGGTACCCCCTTACATTGAAGAAATGCGGGTAGTTAGCTAAAAGTAGTAAAAATCCATTTTTTGCCAGGATTCAATTAAGGTACCCCCTTTAAATCAAGGAAAATGCAGATTATTAGCTAAAACTGTATTGCAAAAAACCTATCTCCACTTCCACGCCGACTTTTAAATCCTGCAGTGCATTTTAAACAGTTCTGGAGTGATGCCTTCGTTCAGTAAAATGGCGCGAAGCCCATATTTCAAATTCGGATTCTCTAGCGGAAGAAGGCGAGCGTTAGGAGGTCTGGTCACCTTGCCCTGCCGATTCACAGTTCAGCTGTTTACCTGGGGTTGTTTTCGGTTGGGGGGGGGAGAGCAGCTTCACATGCCCTCGTGACCTCGGTGGATTGCTGGACCCTCGGTGGATCTGTGGCTCTGTAAACATTTGAGGACTTCAAATAGTGTCTTAATTTTAAGGCAAAGGCTTTTGGGGTAGATAACAATCTGAGTGAGAAATACATTCCAAGTGGTTGCAACATTGAAACCAGAAAGATTTGTGGCCCATTCTGGCATGCATCAGTGGAATGTTTTAATGATTTTTTCGCCATGGAGCAGGAAGAAATAAGTTGTTTAAACAAATAGGAGGGGCTTTCTGATGTAATATCTCATGGATTGAGAGACTTTGGTTGGTCAGGTGGTTGCTGATTTTTATCAGTTGGTAGTCACATGTGCAGGGGTCAAATCTCTAGCAGCCATTTTGGTAATGATGTCACCGGATGTTCCTGCATCGGTTTCTTGTTAAATATTCAAATAACATTTTTTATGGAAGTAGGCGGTTCACTGCATTTACTTATATGCTAAGAAAGCCAGAATATTAACAGGAACAGCTTGTGTGTGCTAGCCAATCAGAATGCAGGGATTAGCATACAGACCCATTATTGAGTCTACTTGTTATTGCAGAATAACTTGACAGTAGCTCCGCATTCTGATTGGCTGACAGGGATCTTTTTCAATATATTATAGAATATGAAATGGGTAGAAAGAATGCTGGCTCCTGATTGGCTAAGAGGTACTTTCAGCTGGTCTGTTATACCAGTACAACGGCCCAGCTGAAAGTAGCTCAGTAAAAATATGTTTAAAAAAATATCTAATTTACTGAAAATAATCCATTTCATAATCATAATAAGCATTTCAGGGAGTGCAATATGGTGGGCTAACAGCCCTTCTCGGGTGGTAGAAGCACTCAGCCTTGTCTCGTGCTTCAACCCACCCGAGATGGGCTGTTATCCCACCATATTGCACCCCCTGTCATGCCTTATTGCTTAAATAATTACTAGGTAAGTGTGAATAACTACTTACAATACTGAGGGTTCTGCTGGTGTCATGGAACCATAACGCTGAAGCTTGAGTGATGATTAGATATCAGCAGTACCTAAGGTGTTCTTATAGTCTTGTTATTCACAAATATTTTTTAATTATTTGTGTGTGTATGTATGTATGTGTGTTATGTATTTATTTATTTTCTGTTTCTGATCCTTGCACTGGCCTAGCCCCATATCCATTTCTACTTAACTTTTTATTCTCTGGATTCTGCCCTTTCAATCTTATGGGCTGCACCCAGTGGTGCTTGTTGACCTCCCAGCCCCATCAGCTCCTACCCTCACATCTCCCCCTTCCCCCCAGTGGAGGTCTCTGTAGAACAGTGCACAAGAGTGTCTGAGCCCTCATTCTGGCCATCCATGGTTTTATTCCCATTTGTTCCTGCCCATCACCCACCTGATGGTGCCATTTGCCACCTACAGGCCTCAGATGCTGCAGTGGATCCCTTGGAGAAGCAAGGCTCCCTGGCCCACTATAGGGGTCGCTATGGAGCCAGGCACAGCACCATCCCCTCCCGGGGGGGGATGCACTGCCATTGGCAGCACTATTTTTCTGCCATGGCTGCCTGTCCAACCATCCAGTTCCACTTCCGAACCTGGTAGCGAAATATCCTGCTGGACCAACAGGTGACCTGCAGGCCCCATATCCAGCCCCCTCGCAACCACTCTGCCCCATTACCCCAGTCTGTGGCTGCTCCTCCATGGATCCTTGGTTTACCCTTCAGGTGCTGGAGAGAGAGAGAGAGAGAGAATGACAGGCTTCCGCTCCTAGCTTTTTGTGTCATCAGGAGCGAGTCTGGAAGCTGTGCAAGGACAACTGTGCCACAGGACCTGCTGCTTTGCTGGGTTTTTTTTTCACCTTGTTTCGCCCAGTTTCTGGACATCACAGGTGAGAATCTCAAGGCAGACATGTGTACGCACCCCTCCAATGTGAAGCAGTGTCCTCCCTCTCCTCATGTGCTTCTGATTTCATTGTCACCTGTGGTCACCCAGGTGTCAGTATTATAATGGGACATGCAACCCTTCCTCCCTGGAAGAGGAGAGTGAATGCAGGGACACTGTCCTCCTCCCCATAAGCAGGGCTGCAGTAATGGGGGAAAAAGTGGGGAAGTTGTCTGGGGCCCTGAGCTCAGGAGGGGCCCACCTGAGGAGCTGGCATTACCCTTGGCATTAGCTGGTTTGGGAAATAGGGGCCCATTTCAAGTAACTTATCCAGGGCCCCAAAATCCATAGCTGCAGCCCTCCCCATGAGTCTGCTCCTGAGCCTGGGTCATTGGTATCACACACTGTACCCCTATCACTGTATTGATGGGCTTGCTCTGCTGTATCAATGGGCCTGCTCCACTGTATTGATGGGCCTGCTCCACTGCATCAATGGGCCTGCTCCACTGCATCGATGGGCCTGCTCCACTGTATTGGTGGGCCTACTCCACTGCATTGATGGGCCTGCTCCACTGTATTGATGGGTTTGCTCCACTGCATCGATGGGCCTGCTCCACTGTATTGAAGGGCCTGCTCCACTGCATCGATGGGCCTGCCCCACTGTATTGATGGGCCTGCTCCACTGCATTGATGGGCCTGCTCCACTTCATCAATGAGCCTGCTGCATTGCATCGATAGGTCTGCCACACTGTATTGATGGGCCTGCTCCACTGCATCGATGGGCCTGCCCCACTGTATTGATGGGCCTGCTCCACTACATCGATGGGCCTGCTCCACTTCATCAATGAGCCTGCTCCATTGCATCGATGGGCCTGCCACACTGTATTGATGGGCCTGCTCCACTGCATCGATGGGCCTGCTCCACTGCATCGATGGGCCTGCACCACTTCATCAATGAGCCTGCTCCATTGCATCGATAGGTCTGCCACACTGTATTGATGGGCCTGCTCCACTGCATCGATGGGCCTGCCCCACTGTATTGATGGGCCTGCTCCACTACATCAATGGGCCTGCTCCACTTCATCAGTGAATCTGCTCCACTGCATCGATGGGCCTGCTTCACTGCATCGATGAGTCTGCTCCATTGCATCGATAGGCCCGCTCCACTGCATCGATGGGCCTGCTCCATTGCATCGATAGGCCTGCTATACTGTATTGATGGGCCTGCTCCACTGCATCGATGGGTCTGCTCCATTGCATCGATGGCACTGCTACGCTTATCATTTTTTGGAATATTTGGTTAGGTTTTGTTAAAAAAAAAATATTGCTCCAGTTGCTAAACAGGGCAGTCAGTATGTATTTTGTGAAGCACTTAGGGAAGGGGACAGTTCATGAGATTAATTTAGTTTTACTTTTCATGCAAAGTTATTTCTCTGGGCTCCTAGGAGAATGCAGCACAGAGGAACACATCTAATGAGAGGGTAGATTGTTTTGGCAGTGGTGTTAGTTTTTTGTTCAGTACGGGAACATCTCTCTCTCTCTCTCTGTCCTCTCTGCCTCGCTGTCTGATATACTGTAGGTATCTGGAGCACCGTATAGTGACTAGGGGCAGACATTACAAGACAAGAATACTCTGTAGTTTTATTTTTGGATTTGTGAAAAAGGCACAAGATCTCTGACATCACTTCTGTAAATAATTACTTTTGAAACCATTGTCGCAGCATGAAGATCAAAGCCTACGTACCTATTAAAGGTGTGTAGTTCATTGATGAGCGGGCCCTTTGTGTCATACTGAGATTAGATGGCTCTGCACTAACGGGAACCGGTAATCTAGTGCTAGGAGCCAAAGTCCACAAAGCGCTCGATAACCATAATATAGTAGGTGCAACTTGTTCAGATCTGATTGGTGTCAGTGGGAACATTTGTTTGTTAATTATTCCTTCTCCTCCTAGGCAGCTGTGCCCCTTCAGCACCCCTCACTTCGCCTCATCCCCCACCTTCTCTAGGACTTACCTTCCTCCTTCTGTGTCCCCATGACGTACGGCGAACAAGGCCCTCAGTGTGGGGGCAAGTCTCTCTCAGGAGACCAGATTAAGTGCTTTTAGAGGGTAACTGGTTGGTGGTATGTGGGGCCCAGGAGGGGTGTGCATCATCCAGATGGCTGCTGGCTGTTTTTTTTTTTTTGCTATTTCTTCTGTCTTTTTCCCACAGGACAATGGTGTGAACTTGCCCCACGATGCATACAACTGGCATGAGTAGACTGAGTCACATATCTTCTGACCTCGGCTGAGCCATTTTGCCTGCATCTCCTGTGTGACCACAGGACTTTGGACTGCCAGTCACCCAGAAGGAGGCATGTCCTCTGGAATGCTCTATCCTCCTCTGCCAGCCTCCACCCCCACCCCCCGTCCAGCGATCTGTGTGAGCAGTTTAAACTGGCATCATGTCAGTTTATATTTATTTATTTATTGTTTCTACAGCAGAAAAAAACTTATTTAGGTGTGGCCCCTAGCTTGAAGAAGGTCTTTGGGTCAAGACAAAATAGTGGAAGCAGTTGTTCCATTACAATCGATGTCAATTTCAAGTCATGTAATATTTTATCAGTACAAATAATTACCATACGTAACTGTACATGTGCTCCAGGTGTGAGATGTACAAAGACAGGTGTGTAGTTTTAGCAGCGATATGAACTGCAACATAGAGATCTAGAGTAGCAATAGCAGTTAAAATATTAGGCTAGTGTTTACATGGTTCATTTAGCAGGATAGACTTAGGTAAGCAGGGACAGGGGCAGGTTTGTGGCCTGTGTTGGAGTTAAGGGAATATAGGTCTTTTAAGGTGACAAGTAATCAATACGTGAAGGAATTACAAGGCTTATGTAAACAGGCAAATGTTTAAGGCTATTCATTTATCTCACACAGTCTAGCAGTGCCCTGCAAGGTACAGCACGTACAAAAGCTTTCTTGTCAAGGGACATTCTTATCTTCAATATAGATGAAGGTTTTTTTTTCATAAAGAATTTTACCTGTAAAACCGGGGCTGGCAGTATAGCCTAGATGTTAGAGTAATGAGCTGTGAATGAACTTGGTACCTAAAGCAGCCCTGAGTTTGATTCCCACAACCTTCACTTGCAAACTGTGTGACTCTGAGCAAGTCACTTAACCTCCCCAGTGCTCCTGGGTCACCCCCTGAGAACAGGCACTTGTGCCTAGTGGGCCATACCCAGTTACCAAAGAATAAAAACAAAAAAAAAGGTGGGCAGCTCGCAGCCCCATCCCATTCCTCATGCCTCATGACTGTCCTCTGCCTCCCCCACTCCTCCAGGCCAAGCCCCCCATGGATTTACCCCCAGGTAGGGCCAGAGGAGGAAGGGCCATCCTCCACCTCACCCCAATGGTGCACATATCCAGAAGTGGCCAAGGACTGGGCAGCAGCGTGGGCTGAGAGGAGGCGGGCAGGGAATTCATTTAGCCCATCTGGCTGTTTTTTTTCATTTTCTGCCTTTTTCCCTCATTGCGGCAGCATGTAGGTGCATGTGTGTGGAGGCACAAACATGCCATAGAACCACAGCCCCTCCCTTCGAGTCACTCACTGCCAGCTCTATCACTGGGCATCAACTCAGTGGTAATCAAAGGGTGAGATGGCTGACCTCTCCTCCCTGGGATGTTCGATACTACCCCCTACCCAGCGAGCCCCAGCACCCCAAATCTGCTCCCAAACCCAGATCTCCAGAGTGGTGGGTGGTAGTGCTACCACCAAGACTGGGCTGGCTCAGATAAAAGCTTTTTTACAGAAGGCTTTCAGCGACATAACTGAATGATGACAACCGTGTTCATTTAATTTCATTTGTTGTTTCAGTATCTATTAGTATGATTGTTCTTTGATATTTGTAATATAAAAATGTAGTGTGTGATTGTCTCCATAAGGCAGCTGTGCCATGGGCCCCCCCATGGTTTTAGTGAGAATAGCAGGATATAGTAAACCAGGAGGTTTCTGTAATGTAATTAACTTTCTTGACAAGTTGCATTTTATAGCTTTTTTATGACCTCCTGCCTCTGAAGCTGGGAAGCTAAAATATACATTTTATGACTTCAGATAAGCTGATTCCTGTAAAGCTGTATTACACGTAGGTGACAAACTGCAGAGTTGTAAAAACCTTTGATGTTCCTTGGAAAAACAGAAACTGCTCAAGATCAGAGAAAATGTTAATTAAGGAGTCATATTTGGGAAAGGAGTTTTTGCTGATGTCACCTTATTTAATATATCTCCTGACAGGAAGATCATTGTTTGTATAATTTTTATATTCTAAAAGGAGGGGCTAGATGACATCATAGAAGGGGGCAGAAACACAGAGTTTTAAACTGTATTCTGTGTTTCAACTGGGGGACATTTCTTTTTGGACTCTTAAGAAACAAGATCTAACTATAAGCACTGTAAAGAGGTAATACATTAGAAAGAAAAAGTCTAATTGTATTGTGGTAGGGGTTTATGTTTTGTACTTTAACCTTGTTCTTTTACGTGATTATATGCTTTTTGATATAGTGATCTGTGTTTACATTTTACATATTCTTATCCATTTTTAGTAAATATATTATTTAAAAACACTGCCTGGGCGCCTGCCAGTCCTTTTTACATGTGACATATAGACAATTAAATTTGACAACTGTTCATAAGCTTGATGGTGTTACCAGACTGGGAAAAGGTAAGAATATACATAAGGTCTTTTATAGAGTTTTAAGGGTTCATTTTGGATACCTGGGTAGGTGCCCTTAGGCGAAAGATATCTGGCATCCCCCCCGAACAGCAGATTATCTGAGCCTGTACATTTGGGTACACTAGCATAATATTCACAATTTGAATCCCCCCAGAACTTGAGACTAAAGGTGATTTGGACCCACAAGCAGACAGGAGGGTTACCCTGTCTGTTACCTGTTCACATTACTGCGCTTGGAGGTTGGCACTGTGGGAGCAGAGGGCCTGACCTGCTGAGTGTGTTTGTGACAGATTGGTGGCAGCGGTGCAAATAAAATTGGTAACACAAGCTTTAACTGTTCAGTGTGTCAGCTTTGTTTATTGTTTATTGAATAGAATTGGAATTATAATCCTTTGAGTCATAGACTCTTTTGCAAAGGTTCCACGTCAGTTACAAAGTAAGAAAGAAATACACTTACAGTAATGAAAAACATACACATACAGTATTAAAGTAACAGTATAGGGTTATGCAGTCCTAGCTTAATCTTATTTAGATGGTAACAGTAACTGTGGGCATACAAGATGTCCCGTATCAGAATAATGCAGGATGCAGTTTCGTAGGATCTAGAGTGACCCGAGTCAAATATCTGGGCAGGGGAGAAGGAGTGTAAGGGACAAGAGAGGAGGGCTGGCACCAAAAGAAAAAGTGGGTTATCTACAGTCACACAATGTCAGGTCAAAGAGTAGTGTTTTGAGACCTGTCTTGAATAGGGTGAGACTATGGGTCATGGAGATTGGGGGAGGTAGGCTATTAAGCCATAGTGGGGCGCAGTAGCGGAATGATCTTTGCCCAAGAGATGTTCTACAGTGGGGGACAAGGAGGGAAGTGTTAGCTATGAATCTTTTTGTCCGTCTGTGGGGGACTGCGCTGATAATCGGATGGAGGCCGATGGGTGCTAGCTGGAGTTGTATTTTTTTGGCAAGGACGAAGGTGTGGTACTTTAGCCTTCCCTGGAAGTTAAGCCAACCAGTCAGTGTATAAAACTCACAAGTATGTGTTAACCTGTCACAGCCTGTGACTGGGCGGCAAACTTTGTTAAGGGCAGTGTTGATGCAGTGAAGGGCGCTTGGATCAGCAGATTCATAAATGACTATCCCGTAGTCCACCAAGGAAAGGATAGAGGAGGAGGAGACCGCAAGATGCGTGGCCTGGGGAGGTAAGCAGTGTTTAAGCCTGTAAAGGATCCAAAATCTAGTGTTGACAGAGGAGGAGACAAGCCGTATGTGATTATGGTAGGAGAAGGAGGTGTCTAATGTGATTCCGAGATATTTAAAACATGAAACCTGTTCTAGAGCAGAGCCATGAGAGTTTTTTACTAGTAGGAGCACATGACAGTGGGGGCTTTGTCAGTGTGCAAAGAGCATGGACTTCGTTTTTTTGTAATTGATTATAAGGCGATGTTCAGAGAACCATGATTCTAGCTCCCTAAAGTAGTCCTGCAGGGCTAGTTGGAGAGAGCTAGGCTGAGGGTGTTTCCAGAACACTACAGCATCATCAGCATAGAGTAGCAAGTGACCACTGCAAGACTTAGGGAGAGAGTTTAAAAAGAGGGTGAAAATTAGGGGGCCAAGTATGGACCCCTGCGGGACACCAGAGCATACTAGTTTGCATGAGGAGAGGGTTGTGTTGATCTTGACTTGTTGTGTCCGCCTTGAGAGGTAGTCTTTGAACCAGGCAGTGACCTCAGGTACAAGGTTGAGGTGTGGAAGGGCACAGAGCAGTAGCACATGACTGACAGTGTCAAATGCCTTGGTCAGATCCACATAAATAGCCCCAGCCACGGAGCCTTGGTCTAGGGCCTCATGGATGAATGAGGTGAGTTCTGTAAGGGCGGTGACGGTATTGTGGCCCCTCCGGAATCCATGCTGTTCTCGGCAAAGTAGGTTGTGTTTGGTTAGGTAGTCAGTAAGCTGATCAGACACTAACTTTTCAAGGACTTTGGAGAGGGGTGGTAGGATTGATATTGGTCTATAGTTGCTTGTGACTGTGGGGTCACCACTCTTCAGAATAACGGTGATTATGGCTCTCTTCCAGGCTGAAGGGAATTGACTAAGGCATAGTGACAGGCTGAGAATTTTTGTGAGATGGGGTAGTGTCACATCCAGGGTCAGCCGAATGAGTTTGAGATCCAGGGAGTCATTGCTATAGCAAACGTTAGCCAGGGCTTTGGAGAGATAGCATTTTGCCTCGGAGCAGGAGATGACTCTTAGTCTAAAGGGTGTTGTGTTGTTGATGTTCGAGGTGTCGGGGGTGGGTGGGGGAGGTTGAAGAAGTTCGGTGGTGGTATTATATGGGAGACGTCCAAGAAGGAGGAGGAGTTGAGGGCTTCAGTGATAGCAGTAGGGTCCTGTGTGGCATCCCCATTTACTATGAGTTGAGCAGGGGTAGGGGAGTGTGATTTCCCACTGAGTTCCTTGATATTGTTCCAGAATTGTTTACCGGAGCCCCAGGAGGAGGTTAGGGTTTGTTGATAGTATGCAGCTTTGGCTTGCCGTGTGGCCCAGGTACATTTGTTGCGGGTCTCTCTGTAAAGTTGCCTATCCTGTGGGAGTTGGGAGTCTAGGGCCTTGTGCCATAGGTTGTCCGTATGGTGAAGCTGGTCAAGTAGCGATTGTGAGGTCCAAGGTATGCATCTGGTTTTTACTGCTTGTTTAGTGAAGGGTGACAAAAATGTCACAGGCCTCATTGAAGATGGCTATAAAGTAGGAGAGTGCCATGTCTACAGACTGAGTGGTGTGAATGGGGGACCAGTCGCTGGAGGCTAGGTGAGCTTTGAGACACGCTAGGTTTCCTTTTTTAAGTCGCCTATGTACGGTGACTTTGGGGGGGGCAGGGGGATTTTAGCAGACCACCGGCAGGTCACAGTGGAATGGTTACTAATTGAGTCAGGGAGCACAGTGACTTGAGAGAGATTCTGAGGCCTGTTAGTGAAGATGAAGTCTATAAGGGTTGAGGTCCCTGTTCTATAATCCATTCTGGTTGGGGAGTTGACGACTTGGGTAAGATCGTAGGCAAGGGCTGTGTCTTTGCAGTTGGATGAGGCAGCTGATAGCCAATTGACATTAAAGTCTCCCAGTAGGATGACTTCACTTCTTGGGGGAGGTGGGAGATACTGTGGAGGATTGATTCAAAAGTGAGTTTTTGGTTGCTGGGGGGGGTATAAGCTGCTGTGATGTGGATGGTTTTGGGGCCCAGGCTGAGTTTGACTGTGAGGGTCTGGGCACCATATTTGGGTGGTGGAGTATGTATCTTTATGGTGTTTAGCGAGGATCTAACATAGATGGCACAGCCACCACCTCTCTTGCTAGTCCTGTCTGCATGGAAGATGGTGTAGTCACTGAGGGAGACAGCTCCATTGGGTATTCTATCAGAGAGCCATGTCTCAGATACAGCTAGGATGTCGGGTGAGTGCTGGGCAATCCAGCCCTGGAGGGGGGTGAGTTTTTTTGGGAGGCTGCATATATTAAGAGTAGCCAGCAGGAGACTACCATGTGGGCTGCTAGATGAGACCGCTGTGTGGGGTGGTCCAGGGTTGGGGTGAATATTACCAGATAGTAGCAATAGGAGGAGGGTGTGCTGCAGAAGAGCTAACCCGTGAAGTTTGGGCGAGTGGCGTAGAGACTGGGAAGCTGTGAGTCTGTTAACGTGGGTGGTGGGGACAGGGAGATTGGAAATGACGTTAGTGGATGGGAGCCAGATTGGGAGCTAACGGGGGGGTAGGGGGCTGTGGTCTGAGAGGAAGGAGTGCAGATGTACAGCGTGTATTGTGTGCGAAGGGGATTGTTAGTAGAGATGGGAGTGGGTAGGGGCAAGTGGGGTCATTTAAGCTTGGGTGGGGGGGGCTTGGTGGTACTTACTTTTGTGTCATAATACTTAACTCTGGGATGATTGGCAGTGATGTTGCAATATAGATTAGGTTCCTCTGGGGGGGTGGGTGAGCCAGCGTTAGGTTCATAGAAGTAATGAGGACAGGCAGTATCAGGGATAGCATTGTTAATATAGGAAGGGCGAGGTATAGGTGGTTGGGAAGAGTGTCCACTAGTGGTGATCCGGTATAACCTGCAGCTGGTGAAGTGGGCTGATAGGTTATTTTCACAATCATGTGACCAATCCCTCACTATAAATGTGAGTGCTGACCAAGGTGCTGGTGGGAGCGGTGGGGAGTCGAATGCCGAACACATAGCGTTTGGCGGGCCAAAACCTGCGCTTTCACCAACGGACCAACGGTCGCGGTCAGGCAAGCTGCTCCCAAGATTGAACTCAGTACCTGAGCAGCTTAACAGCGGGGATCCTGTTCCAGCGATTCGGGGAGGAGCTTCTGGCGGCCCTCATGACCTCCAGACTCCTCGGGGGAGGGGGGTACGGCTCTGCAGGAAAGGAGAGAGACACGGGTTAAATAGGTGGGGGGGAGAAATCAATTCAGAAAAGGGGCGGGCAGAATCAGGAATTCAATAGCAGCACAACAGCAAAGAATTAATTAACCTGTGTTACAGTAGTTATATTCTAAATTCTATTCCTGTAACAATGCTAAATTCAGGAACAGATCAAGTGAGTGTTCAAACATTCTGTCTCCAGATATACACCGATAAATTAGTGACTTTAAGAGGGAGAGAGCGAGGAAAATAAAAAGGCGCCAAGAAGCAGTTTTAAAAATTGTCCTCTGAGTGCGCTTTCACCAATGGACCAACGGTCGCGATCAGGCAAGCTGCTCCCAGGATTGAACTTAGTACCTGGGCAGCTTAACAGTGGGGACCCTGTTCCAGCGATTCGGGGGAGAGCTTCTGGCAGCCCTCATGACCTCCGGACTCCTCGGGGGAGGGGGGTACAGCTCTGGGCAGCTTAACAGCGGGAATCCTGTTCCAGCGATTCGGGGGAGAGCTTCTGGTGGCCCTCACGACCTCCGGACTCCTCGGGGGAGGGGGGTACGGCTCTGGGCAGCTTAACAGCAGGGATCCTGTTCCAGCGATTCGGGGGAGGGCTTCTGGTGGCCCCCACGACCTCCAGACTCCTCGGGGGAGGGGGGTATGGCTCTGGGCAGCTTAACAGTGGGGATCCTGTTTCAGCGATTCGGGAGAGAGCTTCTGCGGCCCTCACGACCTCCAGACTCCTTGGGGAAGGGGGTACGGCTCTGGGCAGCTTACCAGCGGGGATCCTGTTCCAGCAATTCGGGGGAGAGCTGCTGGCAGCCCTCACGACCTCTGGACTCCTCGGGGAAGGGGGTACGGCTCTGGGCAGCTTAACAGCAGGAATCCTGTTCCAGCGATTCAGGAGAGAGCTTCTGGCAGCCCTCACGACCTCCGGACTCCTCGGGGGAGGGGGGGTACAGCTCTGGGCAGCTTAACAGTGGGGATCCTGTTTCAGCGATTCGGGAGAGAGCTTCTGAGGCCCTCACGACCTCCGGACTCCTTGGGGAAGGGGGGTACGGCTCTGGGCAGCTTAACAGTGGGGATCCTGTTCCAGTAATTCGGGGGAGAGCTTCTGGTGGCCCTCATGACCTCTGGACTCCTCGGGGGAGGGGGGTATGGCTCTGGGCATCTTAACAGCGGGGATCCTGTTCCAGTGATTCGGGGGAGAGCTTCTGGCGGCCCTCACAACCTCCGGACTCCTCGGGGGAGGGGGGTATGGCTTAATACTGTACAGCTCACTTGCAAAATAAGGCAGTGATTTATTGTTAAAAAGGAAACAGAACAATATAATTTGGCTTGCAGTCAAGTTCCTACCTGTTTTATTTTTTTTTTCTAAAGTGCAAGTTAGAGTAGCCGCAGTTAGGGAAGGAGATGGCTTTCAACTACAGCGGGCACACTGTAGACTACTTGAGGCAGCTGTGCCAGGACAGAGGAGTCCTGTACGAGGGGAGAGCCACCAAGCAGAACCTCATGGATGCCCTGATGGCAGCAGATGCCCAGAGCATTGAGTCACAGACTGTGACTGTAAAAGACCAAACCCTGAGCATGGAGGGGCCAGCGGCCAGTGCAGTGTCCAGATCCGGTGAGGATGACAGCAGGGCCAGTGCCAGCGAAGGGCCACAGGAGCAGGGGAAGGTCACCAGCATTCTGGAGCCAAAAGCAATCAGGCTGCAGATTGAGTTGTGCAGAATTGAGCTGGAGTTCCAGAGGGAGGCTGATCTAGAACGGCAAGAGGCGGAGCAAGAACAGAGAGAAGTGGAGTGAGAGAAGCGAGCCACAGAGGAGAGGAGGGAGCGAGACCGGTGAGAAGAGTAGCGAGAGAAATGAGCTGCAGAGGAGAAGAGGGACCGGGAACAGCAGGAGGCGGACTGTGAGGAGCGTGAGCGCCAGAGGCAACATAAACTGGAGAAGCTACGACTCCAACCACCAGCATCAAAGCAGGTAAGTGGCTTGGGTTTAACTGGAACTACAGGACTGGGTAACATAGAAACATAGAAGTTGACGGCAGATGAGGACCGCAAGGCCCATCCAGTCTGCCCATTTTTTTTTCTACCTTATAAATGTGCCATCGTCCTTTGCTCTGTCAGTGGCCTATCTATTCATACTCATCTGTATTGCCCCCTTATTTATTTTATTTATTTATTTATTTATTTATTGTTGAGATCAGTTTTACAACCTTTGAGTCAAAGACTCGTTTACAAAGGTACCTCGTCAAAAAAGGGGGGGGAGACAACAGTAGAGTGAGGTTAGGACAGGGATGACGTACAGGTTAGATACATAGAATACACACTTGGAGAGAGCAGACAGCGAAGCTGTACTGGAACAAACTAGTGTAAGGTACTAACATTGGTAAACAGCAAGAGATAACATTATTCAATTTAACAACATGTCACAAACTAATATGTAGAGTTAAAACACTGGTAGATGAGGGGCCTGAAAGGGTTAGGAGGGACCGGCACAGGGCAGCTACAAGCATTTACAACATCGGCTGTCAATAATATGTTGGCGGAGGGCGATTTTGAAGCGGCCAATACCTGGGATCTTGGAGATAGTTTCAGGAAGGAGTTAACCAGGGACGGGGCTTGGTGATGGAAAGATCTTTGCAGGAGGTCCTTGCTCTGGGAGCGTCGAGAAGGTGGCTGCGGCGGCGTACCGGGTTGGCAGGGACCTGGCAGCCCGCTGCAAAGGTCCAGAGACCCCAGGAGGGCAGAGACCTGACACGGATTTTTTGGCCAGTAGGCAGGTTTGATATTTCAGTCTTTCCTCAAGAGTGAGTATTTTTGTGGCGGAGTATAGCAGACAGGTGTGGGTTCTGCTGTGGGCACCGGTAAGGAGCCTACAGGCTTTGTTGATAGAGGTTTGGACTTTAGATAAGGCGGAGGTGTCAGCAGCAGCGTAAACAGGGAGTCCATAGTTGGCCAGCGATAATACCGATGAGGTGATGGCTAGTTTTAAGGCGGGTTCGGGGAGACAGTCTTTGTGGCGGTAGAGAAGACCGATCCTGGAGTTCATTGCAGATGACAAAGCTTTAAGGTGGGCATGGAAAGTAAGGCCGGAGTCAAAGGTGATGCCCAGGTACTTATAGGATGTAACCTGCTCCAGAGGGAGGGGCATGCTGGTGGTGATGTGGAGGGGAAAGTCCCTGGCATTGTTTTGCCGATGAGAAAATAGCATGGACTTAGTTTTCTTTAGGTTCAGGACTAAGCGGTGATTATTGAACCACTTTTCAGTTTGGAGGAAGGCGCTTTGCAGCATGATTTGGAGTGGGAGTGGGTCAGGGTGTGATGCAAGGATAACAGCGTCATCAGCATAGAGTAATATTTTACTGGAACAGGAGCTGGGGAGGGTGTTCAGGAATAGGCTGAAAAGGGTCGGGCCAAGGATGGAGCCTTGGGGGACACCCGAGTGTACAGGAAGGTAGGAGGAGAGGGTCCCATTTAGCTTGACTCTTTGGGACCTGTTGTGTAGGTAGCTTACGAACCACTTCAGGGGCGGCTCACGAGACCCAGTATGCTAGGGGTTTAATAGCAGGGGTGGCACATGTGAAGGCATGGATAGGTCTATAAAACCGCCCCTGCAAGATGACCTTTGTCAAGTGCTGAGTGAATATGGTGGGAGAATTCCAGAAGGGCAATGGATGTGCTATGGCCAGGGCGAAAACCGTGTTGCTCCGGACATAGAAGGTTGTAGTTAGTAAGATATTCCGTGAGCTGTGTGTTTACTATTTTTTCTAAGGCTTTGGATGGGGGGAAAGGATGGAGATGGGCCTGTAGTTATTAGGCAGAGTACAGTCCCCAGACTTGTGGATGGGGGTTACTTCAGCATGCTTCCAGGCCTTAGGAAATTGGCCGAGGCATAGGGATTTGTTAATGATAAGCGTCAACGGGGTAAGCATGACATCCAGCACGAGGCTAAGTATCCTGGAGTCAAGAGGGTCATTGATAGGGTTCTGAGGGCGAGGGACTTTATTAAGAAAGGTTTGGCATCGTGGGGTGAGATCATTCGAAGTGGAATTGTGGCCTGGAAATGGGAGCGGGTGGGTTTGGCAACCGGTCAGAAAAGTGGGCGGGAGGACGGCACTTAAGTCTGTGAAGGTTTTATTAAGGCAGTCAGCAATACAGGTGGGGTCAGTCGAGACAGTCCCATTTATGACAATCTGGGATGGAGGGGGCGGGTCTTACCATTTAAATCTTTAATGTTGTCCCAGAAAGCTCTGGACGAGCCCCAGGAGGATGTCACGCAGCCTGGTAGAATTTAGCTTTAGCTTGCTTGATTGTCCAGGTGCATTGATTTCGGTCTGCCCTGTAGGCTTGCCTGTCAGCAACCCTACCGGAGTCATTAGCTAAGTGCCAGAGGTTATCTCTCTTTTTTAGTTGTTGGATCAGTGCAGGAGTTATCCATGCAGCAGTCCGTTTTTTTATCCTATGAGTGTTGAGGGGTGCATACAGATCACAGGCGTGGTTGAAGGCCGTGGTGAGGTAGGTTAGGGCAGAGTTAATGTCAGGAGCGCTGGCCAATGGGGACCAGTCGATTTGGGCGAGGTGACGTTTGAGGTTGGCGAGACCTCTGGGGAGAAAACGGCGGCGAGGGGTCCTACTGTACACAGGGCTGAGGGTGGGGGAGGACCAGAAGCAGATGACTGGGGAGTGGTCACTGAGTGAGTCTGCAAGGACTTCAACGGAGACTACTTTATGAGGTCGGTTAGAGGATGACATCCAGGAGGGAGCTAGTTCCTGTTACTTTGTTAAGTCTAGTGGGCTGAGTGACCATTTGGGACAGGTCAAGGGCTGCAAGCTCATTCTTCAAATTATCACTGACGGGCTGAGCCAGTTGGAATTTAAGTCACCCATAATTAACTGTTCAGCTTTCGAGAGTAAGGTAGACAGGTAGTCAAGGAGAGAGGTGGCAGAGCCTTTGTTGAACCCGAGGGGTAGATAAGCCGCAGTTAGGTAGGCGGACCGGCGTCCAGGGTAGGGTGTGATTTTTAAGGTAATGGCTTGCGCCCCATGGTTAAGCTCAGGGTTGGGAGGGCAAGCCCGGGATCGAGTTGCACAAGTAGATAGCACCCCTCCACGCCTGCCCATCCTATCGGCCCTGAAAATGGCAAAACCAGGAAGGAGATGGCTGAGTCAGGCGTGAGGAGGAGAGCCAGGTTCAGCAAGCAGGAGAATATCCGGGGTGTTGGGTGACCCAACATTGGAGGCTGCAGTTTTCTTAGGAGACTGCATATATTAATAAAGCGATTGAAGGCCTTTGCCACCGGTGGGCAGAGGCGTGGCTGGGATGACAGGCCCGGGGTTTGGGTTCACATTGCCAGAGAGCAGGAGCAGCAGGAGAATTAGGCACCTCGCATGGTGTTTGTAGCTGGTGGTGGGGTGCATATGTGGCCGACGGGACCTCGCCTGGGAGGAGCAGGGGATAGGAAAGGAGAGAACAACCGAGGGCGCTAGCGGGGAGAGTGTCCACTTGTGAATGGAAACACAATACTGAGAGTAGCACATAGGTGGTTGGTGGGTGGGGTGGTGTGGTAGTCCAGGGTACGGAGGGATTTGGGGGATGGATTGAGGATAGGTATGGGGTAATCAGATGGGGAGCAGGGAATTGAGAGTAGGGGCAGTGTGCTTTGGTTGGGGGCAGATTGATGGGGGATATAGAGGGCAGAGAGAGGCATAGGGTGCTGTAGCAGGAGGAGGCCAGCATAGCAAGGACCATGCTTGAGTGAGACATTTCCCAATATAGAGCAAGAAATGAGGGCAGGTTCCTCTAGTGCTGGAGCGATATAACCAGCAAATGGGAAAGTAGGCTGATTGTTTTTGCGCCTCATGTGACAAAGAAAAATACCCTATTTAAGGAGAGCCGAGCAAGGGTGGTGGTGGGGGCGGTGGGGGCGAGCATAGCGTTGGGGACTCTCAAACACCAACTGCAAGGAAACAGAGGGTGTGAGCCTAGAAAAAGGCCAAGTCAGCGTTTCAAAAAAAAAAAAACAGAGCCGCGTTCAAGCAGAGTGTCCACAGGTAGGCTGGCTCACTGACTGTCGCGATTTTTTTCCAGGCAAGAGTTTACCTTAGCAGGGAGGGCTTTTTCCCTCCAAAGGGCCCTCGTGACCAACGGCTCCTCGGGGTGGGGTGTCCCATGGTGGAGAACAGTCTGCAGGAGGGCATCCAGCTTAGCCCTCGCGACGCCAGCTCCTCGGGGGAGGGGGGGATCGATCTGTTGGAGAGGGAGAAAAGAGGCAGAGATTAAGTAGGTAGGCAGGGGGGAGTAGCGATTTGGGGGCGGGCAGTGCAGGCGGGGGATTTGCTGCTGAGATGCGCGTAGCCGAGGCTCAGCTAGGGATATGCTGCAGTGTGAGTAAAAATAAATCTTGTGCAATACAGAGGTTTCAAAGAGGAGAGAAAAGGAGCGGGCTGGCAGAAAACAAGCAGGTAAACACAGTTTACAGAAAGCAGTACTTTAAGCTCATAAAACTAAACTCTAATATTAGCAGGCAAAGCAGTGTAGAAACAGGACATCCACAATAAATTCATCCAGTCCTAGAAATGCATATAATGTAACAGTTCATCGGGTTACTCCAAAGCACCGACTGCAAGGAAACAGAGGATGAGCGAGCCTAGAAAAAGGCGCTAAGCTCGCTTTCAAAAACAGAGCCGCTAGCTTGCCAGAGTGTCCACAGGTAGGCTGGCTCACTGACTGTCGCGATTTTTTTTCCAGGCAAGAGTTTACCTTAGCAGGGAGGGCTTTTGTCCCTCCAAAAGGGCCCTCGCGACCAACGGCTCCTCGGGGGGTGGGGGTGTCCTGGCGGTGGAGAACAGTCTGCAGGGAGGGCAATTCCAGCTTCGCCCTCGTGACCCAATGGCTCCTCGGGGGGTCGATCTTAGAGGGAGGGCTTTTGTCCTCCAAGGCCCTCGCGACCAAGCAGCTCCTCGGGGGTGGGGGTGTCCTAGCGGTGGAGAACTTAGTCTGCAGGGAGGGCAATTCAAGCAGCCCTCGCGACCGCGGCTCCTCGGGGGAGGGGATCGATCTGTTGGAGAGGGAGAAAAGAGGCAGAGATTAAGTAGGCAGGCAGGGGAGAAGATTTGGGGGCGGGCAGTGCAAGGGGATGTGCTGCTGAGATGTGTGTAGCCAGGCTCAGCTAGGGATATGCTGCAGTGAGTAAAAATAAATCTTGTGCAATACAGAGGTTTCAAAGAGGAGAGAAAAGGAGCGGGCTGGCAGAAAACAAGCAGGTAAACACAGTTTACAGAAAGCAGTACTTTAAGCTCATAAAACTAAACTCTAATATTAGCAGGCAAAGCAGTGTAGAAACAGGACATCCACAATAAATTTATCCAGTCCTAGAAATGCATATAATGTAACAGTTCATCGGGGTTACTCCAGAGCACCGACTGCAAGGAAACAGAGGATGACGCGAGCCTAGAAAAAAGGCGCCAAGCCGCGTTTCAAAAAAAAAGAGCCACGTTTCAAGCAGAGTGTCCACAGGTAGGCTGGCTCACTGACTGTCGCGATTTTTTTTTTCCAGGCAAGAGTTTACCTTAGCAGGGAGGGCTTTTGTCCCTCCAAAAGGGCCCTCGTGACCAACGGCTCCTCGGGGGGTGGGGGTGTCCTGGCAGTGGAGAACAGTCTGCAGGAGGGCAATTCCAGCTTAGCCTTGCGACCCAAACTGCTCCTCGGGGAGGGGATCGATCTAGCAGGGAGGGCTTTGTCCCTCAAAGGGCCCCCTCGCGACCAATCGCCCTCGGGGGTGGGGTGTCCTGCAGTGGAGAACAGTCTGCAGGAAGGCAATTCCAACTTTGCCCTCATGACCAACGGCTCCCTCGGGGGAGGGATCGATCTTAGCAGGAGGCTTTTGTCCCTCAAAGGAGCCCTCGCGACCAATGGCTCCTCGGGGTGGGGTGTCCTCATGGTGGAGAACAGTCTGCAGGGAGGGCACCCAGCTCACCGCAACTCCAACGGCTCCTGGGGAGGGAGGGATCGGATCTATGCCTATCCCATGCCTGTTTGAAGCCCTGCACTGTATTCATAGCCACCACTTCCTGAGGTAGGCTGCTCCATGCATCCACCACCCTTTCTGTGAAAAAGAATTTCCTCACATTCCCCCTTAATCGGCCTCCCTCTAATCTCATGCTGTGTCCTCTTGTCCTGCTATTTTTCTTATATTTAAACATGTTAGACTCTTTCACCTTGTTAATGCCCTTAAGGTGTTTGAATGTCTCGATCATATCACCTCTCTCCCTCCTTTGCTCAAGGGTATACATATTGAGCTCTGTTACTCTGTCCTCATATGTCTTATGATGCAGTCCCTGCACCATTTTGGTTGCCCTTCTCTGGACTACCTCAATTTGGTTAATATCCTTGTGAAGGTGTGGCCTCCAGTACTGCACGCAGTACTCCAGATGGGGCCTAACCAGTGTCTTGTAAAGAGGGATTATTACCGCCCTCTTACGACTTGTGATACCCCTACTAATACACCACAACATCCCCCTAGCCTTACCTACTGCTTCAGAGGTCTGCTTGGATGATTTCAGATCATCGGTGATGATGATGCCCAAGTCTCTTTCTGCCTTTGTGACTGCCAGCAACTCCCCTTCTAGCCTATAGGTGGCTTCAGGTTTTCTCTTCCCTATGCGCATGATCTTGTACTTCTTTGCATTAAATCCCAGTTGCCACTCTTCTGACCATTTTGCTAGTTTATCCAGATCTCTTCTCATTCTGCCCACCCCATCTGAATCATCTACTCTGTTGCAGATCTTGGTGTCATCTGCAAACAGACAAGTCTTACCCTCTAGTCCATCTGCAATGTCACTAATGAAGATATTGAAGAGGACTGGCCCCAGGACTGATCCCTGAGGTACACCACTTGTGACTTGCATCTCTTCTGACTGTATACCATTTACCACCACTCTCTGTTTTCTGCCTGTCAACCAGTTTGCCACCCAGTCGACCAACGTCTGACCCACCCCGAGCCTACCCAGCTTATTTATCAATCTTCTATGTGGAACAGTGTCGAAAGCTTTGCTGAAGTCAAGGTAGGAGACATCAACTGCTCCCCCTTGGTCCACCACTCTGGCTACCCAGTCAAAGAAATCTATGAGATTAGTTTGACAGGACCTTCCTTTTGTAAACCCATTCTGTCTTGGATCCTGTGCCCCTATGGATTCCAGGTGTTGCACTATCCTTTCCTTAAGGAGTGCCTCCATAACAAATTGAATTCCAAATTGATAGCTGACTTTAAAGAGGGGAGGATATGGATGCCTTTTTAAATTAATTTGAAAAAGTTTATATTCAGGCTAAAATTCCTAGAGGGTCCTGGAGCTTCCAGCTATCCTCGCTTCTTACCAGGAAAGCTCGGGATGCATTGGGTCAAATGGACAATGAGGACAGTAATGATTACAGCAAACATAAAGCTACACTTTTAAAAAAGTTTGATTTAACTGCTGAAGCATACAGAGCTAAATTCTGTAAGCTCAGGAGAAGCCCTGAAAAGAGCTACAAGGAGCTAGCCATGAAATAACGTCAGTTTTTAAAACATTCGTGGAGGGCCGGCCCGTCGGCGCAGCGGTGGGATTTCCACTTGCGACGCTGGCGACCCAGGTTCGGGAACGGATCCGGGTCGTCGGAGGGCCGGCGGGGAGTAGGATCGAGCGTCCGCTGGACAGCTCTCCTTCTCCGGGAGGGGTGTGACTGCACGCTGGAGACTTCCTGGCGGAGGCCGGAGTTCTCATGTAGCCGATGCTGACGTGGGAGGCGGGCGGACGCTGGCATCATTGCACGTCCCCGCCTCCTCTGGGGAGAAAAAGGAGGAAAAGATGGCAGGGCAGGACCACCGATGATGAGCCCTCCTGGAGAGCCTCGTGTCGCCACCGCCACTGCGGGACCCCAACCAGTTACAGTTCCAGGGTCACGAAGGTGGCCTGCAGCCCACCCTCCGGGGGCTGGGGTGACCGAGGTCCTCTGCAGCATAGGCGGTAGAGGTCTCCGGGGCCGTGACTAAGGCGGAGGATGTACCCGTGGTCCTGCCAGGGGTTAAAAAGGAAAAAAAAATAAACATTCGTCGGAAGGAATTGAAGCAAACTCTGTAGATAAAACTGAAAATGATATTTTGTTAGAACAGTTTTTTGGGGCATGCCCAGCAGAGCTGAAAACCTGGCTGGAGGACCAAGATCCCAAAACAGTGCAAGAGGCTGCTGAACTCTCGGACCACTATGCCAAGAGCAGACCTGCTCTGAGAGCGAATGGGGTGGGCGGAGCAGTGCAGAAAGGAAAAGCGTGCCTTCAGGGCAGCTAAAACCCTCACTGCCTCCACTGAAACCAGTTAGCCCCAGGTTTCAGAGAAAAGATTTCTCTGAGAAAAGAAATGAATGTTGGGTTTGTAAAGAAACTGGGCATATTGCCAGACAGTGTCCCAAAAGGGTGAGCAATACGCAACAAGGGGCTAGGAAAGAAGTGGGTTGTTTGTGTGTCCCTGGAAGCATGCCGGTGAACATGAGGGAACACATGCACCCAGTCACGGTGAATGGTGTACAGACACAAGGGTTAAGGGACACAGGGGCATCCCTGACATTGGTAAAAGGGGATCTGGTAGAGCCTGGTCAGCTTATACCCAATAAATATGTCACTGTACAAGACTTCACTGGTGAGGAGAAAACTTTGCCACTCGCTGGTGTTCTCCTAGACTGGGGTGAAACAGCAGGAACTGTGCAACAGGTGTCTGTAGCCAAAACTTTAGCAGTGAACGTCATCCTTGGCAACAATCTCAAACAGGCGATGGTGTATGCAGTTACCCGTAGCCAAGTGGGAAGGGGAAATTGTAGTTCCCTGGACCCCACAGAAGCCAGTGTGGAAATCCCTGGGAGGCTGATTCCTCAGCCTGTGTCTCCTGATATGGAGACTAATGAAAAAGGGGTAGAAATTTCCCCAGTAGCAGTTAACCACACAGCTATGGAGGGTTACTCCGAAGAAGGAGGGGTGACCCATTGTCAGAGGATTAGGGATGACAGTGATCCTGAGTGCCCTGATGCTAGTGCTAGGGACCATAGTTTAGAGACTGAAGGGGACCTGTCCCATGCCTTGGGAATGTGTAAGGAGTTTGCAGCTGCTCAGAAAAGTGACCCTAGTCTAAAGAAGCTGAGGGCTTGGGCAGACTCTGATGGAGCACAGGGAGGTGACGGTAAACATAAGGTTTATTGGGAAATTGGACTGATGTATACTCAGGCTGTGCAGACAGAGGGAGTGGTGATAGGCAGGCAGTTTGTCGTTCCCCAGGGGTATTGTGAGCAGTTGCTCAAGATTGCACATGATATTCCCTTGTCTGGTCATCTGGGAATTGCACGCACTATGCAGCGGTTGGCCCAGAATTTCTACTGGCCCAACTTCACCCAGCAGGTGAAGAAGTACTGCAGGTCTTGTCACTGGTGCCAAGAAATAGGGAAGGCAGTTAAGAAAACCCAAGCTGCCCTAATTCCATTGCCCAAAGTGGAGGAGCCATTCCAGAGGGTGGGAGTGGATATTGTGGGGCCTTTAAATACCCCCAGCTCCTCCAGGAAGAGGTTCATCCTGACTGTGGTGGGTTATGCCAGCCGGTACCCAGAGGCAGTCGCCCTATCTTCACTGAGGACAGACAAAGTGGCAGATGCCTTACTTGGGATTTTCTCCCATGTTGGGTTTCTGCAGGAGGTTATCACCGATTGAGGGGGTTTCTTCATGTCAGACCTGATGAAATGTTTGTTGGAGAAGTGTGGGGTGGTGCAAAGGTGCATGACACCTTATCACCCGCAAGCCAGTGGGCTTGTGGAAAGATTTAATGGTACCCTGCAGTCAATGCTCCAAGCGTTTGCTGAACAGCATGGGAGGGACTGGGAGAAATACCTTCCCCACCTGTTGTTTGCATAGAGGAGGTGCCCCAAGAGTCAAAAGGATTTTCCCCCTTTGAGCTCTTATATGGACACCAGGTACGTGGGCCCCTAAACTTGATCTGGGAGGACTGGGAAGGCAAGCATGCCACCCAGGAAACTTCCATAGTGGATTACATCCTTAGGTTTAGGGAAAGGCTGAAGGAGCTTATGGGGACAGCCCAGAGCAACCTGGCAGCTGCCCAACAGAAAAAAAAAGTGTGGTACGACCACAGAGCCAGAGCTCACTTGTACATGATGGGTCAGGAAGTCATGGTCCTTATTCCGGTCTGGAAAGACAAGCTGCAGGCTGAGTGGGCAGGACCATACAAAGTAGTTAGGAAGGTAAATGACGTGAACTATATCATAGAGCTACCTGACAGAAGACAGACAGAAAGAATGTACTATGTCAACATGATGAAGCCATATGCTAATAGGGCTGACATGGTGTTTGCAGTATGTAGTCCTGGGGAAGGGACAGACCCCCTTCTGGACTTGCTGGAAGAAAGTAAGTGGGAGTCCTCTGTGGAGGCAGTTAAATTGTCTCCCCCAGCTGGCCCCAGACAAAATCCAGGAAGTAAGGGAGGTTTTAGCAGACTTTGCCCCACTGTTTAGCACTAAGTCTAGACTAACCCCCTTAGCGATGCACGATGTGAGACAGGGACACAGATGCCTATATGGCGGAGAGCATATCAGGTGTCAGAGGCTGTCCAAAAGGACATTAGGAGGAAGGTGGATGAAATGCTGGATTTAGGGGTAATCCAGAGATCCCACAGCCCCTGGGCCTCACCCATAGTCCTTGTGCCTAAGCCAGATGACTCTACTCATTTCTATGTGGACTATCATGGACTGAAGGCAGTCACGAAGTCAGATGCCCACCTGACACCCTGGACGGAAAAACTCCTGGACAAGTTGGGAGGGGCGACCTACCTTACAACTATTGACCTGGCCAAGGGGTGCTGGCAGGTTGAGTTAACTGACAGAGCTAGGGAAAGGTCGGCCTTCATCACTCTGATAGGCTTATTTGAATTTTAAGTACTGCCTTTCGGAATGAAGAATGCCCCGACCACTTTCCAAACGTTGGTGAACCAGGTGTTATATGGTGCTTAGGAGTATGCCGTGGTGTACCTGGATGACATTGCCATCTTTAGTGCCAGCTGGGAGGAACACCTGTCCCACCTTAGGGAAGTGCTGGGCAGGATACAGAGGGCCGGGCTCACTGTCAAAGCTGAGAAGTGCCAGGTAGCCATGGCTGAAGTGGCATACCTTGGGCATGTTGTAGGCTGGAGACAGCTCCGTCCTAACCAAGTAAAAATAGAGGTGATCAAGGCATGGCCCAGACCAGAAATGCAGAAGCAGGTCAGGAGTTTTCTAGGGACAGCAGTGTACTACAGGAAATTTGTACCTAATTACAGTGCCCTGGCTGCTCCCCTATCTGACCTGGTAAAGAAAAGGATGCCTAAGAAAATTACCTGGGAGCCAGCCTGTGATAAAGCCTTTACCAGACTGAAGGAGGCACTGTGCAGTGCTCCTGTATTGACAAGTCCTGACTATAGCAGACCCTTTATAGTCCAGACTGATGCCTCAGACGTGGGTATTGGGGCAGTACTGAGTCAGACATCCATACAAGGGAAAGGTCACCCTGTAGTGTACCTCAGTAAAAAGTTACTTCCCAGGGAGCATGTTTATTCTACTGTGGAAAAAGAGTGTCTTGCCATAGTGTGGGCCCTAAAGATGTTGGAGTCATACTTATATGGGCAGCATTTTGTGGTACAAACAGACCACAACCCCCTGGTTTGGCTGACCCCAATGGGAAAAACTAATGGTAGATTATTAAGATGGAGTTTTGTCTTGCAAGGGTATGACATGATGATCTTACATAGGGCTGGAGCAACCAATCAGAACGCCGATGGCCTATCACATGTATATGAAGAGTGAACTGATTTGGGAACCTCATCCCATGCAGGGGATAGAGCTCCCAAATTCAGTCTAGGTAGGGAGGAGTGTGACGCTTGGCCAGCTGGTTATGATTGTTCTTTGATATTTATAATATAAAAATGTAGTGTGTGATTGTTTCCATAAAGCAGCTGTGCCATGCCCCCAGGTTTTAGTGAGAATAACAGGATATATTAAACTAGGAGGTCTCTGTAATGTAATTAACTTCCTTGAGAAGTTGCATTTTATAGCTTTTTTATGACCTCCTGCCTCTGAAGCTGGGAAACTAAAATATACATTTTATGACTTTAGATAAGCTGATTCCTGTAAAGCTGTATTACACATAGGTGACAAACTGCAGAGTTGTAAAAACCTTTGATGTTCCTTGGAAAAACAGGAACTGCTCAAGATCAGAGAAAATGTTAATTAAGGAGTCATATTTGGGAAAGGAGTTTTTGCTGATGTCACCTTATTTAATATATCTCCTGACAGGAAGATCATTGTATAATTTGTATATTCTAAAAGGAGGAGCTAGATGACATCATAGAAGGTGGTGGAAACACAGAGTTTTAAACTGTAGTCTGTGTTTCAACTGGGGGTCATTTCTTTTTGTGCTCTTAAGAAACAAGATCTAACTATAAGCACTGTAAAGAGGTAATACATTAGATAGAAAAAGTCTAATTGTATTGTGGTAGGAGTTTATGTTTTGTCCTTTAACCTTGTTCTTTTAAGTGATTGTATGCTTTTTGATATAGTGATCTGTGTTTACATTTTACATATTCTTATCCATATTTAATAAATATATTATTTAAAAAAACTGCCTGGGTGTCTGCCAGTCCTTTTTGCATGTGACATATAGACGGTTAAATTTGACAACTGTTCATAAGCTTGATGGTGCTACCAGACTGGGAAAAGGTAAGAATATACCTAAGGTCTTTTATAGAGTCTTAAGGGTTCATTTTGGATACCTTGTTAGGTGCCCTTAAGCGAAAGATAACTGGCATCCCCCCAAAGAGCAGATTATCTGAGCCTGTACATTTGGGTACGCTAGCATAAGGTTCTCAGTTTGAATCCCCCCCAGAACTTGAGACTAAAGGTGATTTGGACCCACAAGCAGACAGGAGGGTTACCCTGTCTGTTACCTATTCACATTACTGCGCTTGGAGGTTGGCATTGTGGGAGCAGAGGGCCTGACCTGCTGAGTGCGTTTTTGTGACAAGTATTTGTACATATTAATTCTGATTTGAATTCTGTAAATGGACACCCTGCTGCGGCATTGTCCCCCCCAACCTTCTTAGAAACTGCAATCCCAGGGGTGCGTAACTACTAATCAATACATGAATCAACCAGTCAAAGCAATCAATATATTGTCTGCATGCATGAAATTTGTATTGTTTCGTAACCTGAATGCTTGTATGTACAGGACAACTTTGAAAATAGATCTTAGGACCTAAAGTTATATCTGTCTAAAAATAAAAATAAACATTTTTACTACTACTACATCAGTAAGGCTGCATAGGTACTCTGGATTTAGTTGCCATTCATTCACTTATTAGTATTATGTTTATTCATGTTAATAAATAGGAAACATAGAAATACAGATTCATTCATTAAAACAAAACAAAAAAAACAGAGGTTCAGCTAGTCAGTCCACTTCCCTGCCTAGCTCCATGCATGGCCTAGTGCTGGGTGGCATTTAAAGATCCAATATCCCTAGGGGCTGATTGTCACCCCTTTCTCCAGGTATCCCTTACCCTCTTCTGCCTGTGGAAAGAATAAATTATTTAACCAGGAAAGGCACACTAAGCTGAAGCTTGTTTCCAGGTGTGACCTGGGAGCACAAGGAAGTTACACGACTTGCTCAGGATCACACAGTATGCAAGTGGGGACTGTGGGATTCAAACCTAGGTCTCCAGGTTTGCAGCTCAGAGCCCTAAACCACTGCGCTATACTGCCTCCTCCCACTCCTGTGGGTACCACTAGTCCCTTTTATTTGTCCTGCCCAAGTTTAAACCCTGTCAACGTCTTGTCTTCAACCACCTCTCTGGGCAGTCTGTTAAATTCCTTCACCACCCTCTGTATGAAGAAGGGCTTCCACACATCCCTCCTGGATCTACCCCCCCCACCAATCTCTGCCCATGTCCTTTAGTCACTGTGCCCTCTCATCATAAAAATGTCTTTACAATCCACACACTGTTGATTCCATGCAAGAACTTGGCTGTCTCAATCATTCCCCCCTTTCTCTCCTGGTCTTCAGTGTATACATGTTAAGCTCTGCCACCTTCTCTTCATATGACCTCACCTGCAGCCCTGGATCTTCTTGTTTTATCATAGAGATTTTTCTTCTCACTCATGTGCACAGGTGGCTTTGCAGCCCTGTCCCTGCTGCCCTCCCACTGAGCTTACAAGCCAGTAAAGTCCCCCACAGCTTACCCCCCATGGCAGGGCCAGGAGGGGGAGGGCCATCCTACTCCCCCAAGGATAATCCAGATTTGTCTTGGAGGATGCTTGATGATGGTGTATGCAGAAGGCTAGCAGGCAGGGCTTAATGAAGCCTGTGCAGATGGGGAACATTTTTATGCCCCTTTTTGTAGTCCTGCCCCACCTTTGCTGATGTCTGGCAATGCCCCTGCAGGCCACGCACACTCTGGCTTCCTGCAGTCTTGAGGTCCATCACAGGGGGTCACCAGAGCAGTGGAACCAGACATCCTCCCTGGGAATGCTGCCAAGTGGCCACGCCTCCCCCACCCTCGGGTCCACCCCGCCAGCTTCCCAAGCTCGCTTCCAAACTCGGGTCACTGGCACAGGAGTGCAGAGTGCTACCCACTGGGCCACCAGGCAGTCCCCTGCCACAGGATCAACATTGTGGTCCTCCTTTGTATGGTTTCTATGTAGCCCCCTGCCTTTCTGGAAGTGTGGACTATGGTACTGTGCACAGTCCTCCAGGTACAGCCTTACAAAAAAGAGGCTGAAGGAAAAATAGCTGAGCTGGATCTCATTTCAGCAAAGTCCTAGCTATACAAACCATTGACAGTTAAAATGACAAGTTCTATATACACCGATAAATATGACAAAATACAACATGAAGGCAAATATACAAATAAATAAACCATTATTAAAATACATATTTAAAACACTGAAAAAAAATATTAAAATATTTCACTTATAAAGTTTAGTTGCCCAGCGTAACTCTTGACTGTCATGCAAAGGGAGGTGACTTTGATGACTGTATACATGACAGCGGTTTGTCTGTTGTTTACAACCAATCACAACTCTGCAGAGGCCGTAGTATGTGGACTGTGTGGTAACAGCTGCCTGCCCTGCAGGGCATATCTGGATATTCTAACGAAGGGTAGCCAGTACTTAATGAGGGCAGTTTGTCTGGCAGCAAAGTTGAAGCAGTAATTATTGTGGTAGAGGGCTTTAATGAACCCGGCTGATTATAACCCAAACTCCTACTAACTATGCCAGGGGAGCCGCTCCTTTAGTATAATGGTGGAGTTCTTGTCTTTCAGACAACAGTACATAGTGGGAAGTTTAAATGCTACTTGGGTGAGCATTTAAACTAGCTGGGGGGGGCTGTAGAACTAAGGGAAGCAATGGTTGCTCCCCCCATGATGAAGCAGGAGGGAGGGAGGGCCGAAGAGGAGTAAACTCCCCTGGGCAGGGGCACAGGAAGATGGGTGAGGACAAGGCTGAGGACAAGGGGGCTGTAAATCAGAGAAACAAGGAGTAAAAGAGACAGATAATGGAGAGGGTAACAAGGGAAGAGGTAGGCCACGGGGAGTGTCAGGGCACACCACAGGCTGGGAGGGGCGGACAAGCAGGGAGGGGTAAAGTATAGAGAGCCATGTGCTCCAATGCAAGGAGTCTGGGAAATAAAATTCTGAAGCTGGAGGCCTTCATGGCAGAGGCTAGCCTGGATTTAGTGGCCATAACAAAGTCGTAGTGCACTGACAGCCACAACTGGGATGTGGCCACACCAGGTTATTCTCTGTTCTGGAGAGGCAGGGAAAGGAGGATGGGAGGAGAGGTTGTACTATATGCAAGGGAGGGAATCAAGGCTATGGAAGTGCAGGGGCATGCGGGGACCAAGGAAGGGCTGGAGGTGCTGTGGGTTATCCTGGAGACAGGTTCTGGAGCCACTATCCATACAGGGGTGGTCTACTGACCTCCAGCACAGGGTGAGGAGTTAGACAAGGCACTTGGGGACACCATCGTCAGGATGGAAAGTAGGGGGAGGTGCTGCTAGTTGGTGACTTCAGTCTGCCAGATGTGGACTGAAGCCTTCCAACTGCAGCTCTGGCAAGGAGCAGGGTCATCCTTGACTCCCTATGGGGCGGACTTTTCTCAGGCATCTAGTCAATGAACCAACTAGGGACAGGGCAGTGCTGGACCTGATGTTTACAAACATGGACAACATTGCAGACGTCACAGCAGGCAGTTCCCTAGGTAACAGTGATCACTACACAGTGTGGTTTGATGTTAAGACACAGAGGCAAACTACACAAGGATAAGGGTCCTGGACTTTAGGAGGGTAGATCTTATAGAAGTGAGAGACTGCCTCAGAAACTGGCTCAATGGGGGATTGCCAGGGAGCGTTACAGGCACTGTGGGGAAGTATAAGGGAAGGCATAATTAATGTAACCAGCAACCATGTAATGGAAATGAGTAAAAGCAGAAGGAAAAAGAGACAGTGATAGTTCTCTGGGGAAGTGGCCAAGATGACGAAGGAAAGATGATGGCATTCAGGAGGTATAAGGAAACACAGAGGAGGAAGACAAGGAGGTATACCAAGTAAAAGAGAGGGAAGCAGGAAAGGCAGTGAGGGAAGCAAAGGTGCAGACAGAGGAAAGGCTAGCCAAGGGGCTAGCTAAAGGGGCTAAGACTTTCTTCAGGTACATAAGTGAGAAGAGGAAGGCAAGGGAGGGATAGTGAAGATAAGGAGGCGGCAGGAGGGAGACTGCAAAAGAGGACATAGAAAAGTAGACATCCTGAATAGGTACTTCTGCTCAGTCTTCACAGTGGGGAGACCACCAGCGAGCAGCAGGAATGAAGGAAGGGGGTGAGGGTGGACACAAGTCCATTTTCAGAGACAAGAGTCCTGAAAGAAGTTGCAGCTCTGAAAGTGGACGAGGCTATGGGACTAGATGGGATACACATACGGGTACTAAAGGAACTCAGGGAGGTGCTAGCTTCCACACTGATGGTGTTATTCAACAGCTCTCTGGAAACAGGCATGGCTCTGGAGGACTGAAGGAAAGCAGACATGGTCCCCTCTACATAAGAGTGTCAGCAGGTAGTAGAAGGTTAGAAACTATAAGCTGTTTTACCTCAGTGGTGGGGAAATTAATGGAAACCCTGTTAAAGGAAAGTTTGGTAGACTATCTTGAATTCAGTGGGTTGCAAGACCACAGACAACATGGATTCACATTGGGAGAGATCATACCAGACTAATCTTTTTTCCTTTTTTTTTGCTATTTCTTCATCCTCCTACTACTACTGCCGCTGATCCCTCTCTCAGAGCTCCCCTTGCAGATCCCAATTCTGCAGCCCCAAGGAGTCTGCCCCTAGAGTGCTAATGCTACCCTTGTACCTTCAGAGCCTCGGATTACCCACTGGGCAGGGCGGCGGAGATCCCCCACATCTCCCCCTGAGCATTGTTGGGAGCGCGCACAGTGGAGTCTGCTTCTCGGTTGCTGCCTTCGGAACCAACGCTGAGGCTCGTCACCTAGATCAGAGCAGGGTTTTTCCAGTGTTCTGATGAACCCCCAATGTTGGCATGCAATGAGAAGCAAGGCTGCTGGCGTGCGTAGAGATGCACATCGAAGCCGGTCCTCTGCCAACGTCTACCCTTGCGTAGCTCGTCTCCCAGCTGCACTGGCCACCCTGAGGTTCCCCCAACAGGTGGTGGTATCGCAGTGGAGAATACAGTTCCCCCCTCCCCGGAGAAGGAGAGCAGCTGTTGATCGCTCAATCCGTCTCCTTCCCGGCCGACCCCCGTTGACCCGAGTCCGCTCCCGAACCCGGGTCACCAGTGTGGTACAAGGTGTGGCATCCAGCGCCTCAACCCTCAGCACCACCAGGCTGGCCCATACCAGACAAATCTGATTGATTTTTTTGACTGGGTGACCAGGGAAATAGATCTGGGGAGGGCAGTGTACATAGATTAATTGGACTTTAGCAGGATCTTCGACACTGTGCCACACTGGAGACTGATACAGAAATTGACCAGCCTAGGGGTGGGATTTATTTATTTAGTTTTTGTTGACTGGGTAAGTGCACTAGACAAATTCTGCCTATTTTCAGGTACGACCCAAGGGAGGGGGATACAGATGAATGCCAACTGACCTTGAACCAGATTAAGCTGTCGGTGGTATTTTTAGTGGCTGGGGGGAAATTTGGCCAGGGCATTGGGGAAATTCCCCTACTCTTGCTGCAGTGGGTGCTGAAGTGCTGCAGGAGAGTTCATGGACTTTCAGTATGTCTCAGAAGATGGATGGGGATGGTCAGGTTCTTGGAGCTCCTGATGCTGTGCATATCCAAACTGAAGAGATGAATCTTGCAGATGAGGAACAGTTACAAAGAGCTATTTGTGAGAACCCTGTAATACCAACCCCTGTATTTTCATCTGAAGGTGACATAGATACTGAAGAACTGAAATTGCAGATAGATATGGAAAAAAAGAAGAAACAACTGTTGGAATTAATTACTACAGCTGAGATGGAATTTAATTTAAGCAGGTCCAAATTGGAAGAAGAACAGAAGAAAAGGAAATGGTCGGTGGCAAGCCCTTCATTAGGAACTGGTAAATGCTTCCCTGTGAGTACAGAGTCGATCCCTTTGTTGAATAATTGTGGGGTGTCTGTGAATCCTGAGCACCTTCAGGGTGCAGAACTTATACAGACGGCAGAGACGAGTGACCCAGTTGAATGGTCACCTGAGGAAGCATTACAGAGGGCAGGTTGGATTTACCAAAATGAGTGGTGGGTTCCTGACCCTATTATCCCTTTTCCAGGCTCACCAGATCATTTGAGCATACACAACAATGAAGAACCAGAAGAGGGTCCTTTTCGTGGAATGCCTGATGCAGGTCGAGAACCTAAGTCCCTGATGGCCCTCACTGCAGCTGCACATGATGGAATTGAGGCGAGGGAAAAGGTTGCTGCACGAGACGCGGTCCTTCTTTTGCAGGACATTCAGGATCAAGTATTGCCACTGACTTCTTTGCAGGAACAGATTAATCATGTGGACATTCTGGCAAGTGATGCGGGAAAGATAAGAGAGCGGGTCAGTGACCCAGGGTCGGAGTCCCATTTCGCAGGTACAAGTGATCAAACTGGGAGGAGGGAATCCTCTGTGCAGAACCAATACAGACTCAAGACTTATGTGGTGTTATTTTGCAAACTGGAGGAAGCAGCAAAAAGGAGATTTCTTGTATGTCTCCATTATACTGGGAAAGCTCGAATTCCCCCGGACAGGCTTTGGGTGGGGAAGTCATTGATTAAAGATTCAATGGGATTTATTCCCTCAGAGGTTTATGCTTTCATTCATGCACCGGGAGACCAGAACTATGATGTTAGTTTTTGTACTATTAAGTTATTGGACAAATTTTGGAAATTATATTATGAACTGAGAGATTTGGAGTTATGGACAGAGTTTATAGCTATTCCTATAACGAAACTAACAATTAAAACGTCAACAGTGTTGTTTCAGAATGAGGGGGTGGATGTTAACAATATTACTTTTTGGTTAGAGAAGAGGTGTATGATTTTTGACCAGCCACGAGCAATTATGGTTGAGAATGGGTTCTGGAATGGGGGGTGGAACTTTCGGGTACAGCTTAAGCAAACTGAGATGGGTATACAGCATTTGCTAAGCTCTTTTTTTTTGGGGGGGTAGAGATCGGGGCATATTATTCTATGCAGGCCAGCCTAAGAGTTGCTATTGCTGTGGTGCTTTAACCCATCTAAATAGTGATTGTGATAGCATTAAGTGTTTTCATTGTGGGGGTTTGGGCCATTCTGCAGCACAATGTACTACCCCCTATTTGCAATCTTTGTGGGGATGACGAACATGGTTTTCAAGAGTGTCCGTGGGCGGCACATAATTCAGATGATATGTCTGACCATGATATTTTATTGACTGAAGCACAGAAGCCATTTAGACAGTCTGAGGGAAGTGATGATGATGATGCCCCCTTCCAATCTAGACATAGAGGGAGGGGTAGAGGTGGTAACTACAGTTCTAGAGGGGTTGGATACAGACATCAGATGGGGCCCCAGGGTATAAACATTCCCCCCCGACTAGTGAGATGGATCAAGCTGTTATACAATCTGAAGTGGTTCCAGATTAAGTAGACACCCGGTTTGCCACTCCCCAGGGTTCCCCTAAGCGGGCTCCAGTATGGAGCACATCCAGTTCACAAGACAAACAGAATGAGGAGGTTATGCTGGGTTCCCAGGGAGAATCCCCTGGTATTGAGGTTGGGATTGTCCCCCCCAATTCCCTTTTGGCTGAAGGTTTTCTACCAGTACAGTATAAATTACCTCTGTCCCCCCTGCCCCTTTTCAGCCTTTTCTTCATGGGGTGAGCAGGTGGATAGGGATGATCCTATGGAAGAGGATGTGTCCTCCTCCCCTTGAGTTGTGGCCATTCCTAAGCTAGATCCCCTAAAATCTAGGGTAATTGAACCTCAAAAGAGAGTGCCGAGGTCGAGTAAAAAAGTATGAATATTCATCCCTGAGCCTATCCATCTGCAGATAGCTAGTATTAATGTGAACAGCATTCACTCTGATTATAAAAGGAAAATGACCTTTGGTATTTTACACCAGTTGGATTTTGATGTTTTCTTGCTCCAAGATGCTAGACTTCATACCCTGACAGAGGTTTCTCAGGCGACCTGGGACTGGAAATGGAGTCCCTCTTATTGGTCAGTGGGCATGGAAACATGTTGTGGGGTGGGATTTTGTTTCCGTTCCACAAATGTTAAAGTATTAAGAATGGTGGATATTGATCCCGGTAGAGCGTTTTTGCTAGATGTAATTATTAATTCCTTTTCTAGTAGATTGCTTAATGTTTATGGACCCCAGACAAAATCCTTAAGGATTGATTTATTAACAAAAGTACAGCCTTATCTGCAAACAAGTAGACAGATTTTTTTGGAGGAGACTTTAACATAAATTTCACACAAGGGAATTTACGAGAAAAACAATATTGTGATAAGACCCTTTTACGGAAAGTAGTCACACAAGCTGGTTTAAAAGATTTCCAGGAGGGTGAACATCAGTCTGGGAAGGCTACCTTTTTTAAGGGTAGCTTTTCCTCACAGATTGATTTTCTGTTTCTTAAACAATCATTAACAGATTTTCAAACTTTTATTGTTCCGATTGAAACCTCGAATCATATGTTAATAGGGGTGCGAATAGCTGTACCACCAGGTAGAGAAGCTGGGCCGGGATTTTGGAAATTGAATGTCACCTTATTAGAAAATTCTGTAGTGCTGGCAGCTTTTAGATCTCTGGTGAGAGATAAAGCTACTACACTTCTCTTATATGATGATGTAGGACTTTGGTGGGAGGACTTGAAACACTTTATGGTAAGTTTTGTTCCACTACAGGGACAAACCCAAGCAGCAGCATCTTATAAACGATATTTAGTATTAAGGAGAGATTTGGGACTCTTGATGTCCAGGCAGTGTACTGAGGGGATAGACCTCAGGGATGAAATTGACTTTGTCAAAATTTAAATGAGGACATATCAATACGATCGACTTAGTTCCTTGCAAAGAGAACAGACATTTGGAACACAAGTAAAGGCTGAAAGCATTAATCCCTTTGTGAGTAGTCACTATAGATGGGAGGAAAAAATTGATAAAAGGTTTGAAATCCTCACAAGGGTCATTGGTTATGGACGATGCAGGAATTATGGGTGAAATTGCACAGTATGTGGAGACCCAGTTTGGGACCCCGGTAGAACAATCCTAGTTTACCTCTATGATATTGCTGGCGGCTGATATCCCTTCTTTGGCCACGGAGTTTCGAGGATCTTTGATAGCTCCTTTTACACAAATCGAACTGACACAAGTGATACAGGGTCTGCATAGTGGGATATCACTTGGTTCAGATGGTTTACCAGGTGAAGTATACACTGTGCTATGGGAGATTATCCTACAGGAACTTTTGGCTGTGTATAATTTTTTTCAAGCTGAATGTTGTTTACCGACCAGTACGTATGAGAGTTTGTTGATTTTTTTACATAAATCTGGGGATACTAGTGACCTTAACAATTGGCGCCATTACTTTATTAAATACTGATTTTAAAATATTTGCTAAATTACTGGGGAATAGATTTGCTCAGGTGATGGAGGATTTAATTAATCCCATGCAATTTTGTTCAGTGCCAGGGAGACGAATAACAGAGGCTTTGCTATTTCTTCGAGAAGTAGTAGAGGGGGATGCAGGGAATATTTTGGGATAGAGGACAGGGTACCTGGTCAAGTCTAGACTAGGCCAAAGTGTTCAATAGAGTTTCCCATTCATTTTTATGGGACTGTTTAGGCGCTTATGGAATTCCTAAGGATTTCGTTGATTTATTGGAACTATGTTATGCGTTGGCATATTTAGTACACTTTGATAATGGGATAAGGGGACTAAAAATCCGAGTGCAGAGAGGGGTTCGCCAAGGTTGCCCCCTGAGCCCACTTCTGCATGTTTTTACGATAGATCCTATTATGAGACTAATTCAAAGATCTCCAATGATCTATGGGTTGACTGGTGGGTATCCACATACTTGTAAGGTAGTGGCATATGCAGATGATCTTTGTCTATTGTTTCAGGCTGGGCAGTCTTTGGTAAGGGCAAGATGTCTTATACAAGCAGTAGGACAGGTAACTGGGGCTAGTTTAAATATTGAAAAGACAAAATGTATTGATTTAATGGGCTTTCAGGACTCCCATCAGGAGGTGGGGGGTTGTACAGTAGCAATGGCCCCATGTAAAATTTTAGGGATTTATTATGGGGGAAGGGATATGGCGGGGTATAATTGGGGTAGGCTGCTCTCTTTGAGGAATGAGATGGTAGGCAGATGGAACCGATAGAAGGTAGCTAAGAAAAAACGGGTACATCTTATTCGAACGTTTTTGACACTGCTTTTTTTATGTATTAGTGCAGTCTTTTTGGTCCCTAAGTGATTGGAAGTTTCTCTGCTGGGATGTTTTTTCTCTTGTTTTTGGGGTAGCCATTTGAATCCAGTCAAACAGAATGTTTTATATAAAGATATTAAATGTGGAGGGGTTAATATGATCAATCCCATTTTGTGTTTTTTTTACAGTTTTCTTACATGTGAATGTATTTCCCTTAATGAAGGGTACTGCACAGCAGTGGGGAAAATGGAGATACTCCTTACTTCAAGGAACGCATTTGAATTCCCTTCTCCTATTTCTACAGTTACTGCCATTAAGCAAGCTTTTGGACTTGATCTTATTGCAAGTGGGGTAAAAACCATGGACTGGTTCATCTCTAAAGGAGGCAGGTTGGACTATGAATGAGAAGGGGCAGTGGGTCCCTGATCCTATTTGGGATGCAGCATCTTTCTCTCAGTTATCTACTGAATTAGGATGGTGCCCCACAATAGGGAAGGAAGTGCCTGCTCAGACTCAAACAGAAGTTCTCCTTCCATTAGAACACACTCTTGATAAGTCAGCTACTCCTTGCTCAGAAACACAGGCACACTCTGGAGGGCAAGTGAAGGATGTAGCACAGTTGGAAGTTATCCTTAAGCCTCAGGAAAGTTCAGTGCCACTTGTACAAACTTCACAACAGACACTGTCTCGGGATGCCCCCCCCCTTCAAGCACCAACATTAAAGTCTGTGGAGCTCAAGAATGATATATCTGTACCCCTACCCTCTGTGCACGATGAAGCTCCATCAGAGAAATCTCAACAACCACTGCTCTCTGACCTCTTTAAGTTTAATTCGTCTGAGCCATTGCCACGGCAATATGCAGTTCGCCTTAATTATAAAGGAGGCCTGGACACTCACCTGGGTCACCAATATGTGGGAAAAAACTAATTAAGGACTCATTATGGTTTTACCTAGCAGATGTGTTTGCCTTTATCCACATCTCAGGAGAGGACATATTTGATATCAGTTTTCGTTCTGTGACCCTGCTGGAATTTTTCTGGTCCCGATATAATCAAGTTAAAACCTCCCCTCTTTGGATTTCTTTTATGGCCATCCCACTGACAAAGCCCCTTACAAAATCGGTAACTATCATGTTCCGCAATGAAAACCTTCCACTTAGTGCCATATATCACTGGGTACAGCAGAAGTGTCAAGTACTAGCCCTCCCAGTGGCCATTCTAGATGACGAACAGTTCTGGACCGGGGGATGGAAATTTCAGGTGAAATTAAATCAGACTGATGAAGGGATTACACATATCCCAAACTGTTTTTTCCTTGATCGTGACAGAGGAGTGTGCTACTATCCAGGACAACTCCGGGCTTGTTACCGGTGTGGGGCTCGCACCCACTTGTCCAGTGTGTGCGATAAACTGCACTGCAGTCCTTGTAATGAAGTTGGACATATCAACTCTAACTGCACAAATTACCTTAGGTGTAATTTGTGCGAAGAACAAGGACATCTCTATAAAAATTGCCCCAGGGCAGCAATTAATAAAGAGCAATCTTTGGACCCTGAGGATTTGAGAAATAAGGCACAGGCAGCTGGCAATGAAGATCGTACTCTTCCCTCACTGCAGATTTCCCAGGATATAGGTGCAGTACCCACTACAGAGCTGGCTCGTTGATCTAGTGACGTTGAGACGAAACCATCTGGGAAAGATATAGCCCTAGATCAAATGAAAGCATCAGAAATGATTCCCTTCCCTTGCTGCAGCCAGTCTGTTATACTGATCCTGGGGAACAATATGGCATTATGGAACAAAAGCAGATAGCTCCCCCCCCCCAGCTCTCTTGTATCTAAACAGAGAAAGTCGTCTAGAAGATTGACTAAGGAAGATCTACGGCAACCAGTGGAAACATCGAACTCTTATGCACTGTTGGAACCTAAAGAATGGGGGGGGAGTCAGACCCTGAGGATGATTCCAAGGAAGCAATGGAGATAGGCATCACATAGTCTCAACCGGCAGAAAACTTTACTCTGGAAAAAAGAAGAAAAAGAGAAGGAAAAGTTAGTGTTTAATCAATCCTGCTGAACAAGGCTACCACTTCAGTGGCAACATTCAATTGCCACAATTTGCTTAACAATAAGTGATGTTTACCTATAATTCAGTTACTCCGTGATTTAGATAGAGATATTATCTTTCTCCAAGAAACTTGGATGACCTCAGTTTTTCAGCTTCAGGCTTTTAAATCAGAATGGCTGTGGGGGCCATCCTATTGGTCGTTTGGGTGTGATAAAGCTGATGGGGTGGGTATTCTTTTTACAGGTAATTGCTTCACTCTATTCTGCCTCCTGGATCTTGTTCCAGGATGAGTCCTCATTCTGGATGGCTACCTGGATGGAGAACCATGCAGGTTAATTACTGTATATGCCCACCAATTAAAAGCAGACAGAACAAATCTTTTCTCCCAAATAAATTCTATCTCCATACACAAAAATTATTATTTGTGGAGGGGATTTTAACTGTAGTTTGACCTCCCCTAAGACTCCACTTTCATGTGTTAAGGTATATGGTGACTCCTTGGCATTCCAAACATTTATTTCTTCAGCTGACCTTTAAAACTGTAATGCACATATTTTGCAAGCTAAATATTTTATTTATAAGAGGGCTCAATATACCACTATTATTGACTACCTTTTTGTTTCTCGCCATCTTAAGATTACGGCTACCAAACTTTGCCCAATTGAATATTCAGACCACCAGATGGTTATTTCTACTTTAAATTCAGATACACTCTCCCCCACCTTTCAGTTACGATGGAAATTGAACACCCACATCCTTAAAGAGTCTAAAATACAGTTAGCAGTCAAAAGAATACTAGCTACCCGAGCATCAGTCATTGATCTCTATGATGATTTTGGTGACTGGTGGCTCCAAACAAAAACCGATCTTTCCCAATATTTTAAATACTATGGGGAAACATAGGATGGAATCTCAATATTTTAAATATTTAACCTTAAGGAAAAAGTTTCAACACTTGCTGTCATCAATAGCGGATCTAGGGGGATTTAGAGGGTGCAGGTGCACCCCCATTGTAACTTACTTCCTTGCTACAGCTGCATTTCACATTGCTGGAGAAGTCTAATATATTGATTGTAAGAAAATATACAATCAAAAAAAATAGATTACATTTATATTTTCAGTCAAAAATTTAATGGAAAAGATAATATAAAGGATTAAAAAAATGTCAAAAAGTTGTGTATCAAGTATGCACACCACCACAGCACCCCCATTGTAAAATACTGGATCCGCTACTGGCTGTCATCCACTCTACCAGTAGGCTGTGACCTGCTGTCCCAAATACATTTACTTAAAGCTGAAATGCAGAAATTGCAGTGCGATCATGCAAGTTCTATAAGAGCAGAATTATCATATGGGACCCAGAAAGTACCAATTTTTAACCCATGTGATGCTTGTAAGTCACATAGACATGCTGCTTCAATCTTTAGCCTAAAATCTAGCAGGGGAACTGAGCAGTGGCAGCTCTACACCAGGACCCGCCAGGGCACGTGCCCTGGTAAAAAACTGCTGTGCCCCAGTTGGTGCCCCATATGGTGCAGAGCTTCCCCCATAGTAACAATATATCAGTGCCCTGGCTGCTATGTGTTGTGCCCCAGCTGTGCCCTGGTAACCATTCGTGGCTAGAGCCGCTACTGGAACTGAGATGACTGCTGTTATTGACATTTTTGAAGTAATCATGGATGCCCATAATGTCATTCATTCTGAGCCCTTGGAGAATGCCCATTATCTCTCTGATTTGCAGCAACAAGCTATTTCTCTTCAGGATTCTGACTCTGTTATCACAGCAATCACTTCCCATGAAATTCTAGCTGTTATTCAATCCAGGAAACTGGGAGCAGCCCCTGGGTTGGATGGATTGCCTTATGAATTTTATAAAACCTTTGCCCCTGAATTGGCGTTGTGTCTAGAGAAAGTTTTTAAGTTTTTTTTTCCCTCTCAAAATAAGGTGCCCCCTCAATTTTCTAAAAGTTTGACTGTTTATTTATTCAAATCTGGAGACCGTTCTTTGTTCCAGAACTGGAGGCCAAGTAGCCTCCTGAACGGAGACTTTAACATTTTGGCACAAATATTGCATTTTTGATTAAGAAAGCTGGCAGTAAACATTATTCACCCCCCTACAATATTGTAGCATGCCGGATAGATCTATTCATCACTCTCTGATTATTTAGAGAGAAATTTGTGAATACCACCAAAGAAAACAATTACCAGGCTGGGTTATATCCCTGGATCAACAGAAAGCATTTGATATCGTGGATCATTCTTTTCTTTTTAGTATATTAAAGGCTTATCATATTCTCCCACTCCTTTATTGATAAAATACGGATACTTTATGCTCAGGCTTGTTGGACTCCATACATAAGAGGGGGTCATAGGGCCAGAGAGCATTGTTCGGCAAGGGGTGCGTCAAGGGTGCCCCTTGCTGTACATATTTTCTCTTAATCCTTTCTTACAGAAACATATAGGAAATGTGAAAGTACAGGGCTTGACTGAGGATGAAGCTAAAATCTTAGCTTATGCTGATGATACCTGCCTCCTCTTAAAGGATTTAGGTAGTATTAGGGAAGCCTGTAATGAGATAAGGCAATATTCTTCAGCTTCTGGAGTGCAGCTGAATCTTTCCAAATGTAATGCTATATCAGTTACCCCTCAACCTAATTCCCCTGATATGGGGGAAACTTCCCAGTGATACATGACCAGATTAATATTTGAGGATTGATATTTTCGTATTACAATATGGCATACATAAATTGGATGTTGGGCCTACAGAAATGTGAAGCGAAAGTCTCCAGGTGGAAAGGATGGAAATTATCTACATTAAAAAGGATCTCCATTATAAAAAAAAGTTTTACTTCCTAACTTGTCGCATGTTGCCACAATCTTCCCATGCCCCTTATCTTTAGAAACTAGGCTTTATAGTATATTTGTTTATTTTTGTTTATTTGTACATCGGTTTACAACCTTTGAGCCAGAGACTCGTTTCCAAAGGTACCTCGTCACAAAGAGGACAAACACAGTACAACATTTAGTTACATCATTGTAGTTACAACTTTTTACATCATTTCGGTCACAGTTTAGGCAGATATATGCAGTAATTACTTTGTTACAATACCAGTGTTACAAGTTTGGTATTCACAGGTTATTACAGTTATTTGGATAAGATTGAGAGATAAGCATACATTGGTTAAGCAGACAATTAGTCTTGAGCAGATACTGCTAGGTTAGTAAAAACAGGTGGCTATGGGACAAGGTAGGTGATAAGTTTGGGAGGCAAGCCACTCTGGGAGTTTTGTCAGTTTTTGTTGTGGAGCTACTCAGAGAGTTTTGTCGGGTACAATGAGCTGGAAACACCTACGGCCAGGGACAAGCACAGCTACGCATGTTAAATAGCTGACTTCAAGCGGTTTTGAAGCAGGAGATTGTACGGCTATCGGTGATGGAGCTGGGGAGAGTGTTGTACCAGGAGGGGGCTCTGTAACAGAAGGATCGTTGACCATGAGTAGTCCTGGTCCTAGGGACAAACAGGGTGGCCTTGGAGGAGCTACGAGTTTGGACTAAGGGTTGAGCTAGGTGGATATTTTTCAACATGCTGTGGGGTAGTTGCCTTAACCCGGTAAAGAGGGGTTTCACATACCTTCCATGTGAAAAAGGAGGCTTGGGAATGATTGACCCAGTTGTTTTTTTTTTCATTCATTGTTTTGGAAACACTCTGTCAAGAGTCCATGGACTATGCCCAATACCTTGGTCCATAAATGGTATGGTAACAATTGGACTCACTTTATGACAAAATGGGTTGAACCCTCCCTAAAATTCTTGGCACTATTATTGGTTCCGGAATAATTGAAACCTTCCATACAGAAGCTACTTAAATGGAATGTTCCGAAATCATTATTTTTTGCTTCATCTAGAGTACAGTTATATCAATATGTCCTGGGCATGGCTGGACTATCCTCTCCTGAATTTAAAAAATTGTCAGCCGCAAAAAAAGGCAAAGTAATGGCCCTATTAAATGAAAAAGGGATCCTGGACCATGTGTGGGAGATAATATGGTTACGTGCCTATGGGAGATGACATGTCAGGGGAAATTATAAACATAAATCGATGGCAGAGCACTCATGTCCTTTTCTGGGGCGTGGAGCCCTGGAGAAAACAATGGAGCATTTTTCTCTACATTGTGTCTTTTCCCATAACCTTTGGGTATTCTTGGCCACGATCCAGAAACTGCCGTGGATACAAAATATTACGTATGAAGCATTGGTGTTGGGAGATTATCCCAGTAGACTGACTAACTGTAATCCTGTGACACTATCTGTATTTTTTGCAGTGTTAAAATACTATCTATGGAATGCAAGGGTACAGTAGGTAATCCGACAGCAACAAATGCCCTTTATGGTTTTTAAAATGATTTGTGAAAAGGCATTTCAAGCCATTTGGGATGGAGAAGTGGGAAAAATATGGGGTACCTGTGACATGTTTGTGATGGAAGGGTCTTTCCTTCTTTATTAAATTTAAATGACTTTACTCTTAGGTCTTAAATGACATGTGAAAATGATATTACTACTTTATCACAAAGGCAAATGGTAATTTCCTTGTATTATTTAAATTTTCTTTGAGAGTTTAATATTGCTGTAAATATGATAACTTGTTAGTTTTAATTTTAATTTCTGCCTTTTTTTCTTTTTTTCCCTCCTTTTTGGAATGCTTATTTAAATCCCTTCCTGTTTTTTGATTTGTAACAACTTTTGTTATTCTGTATATGGTATAGTATTCATTAACAAAAACACCCCTACTCTTTTCAAGAGGTACCATGGGATCTTTAACATCCACCTGAACAGGCAGATGGGACCTCGGTTTAACGTCTCATCCGAAAGATGGCACTTCAGAGTGCAGCACCCCCCCTCATGCTGCACTACAGTGTCAGTACTGGGATTTAACCCAAGTGCCTGGTGTGGGGATGGAACCCACAGCCTTCTGATCTCCTGTTCTCAGAGGCAAGTGTGCTACCTGCTGAGCCACTGATACTTCACAGTGGTGGATAGGGTTAGAAACTGGTTAATGGATAGGAGACAGAGGGTGGTGGTTAACAGCACTGACTCTGAGGATAGGAGAGTAACCAGATGGTGTTCCAGGGCTTAGTACTGGAACAGGTCACCTTCAATGTCTTCATAAACTACATTGCAGAAGAACTGGAAGGGAAGGTATGCCTTTCTGCAGATAACACCAAACTCTGTAATAGGGCAGACACTCAGGAGGGGTTGAAGAAAATGCAGAGGGATCTTTGGAAACTTGAGGAGTAGTCAAGAACATGGCAGATGGCGTTCAATGCTAAAATGTGCAAAATCATACACCTAGGGCGTAGAAACCGCAGGAATTAAGTATTGGACAGGGGGAGGTACTGACAGTCACTAAGCAGGAAGGGAACCTTGAGGTTTTTATTTATTTATTTTATTTGAAAATTGGTAACTGGGAAAGGCACATTGCGCCAAAGCTCATTTCCAGGTGCGACCCAGAAGAGAGACATGTACAGAAAAAAATAAAAGAATTGGATAAGTTACAAAAAGCTGTTGTGTACAAATAAAAGGTAAATTGGAATAGATTGCACAAGAATAAAATACAATTGCAAGGAAATTATTATAATAATGTACAATACAGTTCAGGATATTTATAACGAGAATATATAGAGTAGCAAAGGACTTATACAGGACTTGTGCAATAAAGTACACTGCTGTGCAGGATAGTTATCATACCTGATGACCTCAAGGTGGCAGGGTAGTATGACAAAGCAGTGGGTAGGACCAGTGGGACGCTGGGATACATAGGGAGAGGTATCACCAGCAGGAAGAGGGAGGTGGTGCCACTATATCGCTCGCTGTTGAGACCCCAACTGAGGTATTGTGTCCAGTTCTGGAGGTCACACCTCAGAAAGGACGTACTGTAGATAAGGTGGAGGCAGTCCAGAGGACAGTAACTAAAATGGTGCAGGGGTTGCACCAGAAACCCTCCAAGGAGAGACTGAGGGATCTCAACATGTATACCTTGAAAGAGGGGTGAGCAAGAGGGGACGCGATAGAGACCTACAAGTACCTCACAAGGGTAGACAGGATGCATGAGGTAGTCTGTTTCAAATGACAAAAACACCAGAACCAGCGAGTATGCAATGAAGCTTTGGGGGGGGGGGGGTTAAGAAGTGAAAAAGAGCTACTTCACTGAAAGAGTTGTAGACGTCGGAAACAGACTGCTAGTAGAAGTGGTGGAGGCAAAAACAGTAGGGAGCTTCAAGTATGCATGGGTTAGACATTGGAAATATTAGTAAACAGCAAGGGAGGAGGGAGGGTTGCCAGAGACCAGTTAGACTCTGTGGAGACAGACTAGGCAGAGACCATCAAGGCGAATCTAGCCAGGAGTAACATACTAACTTGCCAGTAGAATAGGCCTAACGGTCTTTCGTGTCTGTTCGTTTGGTCAGCCCCCACCCTGGAAGCTGACCTTGCTGCCCCCCTCGCCCTCTCTGGCTTCTCCCTTCCCAGTCCTGGATATTCTTGCTGCACTAGATTTTGCTTCCAGAACACTTCCCCTATACCTGTCTCATCCCCTCTTGAACCCCTCCACCATCTCTGCCTCCATCAGCCCCCTTGGCAGCGCATTCCATGGCTCCACCACCCTCTCAGTGAAGTAGCACCTCTCCTTTCTCCCTGAACTCTCCAGCAGCTTCCATCCATGCCCCCAGTTGCCCCTCCTTCCTTCCAAGTACCCGAGTGCTCCTCCCCATTTACCCCTTCATGTACCTGGAGACCTCTATCGTGTTCTACCGGTCTTTTCTCTCTTCCAATGTGTGCATATTTAGCTCTTCAAGCCTCTTCTCATAGGTCCTGTCCCCCAAGCCCCAAATCATTTTGGTTGCCCTCCTCTGGACCCTCTCCAGGAGTTCAGTGTCCCTCTTTAAGTGTGGCCTCCAAAACTGCACACAGTACTCACGGTGTGGCAGCACCAAGAAGTTATACAGAGGGAGTATCACTTCCCTCCTTCTGGAGGTGATCCCCCTAGCAATGCATCCCAGCATCCTGTTGGCCTTGGCCACTGCCCTCCTACAAGTCTCCGAGTTGTTCATCTTGACATCCACCACCACCCCAGGTCCCTCTCAGCCATCGAGACTTGTAGCATTCGCCCCCCAGGGTGTACACTTGGCCCAGATTTCTGGCTCCCAAGTGCAGTACCTTGCATTTCCCTGCATTGAACCTCAGCTTCCACTTTATAGATCACCTTTCCAAAGCCTCTAGGTCCCCCTGTAGGGCCACCTTCCCATTCTCCCTGTCCACCACCGCCCCCAGTTTTGAGTCATCCGCAAAGAGACTCATCTCACTCCTGATACCCATCCTTATGTCAGAGACGTAGGCGTTGAACAGGAGGGGCCCAAGGACCGATCCCTGTGGGACCCCGCTAATGACCCTTCTTGCGGATGAGGCTATCCCGCCAGTCCTGGAGCCAGTTGCCTATCCATCTGATCATCTGGTTCCCCACCCCCATTTCTGCCAGCTTATCCAACAGGCCCCCATGAGGAACAGAGTCAAATGCCTTGCTGAAGTCAAGAAAGAGGATGTCCACCAACCTACCCAGGTCCAAGGCACTCGTCACCCAGTCATAGAACCCCACAAGATTTGTCTGACATGATTTCCCCAAGATGAATCCATGCTGTCTATCATCCAGGCACCCCGACTTTTCCAGGTCCCCCCCAGCCTCTCCTTGACAATGCCCTCCATCACCTCGCCCACCACCGATGTCAGGCTGATGGGCCTATAGTTCTCTGCCACCTTTCTTGATCCCCCCCTTGTGGATAGGCATTATATGCACCACCTTCCACTCCTGGGGCACCCACCCTGTCCTCAGAGAGATGCTGAAAACTCTGCCAGGGGTTTCGCCAGGACATCCACCAGTTCCTTCAGTATTCTGGGATGTAATTTATCTGGCCCCAGTGCTTTCTCCATCTTAAGGGACCTGAGGGCTTCCCATACTCTCTCTGCCATGATTTCCTCCTCCGCTACCTTGTCCCCTTGCTTAGCCTTCCACCTTCCTGCCAGTGATGCCCCCTTCTCTCTTCAGACTCGCCGATCAGTAAGGGTCCCCCCTCCTCAGTTTCACCGTCTCCTCCCATGTATGATGCAGCCCCCCCATTTTCCTTGGTGGAAACTGAGGTGAAGTACTCATTTAGTACCTCAGTCTGCTCCCCCGGGTCTTGTGCCCATCCCTCCACTGTTTTAATTCTGCTAATCTGCCCCTTCACCCTTCATTTTTCCCCAGTGTACCTAAAGAACCCCTTGTTCCCTCTCCTAATTTCCTTGGCCAGGTTCTGCTCCTTCCTTGCCTTAGCTGCCCTCACCACCCTAGTGGCCCTTCTGGCCATCAGCCCATACTCCCCTCAATCCATTTCACTCCTTGAGCACTTGAACTGCCTATAGGCCACCTTCTTTCCCCTCACCACCTTCTGAACCTCCCTGGTCCACCTGCAGGGTTTTTGGGCCCTACCACATTTTCGTCTTACTCTTGCACAGGTGCTGGTAGCCTCCTGCACCCCCCTCCTGATGATTATCCACCGACTGTCAGTGTCCATGTCTGGCCCAATCCCATCCAAATGCTCCTTAAGGATCCTTCCCATTTCCTTGAAATCTGCCCCCCTGAAGTCAGTTACCTCCGTCTTTGTGCAGCCTTCGACCCCTCCTAGGTCCAGGCAGAACCAGACTGTGGCATGGTCGCTCCCCGCCAATGGGTCCCTTACCTCCAGGCCCCCAATCTGGTCACTGTCTGCCAGGACCACATTCAGTACCTGTGCATCCCTGGTCGGTTCCCCCACCTTCTGAGTTAGGAACGCATCCTGAAAGACATCCAGCAACCTCTGTTCCCTGGCCACCGAGGATGTCATAGTCTCCCAATCTGTTCCTGGCATGTTTAAGTCCCCCAATGCCACCACCCTTCCCCTGCCCAATCTGCAGTGTCTCCCAACATCTTCCAGCAGACTCTCCTCTAGCTCCTCCGCCAGTGCAGGGGGTCTATACACCACTCCTATTTTTACTCTCTTGCCCCCTCCTTGTTATCAAGGTGACCCAAATCACCTTCACAGTTCCCTCTGCCTCCTCTACTCCTCCTATGCTAATGCAGTTTTTGACTATTATTGCTACCCCACCAACCCTTCCCTCATCCCGTCCTTCCTGAACATGGCGTTCAGGTCCCAGTCATGCCCTGTGGTGGCCCAGGTCTCAGTGACCACTGCCACATCCACTGTTCCCTCAGTTAGCATCACCTGGAGCTCAGGCATTTCATTGCCCAAGCTCCTGGCATTTAGCAGGACTACCTTCCACCCTTTCCCTATACTTCCATTTCCCCTGCTCGCGTTCCCATGGGGATTCTGTCTTCCCCTGGTCTGCACCTTACCAGTCGGGCTTTTCCCACATTCCTCCAGCTCCTCAGGGGAGTGGAGACAGAGTCCCTCCTTTATCAGACCCCCCTCAACAGCCTTTTCTCCCATCCCTCCCCCTTTCACAAGTTTAAACCCCACCTTTCACCAATGAACTCCTCTACTTTCAACTTAAGGATTTCCTTCCCCCCAAATTGAGATGGAGCCTATCTCTAGCATACAGCCCCTTATCCTCCCAGGTCTCCCCCAATCCCCCATCAACTCATACCCTCTGGCCCCACACCACTCGCTAAGCCACTGGTTTAACTCCCTAATCTTCCTTTTGTGTTCCACACTAGCCCTTGGCACCGGCAGGATTTCCAGAAGGAAATTGTAGTATTCTGTGCCATGACAGGCCCGGGCAAGCTCGAACCTGCTTATATCTCTAGCTTGCTATTTCCTCAATGTCATTGGTACCCAGGTGGACCAGTATGTCCAGGAACCCCACAATTCTTTGCCAGCTGATATACCTCATGCTTAGCCCTGTATGCCATTAGTCCAGGGAAGCATTTTGTTCTAACTGGGCAGGCTTCCTCCCTATCCCATTTGATACCCCAATCATGGAATCCCCAACAGGAGCACTCTGACCGCCTCCTTTCCTCCATTTACCCCTTCCTGTCCCTCATCCTTTCTACCAGCCCCTCCCCAGCCGGCTCCTTGCTTCTCCCCTATCTGGGTGCCACCTGCCACCCCTCCTTATTTACCCTGGTCACCCCTCCCTCTGATCCTATGCCCTCCTCCTCCCGAGTATCCTTCTGTACCCCGCTACCCACCCCCCGCCACCACTGCGACTGGTCCTTCCCCACATCTGCTAAACTAGCCTGACTTATCCTTCCTCCCTTCCTTCCCATTTCCGCTCAGCCCCTCCTGCCTGTCGCTGCTCCTGGCCTAAACTCAGCTCCCTTTACTGTATCCTCCTTGTACTTCTGGTCTTTCTCCTTGCCCTTTCCTCCCAACTGATCCTTTTCCTTGCGCTTTCCTCCCTCTATACCCCCTCCTGCTCTGATCCCCTGCTCCCCCTGTTTTCTCACATTCCAAGTTCTCCTGCTCTTCCTGCTATCTGGCCTCCTCCTGCCCCACCTCCTTTCCATCTCTAACCACCCCTGTCATGGCTACATCACCCCCTGCATCCTCAAGCAGAAGAAGAGAACTGAAGCGGTTACTGAGCTTAAGGTCCGATCCACCTCCCCACCTTGCTTCCTTCTGTCCAGCCCCAGCCATCTGTCTGCTTCCCTGAGAATGTCCTTCCTTTGGCCCCCCTTTGTGGGGGTCCCCAGATACCTGCCTGCTTCCTTGGTAGTGTCCTCCTTTAAGGCCCCCTCTGTCAGGGTCTCTATGCGACCCCAGAGCACTCTCCTGCACTCCTTTCCCTATGCCCATGCCCCTAGTGCTTGTTGCAACCCCGTGGGAGAGCCCCTGCCCTATTCCTCAAACACACTTCCTCCCAGCTGCCTCCTAACTCCCTCAACTTGCTCCCTAACCTGTGCCAGCTGGTAGCACACTGGGCAACCACCGAACTTTCAAGCCCAGTCCAGTATCATGGCCACCTCACACCCTGTGCACCCCACCACCCTCCCAAAGATGCCTGCCCTGATGACGTGTGGTCCCATCCCCCTCCAAGTAGGTTTCCTTGGGTGAGTCACCAGGTTCCCAACTAGTCCAAGATACACCCTTCCCCACTAATTGGGTCACCCACTAATCCTAGATACAGTCCCACAGTAAACGGGTACCCCTGTTACTAGGTGCAGTACTACACAGTAAACTTATAAGGGACGTGTACAACTCCCTAAGCTCCTCTCTCCCAGCCTTTAAACCCCATCCCCAGTGGCTAGAACTACATGAGCTACACCTGAATCCTTTCCCTCCAATTGCAGGGTAGGTGTTCCCCTGTAAATGAGCCGAGCTCTGGGGAGGGAGGAAGGGAGGGAGAGTGGGGAGGTGGGATTAGGGTCTACACCCGACTCTCACGAGAGTGTATCAGCCCTGGCAACACAATCCCAGCTCTCCTCAGTTTAAACTCAGAAAACAGAATTACTTGAGCAGCAGCTATTATCCCACAAAATCTTCTGGTAGCGTAGACTGCTCCTCCCCCTCTGCAAACTGAATCACACACTCCTAGCTCCCCACAGTTTAAACTCAGAAAACAGAATTACCAGCAGCAGCTATTATCCCACAGAATCTTCTGGTAGTGTAGACTGCTCCTCCCCTTCTGCAAACTAGTCTGGCCTCAGTATGTAACGTACTTTGCATGGCTCAAAGTGTTTCATGCAACAGTTTCATTTTGTCATTGAAGTGTGCTTCAAAAGGTGGGTGTCAAGCCTGAACCCCTATATTTCAGAAACTAAAAACCTGTTCTAGCACTGTAGCTCTTCCTGCCTTGTCCTAATGTTAGGGGCAAAAATGGAAGGAGAATTCAAGAATGCGTGGGATAGACATAAGAGTACTCTCACAGTAGGGAAAAGAGGGTAAGCTGCAGATCAACTAGGGTCTATGGTACTGCATTAGGTAGGGAAAAGGGGCAGACTAGGTGGACCACATGGTCCTTATCTGCCGTCACCGTCTATGTTTCTATGTTGAGAGGACCCAGGCTATGTCTTCCATTTGCAGAGTGTATTGTCTTAGTCTTTTGAACATTCAGCAGTAGTTTGTTGTGAAGTCATCAACTGTGAAACAATTCAAAGAAGTCTACTCAGATGGGATGACCCCTGTGATGCATCGTCTTTTCACAGGGGCAGAGGGGCAGGTCCCAGGGACAGCTGCATAATGCATATATGATATATCTATTTGACAAAGTGTTACAATTATTCATATAGTCCTAGAAAAACAAATCCTGTTGGATAAATACAGCTGTGGTAGTTGAATTGGCAGCAGTAACAAATAGCATGGAAGCCCACTGGATTCAGATGCCAAAAAAGCAATCTTGTCTGCACTTGCCAGAAAGCTTCACAATGTTTTGTTCTCCTCCACTTGCTATCTGTTGATATTTGCAGTGTTCCAAACCACTGCTAGTCCAGCCATCCTGAAATTGGTTATAGGCACCATGGTATCTCTGACATTACAGCTTCTGGCCAGTTACCTTCTGGGGCACTACTTAAAGGAATGACCAGGTGCATTATGGGGCTCTTTCCTCTTGGCATGAAGGATGATATCTATGTGGGGTGGCTGTGTTTAGAATCCCACTGGAAAGATGAGAAATATTTTAGTTCCTCATTTAGGGAGAGGGGCCAAAATGATTTGCTGCAGGGACAGTATACACTTCCAAATGTAAAATGTTTTTGATTGCCTAACTACCCAAAACTGTGTAGAAAGTGTAAGTATAAATTAGGGGTGCTCAGATTTGCTGAAATCCATTCTGATAATATTTTTTCAGGATTTTGGAAGATCCAATTCTGAATTGGAATCCAAAATTCTAGGAATCCTAGCCTACAACAAGTCCTTCTTGCATGCTATCAGGACTGGATTTTGGATTCTGGAGTCAGGGAATATGAATCCAATTTGATCATTGTCAGGAATTAGGATTTTTCAGTTCCAAAAATCTTGAATCCAAAAAACGGATCAGAATTTGACAGATTTGATTCCATTAATCAGGTTCCGAGCAGTGCAAGTGGAACTATGACTTAAAGCCACCACATCGTTTTTTTTCCTGCGATAATGTTTGTCTGGGAAAAATATTAAGATAGTTGTAACCCCTAGATGGCACTAGGCCAAGGGATACGACCCCTGCCTGCATGACCAAGCGCAGGTTAAGGGGCCTGGGTACTAAAATCAGATGCCTCCACCTGGAGGACAGGGTCAGTGGTAGCGTAGCTGCCATGGGTACAGCCCTCCGGGACACTGTTACCCTCCTCTGTTCCATCTAGTGGCTTATATGGTTCACTGAATTCACAATTGCAATTAACACCTGACAATGGATTTAACCTCACATTTGTTGCACTTACCACAAGGGCTAATTTAGCTGGCTTGGCCCTGGAGACCCCCGGTAAAATGAGATTTAACACAACAACCAACAGTATTTCAATGCAGTCTGTACAGAGGTACACCACAACCAGTTTAAGTGCAAAAAAGATTCAGATCTGATTTATTTGGGAGCATGATCAAGGAAAGGGGCGTAATCTGGTGCTTGATTCTATTGAATAAATCAGGTTAAGCATGCATGTCTGTAAGAGACCCTCTGTCACAGTCACACACACTCTGGGTACCCAGCTGGAGTTATAGGCTAGCCTGAAGCGTTGCCCAGCGTAGGCCGGCATTGCAGCTGTTGTTGGGGCCCTTAGGGGAAAGAAACACAACATGCACTTTAAGCCAATATTTGTATTCCGGAGCTGGAGGGCTCAGTTCGTGAAAATCAATCAAAACAATTAAATCAGATGACACACTTTGATTAGATTTTTGTTGCAGGGAGCTACCCTGATATTGCTCACAATACCCAAACCAGGCTGCAGGATGGACAAAATGGAGAACTCAGGATGAAGTGTTGGTTTGCCAGAGGAAGCAGGGCCCACACGATTCACCGTGGTGTCATTCCTATTTGTTGGTGTTGAGCAGGGAGCCGAATCCCCAGGCAGGTCTCTCATTGGGTGTTGTTCTGCAGCATGAGTGGCAGGCTAGGCCGAGATTTTGAGGTCCAGACCAGGTGGAGAGGTCGGATACAGTCCGGTAATGTGCTTCAGACAGCTTCCAGCAAGCGTGACACATTTCAACAAAGTGGGGAACCAAATTGCAACCCACAATCCACATTCAGCACACTTATAGTAAAGGCAGATAAATACCACAGCTTCAGATGACAGTCCGGTTGCAATTCACAGTGTCTCTGCGCAAACTGTACGCTCTGTGGTTGTTTTAGAAGTCCTGACGGGCTGATCGCATAAAATCAAGTCTTTGGTCCTCTTCAGGCAAAATGCAGTCACACTTTGGTAATCTGGTCACAATTCGCTTTCTGCTGAAGTCTGATATTTTTCTGCAGACTCCCTCACTAGGGAAGATGGTGGCAGGCAGGCCAGACACAGCCTTCCCGCCGATTTCCCCTATGCACCTACGCAGGAGCAGCTGCCCGAATCTCTCGAGCTGTTCACTCTTTCAGCTCCAACTCTGCACTGACTAACTGCTGCAGGCAGCACAGGGACTTCCTAGTGATCCAAAAAAAGTTTGGTTGGTTGATCCATCTGTCTGTTACAGCAAGGGCTCCCCTTCCAGGTCCATTTAGGTGCCAAACTGTAAAAACTACAGTTCCTACAGAAATTTATTCCCACAAGACCCCTGGGGACAGACACCATTTTAGGGTCCCCAAAGGTACTGATTGGGCCAAACCGGCAGTCCAGAACCAAGATGGCGGTGCAAAACAGAAATGTCCATGCTGCAAAGGAAGGCCGGTTAGACAAACTACATCATCGTTATTATTAAAGCAGATAATCAGCAAGCAATCACAGAGTCTAGCAGGGCTCCCTCTGCAACATTAGCGATGGCAGAAAGGGGCAGCTGTACTACAGCCCGGGTGGGACACGAGCCTAGAAACACTTGGCCCCCACCCAGATTAATTATAAACTATGAAATCGGCAGCTCTTAAAGGGACAGGCATGGAGGCTAACTGGGCACTCACGTGTAAACACTTTTTAAACCTGTAAAGACACAGAACACCAGCCTGGCAGTGGGCATTTAGACTCACCTAAGGAAGATTTTTGGGAACCCCCATTTATAGGGGGGTTACATAGTCATTTTTATGTTTGCTTGCACGCATGTGCAAGAAACATAGTGCTACCATACGAGAATTCGTAGGTGTGCCTCCCCACTCAATGCCCTGTTGCCTTTTTGCATATGCACGCACCGCTCAATGAATGTAGGAGCTATCTATGACAGCCGCTCAGATAGAGTGGCGTGACAGCTGAAAGCCAAAAAATGCTGCAATCAGTGGCAGTAACGTGTAGGCACTGCACTGAAACAGATGTCATAGACAGCTCCTCCATCCCCCACAACAAGTAGCACGCTGGGAGCCCACCCAGTGTGCTCATGTGCTTCCCCACACACACACACTATATGGCCGGACGTTGCCCAATCCCCCGTCAGCTCTGCTGCGCCTCCCCAACACAGTTCCAGGTGCAATGCCGCTGGAAGCCCACCCCAGCATGGCAACAGTCTGTAAGGCTGATGGGGGTGCCCAATCCCTGTTGGCTTCACTGTATCCCCCTCAACAGACTTCCAGGTGCCACTCTGGGAGCCCATACCAGTGTGTTAACAGTCCCTATGGCTGACGGGGGTGCCCAATCCCCCATCGGCTCCACTGCCCCCCCCAAACAGCCTTCCAGCTGCCACGCTGGGAGCCCACCCCAGCGTGACAAAAGTCCCGTGTTGTCTTTAAAAAAAGTGGAAGGAGGTGCCCTTGCTCCTCAAGTCAGGAGGCATCCAGATGTATGCCAGAACCCCTCCTCACCAGTTAGCCTCAGACAGGTTTATCACTGATATTATCTGCAGCCTTACATAAGCATGTGAGGGTCAGAAGAACTCGAAGAGCAATCCCTCAGCAAAGCTTGCAGTGTCTGCTACTTTTTTTTTGCTCCTCCCCACCCTGTGGCCCAACCACTCCTTCGGGCCACCTAGGACCCATGGCCACCCACTTCCTCCAGTCACCATCTGCTGCCCTCCACATCCGTCAATGGATCCCCTTGGGTGACCTGACGTAACCCCATGTCAAGTGGGTCTTCCCCTCCAGGGGAGAAGTGCCTGTAGCACAGCCAATTAGCATGTGGGATCTGTGGTGGGGGGATCAGCACGGGGCTATCCTGGTTAACGTAGCATGCCGGGGACCAGTGGCCAGCATCCAGTCAGACCATGGGGCATTTTCCTGGGTTTTCTGGGGGAGCATGACATGTCACACAATGTCAAGGTGTACACCGACGTCCACCAAGCTCCCACCCATGGTGTGACCCAATGTGTTGCGGTGCTTCCGGCCTCCACCAGGGGCCAGCAACTGCTGAGCCGCAAACCCCTCCCTCCCTCCCAGGAGAAGGTGAGCAGTTGTCGGATGCTCGAGCCATCTCCCCCCAGCCGGCCCTCCGACACCCAAGTCCATTCCCAAACCTGGGTCGTCGACGTCGCAGGTGGAAATCCAACCACTGCACTGGCGGGCTGGCATCTGCTGCTTTATGTAGATCATTGGTACTCTGCATTTTGTAAGCAGTGTAGGATCTGATAACTTCTGGCCTTGGTTTCTTTTAAGATGTTTGTGCAGCAAGCATTAGCTCATCAATCTGTTTATGAAGTGATGTGTGTTGTGTACATTTTTCTACTTTGTCAGTTTTCAGGTGGGACCTGAAAATAGACCCTCAGCCTTGTGTGCCTACCTGGTTATCAAAACTTACATACATACATACATACATAAATAAGGAGACAGTGCAGCCTAGTGGTTAGAGTGCAGAGCTGTGAACCTGGAGACCCAGGAATGAATTCCGTCAATACTACCTGCTCACTGTGTGACCCTGACCACAAACGCTTAAAGGGGACAGGAAATTTGTATTATACCATGCTCACAAAATGAATACTAAAATCACGGCTTCTGATTGGCTGGCTGGCACCTCGGAGCCGGTGTAAATCCTATGATAACCACCGCAAGAGCTGCCAGCCTGCCAGTCTCGCGCCCCCCAAAGTTTAAATCAATCCGAGGCACTCCTCACCACGAAATGACCATTTTCAGTGTCCCACTACGAACTTTTACCACACTTCACCTTTCAACACAAAAGAAACAAATCCAACTTTTAATTAATACATTCTGGCAAACTCAAGGAAACATTTAATTTGCTTGACTAAAACGAGCAGCAAACAGTGTGAGCAACCGAAGCAGTTACCTCTCACTCCCGTAGCTCGGGTGGCCGCTACGCAGACCCACAGCGCTGACAGTACAATCGTGCCGTTCTCCAGTCTTGCCTCTCGAACCATCACAGCACCCAACTTCAACTATGCAGGTACCATGTATCCATAAAGTACAGTAAAAACAAGCATTTGTCAATGCCGAATGTTGCTTGCTTCTATGTGCTGTTTAGGTATTTGGAAGTCATTGGAGTGCAAATATTGAAAATTTGCGAACTTACGAGCGGCATGAGAACTGCGCAATGTACCGTAGCAGTCATTTTTAGGATTTACCAAATTTTCAACATAGCTATTTTAAGACCTCTGCTCATGAACAGTGTCACTGTTATTTTGTTAATGTGTCCCATACATTGAGTTTGCACACCGACTATGCCATTATGCGCTACATGATAGGAAACACGTTTTGGGCAGGATGTGAAAATGACAGCTGTACCGCTCATAAGGAGGTGTGGTAAAATGGCATTGTTGAAAATCTGGAGTGGAAATATTGAAAATTCGCAAACCTACGGTGTGCGTGGGAAGTGTGCAGCTGCTAAGTAAAACAGTCAGTTTGGAATTCTTTCACCAAATTTTCAACATTGCCATTTTAAGATCTCTGCTCATGAACAGTGACACTGTGATTTTCTTAATGTGTCCCATACACTGAGTTCGCTTGCAGATAATCCCATTGTGCTCTACATGGAGGAAACATGTTTGGGCAGGATGTGAAAAATGACAGCTGTACTGCTCATGAGGAGGTGTGATAAAATGCCAATGTTGAAAATCTGGAGTGAAAATAATGAAAATTCGCAAACTTACGGCGTGCGCGTAGGAACTGCGCGACGCACGCTCGTAAAACAGTCATTTTTAAGTTTTTCACCAAATTTTCAACATAGCCATTTTAAGACCTCTGCTCATGAACAGTGTCACTGTGATTTTCTTAATTTGTCCCGTACATTGATTTCGTACACCGACTGCGCCATTCTACGCTACATGGGCGGAAACACATTTTGGGTGAGATGTGAAAAATGACAGCTGTACTGCTCATAAGAAGGTGTGGTAAAATGGCAATGTTGAAAATCTGGAGTGAAAATATTGAAATTTACGAACTTACGAGCCTGCGTAGGAACTGCATAGCGCCGCTCATTAAAACAGTCATTTTTGGAATTTTGGCCAAATTTTCAACATGGGGTTTTAGGATCCCTTCTCATGAATGATGTCACCGTCATGGTGGTATTCAGGCCTGAAGGGTGATTTACATGATCACTGCGAAATCACCCGCCGAGACCAACGCCATGACAGTGCAACATCATTCCGAGAAGGGGTCCCCAAAAACCCCATGTTGAAAATTTGCAAAATTCCCAAAAATGCCTGAAGATATGCAACAAAGTTGAAACCCCTATCTAGCCCATTATACAGCTTACCAGCATTTCCTCAGTTCGGTCGGCTTTGAAGAGTGCAGGCGTGTTCCCGGTCCACGAAGATCGTCAGGCGAGTCCGGAGAGCAAGTATGGGGTGGGGGGGTGTGGGGAGGCTGGGTGCGCAGTGGGTGGAGTGCGGTTGTGGGAAGGGCTGGGAGGCGCGCCCGTGGGACTGTTTTCGTTTACAGGTTTCAAAAAAAAAGTCGTGGGGCGTTTGCCCACTGGGTGGGCTCTCAGCGTGGCTGGGACTTCAGCCGACAGAGTTGAGGCACCCCGTCGGCCCATCAGGACTGCTTGCCATGCTGGGGTGGGATCCAGCGTGGCACCTACTACTGGGGGACGCAGCTCAGCCGGCGGGGATTGAGCACCCGTCGGCTATAGTGCGTGCGGGCGTGCGCCTCTTGGTGGGGGGGAAGCTCTTGGCGTGAGCAGCTTCTTATCGATGCTCACTGAAGCGTAGCTCCCCTTTCAACTGTATGCCACTGCATTTTGGGCGTGTCATAGACAGCTCCAAAATGCATTAACTAGGGGAAACTCGCCTGCCAGCACACTGACTGAATTGGAGGAGGAGGTGACACACCTCCAAAATCTCCGATGATGGCACTATGTTTCTTGCACATGCGTGCAAGCAACATAAAAATGGCAGTTCAAAAGAAATTGCCCTGAACACCACCATGACTGCATTACGCCCACAAACTCATACCCAGACGTACCCATCGCCCCAATGCAAAACCCAGAAATGCAACCCAGAACTATTTTGTAGCGTGCAACAATAAAATAAAGAAAAACCATTTAAAATGGGGGAAAAATTACTTTTCTCTATTTAAAAAAAAGAAAAAGAAGAAAGCCATGGTATAATCGCAATAACCCACTCGAGGGTGTGGGTTATGGGGGGATTTACAACGGCTGGTGAGGATTTACCCACTCGGCTGTGCCCCGTGGGCAAACCACACCAGCCGTGGTAAATCCCCCATAACCCACACCCTATCGTGGTTTATTGCTTAACTAATTCATAGTAGTTAGTAATGTTCCTAGTAACAGAAATAAAATACTTACCTTCTACTGAGCCATATTTAACTGTACCTGAAAAACTCTGATGTGAAAAACTGTTTTCAGTTGTCTTCTTTTTATGGACAAGATTGTGTACAGTTATGTTCATAGAATCTGTAATTTGGAGTTTTTACTGTGTCACGGTTTGTGTACAGAATGCTAATCATGGCGCTATTGTCCTATCAGAATCATATTCAGAGTTCTGTGCACAAACCGTGACATAACTAACTCCAGATCACTGATTCTATGACGAGAACTGTAACAGAATGCTGCCCATGAAAACAAAATAATGCAAAATACAGTTTTTTTTTCATCACATTTAATTCAGGTGCAGTTACATATGGATCACTTAGGCTTATGGATATCATTTATGTAAAAATGAACATTATAAATAGCTGACAGTTAGAAATAATTTCCTATCATCTTTAACCAGCATGTGCTTGCACCAATTTTCCAATTTCCAGGAAATACTTTTTAAAGATAACAATCGGACACAATTCAGCTTTTATTCCAATCATTTTCTGTATTTCTCTCCCTTCATTCTTTATTACTGAGGTCATTGACACAGAAACAGAGGGACAGATTTTCAGACTGTGTTGGGACTAAGTCCCACTCTGCAGCTGCCAGTATGGAAAACAAATCTCTGCACCGGTGTCCAGTCTTAGTTGCCACACGGACGGTAGGCACAGCTGCGGAGGATGTTACACTTAGTCCATTCAGGCACAACGTTCTGGTGCAGCTGCACCAAAAACAGCCACAAGCTGCTGTAAATCACGGAGCTGGTTGCAGATGACTCCATGATAGAAAATGTGGTGCATGCGAGAAAACTTGTGGACCTGCAAGGTTGTTCCGCATGGTTTTGAAAATCCAGCCCAGGATCTTTATCCCCAGAATTCACAGGCTCTAAGTGCTTTTCCCTTTGCTTCCAGGAACATCCGCTGTAGGTGTGGGCAGCCCCCAGTCTGCACTACTAGTGCATTTAAAAATGTTTTCCTTACTTTGGTTGTTTGTAATTTTCTTTTTCTGATTTCTTTTTATGGATAACGTTCTGTACTGCTCTCTTGGTGAACCAGAAATTTGGAATTTGTACACTGTACAAAGCCCCATGAAAAAAATTTAGAATGGCTGTGCTTTAAGCAGGACAGTAAGGTGCCAAATGGGCCTGAAAAATTAGCCACAAAGGCTAAAAACACAAACCACAGAGATGTGTTTAGTTCCTGTTATAACCCATCGGCATGTTATAGCTGTTGCCTTAGTCTTGTCTTCTTCTTCTGTGAGTTATATTGAAGCGCAGGATGAGTATGGCTTATATACTGCCGTTAACAATATGAGATTTATAAAAACACTATACACAACATGATAAACTTGATGGAAATAGACAAGGCACATGTGCAGCCCAGTGAAGAATTTATGGCACTTGGAATGCACTTTAAGCACTGAAAGAACTGAAAGCCGAGCATTCCCTGAGAAACCTCCTTACTCAGTCCAGGATAATAGGTCTAGAAACATAGAGTTTATCAACAGAAAAGGACTGCCTCAGCCACTCAGTCTGCCCAGATGGTCCCTGCCTAGTCTGCCTCCACAGACCCTAAATGGTCTCCGGTGACCCTCCTTGCCTATTTACTAATATTCCCCTATGCTTCCGCCACTCATGCTTGAATCCCCCCTACTGTTTTCACCTCCACCACTTCTACTGGCAATCTTGTCTAGGTGTTTACCTCTCTTTTAGTGAAGTAGTACATCCTACTGCTCTTCCTTCTTTGAAAGAGACTTCCTCCTGCATCATGTTTACCCCCGAGACATACTTGTAGGTCTCTATCATGCTCCTTTCTTGCTCTCCTTTCATGGTGTACAGGCTGAGATCCCTTAGTCTCTCTTGTTTAGAGAATTGTTTTAATTTAATAAACGTTATTGAAAATGTTCTAATTTTTCACAAAGACAAACATTCAGACATGACTTACAACAATAATAACATGGTCCCCTTCCCCTGGATGCAATCATGGTTTATAGTACATAACACTGCTTACAGATAAAGATAGTAAAATATCCACTCTTTGATTTTACTCTGTACCATCAGCCAGAGTTAGAGGCAATAAATATTACGTGAGTAACAACGACTACAAAACGTGTAGAGTTTCCCATCCATTGTGATAAGCTTTCCTTCTGTTAGCTATGCTAGCAATAATTTTCTCAACCTGTAAGGCAAGTAGGATTTCATTATGCCAATCTATATTTTTGCCCAGCCAGTGTCGTAAAATAATTTTTTAGCGCAAGCGGCTATGAGCACCATATGCAATTTCTGGGTTCCAATTAGTCTATTTATAGTCTTCAGTGATGCATATTTTGGGGACAAAAGCGTCCTACAAACTCAGTAAGGGATCAAGGTTGTCCTTAATTGATTGCCGAAAGGGCTAAACATTGTTCCAGACCCACATAATGTGGTAGAGCGGGCCTGTTTGCTCTTGGCATTTCAGACAAGTATCTGAGTCCACTTTACCCATTTTATGTAGTTTCTGGCGCATATAGTACATATCATTCAGAAGTTTCAGTTGCATTAGGCAGTAGCTGTCAGATTTTATATTCTTGTAAAGATCTTTCCAGATCCTATCCCAATCAAAGGGACTATCTCTGTTTGAGAACACATTACTCCAGTATGGGGCGGATCCATCTATTTTATCAAGAGTAAGGTCATATATTTGACCATAAAGGTAGGGTGAGGCGAGCTTGCCCATGGCACTGAAGTGGTGATTGCATTACCATGGTCCTTGGACCAGGTCTATGAGCCAAAATGTTGTGTGAGCATATGTGCAACCTGCAAGAATTTGACACAGTCCTGATCTCTGGCATGGTACCTTGCCTTAAAGGTGGCAAAATGTATTAGTTTTCCATCAAGGGTTAATTGGTCCACTGATCTAATGCTGGTGGGTTTCCAGAAGGTGGATGAAATGGGTTTGTTGTCTATTTTGAAATTTGGATTCAGAAACAGGGGCTGTGATGTATCTTTAATGGGATATACTTTGAGCATCTGACATGGCTGTGTGTGAACACGGATGGAGGTTTCAATAGGCATATTTTTAAATTGTTTGGGCAGTTGTCTTGGTAGCAAGTGAAGGAGGGCCCTAGCATCTGTATGATTTGATTCACAAAGGTACAGCTCAGTTCCTGACCACTGGGTCACGTGTGGCTGCTCCACATTTTCAGTGTCTTTTGTGGTCCAGAGGTGGTACTTGCTAAAGTGATGAGCTAAGTAATATGACCACAGATTTGGCAGTCGGAGACCCTCTGTACTATTGGAGGCCACGAGTGTTTCATATGCAAGCAATAATACCCGACAGAGTGGGCGGTATTGGGCAATCCCCTATGCCCAGGGGTGTAATGAGGCCCGACACTGCAGGCGGAGGGCCTTATAGCCCCTGGAAGGTCCGGTATTACCCATACTGCCCACCCTGGAGGGTATTATTGCGCTTAGAAAATAGGCTTCATGTCTTTTCTGTAAAAAATTAAATAAATCAAATCAATAAATAAAATAAATTAGTGAAAAAAAAAGCATTTTTTTGTGTTTTGGGGGTTAAGTAGTCCCTCTACAGTTCATCTACTAGTACAGAGCACTGCACTGTTTGATAGGTATTTGTAGACCTGCCTGCCAGTGCCACTCGATCATCATGCTGTTGATTCACCTAGTTTGACAGGAGTCGGAGCAACAATTAGGTCAGCTGTTTGGGAGAACCTGTGAGGTTGTGCACAATGCAGCCGTTAGGTGAAGTGGGTGGAGATGTCTTCAGTTTAAAATGAAAGAGAAGTGATACTGAGTGTCCGGAGACATAAAAGTGAGGTACAGTGAAAAGAAAGAGCCACGATTTGTGGTTTAGTGTCAGCTAAGCTTTTGTCCTCGGAGTTCATGTGGCAGCTTTGAGAGTGAGGGAACGGTTAGAAGTTGGATCATGAGGTAATGAAAGTGGGATTGGGAGAACAGAGACTGGGAGCTGAGACGCAGCATACTTTTTTTTAAATATAAAAACATGAACAGATGTAGTTGTTAGTTTCTCATTGCGCACTTTATTAACTTTTGTTTTCTTCGTCGGTATTGTTAGTCATGTTAGTGTGGTCGGGGCAGGGACAGGAGTGGGAATTTTCAGTCCTGGACATCGATCTGCACCACCGGTTGGTGTCATTTGCGAGAGCGGGCAGTGGATTGCAGGGCTTGAATAATGGCAGCGCAAGTGTCCGGTCTGGCTCAGCAAAACAAGTAACAAGAAAAAACATTTTATTTCTTCCTTTGTAAGTATACTGCTTGAATACTTTGCACTACTAAGACTGTTCTGAGGACTGAATGGGGGGGGCTGGCTTTGTCTTACTGTCTCGCTGAATGAGGTTAATCGGCTTGCATGGCAGCAGCAAGTATGGGACACTGCAGTGCTGGAAAAGAAAAACAGAGAGAAAGTAAGTGTGGCAATAAATGAGCCCATTGGAGGATGAAGTGATGACCATTTTGGCATGTGGCTGACAGTGAACTACTGAGCATAGGGTAGGTGGTGTCTCTCGCTAAGTGACAGAAAAACAATGGTGTCAATTTTGAATTCACTGAGGTGTTTTGGGCCAATGAGGAAGCCAGGTGAGCCCAAGAATATCTGGGTGAGTGAAGTGGCACCTTGTGCTGGTTCTTTTTATTTCCTGGGCATCTACTGTAAGGTAATGTACCCCCTTGGTAAGGGTACTGGCCAATCAGATGCCAGGAAATAAAAAGCCCATTTTCTAAGCTTCTCATGCTGTCTTACCTGCCCGGATGTGAAATGCTGACAATTGTTTGTGTCATGGTGAACCCAATGCAGGAAACCATGTTAGAAGACAAGTACCTTCATGTAAAGGCACTAAAGCAAGGGATACACAGAAAGGGCAGTGTCAGTGAAGTCCAGCTTCAAAGACACAGAACAATACACATAATTCCCTTATGCAATGCATCATGGGCAATATATGCAAATCAATATGAAGAATTTAGGCTGGTTATGCTTTAAGCAGGATTGTAAGGTACCAAAAGGGCCAACAAGCAAACTGCAAAGGCTAAAAACAGCAAACCACAGGCATGTGTTTTGTCTTTCTTAGGATCCATAAGTGTGATGTAGCTACTGTCCAACTGACCTCTTGTCTTGGGCTGCAGTCTTTCCATTTCTGGGACTGATGATAAGGTCAATGGGAGGAGCAAGGGGAGTGTTCCTTTGGGATGTGGGGATGCAGACTTCATCTGTGTACTGAGGCTCTGCTCCATTTTCTGTATTCTCCCCTCTGCTGGCACAGTCAAGTACTGATTTCCCTACCCATCCAGTGATCATCAAACAGAGTGGTTCGAAATAAGGCTGGAGGGGGAAAACAAAAGGTCATTAATAACAGAACCACTACCTGATACATGAATATTTATTTTATTTATTTATTTATGTTTTTGGTAACCAGGTAGGTGCACTGATCCAGAGGACCATTTTCAGTCACGACCTGGGCCACAACGTGGTGACATGAGATGGAGAAGTATACACAGTATACACATATGGTTACACTTTACAAACATTTGAAATTATACTGTACAAATCACCAAGATGGATGTTGAGACATCTGTTGATTAACAGTGGTATACAATCATGGTAAATTAAGGTACCGTGAGACATACAGGCAGTAGTACAAAGGAGAGGTAAGTTCAAAAGATGGATGACTAACATTTGTCTAAGGTGCCATGCCAGATGACCTAAGAGAGAGGCTTGAGGTGAGGCATTGAGGTGGTCAGTGTGGATCTTGGCTCTATGGAGGGAGGGGTAGGGGTGAGAAGAAAATGGAGGGTGTTCGTGTTGACCTAGTACATGGCAGAAGATTATGGTGGCTTTTGGGTGTCTGCTTTACTCGGTAAGCATTTACAGGAGGATGCTTCTAGTAGCCAGGCCTTCAGGTTAGATTTGAAAGACTCGTGGGATGATGAAGTACGAACAGGTGTCGGAAAACTGTTCCAGAGGGAGGGGGCAGAGACAGAGAAAGCATTACTGCCCATGACTGTGGAGACACGTGGAACCTCAAGGATTGGAAAGGAGGATACCCTAGTAGGTCTGGTTGCTGTTTTATATGTAAGAAGGGGAGCATAGGGGGAAAGTTTATAATTTCTGAGGGAGCTGTCTATCAGAGAGCCTGTGGTGTAGTCAAAGTGTGCCTGGAAGAGGAGCCACCCAAGGGGTTGGTAGAGTGAGCAGCGATGGGTTAATGAAGGGGCTTTGAGAATGAAGCGACCAATGGAATTGTAAGTCATGGTGAGACGGGAAAGTTCCTTTTTGGACAGGTGTGAGTAGATGGGGGAGCAATAATCCAGGAGGATGAGAAGATTGCCCTATGCAATGGTAAGGTGGGCTTCAGGGGATAGCAAGGGGAAAACCCGGTAGGCTGCACCTAGCTTCTGATGGATCTTGGTTATGGTCTGGGTTGTGTGATCACAGAAGATGAGCGATGGGTCAAGAGTGACACCGAGATATTTGAAAGAGGTGACCTGCTCTAATGAGGGGCCCACAGGGGGACATATTGTCAGTGTGGAATTTGTTTTGGCAGCTTTATTTAGGAAAGGTTTAGATCCAAAGAACATGGCTTTTGTCTTTTTCCTATTTACGAGGAGTTTTCTGGATGTGAACCAGCCTTCAGCTGCTGCAAATTTGCCAGTGAGTGTGGAGGAGATGGACTCTAGTGACTTATGGCTGTGGTACAGGACTAGGTCATCCACGTAGAGGAGTGCATTGCAGTTTAGGCAATTCCCTGGTAAATTATTGATAAACATGGAGAAGAGAAGGAGGCCAAGGATTGATCCCTGAGGAACTCCAGTGCAGGTGTGAAGGGAGGCTGAGGCAACTTTGCCTATGAGCACAGATTGTGACCTGTTTGTAAGGTAGCTGTGAAACCAGGCTGCAGGTCCAGGGGCACAGCCAAATTTGTCAAGAGTGGCGAGGAGATGATGATCAACTACGTCAAATGCCTTTGACAGATCAACAAAGACTGCACCCGTGGCATTTCCCATGTCCATCTGTCTGAGGACATGGTTCGGGAAGGTTGCCAGAGCAGAGGAGGTGCTGTGGTGCCAGCAGAAACCATGCTGAAGGGGACTTATGAGATTATGCTTGTGGAGGTGTTCGGATAGTTGGGAATGGACTACCTTCTCAAGGAGTTTGCTAAGATGTGGTAGCAAGGAGATGGGTCTATAGTTTTCTGGGACTTCGGGGTCTCTTGCCTTAAAAATGGGAACTATGTATGCATGTTTTCAGGCATCAGGCACTGTTGAGGTAGACAGTGCGAGGTTAAAAATGTGAGTTAGAGGTCTGACAAGGGCTGGGGAGATGATCCTCAGGAATGCAGGGTATAGCCCATCACTTCCTGGACTACCGTTGGAGGAAAGGGTTTTCAGGAGTTTTGAGATGGCTTTGGTGCTGATCGCCCTGAAATAAAAAGGAGAGGTGGTTGCTGTGGGGTTAGAGGTGGTGGTAGGGCTTCCTGTTCTGTATAGGTTGGAGGGGGGTGAGAGGGGAGTTTGTTTAGATATGGGGTCAGGTCAGTGAACATAGCGTTTAGGAGGTTAGCGATGTCAGCAGGGTCATTTATGGTGCCTGATAGGGAAGTGAGTTCAGTTATTTGTTTGCTGGTCTTGGGATGTAGTATGGATCCTGTTGAGGCCCAGAATTTGTGAGGGTTCTCCAGGGTGTTCTTTTGGAGCTCAGTGAAATATTTCTTTTTTAGTGACTTTGCCTGCTGCTTGCAGATGTTTTGCAGTTGCCTGTAGGCATTCCATAGCTGGGGGGATGGGGAGTCTTTGAATGTTCTCCATTTGGAATTCCTGACCTTTATTTGAGATAGTAGTTCCTTAGTCATCCAGCGCGTGCAGCCACCTCTAACCCTTCTGGTTTTAATGGGGAAATACTTGTCCTGCAGCTTTTGCATGGTACTGGTAAGGAGAGTGACAGCAGAGGAGATGTTATCACACTGGTAAAGGGAGGACCAGTCTATGGACATAGCTTCCCTAGTTATCAGGTCATGATTCGAGCTGGTGAAGTTTCTAAAGGACAGTATGTTTGGGGTAGGGTGAGCTGACTTCGTATTCACAATGATGTATGCTGGAGTGTGATCGCTAATTGCACCTGACATTGTCCCTGTTTGGTGAAGTCAGATCGATTTGTTATGATCCAATCAAGGATAGAGTGGTTAGGTGAGTGCTGGTTGAATCTTGTAGTGGTACAGATTACTTGCTCCAGGTTTTGTGATTTCAGCAGGGCTACATAGTCAGGATTTGGGCGTGCTGCCCAGTTTAGGTTGAAGTCCCCCCTAGTAGGAAAGCATCCCTAGTTGGGGTGGTGGAGGCCAGGCCTGAGAGAAAGCTAGACAGTCCCTGGGTACTAGCTGGAGGGGGGTTGTAGCAACAGCCAACATAAAGTTTTTTTGTTGCGCTGATGGTAAGCTCAGAAATCATCCATTCACTGTCAGAGAAGGCAATGGAATGAGCAACACTGACAGCTGTTATATGTCCTTGGACATTCTACCTGGTCTATCCTGCTGGAGTAAGGAATAGCCTTGGAGCTGATAAGAGGCATTGTTGTGGTATGGCTTCAGCCAGGTCATGGGAGAGACCCAGTACTTGGGGCTTACAGTATATAAAGTCACCCAGGTCTCAATCTCAGTGAATTTAGAAGGAAGGAAGGAAGGCTGCATACATTTAGGTGGGCAATTTTTATCTCATTTCATCCTGCCCAAGTGGTATTGGTGTGATCAGTGTGAGTGTTTACAGGTCCAGGGTTTATTTCAACATCCCCTGCTAGCAGGGTGAAGAGAAGGAGTGACAGAAAGGGGCAGGTCGAGGAATGCCAATGTTGTTTCCAGAAAGTGATGGAGTTAATCAGGAAACCTAGCAGCCTTTGTTCATATTTTGATAAGGGTGCTAAAGGTGCAGACTCCGGGAGTGTGGCCCAAGTAACAACCCTGGGGGGCATGCTAAGGGGAGGAGGTGGAGGGTGCATAGGAGTGCATCGATGGGAACATCTTTGTTCGGCTGGGGAGGGTTCCAACTGGGGAGGGATGCTAGCGGACTGGGGAGGGCTCCTGTATCCCGCCTTGCCCTCATGACCACTGGACAGCTGTGTGCTGTCCGTCTGTTTGGCTGGGGAGGGTTCAGACTGGGAAGGGCTCCTAGCGGACTGGGGAGGGCTCCTGCATCCCGCCTTGCCCTCACGACCAATAGAGGATCACACTGTGACTGGGGGGAGGGGAGATTCTTTTCTTGGCTGTCTGGAGTAGATCTAACTTATAATTTATATGACATGCCCTGGTACATTCCTGATGTCCTTAAGTGCAGTATCTTATATATTCTTAACACTTTTAGGAATGGTGCAACTGTATAGACTTGGGGGGAAGTGGTCTACTGTTTAGCATCTATGCCTTGTGTTGCGAATCTTACCACCTAGGATTATTAATCCAGTGGACAACAGGTTAAAAGCAGCCCAACACCCTACTTAATATTTGGACTAGGGTGAGGGAGATACTGAGGGAAAAGCTAGTAGGGGTTAAGGGATGCAGTTGGGGGTGGGTAGCAAATAGAGTCAAATTAAACAGGGGTTGTTGGAAGCAACAAGACTCTATTGAGACAAATGATAAAAAGAGGAAGGGAAAAGGACATTGTGGTGCACAAATGAGGTAGGAGAGGCAGTGAGGGGGGAACAAAGGAGCATTCAAAAACTACATGGCAAATGAGATGAAGGGAGGCTAACAAGAAGGCAAGATGGGCCAAGTCAGACACAGAGCTCAGGACAGCAGAGTGAATTAAAAAAAGGGACAAGAAATGTTTCCACTACATTAGAGAAAAATTAATATCTAAGAAGGGAACTGTAAGACTAAAGAAGGGAGAAGGATGGGAGGAGGGGGAGAACATAAAGGTGGGCATCCTCAGTGAGTATTTCTGCTCAGTATTTACAGCAGAGGATGTGGGTTCACTACCAGATTGTTCACTTGGGATCAGAAGGGAGAGGGAGGGTGGAATAAAAATTGAACAAATAACTTAAGATAGGATGTTGATGGGTCTTAAAAATCTAAAAATAGATAAACCAATGGGCCCGGACAGGGGCTACATCCTAGAGTGCTAAAAGAAATGGGGTAGGAAAGAGCTGGTGGCACCACTGACGGATAATTTCTATTTTTTTTTCATAATTTCTTTTTCTGCCCCATCACTCTGTCTTCCTTCAGGTCCTGCTAGGCAAACCAGCTGTTGCCCCCCCCACCTGACAATCTCGAGGTGCTGTCCTCCATGGAGCCCTGGCTTATTCCCCAAGTGGGGACGAGGTAAGGGCCTCTGTCCCACGAGTGCTTCAGATTTTGTCAGGCCGCCACCTGGATGTCAGGCAAAGAGATCTGCTGGTTCTGGGGCATCTTCGGGAACAGGGCTACACACTTGTTCACGTTTTTCTGTCCCAACCCTCAGGAACCATGCATTCAAGGGCTACAAGTGCATGCACCCGCGAATGCGTGACAGCACATGCAGCCAGCTTGGCTCCTCCCATCCCTGGCTGTGCCAAGACCTACCATCCCCTGCATCCACAGGGGGCAGTGAGTGTGGCAGCTGCAGATGGAACACTCCCACCCCAGGGAGGAAGAGCATCCTTTGGGATGCTCAATCCCTCCTTCCCCAGCTGGCCCCCCAATGACTCAGGCTTGCTCCTCAAGCCAGGTTTCTGGTATCATGAGTGGCAGCACTGCCCGCTGTGCCAACAGGCAGACAGATCCTTTCAATTGTTTGCTGATGTCAGAGTTACTGCTGGTGGACTGGAGGATGGCGGATGTCCTACCACTGCATTAGTGTAGGAGAAGGAAAGAGGCAGGGAACTATATGCTGGTAAGCCTGACATCTATTGCATGTAAGATGCCGGAGGATTAACAGATTTCCTGGAGTTAAATGGACTCCAGGACAAAAGGCAACATGGTTTCACCAGAGTAAGTTCATGTCACACAAATCTAGTAGACTTCTTCAACTGGGTCACAAATGCAGCTGATGAAGGCTATGCAATGGATGTGTTGCACCTGGATCTTAACAAGGTCCCTGACTCAGTCCCACATGAATGGTTTGTAAAAACAATTGAGTGACCTGGGAGTGGGGAAAATAGTTATAGGTTTAATCAGAAAATGGCTGAGTGGAAGAACCCAAAGGGTCGTCTTGACCGAGAAGCCTCAGAGGTGAAGGAGGTCATAAGTACAGTTCCCCAGGGACTGATGGTCCCTTTTAATGTCTTTATAAGTGACATGGGAAGGGGATTCATGAAAAGAAATGTCTCTTTGCAGATTATACCAAAATCTGCAGTGGGGAACAATGGAGAGGGTGTAAGGTCTCTTAGGGAGGCTGTGGGAAAGCTAGAGAATTCCCCAGGGTCTGGCAGCTGAAATCTAATGCAAAAAATTCAAGGTCATGCAGACAGGACAAAGAATCAGAGTACTGAATACATGAAGAGACAACTGAGGAGTGGGAGTTGGGGGGATAATTATAAATCACTAATGTGATTTCAGCCAATCAGCAGATCCACTGTACTGCTTATCCTGACTACAGTGTTCTGCCATGCAGGCGCATTAGGGGAGAGCACTCTACTTCAGCACCCAGCGGGAGGATGATATAAGTAAATAAAAAAAAAGGCTCTAAACCTAGAAGTCACTTAAGCTAAACTCCAGTGATTTATAATAAGACAATAGAGCCCCTAGGGGATGTCTCCTATGGTGTAAGAGACTCCTCTCGTGAAGTTTGGGCAGACAGAACCACTCAGGCAAATTGAATTCTAGACTGCATAGATTGGGGTATCAGTAGCAGGAGGTGATACTGCCCTTGTACAGATTGCTCTTGCAGATGCACTTGAGGTACTGTGCACAATTCTGGTGTCCATGCATGAGGAAGGACAGGGATAGGGTGGAAGCAGCACAGAAGAGGGTCACCAAGATGACTTCAGGTCAACAGGGGAAGCCCTATGAGGCAAGGCTGAAGGACCTGGACATGTGCATGCTGGAGGCTGTGAGGGAGGGGGTGACGTAACAGAGAATGATATTTTTCTAGACGGGATAAGCAGGGTTGACTGCAGGTATTTATTCTCAGGAAGTGCAGACACGAATACAATGGGTGCTTCTTTGTAACTGGAGGGAGGAAGGTTAGAAAGGATATCCAGAAGTATTTCTTTACAGAGAATGTGGTGGGGAAGTGAAACAGACTGTCAGGGGAAGTGAACTGTGCCAAAACATTAATGGGTTTTAAGCACAGGTAGGATAGACGTATGGAGGTAGTGAAAATGGGTTTGGAGGACAGCACACGGGACAGAAGTGTAAGTGACCAGTAGAGTACTCACAAAATGAAATAGGTAGGATTTATTTATTTAGTTTTTGTTGACTGGGTGGGTGCACTAGACAAATCCTGCCTATTTTCAGGCACAACCCGTGGTAGGGGGATACAGATAAATGCCAACTGACCTTGAATCAGATTAAGCTGTTGGTAGTATTTTTAGTGAATGAAGGAAATTTGGCCAGGACACCAGGGAAATTCCCCTACTCTTTTCGATAAGTGCCATGGGATCTTTAACATCCACCTGAACTACCACCAATCCAGGCAGATGGAACCTCGGTTTAACGTCTCATCTGAAAGATGGCACCTCAGAAGTGCAGCACCCCTCTCATGCTGCACTACAGTATCAGTACTGGGATATTAACCCAAGTGCCAGATGTGGGAACTGAATCCACAGCCCTCTGATCTCCTAGCCTCAGAGGTGAGTGTACTACCTACTAAGCCACTGACACTGACAGTTGGGCAGCCCAGATGGGTCATGAGGCTTTTTTCTGCTATCCTTGTCTCTCTTTCTACATGAGCCATTACATGTGGACATCTCAACAGTGCCCCTCCCTCGGTGTCACATCTCTCACTCCCAGTGCCACTGGGGGAGTCAGGTGACCAGACTGATTACCCCCCCTGCTCCAGAGTTGGAGGAGGAGGTAAGTGTTAGGAAGATGCTGTATCCTTCTCCTGCCTCCTACCAGTCTGATCTTGACACCCTAAGCTTGAGAACTGCACCCCGGTTGCTAGTGCACCAGGCTGCCCACAGCCATGGAGCCAGTCAAGCAGCTTGTTTATTTAAGCAATAAGGCACAACAGGGTGTGGGTTATTGGGGGATTTATCCATGCCTTGTGTGGTGTGTCATGAGGTGCAGCCGAGTGACTTAACCACACAAGAAGTGAGTAAATCCCCAAATAACCCACACCCTGGAGTGCCTTATTGCAATTATACAATGGACCCATGTGTAAAATACATTTCAGATGTGTTTAACTATGTTTTTTATAAATGCCATTTCTCAGCTGTAGGTTATTGCAGGATATACCACCATCATGTGATGCGTTTTGACCAATGAGGTTACAGGATTTTCTCATCCCATTGTATATTTGTTTATTTTTTTTATTTTTAATGTGTTGCGCTGTTCCTTTAAACAAAATTCTAAAATGCAATCATAACTGAAGGTGCGTATAATCTCTTTTAAGGCTTGCTACAATTAGTCAATGTCATTACCTAGCCAGGAGTGAGTGATTTAGAGTGATTATGTTTCAGAAACGGAAAGCCAAACATGTTTGAAAAATGTCAGCCTTTTCCGAGTGATCTCCTTCGGATGCTGTTTTACACAAGAGTGGGGGACACAGTCACAATGAAAACTTAATTACTTTTTCACAAGACAAATGTCAGGTTTGTATTTTTAACTGCTGGCATAGTTTAAATTAGCAAGCCAATTACTGGCAAAATGAAACAAGGAGAGTGACTAACAGTTACGCCTGATGGTGTTGCACCCCAACCCCCCGTATAAGCAGCCATTTCCTAAACTATTTATTTTTAACCCTGTGTAGTTTTCCACTTTCCTTTCCCTTGGAACCACCCAGTTCCTCTTTTCATCGCTGCAAACCCCTGCCCATTGGAGGAGTCCTGTCCCCCTCTAGTCTCCCACAGGTTGTGTTCCCCTGCAGCCAGCTCTCAAACCACAGCTTAGCTCCTGTGGTGGTACAACCCATAGAAACCTTAAATGGGAACAGTCAACAGAAAGGTGCCCACACTCAAGTGTGGGGGTGGTCTCAAAGTGCACTCTGTGTGCAAAAACATTTTGGTTTACTAACTATTTACTGTAGGACAGTAGATTGTGTAAAACTAATTTTGCTTAATTCTAGGCTGACATCTTCTGTTACTACAAATCCCAGAATCCTCTGCAGCTAACATTAGAGCAGTAGGCAGCAGTGGGATAATCAATTGTCTGCAGTGCATGTTAGAGCTTTCATAATCTCTGATCAGGTGTTTTCTGTGTCTGCTTTTCTCCATGGGCTAAGTGCAGACTAGTCCTCTATGACTGTACTTAGCCCAAGGAGAACAGTGGGACCAGGAAACAAAAGATCAGACCTGATATAAACTCTAGCATGCACTGCAGGCTATTGAGTCTCCCACTGCTGCCTACTGCACTGATATCAGCTGCAGAGGATTCTGGGATTTGTGGTAACAGAAGATGTCAGGCTAGAATTAAACAAAATTAGTCTTACACAATCTACTGTCCTACAGTAAACAGTAAGTAAACCAAAATGTTGTTGCACACAAAGTGCACTTTGCGACCAGCCCAACATTTGAGTGTGGGGGACCTTTGTGCTGACTGCTCCTCTTTAATTCATTTGCTCTGGAGGGCATCGAAAGGGTAGGCTGGAGCCTTGAAGAAAACAGAGGTTTATGGAGAGTGCTTATGTCATGTGTGAGGTAGCACTTTATTCACCTGGAGCTCTATCCACATTGTCCCGAGGATTATGTTTCCCTCACTCCCACTGGGGGCATGGTATGCAGTGGGGGCCCACTTCTAGGAGGCTAAGCACAGGCTTGGCCAAGCCCACCTACCTAACAGGTCAACCTCTCTGTTACATGGCCCGGTGGCGCTGAGGGTTGAGGTGCCGGACGTCACACCTCGCACTACATTGGCGACCTGGGTTCAGGAATAAGCCCAGTCTGCCGGGGGTTGGCAGGGGAGAGAGAGGAATGAACGTCTGTAGGACTGCTCTTCTCTCTTGGGGAGGGATCCAGGGGTAGCCCGGTGCGGCAGCAGCCCCCGGTGGAGACCGGCAGCACTGCTACGCACATGGGGCTTAGCAAAGGGGTAGACGTCGGGCGGCTGTCCTCTGGATGTGGTTGGGAGCACCCATGTCTTGGGCTGGGACGGCATTGCACGTCCCGTGTCGGGGAGGCGTAAACACCACAGGAAAACCTCTGCCGGATAAGCGACAGCCCACCCCGAGCTACACTGCCATATGTCCAACACTGGAGCCCCTCCACCGCCCCTTCTATCTCCTCAGGCCCTACGTCCTCCGGAGGGCTCGGGAAGGAACAGTAATGTCCTTGAGGATGGCAGGGCTCACAGTGGGCGGTAGAGCAGCACTGGCCAGAGGTGAGGCCCGAGAGAGTTCTGGCTCCAGAGGTGAGAAAAAGAGTTGAAAAAAAAAAAAACTCTCTGTGACAAGAGCACAAACCTGAATGCAGCTTCATGTCATGCATTATATATTCTGCCACTGTCAGTGGCTGTTACCCCCACACTCACACACAAATGAGGTCTGATATCCTGTCTGCATGACAGGAGCTGCCCTCCTCCCTCCCTGAGGCAGGAGGCAACCAAGATGGATGTCATCCCTGCCTCTGCCTTCTGACACGTGGCATCCCAGGCTCAGGGCACAAACCAGTGCCAAATGCCACTGGCATGTCAGGCTACTGTGAGTGATGCTAGGCTATTGGGAGACCTGACCTGAACTAGTGGGGATGAATTTCCCTAAGGGTTTGAAGCGGACGTCCGTGTGTGCTGCGCCAGTACCCGCATGCGCCCAAATGCATCCAATCAGTCCTGCTGCTATTTCCAAAAGATACGTCCATGTGGGATGACAAATTCCCAATTTGCAGTAACAAAGGACAGAAAAGTGGTTTGCGTCACTTTTGACTATAATTGCACCTTTTTCTGCAGTAAAATTCAAACTCCTTTAGACTATCAATGGTCTCATAGTTTGGATGGATTCCGGACTGCTGACAGATCTGTGGTCTAAGAGTTCAGAAGGATTTCACATTTCTGACAGATGAATCATTGCTAGATCGACAGTCTAATAGTTTGGATGGATTTTTGATTTCTGGCAGACCTATGATCTAACAGCTCAGATGGATTTCAGATTTCTGACGGAGCCTTTTAAAAACTCTGCCTCTTATATGTAGCAAAATTTGGAAATGCAGCCGTTTGGCTGAAATGTTAACTGTGGTTATAAATTCTTCCCTTTAGGAATTCTTAACCAATGGATCATTTTTTCTTGTGGTTCTACATAGAAAGCATTTTTATTTTTTTATTTATTTTTATTTAAATATTTGGTGACCGGGAAAGGCACACTGAGCAAAGTCTCATTTCCAGGTGCTACCTGGGGGTCTCTAATGTTACTAGTGGGAAGTGTGCCCCCTATAAAGGAACCCTATTGCTTAAGTACATAGAAGGAGTGGAGGGTATCCCCATCACAAACAACCTACTGGCCTGACAACAAAGAGGGCTTGTCTTTGCAAGAAGACGAGTTGGTAAACATCCTTAGCCTTGGTGGGGGAAACAAGTTTTTATAAGGGAAAAAAGCAAGCTGTCAGACAGCACTTTGGGGAAGATGGTTTATTACTGAATCCTTGTTTAGGACAGGCTGCTGCACACTCTCTGCCTTGGCGGTGGGGGTTGGTAGACCTGGAAACAAGAAACTGAGGTAAAATAGTAACAGCAGGACATGGAAACATCCCCTGAAGCTCTCAGGTGGTAAATATTTATTTATCTTTATTTATTTGATCTTGGATTTACACCTTTGAGAACAAGCTCATTACGTAGGTTCCACGTTAGGATTGAGACAATACAGGGAAACAAAAAGTTACAAGGACTAGCAGTAACAAAGAAAATGTTACAGGTTTTGACATAGGCAATAAAAATAGCATAGGAAAGTGTCAACATTGTACAATGTATACCAGTTATACCTCGTGGGCAGAAACAACTGTTTATTGCTGTCTTGTGTCTCATTTTCTGTTACCTGACTGCTGATGCTTGTATTTGTACTCTCCTGGGTCATTCCTGAAAATAGACAGGGTTATTGCCTAATGTACGTATCTGGTTATCAAAAGCAAATAAATAAATAAAAAAATTATTTACTGAGTAAGTTAGAGAGGCAACAGCCCAGAAGACATTGTCAAGTGGAGGAAGTGAAGAGAAAGTCTATTCCAAGCAAGGAAGCTGAAGGCAGCCAAGGTTGTAAGATCAATGGGGTTGGGGGGTGGAGAAGGAAAGGGGGTGAGGTGGTCAATATATATAAAAGGGGAGGAGGGAGAGAAGGGGAGGGGATGGGAAACAGGTGGGGGACTGCGAGGGTGAGGAATCTTAGGTCAGACATTAATAGCCAGAGTTGAGCTATGGAAAGCAATCATAGCTGGAATTTGCAGTTAGATGGTTTCTAATCATACATTTAAAAGGGACTATAGTGCCTAAAGTTGCGATGTCTCGGGGAAGAGAGTATTGAGCCAGTTTGGGGCTCGGTGAGCGAAGGACCTGTGACCTAATGCGGTGCAGGCAAGTGGAATGTTAAAAATCAAAGTATCAGAACTTCTGGTGCAGCGATTGGATACATATGGGGTGAAAAGTTTGAACCCCAGATTGCGCCCGCTTTCAGTCCACTAATCCTTACTATAATACAGGACTGGTACTTCAGCCTACCTGCAAACTGGAGGCAATTTGCCTGAGCATACAGGTTGTAAATGTGTTTAAGCTGAGCAGCTCCTGTTACAAGCCCGCAAGCTTTGTTTAATGCCACTTTGAGATGGTGAAATGCAGTATCAGTAGCAGAACCATAGATAATTAGGCCGTAGTCTACAAGTGAGACCATGGAGCTTAGGATAGCAAGGCTAAGGGCCTCTGTGGTGAGGCTATTCTTATGTCTGTAAAGGAGATCAATATGCTTGTTGACAGCCTTGGCAGCATTGTCGATGTGTTGGGTGCAGGACAAGGTGCTGTCCACTGTTACCCCAAGGTATTTAAAATAAATAGAGGTATAAATATAGGGGTAACATAAGGAGATATAGTTCTCCCAAAAGGTGGTGAATTTATGGCATAGTCTACCAGCAGAGAGTGTAGATTAAGACAGTACAGGCCTTCATGGTAAGGCTGGGCAAATGATTATTAAGGGAATCAAGGGGGTACCCGGGATCGGAACAGAAACCCCTAGGAATTGGCACGTTTGTATGGAATACTTCTATTTTTTTCATCCCTGCTTACGAAGCAAAGGTGACAGATATGGACAATCACACAAAGGAAAGTTGCACTCCAAATTAGAGACTGTAGAGTCCAAATGCTGCAAATAAATGAATTTAATCCAGGTAGGCAGAATACAGTCAGGTAGCACTCCAACTAGATACATCTGGTTGGAGTACTACCTACTTTCATTATGTGGAGAGTGACTACCTTACACAATGCCTTTGGTTTATTTGTGACCGTGAACAGAATGCCAGCTTTGCATATACCAGTTATTAACCAGAAGGTGATAAGCTGTTGTAAGCATAGGTTACCGTTACTTGATTAATGTTTTTCAAATTGTCCTTGTTCTACTGCATGTGATGCAAATACTCATGAAAAATGGGAGGGGGGGGGTTGTAGCTATCACGGTAGATGGGATGACAAGGTGGGGGGGGCCCATGGATACTGCTGTGCATCAGGCCCATGGCAATGTAAATCCGGCCCTGTCTGCACCCCACCTGCTCTAAGTTGGAGCGCGAGTGTTTTTTTGGTTTGTGCCAGATATAATCAACCTAGAGTGCCTTCTGACCTTAAATCACTATGTAACTACAATGTTTGTATGTTACTCTGTTATATAGCATCGTGATGACAGAAGGGACTTTGGGTCCATCTTTTCCTCCCCTTCTGCCTCACTATAGTGACTGTACCCAGTTTAAATAAGGACAAATGTCCAGGCTTGACAAATGGAATGTTACTCCTACTCATACAGTGTAACCCTCGATGCTATTCTCCCTCAGGAATCTGTCTAGTCCTGTGTTACCCTACCGATGCTGTGTAACCCTCAATGCCATTCTCCCTCAGGAATCTGTCTAGTCCTGTGTTACCCCTACTCACGCTATGTAACCCTAAGTGCATTTCTCCCTCAAGAATCTGTTTATCCCTGTGTTACCTTGCACATGCTGTGTAACCCTCAGTGCCATTCTTCCTCAGGAATCTGTCTAGTCCTGTGTTACCCCTACTCATGCTGTGTAACCCTCAATGCCATTCTCCTTCAAGAATCTGTCTAGTCCTGTGTTACCCCATCTCATGCTGTGTAACCTTCAATGCCATTCTCCCTCAGGAAGCTGTCTAGTCCTGTGTTACCCCTACTCGTGCTGTGTACTTCAATGCCATTCTCCCTCAGGAATCTGTCTAGTCCTGTGTTACCCCATCTCATGCTGTGTAACCCTCAGTGCCATTCTCCCTCATGAATCTGTCTAGTCCTGTATTACCCCTACTCATGTTGTGTAACCCTCAATGCCATTCTCCTTCAGGAATCTGTCTGGTCCTGTGTTATCCCATCTCATGCTATGTAACCCTTAATGCCATGCTCCCTCAGGAATCTGGCTAGTCCTGTGTTATCCCTACTCATGCTGTGTAACCCTCAATGCCATTCTCCCTCAGAAATCTTTCTAGCCCTGTGTTACCCCTACTCGTGCTGTGTAACCCTCAATGCCATTCTCCCTCAGGAATCTGTCTAGCCCTGTGTTACCCCCTACTCATGCTGTGTAACCCTCAATGCCATTCTCCCTCAGGAATCTGTCTAGTCCTGTGTTACCCCTACTCATACTGAGTAACCCTCAATGCCATACTCCTACAGAAATCTGTCTAGTCCTGTGTTACCCCTACTCGTGCTGTGTAACTCTCAATGTCATTCTCCCTCAAGAATCTGTCTAGTCCTGTGTTACCCCTACTCATGCTGTGTAACCCTCAGAGCCATTCTCCCTCAGGAATCTGTCTAGTCCTGTGTCACCCCTACTCATACTGAGTAACCCTCAATGTCATTCTCCCTCAGGAATCTGTCTAGTTCTGTGTTACCCCTACTCACACTGTGTAACCCTCAGAGCCATTCTCCCTCAGGAATCTGTCTAGTCCTGTATTACACCTACTCACGCTGTGTAACCCTCAATGTCATTCTCCCTCAGGAATCTGTCTACCCCTGTGTTACCCTTACTCATGCTGTGTAACCCTCAGTGCCATTCTCCCTCAAGAATCTGTCTAGTCCTGTGTTACCCCTTATTCATGCTGTGTAACCCTCAATGTCATTCTCCCTCAAGAATCTGTCTACTTCTGTGTTACCCCTACTCATGCTGTGTAACACTCAATGTCATTCTCCCTCAAGAATCTGTTTAGTCCTGTGTTACCCCTACTCATGCTGTGTAACCCTCAGAGCCATTCTCCCTCAGGAATCTGTCTAGTCCTGTGTCACCCCTACTCATACTGAGTAACCCTCAATGTCATTCTCCCTCAGGAATCTGTCTAGTCCTGTGTTACCTCTACTCATGCTGTGTAACCCTCAATGTCATTCTCCCTCAGGAATCTGTCTAGTCCTGTGTTACCCCTACTCATGCTGTGTAACCCTCAGAGCCATTCTCCCTCAGGAATCTATCTAGTCCTGTGTTACCCCTACTCATACTGAGTAACCCTCAATGCCATTCTCCCTCAGGAATTCAGACTTCAGTTGCATTTTGACAACATTCAGCACTGGTTTAAGGTAAACCAACTGTCTCTTAATGCCAAAATAAAAGTTCCTATGACTTTTGGTACCCATCAGAGGCTTTCCAAACTTACTTCTCCGCCCCTATGTAATACCCTTGATGGTTCTATTCTTGAAGATGTCTCCTCCTTTAAGTACCTCGGGGTCTGCCTTGACCGGCATCTTGATTTCTCTGTGCACACTGATGCAGTTCTGCTTCATCCTAAGCTTGGTGCTTTGTACAGGAACAAAGCATGTAGTCTGCTCCCTGCCACCGAGAAATTGTACTAAAAATGATCATTCCAATTTTTGACTACGGTGACTTATTCTACTGTAGTGCCCCTAAAACCTCTCTTGCTACACTGGACTCCCTTTTTATGTTTCCTTGTGAGTGCTCAAGAAACATTTTGCTTCAGAGTATGACATTTCAGAGGTGTGTCACAGACTAGCCCAATGCAGAGCAATCTACATTGGGCTCGTCCCTAACAGACCAATGACCACTCAGGCAGAGTATGATGGTGGTCACAGTTTCATGGGTGTAAAGTTTGTGTACTTGAAAGGACTGAAGCACTCCAACCAGAGAGCGCTTCAGTACTTTCATTAGCATAAAGCTGGACAGCAAGCAGCTGAGTGACTTTGAAAGCAACACATTCCTACAGTTTGGGAGGGCTTAAACCCAAGGTTCAATGTAGGGGAATAGCTCCTCTCACAGCTTTCCTCACCACTTCCCTACTTAGTGTATTGTAAAAACAGCACTCTGCGCTTCCTGTGTGGTTTGTGGGCTGTGCCTTCTTTGCCTTCCTCCTTTTCTGCCCGTTCCCTGCTCTGTCTCATCCCTTGTTCCTTTTTCCCTTCCCCATCATCCGTTCTTTTCCCTGCCCACTTTCCTTGTTTTCCATTGCAGTCCCCCCCCGCTGCCCGCCTGCCAGCTGCTTTCCTTGTTTTCCACTGCAGTCTGCACCCCCTTCCCCATTCTTCTCCATGGGCCTGTGTACCCTCATCTCCAATTTTTCATAGGAAAGGGACAATCATGCCTCTGCTGCTGATTGGCTGCTTGTGTTGTGTAGCAAGCCAGTCAGCAGGAGGTACAAATTGCTGTCCCTTTTCCAGCACCACTAATTTAGTTCTGTGGCAAGTGGCAGGAGGAGGAATGACTTTTGGACAGAGTCAGTCAAGTGAAGAGAAGTTAAAGGAAGACTTTGGTTTTTAACAAACAAGTGGATGTATATGAATTCTAAATGTTTTTATATATGCACAGTACATGGATTATTTGAAAATTACAATAACAATATTATACAAAAAAAAAGGAAGACTATTGCGGTGCAGGGGGACCAGAGCAAAGGTCAGAGTGACCAGCAGCAGAGTCGACCATCAGCTGAGCCAACTTAGGGAGCATAAGCAGTGCGCAGCGGAGCAGTGACCAAGGTCGGAGCAAGGAGGTGTGGTCCAGAAGTGGGAGGCTCAAGCAGAGGAAAAAAAGATCCAGACCAACCACCAGACCGTCCCATCTCCGTCTAACTCAGTGACTGATCCATCAGCAAAACAGCAAGTTACTTGCAGCCAGGAGGTAGGTCTTGTCCCTAGCCCCCCTCCAAAGTTCCACAACTGTTGTCTCTCATAGCTTTAACTGCCAGCCTCCTTCTAATCCCCTTGCCTTAGCCAGGCAGCCCACGCTATAATGTAAAGTTCAGTCTGCAGTGTCTAGGCTAGTTTCTGTACTTAAGTGATCTTTTTTCTTTTTTTAAAGTGTCCTCCTCTGGATTATGATGGCATTGGCAATACTTTTAAGTATGAATGTTTAAGCTCTCTTAGTTGAAGAATTACAAAAGCTGGTTGCGGTCTTGGACGATAATTGTTATCCTGCAGTTTGACAGAATGCCTGTTCTTATCTTACACAATAAGTCAGTGGTATGTACCAAATATTTATGAGGGTTCAAACTCCACAAATAATAAATAACTCCACTACGGACCCCATCAGCAGCATGTGCTTGAGGGGGCGGTGCTATCTTGCATGTTCCTCCATGTGTTCCCCTCCTCCTTTTCCCCTCCCCCATCTCTACCTCACTGTCCCTTATTGTGCTTTTTTCTGTCTTTTTTTCCATTTTGTCTTATTCTAGACTCAGTCTTTCTTCTATCCTCAATCTGATCCAGATGTGAAACACTGCTAATGTTAAAAAGTGTTGCTTTTCACAAGTGGTAGCAGTGCTAGGAAATTGACAAGTTACTGTATGTCAGAGGTAGAACAACCCTGGCAACAGAGGGAAGTAATTTTGTCTTTTATGTTTCCTTGCGCTTGTGGAAGAACACATTTTGTTTCAGAGAGCGGCATTTCAAAGGTGTGTCTTGAACTAGCCAATGCAGAGCAATCTACATTGGGCTCATCCCTGACAGACCAATGACCACACAAGCAGAGTATGACGGTGGTCGCAGTTTCATGGGCGTAAAAACAGTGGGGGAATTCAAGAATGCATGGGACAGACATAAGGCAATTCTAGTGAGGAGTAGAAGGAAGTAGGTTGTTGGTTAACAAGGATCTGCAGCTTATCCATTAGATAGGAAAATGGGCAGACTAGGTGAGCCAAGCAGTCCTTATCTTCTGTCAAATTCTATGTTTCTATGTAAACTTTGTGTACTTAAAAGGACTGAAGCACTCCAACGAGAGAGCGCTTCAGTACTTTCATTTGCATAACACCCCAGCCACATACACCATGCAAGGAAACATTCAGCATTGACAAATGCTTGTTCATTCTTTCTGCCTCTTTGCTTTAGATTGCACCTATCATACTAACCACTGCTCTCTTTACTCAGCTCTTTTTTTCCCTTCTCTTGATGCTAGGTGCCTTTCCCATTGTGTCTCTTTTATGTCCAAATTCTGGTTTGGCACCCTTCCTTCTTATCTTAAATCCCTTCTTTCCCCTCATCCTTCTTTCTCCTTCCCCCTTCGCAACAATACTTTCCATTCTCTTACTATGCCTCCTAGAAAAACTATTGTTGGTCAATTTGCTTTTTCTTAATGCTTTCCTAAACGTTGGTCCTCCCTTCCCCTTTCTATTCATTCTGCCTCTTCTACCTTCTCCCTAAAGTCTCTTCTTTCTGACTTTTGTCATCCTACTTGCAACTACCTTTGACCCCTCCTCTTTTTTTTCTGTTCTCTAGTCTTGCCCTTTCTTCCTGTTCCATTTTTGCTTTATTTCTGTATATATTGAGAATGTTTTAATTATCTAGTTTTGGCTTCACTTACTTTTTTGCCTTACGTGCTTGATTCTGCTTGTATTACTCACTGTACTTCACATTGTTATTCTATTGTTAGCTATCTCCCCATCCCCTCTCCCCCAGGAATCATCTGGAAACTGTGCGGCCTACATCCCTCCTGCAGTCCCCAGTGGGTCTGCTCACACCAATAATCCTAACCGATAAAGAAATTAATCAGGAACTTGAAGAAATAATGGCCAGGCTCACCCCAGAAGAACCTGACCAGGAAATTGAAGAGATAATGGCTGAATGGTCCACCCCAGTTACCCAACTCATGGAACCTCTGTTGGACAGTATAAATGAACATTTTTTAGGCCTCACAGATTTTAGGCAATGTCAAATAAAGTCATTCTTTGATTGGTATGATTAAAATGTCACTTTCCTCTGCAATACATTAATAAGCAGATTTGGGCATTTATACCTTGCAGTTTGGACCTCAGCCTTTCCTATCTAAGCATATAATTACAGTTGTGTTTAATACTTAGGTATGTGCTTTTAATAAGATAACTATTTACAATTATACTTAATTATAATCTAATGATAACTGACAGGATTATCGATTTGTATTTGTATACAATGCTTATTAACATGACTACTGAGCACGAATTTTCTTACTTGACAAAAAATTAAATGCCTTCAAATCTTACAGTAGGAGACTGTATGCTAAAGCATCCTAGATGCTTTTCACACTTGGGGTATTTTTAAATGTATTTCTCATAAATAGCTTAACCATGAAGCCACCAGATGCCAAATATAATTTCTCATTGCAATAAATTAGTGAGCAGACTCGAACATTAATATCATGTAATTGAATATTTGAATATACATTGTTCACTTGCAATTATACTCATTTATGGATTTAGACTACATTTGATAACTTACTGGCCTACTTATTAACTTGTATTAATACTTATTACTAAGTGTGGATTCTCTTTAAATATGTTAAACATTTATAGCGAGAATTATATGCCAAGATATTTTAAATGCTCTTCCCGTAAGTCACGTGTTAGGTATCTGTAGTCTTTCTCAAGGCTTAACCACAAGGCAATGAGATGTCTTTATGGGCGACCACAATCCTAGAGTCTGTAGGCTAGCTGCAAAAGTAACATTATTTTTGTATACTTCCTGGTCTAATACTAGGCCGCTATGACATTGTCATGTACCATAATGACTCAAATTGGTAGAAGCAGCGCGTATATTTCATTAGAAGAAAACCCCTTTAATCAGATGCTTAAAAACACGGAAAGCTACTATCTGGGACTTTTCAGAAAGCTATTAACTGGAACTCTGCACAAAGTAAGAAACTGAGGGGCATCACAAGTAGAAAAAGTGAAGTGGTTATCCCTCTGTACAGACAGTTGGTGAGACCCCATCTGGAGTACTGCGTGCAGTTTTGGAGACCTCATCTACACAAGGACATAGACAGGATGGAAGCAGTCCAGAGGAGGGCAACTAAAATGGTGCAGGGTCTACATCAGAAACCATATGAAGAGAGACAGAGAGCTTAACATGTATACTCTTGATGAAAGGAGGGACGGGGGGACATGATAGAAACTTTTAAGTACATCAAGGGAATCAACAAAGTCCAGGAGGGTAGCATCTTTCAGAAAAAGAGATTGTAAGAACAAGGGGCACAATTTAAAGTTAGAGAGGGCGGCTCAGGGGTAATGTGAGGAAATTATTTTTCATGGAGAGAGAGTGGTGGACGCATGGAACCGCCTTCCTGGAGAGGTTGTGGGGTCTAAAACAGTGGGGGAATTCAGACATGCATGGGACAGACATAAGGCAATTATAGTGGGGGGTTGCAGGAAGTAGGCTGTTGGTTAACTAGAATCTGCAGCTTATCCAATAGGTAGGGAAATGGGCAGACTGGGTGGGCCAAGTGGTCCTTCTCTGCCGTCAAAGTCTATGTTTCTTCTATATTAGTCCAGCCCACTGCCTCAATGGACTATATAAGCTTGCAGACACCTCAGTCAAGTTAAGCAGAAAAAAGAATGGAGCTGTGCCAGCACATCCTTCTGTCAGGACCTCACTTGGGATGTCAGGTTAGGGCTCTGGGTGGTAAGAATTGCTTTTATCTCTGACATTAGGAGCAGGAAAGGATGCTCCTTGCATTTTCATTTGATTTTCTGTGTGATTGTATTTAAAAGTAGGAGAGGCTTCCTCTCCAGTTGAAAAATCTATTGTTTGCTTGCACTGCTGATCAAACTAATGTTAATTTCGTATACAAGTTTTAATTAAAAAAATTAAGACAATATGACATTTCCTGGTATTTCTTTTTGATTAAATATTTTTACTTATAAAGTTGTTGACTTACAATGCAGGAGTAAAACTTAATTGTGACTATTGATATATACTAAAACAAAAATATTAAAAAATAACTACAAAGGTTTAGGATAAGGTAATTTTAATCAGGCGAATAGATTAGACCATGATTGAAGTAGGATGGTTATAAAGTAACAATAACCTAATTGGACACTCAGCCATGTGCATTATCAGCACATCCGGTTAGACTTCACCCTAATCTAGGTGAATTTCTGAATAGGGTGGCTGTTCCTGCCGGTTCCGAGAGATTATTCCCGGAACGCGGAACAACCCTTGGAAGTCTTGTTAGGGAACCGGACCCAGTAATTACCCATATGTTTCAAAACAAGCTGTTATCAACTAAGTATGTACTTCCTGGTTAACGTTTTTAACTAACTAACTAACTAATTCTCCTCAAGAATCTTTCTAGTCCTGTGATACCCCTAATCACGCTGTGTAATCTTCAGTGCCACTCTCCCTCAAAAATCTGTCTAGTCCTGTGTAACCCCTACAAAAGGTTGATCAGGAAGTTGGTGGATCTTGGGGTTGGGGAAAAGATGGCCAGGATGGGTGGAAAACTGGCTGAGGGACAGAACCCAGAGGGTGGTTGTGGGTACCAGAGAAGTAACCAGTGGGGTCCCACAGGGCTCGGTGCTGGGGCCAGTGTTGTTCTGTGTCTTCATCAGTGACATTGGGGATAGAATTAAGGGCAAAATGTGCCTATTCACAGATGAAACCAAGCTCTGCAGGAGAGTGTTGTCACAGCTGAAGGGATACAGGACCTACAGGAAGATCTGGAAAAGTTGGGGAGGTGGTCCAGGATCTGGCAGCTTGGCTTCAATGCCAAGAAATGCAAAGTTATGCATATTGGAACCAAGAATCCCAGGACAGAGTACTACCTGGGTGGAGTTCAAGTATCTGCATCAGAGGAGGAGGAGGAGGAAGGACCTGGGAGTGATGATCACTAGTGACCTGAAGCACTCCACACAGTGCAAGAAAGCAGCAGCAAAAGGCATACAAGATGCTGGGATGCATATCTAGGGGGATCAGTAGTAGGAGAGAGGAGGCTATACTGCCCTTGTACAGGTCACTGGCAAGGCTGCATCTACAGTATGGAGTTCAGTACTGGTGCCCACACCTCAAAAAATACATTAACCTGCTGGAGAAGGTCCAGAGGAGGGCTACAAAGATGATAGTGGGTCAGCAGGGTAAGGCATATGAGGAGAGTTTGAGAGCACTGAATATGTACTCCCTGGAAGACAGGTGAGAGAGAGAGGGGACATGATTGAGACTTTCAAGTACTTGAAAGGGATAAATAAGGTTGATAAGGAAAATCACTTTAAGCTGAGAGGCAACCATAACACGAGGGGGCACAATCTTAAGCTGGAGGGTGGGAGGTTTAGGAGAGAGGTCAGGAAGCACTTCTTCACAGAGAGGGTGGTGGACACTTGGAATGCGCTGCCAGATGAGATCATCTCGTTGAAGGCAGCGGGCAGCTTTAAGAGAAGCTGGGATAGGCATAGGGGGAAGGTAAGGATCATGGGTAGGGAGGAGTGGAGAGGGAGGGCAGGGACATTAGCTCAAGCTGTGGACTCTACAATATGAGCAGACTTGATAGCACAAATGGCCTTCTTCTGCTGGTTTCTTCGTATGTTCGTATGTATGTTCATATGTATGTACTCACGCTGTGTAACCCTCAATGCCATTCTCCCTCGGGAATCTGTTTAGTCCTGTGTTACCACTACTCATGCTGTGTAAACCTAAGTGGTATTCTCCCCTAACTCACCTTCCCCCCCTTTCCACTGACTAACTCTGAAAAGTAGGATTGGTGCCTGGTGTCCCCTCATCCCCTCAATGTTAGCACTTATTTTCTCCAGGTACAGACCGCACTGTAGCCTGAACATGTCACTCAATCTCCCCACTGCTCATAAGTTCTCCCTGGTCACAGCCCTCCCTTGTACTCGACATCTCCCATCCTCAGGCTTCCTGATAATACCCTCTACCCTCACCCTCCTTCACCTCACAACCCCCCCCCTTCTTTTTTGGTTGAAAAATGACAATGCTGCTACCTGGCCACCTTACTTGGTGGAAGTGAACACCTATGTAAGAATCATCTACCTCCCCCTTCCTCTGCTAGGAAACTACGACAATGCCTCCTCCTGGCTGTGTTACTTGCTAATATTGTTACTTAAATCCTCAAGCACTCACCATGTTTCTTGTGATGTAATAAACTGCAAACTACAGCTACCTTGTTTGAGTTAGCCTGGAACTGTAAATAGTTAGATTATTGTTGTCATGTAGCTCTGCCTCTGTACATGTGTGCCCTTACCCTGTAACCTACCTTACTGTGTTAACTCATGTCTTGACATGGGACCTTTGAAAAAGAGCAGTTTGCTTAAAGGTTATTTCCGAAAGATGAAATAAATAAATAAATAAATAAATAAATAAATAAATAACAAATTCTCCCTTAGGAATCTGTTATCCCTATGTTACCCCTACTCATGCTGTGTAATCCTCAGTACCATTCTCCCTCAGGAATCTGTCTATCTCTGTGTTACCCCTACTCACACGGTGTAACCCTCAATGCCGTTCTCCCTCAGCAGCCAGCAATATGTCTTATTCAGCTTTGAAGGCCTCAACAGCATTCATTTCCACAAGCTCACTGGGCAGGCTTTTCCACATGTTAACCACCCCCCTATGTGAAGTAACGCTTTCTAATATTTCGTCGTATTCTGCCTCCCTCATGCACCCCCCTCCCCCATTCGAGGGCATTCTTTCTAGTTCTCCTTGCTCGCCAGCTCAAACATCTGAGTTTATCCCACCCTGTCTCGCCCCTTTGATATTCAGAACACTGTGATCATGTTCCCTCTCAGCCTTCTGTATCTGTGTATACACCACATTGACTAGCCCCTTTAGTATTCAGAACACTGTGATCATATCCCCTCTCAGCCTTCTGTATCTGTGTACACCCCACCCTGTCTGTCCCCTTTGATATTCAGAACACTGTGATCATGTCCCCTCTCAGCCTTCTGTATCTGTGTATACCCCACCCTGTCTAGCCTTTTAGTGTTCAGTACACTGTGATCATGTCCCCTCTCAACCTTTTGTATCTGTGTATACCCCACCCTGTCTAGCCTTTTAGTGTTCAGTACACTGTGATCATGTCCCCTCTCAGCCTTCTGTATCTGTGTATACACCACATTGACTAGCCCCTTTAGTATTCAGAATACTCTGATCATATCCCCTCTCAGCCTTCTGTATCTTTGTATACACCACCCTGTCTGTGCCCTTTAGTATTCAGAACACTGTGCTCATGACCCCTCTCAGCTTTCCATATAGATTACATAGATGACATAGACACTACAGAGCATAAAGACATTTGTCCATGAGCTCGCCAATCACAATTTATGTATACCCATTTATATTTTTACTTACAAGAAATTTATCTAAATTTGTTTTAGATTCCAACATTGTTTTACTCTCCACGACCTCGAAAGGCAGCATGTTCCAAATTTCTGTTACCCTATTGTTTAACCAATATTTCCTTTTATTTGTTTTTTCCTCAATGATTTGCCTGCTGTCTGCACACAAACTGACATCCATATGTACGCGGACGATACGGTGCTGTTCACCTCTGGCCCATCCGGAACCGCTGTGGCAGCATGCCTCCAGAAGGATTTCGACTCCCTCCAATGCTGGTTCCTTGAGAACCAACTATTCCTGAACCCAAAAAAAACTGTCTCCCTCACCTTCGGCTCCCGAGCCAACCAGCCTTCCAGCATACCGCGACGCCACCCACATTCTATACTTTGGACAGTACTCCGCTCGAGGCCTGCTCCACATATCGCTATCTTGGCGTCTGGCTAGATCAGTACCTTGAATTACTGCTAAGTTCTGGTCTCATACGCTGCCCTCCTACCTATCAACATCCCTAACCGCCGTCCCTCTACCTACCTACGATCTCAGGAACACTGACTCCAGGCTGCTGCACATTCCCCACAGATCAACCCAATCAGGTCAGGTAGCTTTCAGTTTCAGGCTGCCCAAATTATGGAACTCGCTGGCAGCTGACATCAGACTCACCACAAGTATTCCCCAACATAATGCCCTTCTCAAAGCACATTTCGCCACCAACTGCTCATGCTTTCCTCATCGCTGACTTCCCTGCACAACTCCTATCAGCTACTCGCAAACCACTCCCCATTCTAACATCCTACTTGCTCCAGTCTGGGCTCTGTTTTTCGCATTCGTCACAAAATGGTACTATATGCTCTGAACCTGCTACTGTTACTGTATTATTACGCATGCCTTACCCATATTGTATGAAATTTTTTGCTCACACTATGTAATCGTGTAATTCTTCCATTCTACTACATCACTGTCTGAACTACTCTTCATATTGTATGAACCGTCTTTCATCTCAGTTACTGCATCCATCCTACTGGACCACTGTCTGTTATTATCTGGAAATTATGTATGAACTGTTTTGTCTTATTTCTGCACTATTGTACCCCCTACCCCAGGGCGCATCTGGAATCGAGCGGTACTCCGCTCAGTATGCCTTTCCTGGTAAATCTCTTAAATAAATAAATAATTAAATAAAATATCTATCCTTTAACAATTGGTAACAATGGGCTCTGGTATTATATGGTTGGTCCCTTTTTACTAGGCCTTAGAGATCACACAAATTAGTATCGGTCAATGCCCTATAAATCAAACACATCACCCCTCATTCTAAGATACTTCAATGAGTAGAACCCCAAATACTGCATTCTCTGCTCCTAGCTCAGTCCCTCTGTCCCTTTGATCCTTTTGGTGGCTCTCTTCTGCACCCTCTCCATCATTCCAGTGTCACTTCTTTTATATGAGGTCCAAAACTGAACACAGTACTCCGCATGGGGACACACCAGTGCATTATACAAGGGCATCACAACCTCACTATCTCTACATTTAATGTGTCTCTGTATACAGTATGTTATGCTGCAAGCCTTTTTTAAAGCTGTATTACATTGTAAGCTAAAACTAAGATCACTGTTAACAATGATCCCCAAATCTTTTTCTTCGCCTACAGCCTTTAATACAGAACCACCCAGGGCATATTGGAACTGGCTATTTTTCTTTCCAAAGTGCATAACTGTGAATTTTTCAATATTAAAAATAGATTGCTTCTGGGAGGCCCACATAGCCAAACTATTTAGTACTGTTTGTAAGATGGACTGTTCCTTTATATTACTTACAGGATGCCCAATCCTAGTGCCATCTGCAAATTTAGACAACCAAGCCCCTGAATGAACCTGCATGGTTGAAATATATAAATTAAACAGACATGGTCCCAATACCGAACCCTGGGGAATGCCACTAGTCAGTCTAGCCTGGCCAGAGTATTCCCCCTTTACACAGACCTTCTGGCCTCTATTTGCAAGCCATGCCTTAACCCATTTTTGTACCCAAACTGGTAGATTTAACTTAAAAAGTGATTTAACAAGCTCCTCATGGGGAACTTTGTCAAAAGCCTTTGCAAAGTCTAGGAAAATCACATCAACCGGGTTTCTCATATCCATGGCTTTACTAACCTTGTTATAAAATTCCAAAAGGTTGGTTTGACATGACCTTCCTCTAGTAAACCCATGCTGAGTCATATCTATCCTGCCTGTAGCTACTAGGAATTCAACAGTGTAGTCTTTAATTATACCTTCCAGAATCTTTCCTAGTACCGAGGTCAGACTAATGGGCCTATAATTTGAGACCTCCTGTCTTGAGCCTTTTTTATGAATAGGTATAATTACTGCTTGCCTCCAGGCCTCTGGAACCTCTCTAGTATCTATAGTTTTCTGAAAAAGGTAAGATACTGGACCTACTAGTACTACTGCCATTTCTTTAATTACCCTGGGATGAATCCCATCTGTGTACACTCCACCCTGTCTGTCTCCTTTAGTATTCAGAATACCATGATCATGTCCCCTCTCAGCCTTCTGTATCTGTATATACTCCACCCTGTCTGTCCCCTTTAGTACTCGGAACACTGTGATCATGTCTTCTCTTAGCTTTCTGTATCTGTCTGTTTAGCCCCTTCAGTATTCAGAACACTGTGATCATGTCCCCTCTCAGCCTTCTGTATCTGTGTATACCCCACCCTGTCTGCTTCCTTTAGTATTCAGAACACTGTGATCATGTCCCCTCTCAGCCTTCTGTATCTGTGTATACCCCACCCTGTCTATCCCCTTTAGTATTCAGAACACTGTGATCATGTCCCCTCTCAGCCTTCTGTATCTGTGTATACATCACCTTGTCTAGCCCCTTTAGTATTCAGAACACTGTGTTCATGTCCCCTCTCAGCTTTCTGTAGCTGTGCATACACCACCCTGTCTAGCCCCTTTAGTATTCAGAACACTGTGATTATGTCCCCTCTCAGCCTTCTGTATCTGTGTATTCCCCCACCCTGTCTGTCCCCTTTAGTATTCAGAACACTGTGATCATATCCCCTGTCAGCCTTCTGTATCTGTGTGTACCCAACCCTGACTGTCCCCTTTAGTACTCAGAACACTGTGATCATGTCTTCTCTCAGCCTTCTGTATCTGTGTATACACCACCCTGTCTGTCCCCTTTAGTATTCAGAACACTGTGATCATATCCCCTCTCAGCCTTCTGTATCTGTGTATACACCACCCTGTCTGTCCCCTTTAGTATTCAGAACACTGTGATCATGTCCCCTCTCAGCTTTCTGTATCTGTGTATACACCACCTTGTCTAGCCCCTTAGTATTCAGAACACTGTGATCATGTCCCTTCTCAGCCTTCTATATCTGTGTATACACCACCTTGTCTAGCCCCTTTAGTATTCAGAACACTGTGATCATGTCCCCTCTCAGCTTTCTGTATCTGTGTATACACCACCCTGTCTAGCCCTTTAGTATTCAGAACACTGTGATCATGTCCCTTCTCAGCCTTCTGTATCTGTGTATTCCCCAACCCCGTCTGTCCCCTTTAGTTTTCAGAACACTGTGTTCATGTCCCCTCTCAGCTTTCTGTATCTGTGCATACACCACCCTGACTGTCCCCTTTAGTATTCAGAACACTGTGATCATGTCCCCTCTCAGCCTTCTATATCTGTGTATACACCAGCTTGCCACCTTTTCTGTCCCCTTTAGTATTCAGAACACTGTGATCATATCCCCTCTCAGCTTTCTGTATCTGTGTATACACACCACCTTGTCTAGCCCTTTAGTATTCAGAACACTGTGATCATGTCCCCTCTCAGCCTTCTATATCTGTGGATACCCTACCTTGTCTGTCCCCTTTGGCATTCAGAACACTCTGATCACGTTCCCTCTCATCCTTCTGTATTGGGGGGGCTCCCCCTGACAAAGAGCCCGCATTGGGTTCGATGCGCTGGATCTTTACTGTTCTGTTTTTTTGCAACTACAACAAACCCTGAGCACTGAGAAATATTTTTTTGAGTTCTTTTACTTTTTTGCACACCCTTTTGCTTCTTTTCTGGATAATGCAGCACTCCTGGTCTGGTCAAACCAAGGCCTTGCACAAGAGGGAGGATAATGCAACACCTCAGGTCTGGTCGAACCAAGGTCATGCACAGGGGATATGCAATACTCCAGGTCTGGTCAAACCAAGGTCATGCACAGGGGGGTATGCATCACTCCAGGTCTGGTCGAGCCAAGGCCTTGCACAGGGGGAGGTTGCAAGACTCCCGATCTGGTTGAACCAAGGCCTTGCACAGGGCGAGGATGATGCAGCACTCCAGGTTGGGTTGAAGCAAGGCCTTACACAGGGGAAGGGTGATGCAACACTCCAGGTCAGGTCGAACCAAGGCCTTACTCAGGGGGAGGAGGATGCAACGCTGCAGATCGGGTGGAACCAAGACCTTGTACGGGGGAAGATGATGAAGCAACATGTTAATGAGCAAAGGACCCAGCACTGACTCCTGGGGAACTCCACTCAGTACAGCCCCCACTCTCAGCGGTGACCATCCACCTCCACGTTCTGCTTCCTACAACAGACCCAGCCTTGACCGCTGGGGTATTCCCCTCAGCACATCTCCCCATGCTGAGTGGTAACCACCCACTACCACTCCCTGCTTCCTACAACAGACCCAGTATTGACCCATGGGGTACACCACTCTGCACATCTCCCCACTCTGATTGTTGACCCTCCACCACCACTCTCTGCTTCTGCAACAGACCCAGCAGTGACTCTTGGGGTATTCCACTCAGCACAGATCCCACTTTGAATGGTGACCACCCACCACCACTCTGTGCTTCTACAACAGACCCAGCACCAACCCCTGGGGTACTCCACTCAGCACATCCCTGTATTCTGAAAGGTGACTCCCCCACCATTACCTGGGGTTCTTTTTCTTTCTTTATGTGTTTATCCTCCTGTGGCATCCTGCCCCAAGTTGTTCTGCCCTCCAGCCCTGACACCCATCTGCCCCTAGCTGCTCTGCCCTCCAGCCCTGACACCCACCTTGTTCAGATACTTTCTTTATTCTCCATCCCTCAAGGCTTGCCACTCACCATGATGGGGCTTTTGAAGCTGCCCTTGCTCCCTCAGGACAGCCAGATCTGGTGGGGTGAGTGCCATGATTGAGGGTGCAGGATCTGCAAGGGGGGGTGCAGACCTTTCTTCTATGCCCGTCAGAAGTTTTCAGCCATTTTTTTCTTGTCCTCCATCCTCAGGTGGCAGGCATGGCATGTGGGGGGGGGGGCCTTGGACACATGCACCAAGCTCTGTGGCCTGCCAGCAGGAACCCCTGCATCAGTAGAACAAGCTGCCCCCTTTTCTCTGGATGGAGCACACTGCCAGCAGCAGTTCTCTACAACAATTATTGGTGTTTGTTACATGAAATGTTACAGCCTTTTCTCAGATCATGTTAACTGTACCTGTATGCAGCCTGTATTGATTTTCAGGATATGATTAGTGGACTATGGACAAATAACAGCCACATGACTGGCTAGATAATCAGACTCTTTATGTTTAAGTGTTTTCATTATAAAGTCCAACTGATGCATTTGCATACTGTTTTTTTATTTCTCTAGTTAAATAGAAACATGACGGCAGAAAAGGACCGCCTGGTCCACCAAGTCTGCTCAAGGTGCCTAGCAGAAGGCTAGGACTTCCTCCCACAACCTACTTGTCCCTGTGGCCTCCTCTTCCCCTCACCCCTCCCATGCCCGATACCAGACACATGTGACCATCCCAAGCTCTCTTAAAGCCCCTTACAGTGACCTCTCCATCACCTCCTCTGGGAGTTCATTCCATTTTTCCACCACCCTTTCAGTGAAAAAGTTATTCCTGGTGTTTCCCCTACACCTGCCTCCCTCTATCTGTAGTGTATGCCTCCTGGTCCTCTTGTGCCCCTTTAGTTTAAACAATCCCTCTTTTGGTTCTCTGTTTATCCTCTTCATATACTTAAAGGTCTCAGTCATGTCCCCCCCGTCCCTTCTGTGCTCCAGGGAGTACATTCCCATTTCGTTCAATCTATCTTTGTATCCTATTAATATCCTATTAAATGCCAAGGAAACCCTGCATGTGGTTATGAGTGGAACTGCCATACTCTCCTACACTAGATACCACCTAAGCAGTTGCTAAATGTAGTTATAATGTTTGCATAACTACTTGTGACAGCCTGTGTATTTTATGTCTATGAAGTTTTTTTATAAGTGTAAACTAAATATTCTTTGAAACGGGGTGGATACACCACCAGGTGCATTAACGATGATGGCCCTGGCACCCACGTCAGTGAGCATGGCACTGTCCCCACTCCTTCTGCTCCCCACCTTAGCGAACATACAGTATAGTGCCCAGGGCCATGCCTTCTGGTCTGGGCCCCAGTATAGGAGTGCCCACAGGGTGCATCGTTGGAGAGCAGTGTTCTGTTCATTTTTATTTATTTGTCATTTTTTGACCAGAAAAGGCACACTGAGCTGTGACAGCTTGATTCCAGGTTTGTCCTGGGTATGGGTTATATGGACCTGTTTTATTGAGAGGAGGAATGTTCTTCAGGACACTGGGGTAATGTTGCTACTCTTCTTCAATAAGACCCATGGATGCTTTAACTTCCACCTGGACAGTTACGAAAGAAGAGCAGAAGGGACTGCAGCTTAACATTTTATCTGAAAAACAGCACTTCAACAGTGCAGCACCCCCCATACTGCACTACAGTGTACGTTATGGGCATTACCCCAAGTACCTGGGGTTGGGCTAGAACCCACAACCTTCTGATCCCCAAGGGGTGAGCCTGCTAGCTACTGAGCCACTGGCACTGATCTGAAACTGTTCATATCTGGAGTGTAAGGGTTGGAGACCCAGAGAGGTAACAGCAGGCCTTATAGGAGGGGGAGACTTGGGAAGGTGGTGCTATCACAGGCAGTAGTACCAACATCAGCCATATAGTGCACCCAGAGTGTACGTACTGTAGACCCTATAGCAAGGAGGCATGGGAAGGGGCCCTATCACAGACAGTACTACCAGCAACCATATAGTGCACCCAAAGGGTACATACTGTAGACCCTACAGCAGGGAGGCATGGGAAGGGGCACCATCACAGACAGTACTACCAGCAACCATATAGTGCACCCAGAGGGTACGTACTATAGACCCTACAGCAGGGAGGCATGGGAAGGGGCACTATCACAGACAGTACTACCAGCAACCATATAGTGCACCCAGAGGGTACGTACTATAGACCCTACAGCAGGGAGGCATGGGAAGGGGCACTATCACAGACAGTACTACCAGCAACCATATAGTGCACCCAGAGGGTACGTACTATAGACCCTACAGCAGGGAGGCATGGGAAGGGGCACTATCACAGACAGTACTACCAGCAACCATATAGTGCACCCAGAGGGTACGTACTATAGACCCTACAGCAGGGAGGCATGGGAAGGGGCACTATCACAGACAGTACTACCAGCAACCATATAGTGCACCCAGAGGGTACGTACTATAGACCCTACAGCAGGGAGGCATGGGAAGGGGCACTATCACAGACAGTACTACCAGCAACCATATAGTGCACCCAGAGGGTACGTACTATAGACCCTACAGCAGGGAGGCATGGGAAGGGCACTATCACAGACAGTACTACCAGCAACCATATAGTGCACCCAGAGGGCATGACTATAGACCCCTAGCAGGAGGCATGGAAGGGGCACTATCACAGACAGTACTACCAGCAACCATATAGTGCACCCAGAGGGTACGTACTATAGACCCTACAGCAGGGAGGCATGGGAAGGGGCACTATCACAGACAGTACTACCAGCAACCATATAGTGCACCCAGAGGTTACGTACTATAGACCCTACAGCAGGGAGGCATGGGAAGGGGCACTATCACAGACAGTACTACCAGAAACCATATAGTGCACCCAGAGGTTACGTACTATAGACCCTACAGCAGGGAGGCATGGGAAGGGGCACTATCACAGACAGTACTACCAGCAACCATATAGTGCACCCAGAGGGTACGTACTATAGACCCTACAGCAGGGAGGCATGGGAAGGGGCACTATCACAGACAGTACTACCAGCAACCATATAGTGCACCCAGAGGGTACGTACTATAGACCCTACAGCAGGGAGGCATGGAAAGAGGCACTATCACAGACAGTACTACCAGCAACCATATAGTGCACCCAGAGGGTACGTACTATAGACCCTACAGCAGGGAGGCATGGGAAGGGGCACTATCACAGACAGTACTGCCAGCAACCATATAGTGCACCCAGAGGGTACGTACTATAGACCCTACAGCAGGGAGGCATGGGAAGGGGCACTATCACAGACAGTACTACCAGCAACCATATAGTGCACCCAGAGGGTACGTACTATAGACCCTACAGCAGGGAGGCATGGGAAGGGGCACTATCACAGACAGTACTACCAGCAACCATATAGTGCACCCAGAGGGTACGTACTATAGACCCTACAGCAGGGAGGCATGGAGAGGCACTATCACAGACAGTACTACCAGCAACTATATAGTGCACCCAGAGGGGTACGTGACTATAGACCCTACAGCAGGGAGGCATGGGAAGGGGCACTATCACAGACAGTACTGCCAGCAACCATATAGTGCACCCAGAGGGTACGTACTATAGACCTTACAGCAGGGAGGCATGGGAAGAGGCACTATCACAGACAGTACTGCCAGCAACCATATAGTGCACCCAGAGGATGTATTACTATGGACCCTACAGCAGGGAGGCATGGGAAGGGGCACTATCACAGACAGTACTGCCTAGCAACCATATAGTGCACCCAGAGGGTACGTATTTATAGACCCCACAGCAGGGAGGCATGGGGAAGGGCACTATCACAGACAGTACTGCCAGCAACCATATAGTGCACCCAGAGGGTACGTATATTCAGACCTACAGCAGGAGGCATGGAAGAGGCACTATCACAGACAGTACTGCTAGCAACCATATAGTGCACCCAGAGGGTATGCACTATAGACCTTACAGCAGGAGGCATGGGAAGGGCACCATCACGACAGTACTACCAGCAACCATATAGTGCACCCAGAGGGTACGCACTATAGACCCTACAGCAGGGAGGCATGGGAGGGCACTATCACAGACAGTACTACTAGCAACTATATAGTGCACCCAGAGGGTACGTACTATAGACCCACAGCAGGGGGCATGGGAAGGGCACTATCACAGACAGTACTGCCAGCAACCATATAGTGCACCCAGAGGGCACGCACTATAGACCCTACAGCAGGGAGGCATGGGAAGGGGCACTATCACAGACAGTACTGCCAGCAACCATATAGTGCACCCAGAGGGTACGTACTATAGACCCTACAGCAGGGAGGCATGGGAAGGGCACTATCACAGACAGTACTACCAGCAACCATATAGTGCACCCAGAGGGCATGCATTATAGACCCCACAGCAGGGAGGCATGGAAGGGGCACTATCACAGACAGTACTACCAGCAACCATATAGTGCACCCAGAGGGTACTGCACTTATAGACCCTACAGCAGGAGGCATGGGAAGGGGCACTATCACAGACAGTACTACCAGCAACCATATAGTGCACCCAGAGGGTACGTACTATAGACCCTACAGCAGGGAGGCATGGGAAGGGGCACTATCACAGACAGTACTACCAGCAACCATATAGTGCACCCAGAGGGTACGTACTATAGACCCTACAGCAGGGAGGCATGGGAAGGGGCACTATCACAGACAGTACTACCAGCAACCATATAGTGCACCCAGAGGGTACGTACTATAGACCTTACAGCAGGGAGGCATGGGAAGAGGCACTATCACAGACAGTACTGCCAGCAACCATATAGTGCACCCAGAGGGTACGTACTATAGACCCTACAGCAGGGAGGGGCATGGGAAGGCACTATCACAGACAGTACTGCCAGCAACCATAGTGCACCCAGAGGGTACGATTATAGACCCTACAGCAGGGAGGCATGGGAGGGGCACCATGACAGACAGTACTGCCAGCAACTATATGTGCACCCAGAGGGCACGTACTATAGACCCTACAGCAGGAGGCATGGGAAGGCACTATGACAGACCAAGTGCTGCAGCAACTATATAGTGCACCCAGAGGGTACGTACTATAGACCCTACAGCAGGGAGGCATGGGAAGGGGCACTATGACAGACAGTACTGCCAGCAACCATATAGTGCACCCAGAGGGTACGTACTATAGACCCTACAGCAGGGAGGCATGGGAAGGGGCACTATGACAGACAGTACTGCCAGCAACCATATAGTGCACCCAGAGGGTACGTACTATAGACCCTACAGCAGGGAGGCATGGGAAGGGGCACTATGACAGACAGTACTACCAGCAACCATATAGTGCAACCCAGAGGTACGTACTATAGACCCCACAGCAGGGTGGCATGGAAGGGGCACTATGACAGACAGTACTACCAGCAACTATATAGTGCACCAGAGGCACGTACTATAGACCCTACAGCAGGGAGGCATGGGAAGGGGCACTATGACAGACAGTACTACCAGCAACCATATAGTGCACCCAGAGGGTACGTACTATAGACCCTACAGCAGGAAGGCATGGGAAGGGGCACTATGACAGACAGTACTACCAGCAACCATATAGTGCACCCAGAGGGTACGTACTATAGACCCTACAGCAGGGAGGCATGGGAAGGGGCACTATGACAGACAGTACTACCAGCAACCATATAGTGCACCCAGAGGGTACGTACTATAGACCCTACAGCAGGGAGGCATGGGAAGGGGTACTATGACAGACAGTACTACCAGCAACTATATAGTGCACCCAGAGGGTAACGTACTATAGACCCTACAGCAGGAAGGCATGGAAGGGCACCATGACAGACAGTACTACCAGCAACTATATAGTGCACCCAGAGGGTACTGCACTATAGACCCCACAGCAGGGAGGCATGGAAGGCACTATGACAGACAGTACTACCAGCAACCATATAGTGCACCCAGAGGGTACGATTAGTAGACCCTACAGCAGGGAGGCATGGGAAGGGCACCATGACAGACAGTACTACCAGCAGCCATATAGTGCACCCAGAGGGTAATGCATAATAGACCCCTACAGCAGGGAGGCATGGGAAGGGGCACTAATGACAGACAGTACTACTAGCAACCAATAGTGCACCCAGAGGGTAATGCATTATAGACCCTACAGCAGGGGAGGCATGGGAAGGGCACCATGACAGACAGTACTAATCAGCAACCATATAGTGCACCCAGAGGTACGTGACTATAGACCCACAGCAGGGAGGCATGGGAAGGGCACTATGACAGTACAGTACTACCAGTAACTATGCAGTGCAACCAGAGGGTAATGCATTATAGACCCTACAGCAGGGAGGCATGGGAAGGGCACTATGACAGACAGTACTACCAGCAACTATATAGTGCACCCAGAGGGCATGCACTACAGACCCCACAGCAGGGAGGCATCGGAAGGGCACTATCACAGACAGTACTACTAGCAACCATATAGTGCACCCAGAGGGTACGTACTATAGACCCTACAGCAGGAGGCACGGAAGGGGCACTATCACAGACAGTACTACCAGCAACTATATAGTGCACCCAGAGGGTACGTACTCATAGACCCTACAGCAGGGAGGCATCGGAAGGGGCACTATCACAGACAGTACTCACTCAGCAACCATATAGTGCACCCAGAGGGTACGCACTATAGACCCTACAGCAGGGAGGCACGGGGAAGGGGCACTTACACAGACAGTACTACCAGCAACCATATAGTGCACCCAGAGGGTACGTATCTATAGACCCTAAGCAGCAGGGAGGGCACGGGAAGGGCACTATCACAGACAGTACTACCAGCAACCACAGTGCACCCAGAGGGCAATGTCATTATAGACCCTAAGCAGCAGGGAGGCATGGAAGGGGCACTATCACAGACAGTACTACTCAGCAACCATACAGTGCAACCCAGAGGGTAATGTACTATAGACCCCACAGCAGGGGAGGCATGGGAAGGGCACTATCACAGACAGTACTACCAGCAACCATACAGTGTAACCAGAGGGGTACGCACTATGAGACCCCACAGCAGGAGGCATGGGAAGGGGCACCATCACAGACAGTACTACTAGCAACCATACAGTGCACCCAGAGGGCAATGTCATTATAGACCCTACAGAGGGAGGCATGGGAAGGCACCATCAGACAGTGCACTACCAGCAAACCATACAGTGCACCCAGAGGGTACTGCATTACAGACCCTCACAGCAGGGAGGCACGGGAAGGGGCACTATCACAGACAGTACTACCAGCAACCATACAGTGCACCCAGAGGGTACGTACTATAGACCCTACAGCAGGGAGGCATGGGAAGGGGCACTATCACAGACAGTACTACCAGCAACCATACAGTGCACCCAGAGGGTACGTATTATAGACCCGGCAGCAGGAGGCACCGGGAAGGGCAATTATCACAGATAGTACTACCAGCAAACCATACAGTGCAACCAGAGGGTACGCATTATAGACCCTACAGCAGGGAGGCACCGGAAGGGGCACTATCACAGACAGTACTACCAGCAACCATACAGTGCACCCAGAGGGTACGTACTATAGACCCTACAGCAGGGAGGCACGGGAAGGGGCACTATCACAGACAGTACTACCAGCAACCATACAGTGCACCCAGAGGGTACGTACTATAGACCCTACAGCAGGGAGGCACGGGAAGGGCACCATCACAGACACAGTACTACCAGCAACCATACAGTGCACCCAGAGGGTAATGCAATAGACCCTACAGCAGGGAGGCACGGGAAGGCACCATCACAGACAGTACTACCAGCAACCATACAGTGCACCCAGAGGGTACGTACTGCATAGACCCTACAGCAGGGAGGCATGGGAAGGGGCACTATCACAGACAGTACTACCAGCAACCATATAGTGTACCCAGAGGGCACGATATAGACCCCACAGCAGGGAGGCACTGGAAGGGCACTATCACAGACAGTACTACCAGCAACCATAGTGCACCCAGAGGGTACTGCATTACAGACCCTACAGCAGGGAGGCAACGGAAGGGCACTATCACAGACAGTACTACCAGCAACCATATAGTGCACCCAGAGGGTACGACTATAGACCCACAGCAGGGAGGCACGGGAAGGGGCACTATCACAGACAGTACCACCAGCAACCTATAGTGCACCCAGAGGGTACGACTATAGACCTCACAGCAGGGAGGCATGGGAAGGGCACTATCACAGACAGTACTACCAGCAACCATATAGTGCACCCAGAGGTACTGCACTATAGACCCTACAGCAGGGAGGCATGGAAGGGCACTATCACAGACAGTACTACCAGCAACCATATAGTGCACCCAGAGGGTAATGCATTATAGACCCTGCAGCAGGGAGGCATGGAAGGGCACTATCACAGACAGTACTACTAGCAACCATAGCTGCACCCAGAGGGTACGCACTATAGACCCTACAGCAGGGAGGCATGGGAAGGGCACTATCACAGACAGTACTACCAGCAACTCATAGTGCACCCAGAGGGTACGTGTACTATAGACCCCTACAGCAGGGAGGCATGGGAAGGCACTATCACAGACAGTACTACCAGCAACCATATAGTGCACCCAGAGGGCACTGCACTATAGACCCTACAGCAGGAGGATGGGAAGGGGCACTATCACAGACAGTACTACCAGCAACATACAGTGCACCCAGAGGGTAATGTATTATAGACCCTACAGCAGGAGGCATGGGAAGGGGCACTTACTGCAGACAGTACTACCAGCAACTATATAGTGCACCCAGAGGGTCATACTATAGACCCCACAGCAGGAGGCATGGGAAGGGCACCATCACAGACAGTACTACTAGCAACTATACAGTGCACCCAGAGGGTACTGTGACTATAGACCCTACAGCAGGGAGGCATGGGAAGGGCACCATCACAGACAGTACTACTAGCAACTATATAGTGCACCCGAGGGTACGACATAGACCCTACAGCAGGGAGGCATGGGAAGGCACTATCACAGACAGTACTACCAGCAACTATATAGTGCACCCAGAGGGTACGTACTACAGACCCTACAGCAGGAGGCATGGGAAGGGCACTATCACAGACAGTACTACCAGCAACTATAGTGCACCCAGAGGGTACGCACTATAGACCCTACAGCAGGGAGGCATGGAAGGGCACTATGACAGACAGTACTACCAGCAACCATATAGTGCACCCAGAGGGTACGCATTATAGACCCACAGCAGGGAGGCATGGAAGGGGCACTATGACAGACAGTACTGCAGCAACTATATAGTGCACCCAGAGGGTACTGCATTACAGACCCTACAGCAGGGAGGCATGGAAGGGCACTATGACAGACAGTACTACCAGCAACCATATAGTGCACCCAGAGGGTACTGACTATAGACCCTACAGCAGGGAGGGCATGGAAGGGCACTATGACAGACAGTACTACCAGCAACCATATAGTGCACCCAGAGGGTACGTACTAATACCCTACAGCAGGAGGCAGTGGAAGGGGCACTATCACAGACAGTACTACCAGCAACCATATAGTGCACCCAGAGGGTACGTACTATAGACCCTACAGCAGGGAGGCATGGGAAGGGGCACTATCACAGACAGTACTACCAGCAACCATATAGTGCACCCAGAGGGTACGTACTATAGACCCTACAGCAGGGAGGCATGGGAAGGGGCACTATCACAGACAGTACTACCAGCAACCATATAGTGCACCCAGAGGGTACGTACTATAGACCCTACAGCAGGGAGGCATGGGAAGGGGCACTATCACAGACAGTACTACCAGCAACCATATAGTGCACCCAGAGGGTACGTACTATAGACCCTACAGCAGGGAGGCATGGGAAGGGGCACTATCACAGACAGTACTACCAGCAACCATATAGTGCACCCAGAGGGTACGTGCACTATGACCCTAGCAGCAGGAGGCATGGGAAGGGCACTATCAAGACAGTACTACCAGCAACCATATAGTGCACCCAGAGGGTACGTACTATAGACCCTACAGCAGGGAGGCATGGGAAGGGGCACTATCACAGACAGTACTGCCAGCAACCATATAGTGCACCCAGAGGGTACGTACTATAGACCCTACAGCAGGGAGGCATGGGAAGGCACTATCACAGACAGTACTGCTAGCAACTATATAGTGCACCCAGAGGGTAGCTGCACTATAGACCCTACAGCAGGGAGGGCATGGAAGGGGCACTATCACAGACAGTACTGCCAGCAACCATATAGTAGCACCCAGAGGGTACGCATTATAGACCCTGCAGCAGGGGAGGGTATGGAAGGGCACTATCACAGACAGTACTGCCAGCAACCATATAGTGCACCTGAGGGTACGTGACTATAGTCCTGCTGTCAGGGAGGCATGGGAAGGGGCACTATCACAGACAGTGACACAGCAACTATAGTGCACCCAGAGGGTACGCACTATAGACCTTACAGCAGGGAGGCATGGGAAGGGCACTATCACAGACAGTACTACTAGCAACCATAGTGCACCCAGAGGGTACGTGATTATAGAACCCTACAGCAGGGAGGCATGGAAGGGGCACCATCACAGACAGTACTACCAGCAACCATATAGTGCAACCCAGAGGGCACGTACTAGACCCCTACAGCAGGAGGCATGGGAAGGGCACCATCACAGACAGTACTGTTAGCAACCATATAGTGCAATCTAGAGGGTACGACGATAGACCCCACAGCAGGGAGGCATGGGAAGGCACCATCACAGACAGTACTACCAGCAACTATATAGTGCACCCAGAGGGCACTGTACTAGGACCCTACAGCAGAGGCATGGAAGTGCACCATCACAGGCAGTACTACCAGCAACTATATAGTGCACCCAGAGGGCACGTGACTACAGACCCTACAGCAGGGAGGTATGGAAGGGGCACTATCACAGACAGTACTACCAGCAACTATATAGGCACCCAGAGGGTACGTGCATAGACCCTCTGGCAGGGAGGCATGGGAAGGGCACTATCACAGACAGTACTACTAGCAACTATATAGTGCACCCAGAGGGTACGTACTAGGACCCTTGCAGCAGGAGGCATGGGGGGGCACTCATCACAGACAGAGTACTACCAGCAACTATATAGTGCACCAGAGGGTACGTACTATAGACCCTAAGTAGCAGGGAGGCATGGAAGGGGGCACTCATGACAGACAGTACTACCAGCAACCATAGGGTGCACCCAGAGTGGCACGTGACTATAGACACTACAGCAGGGAGGCATGAAGGCACTATCACAGACAGTACTCACTAGCAACCATCAGTGCACTCAGAGGCACTGCATTATAGACACTACAGCAGGGAGGTCATGGGAAGGGGCACCATCACAGACAGTACTACCAGCAACCATACAGTGCACCCAGAGTGGTACGCATTACACACTACAGCAGGGAGGCATGGGAAGGGCACCATCACAGACAGTACTACCAGCAACTACACAGTGCACCCAGTGGCGATTCCATAGACCCCTACAGCAGGGAGGCATGGAAGGGGGCACCATCACAGACAGTACCACCAGCAACCATAGTGCACCAGAGGGTACGTGACTATAGACCCGTACAGCAGGAGGCATGGAAGGGGCACTATCACAGACAGTACTACCAGCAACCATACAGTGCAACCCAGAGGGTAGTGCATTATAGACACTACAGCAGGAGGCATGGGAAGGGCACCATCACAGACAGTACTACTCAGCAACCATGCTGGTGCACCCAGAGGGCACGCACTATAGACACTACAGCAGGGAGGCACGGAAGGGCACCATCACAGACAGTACTACCAGCAACCATACAGTGCACCCAGAGGGCAATGCATCATAGACACTTACAGCAGGGAGGCACTTGAAGGTCACTATCACAGACAGTACTACCAGCAACCATGCAGTGCACCCAGAGGGCACGACTATAGACACTACAGCAGGGAGGCACGGGAAGGCACCATCACAGACAGTACTACCAGCAACCATACAGTACCCAGAGGCACGTACTATAGACACTAAGCAGGGAGGCACGGAAGGGCACTATCACAGGACAGTACTGCCAGCAACTACACAGTGCACCCAGAGTGGTACGTACTATAGCACTACAGCAGGGAGGCACGGAAGGGGCACTATCACAGCATTAGTACTACCAGCAACCATACAGTGCACCCAGAGGGTATGTACTAGACACTCACAGCAGGGAGGCACGGGAAGGGCATCACAGACAGTACTGCCAGCAACCATAGGCTGCACCCAGAGGGTAATGCACTATAGACCCTACAGCAGGAGGGGCATCCTGAAGGGCACTATCACAGACAGTACTTACTAGCAACTACTATGCCAGTGCACCCAGAGGGTACGATTATAGACCCCTACAGCAGGAGGCATCGGAAGGGCACTATCACAGCACAGTACTACTAGGCAACCATACAGTGCACCCAGAGGGTACGCATTATAGACCCACAGCAGGGAGGCACGGAAGGCACTTATCACAGACAGTACTACCAGCAACCACAGTGCACCCAGAGGGTACGTACTATAGACCCTACAGCAGGGAGGCATGAGAAGGGGGCTATCACAGTGACAGTACTACCAGCAACTATACAGTGCACCCAGAGGGCTGTGGTGCGTTTATAGACCCTGCAGCAGGGAGGCATGGGAAGGGGCACTATCACAGACAGTACTACCAGCAACCATATAGTGCACCCAGAGGGTACGTACTATAGACCCTACAGCAGGGAGGCATGGGAAGGGGCACTATCACAGACAGTACTACCAGCAACCATATAGTGCACCCAGAGGGCATTGCACTACAGCCCACAGCAGGGAGGTGGTGGGAAGGGGCACCATCACAGACAGTACTGACTGCACCATATAGTGCACCCAGAGGGCACGATTACAGACCCTAAGCAGCAGGGAGGCATGGAAGGCACTATCACAGACAGTACTACCAGCAACCATACAGTGCACCCAGAGGGCACGCACTATAGACCCCACAGCAGGGAGGCATGGGAAGGGCACTATCACAGACAGTACTACCAGCAACTATACAGTGCACCCAGAGGGCATGTACTATAGACCCTAAGCAGCAGGGAGGCATGGAAGGTGCCTTATCACAGACAGTACTACTAGCAACTATACAGTGTACCCAGAGGGTACGTATTATAGACCCTACAGCAGGGAGGCATGGGAAGGGCACTATCACAGACAGTACTACCAGCAACTATAGTGCACCCAGAGGGTACTGATTATAGACCCTACAGCAGGGAGGCATGGAAGGGCACTTATCACAGACAGTACTACCAGTACCATACAGTGCACCCAGAGGGTACGTACTATGACCCCACAGCAGGGAGGCATGGGACGGGGCACCATCACAGACAGCACTACAGCAACCATACAGTGCACCCTAGAGGGTACGTGACTATAGACCCTATAGCAGGGGGGAGGCATGGGAGGGGGGCACCATCACAGACAGTACTACCAGCAACCATACCAGTGCAACCTGAGGGTCATGTGCACTATAGACCTCACAGCAGAGAGGCATGGAAGGTTCACCATCACAGACAGTACTACCAGCAACCATATAGTAAAACCAGAGGGCAATGCACTATAGACCCTGGAGCAGGGAGGCATGGAAGGGGCATCATCACAGACAGTACCACCAGTAGCTATACAGTGCACCCAGAGGGCACGTGATTATAGACCATGCAGCAGGGAGGCAGGGAAGGCACTATCAGAGACAGTACTACCAGCAACTATACAGTGCACCCAGAGGGTACTGATTATAGACCCTACAGCAGGGAGGCATGGAAGGGCACTATCACAGACAGTACTACCAGCAACTACATATGCACCCAGAGGGTACGCATTACAGACCTCAGGGAGGTATGGAAGGAGCACTATCATGACAGTACTACTCAGTAACCATATAGTGCAACCAGAGGGTACGTACTATAGACCCCAGCAGGGAGGCATGGGAAGGTACTCTCACAGACAGTACCACCGGCAACTATATAGTGCACCCAGAGGGCACGCTATAGACCCTTACAGCAGGGAGGCATGGGAAGGTGCACTATCAGACAGTACTCACTGGCAACCATATAGTGCACCCAGAGGGTACTGTACTATAGACCCTACAGCAGGGAGGCATGGGAAGGGGCACCATCACAGACAGTACTACTAGCAACCATATAGTGCACCCAGAGGGTACGTGACTATAGACCCTACCAGCAGGAAGGCATGGGAAGGGCTCTATCACAGACAGTACTACCAGCAACTATATAGTGCAACCCAGAGGGTACTGTATTATAGACCCTCACAGCAGGGAGGCATGGGAAGGGGCTCTATCACAGACAGTACTACCAGCAACCATATAGTGCACCCAGAGGGTACGTACTATAGACCCTAGCAGCAGGGAGGCATGGGAAGGCCTCATCACAGACAGTACCACCAAGCAACTATATAGTGTGACCCAGAGGGCACGCACTATAGACCCACAGCAGGGAGGCATGGGAAGGGGCTCTATCACAGACAGTACTACCAGCAACCATATAGGTGCACCCAGAGGGCACGCATTATAGACCCCTACAGCAGGGGAGGCATGGGAAGGGCTCTATCACAGACAGTAGCTCACCAGCAACCATATAGTGCACCCAGAGGGTAATCGCATCTATAGACCCTACAGCAGGAAGGCATGGAAGGGGCTCTATCACAGACAGTACTACTAGCAACCATATAGTGCACCCAGAGGGGTACGTACTATAGACCCCACAGCAGGGAGGCATGGGAAGGGGCTCATCACAGACAGTACTACCAGCAACCATATAGTGCACCCAGAGGGTACTGCATTATAGACCCTGCAGCAGGGGAGGCATGGAAGGGCACTATCACAGACAGTACTACCAGCAACCATACAGTGCACCCAGAGGGTACGTACTATAGACCCCACAGCAGGGAGGCATGGAAGGAAGGACCATCACAGACAGTACTACCAGCAACTATACAGTGCACCCAGAGGGTACTGCATTATAGACCCTACAGCAGGGAGGGATGGAAGGGCACCATCACAGACAGTACTACCAGCAACCATACAGTGCACCCAGAGTGGTACGTATTATAGACCCTAGCAGCAGGGAGGCATGGGAAGGGGCACTATCACAGACAGTACTACCAGCAACCATACAGTGCACCCAGAGGGTACGTGCATTATAGACCCTCACAGTAGGGAGGCATGGGAAGGCACTATCACAGACAGTACCACCAGCAGCCACACAGTGCACCCAGAGGCAATGCACTATAGACCCTACAGCAGGAGGCATGGGAAGGCACCATCACAGACAGTACTACCAGCAACCATACAGTGCACCCAGAGGGTACGTACTACTAGACCCTACAGCAGGGAGGCATGCGGAAGGCACCATCACAGACAGTACTCACTAGCAACTATACAGTGCAACTCCAGAGGGAATGCATTACATGGACCCCTACAGCAGGGAGGCATGGGAAGGGGCACTATCACAGACAGTACTACCAGCAACCATACAGTGCACCCAGAGGGTACGGTGATTATAGACCCCACAGCAGGGAGGCATGGAGGGGCACCATCACAGACAGTACTACCAGCAACCATACAGTGCACCCAGAGGGTACTTTTACTATAGACCCTACAGCAGGAGGCATGCTGGAAGGCACTATCACAGACAGTACTACCAGCAACTATACAGTGCACCCAGAGGGTACGGCATATTCAGACCCTACAGCAGGGAGGCATGGAAGGGCACTATCACAGACAGTACTACCAGCAACTATACAGTGCACCCAGAGGGTACGTACTATAGACCCTACAGCAGGGAAGGCATGGAAGGGCACTATCACAGACAGTACTGCCAGCAACCATATAGTGCACCCAGAGTGGCACGCATTACAGACCCCACAGCAGGAGGCATGGGAAGGCACTATCACAGACAGTACTGCTAGCAACCATATAGTGCACCCAGAGGGCTACGCATTATAGACCCTACAGCAGGGAGGCATGGGAAGGGGCACCATCACAGACAGTACTGTCAGCAACCATATAGTGCACCCAGAGGGTATGTACTATAGGACCCCTACAGCAGGGAGGCATGGGAAGGGCACTATCACAGACAGTACTGCTAGCAACCATATAGTGCACCCAGAGGGTACGCATTATGGACCCCACAGCAGGGAGGCATGGGAAGGCACCATCACAGACAGTACTGCCAGCAACCAGCAGTGCACCCAGAGGGTATTGTACTATAGACCCCACAGCAGGGAGGCAATATGGAAAGGCACTATCACAGACAGTACTGCCAGCAACCATAGTGCACCCAGAGGGTCATGGCATTATAGACCCTACAGCAGGGAGGCATGGGAAGGCACTATCACAGACAGTACTACCAGCAACCTATATAGTGCACCCAGAGGGTACGCATTACAGACCCTACAGCAGGGAGGCATGGAAGGGCACTATCACAGACAGTACTACCAGAAACCATATAGTGCACCCAGAGGGCACGTACTATAGACCCTAGCAGGGAGGCATGGGAAGGCACCATCACAGACAGTACTACCAGAAACCACATAGTGCACCCAGAGGGTACGCATTATAGACCCCACAGCAGGGAGGCATGGAAGGGCACCATCACAGACAGTACTACCAGCAACCATACAGTGCACCCAGAGGGCACTGCACTTATAGACCCAGGCAGCAGGGCTGGAAGGCACCATCACAGTACAGTACTACCAGCAACACACACAGTGCACCCAGAGGGTGACGGTGACTATAGACCCTACAGCAGGGAGGCGCTGGAAGGGGCATCATCAGACAGTACTACCAGCAACTATACAGTGCACCCAGAGGGTACGTACTATAGACACCACAGCAGGGAGGCATGGAAGGGCACTATCACAGACAGTACTACCAGCAACCACATACAGTGCAACTCCAGAGGGCAATGCACTATAGACACTACAGCAGGGAGGCACACGGGAAGGCACTATCACAGACAGTACTACCAGCAACCATACAGTGCACCCAGAGGGTACGTACTATAGACACTACAGCAGGGAGGCACGGGAAGGGGCACTATCACAGACAGTACTACCAGCAGCCATACAGTGCACCCAGAGGGTACGTACTATAGACACTACAGCAGGGAGGCACGGGAAGGGGCACTATCACAGACAGTACTACCAGCAACCATACAGTGCACTCAGAGGGTACGTACTATAGACACTACAGCAGGGAGGCACGGGAAGGGGCACTATCACAGACAGTACTACCAGCAACCATACAGTGCACCCAGAGGGTACGTACTATAGACACTACAGCAGGGAGGCACGGAAGGGCACTATCACAGACAGTACTACCAGCAACCATACAGTGCACCCAGAGGGTACGTACTATAGACACTACAGCAGGGAGGCACGGGAAGGGGCACTATCACAGACAGTACTGCCAGCAACCATACAGTGCACCCAGAGGGTACGTACTATAGACCCTACAGCAGGGAGGCACGGGAAGGGGCACTATCACAGACAGTACTACCAGCAACCATACAGTGCACCCAGAGGGTACGTACTATAGACCCTACAGCAGGGAGGCACGGGAAGGGGCACTATCACAGACAGTACTACACAAACCATACTGTGCACCCAGAGGGTACGTACTGACCCTACAGCAGGGAGGCATGGGAAGGCACTATCACAGACAGTACCTACAGCAACTATACAGTGCACCCAGAGGGTAATGTGACTATAGACCCTACAGCAGGGAGGCATGGGAAGGGCACTATCACAGACAGTACTACCAGCAACCATAGTGCACCCAGAGGGTACGTACTATAGACCCCACAGCAGGGAGGGATGGAAGGGCACTATCACAGACAGTACTACTAGCAACCATATGCACCCAGAGGGTACGCATTATAGACCCTACAGCAGGGAGGCATGGGAGGGCACTATCACAGACAGTACTACCAGCAACCATATAGTGCACCCAGAGGGTATGTGATTACAGACCCTACAGCAGGAGGCATGGAAGGGCACTATCACAGACAGTACTACTAGCAACTATACAGTGCACCCAGAGGGTACTGCATTACAGACCCACAGGAGGGAGGCATGGGAAGGGGCACTATCACAGACAGTACTACCAGCAACCATACAGTGCACCCAGAGGGTACGTACTATAGACCCTACAGCAGGGAGGCATGGGAAGGGGCACTATCACAGACAGTACTACCAGCAACCATACAGTGCACCCAGAGGGTACGTACTATAGACCCTACAGCAGGGAGGCATGGGAAGGGGCACCATCACAGACAGTACCTACTAGCAACCATACAGTGCACCCAGAGGGTACTGTACTATAGACCCCTGCAGCAGGAGGCAGGGAAGGGGCACTATCACAGACAGTACTACCAGCAACCATACAGTGCACCCAGAGGGTACGTACTATAGACCCTACAGCAGGGAGGCATGGGAAGGGGCACTATCACAGACAGTACTACCAGCAACCATACAGTGCACCCAGAGGGTACGTACTATAGACCCTACAGCAGGGAGGCATGGGAAGGGGCACTATCACAGACAGTACTACCAGCAACCATACAGTGCACCCAGAGGGTACGTACTATAGACCCTCAGCAGGGAGGCATGGGAAGGGGCACTATCACAGACAGTACTACCAGCAACCATACAGTGCACCCAGAGGGTACGTACTATAGACCCTACAGCAGGAGGCATGGGAAGGCACTACTGCAGACAGTACTACCAGCAACTACAGGTGCACCAGAGGGCACGTGACACAGACCCTACAGCAGGGAGGCATGGGAAGGGCACCATCACAGACAGTACTACCAGCAACCATACAGTGCACCCAGAGGGTACGTACTATAGACCCTACAGCAGGGAGGCATGGGAAGGGGCACTATCACAGACAGTACTACCAGCAACCATACAGTGCACCCAGAGGGTATGTACTATAGACCCTACAGCAGGGAGGCATGGGAAGGGGCACCATCACAGACAGTACTACCAGCAACCATACAGTGCACCCAGAGGGCACGCACTCATAGACCCCACAGCAGGAGGCATGGAAGGGCACCATCACAGACAGTACTACCAGCAACTATATAGTGCACCCAGAGGGTACTGCACTATAGACCCTACAGCAGGGAGGCATGGGAAGGGGCACTATCACAGACAGTACTACTAGCAACCTACAGTGCACCCAGAGGGCACGATCTGTAGACCCTACAGCAGGGAGGCATGGGAGGGGCACTATCACAGACAGTACTACCAGCAACCATACAGTGCACCCAGAGGGTACGTATTCATAGACCCTCAGCAGGGAGGCATGGGAAGGAGCACTATCACAGACAGTACTACTAGCAACCATATAGTGCACCCAGAGAGTACTGATGACTATAGACCCTACAGCAGGGAGGCATGGAAGGGGCACTATCACAGACAGTACTACCGGCAACCATATAGTGCACCCAGAGGGTACGCACTACAGACCCACAGCAGGGAGGCATGGGAAGGGGCACTATCACAGACCAGTACTACCGGGCAACCATATAGTGCACCCAGAGGGCAATGTACTATAGACCCCACAGCAGGAGGCATGGGAAGGGCACCATCACAGACAGTACTACCAGCAACCATATAGTGCACCAGAGGGCACGTATTATCAGACCCTACAGCAGGAAGGCATGGGAAGGGGCTCTATCACAGACAGTACTACCAGCAACCATATAGTGCACCCAGAGGGTACGTACTATAGACCCTACTGCAGGAAGGCATGGGAAGGGGCACCATCACAGACAGTACTACCAGCAACCATATAGTGCACCCAGAGGGTACTGACTTATAGACCCTACAGCAGGGAGGCATGGGAAGGGCACCCATCACAGACAGTACTACTAGCAACATATAGTGCACCCAGAGGGTACGTGACTATAGACCCTACAGCAGGAGGGGCATGGAAGGGCACTATCACAGACAGTACTACTAGCAACTATATAGTGCACCCAGAGGGTACGTACTTACAGACCCCACAGCAGGGAGGCATGGAAGGGCACCATCACAGACAGTACTACCAGCAACCATATAGTGCACCCAGAGGGTACGTGACTACAGACCCTACAGCAGGAGGCATGGGAAGGCACTATCACAGACAGTACTACCAGCAACCATATGTGCACCCAGAGGGTACGCACTGTAGACCCCACAGCAGGGAGGCATGGAAGGCACTATCATGAACAGTACTACCAGCAACTATATAGTGCACCCAGAGGTGCGATTATAGACCCCACAGCAGGGAGGCATGGGAAGGGGCACTATCACAGACAGTACTACCAGCAACCATATAGTGCACCCAGAGGGTACATGATTACAGACCCTACAGCAGGAGGCATAGGAAGGGCACCATCACAGACAGTACTACCAGCAACTATATAGTCACCCAGAGGGTACGTACTAAGACCCTACAGCAGGGAGGCATGGAAGGAGCACCATCACAGACAGTACTACCAGCAACTATATAGTGCACCCAGAGGGTACTGCTTACAGACCCTACAGCAGGGAGGCATGGAAGTGCACCATCACAGACAGTACTACCAGCAACTATATAGTGCACCCAGAGGGTATGTGACAGGACCCTACAGCAGGGAGGCATGGAAGGGCACCATCACAGACAGTACTACCAGCAACCATATAGTGCACCCAGAGGGTACGTGACTATAGACCCTACAGCAGGAGGCATGGAAGGGGCACCATCACAGACAGTACTACCAGCAACCATATAGTGCACCCAGAGGGTACTGCACTATAGACCCTACAGCAGGAAGGCATGGAAGGGCACTATCACAGACAGTACTACCAGCAACCATATAGTGCACCCAGAGCGTATGCATTATAGACCCTACAGCAGGGAGGCATGGGAAGGGGCACTATCACAGACAGTACTACCAGCAACTATATAGTGCACCCAGAGGGTACGCATTATAGACCCTACAGCAGGGAGGCATGGAAGGGGCACTCATCACAGACAGTACTACCAGCAACAATAGTGCACCCAGAGGGTACATGACATATAGACCCCACAGCAGGGAGGCATGGGAAGGCACTATCACAGACAGTACTACCAGCAACTATAGTGCACCCAGAGGGTAATGTACTATGGACCCCACAGCAGGGAGGCATGGGAAGGGGCACTATCACAGACAGTATTACCAGCAACTATACAGTGCACCCAGAGGGTACGCACTATGGACCCCACAGCAGGGAGGCATGGGAAGGCACTATCACAGACAGTACTACCAGCAACCATATAGTGCACCCAGAGGGTACGTACTATAGACCCTACAGCAGGGAGGCATGGGAAGGGGCACTATCACAGACAGTACTACCAGCAACCATATAGTGCACCCAGAGGGTACGTACTATAGACCCTACAGCAGGGAGGCATGGGAAGGGGCACTATCACAGACAGTACTACCAGCAACCATACAGTGCACCCAGAGGGTACGTACTATAGACCCTACAGCAGGGAGGCATGGGAAGGGGCACTATCACAGACAGTACTACCAGCAACCATATAGTGCACTATAAACCCTACAGCAGGGAGGCATGGGAAGGGGCACTATCACAGACAGTACTACCAGCAACCATATAGTGCACCCAGAGGGTACGTACTATAGACCCTACAGCAGGGAGGCATGGGAAGGGGCACTATCACAGACAGTACTACCAGCAACCATATAGTGCACCCAGAGGGTACGTACTATAGACCCTACAGCAGGGAGGCATGGGAAGGGGCACTATCACAGACAGTACTACCTGCAACCATATAGTGCACCCAGAGGGTACGTACTATAGACCCTACAGCAGGGAGGCATGGGAAGGGGCACTATCACAGACAGTACTACCAGCAACCATATAGTGCACCCAGAGGGTACGTACTATAGACCCTACAGCAGGGAGGCATGGGAAGGGGCACTATCACAGACAGTACTACCAGCAACCATAAGTGCACCCAGAGGGAATGCACTATGACCCCAGCAGCAGGGAGGCATGGAAGGCACTATCACAGACAGTACTACCAGCAACCATATAGTGCACCCAGAGGGTACGTACTATAGACCCTACAGCAGGGAGGCATGGGAAGGGGCACTATCACAGACAGTACTACCAGCAACCATACAGTGCACCCAGAGGGTACGTACTATAGACCCTACAGCAGGGAGGCATGGGAAGGGGCACTATCACAGACAGTACTACCAGCAACCATATAGTGCACTATAAACCCTACAGCAGGGAGGCATGGGAAGGGGCACTATCACAGACAGTACTACCAGCAACCATATAGTGCGCCCAGAGGGTACGTACTATAGACCCTACAGCAGGGAGGCATGGAAGGGCACATCACAGACAGTACTACCAGCAACCATATAGTGCACCCAGAGGGTACGTACTATAGACCCTACAGCAGGGAGGCATGGGAGGGCACTATCACAGACAGTACCACCTGCAACCATATAGTGCACCCAGAGGGTACTGTGACTATAGACCCTACAGCAGGGAGGCATGGGAAGGCACTATCACAGACAGTACTACCTGCAACCATATAGTGCACCCAGAGGGTCACGCATTTACAGACCCCACAGCAGGGAGGCATGGGAAGGGGCTCTATCACAGACAGTACTACCAGCAACCATATAGTGCACCCAGAGGGTACGTACTATAGACCCTACAGCAGGGAGGCATGGGAAGGGGCACTATCACAGACAGTACTACCAGCAACCATATAGTGCACCCAGAGGGCAATGCACTATAGACCCCACAGCAGGGAGGCATGGAAGGCACTATCACGGACAGTACTACCAGCAACCATATAGTGCACCCAGAGGTACTGCCTATAGACCCTACAGCAGGGAGGCATGGGAAGGGCACCATCACGGACAGTACTACTAGCAACCATATAGTGCACCCAGAGGGTACGTACTATAGACCCACAGCAGGGAGGCATGGGAAGGGCACTCATCACGGACAGTACTACCAGCAACCATATAGTGCACCCAGAGGGTACGCACTTATAGACCCTACAGCAGGGAGGCATGGGAAGGGGCACTATCACGGACAGTTCTACCAGCAACCATATAGTGCACCCAGAGGGTACGTACTATAGACCCTACAGCAGGGAGGCATGGGAAGGGGCACTATCACGGACAGTACTACCAGCAACCATACAGTGCACCCAGAGGGTACGTACTATAGACCCTACAGCAGGGAGGCATGGGAAGGGGCACTATCGCGGACAGTACTACCAGCAACCATACAGTGCACCCAGAGGGTACGTACTATAGACCCTACAGCAGGGAGGCATGGGAAGGGGCACTATCATGGACAGTACTACCAGCAACCATATAGTGCACCCAGAGGGTACGTACTATAGACCCTACAGCAGGGAGGCATGGGAAGGGGCACTATCACAGACAGTACTACCAGCAACCATATAGTGCACCCAGAGGGTACGTACTATAGACCCTACAGCAGGGAGGCATGGGAAGGGGCACTATCACAGACAGTACTACCAGCAACCATATAGTGCACCCAGAGGGTACGTACTATAGACCCTACAGCAGGGAGGCATGGGAAGGGGCACTATCACAGACAGTACTACCAGCAACCATATAGTGCACCCAGAGGGCACGTGCTTATAGACCCCACAGCAGGAGGCATGGGAAGGGCACTATCACAGACAGTACTACCAGCAACTATATAGTGCACCCAGAGGGTACGCACTATAGACCCCACAGCAGGGAGGCATGGAAGGGGCACCATCACAGACAGTACTACCAGCAACCATAGTGCACCCAGAGGGTACTGCACTATAGACCCTACAGCAGGGAGGCATGGGAAGGAGCACTATCACAGACAGTACCACCAGCAACCATATAGTGCACCCAGAGGGTACTGCTTATAGACCCTACAGCAGGGAGGCATGGGAAGGAGCACCATCACAGACAGTACTACTAGCAACCATATAGTGCACCCAGATGGTACGTACTATAGACCCTACAGCAGGGAGGCATGGGAAGGGGCACTATCACAGACAGTACTACCAGCAACCATATAGTGCACCCAGAGGGTACGTACTATAGACCCTACAGCAGGGAGGCATGGGAAGGGGCACTATCACAGACAGTACTACCAGCAACCATATAGTGCACCCAGAGGGTCAAACAGAGATAGAGGTGGAAGGGGCAAGAGGCAAGCAGCAACTCCAGCTCATCCACCAAAGACAACAACGAACCCCTGATGAATCACAGCTCACCACACCTCCCCCTGTAGTGGGGGGACACCCTCTTGCCCTCTTCAGAAGTGACAGTCTGTTTCAATAAATAAATGGGTGCTGGAGATTGTGGGAGAAGGCCTCAGTCTGTCTTTTATTACCATCCCAAAACAAAAGAACTTTACAACATCCAACCCAAATTCATCAAAGAGATGCAACAGTTACAACTGAAAGTTCAAAAACTGCAGTCCCTGCACGCTGTGGAGAAGGTTCCAGCAAAGGAGATGGGAAACCGATTTTTTTCAAGGCACGTTCCAACAAAGAAAAACCTCTGGAGAGTGGCAGCCAATCCTTAGCCGCAGGTGTCTGAACAGACACATAAGAAAGGAAAAGTTCAAAACAACCACCTTGCAAACAGTAATTCCATCTTTTCAGGAAGGGGGCTGGCTATGCTCATTGGATCTGAAAGGTGCTTGCTTCTAATCTACATCATAGTAAGAGTATGCCACAGAAAGTACCCATGATTCAGAGCAGGTGTGGGTCAGTACTACCAGTACGGGTCAAATGCCTTTTATTTATTTATTTATGTAGGCCCCCCCATTTCCCAATACATCTAGGGGCCTGATGTTCCGAGGAAAGGGGAGCCCAAACACAGAGAGCTCCACCAGCTCATCTCTAACACATTAAAGATGGATTCAATCTTTCTTACCATGAGACGTCTTCTTAAACTGCCTCGCTGATCCCTACAGATGGATTAAAATGACCCCAGAGGTCATCTGGTGGAGGACATCAAATTCATCAGCAGGAGTGCAGCTTCTTCTACCCCACCAGTCCTGGGAGCAAGAGGGCACAGGATAAAATGGAATGATTTAAACCCCCCTTGGGAGAAACCCATGGAAATGTCTGAAAAAACTAAGAAATAGAATTTCATTAACATCCTTATGCTTAAATTAAACACTGGACTCCAATTTTTCTCCCCAAACAAATCAGGTTTTATTCTCCTGAGCCCTTAAATGATTAGCAGGGCTCAGGGGTCCCAATTGCTTAAGGAAAATTAAAAACTGCACAGTTCCATGGAGCCAAACTTTTTTACAAGCATTCCTTGAGGCACCTTATTTGGGACAGTACTTAAGACAGAGGAAAGATTTTCTTACTCAGGATTTTCTTAGGGGAGCATGACAATCCCATGCAGCCATAAACTGGGAATGAAAGTGTTGTAGGGCAGAATTAAAATAGTCAGCTGTTGAGATCAGGGTCCAATCTGTACCCATAAGCTCAGCTAGGAGAAATGACAAGGACCCGAGAAGGATAAATTTAGAGGGGGAGGGGCTTAGGATAATGAATGTTCTGTACACAGTAATCCATGTGATGGTCACTGAGGGCATCAGGAAGGATTCCAGCATCCACAACATGATATGGATGAGATGAGAACCCCATCTATCAGTGAGCGATTTAAAGATTTAAAATTTAGATAAGTGGGGTCAGAAATCAATTGAGTCAAATGAAGTGACTTTACATTTTGAACAATTTTATTTGTGCTAGGGGAGACCCAATTTATATTAAAGTCACCAAGAATATATAGCTTGCTTCTGGAAGAGTTAGAACAGATAGTCATAAGAAGCTCAGTAAGTAAGACAGAGGAAATACCAGGACAATAGTAAGCTCCAGCAATAAACATGGGCACAGAAAAAGGAAGAGAGAGTTTAAGAAGTATAAGTTCATAAGCAGAGAGAGAGGAAATAGCAAGAGCAGTCACAAATTGGATTCCAGTGGAAATGTCAACTGCAACACCACCCTCCCTCTTTGTGTGATCTTGCCTAGCTATAGTGTAGCCAGGTACAGTTACAGTAGAATCCTGAACTTTGGAGGAGAGCCAAGATTTGGGTATAACTAGAACATCTGTCCATAAGTTAAGCACAGTAGGCTGTGGGTGGACAATTTTTGGGAAAAGGCTGCGGATGTTTAAATGGGCAACTTTTAAACCTTTGGGAAGGTGTAAGGATGAAGTTTTGAAGGGGCCAGGATTAAGTTTTTCATTAATGAAAATAAATATTCCTTTAAAAAGGGAGTTTGAAATTATTTGGAAGAGCAATCAAGATGTTGTTGCAATGATAATACCTGAAGTTGCATAAATGTACGCAATTGTAATTGTAAATATTGTGCTTTATATGATAGAGTTTATCTGTATGACTGTATAGTTTATTGTAATTTAAAAAAAAATGTTGTATTGTGTTAGATCATTTTGTATGTATTCCTATTGTTGTTACCTTTTCCCCAGGCATGGCTGAAAACAGGTTTTTGCCCAGTCCACCTTCCTGGTAAATCAAATTAAAAAAAGTTCAATGTCACCTGCCAGTAGTAGTAGCAAAGTGAAAAAGAGCTTAAAAAAAACTAGGATGATGTTGGAGAGGGTAGGAGGGAAGAAGAGGAGAAAGAACATGGGGAGAGAAGAATTAAAAAGTGCCAGAGAGATTCAAGGTGTAGCCAAGGTGCAGGGAGAATTAGACACCAGAGACGCCAAGGGAAATGGAGGAGAGTAGGAAGAAGGGAAAGTAGGGGAAGAGGAGAGGGACAAATATAAAAGGAAAAGGAGGAGTGCACAGTAGATAGTGGAAAAGAGATAAAGGGAGAGAGGAGGGAGAAAAATGCCATAGAAGCACACAGCATGATGGAGAAACTAAGAGCAATAGAAGAGGAAAGCACAAAAACAATAAGAAGGTAACAGTCAAAGAGAGACAGAAACCAAAGCATTATAGAATAATAGTAGTAAATAAAGAACAGAGAACACAGGAAGGGTAAAGATAGATTAATTAAAAACCGTATGTAATAAATAATGCTATAATTAACTAAAACCAAGTTCAAAATAGGTAAACTGCAAACTAAGACTAGTAAACAGCAAATAGCTTCCAAATCTAATACAGAATAGAACTAGCTAACAAATAGTTTAAAAGGAGGGTAAATTATAACAAGAATACGTCACTAGCACAAATATAAGAACTAATTACAAATTTTAAAAAAATAGGAGGAACACATTAGCAAATAGCTAAGGCCTAGGAACTATAAAATATAAATGTAATTAGCAAACAGAGCAGACAATTGATAACACTTACATGGCACAAATATACACAACAATATGATAGACCTTAGTTGCAGGTATTGGTTACAACTAGAAGCTACAAGCAGACATAGTAAAACTAGACAGTAATAAAGAGGCATAGGCCAATAGCACACCTACACAGCACTGACAGGCAACTGCAATCAAATGCACAGAACAGGCCTTAGAGAGCAGCAGGCTTACATGGTTACAAGGGCTTAGCATACTGAACCTTATGGGAGTACTGTGGCTGGCAAATGGCTTCCTCACAGCTGACTCTAGGCAGACTACAAGTTGCCCCTACGCTACAGCCCTTAAGTGAATGGACCGCAGCAGAGGACCACTAGGAAGTGGCCATGAAATAGAGCACCAGAACTCCACCCCAACACTGACCAGAAAGTCTCCCACTGGAGGAGTAGGGCACAGAAGCTAAGTCCTCAGGCAGCACAGCAGGAACACAAACAACAAAGGGAGCCCGACTCGCTCCGTGCAGCGGAACAATCCCTTTACAGTCAAAAGCAGCTTTGATTAGAATGTGACCAGTTTAAAAGCTGCTTCAGCCAACAATCGGAACTCTGTCCCCAACACTGACCAGAAAACCTTCCACTGGAAGAGTAGGGCAGGGGGCTAAGTCCTCAGGCAGCACAGCAGGAACACAAACACCAAACGGAGCCCAATTGACTTTTGACATCTCGGCCCCAACAATATTCACAAAGTACCTACCTGTAGAAACAACAGCACTTTGAAGAAATGGAGTAACAGTGTATCCATACTTAACGAACAAACATTCATGTACAATGGTCAACATAGTTGGATGGTCCATGAAAAACACTTTCAAAGAGGTGACAAGCTCACCTGTAGCTGGAAGCACTCCAGAGATATAGATGAGTAAGTCTGTTCAACATTAATACTATATTGCAGCCATTTTGAAAACACTGTAATGTCACTGAGGAACCAGCTATTCCCAGCTACACTGAGTCAAGCACAGCTTGTTCCTTGATGACATCACAGTGTTCTACAAATGACTGCTATGAGTACTAATAGTGAACAAACTCAGCCATCTATATCTCTGGAGTGCTTCCAGCTACAGGTGAGCCCAATACTTCACTTGAAAGAGTTTTTTTCATGGGCTTTCCAACTATGATGGCCATTGGCAATGAAAGTGTCTCTTTAAATGACTAGATAGTGTGTGGGAAAACTAGGGAAGAGGCCCTATCACCAGTAAGGCAAACTCTAATTCCTGATAGAAAAGTTGGGGTTCCCACTGAATTTAGAAATATCAAACCTGGAACCCACACAAAAGCCATCACTTCATTGGCGCAGAACTGGACACAGTTCATTTAAGGGCTTTTATCCACTGGAAAGAGTCCAAACATGGGTACAGTATGCAGCCTCCTTCCACACTGGGACAAGAAGGACAGGAAGAACTGCAAAAGAAATTTCTGAGACTTAGGTTTCATGTCAACCACAGTCTCTGTGGTACTTGGGCAAGGCAGCACATGGGAGGTGTGCAATGGTACCGCAAGGCAGCACATGAGAGGTGTGCAATGGTACCGCAAGGCAGCACATGGGAGGTGTGCAATGGTACTACAAGGCAGCACATGGGAGGTGTGCAGTGGTACCGCAAGGCAGCACATGGGAGGTGTGCAATGGTACTGCAAGGCAGCACATGGGAGGTGTGCAATGGTACCTGAGCAAGGCAGCACATGGGAGGTGTGCAATGGTACCTGGGCAAGGCAACACATGGAGGTGTGCAATGGTACCACAAGGCAGCACATGAGAGGTGTGCAATGGTACCTCAAGGCAGCACATGGGAGGTGTGCAATGGTACCGCAAAGCAGCACATGGGAGGTGTGCAATGGTACTACAAGGCAGCACATGGGAGGTGTGCAGTGGTACCGCAAGGCAGCACATGGGAGGTGTGCAATGGTACTGCAAGGCAGCACATGGGAGGTGTGCAACGGTACCTGGGCAAGGCAGCACATGGGAGGTGTGCAATGGTACCACAAGGCAGCACATGGGAGGTGTGCAATGGTACATAAGGCAGCACATGGGAGGTGTAGTAGGTACATAAGGCAGCACATGGGAGGTGTGCAATGGTACCACAAGGCAGCACATGGGAGGTGTGCAATGGTACCTGGGCAAGGCAGCACATGGGAAGTGTGCAATGGTACCGCAAGGCAGCACATGGGAGGTGTGCAATGGTACCGCAAGGCAGCACATGGGAGGTGTGCAATGGTACCTGGGCAAGGCAGCACATGGAAGGTGTGCAATGGTACCGCAAGGCAGCACATGGGAGGTGTGCAATAGTACTACAAGGCAGCACATGGGAGGTGTGCAGTGGTACTGCAAGGCAGCACATGGGAGGTGTGCAATGGTACTGCAAGGCAGCACATGGGAGGTGTGCAATGGTACCTGAGCAAGGCAGCACATGGGAGGTGTGCAATGGTACCTGGGCAAGGCAACACATGGGAGGTGTGCAATGGTAACACAAGGCAGCACATGAGAGGTGTGCAATGGTACCTCAAGGCAGCACATGGGAGGTGTGCAATGGTACCGCAAGGCAGCACATGGGAGGTGTGCAATGGTACTACAAGGCAGCACATGGGAGGTGTGCAGTGGTACCTCAAGGCAGCACATGGGAGGTGTGCAATGGTACTGCAAGGTAGCACATGGGAGGTATGCAATGGTACCTGGGCAAGGCAGCACATGGGAGGTGTGCAATGGTACCACAAGGCAGCTCATGGGAGGTGTGCAATGGTACCGCAAGGCAGCACATGGGAGGTGTGCAATGGTACCTGGGCAAGGCAGCACATGGGAAGTGTACAATGGTACCGCAAGTCAGCACATGGGAGGTGTGCAATGGTACCGTAAGGCAGCACATGGGAGGTGTGCAATGGTACCGCAAGGCAGCACATGGGAGGTGTGCAATGGTACTGCAAGGTAGCACATGGGAGGTATGCAATGGTACCTGGGCAAGGCAGCACATGGGAGGTGTGCAATGGTACCACAAGGCAGCTCATGGGAGGTGTGCAATGGTACCGCAAGGCAGCACATGGGAGGTGTGCAATGGTACCTGGGCAAGGCAGCACATGGAAGGTGTGCAATGGTATCGCAAGGCAGCACATGGGAGGTGTGCAATGGTACCTCAAAGAATACTGGGCTGTACTCAGGGATCCCTTGCCTGCCCTAATATAAGTACAAAACAGGCTTGTAAGTGCCCTCCAGTGGTGGCAGCTGATGCAGCCCCTAAGAAATGGAGTTTCCATTCAACCAACACTGCTCAGTTTAGTGCTTCCCACAGAGGTTTCGTGTTTCAGCCCCCGAAGTCCTACTCAGCAGTGTCAATAGCTAAGTGCTACAGATAAGACCAAACAATACCACAGCCATGTATTACATAAGGTGGTGCAGGACTCTCAAACTGTACAGGGAACCACCAACAGTTCAGCAGCTGGTCTATATTCTCAGGTTACACATCTCTGCCATCCACGTCGCAGAGAAAGACTATGTACTGGCATACTCAACAGGATTGCTCATGCCACCCACAAGTGGTCCCTAAAACAAACTGCTGTGGTTGGTTTTCAGGGAATGGGCTGTTCTCGTGGTGGATCTTTTTGCCTCATGGGAAAACAAAAGGCTGCCTCCATTCTGCTGCAGAACCCAAGTGTCAGAGAACAGCCCCAAAAGATGTTCTTAGCATGTATTGGGGAGGTGGGTTCCTTTATGCTTTCTCAGCCTTTCCTCTGATACAGAAAGTATTTCTGAAAGTGAAGGTGAAACATGCTTCCATGGTCCTGATAGCACCAGACTGGGCCTGGACAGCCATGGTATTTACTGCTAATGTAGAGGTCCCAAAAACTCGCACCTGCCTCTGTGTCGAGACCTTCAGAGAGTTTTAAAAGCCAGGTGAACCATCCAAACTCGGAGGCCCTTCATCTGAAGGCATGGTTCCTGAAAGGATAGCATTTTCTAAACTAAATCTCTCTACTCAGGTTATAGAGTATCCTTAAGGTGGTCAGAAAGTTATCCACAAGGAAAACTTACAATTCAAAGTCGAAAATATTCTTAATCTGGTGCCGGAACAATTTTAATTGAATCCAGAAGGCAGAGATTGCACTAATTCTGGACCATTTATTAAATTTAAAGTCTCTGGTCTTAAGGCCAGCATCTCTAAAGGTGCATTTAAATGCTCTTGCTGCATTTAAGTCTGAGGCCTCAGCACGTATTTTAGTTGCACACCCAGTGTTTAAAGGCCTCTCACATATGTACATTCATGTAAAGAAACCCACACCAGCATGGGACCTGAACCTGATTCTCACTCATTTAATGACCTGTCTTTTGGATGAGATGTTAAACTGTGGTCCTGACTGCCTGTGCTAGGGGGTTGTTCAGATGGACGTTAAAGATCTCATAGCACTTCTTGAATGTAATAAGGGATGTTCCCTAGTAATTTCCCCCATTCACAATAAATAAATACATACACACATACATACATGCATGCATGCATGCATGCATACATATGTATGTACATATATGCATGCATACATATGTACGCACATACATACATGCATGCATACATGCATGCATGCATACATACATACATACATACATGCATGCATACATACATATGTACCACCAACAGCTTAATCTGGTCCCCCACCCCTCGGAATGAGGCTGGAAATGGGTAGAATTGTCTTGTCCTCCTTTCCAGTCAACAAAAAACAAACTACCTACCTAACTAAACATCCGTTTGAACCTGTGGCTACTACTGAGCTAAAGTACCTTACCTGGTAAACCTTATTCCTGGTGTCTGTTGCACAGGCAAGGAGGGTTAGTGAGCTACAAGTACTTAGCACTGATCTCTTATTCTTAAACCAACAGTGCAACAAAAATTATTCTTCCAAAAAGTTAGTTTCCACTATAGAACATTAGCATACCTATCAAATTTACTTGTCTAGGTACCGCCTATGCTGCCTGTGCACCGTGAGTTTTTTTTTTCTCAATTCTAATATTTGTCAGGTTTACAATGCTATTTCTATGCCAAAATGCAGTGACCATCTTTTCTTCTTGAGAAAAAATAAATAAAAATGTTCATAAAATACTCAAATGTTGGTGGAACTGGAACGTTTTGCCACTAAATAGGACTGGGAGATGCCTGAGATATTTTATAGTGGAAAAAAGGGAGGGCCATAATTTTTGCCAGTTTTGTTACACTGCTGCTGTAACTGCCCACAAAAAAAGTAACGTTAAGAACAAATCTACAGTTTGTCCCAAAGGTAGCATCAGAATTCAGTTTGAATGAGACAGTTACCTTATCAATGTCACTCCCAAAGCCACATGGAGGGGCAGAAAAACTTTGTACATTAAATGGCAGACAGTCCCTAAATTTCTGCAAGTCTAGAACAGAGGATGTTGTTTGAATGCTACTGTAACTGACTCATGCTATTACTTTGTCACAGACGTAGAACCTTTGTAAACAAGCACCTGTGCTCAAAGGTACTCTCCGAAATAATGAATCATAATAATAACATTAATGAAGCTGCAACTGTTATATTGGTGCATTAGCTGAGTAATAGTCACAGTTTATTGTCTGCTTCAGTTGAAGTAATGAATGAATGCAACTATTTGTACCACTTAAATGCTTGAATAAACTTGAGTTAAAAAAAGAGAACAGAGGACATGAGGAATGATAACACACAACTGTTTATCACATATGGTGAGATGCCAAAAGGAAAGCCTCTTAACAGACCATATCAAGGTGGATAGCATCCACAATAACTTTCTGCTATCATAAGGCAGGGAAAGTACCCCTAGGTGGCATTAGGGCACACTCCTCTGGGAGCACAGCTGCATCACTGACAGCTGGAAGGAATGTGCTACTGGCAGAAATTTGTAAAGCTGCTACACAGTGCATACATTCACATCTCATTACTGTCGGAACACATGCAACAGAGGGTGCCGGGTCTCAGATTTCTGTACTTTAGAATCTATCCCCAGAGTAATCCTAAAGCCCTCCAACCCACAGTACTGCTTGGATTCTGCACAAGTTTGACTACGTTGTTCTAATTTATGTAGTCAGAAGGAAAAGTGACTCTCCATCATAAACTTTCATTTCTTCTAATGGATTAGAACAGCCAGCCACACTAACCCTTCCTTGACACTCATTTTAGGATAAGGTAATTACTGCAGGTCCTTCAGAAAAATTTATTGCTATTAAAGCGTGAGCTTTAATTAACTTCTGTTATTTTTTCTTTGTCATAAAAAACCTTTTCCATCTGAAATTTATATTACACAACAAAAAAGTAGGTAGCCAATTATACAAAGTATTAATTACATTTTCATATAGCAGTACAATATAGTTTCCTTTACTTATTTTTCTTTTAAAATTTATCATTTGTGGTTTAATATTCTGAACTTGTTTATAGAAATATAGATTGCTGCGTGATTTTTTTCTCATCCATGCTAGTACATGATACTGTATTAATGCATATTTGTTTACTCTGTTGATATCTGTTAATGTAAATCTTCAATTTAAATATGGATTACAAAAAAAAGTATTAAAGATAATGAGCCCAATTCCAGAATGTGGTACGATTAGTGCAAGGCAATTGACACCAGACTCTATGGCATAAATCGCACCTTGCACCATGCGTTCCGCAAGTTGCAATTACAAGAGGTGATTTGCACCATACCATAAGTGGGTTGCACCAAAGATGGGCTCCACCACCCACTATGCTCGCAACCCACTGCGGCATGGTGCAAGGGTGGGTTACAGCAGCAACTGCGTCGTATTCCAGAAGGGCAGCTGCCATAACCCACTTACACCATTCCAGGACCTGGTATGGCATAGCGGGGTTAGACCAGCTTGGAGGTGGTCTAAGGGACATCCATCCTGGCACAATGATGGATGCCCCCCGCAGCACCGCAGAAAGTCCATGTATGTGAACCACGTGCCCCCCCGCTAAGTCATGCCCCAACCCCCCTGAAATTCGGGGACCCCCAGGTCCATTTTCTGTCATGCCCTACTGATTGCCTGTGCCAACTGGCCAGTCCCCCAATGCCCCCAGGTGCTTGCAGGTGCATTTTGGGGTGGGGGCACCAGGGGAGCAGGAGATTGCAGGCCATGACTTGCGGCACCCAGTTCCAGTGCGTCATTCCTGTGGCACTAGCCTGCAGCTGCTGCAGGTCATGGGCACAGGTGCTGGGAACCCTGCCTGTCCTGGAATATGGTGCAGGGTCCCCAGCATAGCACTGCATGGTGCAACTCGCATATTTATTTTTTTATTTTTATTTATTTATTTAGTTTTTGTTGACCGGGTAAGTGCACTAGACAAATCCTGCCTATTTTCAGGCACGACCCGGGGAAGGGGGATACAGATGAATACCAACTGACCTTGAACCAGATTAAGCTGTTGGTGGTATTTTTAGTGAATGAGGGAAATCTGGCCAGGAGTTGCGACCTGTATCTTGTAATCAAGCCCAATATGTTTGATCCCATGCTTACTAAAACTAAATGGGAAATTTAACTTAATTCTCCTATTGACAACAAGGAATGGACAATGAATGGGAAGTTATATGGCAGAATGCCATAAAAAGTAGCAGAGTGGTGCAGAGGATTAATATAATTTAAAATCCTTTACTGTTTTTACCGATGCCTAAGAAATGAGAAGACATGGGACTTAATCCGAATGGATTATATGGGAGCTGCAAATGTCTTCTTGCCAACATGGTGCATATTCTCTGGGACTATTTTCAGATAGAAAGATTCTGGTCAGGTATTCATAGAATTCTGCCCAAGAGTTGTCAACTCTTCAATCCCAAGAAACCTGAGGTTTTTTTTCATTCTAGGCATACTGCCAGACAATTTAAACTTAAATCATTCTCAGAAAATATGGGTCCTTGCTGCCACTTCAGGAGGCAAAAGGTTCATACTGAAACTCGGGAAAACTACCACAATACCAGCTTTTGCAGAATGGCTAGATTACATGAGCTCAACAGAAAATAATGAAAGATTTGGTCATATTTTACTAATTAAGAAATAAACTTTAATGGACTTTTGGTTTTCTTTCTTGCAGGGACTGCAGTCTTACTGAAGTAAACACTTGAAGTGAAACAGTCAGAGGTTGTAATGCAATGCTGTGTTTGAATATACAGTTTATAGGAATAAGAAAAAATATTTTGTGAACTATTTGTATACAATGTTTTATGTAATTTGCAACCACATGTCGCTTGTGAAAATGGGTAGTACTGCTCATCTAGCTTACAAGAATAAAAAAATGAAATGAAAATTAAATGAAAAAACACCTGCTTATCATTATTAATTCATGCTGATCTGGTATGTAAGAGGCACCGAATACTTATATGGATTTATGTTATCTGGTTTGACTGTAAAATTGTTTTCCTTTAAATTTGTAATGTTGTTATGTTAATCTTTGTTAACTTGAAAATTCTACTAAAAACTTTAATGATAGAAATTTATATTACTATGATGGCAATATTTTTTTCAAATTGGGCCTCGAGCCAAAGGCATACTGCTACCCACACTCAGCTGTGCACTTGCAACCATTCCCGTATGGCACAGTCTAGCCTCGCTAGGTGGGATGTCGCGTATAATAATATCTGCCGCTTTGCTCTTGCTGCTCCTTGACTCGCTCACCGCTGTGACCTGTACAATAAACCTGGTTGGCTGTCTCCATCCAACTATCGTTCCCTAGCTCTGCGCTGCTTTATTGACAAGATAGTCAGAGTCGCTATCCCTTCTGCATTGCCAAGCCTCCTTAAATCTGTCCAACCTACATACCTACTCAGATCAAATGGCTTTCACACATTCTCCATACCTAAATCCCACTCCTTGACAGGTGACAGGGCATTTACTGTCTGTGCCACTAGATTCTGGAAACCTTTCCTGTGCGTGCCTGCTGTGCTGGCACACATAACAGTTCTAAAAATATCCCTGTGGGAGCATTTAAACACCCTTTTGGCTTGTCACTGCTCCTGAACCCCTATCTTCTGAGTGCTTCCTCTCAGTCACAGTCTTCTGTACTTTACACCAGTGTTAACTCTTGTCCCTTATTCTTATCTTTGACTTATGAATGTCTCTCTTTCACCTATATGGCAATCTGCAAAATGGGTATCTGATTGCACTTGTTGTACTCTGTTCATCATATGTAATACAATGTATTGTTAAAACACCTAACCTGCTGTACTGAAGTATCACCTTTTGTAAATGCCCTTCAACTCTGTATATTTTTCCCTATTACATTGTCTGTACATCTTACTGTAACCTTCCACGTCGCACCTGAAAATAGACATTTTTGTCTAGTGTACTTACCCTGTCAACAAAAGCTAAATAAATTAAAAAAGCCAGCATCTACTGGCCTCTTCCATTCAAAGATCTGCCATTGGAATGCCTGGAGGCTCATGACCAGCACAGTGAGAGAACAACTTTGAAAAAAAAATTCTACATGTCGGGGTAGTATACACCTCACGTAGATGATGTACAAATTTGACTGGCTGTTCTAATGCATTAGAAAACAATCTTACTTTGGTAATGTTTCCATTTTACAAATAATGTATTTTTGACATCCTTGGATTCTCATTGTTGCATTTTAAATTCCCTCAAATAAAAACAGCTGTAATAGCTGGTCACTATACTTATTACTATATTTATTACCCTGATTGTGGACATCTGCAAATCCATTAATACACGAGTGGTGCATTATCACTCCTGTATTATAACACAAGTGATTCAAGCCTTTCTTGCACATGTAAATCAAATGCAGCTGCACAACGCATTTGTAGGGTCAGTGAGCACCGACTTACCAGCCTTTTTCTCACATCTGCTGGATTGCAGTTTAGGTTGTTACTGCAACTAGAGGAAAGATTTTGAGGGCAAGATATTAGATACAGCAGCTGATGGAAAAGAAAGAATAATTCAGGTAAATACAGAGTTAAATCAATGCAACATTGTTTTTGGTTCATTTTATGCACCATTTCAGGTTTTAAGGAATTTTTTAGCTGAATTAAACAGGATGATGTTTACTTGGGGAGGAAGAAACTATATGTTGGCAGGTGATTTCAACTGCACCATGCACAGTGCGTGGGATAAGACCTCCAAAAGTAGTAAACAGGATAGGTACAAAGCCAGAGTGTTAAATAACTTTCTCGAAACAAACAATTTAGTAGACTGGTGGAGGATTATGAAAGGAGGCTCTAAAGATTATACCTATTTCTCAGCAAGACATAATATGCACTCAAGACTAGATTATACTTTTATTTCAGGGGACTTGCTGGCACACTGCCTAACATGTAATGCCAAAATAGAACTTAGGCTGGTGACCAATCATGGTCCAGTCATAGAGGAAAAAGACCTTGGAGGTTAAATAATTATTTGTTGGACAGTACCAATTTCCATCATAAGACAAGTATAGCAATACAATATTTTATGGTAGAAAATAAGGTTTCTGAGACCAATGTGATTGAATGCTGGGATGCCTTTAAGGCTACATTGAGAGGGGCAATAATTTCCAAGGCATCTTGGATGAATAATCAAATAATTAAAATGAAACAAGAAGTAGAAAACAAAATGAGTACTTTAGAATTAGAGGTAAAAAGGGGTGACTCTTCAAAACAGCAAGCGCTTGTAGACCTCAAAAAATGGTGGAGTTTACTTAATATTTCAAAAAAAAAAGTTGGGAAAAAATACACGAAATTGGAAGATAAATAGTGAAATTGTGGGGAAGAAGTAAGCTAAAGATTACAAGATCTTGAAAAGCAAAAAACAGAAATAGTTACAATTCAGAAATCAGATGGACAGATGCTTATAGATCAGAAACTGATTCTGCTAGAATTTGACCACTTTTATGCCTTCTTATATGCCTTGGAATGTTCCCCCTCTCAAGAAGAATTGAATTATTATGGATCTCTAGTAAATAGAAAATTATCTCCTACTGAATCATTAGAACATACTACCCCTATTACAGCCCAAGAAACTAGGGATACATTGCATCAAATGGCAAAATCAGAAGCACCTGGCATGGATGGGTTTATCCTAGAATTTTATTTGTCTTTTGAATTTGAGATGGTATCACACTTATACATGTTATACAACCAAATTTTGAAAACTTTAAAAATTCCAGACTCTTTTTCTCAAGGATATATCTCACTTATTCCAAAACCAGAAAAGGACCCCCCCAAAAATAGAAAATTATCGGCCAATTGCAATTTTAAACGTTGATTACAAAATATTTGCAAAAATATTAAATAACAGAATACTGTCTACTCTTAATACTTAGCAACCTGTCAGGTTTTGTTCCTGGAGGAACAATTCAAACTGGTTTGCTTAAGGTTTTGTTTTTGGTGGAGCATCTGGAATGAAAGGAAGAATCCACAGCCCTGGTGGCATTAAATGCTGCCAAGACATTCGACATGTTAGAATTGGAATATCTCTTTTATATTTTGGGGTCATATGGTTATCCACAAGAACTTATTCAAGTCATAAAAACATTAGATAATAAACCAATAGCCTATATTAAAATAAATGCAGAACTCTCAGGGTCGATAGTATGACAGAGGGGAGTCTGGTAGGGCTGCCCCTGTCCTGAATATTATTCATATTAGGACTGGAGCCACTGTTAAATGAAATAAGGGGGGTTAAAGGAATAGTGGTGGGGAGGAAGATATGAAATTAAATGCATATGCAGATGATGTCCTGCTGACGCTACACAGTCCTGTAAAAAGTATTCAGGCAGTTATGAACTCTATTGCCAAATTCTCCAGAGTAGCCAGATATAAGATTAATCAAAATAAAACAGATTTAGTACTTTTTCATTTGGCAGACCATACACAAATTCAAGATACCTGAAAGGCAAATGTAAGAAATGAAGGTATAAAATATCTAGGTATTTATATACATAATAAATTAAGCTCTCTTTTTGACTTGAATTTTAAAACCTTATCAGATACACTCCAGGACAGATTACAGCTTTGGGGTAAAATCCTTACGTCCCTATGGGGAAAAGTCCAATTAGTAAAAATGATGGTGGTTCCTTTTCTTTCTTACAGGATACAAACGGTAATGATTCCTATCCCTGATTCTTGATTCAAGCAAATAAATAAATTAAAAAAATTATTTGGAACAACAAGCTTCCAAGAATTGCTTGGTCTAAACTATGTTTACCAACTGACAGCGGGAGGTTGACTTGCCTGAATTAGAAATACTCCATTTACCTTACATTATGAAAATGGTGGTGCAATGGGCCTAAGAAGAATTAGAGCCAAATATAAAATATATAAATTCTCTTCTGTCCCTAAGGTTATCTGATACTGTAGACTTATCACAATTATTATTTACAACAAAAAAATTTCAAAAGGCTTAAAGTGCTGTTGGAATAATTAAATATATGAATAGGATAAAATGGGATGCACATTTCTCTCTATGAAATAAAGTCTGGAACAACCCACATTTTAAAATAGGAGGCAGTAAATTAAAAAACAAACTCTGGGAAGGAAAAGGAGTAATCAAGTGGACAGACTTTTATGAAAATGGGCACAGAATATCTTGGTCTTCCTTTAAAAATAGATTCCATATGGAAGACAATCAATTATTCGACTTCTCTCAATTGTCAAGCTTGTATATCAAGGATTACAAAAGTCGGGAGAGGGCCCCAAATAATAAGATCTTTGAGCAAAATCTTTATAGGATTTTAGGAAATAAACCAGTCAAGCCATTTTCTTGGTTAACAAAAAATTTGAACAATACATTTATTAAAAGTTGTAAAACCAGATTTGAAAAGTGAGATAAAGAACTGCAACAAAAGACCACTGAACAACAGTGGATGATAACTGGTGAGGCCATAGCTCAGTATGGTCTTACAAGAGACAAGGTAATATATTACAATATTCTGAACAGAGCATATTACTCTCCACATAGATTGGCTAAAATGTACAGAAATGTGAGCAGTGCATGTTGGCACTGTCAGGCCAACAATGCAGATATGTTACACATGTTTTGGGGCTTCAAATTAAGCCAGAATTGGGGGGTCTCAGCCTTTGAAATTATTAGTCAAGTAGGCTATGATTTTACACAATGGATTGAACCTAGGTACTCAATGATAGGGAAAATGATGGAATCACTTTTGAAGGAAAGAATTGTCGAGTATCTAGAGGCCAGAGGGGCACAGGACCCTAGGCAGCATGGATTCACAGCAGGAAGGTCATGCCAGACGAATCTGATAGATTTCTTTGACTGGGTGACCAAAGTAGTAGATCAAGGAGGGGCTGTGGACATGGCCTACCTAGACTTTAACAAGGCATTTGACACAGTCCCACACAAAAGATTAACATACAAGTTAGCCAGCCTGGGAGTGGGTCCCAAGATAACAGCCTGGATAAAGAATTGGCTGGAGAATAGGACACAGAGTGTAATAGTAAATGGAGTCCACTCAGAAGAGAAAGGGGGTTACTAGTGGGGTACCGCAGAGGTTCCAGTATTAGGATCGGTCCTCTTCAATGTCTTTATAAGCTTACATTGCAGAGGGACTGAAGGAAAAGTATGTCTCTTTGCAGATGACACAAAGATCTGCAACAGAGTTGATGCACAAGGTGGGGTGGAAAGGATGTGAAGGACTTGGCAAGGTTAGAGGAATGGTAAAATGTATGGCAGCTTAGATTCAATGCTAAGAAGTGCAAGGTAATGCACCTGGGAAACAAAAACCCAGGGGAAGAGTACACAATGGGGGGTGAGATACTAACAACAAAAAAAATGGAAAGGGACCTGGGGGTAGTCATATCAGATGACCTAAAGGTGGGCAAGCAATGTGAGAGGGCAGCAAGGAGGGCTGGGGGGATACTGGGATGCATAGGGAGAGGCATCACCAGTAGAAAACAGGAAGTTATTATCCCTCTGTACAGACAGCTGGTCAGACCCCATCTGGAGTACTGCGTGCAGGTCTGGAGACCCAATCTCTGCAAAGACATAGACAGGATGGAAGCTGTCCAGAGGAGGGCAACTAAAATGGTGCAGGGTCTGCACCGAAGACATATGAAGAGAGACTAAAGGAGCTTAATATGTATAACCTCGAGGAAAGGAGGGAGAGGGACATGATAGAAACGCTATACCTCAAGGAATCAACAAAGTCCAAGAGGGTAGCATCTTTCAAAAAGAGGTGTGCAAGAACAAGGGGCACAATTTGAAGATAGAGGGGGGCAGCTCAGAGGTAATTTAAGCAAGTATTTTTCACAGAGAGGGTTGTGGATGCATGGAACGGCCTTCGAGGAGGTTGTGAGTCAAAAACAGTGGTGGAATTCAAGCATGCACGGACAGTCATAATGCCATTCTAGGGGTTGGGGGTAGGAAGACGTAGGCTGTTGGTTAACTAGGATCTGCAGCTTATCCAGTAGGTAGGAAAATGGGCAGACTGGGTGGGCCAAGCGGTCCTTATCTGCCGTCAAATTCTATGTTTCTATGTTTCTATGCTGTTTTGGAGATGTGCAATTTTATAGGTGGGTGACATGGGGAACGGTTGTTTTCTGAAGGCTATTTTCATGTCAGTTAAAAGACTACTATTAAAATATTGGAAATGTGAATCAGTGTGTACCCCCTTTCCTATAAATGAATGGAAATATTCTTTTTTGACCTTGTTGTTTAATTATAAATATTTTGTATATTTTCACTCTATATGGAAATTGCAAACTAAAGAGGTGAATAAATGGTCAAAAAGAGATTTCGGAAGTTAGGCATTTTCCATTTATTTAGAAAGGGGGATCTTTCCACATATTATTTTATTTATTTATTTATTTCAATCTAGGATTACAATATCTTTGAGCCGAGGCTCTTTTACAAAGGTTCCACGTCAGCATGTGCAACAGTCATCATTTTTAGTTATAAACATATAGTCATTGACTTACAGACATGTAATAACAGTACAAAGACTTGAGCTTAGAGCAAGACAAGGGAAGGGGTGGGTGGGGGAAGTGAAGGTAGGAGATCAAGGGGAAGGAGGTGCAGGGGTAGGGGGCGTACGGGAGTGGTTGGGGCGGGGCAGGAGTGGGAGATAGGGGGGGAGGTGGGCGAGGGTGGGAGACAGTGCAGCCAGGGGGCCTTGTCGAGGGAATATGACAGGTAAGGTGCTAGGAGTGCAAAGACTGATCGTAAGTGCTGGGTGCTGGGGCATTTGCTGTGCAGAACTGGGGGAAAAGAAGAGATACAATATACTGTCTGTTATATGTAAACTGTATTTATTCCTATATTTACTAATTAATTTATTTATGGATGCATCTGTCTCTGTATGGAAAAGTTCTACTGTATGGAAACATTTTATCAACCTCCTTTTTATCCTTGTTAAAAGATAACATGAATATTAATAAAATTATTATTTAAAAAAAAAAGGTTGTTACTGCAACTAGGCGGTTGTTTTCCCATCTCCACTACAGCACTGTCAAGCTGGTGACCATTTTTGTCTGTGCACTGGAGTTACTAGGAGTGAGGGGTATGTGTAAGGGAACAAACGGTGCAAATCTGTAGTGGCAGACATAAGAAACTCTGAGTTAGAATTGCAGAGGTCTACATGTTACTGTGCAGTTGTCTGTGAATTTGAACTTAAACATCTTGAGCCTGATACTGAAATATGGGTGAAAGTGGAGCACAAAGGTTTGCACTGTGCTTCCCTTGCACCCAACCCAAAGATTGCTATATTCAGTCAAATATTGCACTGAGGCTATCTGACTAAATATAGGGCCATGTCAGTGCAGTGCTATGTCGAGTAGCATTGGCCCAACAGGATCCGGGCTGTATGCAGCCCATATGAAACTGCAGGGGTTTGTGCCCCAAGACCCGATAGTGCCGGGAGCTCACAGTGCGATATTCAGCCAGAAAATGGAAATGAGCCCACTGGGCATGCAAGGTGCCAAGGGGCTATATGCATGCCCATTATGGGCTCATTTGCATGGAAAGGGGTGGCAAGTTTGTGCCTGTCCTGTGGCCGCCCACAATGTCAGGCATGGTGGTGAGCTGCACCCCTCCATTCCTGAACAGCTGTCCCCTCCATACACATGTCCTCCCTGTTGTCCGGTGGCACCTCCACCCTCTTTAAAACTTCTGTTTATTGGACTTTTAGCAAGTTACTCAATAGGCACTGCATTCAGTCATCCCATCCAATATGATCAATACGTACATATCTTGCTTGTACTGTCAGATTATAACATCTATCTACCATAAGAATACATTATCCATAATGACAGCATTCTCATCAGTTCATCACACTACTAACACACACAATTATAACAGAGCGACATATTAACAATATTCAACATGGGGGAGGTGGTGGGGAGAAAACAGTGGGAGGTTTTAAGTGAGTGTCGGACAGGCATATGGGGGGCTGGCAAGGGGGAAGGACTTCAAATAAGACCTAGCTGAAACCTAGGCAACCTGGGCAGACTAGGTGGGCCTGGCGGTCCTTTTCTGCTGTCACATTCCTACATTCCTAACATAGAACATCAGGTGACAAACAAACCCCCCCACCATCTGATCACCCATCACAGTATTTGTAAGGTTGTCCCTCATGTCTAGTAGCACCCCCCACTCTCTGATCACCCACCGCCATATTAATATGGATATCTCCAGCGTCTAGTGGTACCCTCCCACTCTCTGATCACCTACCGCTGTATTAATACAAATTACCCTGGTGTCCAGTGGTACCACCCACCCACTGACTGACTGCCATTGTATTAAGATGGCTTACCCTGGTGTCTGGTGGTACCCCCCCACCCTCCGATCATCCGCCACTTAGTAATACCATGTTCCCTGGTATCCAGTGGTACCAGTAAAACAATACAGGCTGCATCCGGAGACAATGTGCCAGGTCCCACAGTAACACTAGCAAACTTAACAAAGGACAGCACCATCCACCAACTGAATTTATTGCAAAAAGATTTTACTTACTTACAGAAATATGTTCACTCATATCAGTGCCACACAGGGGAACAGATATAGTTAAGAAAACGGCTGTTTTTTGAACTTCATTTGTTCTCCTGTGTGGCACTATGATATGAGTTTATATATTTCTAGTAAAAAAAAAATCTTTTACACTAAGTCAGAAGTTGCTGAATGGTGCTGTCAGACGTTAAGTTTATGCAGTGGTACTTCCACCCTCCGGGAGCTGCCACTGCCACAGTCACGAATGATGTTCCTGGTGTCCAGTGGCACCCCCCCCCTCCACGCACCCATCTCTGTATACATATTGTATGCCCTGGTGTCTAGTGTCTCCCCCTGTACCACCCATACCAAGCACACCACCCAGCCACCCTCCCCCATATACCGCAGTAGCCGCCTCACTTAGAGGGTCCAATACGGTGACCAGCACAGCCATCTTCCCATCTCCTTGGCCGGCTACCATATGGGATAAGAGGGAGCATGAGTACAGAGTACTGAACTGGACAGTACACTGGACACCAGAGATATTCATATGACTTCAGCAGCAGGTAATCAGAGGGTGGAGGTGTCACTAGACACCAGGGACATCATAGGTAATGCTGTGGTGGGTGATCAGAGGATGGGAGGCACTGCTAGACACAAGGGGCAATAACTGGGATGGACAATTGGAGGGTGGGGTGTGCCACTGGACATGAGGTACCAGTAATGTGATGGGCGATTGGCGGGCAGGGGTACCACTACACGCTAGGGCATCCATCAGTTCCATGGGCTGGGGTTCAGGGGTGGAGGGGCAGGCAGCTGCAGTATCCCTGCCCACCACCAGGGCCTTGCACCCCATTAAGGTGGGGTTTGCAAAGGTGGTGACTTGTGCCTGTTTGGGTGGAATTTACTGCCTGTGCAAACCTCTGAATTTGCCACTGCACCCGTATGCATGGGACGACACCATAATTTGCATGGGCACAGTGGTAAACTAGTGCTCAGGTGCTAGCAGGTTTTGCTGCGCTGTTGGGGTGTCTGAAGATAGAACCCACCCATGAATCAGGTGCAAAACCTGGTAAGCGTGGACAAACACCTCTTAGCATCTGGGCTAAGTCTTGAATATCTGGTTCCTTGTTTCTAAAATTCAGGCTGACCAAACAACATAATCCTCAAACTAATAAGCATTTTACAACACTTACTTTAAAAACTTTTCTTTGCCAGATCACTCATTGTTCCCCACCTCGAGCTACTCTTAACAATACGAATCAATAAATTCACTGAAAGTGAAAATGTTCAGCATTTTTACCTATTTTGTCACAGATCAGTAATTACACAAATGAAAATAAATTGGAAAGGTCATACAATGAGGATATTTTTACTCACCTTTGGTGTGTGATACCATTTTAACCCATGAATATCATACACCTAAGGTGTGTAAAAATATCTTAACTCCAGGATCATAATGCACCCTTTCCCATTTATTATTCTCTGCTTTATTACTAGTTTTATGACTAAGGAAGTAAGTCAGTCATAAATATGGCCTGCACTGGCAATTTATTTATTTATTTATTTAAACATATTTTACCAGGTAAGCAAACAGAGTCCAGGGCTTGTTTCAGTTGTGGCCATGGGTGATATGTGTGTGTGTGTGGGGGGGGCAGGGGTGTTAGGATAAAAGGCTACAAATAGACAGTACATACAGTACAGCTCAGAGTCATACAGAAAAATACAGTACAGAGTACATAGAACACAGAGTACATGCAGTACAGAGACATACAGAACATACAGTACAGAGACATACAGTACAGGGTACATGCTCTACAGAGACATGCAATACAGAGACATACAGTATCAAGTATATGCAATACAAAGTACATACAGCACAGAGACATGCAATACAGAGTACATACAGTACAGACATACAGTACAGAGTACATACAGTATAGACATACAGTACAAAGTAAATGTAGTACAGAGACATACAGTACAAGGTACATGCAGTACAGAGTACATACAGTATAGACATACAGTACAAAGTGCATGCAGTACAGATACATACAGTGCAAAGTACATGCAGTACAGAGTACATACAGTACAAAGTACATGCAGTACAGAGTACATACAGTATAGACAAACAGTACAAAGTACATGCAGAAAAGAGACATACAATATGAAGTACATGCAGTACAGAATACACACACTACACAGACATACAATACAAAGACATGCAGTACAGAGACATACAGTATGAAGTACATGCAGTACAAAGTACATTCAGTACAGAGACATGCAGTACAGAGTACATGCAGTACAGAGTACATACAGTACAGGCATACAGTGCAGAGTACGTGCCGTACAGAGACATTCAGTACAGAGATATACAGTACAAAGTATATGCAGTACAGAGTACATACAGTACAGATATATAGTACAGGGTACATGCAGTACAGAGTACATACAGTATAGACATACAGTACAAAGTGCATGCAGTACAGAGACATACAGTGCAAAGTACATGCAGTACGGAGTACATACAGTATAGACATACAGTACAAAGTACATACAGTAGAGACATACAGTATGAAGTACATTCAGTACAGAATACACACAGTACACAGACATACAATACAAAGCCATGCAATACAGAGACATACAGTATGAAGTACATGCAGTACAAAGTACATTCAGTACAGAGACATGCAGTACAGAGTACATACAGTACAGGCATACAGTGCAGAGTACATGCAGTACAGAGACATTCAGTACAGAGATATACAGTACAAAGTGTATGCAGTACATAGTACATACAACACAGAGACATACAGTACAGTGTACATGCAGTACAGAGTTATACAGTACAAAGTACATGCAGTACAGAGTACATGCAGTACAATGTAAATACAGTACAAGCACACAGTGCAGAGTACATGTAGTATAGAGACATACAGTACAAACATATACAGTACCAAGTACATGCAGTACAGAGTAAATACAGTACAGGCACACAGTGCAGAGTACATGTAGTATAGAGACATACCGTACAAATATATACAGTATAAAGTACATGCAGTACAGAGTACATACAGCACAGAGGCATACAGTACAGAGTACATGCAGCCAGACTGCATGCCGTACAGACTGCATGCAATACAGAGATATGCAGTACAAAGTACATACAGTACAGAATACGTACATTACTGAGACATACGGTACAGAGTACATGCAGTACAGTGCACATACAGTACAGGGACATACAGTACAGGGTACATGCAGTACATAGATATATAATATGAAGTACATGCAGTACAGAGTTCATACAGTACAGCGACATACAGTACAGAGTACATACAGCACAGATATGCAGTACAGAGTGCATACAGTACAGGCATACAGTGCAGAGTGCATGCAGTACAGAGACATACAGTACATAGTACAAACAGTACACAGTACATACAGTGCAAAGACAGTACAGGGTACATGCAGTACATAGATATATAATATGAAGTGCATGCAGTACAGAGTACATACAGATCAGAAACATACAGTATAGAGACATACAGCACAGACATACAGTACAGGCATACGGTGCAGAGTGCATGCAGTACAGAGACATACAGTACATAATACAAGCAGTACACAGTACAGAGATATACAGTACAAAGTTCTTGCAGCACAGAGAACATACAGTACAGAGGCATACAGCACAGCGACATACAGTACTGAGCACATGCAGTACAGAGTGCATGCAGTACAGAGATGTACAGGACAAAGTACATGCAGCACAGAGTACATACAGTACAGAGACATACAGCACAAAGTGCATTCAGTACACAGTGCATATGGTACAGAGACATACCGGACAAAGGACAAGCAGTACGGAGTACATACTGTACTGAGACATGCAGTACAAAGTACATACAGTACAGAGTACATAGAGCACAGACATGTACAGAGTACATGAAGAATGGAGTGCATACAGTACAGGCATACAGTGCAAAGTACATGCAGCATAGATACATACAGTACAGAGTACATACAGTAAAGACATACAGTACAAAGTACATAAAGTAGAGACATACAGTACATGGTACATGCAGTACAGAGCCATACAGTACAAAGTACATGCCGTACACAGTACATACAGTACAGTACTGAGCACATGCAGTACAGTGTACACACAGTATAGACATACAGTACAAAGCACATGCAGTAAAGAAACATGCAGTACAAAGTACATGCAGTACATAGATATACAGTATAAAGTACATGCAGTACAAAGTACATACAGTACACAGCCATGCAGTATAAAGTACATACAGCACAGACATGCAGTACAGAATACATACAGTACAGGCATGCAGTGCAGAGTACATGCAGTACATAGACATACAGCAGAGATATATAGTACAAAGTACATGCGGTACAGAGTCCATACAGTACAGAGACATACAGTACAGAGTACAGGAAGTACAGAGTGCATATAGTACAGACTGAATACAGTACAGATATATACAGTACAAAGCACAAACAGTACAGAGTACATACACTACAGAGTACATACAGTATAGAGTACATACAGTATAGAGTACATGCAGTACAGAGTGCATACTATATAGAGTACATGCAGTACAAAGTCATTCAGTGTTGAATACATATAGTATAGAGTACATGCAGCACAGATTTCATAAAGTACAGAGATGCAGTACTGAGTACATACAGTATGCAGTACATACAGTACAGAGTACACACAGCACAGAGTACATACAGTACAGTACAGACATACAGTGCAGAGACATACAGCACAGCTTAAATGCAGTACAGAGTACATGCAGTACAAAGTACACGCAGTACAGAGTACATACAGCACAAAGTGCATGCAGTACAGACTATATAGAGAGTACATACTGTACATACAGTACAGAGTACACGCAGTACAGAGTACAAACAGTACAGACATACAGTACAGAGTACATGCGGTACAGAGACATAAAGTACAGAGATGTACAGTACAGTATACATACAGTCCAGAGACATACAGTACAGAGTACATGAAGTACAGAGTGCATACTGTACAGAGATATGCAGTACAAAGTACATGCAGTACAGAGTACATACAGTACTGAGACATACAGTACAGAGTACATACAGCATAGACAAGCAGTACAGAGTACATACAGTTCAGGCATACAGTGCAGAGTACATACAGTACTGAGACATGCAGTACAGAGTACAAGTAATACAGAGTACACACAGTACAGAGATATACAGTACAAAGTACTTGCAGAACAGAGTATATACAGTACAGAAACATACAGCACAGAGACATACAGTACGGAGTACATGCAGTACAGAGTGCATATAGTACAGAGGTATACAGTACAAAGTACATGCAGTACAGTGTACATACAGTACAAATATATCCAGTACAAAGTACATGCAGTACAGAGTACATACAGTACAGAGACATACAGTACAGAGTGCATACAGTACTGAGACATGCAGTACAAAGTACATACAGTACAGAAGCATGCAGTATAGAGTACATACAGCACAGGCATGCAGAACAGAGTACATGCAGTACAGGCATACAGTGCAGAGTACATGTAGTACAGAGACATACCGTACAGAGCACAAGGAGTACAGAGTACACACAGTTCAGAGATATACAGCACAAAGTACTTGTAGGACAGAGTACATATAGTACAGAGACATGCAGTACAGAGTACATACAGTACCGTGACATACAGTACAGAGTACATGCAGTACAGAGTGCATGCAGTATAGCATACATGCGGTACAGAGGCTTGCAGTATTGAGTACATACAGTATAGAGTACATGCAATACAGAGTTCATACAGTACAGATTTCATACAGTACAGAGACATGCAGTACCGAGTACGTACAGTATAGCGTACATGCAGTACAAAGTACATACTTTACAGAGCCATACAGTATGAAGTACATGCAGTACAGTTTTCATACAGTACAGAGACATGCAGTACCGAGTACATGCAGCATAGAGTACATGCAGTACACTGTACAAACAGCATAGATACATACAGTACAAAGTGCAGGGTTTTAAATAATTGATTAGCAGTTTTTTTCCTTGGGCCAATACTAACTGTACAGAAAGCATTTATATAGGTTTTATAGAAGTGTTATGTTTGTTAAACACAGTGAGTCAAGTGCGATGCATTTTCACAATGTTTTAGAACTTTTATGAGCAAAACGCTAATCATTTTTTAGAGTTAAATAAAACCCTGAAGTACATGCAGTTCAGTACAGACATACAGTGCAGAGACATACAGTACAGCTTAAATGCAGCACAGAGTACATACAGCACAAAGTACATGCAGTAGAGAGTATATATAGCATAAAGCGCATGCAGTACAGAGTACATAGAGAGTACATAGAGTACAGACATATAGTACATATACAGTACAGAGTACATGCAATATAGAGTACATACAGTACAAAGTACATGCAGTAAAGAATACATACAGCACATATTACATGCAGAGTACATACAATACAATCTACATACAGTAGAGTGTACATATAGTAGAGAGACATGCAGTACAGATTACATGCAGTACAGAGACATACAGTACAGAGTGCATGCAGTACAGACTACATACAGTACAGAGTACATGCAATACAGAGACATAAGTACAGAATACATGCAATACAGACTACATACAGTACAGAGTACATGCAGTACAGTGTACATACAGTGCAGAGACATACACTGCAGAGACACACAGTACAGCATACATGCAGTACAGTGACATACAGTACAGAGTATGTACAGTGCAGAGTATATACAGTACATAATACATGCAGTACAAAGTACATACAGTATGGAGGGCAGTACAGAGACTTACAGTACAGAGTATGCGCAATATAGAGTACATACAGTTCAGCGTACATACAGTACAGAGTACATGCAGTATATAGTACATACAGTACAGAATACATATAGTACACAGAAATACAGTATAGAGACATATAGTACAGACTACATGCAGTGCAGAGTACATATGGCATAGAGTGCATGCAGGACAGTGTACATACAGTACAGACATACAGTGCAAAGTACATGCAGTACAGACTACATACAGTACAGGGTACATACAGCACAGAGACATACAGTACAGAATACATGCAGTACAGACTACATACAGTACAGAGTACATGCAGTACAGAGTACATACAGTGCATAGACATACACTGCAGAGACACACAGTACAGTGTACATGCAGTACAGTGACATACAGTACAGCGTATGTGCAGTGCAGAGTATATACAGTACATAATATATGCAGTACAAAGTACATACAATAAAGAGACATACAGTATGGAGGGAAGTACAGAGACTTACAGTACAGAGTATGTGCAATACAGAGTACATACAGTTCAGCGTACACACAGTACAGAGTACATGCAGTATAGAGTACATACAGTACAGAATACATAGAGTACATAGACATACAGTACAGAAACATATAGTACAGAGTACATGCAGTGCAGAGTACATGTGGCATAGAGTACACACAGTACAAAGTACATACAGTACAAAGTACATGCAGTACAGACTACATACAGTATAGAGACATACAATACAAAGTACATGCAGTACAGAGTACATACAGCACAGAGATATACATGGAGTACATGCAGTACAGAGTGCATACAGTATGGAAATATACAGTACAAAGTACATGCAGTACAGAGTACATACAATACTGAGGCATACAGTACAAAGCACATGCAGTAAAGAGACATACAGTACAGAATACATGCAGTTCAGAGATATATAGTACATGCAGTACAACACACATACAGTACAGAGACACACAGTACATGATTTTGTCGGTGGCCGGGTGGTATATCCATTCATAATAAATGAAATGGATGTGAAACTGTTTCCAGACTTGTCCTTTCAAACCAGGGCAGGGGTAGATATTGGCACCAGGCTACTAGCCAAATACTGGTAGATTTTGTATTGGGCTAGTAAGATTTTCATTTAATTAGCCCTGCAGGCTTGTACTGGGAAAGGCAACACTTCAATATGAACACCTACTGGGCCAGTGGAAAAGTCTATGGGGCTAGTGGATTTTCCCAGTCACTAGCCCTGCTGGCTAGTGGCTGCAAAACTTAATTTCAACCCTTGCAACACATAGAGGAATATGTTTGATGTGGTGCATCAGCGTGTCCAGTTGCCGGAAATCATACATTCATTCCTCTTGCCAGCAAGGCTGAGGATCACGTACAGAGAGAAAGCATGGCAGTTCAGCAACCCAAAAGATGAAGGTTGGTGGCTGGAAAAAATGGAGCAGGAATTTGGTGCAAGGATCATCTCAGAAGCCAGATCTGAAGACTCAGAGGAGGACTGATGTCAGACTTACCATATTGCTGATTTGACTTGGTAACCGTGTAGTATGGGAATCTCACTTTTTTTTTCAACTTTGTTTCTTCTCTCCACTCACAGCTGGGTACAGTGCCTACCCCATATCTGCCCTGTACATGGGATCTCAACACCTCTCTGGCCAGCCTCCGCCGCAACTGCAAGGATAGAGAGGACCATGGCTTACACCCCACAGAGGGCCCCCCTGGCGGGGAACATGAGAGAGACCAACATCACCCTGGAGCCCCTGCCCTGACTTACATTGGGCATTGCTCGGCCAGAGGAAGCAGGAACCTGTCAGGGGCTTAATGGTGCCAACTTGTGGAGGGTTTTCCTGCTTGTGCATTTCCTGGAGGCGTGGATGTGCAATGATGTCAGCATGCGACGGGTGCACTCCTGCACCCACCTGCAGGACATCCTCCATCGCCTCCACCCAGTTCTTGGCATTCCCCGGGCTTCAGCACCCCCAGTCTCCACTGGGAGTCACTAGTTGCCAGGGAGATGCAACTCCACCCTCCCCAGGAGAGGAGAGGAGAACAGTCCTCCAGACGTTCGATCTTCTCCTACCCCGACCCACCCCCAACAACCCAAGCTGGATCCTGAACCCAGGTTGCCAGCGTAGCGTGAGGTAAGGTGTCCAGCGCCTCAGCCCTCAGCACACTGGGCCGGCTGGGAATCTCATTTTATTGACATAGATTTTTCCCTTCCTGTGAGGAGGAGGAGAGTTCTTTCTCTTCATAGCCATTTATGAGCTTACAGTGAGACCTGGGATTTATATAGAGGCAATTTTTTTGGACTTGAGGGTCTTGGACACACACCATCTTTGCTGGCCACAAGCTGTGCCACAGTGGGATCCGCCATCTTGGAACTATGCCCCAGTACTTCTCAGTGTGCTGTGCAATAAAAGGGAGTTCTCTGTGCTCTGCAGTTAATATCTGTCTATACAACATACATCAGCATTTTTTTTTGTAAGGTCTGTCTTTGCACTGGTGGAACCAGGGCATCTCTCCGGAGTACCCACATGACCTCCACCTCTACTCCCAGCCTGAATCCACCCTCCTACTGGTCTCCCTCCCTGTCCCACAGACTCATCCAGCCCCCTGTATCACCCCCGGGGAGGGCCCACTTCACCTACCTAGCAACCTGTCTGGGATTAGATGGACAGTCCTGGGCTGGGTGGAGAGAATGGAAGATCCAGTGAAGGGATGGTATGGCAGCAGGATGTGGGCAGTGGTCCCTGGGGTCTCCACCTCCACTGGTCCATCGGGGTTTTTCCTTGATATTGCTCCCCTTGGAGCACAGATGTGCAATGACATCTGAGCACCTACACGCTAACATCCACTGCTGCACCTCCCTCTAGTAGTGGCACTGCTCATGTAGGGCTCACGATCTCCATTGGGGGCGCTGGTGAGTGATGCGAGCCCTAATGCGCACCCTGGGAGGGGAGAACAGTCCTCCAGATGCTCACTCCCCTCCTTCCCCTGTTGACCCCCAATGACCTGAGTTCGTGCCCAAACCTGGGTCGCTGGCGTGGCATGAGGTGTGGCATCCAGTGCCTCAACCCAAAATGTTATTATGGATTAATGCTATTTTAACTGGATTTTATGGAATACTAATGTTGTATTTGTATAGGTTTATTTTATGTACAGTACCTTGGCGTTGAAAGGCACTTTATAAATAAAGTTATTATTATTATTAACCCTCAGCACCACCGGGCTGGCCCTAGATCAGAATTTTTTATGCTAAAATGCTTACTGTACCAGGGAACATAAACTAGCTAGATAATTTTTTATCTCCACAGTAGGGTACATCACAAAATGTATCTAGCTAGTCCAGTACATAACAACAAGCATTTCATTCTATCACATGTACCTCATGGTCTATGAAGCCACCTACTCCAGCCAGTGTGAGCTACCGGAGACTACAGAAATGGGTGACTTTTACTTTTTAATAAAATGACATTAGCTTAAAATACGAGTGTACAGTGTATACACCACACCTGTGAACATGTCTTTATCTTCATTCATGGTCAGTGACCTCTGTGGACCTCACTCGTGGATTTGCCAGTGCACCACTCGTGAAGATTAAGAGGTCACTGACCACTCATGAAGATAACCATGTCATGAGTGCCCATCACAAATCCCTATTTATTTTATAACTTTATATTGTTGAACTGTTCAGTGATAATGTGAGTTGATTCTGGGACTGGGGGATAGCTGAGAGCTTACTTTACCTTGATTTATTGTACCTGTTTATGTGGTTAACAGCAATCTTTGATTGTGTTTCCCTAGTTTTATAAATTCTACCTAACGGATGCTACCACAGCCGGTGAAATGGCTAGCACAATGGGCAATACTGTACCTGATGGAATTAAGGTTTATTTCTGGTTTTCCCCCTACTCCTATTGTGCGAGACTGCAGTGATAATTTTTATGTACATCAACTCGTTGAGTGATATTGTATTGTTCTTAACTGTTTTAGTACCCTTTTTTAAGCAATATTTTAATAAGATACAATAAATACAGTAGAAAAGGACACAGTTGGTTACAATTATAAAGAAAGGCATGGAGTACTAAATGTGCAATAAATACAATAAATAAATCCAATTAAGGACACAATTGGTTAAAAATTCAGGAAAAAAGGCATGAGATGCTTAATTAAAGGTTGACATCTTACTACTGTTTGAAATCTCTATTTTCTAAGCATTTTAACTTCTACCCTGAAAATCTTCTGTTTTCCACCTTTCTATCTCCTTATTGTATAGATTCCATACTGGGAGGAAATCACTAAAGTAACCATAGTTGTAAAGTGCTGACAAGAACAGCTGTCTCCATTCGTGTTTAGGAAAGATGCCCCACACCGTTACCTGTTTCCAATATTTTAGAATAAGTCTTTTAACAGACATAATAGTGATTTAAAAAATTATTATTTGATTCTTATCTAAACTCTTTATATTATATATTTCAAGTACTACAATCTTCGGACCATCCCGGTATGGAATTTCCACACCAATTTGGTTCAGAATTTAAAATGTTCTAATCCACCATGTCTTTATTTCTGAACAATTCCAAAATACATGTAGCATATCTGCTGAAAACATCTTACAGTGCCAACAAAGAACATCCTGTAACAGTTTCATCTTGTGTAATCTATGTGGAGTATTATATGCTCTATTTAGTATCTTATACTATATTACTTTGTCTCTAGCTAGCTTATGATGAGATGTTATGTTGACAGCTAAACCCCATTGTATATCAATATAAGAAGAGTTTAATTATTGTTCCCATTTTTGAATGGTTGATCTATATATTTGGATATCTGGTTGCTGTAAGTTATCCTTTAATCAGGCAAAAATAGAAGCAAAATTATTGGATTTTATAGTAACTAATTTAGATTCAAAAATTTTATTATTAGGAGATATTTTCCATCTCGAATAATCTTTCCCATAAAGACTTATCAATTGATTAAATACCATAGGATGCAATAAATCTGAGTGGTATTTATCCTTAAGCCTGTCCCATGTTAAAAATTTCTCATTTTTTATGAAGCATCTCCACTTATTGATTCCTAAGTTTTCCCAAACCTTATTCTGTAAAAGTTTCCCTCCAATCCTAAAATTAGGATTGTTCCCGATCTGATTTTCTGGGGACAAGTGCAGATCCCGTTGCACTTTATTTGTATACTTAATCATTGCTGCTGCCAAATGTTTTATTATAATGAACTTGGAATTTTTATATTTCCTGGCTATAAAGGCAAGTTGGGATAAATCAGTTCACTCCAGGCAGGAAATATACATTATTTCATTAAGAAAACTCAAGGTAGTTCTGTCCTGATCTTCTTGCAGAGCCCACATCAAGACCCTCTTCATTTGATAAGATAAAAAATATTTTTCCATATCTGGGCAGGCCAGCCCTCCTTCATCTACTGGGAGGCATCATTTTTCCCATGAAACTCTGGGACACTTATCATTCCAGATGAAGTTTTTAAAATGTTTATTTGTTTAAACCAGAAACCAGGTACTGGCACCATTAATGTTTGTAATCTATAAGATATAAGAGCAACAATCATCATTTTTATAACCTGGACTTTCCCACTGAGAGAGAGGGGAATCTTAGACCAACAAAGTAATTTGTTTCTAACCAAATTCATAAATTCTTTGAAGTTTAAATTGAACATAAAGCCTATCTGATTATGAATATTTATTCCCAGATATCTCATACCTTGGCTTTTTACACTTGCCAATTTGTTGGATTGGTTTGGAGTCTTGAATATGGAAGTTTATCATTTCTGATTTTTCCTCATTTATTTTATACCCTGCTACTCTAGAAAATCTGTTTATGACCTGATTTAACTCCCCGATACTATGAATAGGGTCTTGAAGTGTTAAATGAACATTGTCTGCAAAGGCATTTATTTTCATTTCTATTTGACCTACTCTAATGCCCTATTTTGATGTGCTCTAATTTCTTCTAGGAAGGGCTCTAATCCCAGAACAAAAAGGGTGGGGGATAATGGGCAGCACTGTCTGACCCTTCTGTGGAGTAATATTTTTTTCTGAAAGATTCCCGTTTACTTTAATATAAGCTTCAGGAGCAGAATATAGGGTTTGAATAGAGGCAACAAAATCTCCCGGGAGACCAAAGGCCTTCAATATCTGGAATAAATAGCCCCACTCTATCCTATCAAATGCTTTGGTTGCATCAAGTGCCAGAAAAATGGCAGGGAAATCAACTTTTTGTAAATATTCAATCAAAAATTGAATATTTGTCAGCACTGTTTGAATTTTCCTCTTTGGAATAAAACCAGTCTGATTACTATGAATTCGCTTAGAAAGAAAAGGAAGTATTCTATTATTTAAGATTTTTTTCAGAATTTTATAAGCTGGGCTGGATATTCAAACTGCGCCATTCATAGGCGCAAGCCCTTGAGCTGCGCAAAATAGTTGCGCAGGGGTGTGTCCTGGGCGATATTCAAAGGAGTTGCACTATTGAGCAACTCCTTTGAATATCACCCCCCCAGCCACAGCCACTGTGCATGGCGCAATGGAACTTGCACCACGCAGAAGTTGACAGAGTGGAGCATTCAACTTGCGGTGGCACAAGTACCATTGCGCCATGCGCAAAATCACGATATTCAAAAGGTGACATGCAAATGGGGCTATAATTCATGCAAGGCACAGGAGGGGCCATTTGCATGTGATTATGTCTCCATTTGCATGCCATTAGCATGTAGGTGCGCCGATCCTCGAGGACTTGCGCCTGGCACCCTGCCAGGCAGCAGCCATCAGGGACCGACGCCCCCTGCAGCCCGATCACGGGCATAGTGTACTCCCCCCACCAGCCCGATCCTGGGCATCAATGTAGCTCCCACCCTCCTCCAGTACAAATCCCTGGTGGTCCAGTAGACCAAATGCCCGATCGCAGGCGGTATGTATAATAATTCCACCCCCCGTGACACATCCCTGGTGGTCCAGTGGACGAAAATGCCCGATCGCTGGTGGCATGTGTGATAAAACCACCCCCGAACATAGCCCTGGTGGCTAGTGTCCCCACCCCACCACTCCACGAGTCCCACCACCCGCTCCCCCGCAGCGCGGTGGGCGGCAGCATCCCACCCGCCTGCTGCCCCGCCGCCCACCAACTGACTGCCCAGTAGGGCTGCACACCCATTAAGGGGTGGTGGGGCCAGGGGTGGGTGGGTGGGGACACTAGCCACCAGGGCTATGTTCGGGGTGGTTTTTATCACACATGCCGCCCGCGATCGGGCATTTCGGTCCACTGGACCACCCAGGATGTGTACGGGGGGTGGGAATTATTATACATACCACCCACGATCGGGCATTTCGGTCCACTGGACCACCAGGGATGTGAACGGGAGGGGGTGGGAATTATTATACATACCGCCATCAGGGCATTTCGTCCACTGGACCACCAGGGATATGAACGGGAGGGGGGGGAGCCATATTGATGCCCACGATCGGGCTGGTGGGGGGGGAGTACACTATGCCCGCGATCGGGCTGCGGGGGCACAGGGACTGGGTTGGGGGCCAGCCACAGGTGGCAGCTGCTGTGTTGCGCCCTGCAATACAGCAGCTCACCTGTGGGTGGCCCTCGATTTAAGCCTTTTTTTTTTGGCTCAAAGTCCTGCAGGCGCAGGTTGGGGGTTGCGCCTGCACAACTCTGCACAGCCCGGCTGAATATCGGGCTGTGCAGTTTATGCATGGTTCCTCCCCCTCCAGTTCAGCATGCATTCATTTGCATTGCGCTGTTGCTCAGCATGTTTTCTGTGGTGCAACTGCCTCCTGCTGAATATCGCAGAATGGAGCAAGTTTGGACTTGCGCATGGCGCAACCCTTTTGAATATCTAGCCTGCTGTGTTCAATATTGCAATGAGTTTATAAATTTCAACTTTTTTATTGGATTTACCTTGCTTTAATATTACTGATATATATAGGCTTGAAAAAATGACTGGGGTAATTTCTTAGTCTTAATCGTCTGGTTTATTAATAAATATAGAATAGGTACTACTGTATCTTCAAATGCTAGATAAAATTCCAGAGGAAGGCCATCGACTCCCAATGTCTTGGACCTTGCCATCTGATGTATCGTGTCTTTTATCTCAGCCTCTGAAATTTCATTCATCAGAGTCTTTGCCGCTTCAGAATTTAATCTAGATCTAATAAAGTGGCCAAAACACTCTATCTCCTTAATAGAAGGAGAACATTCTAAAGTATAAAGTTCAGAGCAGAATTTAATACATTTACCTAGAATTCCTGTTGATCCAGAAGTGTCTACCCACCCTCAGTTACTAAGGAAACAGTCTCTGATTTTTGTTTTTCCATAGCTTGAATCCTGCCAGAGAGGATCTTCCCGATTGCCTCACTACTAGTCTTCCAGTTCTTGTTATGCCAGGCCGAACTGCTTTTTTCTCAGAGATAGTCAGTAGATTCTACTAACTTCTTGAGATTTGTTAACGCTTCATTTTTTGATAAATCCCCCAATTTTACTGCCCTTTCTAAGTTGAATAACTTCTCCTCTATCTCCTTTTGTTGTTTCATTTTCCTTTTGTTCTTCCAGAAGAGTTCCAAGATCAACAGCCCACATAAAGTAGCTTTTAAAGCATCCCAGCTGTCTATTATATTAATATGCAAGACCTCATTTTCTGTATTAAAATATTTTATATTCTGAGAGAGTTTGCCCAGAAACAATCTATCCTGTAACACATTATTGTTTAATCTCCACAGTTTATTGTTGCTATTTCCCTCTTTCCTGAGTATAAATCCATAAGTTACAGGGCTATGATCAGAAACCAGTCTGGTTTCAATTTTTGCTCACAACCTTTGGCTATTAACAATTATTTCCTTTGACATAAAAATATAGTTCAGTCTAGAGTGGGCTTTGTGTCTGTGGGAGAAATAAGCATAGTCTTTAATGTCCCCATTCAATTCCCTCTAAATGTGGATCTGCTGGGACACTTTACTTCTCACAGAGACTTCTGTCCCAGCAGATTCTGACACAGTTTCATTATTGCAAGCACTACTGTCCCAGCAGATGCTGGGACACTTCCTTTCCCTTGGCAGAGTTCGATTACCACAGACACTACTGTATCATCACATGCTAGCAGAGTTCCATTACCAGAGGCACTAGTGCCCTAGCAGATCCCGGCACAGTTCTTTTGCCCTGCAGTCACTATTGCTCCAGCACATGAAAAGCAGCCTATCAGAAAATACTTCTTTGCTAGACTTCCAAGGAGGGAAAAGTACAGAGAGGATGTGGTAGCAGTGGAGAAAGGAGCGTGAGTTTCCGCTCATGCTGATTTTCAGTATCAGTTTGAGAAATACAAAAATGAAACCTTTTCTGTCTGGAGGGTGGACAAATCAAATTCTAAAACTCAAAACAAAAAACTGACAGTAAAACAAATCAGTACTGACACATTTCCCGTTGCGCTTGCTAAATGTGTCTCCGTGCATCATGGTGTACCTAAACCTTGTGGAAAAAGGAGTCTGTCGGTTTACAAGGAGAGCAGAACAAGATATGTTATTACATAATGCTGTGCTGTGTTTTGCTGTGCTCTGTTCTAAAAGTTACTTTTTCTTGTTCCAAATTAACTCAGTTTGTCAATTAAACATACTCTACATGACTATGCCTATTACTGTTTTATTTATAGATCATTCCTGAAAGGAGACATATTGGTCTAAACATGGATTTTTGTATTTACTTATTTAAAGTTAATAACTGGGAGAGGCACACTGAGCCGAGGCTCGTTTCCAGGTGCGACCAAGGGGAGGGTACAAGGAATACAGAGTGCAGATTCAGAGGAATACAAACAGAATGGAATTTATTTTATTTATTTAGTTTTTGTTAACCGGGTTAGGTACGCTAGCCAAAGTTGACTATTTCCAGGCACGACCTGGGAGAATACATACATAAAATGAGATGAGATTATACAATACATAGTATATAGTACAGGTACATAGTATATAGTACAGGTAGGTTAGAATAAAGATCGAGTCAGACAGTACTCGAGATAATACATATAACTATGCAGAGATGACAAAAGCAGCATTAGTACATGCAAATAGCAAACTGAAACTGGGTTAAGTGGCAGCTATAAAGACATTTTATAGCAAAGCTTGTTTAGAAGTGCAGCAGTGTCTTGGGCGAAATAGGGTGGTTAGCTGTGAGGCATTAAGTGGGATCAAAGCATGTGCAGGGGTCCAGAGATAGGTGGCAATATAGTTCTTTTTTGAAGATTGGGTGGGAGTTAGCCTGCCTCAGGGCAGGAGGGAGTTCCAGGTGGCCGGGGCGGCACAGTGAAATGCTCCAGAGCCTTTTGAAGTAAGACACCTGGGTAAGGTAAGTAGAAATTTGTTTTCTGAGCGTAGTCCGTGGGCAGGTGTCCGTGGTACAAGTAGAGCTGCAAGGGAGGAGGGGGTTTGGTTAAGGAATACAGAGTATGTGAGGGTCCCTAGGGAGTATAGTCAGTAGGCAGTTGGGGAGCACCAGCCTAGGTCACTATACAGTGTGCAATGGTGCTTGAGGTGATGGGAAGAGGAGGCATACCGACATATGTTGTTATACGTGACATCCCATTTATGGAGAGCAGTCTTATGGGCATTAGCAAAAGTGGAGACACTATATGTCAGTGCTGGAAGCAGAATACCCTTGGCAATTGCCAATTTGGTGGATGGTGTTGGCAGGTGACAAGTCTTATAGGCGATTCCAAGTTTGGCATTTTGTTGCTTTACAGGTTGACTGGATGTGCAGACTGAAATCAAGGGATTTATCAAGGAGGACTCCCAGGTATTTGAAGGATGTGACACAGTCAATGAGCGACCCCACAGAGTCATGGACTAGGAGGGGTTCCATACAGGCCCTGTGTTTGGGGGCAGTGCCAAATAGCATGGATTGGGTCTTTTTTGTGTTGAGGATGAGCTTATTAGCATTTAGCCACGTTTGCACATTCCTAAAATCCGAGGAGAGGTTTTTGTTAATGATGTTAACTTTGTCAGCACTGAAGTAGAGGATGAGATCATCAGCGTATAGGATAGCTGAGCAGGAGAGTATGGCATAATCTATGTTGTTGATGTATAGCAAGAAAAGAAGGCGTCCCAGGATGGAGCCCTGGGGTACTCCGATGTCAGTGCTGGTCACATCTGAGAGAGCGGAGTTAAATTTAACAAGTTGTAATCTGTTTGATAGGTAGTTGTTAAACCAGTCAACTACTGAGGATGAGAAGTTAAGTCTATGCAGGGTTGAGAGAAGCAGGGGATGATCAACAAGATCAAAAGCCTTGGTAAGATCGATAAATACTGCTCCAGTGAGTAGACCTTTTCCATGTTGCAGAGTACATCAGTGGAGTATTTGAGAAGAGCGGTTGAGGTACTGTGTCCTTTTCTGAAACCATGCTGAGTGTCTGAGAGAAGATTGTTCTTTGTAAGATAGTCAATGGTTTGGGTTGCAACAAGCTTCTCCAGTAGCTTACTTAGCACAGAGAGGATGGCTATGGGCCTGTAGTTGTTGATATACTTTGGGTCCCTTTTTTTAAAGGATAGGCATAACTCGGGCAATCTTCCAGAGATCTGGGCAATGCCAAGAGAGAGAGAGAGAGAGAGACAGAGTGAAAATCTTGGCCAGTGGCGAGGCAATCAATGGTGCCGCTAGCTTCAGGAGTCATGGCTTGAGTGAATCTGAGCTGGGGCTAGTGTTGTCGGATATGTTTTGCAATAGCCTTTAGACCTCAGATCTAGATATAGCTTTAAAGTGGAAAGGGGGGTAGTAGTTAGTTGGCAGTGGTCAGCACAAGATGCAGATCTCTGGGGTGTGCAGTAAGGCTGAGATGCTGTGGGAGGTGAAGCAAAAGACGAGGTATACAGAGACAGGTCCGTGAATAATCTGTTAAAGGCATTCGCTATAATGTTCAAGTCATTGCAATGCACACCATTTAGGATCATATCCCCTGGGGTCAATGAATGGGCAGCCCCAAGAAAGGTCTTAATGTGTGTCCAGAATTTTCTAGGGTCACCAGCAGAGTTTGTGAGCAGTTTCTTGCAGTAGATGCTCTTTGCTGTTCTGATTTGTTTTTTTACAGGCACTCTGAGAAGCCCTGTAGGTATTGTAATCCTCCGGTAGTCTGGACACTTTATACTTCTTCCAGAGTTTGCCCCTTGTGCGCAGGTTAGCCAGCAGGTCCTTGTGTAACCATCTTGTTTGTGTACCTCTGACCCTTCTGGTGACCTTCAGGGTATGTTTATCCTGAAGTGCTGTGAAATTATCAATGAAGATATCAAGGGCTATTTGAACACCATGGGAGTGATAGATGTCAGACCAGTTGATACAGGATACATCATAGAGGAAAGCTTCCACGTCCAGTTTGGCAAAGTTGGTAATTGTGATGTAGCGCAGAGGGGGTGGGGGAGCAGTCTCCGGGTTCCACACACAGAAAGTGGGGGATGGTCTGTGAGAGCATCTGCCAAGATGCCTGCAGTTTGTAAATAATTTCTACAGGGAAATACATTTTAAAACAGAAATACAAATAGACTTTCAGTTTATTTTCAATTTTCAGCATTTAATTAACGTGTGTTTTATTGGCAGAACGCAAACAGATGCAGCACGCTGTGCTTTTGTTTTACTGTCTATGATGCTTTTTCATTAAACTGTTGCCATCAGGAACAATATATCTTGCACCATCATGTTATTAACCTTGTACTGTCCTTCCAATGAGTTACCTGCAATATATACCTTCATTGGACTATGTTTAATGTTAACCACCACCCGGAGATGCGTATTAACTGCAACACAAGACCACCAAAGAACAGCCGGCCCGGTGGTGCAGAGGACTGAAGCACTGATACCTCACCTGCCACCACACCAGTGACCTGGGTTCGGGAACAGACTCAGGATGCTTGGGGGTCAGCTGGGGGAGGAGGAGGACTGAGCATCCTACAGGATACTCTCCTCCTCTGGGGAGGAAAGGCTGCTGACTCCGCTGCAACACTGCCACATGGGTGACCACAGGTGGTAGCACTAATAGAGTCATGCCATGGGAGGGAAAGCACCCATGACTGAAATTCATGCATCATTAGTCCTAGCCCACCAAGGTGCCTTGGGGGGGGATGAAAAACAGGCAGAAAATGCTGTGGCTGCATGGGATGATGCCGTGCTCTCTCACAGACCCTGCACCATCTACTCGTCTGCCTGCTGCCACATCTCATACCAGCCTCCTCACGGGATAGCGGGGGTCCCAGGAGGCCCACCAGAGTGGGCATTCCATGTGGCACTGTAAGGCAGTGGCAGAGTAAACCCCAGAGATAATGGGTGACAGGGCTGGGGGGAGCATCAGGCAGATGGGGCCCAGTTGAGAAGGAGAGCCAAAAAATAAATAAAAAACCACCAAAGAACATATCAGGTAAGAATGTTTTATTTTTACCCTCAAAGTATGTACAAAAATAAAGCAACATGGAATCAAGCACATAAGACACAGGGGAAGGGGGGTGCATCTGTCCCTCTAAATTTCTGACAAAAATTTAAATAGAATTCTTTTTTTTTTTCAATGATTAAAATATGTATTTTTGTTTTGCTTGCTTCTGGTGGGGCGGGGCTGGTGGATGGGTGGGTGGATTTGTTGGTGGGCACCATTGCTGCTGTCCCTGCAACCTGATTGCATAAAGAAATACTGCCACGACTTTGTTTTCCTGCTACTGCCAATCAGTCACATCACACACTCACCTTCGCCCAAACCACAGAACACAGCAGGCTGCAGCCAGACCATTGCTGAGGATGAGACAGAGTGTGAGCGACACATGGCAAAGGAGGTAACAGTGCCTGGCAGGTGTCATCAGCAGCAAAGGGCAGCCAAGCAGGTCCTGTTCCAGCAGGATGAAAAGGGAGGGCAGAACAAGGCTGAGCATGGACTGCACAGCAGACGGTGTGTGTGTGAAAGGAGTGGAAGCGGACCATGTTGGTAAGCAGGGGGAAGAGAGTGAGAGAGCAATTGCATGGTGGAGTGTGAGCAGCATTGCAGTGAGAGTGCAGTTGGAGAACAGGGAGGGCTGGGCCTGAACACAGGAGTCAAGCGGCAACAAATCCAAAGAAAAATTTAACAGACTGGCCACCAGCTGGTGATCGAGGGGGAGAGAGACCAAAGTGGCTGTGAGTCTGATCCATGGAGGGCAGAGCAGGCTAAGAGTAGGCAAGCCTGAGCATGGGAGTCGCGCTATAAAAAGCCAAACAAAAAAGAAAAAAAATCAGACCTCAGGCCAAGGAGGGCAGTCATCAGTACAGAGAGAGGGATGGCTAAGTGCGAGAGATTTGAAGTGCGGTAGTCGTCGCGCTGATGGACAATAAATATACCAGCACACTGTGGGAGAGAGCTGAAGAGGCCAAGAGGGCAGTCTGCAAGGACGGGAGGACTGATGAATCATCGTGTGGGCAGCTGGGCATGTTGGGACACATTTGAAGCCGGGTGGGAGGGAAGGCCTGAAGGCAGCTGGCTGTTGACACATGGCTGCATGCATAGTCAGAAGGGAACCTCGGCTGGACTCAGAGAGCACCAAGGAGAAGACCAAAGGAGGAGTAGCAGTATTTCAGCTGCACCTTCCACCCCATGGAGGTTGGAGCGTGTTGCTGTGTTGTAAGAGGCTGCAAGATCAGCCAGACGATAAGCAGTTACACAACCAGCGTCACCAGGTAATGTTTTCTCTTTCATTTCCTGTAACTGCCAAGGGAATCCTAAATCGGGACTGAAGGGGCTGGAGGTCAGCTTTAAATTTATGTCAAAGAGCATCTAGTTTAGCTTACTACTTTAGTTATAAATTTAAACAAAGGGGGAGGGGGACTCCTGTATTTGGGAAATCCTCAATACAGAGGGGCTAGGGTGGCTTGTTGCAAGTTAGGCATTAGAGTTTGATTCTGTACAAGAACATTTTATTTATTTATATTTTATTTTTTGGTAACCAGGTAAGGCCCACTAGGCACAGGTACCTGTTTTGGGGCAACCCAGGAGCACTAGGGTGGTTAAGTGACTTGCTCAGAGTCACAGAGTATGCAAGTGGAGATTGTAGGAATCAAACCCAGGTCTGTCTGCTGGATGTACCAAGCTCATTCACCGCTTGTTACTCTAACATCTAGGCTATACTGCCAGCCCCATAAGAACTCTTATGAAAATGGCTAATATGTGTTTGTGATTGTCTGGAGCCATAAATGTGCTGTAAATTTATGAAAGTAGCCACACTTATCTTCTGCAGCCTGGTCCTCTGCTGAACTGCTGGTCTGGCTGGGAAGCACACAGCCAGTCTGTTCTTCAGCAGGGTGGTGTAGGTGGTTCTAGCTATGATGGTGGTTCCAGCTGCAAGAGGAGGTCTGGTCTGTGGGTGGCAAGGGGGGGGGGTCCAGGTGGAGAAGGTCCATCTCCAGAATGGGTGGTCATTTGGGGGACAGGCTGGTCAGAGGGGCAGGTCCAGCTGCAGGGATGGTGGTCGACTGGAACAGATTGAAGTTGGGGAGATGTGGAGTGGTCCAGAGAGGGTTCTCAACCTGTGGCAGGCTGATCTGTGAGCTTGAAGGTGGGGTCCAGCTTCAAGGAAGTTGGTGGATGGGTGTTCAACTGCAGGAAGATTTGGCTGGTGTGGGGGCTGGTCCGTTAGTGTGAACAGTTGTCTATGGGGTGTCCAGCAGCAGGGAGGGTGGTCTGCTGGTGGTGGATGCAGGTTCTGGGGCTGTGAAGTGGTCCAAGACAGGTGGTTGGAGTGGGGGGAACTGGTGCTGGGACAGGAAGGGTAGTTCAACAGAAGGGACATTTGTTAGTGGGGGGGGCTTGTCTGTGGGGGTGGTGGTCCATGGGGATCCGGCTCCTTGGTGTTTGGGCTTCTAGGGGTAGATGCAGGTTCAGGGGCCTTGGAGTGGTTTAGGGAGGGTTGTCTGGCTGTTGTGGAGTGTTCCAACTGCAGAAAGACTTATTGGAGCCTGGTCTGACACAAGGGTAGTTTATTACAGGAAGCATGATCAATGGTGTTCCCAGCTGCAGGGGGAGTTGTCAGCATGGTGGGGGGGGGGGCTGTTGCAAGGGCAGGAAGCTCCAGGGAGGGTGCTCAGTTTGGGGTGTGGGGTTCTTCCATGGGTGGAAAGGGTGGTCCCAGAAGTGGGGTGCAGTTGCAGGGAGGGTGGTCGTCTGGGGGACAGAGGCTGATCTGGGGACTGGGAATGGCCCTACTTCAGGTAAGGTGCTCTGCTCTGCTCTGAGGGAGGGTCCAGTTCCTGGACAGAAAGGCGGTTCCAGGGGTCAGCTGGGAAGATGTTCCAGCTGCAGGTAGAGGTGTCATTGGGGATAGGTAGCAGGTCTTTGTGTGGGAATGGTGGTCCATGGCTGGGAGCTGCAGGTTCAGTGAGTAGGCAGTTGTCTAGGGAGGGTGCTCAACCTGGTGGAGGCTTGTCCAGGAACTGGAAGTGTGATCCGGAAGGGAGAGGGTTGGGGGGTCATCACTGCATTGCACCACATATACTTCCATCACTGCAGTGTGCTCTTTGTACTGCAGTCACTGCACTGTGACACATGTACTACTGTCATTACACTGTACAAAAATCACTGCAGTGTGCCACATGCACTTCAGATACAGAGCTGTTCCACTTGCACTGCCGACACTTAAGGTAGGTAGGAGCTATAGATAGCATGTCTTCACTGCTGGGGGAGTTATAGAAACATAGAAGTTGATGGCAGATAAGGACTGCAAGGCCCATCCAGTCTGCCCATTTCTTTTTCTACCTTATAAATGTGCCATCGGCCTTTGCTCTGTCAGTGGTCTATCTATTCATACTCATCTGTATTGCTCCCTTATGCCTATCCCATGCCTGTTTGAAGTCCTGCACTTTATTCATATCCACCACTTCCTAAGGTAGGCCATTCCATGCATCCACCACCCTTTCTGTGAAAAAGAACTTCCTCACATTACCCCTTAATTGGCCTCCCTCTAATCTCATGCTGTGTCCTCTTGTCCTGCTATTTTTTTATATTGAAACATGTTAGACTCTTTCACCTTGTTAATGCCCTTAAGGTGTTTGAATGTTTCGATCATATCACCTCTCTTCCTCCTTTGCTCTAGAGTATACATATTGAGCGCCGTTAATCTGTCCTCATATGTATTCTGATGCTGTTCCTGCACCATTTTGGTTGCCCTTATCTGGACTGCCTCAATTTGGTTAATGTCCTTGTGAAGGTGTGGCCTCCAGTACTGCACGCAGCACTCCAGATGCCAGATGGGGCCTAACTAGTGTTTTGTAAAGAGGGATTATTACCTCCCTCTTCCGACTTGTGATACCCCTGCTAATACACCCCAACATCCCTCTAACATTACCTACTGCTTTAGTGCTTTTAGCTTTATAGGGAGAATATTGTCAGTGCTAGGGTGGTTTATAGGGAGCAAGCCAACACTGCTGGAGGGTGACAGGGAGCAAGCTGACAGCACCAGGGGTAATAGGGAAGAACACAGTGGTGCCACACTGCCTGCCTTGGAGCTAAGTAAAAATAATATCATCCAGGCCACAATGTAATACAAAACAAATGTAATGACATTGTTAAAGTTAAAGGCAAGTAACAAATGACAGTCCTGCAATAAATCCAAGGTGAAAATCACAGTAACAAAAATAAAAAGGCACCAGACGGACCACCTTACAAACAAACTCCAGCGCTTCAGTTCTTGGAATAAGCTTTCCTTACTTCTTACGACCATGAATCCTTAGAAAGGTGAGTCATGCATATTCATTAGCCTGGTAAAGTCAGCAGGTGTAAATGCATGCACAAGCATGGACGTCATAGAAAGCAAGCCCAAAAGCCCCAAACTGAACAAGCCTTTATAAATTTAAAAATTCCAAGAGCAGAAGCACTATTGGGTGGATTGGGATTCAAGCTGGTACCCTGTTACACTACCAACCCCAGCTGGAAGCACTGAACTGTTGTTGTAGGGCCCTGTCACTCTCCAGCTCACCAAGGAATACAGGTTGGTCCCCTTGGAGTCGCGACTAGAGAAATGGTGGACCCCAAAGGCTTCCAGTGGCTATTAGAACAGCCATCTGCTGATCTGCTGGGACACCAGTGCCTGTGGTAACAGAACTCTTGTCAGCATCTGCTGGGACACTAGAGCCTGTGGTGGTATCTCAGCATCTGGGACAGTAGTGTTTGTATGAGAGAAACTGCAACTGAATCTGCTGGGACAGTAATCCAAGCCCTTTTTTTTTTTTTTTTTTTTTTTTTGCTGGGAGGGCTGTGAAAAGAATAATATATGGTGTACAGATTATACTTTCCTAGTTGCATTCCAGTCTTCTTTTGCTTCTAGAGGAAAACTGAGCAATCCTGTATCCGTAGAAAACTAGTGTAACTCAGTAAAATTACGCTTGGAGTTATTGAGAAAACATTCGTCTGACGTGATCTGGGAGAGTTTGCTGTTTTCCTGCCTGGTGGTGGCAGGACTGACTAGCCATACGCATGAGTTTTAGACTCTGTCATTGTCAATGATAGACTTTGGCAAATTTCCATCCAGTGCCAACAGCACGTAATCCGTGACTGTGACAGGAGGGGGAACCACGCCCTCGCCCCCGCCCACCATCGGCAGCCCCGCCCCGGTCACAGCTGCTGCTGCTATTGCTACTGAGGGACCCACCTGTCTGCTGGCTAAGACAGCAACAAGCCGGAGAGAACAGGGATGGACGGCAAAGGCGAATGTGCGGCAGTGACTGCTAAGGGGTGATGCTGTCGGCTCCCATTTCCTCCCAGTGCCGAGAGATCGGTGCCAGTGACAGCTCCCTCCCAGGATCTATTTCCACAGAGTGCCCGCCGCAGAAAACATACTGGTGGCACTAGTACAACTAGCTACCCCCACCACCCGACCCCAGTAAGATTACCTGGACCACCGCACTGTTGGAGCCACCTTCTGCACTCTGCATCTGAGTAAACTTCAGTTCTACAGTCCACGGGTGGACCGGGCACTTTGCCCCCCTCCTTCCCCACAGCTGGATCGGATACATTGCCCCCGCCTCCCTGACCCCCCCCCCCAGGGGGATTGGGCATTTCTTGGGGAATAATTCACAGCTGGATCGGACACTTTTTGAGGACGCTAGCACAGTTGGACTGGACTATCTGTGGACCCTGCTGCTGCATCGGACTCTGGGGACCTCCGCAGCTGGATTGGACACTTTGGGGACCCCACTGCTGGATCGGACCCTTTGGGGATAACCGCCCCCTTGCAGATAGATTGGACACTTAGGCGAGCCCGTAGCTGGATAAGACACTTTTTGAGGACCCCCGCAGTTGGATCAGACGGTTTGGGACCCCCTTGTCCTGCAGCTTTATTGGGCACTTTGGGACCCACCTCCTGTATCTGAATCGGACACCTTGAGTTACCCCACCCCCTTGCAGCCAGACTGGATACAGTTTGGGAACCCCAGGCCAGGCTGAAGCCACCCCTACCCCTTAACACACCTGTTCACGACTCTCCTGCCCTTAGCTGGGCACTGCCCGGACTGGTAGCCCAACAATTGGGAATATACATCGGACATTACCTGGCCGGGTTACTGACTCCTCGCAAAGTTACCTGGTGGGTTCTCCCCTCTTTTTCTTCCTTCCTCATCCAACTTTGCCGAACGTACACCACTGCTACTGTGGGACTCTGATGTCAGGCGCCCGGCGGTGAGAGTGTCCCAGCCCCCGCCTCTCTCTAGCTGCCTCGCCCCCCGATGCATTCGCTGCTCGATCGGAAAAAGAAAAAGAGCAAGAAGGGCTCCACCTCCTGCGGCGGCGTGGATGCCGGGCTGCAACTGTCACCCCTGCAGCCGGGCGCTGCAGCCTTCCCCCTGCAGCGGCAGCCCCCGCCGCCGGCCCCAGCCATGTGCAGCAGCGTCGGCTGCTTCTGGGTGCTGCTCGCCTGCTCGCTGCTCGCCGTCTGCACCTTCAGCTTCCTCTCGCCAGCCTGGATCGTGCGCGACAAGCCCGAGCCGGGCAAACGCGGCGTGAGCTTCGGACTGCTGTGGCATTGCTTCTCCGCCACCAACCCCCCGGACCGGGATCAGAACCATGAAGTGACGTACCAAGCACCGAGCGACAGCAGCTGCTCTACCTTCCGCCCGCTCGGCAGGTTCGCTGAGATCCCTTCCAGCTCCTGGCAGGTAACTCACTGACTGACGGGCAAGGGGTGCGGGTAACTGGGTCAAGAATTGAAAACCCCACCTAGGGCAGGTGGCAAAGGGGCCGGGGGTGTCAACAGTTGCTCTTACCAAGATTGGTGGCGGGGCGGGGAGTATTAGTAGCTGAGTACCCCAGGGGTAGGTGGCAATGCTACAACGGCAACTCTCTTGTTTCTGTTCTATGATTTCCCACTGGATATCTGAATCACAGGTGTAATATCAGGGACAATCAGTCAGGTCCTGTCTTGTCTGCTAAAGTCAGAAATAATATCCCTAGTGATGGGCGGTGGGGTCTGTAGGTCATTATGTATGGGTGGCGGCTCGTGTAGGATCAGGTGAGGTCAGATGTGTCCAAACTGCTCTAATTACCACTGCCCTGCTGCTGTACAAAATTGTGTGTACTGTAGTGATAATTGCGGGGATCGCCAGGTGCAAGATAACAACGGCGCTGGGCACCCTGGACCAATAATCTACAGTGCCCAGTGCCGTTTTTCCCGAGGACTGACCCGCTGATCCCCTATGGTTATCGCTATAATATTGCGGTAATTGTATAAAAAAAAAGAAAGAAAAGGACAACATTGCAGTTACGTTGGATAAGAGATTTTGAAAATTTTAAATGCCTCACTACTCATCTCCCACATTCCGAGGGCGTCTGTTGACTAATTTGCATGATCCTGAGTAGTTTATTCAGTAATTTGCATAATCCTGAGCATTTTATGAACTAATTAGCATATTTCTGCGGTTTTAACTGTTTTTGTGACTACACAGTGCATATAAAGAAGCAATTGGATTGGCTGCAAAGCCTGCTCCTTGATATAATGCTAGATAAAAGCGTTTCCTTGTTATTGTAACCCACATATGTGTTGGAAGCCACTGGAAATCTGATTTTCTCAACTGGCTATTTCGGGAAAATAAACATATTTTACAAACACTGCTATAACTCAATTGCCTAATGGGGTGGGGGCATCAATTCCTTAGGAACTGGTGGATTTACAGCTCATGCCCCAATAAGGGGAAGGGGGCAACGCCATAGAGATCTGAGGTCAGTAATTTATGCATCTGTAATGTGAGGGGGGAGGCAGCTCCAGTAGGGATTCTGAGGTCTTGTTTTTTTTATGTACATGTAATGGGTGGGGGGGGGGCACTTCCATAAGTGTTGGGGGTCTATAGGTCATGAACCTATAACAGGGGCTCCTGTAGGAATGGGAGAGTGTACAGCACATGCATCTCTAATAGTGGTCAGCTCCCATAGGGATTGCAGGTCTATACCTCATGTACCTATAATGGGAGGGGGCAGATTACATCAGGACTGGAAGTCTATACCTCATGCGCCTATAATGGGAGAGGGTAGTTTCTTAGGGATTAGGGGTCTATAGATCTTGCACCTATAATTGGGAGAGGAGGTTATCTCCCATAGGGACTGGGGGTCTAAAGCTCCTTAACCTATAATGGGAGTCAGCTTCCATCAGGCTTGGAGGTCTATACATCTTCATGCACCTATACTGGGAGCCGGCAACTTCCATGGGGATTAGGAGGTCTATCCCTCATGTACCTACATTAGGGGGTCAGCTACCACGTGGATTGGAGTGGTCTGTACCTCATGCACCCAAAATGATGTTAGCTCCTATAGGGATTAGGGGTCTCTAATTTATGCACCTGCAGTGGTGGTGGTCTAACACTGCAAAGTAATCCATAGGTTTGGCTTCATGTCCAGTGAGTCTGTTCCTTGGTTTAGGGCCAGTGTTGCTGTTACACACTGTCTTGTCAGAAAAAGTAAAACACTGACTCAGTAGTGCTTGGAGAGGCTGTCAGGATTAGGGTGATTCCAATTCTACCTTGCACGATTGTTCAGACCCCAAGAATGTCACACCACACATTCACCAAGGTTCCAGGGACCTTATACTCTTATTTTTCATTTCCTTTTACTACTTTTTATTGTTGCTTCAACCCTAATACCTACATTAATGTAGGTTTTTGTAATATATAGGGCATGCGTACTGGCCAGACTCAAAATATGTATTCTAGCTTCATGTGAATGGGCAGGACTGTAATTCGCGAGTGGCAGAGCCACAAGTGAGTTATTAAAGCCCTGCCTCATAACAAGTGGTGCATATTTTGAGTCAGACCATTGCACATTCGATTTATGCAACATTTGTTTACTAATTAAATGTTTTAAATCTGTTTTTTTAAAGACTGAAATGTTTCTCTTTCATTTCAACTCCTGGTTTCATTGCTGCACTTGGCAACTGTGATGTCATCAGCTTTGTGAACACTGCTGTCTGATTGGTTCAGTACTCCACGTTGTTGTGAAACTAACCTTCAGGAGCATAAAAACAAGAAAAATATATCAATGATGATGAAACTAACAAGCTAGAATGATAGCCTGAAGTTAGCTACAAAGATATTACTTGTTATCTTGCAATTTTTATCCCCTCTAGTACTGTAACAAAATATATACATATATATATATATATATATATATATATATATATATATCATAGATAACCCACTCTGAGGTGTGCAGTCACACTCTGGTATACGCACGCCTTGTTGTACGTTGTTACACTCGAGGCCGCAGGCTGAGTGCATCAACCACCCAAGGCGTGAGTATATCAGAGCGCAACCGCACATCCTAGAGTGGGTTATCCATCTTATAAAATTGCAAAATTGTTTTGGGGGGGGTGAAAGTGCAGGTGTGTGGTCATGCTCTGATATACACATGGTCATGTGATGTGTTTCAGTCAACCAGTAGAGCTTATTTTCCCTATCCATTTTATAAATTGTATATATAATATATATACATATACATGCATATATAGTCTATGCAGAAAAACTTCATTAAAGCACCATTAGGTTTCCAGCGACAAAAGTTGGGAAATTAGATCTTAGGGTTCCCAACCCTAAGACTCCCCAACCACCCTTGGCTTCCAACCTTAAGACCCCACCCCCACCGTGCATGCAGGAACAGGTGTAAGGGGTGTGCCTTGGGGTTGTGAACACTAATGCTCACCCTATTCTAAGTGTAAGTAAGCTAAGATAGGTACAGAATAAGAGAATGGTGTCCCCCATACATGCATATTGTAGTTGTTCCTCATTTGCGTGTGGGAGCGCAGGGCCCATCTATCCATAAGTTTAGAGAGGTTGTAATGGACCCTCATTTCCCTGTGGGAGGACAGGGCCCTTCAGGCCCTGCACTGCCATCAGTCCATGATGTTATACATCCATGTGGGAGCACAGGGCCCGCCATACATGCATATTGTAAGTGGCACTCATTTACGTGTAGGTAAAGCAGTGCAGATGTCACATTGTGAATGCATGGCACAGTATTACAGTCACTGTAGCCCCATTCATTAAAATTTCCCCCTGCAGCTGTAAATGGTGTCTGAAAACATGCATAACAGCTTAGTACACCTAAAGGTGTACTACGTTGCACGTCACAGCGAGTCCATATTTTGAAGTGTTTTTGATATATAGCTGCCAAAAGGGCCCCAGACCATTACATTGTTATCCTATGGAAAATTAGTAAACTTCTTATTCTTATAATTATGGAACAGATGAAAAGTTTCTCACCAGCCCAGCAAAAGGCATATCTGTGGGGCAAGCCTTTTGTATCCTAAACATTTCAGCCCATAAGTGCAAACCATTTGTTTGCAATGAAGTGACAAAGAAACAGACATATATGGAAACGTTTTGTCGCAAATTGCAGCAATACCCCAGTTGTTTCGTGAAACAGTGCCGCAGTTTGTGGTGTAACCCCTGGTGTTTTGCAGAACAGTGCTGCAATTTACGGTAGTTTCGCAAAAGGAGTTTCACAAATTGCAGCAATGATGTTGCAGTTTGCGTAAGCAAACACGGCCCAATTAAAATAAACATATTTCTGGCCACTTCTGGGTCAAAGTAACCCAAGAATCCGATTCCCTGTGCCCGATTAGTGTTGGCGTTTACCAAGGGGCAGTATTTTTTATGCTATTTAAGTTTTTCTCTGTCGCTAACATAAAACAAGATGGCGGAATCTCAACACTACAGTCTGCATTTGTGAAACCAAGTACCGCTTTTGTGGCAGTAAAAAGTACTTTCGCACAGCACATCTTTTACCATAGGAGATAATGGGAAACTTTAAACTTTAATAACTTTTGAATGGATTAATATTTTTTTCATCAAACCTTTAAAGAGCACATCTGCGGCTCAAGCCCAACATACCCTAAACATTTGAGACCAAACCCCTAAGCCATTTCTGAGAAACGGCGTGACAAAGGATTTGCATAAAAATGGTAATTTTCACATTTTTTGACATTCTGCCTCTCCACAACCACACATCCAACCGGAGCAAAACTTGCCACATAAGGAGATCTTTGGTCCCCGATGGCTCATGCAAAATTTCATGTGACTCTGTCAAACGGTTGCAAAGTTATTAAGGTGCAAACTTTTGGGTTTAACATAGACGTGACCATTGAACCCTAATATAGGGGCACTGTTGTGCCCCTGTAATATATTTAGACTTAGTTTCTCAAATGTTCATTATAGATCATGTTCAATGAAGTATGTAGTGTCTATATGGAAAGAGGTTTGCAAAATATACCATATTCATACACTTGTTCAGCATGAGTTTTTCTAGCTCATGTGTTTTTTTTTTTTTTCTGTATGCAGGTTACAGTTTTCCCCAGTTTTTCTCCCCATAATTCCAATGACTCTGGCAGACATGCCAATGCGAGCATGTGGAGATGCACACGCACTCCGGGCGCCAGCTCAGCCCCTTCCACCCCACCCCTGGCAATCGCCGGGCTCCCCCGTAGCCCAAACTGCTATCAGTCTTCCACTGGGCGGCAGCCAAGGGCCAGGAAAACCCCTCATCCCTCCCCGGGAGAGGAGAGAGAGCTACCTCATGACAGCTCAATCTTGCTCTTCACCCTGCCTCCCCCCAACAACCTGGGCTTATTCCTGAACCCAGGTTGCCGGTGTGAAGCAAGGTGTGGCAGCCAGTGCCTCAACCCTCAGCACCACTGGGCCAGCCCAGCTCACATGTCTTTATATATTTGTGTAATAAGACTATTAAATGAGTGAGTAAAATTGGCAAAAATGCCATATCCTGATTGGATGAAATACATCACATGACCATGCAGTATCCCACAGTGACCACATGCCTGCACTTCTTTCTATTTTTCACCATCCTCCTAAACAATTTTGGCCATTTTATAAGACAGATAATCCACTACAGGGCATAGGGTTGTGCTCTGGTATATGCACACTTTGGGTGGTTGAATTTACTTGGTCTGTGGCCTCATGCCTCAAAACACACACTAAGGCGTGTGTATATCAGAGCATGATTGCATGCCCTGTAGTGCATTATCTGTTACTTATATCTGAAGCACAAGTCTGAATCTTGCAGATTTACCACATTACATTTTTGTTGAAGGGTGTTTTCATACCGGCAGAAAATCTAAGTAACCACCCCTGTACATTAAAATAAAATCACACATCCTTAAAGATGATCTGGTTGGAAAAAACGACTGTCATTTCTTTTTGTTTGTTGCCAAGTTATGAGCTTGGTTTGGCGTCATTATGTGGTTGTAGTAACTTTTGGCTGGGAGTGTAATGACTACCCAATCCCTTTCAGTATCTACATATACGTCTGCATTATTAGTTGCCTGTATATAGCTGTCTAGGTGGGTATATAATAAACACTGCCTGTAAATGACCCCCTGCACTGGGGGTGGGGACGATGGAAATCATTTTTGTTCTGACTGCTCTGATCAGGCCTCAGGAATATCTGATAAGGTTATTTTTTCAATCCCTTTTATTCAGAGCCCAGGTTATGACAGGCAGTAGCAGTTACAGCCAGAGGCTGCACGTTCCTTGAAAGAGAAGGCGGCACCAAACTAATATCTGAAAGTCATAAATCATGGCTAGAAAAGAGTGAAGTGTTGCATGTTGTTCATGAGTTAGAAATCCAAAGGCACGGAACTGAGCCCAGATAGCATGTTTAATTTGATTTGATTTATTGCACTGTAAAATTAGAATCAGTTTGGTGACAAACTAATTGACGTTCATTACAATCTAAGTAAGCAAAACATATATCAGATATTATATAAGATAATAATCGTTACAAAATACATAAACTAATATACACAGTTATTTAAAAACTTACCTACGAATGCAATTATAGAAGACACACAGTGCCCGTTTACACACATTATTGCATACAAAATAAACACATGTAATGTAAAATAAACTTGGAAAAGCTCTTGTTTTTCTCATTTCTAACCATTTATTGCAAAAGCCCATTTTATTTTATTTGGTGGCACACAGTCAACAATCCAGTACATAACTATAGCCCGCTCTTAAGGGGTGGAGGGCATACACAGTTAGGTTCAATTTAATAACTCAAGGGTTTCAGCAAACAAAGGGGTGGGGAGAAAAAGTGTACAGGAACTCTTGCTGTCACTAGCTCAAAATACATTGTGCTGCTGGTTAACACAGTCTTCGGATTCTGTGTCTGTTGAGTTATAATCATAAAATCGTAGAAGTTTTGGGATGTGTGTAGGTGTTCACAGGTACAGAGAAATAGCCTGGTCTTTATATGCATTTCTAACACAGTACATGGCGTGTCATTTTTTGCCTATAGGAGTACATCCGACTGTTATGTTTTGCTGTGAAATCACACAGTTGGTAAACTACATACGACTTGATGTCACATCAGTAGTTAGTGATGTAGAATGAAGGTAGAAATCGTCATCTTTAGAACTAGATACATACTTTGAAAAAATTACCTCTGCATCATATTACCGAACAATAAAGGCATGACGGGGGTGTGTGTGGCATGGCGTGATATAGTCATGCCTCAAGGGGGTTGCCTCGTTCCTTAGACCACTTACTGTAAGAACTGGCCATACACGGGCACACAACCTGGAGTACCTTATTGAGATTATACTTTAGATCCCATTTTAAAAGAAAGTTTCAAAGACATACGAAAAAAGTAAAGAAAAAAAAGTTATGAAAAAACAGCAACAACTCAATCTGTAGGATTGCCTTGTGCTGGGGCAGGTTCTGATCCTAACTGGCCAAACAGATTGCTTCATGTAAATAATCTGTTGTAGTGTACTAACTATCAAATGGGTAGGAGAGTTCCTCAAACCTGTTTGGCTTAGAAGCATTCCAAGCTCCGGTGATATCCCAGGATAACACCATAGTCTACAGAAACATGTCTTTTTTTTTGTAATTCTTCTTTTTATTAAGTTTTCAACATATATACATGTAGGTCACCATTAACTGGACATTTATACAGTCTTCAGATATTGTAGATAGTGCAGCCATAAAAAAACTAGTGTTATAACATTCATTCTGGGCTTTCTCCTGCGTGGTTCTATACCTGGGTTACAGTTACATTTTTAGTACATTGTGATTAAATAACCAGTCACTTCATCCTACTCAGGGCCTAGACCACCAGGGCATCTCTTCTGTACGGGTGTTGCCGCCCCCCCTGAGGGGGACCCCTGAGGGAGACCGGGAAGGCCAGGCGGGGCACATTCATCCTAACAATTTGCCTCCCTCCTCCCCATCCAGAGGCCACTACTAGTTGTCCCTCTCTGGTACTCTAGGGAACGAAAGTGGGGTCCTTCAACATATAATATGTTCGCCACCATGTCCACCTATCCCTAAACTTCTCCCCCTGTTCATTCAGGTTGTGCGTGATTTTTTCCATGTAACCCCCCTGCAAATGGGGGTTCCCAAAAGACTTCCAGGAGCTTGCTTGAATGCTCCAAGCCTGAATGGTGTTTGGCGTTTAAGCCATTTATCAGTGAGTGTTTTTAGAGCCTCTGGTACTGTCTCTTTAAGAGCTGTCTGCTTGCAGACATAATTAGTTGTATGGGGGACTGTGTGCTTCTCTGTTTGAGTACCACTCGAGCTGCTGCCAATTCACTCCATTTTGCAGTCACTAGGAGTACAAAGGAACCTATCTGAAAGATGTAACTGTTTGCCAGAAATAATTTAGAGTAATAATGAAAATACAGTTTGTCTAACCTGCTTTCTTTACAGTCAGAACTGTGTTTGCCTAGTTCCCCATTCTGGTTTTGAACTGCTGAACTGGACCAATCAGTGTGGGGTAAGCTAGCTCTAAAATGGTGCCTTGGACGAATCAGAACTTGGACTCATAATCTGAGCCAGCCACAAGAGGATTGTATGGGCAGTGACTCTGGGAGATGTAGTTTAGACTTCAGCGCCTTTTGGACCAACAGCAGCAGTCTATTGTGAGTGACAGCCAATCCAGTCAAGAACTGGGAGGAACTCAAAGGAAGTGCCAGTTTTGTCTGTTGGAGTTTCAGTTTAGATCTGGCAGTGAAGGAAAAGAAACCTGTGCTCCTTCAGTGCACAGTTTCAGTCAAAAACGTGTGTAAGGCCCAGAGTTCCAGTCTGCAGCTTGTGTAACTGCTTGTTAGGACTGAATCCGTCCTGTGAAAAGAATCAAAGGATCTCTGAAGAGTAGAAACCAGGCTCACCCTGTAGAAGACTGGAGAAATTGTTGAATTGCACTCGGTCTGTCAGGAACTGAATCTGCTGTGTGTTCTCCCGGTATTGTGCAGTAATTGCGATCGGGATAGAGAAGCCCTGCCTGGTATAGTACTTTTTTTTACCATATAAATGTGTGAAGAGTCTCGTGGAGCTCAAGAGTAGCCCTGCTGACGTTGAAGAACCCTATCTTGTTTGGAGGTCGTGAGTACTAATTCAGGGTTGCTCCCTGTTGAATTGCCACATTAAATCCAAATGGAATCACTGTACTGCTGACTGTTTAAACTAATTTTTCTTTTCACTGTGTGAAAGGGCCCCTACCAGCTGCCACGGTTTGGACTAGCCACTAGGGCTTGGGTACCCAGGGACAGTAACTGGTAGGGATAGGCCTGTGCACAGAGCCATAGGTAGATAGTAAAGTGATAAGCTAATTAACCTGATTTCCCCCTGTCCTTGTTATATCCCCCTAAATAAATCAGAGCTGCTTGTTTCAGCAAAGTTATACTATCTGAGGTATTTGTCTATGTTAAAGTACTGTACTGTGATTGTTGCACTGTATCTTATTTCACAGGAGGTCCCAGTGCGGAACTAGTCCTGGGGGTAAGTGTATACTGTGAAGGTAATTCTGATATATTGTGTGGGCCACTAGTGGGAAGAAAGGGGGGTTGCAGTGTCCCAGAGGGCTGTGACCAAGTAAGTTTAACGATTGCAAACCCTGACCTCTGGGTGGAGGCACCCGCCATTGGATCCAGGCCCCTCAGCCTGTTAGTGGCAAATCAGGCAGGGGTAGTAGCCCCTGGGATAGCGCCATCTAGGGGTTACATCCATATTGTAGATCTGCAGTGTAATGTCCCACCAATCTTGGACTGTGGGGACTTTTGTAGTTAGCCACTGCCTAGTAATCGTTTTCTTTGCCGCTGTTATTAGTAAAACCAGCAAGTATCTGGTAGTAGGCCCTCTAAACGCTCTAGGGAGATCTAAATATGAAAACATTTCCAGGGTTAGCCGGAGTTGCACGTCAAACAGTTCCTGCAGCTGAGACTCAAGCTGTGCCAGGAAACCTCGTAGGACTGGGCATGCCCACAAGACATGCGTCAATGTGGCACATGTTTCTCCACATTGTCTCCAGCATTCCGATGTATAGCTAGACAAGTAATGCTGCGTGACCACAGGGGGGCGAAAATATCAAACTAAAACTTTCCAGGCATATTCTCGCCATTGGTGTGAGCTGGTAGCCCGGCTAGTCAATATGCATGCCTGCCCCCAGTCCTCCAGGGTGAGTTGGTGTCCTGTTTCCTGCGACCACGGAGGCGAATACCCTCAATGAACGGACCTCCTTGTGTGTTGAGTGCCTGATAGTAACGTGAGATCAGGTGTTCCTGGCCTCTTTTGGCATTCAACTGCATCTGGCAGTGGATCAGTTGTGGGTATCACTCAGGGTCCCACAGCGTTCGAGGTAAGCTCTCTATATAATGTCGCAGCTGAAGGTAACGAAAAAAATCCTCGTGTGGGAGGTGAAATTTTCTTTGCATCTCTGCATATGTCCAGGTGTACCCCTGGGTCATTATCTGCACCAAGTAACTTAACCCCTGCTTTTCCCATCGAGAGAAACCACTATCCAGGTTGTTTGGGGTAAAGTCTGTTAAACTTGTTATCGGGCAAATAAGTGCCTGAAAGGGCGCTAACCGCTGTGTCCTTTTTATTATGGTCCAGTTCTTAAACTGCGCTTCAAGCCAAGGGTCAGGGGTCCCTGTACTTCCTCCCCCTTGATCCTGTTGGTATAGGGTCCCGAGATATGCCCGATCGCAGAGTAGAGTTCTTTCTATATCAAGCCAATGTGGTGTGTGTATTCCACTCTGCCTGGTCATTATGTGTGTGAGAGTGGCTGCTTGTTGGTATAGTCTCAGGTCCGGGAGAGCCAAGCCTTCCTCCGTCGTGGAAGAAAATATTTCCATCCAATTGGGGTCTCCGGGAGGCCCATCTGAAATTCGTATGAAGCGGTTTATACCCTTGAATGTTTTAATGGGACATTGGGAATATTTTGAAATAAATACAGAGCCCTCGGAAGAACTGTCATTCTAATCAGGTCTACCCTCCTAGAGAGGCCAAGAGGCAAGGTGGTCCAGGCTTGTAGTTCTAGTTTTAACTGGGAAATAAATGGCACATAGTTGTATTTATAATAATTTTGGGGTCTTTTGGGATATATATACCAAGGTATTTCAGTTTTGCAGGTCCCACCTTCCCGGAATAATATCTCGGGTTTCCTTTGTGGGAGCGTAGTTAAAGGTAAGGATCTCCGTCTTGGCAAAATTGAGTTTATATCCAGACACCGCGCCATATGCGTCCAGTAGCTGTCTCACAGCTGGGATAGTGCTTTCGGGGTCTCGAAGATACAAAAGTATATCGTCCACATACAGAGCCATTCGGTGTTCTGTGTCCCCTATCCTGATCCTCTGGACGCTGCGTGATTCCCTGATATGCTGCGCCAGTGGTTCTATGACTATAGCGAATAGCAAGGGTGACAATGGGCATCCTTGTCGGGTACCCCTCTCCAGCTGAAAATATTCAGAATGGTGTCCATTCACCTTAACGCATGCCCTGGGGGTGGAGTATATATTTTGAAGGGTTTGAACAAACAGAGGGGGGAATCAGGTACTTAGTGTGTGATATAGGTAAGGCCAAGAGACCCTATCAAAGGCCTTCTCTGCGTCCAAACTGATTAGGGCCACCGCCTCCCCAGTTTCCTGCATCCATCGCACCACATACAGAGAATGTTTAATACTATCAGAAGTGGTCCTTGATTTGACAAATCCCGTCTGGTCTTTGTGTATTATTAGTGGCAGCATGCTATCAAGACGATGCGTCAAAATGTTCATGAAAAGTTTATAATTTTGGTTAAGCACTGATATCGGTCTATATGAAGTGCAATCTTGTGCATTTTTGCCTGGCTTGGGTATCACCGAGATCGTGGCATATGACCACGACTGGGAAGGGGGTTCTCCCCTCAGAACCGAGTTAAAGACCTGGAGGAGCAAGGGGTCAACCTGGCCTCTCATCGCTTTGTAGAACTCCGGGCCATACCCGTCTGGGCCTGGGGCCTTCAAAGATTTGGCCTTGGTGATTACCTGAGTGACCTCCAGGGTTGTAATAGGTTTCATCAGATCCTCCCTGTGTGCCTCAGAAGAGAAGGAAGAGTGACCGAGCTCAAGTGCTCCAGTATATGCTCGGCGGGACCCGTGGTCTCTGGGTGAGGGCTTTATAGAAATTTGCAAATGTGTCCACTATGTCCTGCACACAGAACAACTGCTGACCCCCACTGGGGTGTCTAGTGGATGCAATAGTGGCACCTTTCCTCTGCTTGAGGACTTGGTACGCAAGTAACCGTGTGGCCCTCGGCCCCACTTCGTAAAATCTTTGTCTAAGAAAAGTTAGGGCTATTTCAGTTTGTTGCTGAACCAGCCGGTCCAGGTCCCGTCTAGTTTGTTTTAGTTGGGGAAGGACTGACTTGTCACCCTGCTGGTGTGCCATCTGGAGGAAGTGAAGCGTTTCCTCCAGTCTACGCCGACTCTCTTGTCGCTGCCTCCTCAATTCTGCAGTGTATTTAATGATGTGCCCTCTGAGGACAACTTTTATTGTGTCCCAGTGCGTTGAGGAGTGGAATCCTGGGGGGTTGTCCAACACGATTTCCGTGATTTTATCTAGAAGAAACTCCTGAATTTTTCAGACCGTGAAGTGGACAGGGTTTAAGCGCCCTACGTATTCCTCGGTCGGACCCCAATTCCAACAGGTTGTCAAAGGTGCATGGTCCGAGATGGAAATATCTCCCAATTGGGCCTCCCGTATGTTGCCTAGGTTTTCTATCTGGGTAAATGTATGATCTATTCGGGAATACGTATGGTGTACCGGAGAGTAGTAGGAGAAGTTTTTGGCATTCGGGTGTAATTTCCGCCAGACATCACACCATCCAACCTCCGATATGAACTTATTAAAGAACTTTTGGGTGGGTGTTAGCCTCCGGGGCCTTCGGCTAGTTGAATCAAACTCGGGGGTCATAGTCAGATTAAAGTCACCTGCTAGCATAAGAATACCTTTGGTTTTCTGGATTATCTTATCCAGCAGTGGTCTTAGTTTTGAGACCGTGGTACCAGTAAATAGATGTTTGCTAAGCGTCACCTCTATCCCATTAATTTTCCTTGGGTGATCACCAATCTGACCCTCGAATCCGACAAGTAGACTCCACTTGAAGTGGAGTATGTGGAGACACAATGATGGCCCTCCAGCGTTTCCTGCCATCTTTGCAGGATGAGTGAAACACCTGTCCCTGCTTAGTTTGGTTAATTTATTGTGCTCGGTTGGGTTCATGTGAGTTTCTGCAAGAAGGCAATGTCTGCCTTGGCCCTCCTAATATATGTCAATGCCCTGGATCTCTTAATTGGCGAGGCCAGGCCCTTAATGTTAAGGGATAGCAACTTAAGTGTATGGGCCTGCATAATGCTTGACCATATGACCTCTGGTTCCCAGCCTTCCCAGTCCCATAGGAACACCCCCAAAGTCTGGTTTAGCTAGTGACCGCGTCACATTGTGTACACTTGGTGACTCCGAGACAAACAGTACAGTACGAACAGTACAATAAATTGAAATTAACAATGAGCGTAGAACCTAACATATCTCGCTCTGGCCAACCTGACCAACTCAACTGCAACTGGCACTTCCACTGGTCTGGGCTTAGCCCCAACCTGAGGAAGGGTATATTACCCACCCTATGGGCCCCTACACCAGGGCTCAAGGTACCTAAGTACCTATTCGGATAGGGTTTTACGGGTAGGTGTTCGTCCTGCAGGTGTCGCAGGCTTCCCTGAACGCTGTACTGTGGTTAGAGGGATCGCCGCCGGGTATCTGGGGCAAGGGCTGCCCCCCCCGGCCCAGCTGAGAGCCTCAGACCGTGGGCTGGCCGCACCCTTCCCGTCCCAAGGTTCCCCCAGCCCAAGCGGGCCCCCACCCGAGAGGGAACAGTTCTCTATCTAAATGGTACCTCCTGCCCTCCCACCTCCCATGATTACGCTGTTGATTATCTTAGCCACTGTCCACCGACTAATCCTCACCCAGTGGAGGAAGAGGAGGCGGATACCTCCCCACCCCCGCCTGGCCTCGAACAGAGCAGGTAATACCGCCATTTTGTCTCCGGCCTGTGGACAGGTTCCCCCTCTTGGGGTTTGGGCGGGTTTGCATGACTGTATCAGCATCCCGAGAGCCCACCCCTCAGACCTACTTTTCTTGCCTCTTTTATCATTAGCTGTATATCGTCTGCCTAAAGATTTTATGCATCACAATTAATCAATCATTGCTTAGTTTCAAAACGCATTCTCCCCCCCCCCAGGCCCATTCCCATTAATCCGTTGCGGGATATTGACCTTATTTGGCGAAAGAACAGCTTGTTTCCCCCTTCCGATATTTCCCCTCTGCCCTCCTTGCCACACCGGCCTCACTGCTCTCCCGGAGGGCAACTCTGTAAGGGCTTCCCATTAGCCCCAGAATCAAGAGTTGGTGGAGGTCCCGAGGTGAATGAGTGAGAAGATGGTCCCCAGCTCTTCGTAAGATCCTCCAGACCCTCCTCCCCTCGGCCTTATTCTTCTATTGCTGATGCAAGGGTTTTGGGTTTTCCCTTTTTTGACACTATTGGGGTCGATGCCTCCTCTCCTTCACCCCCTCTTCCCCCCGTCTCCTCATCTCTCAGATTGGCCCCTCCTAAACTTCCCCTTATTCTCCCGTGGCCCGGTAACCCCTGTCTAGCTGGTCCTTGCTACTCATCCAGCTCCAGAACTCCTAGTGGTCACCGTGTATAGAGCTCCCAATCCAGTTAAGGCACCCCTCCCTAGCCCCCTAGCTCAACTCTAATCTAGTTAATTCCTAATAGGCTTCTGCCCTTGATGCTGCCGTCCCTCGGTGTACCCCATTAGAGGGCTGGCCCCCATGTCCTCACTCCTCCTCATCTAGCTATCAAGCGAGAGGAGTACTGGGTGGCGATCCAGCTGGTGTGTGTCCCAGCCCCCTCCTTCTCAATAGACACCGGAGGATGCGGCTACTCTTGGTCCTGTCACTGTTGGTCCCAAGCTGGCTTTTCAGCTGCTATCACCTCTCAGAAAAGTCCCTCAGCTCAGTCTCGCCTCCGGATCTCTAATGTCTCTCCCCTGACTCCCCCAACACCGCCCCCATTGCAATCCTAACCTCGGCTCAGTACAACTCATCAAGCTCCCCGCCCACTCCGTGTCAATGTCAAATTAGCGTTAAAAGCTTGGCTAAAAGTCTAATTGAGGCATATGTTACATCCAGTTCGTTTTAAATCTGACCCAGTCCCACAGTTCTACTTGTGGTTTCTCAGGTGTTAAGTTCAGCCTGTCCTCCCTCCACTGTACTGCCGGCTCTGGCCCTCAGTGACTCCACGATTGACTGAATGGCTTCCAAGCCCTGTCGCCGTCTAGCATCGCGATGCCCAGCATTCCAGACCTTCTGAGCCAACCTAGAGGCAGGGGTTGCCGCCGATCTTCTTTGCTGCTGCACAATCTCCATTTTCCTCTTCCTGAGCTCCGCAATCGCCTCCGCTGCGTTTTCCATGATGTGGGGTCCCTCCTTAAAGTGGATCACCATTTTCGCCGGGTATAGCATTTTAAATCGCACTCCTGCCGCTTTAAGGGTCTTCATTACAGGAATGTAGGCCTTCCGGGCCATTATCTCAGGTGCAAAGTCATTTTGAGGAAGAGCCTGTGTGTGTTGTAAAATACAGCTCCTGTCTCACGCTGTGTGCAGAACCTTTTCCTTTTGATGCCTCAGAATTTAATTATCAGGGTGCGTGGTCGGAGCTCCTGCTGCAGGCTTAGGGCCGAGGTGCGATGGGCCTCTCCATCTCGAGGGAGAACTCTTCAGGTAGTTTTAGCGCTTCTTTGAGCATTTTCTGTAAAAAAGTGATGACTTCAGTTCCTTCTGTGCCCTTGGGGAGTCCCGACAGCCGTATGTTGTTTCTGCGGCTTCTGCTTTCAGCATCCTCCGCACGCTCTTGTAGGCCTCTCAGCAGGCCATGCAGCTGCACAATCGCTTTCTCTGTCTCTCCCACCCTCCGATCTGTGGATGTCAGCTGCACCTCTTGTTCCTCCTGCTTCTTTTCCAATTTTCCTATGTCCGTTCGGATCGCAGCCACTGTGCTCCGCATCTCTTTTCTGAAGTCTCGTATCTCTGTCAACATCTGGGCCATTTGTCTTTGCAGCGTTGATCGAGGGGTCCGCTCTGCCCGCGTTTTACTATGGTGGGAGGCCGTGGAGGCCCACGAGCCGCCACTATCAGAATCTTCCTCCGGTGATCTGGCTCCATCCTGGCGCTTGGGGGAACCGCGGGCGGCGTCGCCTCTTTTTGTAGGCATTATTCCACCTCCTGGGTCTGTTAGAAGTATTTTGTTGCGCGAAAAGCAGTATTTTTTGGAGGTATTCGGCTTGTTCAGCAGGGAGCCTAATACCCGAGATGTTGCTCAAAGCATGACGTCACCGGAAGTCAGAAACATGTCTTGCTATGGGCTCTGTACTTACACAAATCCTTATTATAAAGCCGTAGAGGCTGGCCCTGTGTCGCGGAGGGCTGAAGCGCTGGTGTCTTACATTCCACCATGCTGGCAACCTGAATTCAGGAACAGACCTGGATCACTTGGGTACCGGGGTGGGGGTGGGATTGAGTGTCCCAGAGGATGTGCTCCTTCTCCAGGGAGGGAGGACAATGGACTCTGCTGCGACACCCGCTGTGACACTGCCAACTGGATAACCACAGGTGAAAGTGAAGCAGACCCATATGAGGAGGGGGTTGCCTCCTGACTGGGGTGCATGTCCAGTTTGTGGTCCATGGGGCACCTAAAAGAGGGGAGAAGATGGCGGAAAAAGCCAAGGCCATGCAGAAAGACACCGCACTCCCTTGCAGGCCCTACACCTTCCACTTCGCTTCCCACTACCACACATCCATTACCTAGCCTCCTCCTGGGCCTTGGGGAACCTGGGATGACCTGCCATGGGAGGGGATTTCTGTGGGGCACTGAACAGAATCCATGGGGCACTGAACAGGAGTAAAGTCCCAGAGATGGTGGGGGACAAGGCTTGGGGATGTCAGGCAGAGCAGAGCTGGCTGAGGAGGTGGGGGAAAAAGCAGTAATACAGTCTGGAATGTGTGCTGTTATGTGGGATAATGCCACTGTTTTGGGGGGGGCTGAAGTCACTTGGCTACGCCTCATGCCTCACAGCATACCCAAGTTGTAGCATTATCCCAAAATAACATATGACTTATCATGTACTATTGCTTAGTTATAAGATAGTTCATTTGCTTAAGGCATCTGATTGTCCAATGGTGATTAGAACCTGTTGGTAAATCTCCGCATGACCCAAGGTGTAGTATCTAGCACTGTTCTTACATTTTGTTTAGTCAAAGTATTATATTTTTTCATAGTATTTTGCTCCTTTTTTACCTCTCTTGACCCTTTAAAACTGGTGCTGTTCTTATAATCCCAATAAAGCACTCCAGGGCATGGGCCATTGTGGGATTTTTTTTCTCACTTATTGCGTGACCTTACTTATTTGAAATTAGCAGGTAAACAAATAGACTTTGACAGTAATCTCATTTAAGGATGCAACCTTGGAGAGGGGGGCAAAGTGGGGAGGAACAAATGTGAATGAATGGACAAGGGTAAAACACAATGGTTTAAGGTACACACCTGTGCCTCGTGCCACAACACCACAGCACAAGATGTGGGAAAATTCCAAAGGGGACCCACGTTCTGATGTGCCTTGTTTATCTTTTTTTCATTATTTAGTTTTCTACCTACACCAGGGTTGCTACTTTTCCAGTGTCTTGCCCCTAGCCTTATCTCCCAACCACACCAGGACTTGCTTTTCTCCACTTGTACCTCCATGGGTGGGTGGTGTGGAGATTGTTATCATCTTGCTCACTCTGGTAATTGTCTCCTGAGTGTGTTTTATCTCCCTTGGCTGGCATGCATGCTATGGCGAGCACATAATGCATGAAAACACATATGACTCAACGACCTGCACCCAGCCAACCAGGAGGCAACTGCTGCAACATCAACCAGCTTCCACTAGGTGGTGATCAAGCAACGGGTCACACTGTCTCCTCTCCCTAGCGGAGGAGAGCTGTCGTGGGATGCTCAGTCTTCTTTTCCCAGTCGGACTCTGATGACACCAGTTTGTTCCCAAACCCCGGTTGCCAGTGTGGCTGGCAGCAAGACCCTCCTACCTCAGCTTGCCATGCCACTCAGCAGTCTTCTTTTGTGCTTTATTTAATGAAAAGAAACCTCAGCTAACAAGGAAATCCATCAGTGACAACTCAGATTGCATCGCACGTGTTCTGGGGACACCATAAACCACTCAAACTTTGCTTTTGTGGCTTATGATGGCATCGGAACTTCTCAAGGAAGAGCCAGCCTGTTGGGTAGTGGCAGGACCACTGCTTGCAATTTCAGTGACACAAGTTCAGGAATGGGCCAGGGGGAGATGGATGTAACAGCTCAGAGGACGTTTTCCCCCTCTGGAAAGGGAGGGCTGCAAAACTCCACAGCAGTACTACCACCACCTGGGTGATCATAGGGGTTGGTGCCATCAGAGCCACGAATGGGAGAGGGGATGCCATCTGGATATTGAGCAGAGCCACACAACTGTATGCATGTGTGTGCCACTGAGCCCTTGCTCTCAGTGTCACATGAGGGAAGGGGGTCACAGAAAAGGGGAAAAACCCTCAGATATGGGATTGGGAAGTGGCACTGGATGGGGCTGAGAGGTGACAAGGGACAGGGCTAGGAGGTGGGATAGGGCTGGGAGGTGACATGCGACGGGGCTTGGAGGTGTCACAGGACAGGGTTGAGAGGCAGAATGGGATGGGGCTAGGAGGTGGGAGCTGGATGAGGGGTAGGAGTGGGCTGGTATGTGGCATGGATGAGGCTGGATGATGGCATGAGATGGAGCTAGGAGATGAGATGGGGCTGGGGCTGGAAGGTGGCATGGGATGAGGCTGGAAGGTGGGAGCTGGCTAGGGATGGGATTGGGCTGACATGTGGCATGGACGAGGCTGGGTGATGGCATGAGATGGGGCTGGGAGGTGGGCAGTGGTCAGGGATGTAGCACTGGATGGGGTTGGGTGGTGGGAAAGGGTTAGGAGATGGCATTGGACAGGCCTGGGAGGTGACATGGGACAGGGCTTGGAGGTGGCATGGGACAGGCCTGGAAGGTAACATGGGACAGGGCTGGGAAGTGGCATGAGATGAGAATGGAAGGTGGGAGAGGAATAGGAGGGGACATGGCACAGGACCTGGAGATGGCATGTGATGGGACTGGCAGGTGGCATGAGACAGGGCTGAGAGGCGACATTGGACAGGGCTGGGAGGTGGGACAGGGCTGGGAGGTGATATTGGACAGGGTAGGAGGTGGGTTGGCTCTGGGAGCTGGCATAGGATGGGGCTCGGAGCGTTCATACAATGGGGCTAGGAGCTGGCATAGGATGGGTCTGGGAGTTTTATTTTATTTTATTTAGTTTTTGTTGACCGGGTATGCACTAGTCAAATTCTGCCTATTTTCAGGCACAACCCGGGGGAGGGGGATACAGATGAATGCCAACTGACCTTGAACCAGATTAAAGCTGTTGGTGGTATTTTTAGTGAATGGGGGAAATTTGGCCAGGGCACCAGGGAAATTCCCCTACTGCTGGAAGGGGGCGCTGTTGGCCCTTGTTGTTCCAAGATGGCAGAGGTGAAGGAGAAGGAGGTGGAGGTACTGCTGGAGACTGCAGACGGCTTGCCTTGTCCTTTTGAAAGAAAATTTGTGGATTTGAATGAGGAAAGTTCTGATAGTTCCATGTTTGAGGATGATGAATCCAAATTTGCAACACCTTCATTGCAGGATGATACAGATAGATTATCAGAACATACTCATATTGCAGCAGCAGCTGCACAGCTGGAAAAGGACATTGATGAGAGAAGAACTATATTGCTGATTATGCTGGCAGAGGACGAAGAACGTTATAAAAAAAGAAAAACTGCCTTAAATTTAAGGCATCGGGAGATAAAACAAAGCCGCAACAAAAAAGGTATATTGCAAACTGGAGTACAAGAGGTGCACCAAACGGATGGCTCAGCAGAGTGTGTGCAAGAGACTAGCACCAGGAGCTTAGTAACTGCACAATTTGGTTTAAAATCTGTACTCACCCCGCAGGATACCTGGTCCCTGGACAGAGCGCTGGGAGGGGCAGGTGGTCACAGACTAGCACTGGGTTTTGGATTCCAGACCCACCATATGAGGAAACTGCAAAAAATAACAGCATTACTCTTGCTGTATTCCGGGAAGACTTGGGATGTACTTTGCCCAAACAAGCAGAGGTGGCTCCCGAGCGAGGTGGAACCGAGAATCCCTTGGAACGGCGACCCGAAATTGCCCCGAGCGATAGTACTTCTTGTGATGCTTCTTGTGCTGCTGCAATAAAGGGAACTGTTGCACCAGGATTAGTGTGGTTGGAAGCATTACGGACATCTACTGGGGATATTTCTTCGAGGGAGAACAGGTCTGATGATCGTGAGGAGCTGGGAACCGGCATCCGGGACTTGGAGACTGCACTGAGTGACGGTCCTGTCCGGAATCTGAATAATGAGATGGAGAACTAACAAATGGAAGGGACAGAACCGCGGCTGGGGGAATCAGGTGATACTGAATCTGGAAGCCGGCCCAAGCTGGGGGTACAGCTTGATACAGGGGTAAAAAGCATTTTAAATTCTTTGGTGGAGGACTTTTCTGTGCGGTGGCAGGTACAGGATGGTATAGACATTGGGACAGCTAAATCATTTGTACAGGAAGAGCCTTTGCCACACATCCCGAATTAAAGCACTGGGAACTGGCAGGCAAATGAAGGGGCATCAGATATGGCAGGGCAAAACTTGGCTGAACAACAACACTCAGCAGGAGGTTCTGCTACCCCCCCCCCCCAACCAAGGTTCTTGGACCTTTTTAATAAAATGGAACCCACTCCCTGCAGGAACGCAGTATGTCTGCAGTATAAAGGGCGTCTTGAAGTGCATCTGGACAGATTGTATGTGGGCAAAAATCTATTAAAAGTGTCCTTGAGGTTTACTGCACAGGATGTCTATGCCCTGATACATGTATCAGGAGAGGACAACCTTGATATAAGTTTTTAGAACACCTGCTGGACTGGAGCGTTTCTGGATGCTTTATAATCAATGTAGGTTTGCTCCACTGTGGACTCCCTTTTACGCCATCCCCTATCAAAGCCATTACTAAAAATGGTAACAATCACGTTCCGAAATGAAAGTGTCCATATCTGTGATGTACATCATTGGTTGCAGCAAAGATGTGAAGTGCTGAGTGCCCCAGAAGCACTCCTGGACTCAGAGAATTTCTGGACAGGGGGTTGGAGATTTATAATCAAGCTACGGCAAACAGCAGATGGGATCATGCATATACCAGTTTTTTTTCCTGGCCAAAGGCCTATTACAATTGTGGTTCCCGTACACACCTGTCCAATGTTTGTGATAAGCTGAGATGCGGGATACGTTGGGAGTTTAACCATACTAGCTCCCAGTGCTACAACTTTTCAAAATGTAACTTGTGCAATGAGCAGCGATATATCTTTTAAGAATGTCCTTGGGCTGCCAAAAATAAAACCAGGATGGTGGATCCTGATTATTTTATTTCTAGGGCACAACAGGGGCCCCCACTGCTGCCCCTGGGCTGGCACCTCAGGCTCCTCAGTCTTCTGAGGGAAGGAGGAATTAAATCAAGAATTCAGGTCATACATTCCAGACTGAGGCACATGAGGGTGAGTCTGTACCCCAACCCCTGGTACCAGTGCAGACCCCGATACAGTACCGACAACTGAAGAGATAATAAATGTTACCCCTGAAGGTGGAATGGAGACATCTATGCAGAAAGAGCTTGAGACGGCACATATGCCCCCCCCCCCACAGGAACCTTGGTCCCAGGCTGAATTAAGACAATGACGTTGGAGAGTAGCAAAGGCTGAGATGGTGGAGGATATAGAGATAGACAATCCTTTTTTACCTTTGTCCCGCAAAAACTGGGGGGGATACAGAACTAGAAGAGGGGTTATCGGATGGGCCCCTCTCAGTTGGGGTCTTTGGATGTGAATCCTGAGGGTAACAGAACGGGACCAAGAAGGATAAAAAGAAGGAAAGCAGAAAAACCTTCTTGAACAGGTTCTGATTATTATGGGGATGCAGAATCACTAACATATGGCTTCCTTTACGGTGGTTTCTTGTAACATACATAGTATTAGGAATATCAGGAGGCAAACTGCTGTTTTTTCCCTATTTCATGAGGCAACATTTGACGTAGTTTTCCTGGAAGAAACCTGGATGAGGTCATGTACTGGCATGTTAGGGGCTAAAAATAATTGAGTTTGGGGACCATCATATTGGTCGTTTGTGCAGAATCAGGATGATGGGGTGGGAATTTTGTTCTCTGGATGTAAGTTTAAATTACAAAAACTGGTAGACATTATGCCTGGGAGGGCATTGTTAATTGATGGAATTTGGCTACATGACTCATACAGATTTGTAACAGTTTATGCCACCCAGACCAAAGCAGAAAGAGTGGATTTATTTACTTTATTGAAACCATATTTAACAACAGCATGAGCAGTAGTTCTGGGGGGGGGGACTTCAATTGTACCTTGGAGACGGCCGATAAGAAATTGAAAGAGAAAAAAGTTTAGTGATTCAATGGCTTTTAAAGCTCTCATTGATATGGCAGATTTGATCTGTCAAAAATGCACTCAGCAGGTCAGGCCCTCTGCTCCCACAGTGCCAACCTCCAAGTGCAGTAATGTGAACAGGTAACAGACAGGGTAACCCTCCTGTCTGCTTGTGGGTCCGAATCACCTTTAGTCTCAAGTTCTGGGAGGATTCAAACTGTGAACATTATGCTAGCGTACCCAAATGTACAGGCTTAGATAATATTCTCTTTGGGGGATACAATATATCTTTCGTCTAAGGACACCTAACCAGGTATCCAAAATGAACCCTTAAAATTCTATAAAAGACCTTAGGTATATTCTTATCTTTTCCCAGTTTAGTAACACCATCAAGCTTTTGAACAGTTTTTGTCAGTCTTAACCCTCTATATGTCACATGCAAAAAAATAACTGGCAGGCCCAGGCAGTCTTTCAAACTAAAGATTTTACTAATGATGATAAAAATATGAAAAATGTAAGCACAGAACAATATATCAAGGAGCATGCAATCACTTAAAAGAAAACAAGGAAAATTACTAAACAAAATCTCCTACCACAATACAGATAGACTTTTTCTATCTAATGTATTACTTCTACAGTGCTTATAGTTACTGTATATCAGACAGCTGTGTCTGTCTAGAATCCCAAGATGGTATGTCAAAAAGATCAGACACCAGTATTAGTTTAAACTGTGACTCTCCACACCCCTTCTGTGAGTCATCTAGCTCCTCCTTTTAGAATACAAAAAAATTACAAACAGGATGTCCTATCTGGAGGTATATTAAATAAGGTGACAGCTGCAAAAATTCAACTTCCTAAATATGATTCCTTAATTAAACATTTTCTCTTTGATCTTGAGCAGCTCCTGTTCCCAAGGCATATCAAAGGGTTTCATAACGTTTAGCACCATGGTGGTATAACATGTTCTTCCTATAGATATCATAAAACTTTACGAGCCCTATATCCTGGCAGCTGGGTCATTTTTAATTAAGACAGAAAAACAGGAGGACCTTAATTAAGTCTCTCTAGTCTTTTAATTGCCTCCTGGTTTCAGATTAATGTATCCTGTAGCTTCTCTCAAACCTGGGGGGGGGGGCACCCATAAGCACAGACTGTCTTGTGTGAGACAATCACCTACTATATCTTTATATTACAAATCTCATACAACAATCATAACCAGCTGACCAAGCATCACAAACATCTCTTGTAACGCTTCCCCATTAATTACACACACTTTTGTGAAAAATCAGTTAACATCTAAAATTGATTATGTGTTTATTTCCAAACAGTTACAAATGAGATCTACTAGAGTGTTGCCAATGTAATTTTCTGATCATTTAATGGTATTTGCCATTATTTCCAGAAAAGGGAGAGGTGGGGGAATTCCAATGACCTCCACTAGGTGGAGATTAAATAATTTAATTTTAAAAGATCAGATATCTCGATATAATGGCCAGAGTTTCGGTGATGGGGCTTTATGAAGATTTGGGGAGGTGGTGGTTTGAGACAAAACAGGACTTGGATGACATGGTTCCAACACTATGGGAAATTGGCAGCAAATGAGAGATTTTTTTCAATAGCTTCAATTTAGGACGCAGTTGTTGAAACTTCTGTCACTTACATATATTACAAATCAGGATTATTCAGCTCAAATTTCAGTTCTTAAATGACAAATGGGGGTCTTACAGTATGACAGGTCTAAATCATTGCAAGCTGAACTTTCCTTATGGTACACAAAAGACCCCATATGAGGACCCCTGTGAGGCGTGTTAAGAACGGAGAATAAAATCTCATTTATTGGAATTAAAGACCTCCCAAGAGCAGATTGTAAGGACAACAGCGGAAATAGGGCAAGAAGTGGAGACTTTTTTGGAAACTTTATTTAGGCCCTGGGACATTGATAGGTTACAGGTTATTAAATATTTAGCTGGGGTGAGTGTGCCAGGGTTAGATGTGGTAGAAAAAAATAGATTACAGGAGGATATAACCCCACAGGAAATCCTGGACGTCATTAGAAGTTTAAAGGAAGGTGCCTGTCCTGGGAGAAATGGGATGTCTAACACCTTTTACAAAATATATGGTGACCTAGTGGCTCCCTGCTTTGCGAAAGTACTGACATTTTGGATTACCAAAAATATAATACACCAGGACTTTGCTGAAGGATTGGTGGTTATGTTGCATAAAAAGAGGGACAGACGGGGAATTGACAATTGGGAGACCTATATGTCTTTTGAATTCGGATTTTAAAATATTTACCAGTCTGCTGCAGAAACGACTTAGGAGGGTGGCACCAATTTTGATACATCCAGTACAGACCTGCTCCATTCCTGGTAGGAACAGAAAAGAAAATCTTTCCATAATTAGGGATGTGGTAGATTATAGCATTAGGCATGGTCAGACAAGATAAGTTGTTTAATTTGATCAGCATAACACTTTTGATAAAGTTAGCCATGATTTTTTGTTTGAAATTTTAAAGTTTTATGGGATTCCTGAATTTTTTTTTTTTTATTTAATTGTTTAACCAGGAGTAGCACAGTAAGCTAAAAGCTTTTTTACAGGCGCAACCTGGGAGCACAGGGAAGTTAAGTGACTTGCTCAGGGTCACACAATATGCAAGTGGAAGCTGAGGGATTCAAACCCAGGTCTGGTCTGCTGGATGTCACCAGATTTGCAGCTCAGAGCCTTAAACCACTGTGCTATACTCCTTCCCCAAATTTATTTTCTGTTGGATTGGTTTATGCACATGCTATGGTAACACCATTAATAGTGGGTAAAGAAGGGAAATGGATACAGGTGAGGCTAGGGGTCAGATGGGGTGCCCCATGAGCCCATTATTATATACTTTTGTATTAGACCCATTGATTCAGAGAATATTAATGAATCAGAAGGTACAAGGGATTGGGGGAATGCAGCCCTCAAGAAATTAAATGAATGGCTTATGCCGATGATTTATGTGCAATTATTAGGAATTCAGAGTCTTTCAGAAATATTACAGGAGATGAAACAATATAGCAGACTGTTGGGGGCAAGTGTGAACATCCATAAATGTAGAGGACTTCTGGTAGGTGCCCACAGAGGTGGGGGAGTGTCAGGTGGGTGGTATTACTAGTTCAAAGGACCCAATAAAGATTTTAGGGGTATGGTTTGGGAAGGGGGATATGCCCGGTAGAAATTGGGAAGGAAATGTATTGCTATGTGAAAACAAGGTAACCAGATGGAAAAGTTGGAAGTTTTCTAAAACTAAAATAATTTTTATTATTGAGCAATTCTTGGTTCTGTGTTTATTATATATTAGTGCAGTGTTTCCTTTGCCTTTACAGTTGGAGACAAAATTGTTGCCAGTTTTTTTTCAAATGTTATGGGGATCTTGTCTCAGTCCAGTCAAAAGGGAAATTACATATCTTCCCTTAAATAAGGGTAGGTTGAACATTTTTATATCCAGTGGTGTTTTTCCACACAATTTTCTGGTCTGGGTCCTTTCAGGTAGTTCTGCAAGAGAAGGATTCATTGGTCAAAACATGGTTAACCAATGGTTTGAAACCTGTTTTACAGCTGTGGGTGGAGCAGCCGGTGAGATTCAACCATAGATGATATGTTTCCAAGTGTTTTGGACCTACATTGCAAAAAATGCATAAGTGGGGAATGTGCAGATCACAGTTGGTAGGTAAATCAAGAAAGGCATTATATTGTCAAATTCGAGCCTCGGTAGGACCAGAAATGATTGGCTTTACAGGGTGTTTACCTTCTGACAGTAATTTAGTAGTAAATCAACTAATTAATAAAAGGATACCACATAGAATGTAGGATGTGGTTTGGTCGGTTTCCCATGGGAGGCTGGGGGTTCGGGGAAATAATAAGCATAAGGCTGTAGCTGAAAGAACTTGTTTATAGCCTGAATGTGAAAATCAAACTGAATCAATGGAGCATTTTCTCTTGATTGTCCATTTTCAAGGGGTGGGGGTTGCAGATGTTTAGCAAATAGATGGGGTCTGATTTGGCTGCAAGCACTGACATATGAGCAACTGGCTCTGGGAAATTACTCATGCCTGTTGGTTAATGGGGTGGATACGACTTTAAATGTGTGTTTTGCTATTTTACCATTTTATTTCTGGCAAGCTAGGTATCCATTTATATTACAACAAAAGAAAATGTCTTATGCTTCAATATGTAGGTTTAGTGAAGCAGCCTTGAAAGAGGTGTATGTAGAGGATGTACGAAATTACCCTAGATCTAAGGTGCAAGCTTGGTGGAAAGGTTTTCGTTTTTTTCAGGAATATGGTCGAGTTTGAGTGCTCGTGATTGGTGGGGGAGGATTATTTTGTGGGAAGAAGTAGGTAAGAAGTTATGGGGCTATGTTTACTGTGTGCATGCTAACACAGGTTTTGTTTTGGGATTGCTGGATGTATTGGATTTTATTTTCTTTGGTTAATGTAATGAATGAAACAATTCCACTACTCTTTTCAAGAAGTGTCATGGGATCTTTAAAATCCACCTGAACTACCACCAGAACAGGCAGATGGGACCTCAGCTTAATGTCTCATCCAAAACACCTCACCTCAGGAGTGCAGCACCCCCCCTCATGCTGCACTACAGTGTCAGTATTGGGATTTAACACAGGTGTCTGGTGTGGGGATAGAACCCACAGCCTTCTGATCTCCCGTCCTCAGAGGTGCATGTGCTACCTGATGAGCCACTGACACTGCTGTGCTGAGTTGGCATGAGATGGGTCTGGGAGGTGGCATGGGACAGGGCTGGAAATTGGGATGTGACTGGGAGGTGACATGAGATGGGGCTGGGAGGTGGTATGGGATAGGGCTGGGAGGTGGCATGAGATGGGGCTGGGAGGTGGCATGGGACAGGGCTGGGAGGTGTCATGAGATGGGGCTGGGAGGTGGCATGGGACAGGGCTGGGAGGTGGCATGGGACAGGGCTGGGAGGTGTCATGAGATGGGGCTGGGAGGTGGCATGGGGCAGGACTGGAAGGTGGCATGGGACAGGGCTGGGAGGTGACATGAGATGGGGTTGGGAGGTGGTATGGGACAGGGCTGGGAGGTGACATGAGATGGGGCTGGGAGGTGGTATGGGACAGGGCTGGGAGGTGTCATGAGATGGGGCTGGGAGGTGGCATGGGGCAGGACTGGAAGGTGGCATGAGATGGGGCTGGGAGGTGGTATGGGGCAGGACTGGAAGGTAGCATGGGACAGGGCTGGGAGGTGGCATGGGACAGGACTGGAAGGTGGCATGAGATGGGGCTGGGAGGTGGTATGGGGCAGGACTGGAAGGTGGCATGGGACAGGGCTGGGAGGTGGCATGGGACAGGGCTGGGAGGTGGCATGGGACAGGGCTGGGAGGTGACATGAGATGGGACTGGGAGGTGGCATGAGATGGGGCTGGGAGGTGGCATGGGGCAGGACTGGAAGGTGGCATAGGATGGAGCTAGGAGGTGGGCATTGCACTGGGCTGGGAATTGGCATGGAATGGAGCTGGGAGGTGACATGGGCAGGGCTGGGAGGTGGGCATGGCACTGGGCTGGGAGTTGGCATGGAATGGAGCTGGGAGGTGACATGGGGCAGGGCTGGGAGGTGGCATGAGACAGGCCTGGGAGGTGACATGGGATGCGGCTGGGAATTGGCATGGGACAAGGCTGGGAGGTGGCATGGGACAGGGCTCAGAGGTGGCATGGGACAGGGCTGGTTGGTGGCATGGGGCAGGGCTTGGAGGTGGCATGGGATGGGGCTGGGAGGTGGAATGAGGCAGGGCTGGGAGGTGGCATGGGACAGGGCTGGGAGGTGGCATGGGACGGGGCTGGGAGGTGACGGGATGGGGCTGGGAATTGGTATGGGACAGGGCTGGGAGGTGGCATGGGGCAGGGCTGGAAGATGGCATGGGATGGAGCTGGAAATTGGCATGGAACAGGGCTGGGACGTGGTATGGGATGGAGCTGGGAGTTGGCATGGGGTAGGGCTGGGAGCTGGCATGGGGCAGGACTGGGAGGTGGCATGGGGCAGGGCTGAGAGGTGGTATTGGACAGGGCTAGAAGGTGGCACAGGACAGGGCTGGGAGGTGGCACAGGGCAGGGCTGGGAGATGGCATGGGGCAGGGCTGAGAGGCAGCATGGGGAAGAGCTGAGAGGTGGCATGGGGCAGGGCTGGGAGTTGGCATGGGGCAGGGCTGGGAGGTGGCATGTGTCAGGGCTGGGAGTGGCATGAAGCAGGGCTGGGAGTTGGCATGGGACTGGGCTGGGAGTTGGTGTGGGGCAGAGCTGGGAGTTGGCATGGGGCAGGGCTGGGAGGTGGCATGGGGCAGGAGGAGGCGGCATGGGGCAGGGCTGGGAGGTGGCATGGGGAAGGGCTGGGAGTTGGCATGGGACTGGGCTGGGAGGTGGCATGGGGCAGGGCTGGGAGTTGGCATGAGGCAGGGCTGGGAGTTGGCATGAGGCTGGGCTGGGAGGTGGCATGTGTCAGGGCTGAGAGGTGGCATGGGGCAGGGCTGGGAGTTGGCATGGGGCAGGGCTGGGAGGTGGCATGTGTCAGGGCTGAGAGGCGGCATGGGGCAGGGCTGGGAGTTGGCATGGGACTGGGCTGGGAGTTGGCATGGGGCAGGGCTGGGAGTTGGCATGAGGCAGGGCTGGGAGTTGGCATGGGGCAGAGCTGAAAGGCAACATGGGGCAGGGCTGAGAGGTGGCATGGGGCAGGGCTGAGAGGTGGCATGGGGCAGGGCTGGGAGTTGGCATGGGACTGGGCTGGGAGTTGGTGTGGGGCAGAGCTGGGAGGTGTCATGAGGCAGGGCTGGGAGTTGGCATGAGGCAGGGCTGGGAGTTGGCATGGGACTGGGCTGGGAGTTGGTGTGGGGCAGGGCTGGGAGTTGGCATGAGACTGGGCTGGGAGTTGGTGTGGAGCAGAGCTGGGAGGTGTCATGGGGCAGGACTGGGAGTTGGCATGGGACTGGGCTGGGAGTTGGTGTGGGGCAGGGCTGGGAGTTGGCATGGGACTGGGCTGGGAGTTGGTGTGGAGCAGAGCTGGGAGGTGTCATGAGGCAGGGCTGGGAGTTGGCATGGGACTGGGCTGGGAGTTGGTGTGGGGCAGAGCTGGGAGGTGTCATGGGGCAGGGCTGGGAGTTGGCATGGGACTGGGCTGGGAGGTGTCATGGTTCAGGGCTGGGAAGTTGCATGGCTGAGAGACAGTAGCTATAGAGACAGTGGGATGAACAGATTAAAAAAATAACTTTTTCAGGAATCAGCAACCTTGTAACTGATGGTTTCCCATCTATTATTCAATGTATACTGTACCACTATTTACACCACAGTAGTGATCCACAAGTAAAAAGTGTTATTTAGTATTACGGCATTGATATGGTGACAGTAGTATGTTGTTCCCATTTGTGAAGCTCAGACCTTCCTATCTTGGAGTTTATGGTTCTTATCCTCACATGGTGGGCGGAATTACTAGGATTCTATCACTGCACCCCATTATGGATCCCCTAGTTATGTCATGGGATTGTCATTCATTGGGCCTTCTGCTCCTGCCAGAACGCCTCTGTCCAAGACTAAATGGACCAGGTCCAGTAATATATTTACCCAGTTATGCCTATCATCTACGGAGGAACTGTGCTGTTCACTGCTAATAAAATAAGCTACCTTTCTAGGGACAGTAGACACAAAGATATGAATACAATCTTCGTGGAAAACTGAACACTGGAAAAACTGAAGCCATCAATTTAGGGGATACAATTTGAGTATTTAAAAACCAGTGTGTTACTCACTCTGTGTGAAAAGCTAGGCACATGTGATAGTGGTGTACTTTCAGCAAGGTGTATAAGTGTGTATGTGGTTGTGTGGGTGTGTTTGTGAGTATGTGCCTGTGTGTGTGTGTGCGTACACATGTGGGTACTTTTAGAGAAAATACATAAATTGTTTGACAAATTACACTTTAACCCCCCCCCCCCAGGTTAATTAAACCGTAATTATTTTATTTTCCGGAGAGCCTTTCCCTTTCTTTTCATCACTAGCAGTCCTCGTTCGCCACTCCGATTCCTTTTAGCTCCAGTTCTGTCAAGGTTTTTTGTCTGATATGTGTAATTTATCTTTGCTGCTCTGAAGCTTTTGGAGAAATTACAGCTTTGTGAAATCATCGCCATTTGTTTCTACTGTGCTCGTTATTACAATGTCTGTAATTGCAGCTTTGAAAGTTCAAACCGTAATTTAGGCTTTGGAAGCACTTAGTAGAAGTTCCAACCTCAGGATGATGTGACTGAAAAGCAAATGACACAGTTCTGTCTCACAGTCTGAAGTGGCTTTCAGAGAGTCTGTTTGGTGAGTGCATGGGTTCATTCCTGGGGGGGGGGGTACACTTCAATACTGGGCATGACTTGTCCTTCCTTTCTGACCTGGCTCCCAAGTGAGTGTTTACTAGTGTATGGGTTGGTGGGGAAGTTTGTTAGTGTATAAGTTGGGGAAGGGGCTTAAACTGAAGTTTGGCATATAGCGAGGCAATCTGGCATAGTGGTTAGCGTGTCGGATTGCGAGTTATTTATTTGTTTATTTGAAAATTGTAATCGGGAGAGACACACTGAGCTGCAACTGGTTTCCAGATGAGGCCTGATCTTTGGAGGGCAGGATTGGGATGCGAGGCCCAGCAAAGTGTCACCTGGAGGGGTGAGACTGGCTGGTTCAAGAGGTGGTGATACGGGGCCCAAAGGAGAGGTGTGCCAGTGGGAACGGAGGGAGCAAAAAAAAAGCTTATGCAAAGTTAGAATACATACAAGACTTATATAAGCAGAGAATAAAGTGCAGTACAGCTCAAAAATAACACCTAACATGCACACGTTCAGAAGTGGCAGCAGTACACGGTGAACAAGAACAATACTGACAACAGGCAACCTGATGACAAGTTGTTGCCTGGCCTCGTAAATGAGGGAGAAGAGTGTAGTGGTGTGTTAGTGAAACAAGGCAGGAACGGGGACCCAACCGGCTTTTATTTTATTGATTTATTTATTTATTGAAGTAATCAGTTTTTTTATTGAAGTAATCAGTTTTACAACCTTTGAGTCAGTGATTCGTTTACAAAGGTACCTCATCATTGGGGGGGGGGAGACAACAATAAGTGAGGTTTAGGACAGGGATTACATACAGGTGAGATACATACACACATGTAGTTACAGGCAGCAATTGTACAGGTACATGCATATGTTGCTTTGGCCCAGGGGTGTCAGGATGAAGGGTAACAGGAACAGGTAGGGAGGCTTTGGAGTTTTGACTGATGCCTGAGAGAGCCAGGGGATGGGGAGAGTCGGAGGGAGGAGGGGAGCTGGTTCCAGAGTGTGAAAATCTGGAGATACAGGTTCGAGTCCCACAGAATGGTACAAAAATACTATCCACTAGTACTGGAATGTGATCGGGGCTAACTATTGCACCTGTGTAGCTAACTGTCCGTATGTAAGCAAAGTAATTTATGTCGTTACTGCCGTTTTAAAAAACCCTCCGAGGACCCTCTTGAGAACTTGGCAATGCACCTAAATGAACCAATTCTAGTGCGGAAAATTACAAATAAAATAAATTAAATTAACTGCACCTCATACTACAGTCTGTATATGTTTGTATACAGTGATTCAAATGTCTGGATCAATGCCACTTTTTTCTTTGCAACTTCCTTGCAATAACTCCGTTGCTGTAATGTTCCCCAGGACCCTTCTGAAAAATGATGAATATTGCACCTACATGGGATTATCCTGGTGTGTGACATTCTAAATAAAATAAAATATTTGCATCAATAATTGGAAAGGCACTGCTGCTTTTAAGTAGCAGTGCAACAAAAGTTTTTTTCTAAGGGCTTGTGAATCAAAAAGTAGATCCTTGTTGGTCCGTCGGCACAGTGGTAGTACTACTGCTTCCAGTGCTGGTGACCCGAGTTCGGGATTGAGCGTGGGTCATCAGGGGATGTCCAGGGGCAGCAGGATCAAGCATCCCAGAGGAAGCTGTCCTCCAAGGAAAGGGAAGGCTGCCAGCTCCGCTGTTATACTGCCACCAGGGTGGACATGGGTGGTAGTGTAGTCGAGAGTGGCTCATGGTGGGAGGAGGATGTCAGCTGTTGTCACGCTGTGCATGCCACTGCACGTGCTCATGCACCCTTGCCACCAATGGGACATAAAGCATAAATATGCTGGCTGGCAGGATAATGCCAATCTCCCACAGGTTCTGCACCTGGTTACTCAGGTACCACCTCCACACATACTGGATCTGTTCCGCAGCACAGAGTGAGGGGGGCCTCCATCACCTCTGCCAGAAAGACCTCAGGCACCACCTCCACACATACCGGATCCGTTCTGTGGCAGAGAGTGAGGGGGGCTTCTGTCAACCCTGCCAGAGAGACCTCAGGCACCAACTCCACACATACCAAATCCATTCTGTGGCAGAGAGTGAGGGGAGCCTCCATCACTCCTGCCAGAGGGACCTCAGGCTCCACCTCCACACACACTGGATCCATTCTGTGGCAGGAGTTAAATGGGCCTCCATCACCCCTGCCAGAGGGATCTCAAGCACCACCTCCACACATACTGGATCTGTTCTACAGCAGGAGTGAGGGGGGGCCTCTGTAACCCCTGCTACAGGGACCTCAGACACCACCTCCACACATACCAGATCCATTCTGCAGCAGAAAGTGAGGGGGGCCTCCGTGTCAGTCCTGGAGCAAGCCGGGGTGATGGGGTTGGGGCAGCCGAGCAGATAGGGGCGAACCAGATATGCAGGGGACATAAACAGCAGTAGCTGCAAAAAAACAACAAAAAAAGAGAGTAGGGACATGGGAGGCCTCATCTCTGATGCTTCTTCCTCTATATCCTTCCAGTGTGCCTGGAAATTGTGGGTTATTCCATAGGAATGCCACCTCTCTATGTGTCGCTACCCAGTAATCCACCAGGGCCGGCACAGCCCAGCCTCCTCAGGCTTATTTGGTCAGGAGAAGTGTGCTTCCGACTTATGGCCTAGCGTTTGCCCATACATATTTAAAAGCCTGCCTTGGCATCTCTCCCAGACAACATTTGGACAGTGCTACCAGGGCACATTGAAACAGATAAGCTAACTGGCCAAAATGTTCATTTTAATTGCCTGGATTCTGGCACAAAAATGGAAAGGGGAGCGGGGACCGCCATCTAATATCATAGAAACATAGAGCTTGATAGCAGATAAGGACACACCTACTCTGTCCATGTTTCCTACCTACAGTCACACCTTAGCACCATAGATCCTACTTGATCTCTGCCCCCCCCCTTGCTTCTAAGGTTCCCTTATACCTATCCCATGCCTTCAATCCCATTACAGTTTTTGCTCCCACCACCTCCGCAGGGAGGGTGTTCCAGGCATCCACTACACTTTCTGTGAAGAAGTGTTTCCTTACATTTCCTCTGATTCTAACCCCCCTCCCCCAGCTTTATTGCATGACCCCTTGTTCCTGTGCATCTTTTCCTCTGAAAAAGGGTTCCCTCTTGAACCTTATTGATACCCTTGAGGTATTTGAAAGTCTCTATCATATCCCCTCCTCCATTCCTCCAGTCTGTACATATTGAGGTCCTTCAGTCTCTCTTCATAGGACTTTTGATCATTCTGCAGTTGTCTGATCAGGGGAACATAGTTGTCCTGGTATAGATGAGAGGTGGTAGCATGTAGAATGGTACCAAGATACTTTAGCTTGACCAAGGCCCATTTCATAGGATTTCAAGCTTGTATTGCCCTGGGAGTGTATAATGCAAAGTGAGGACCTCCATTTTAGCAGTGTTAAATGTGTAACGCACTATAGAAGAAAATTCTTCTATGAGAGCCATCACTTTGGGTAACGAGGATTCCAGATTTGATAAACACAACAGCATATCATCCACATATAACACGATTTTATGTTCCTGTCTGCCTGTGGTTATTGTCATAATTTCATGATCTAGTCACTTCTGTTGAGCAAAGGGCACAATATAGAGGGTGAATAATGCATGGGATAAGGAGCAACCCTGCCTGGTGCCCCACCCCAGGGAAAAGACTTGTGATATGTACCCACTAACCCGTACAAACACCTGAGGTGCTGTGTAGAGCATCTGGACATACTGTATAAACTGCTATGAAAAACAAAGTCCAGCAAAGACCCCATATAAATAAGACCAGTCAGCTTGGCCGAATGCTTTTTCAGCGTCCAAGCTCATCACCATCACTGGGGTGTGGGTGTGATTCAGGTGGTCTATTATATGGAGCACGCGTCTCACATTATCTGCGAACTGATGGCCCATTACAAATCCTGTCTGGTCTGTATTGACTACTTGGGGTAAAATACCCTTGAGCCTTTTGGTCAAAATAGCAGTCAGAAATTTATAATCAACATTCAAGATGGAAACTGGTCTGTATGAGGGACATAGGGTAGGATCCTTGCCAGACTTGAGGATCACCGAAATGACCACCTGGTTCCCGGTAGGAGGGAGTTCGTTATCTTCAGCCAGCACCGCCTCATATGTGGCTCTTAACAGGGGTACCATTTTCTCTTTAAATTGTCTATAAAATTCTGCAGGAAACCAATCTAATCCAGGGCACTTGCCCGTCCTACTATTTGATATTGCTAACTCAATTTTCTTCAAGGTGATTGGTGCACATAGACTATCATTTTGTTCTTGTGTAATTTGGGGCACCACACAGAGTGTAAGTCTAGATAGTGTCTCTTTTGAGAGAAGGAAAACATCATACCTAGAATATATTTTGTAGAAACGAGAATAATATGTGAACCCCTGTGCTGTAACAGGGCCCCAACCAGCTGCGACGCCAGCCTAACCCGGGCAATGTGAGGAAGTATTTTTTCACAGAGAGGGTGGTGGACACATGGAACAGCCTTCCTGAGGAGATTGTGGGGTCTAAAACTGTGGGAGAATTCAAGAATGCATGGGATAGACATAAGGCAATTTTTGTGGGGGGTAGGAAGAAATAGGCTGTTGGTTAAATAGGATCTGCAGCTTATCCTCTAGGTAGGGAAATGGGCAGACTAGGTGGGCCAAGCGTTCCTTATCTGCCGTCAAAGTCTATGTTTCTATGTTACCACTTACCCCAACAATGGATTTTACCATATCCCACAGGATCCCTGGGCAGACATCTGGTGTAGAATTATCTTGAACTGCAAGGGGAATGAGTTGTGGAATCTGATCTCAGACTTCCCTGTCCTGCAAAAGAGAGACATTAAGCCTCCAAAATGTTGAGCACTGGTGCTGTTGTAAATAGAGTTCTGGAGTAAGAGGGGTGTGGTCTGAGAGGGCCAGCGGGTCCACCACACAGAGTGTAATTCTAGATAGCGTCTCTTTTGAGAGAAGGAAAACATCATGCCTAGAATATATTTTGTAGAAACGAGAATAATATGTGAACCCCTGTGCTGACCCATAGAGGTATCTCCATCCACCTTGTAGACTCCAACTTCATCAATGGGGCCTTGCCCATATTGACCACTGCACAGACTCATGTAGGCATCCAGGAGGTACTGTCCACAGATGGGACAAATGTCAAGTTCATAGATACATAGATACATAGACAGTGTCGGCAGATAAGGGCCTATGGCCCACCCAGTCTGCCCATTTAAGTTTCTAAGTTCAGTTTATGTTTTCCAAGAAGTCTGTTGCCCCTTACCCCTGACCTCCAGAATTCCTTTATGTCTATCCCATGCATTCTTAAATCCCGTGATTGTTTCAGCCCCCACCACTTCCTCTGGCAGGGTGTTCCACTTGTCCACCACCCGTTCTGTGAAGAAATTCTTCCTCACGCTTCCTCTAATTGTCCTCCTCCAACTTCATCCCATGCCCTCTAGTCCTGGAACATCTTTTTCTCTTAAAAATAGTGCATTCCTGCACCCTGTTCCTCCCTGTAAGATACTTGTATGTCTCTATCATATCCCCTCTCTCCCTCCTCTCCTCCAGGGAGTACATGTTCAGTGCCTTCAACCTGTCCTCATAGGACTTGTGATGCAATCCATGCACCATCTGTGTTGCCCTCCTCTGAACCTTCTCTACCCTGTCTATGTCCTTACGTAGGTAAGGTCTCCAGAACTACAGTGTACTCCAGGTGCGGCCTCACTAGTGTCTTGTATAGTGGAATTATGACCTCCCTTTTCCTGCTGGTGATGCCCCTGCCTATACATCCCAGCATCCTATTTGCTTTACCTGCTGCCTTGTCACACTGTTTCCCTGCCTTGAGGTCATCAGAGATGATTACCCCAAGATCCCTTTCCTGCTTGGTGCATGCTATATCCTCAGATTGGAGCTGCTTTGTCATATGGACAGGATTCATCAAAGAGGGATGCTATCTGTAGCCTGAACATTCAAAAGGCTTATACTTAAATCCTGGAAAGAGAAACGGTCCCCCCTCTCACGGAGAATGGCTAGGTTCTACCACTAACAATGAAAGAATACGTTATATATTGGCTAATCAGCTGGACCTTTTTTGCAAAATATGGAACCCCTTTTTAAATTACTGCAAGTAGATATTATGAATGTTTCCATTATCTCAACCCTGTTTGTCATTATGCATGCATAATCATCCTATCTTTGTAATGTATAGTGAGACAAAGCATAAATAATGTTTTTTTTTCTTTTTATTCATTCACTTGGCTGTTTATTTGTTATGACCAATTGTATTTATATTTGTTATGCCTAAATGCTAATAAAAACTTATGTGAAAAAAAAAGATTCAGGTCCCCCCACAAATCAAAATCCTTTCAGTTTTTCCCCATTATTAGAGTAAACAATTGATGGAAGAACACATAGTCTGAGCCTGGAGGTGCATATATGGAAACCAAGGTGAGCGATTGGCCAATTAAGTGCCCCATTGTGACGATGTACCTCCCGTACTCATCCCTGATAACTTCTAACATTTCAAATGGCACCCTGTTTGGGACTAGGATAGCAGTACCCCCTCCTCTGCCCAGATTTATATGAGGAAGTGTGGACTTCCCAGGACCCAAACTGGGACAGCTTTTGATGCTCTGCTTCTGTAAGGGTGTGTCTCCTGTGAGAAGACAAAGTCGGCTTTTGACTGATGGGTGTACATGTATCCCCTCTACAAATGGGGGTTCCCGAAAGTCCTCCTTGGGCTTGCCTAAATGCCCACTGCCAGGCTGGTGTTCTGTGTCCTAGCAATTTAAAAGTGTTTGCATGTGAGTGCCCTGTTAGCCTCCGTGCCTGTCTCTTTAAGAGCTGCCTATCTTGTGGTGTAAAATTAATTTGGGTAGGGACAGAGTAGTTTCAGGTTCGAGTCCCGCCTGGGCTGCAGTGTTATTGCTCCATTCTACCATCACTATTTGCACAGAGGGAGCCCTGCTAGGAACTGTGATTGTTTACTGTTTCTCTGTTTTAATAATAATAATATTATTGTAGTTTGTCTAACCTGCCTTTCTTTGCAGCAGGGACATTTCAGTATTGCCCCACCATCTTGGTTCTGGACTGCCTATTGGGACCAGTCAGTACCTTTGGGGACTCTAAAATGGTGTCTGTCCCCAGGGGTCTTGTGGGAGCAAATTTCTGTAGGAATTGTCGGTTTTGCACTTTTGTGCATAAATGGACCTGGAGGGGGAGCCCTTGCTTTGACAGACTGATGGATCAACCAACCAACCAGGACCTTTTGGACCAAAGGGAAATTCCCAAGCTGCCTGCTGCAGTGTGTTCAGTCTGGAGTTAGAGTTTGGAGAGTAAACAGGTCGAGTGATTTGAGCAGCAGCTCCTGCATAGTTCGCACGGGAGATTGGTGGAAAGGTTGAGTTTGGATTGCCTGCCTGCTGTCCCTTGAGAGGGAATTCTTTGAAAGGCTTAGCAATCAGACTGTATCCAAATTGGAGTGTGATAAAGCTACTAAAGAGTGACCAAATTTAAATCTGACGAAGACCGATGATTTGCTGTATGCGATCGGCCTGTCAGGACATCCATTCACCATAGAACTCCCGGTTTTGCTCAGAGACACTGATATTGCGACTGGACTGCTATCTGTTTGGTGGTATGGTGATTGCTTTACTATAAATGTGCTGTAACCTGCTAGTGGGTCGTGATTTGGTTCCCTACTGTTTAATTGTGCCTTGCTTACTGGAAGCTGCATCCAGCACCTACCGGACTGAATCCTCATTCTTCTTCAATTGGTCTGGGCCTCCACACTTTGGCCCAGCCAGCTACTCATGCTACAGAGAAGATCATCGACGAGAGACCTGCCTGGGGATCAGCCCCCTGCTCAACATCACAAACAGGAATGACACCGCGGTGAATTGTGTGGGCCCTGCTTCTCCTGGCAAACCAGCAAGTCATCCTGCAGTCTCCATTTCGTCCATCCTGTGTCCTGTACTGGGTAGCGTGAGTAAACACCAGGGTAGCTCCCTGCAACAACAGCTCAATCAAAGTGTCTCATCTGATTTAATTGTTTTGTCTAATCATCATGAACTGAGCCCCCTGGCTCTAGATTACAAATTGTGTGTGATTGTGCATACCTTTTCTTTTCATTACAGGGCCCCAACCAGCTGTGACGCCAGCCTACCCCGCGCAACGCATCAGGCTAGCCTATCTCACCAACTGGGTACCCAGCATGTGTGTGGTTGTGTTGAAGGACTAAAAAGTGCATGCATAATTGCCTGACTAGATCAGTTATAGAATCAATCAACCTGATTACGCCCCTCCAATGTTCAAGTCCCCTGAATAAATCAGATCTAATTCTTTTTGCATCTAATTTGACTGTGGTTCTAGTTTGTACCAACAGCACTGTACTGTTGTTATTTGCTGTGCCTAACCTTGTTTTACAGGAGGTCTCCAGGGTCGAACTGGTGGAACCAGCCCTGGTAGTAAGTGCAAACAGTGTGGGGATTTGTATGCTGAATAGGGGCTACTGTGAAAGTGTTAGTTGCATATTGTCTAGGCCACTAGAAGGGAAAGAGGGGGGCTACAGTGTCCCAGGGGGCTGTACCCAGGTTAGCCTTGCTACTAACAACCCTGTCCTCTGGGTGGAGGCACCTGTTTCTGCACCCAGACCCCTTAACCTGCTACTAGCCAAGCAGGCAGGGGTAGTAGCCCTTGGGATAGCGCCACCTAGGGGTTACATACATCATGATCTCCTTTCTCCTAATCGGATGAGAGAGGCCATCAGCATTATAGGTCAGTATTTTGGTGGGGGTGGGGATGTCATTTTGTTAAAGATAAAACAGACTACACCTGTGAAGGAGGGTCCAAAGGCTGACTCCCCTTCTCTTCTCCGCACCACCAGAGACCACACCACAGCAGTACATAATTGCCATGAGAGAACTATAACAATACAAAAGGAACCAACTGGGCTACAAACCTACTTAACCAAAAAGGGGTCATGCTCAGAAGGGTGCCACAGCAATCCCTGTTTACCTCTTTCAGTTGTGGTCTCAGGCCCAGGGCGAGCCTAACCACAGTAAATGCGCCCCTTTCCTGAGGATGTATGCTCATTGCCAATGCTAGTTACAGGGGAGAGTCCACATTCAGGGAAGTGCTCTTTAAAATGGTTGTGAGGCAGCCCCCCCCCCGCTGCAAGTCCAGTCTGTGAGTGGGTGGCCCCACTCTCAGGTTATTCATTCAGTCACCGCCTCCATAGGTAACATTCATAAGGTACCTCAGGGGCAAATCTGTGCCCATTACATCAACAGGACATAGTAGGCACTTTAGTCCATACAGAGATCAACTGTACGCACCCCCCTGGGTTAAGGAAAGTTTGGTTGAATGACACCAGAGGTGGTCACCCTGCAGTCAACATGTAGCCAGGAGACATCTCTGTCTGCCCCTCCCTTTTCAAGAAGGTCCAACCTGGCAACTCTCAGCCACATCCCCCACTGCAACCCTCCCACACCATTTCACAAGAACTGCCCCTGAGGACAGAAAAAAGAGCCCACTAAACTGTACTGGGTTGCTATTCCCCCCAAAAGGGAACTCGTATGCTCCCTACCCAGGTCTGTGTCCTGTGGAAAGTTAAGTATGTTCATCATTTAAAACAGAGCCCCATTAAGCACACAGCGATTTACTTAGAGCAAGAACACATTCTGAAAATCTCTGGTGCCCCACAGTTATAACAGAACATCACAATGCACTTAGGAATTTAGATGATAGCAGTGTAGTGTACCGCATCTTGAGTCCTTAGAAATGCCCCCCCCCCCCGCTTACCAATAAAGTTCAAGAGTCCGTAAGTTGTAAGGAACCCTGCTTCCCCTTCAGTCCCTGCGGTTTGTACTCATCCTCTAGCTGCCTAATCGTCATGGCATCTTGGAGCAGCCAGGGCCAAAACAGGCAGCTCAGAGCACGGGTGTTCTGGCAGGGCTGAAGGAGTTGGGTCGGGGGGTTCCAAGGCTGCGGTGGGAGATCATTCTTCTTGATGGTTGGATGCCGGTAGACGTGCCACTGCTGAGGCAGAGTCCTGTATGCCGCCTGTTTTTCAGTATATCCCAGTCCCAAAGAGCAGTGCAGGTGGCATGGGGAAAAACACTGACGAACAAACTAAAAAGACGGCAGCACCAGTACACAAGGGGCCTCACGCCAGCCATATGGAAGGGAGAAAATATGAACTGGAAATAGGCTGAGTGTTCAGGTGTCCCCGACATTCTGGTGGAACAGCACAGGTGCATCTTTTGCTTTCTGAAGTAATTTCCTGATCTCTGTCATGGTGTCGGAGGTAGGCTTTCTGACCAGTTGCCCTAATCTGGTGGCAGGTGGCCGTAGACCATTCACTGCATTGGGGCTTCAGTCTATTATCTTGCAGCTGGCTACAGGGCTCTACTGTTATGCCCTTATCTCTCAGGGCCAAAGCAGCTTTACCTGGGATATGATGGAGACAGTTTCCATCCTCTCAAAAGACTCGGATGCATGTAGGATAGGGTGTCTGAAATTTAATTTGTTTCTGTTTGAGGTCCCAGATGTCAGTATATTGGAGGCACATACAGAGGATTTCTGGAGGGCAGTTTTGGTCCAGATAGAGGTGCACCCTGTTATATTTTATTTATTTCTGCTGTCATGCTGCTCATAGGGTCTCCTTCACTCTATAACTGGCAAGTTTCATCAATATGGGACGAGGTCTGGCTTGGGGTCCACTGGCTTGGGTAACAGAGCACAGTGTGCTTGCTCACTACGTAGCCAAGAGAGGGACAGCACGTCCCGTAACAAGTGAACCAGAAAGTTACACATGTGTCCAACTTCAGAACCCTCCAGTAATCCTGTGAACCACAAATCATCCCTCCTGGATCATGCCTCTAAGTCCATGCATTTATCCTGTAATGCCTCCATGTAGATTATAAGGGAGTCTGTAGCCTGGCTGAGTCGGATGGCGCCATTGTGCCTCGTTGAGTCTCCTGTCCACTCAGTAAGTTGGTTGTTTAGTTTTTGGAATTCTTGCCTATTCTCTTGCCAAGGTACTTTTATTTCTTTTAAAAGCATTTCAAAATGGTTGTGCGTGAGATGTTGCAATGCGCCGTCCATGTCATAACCAAGTCCCCACAAGCTGGCGGGAGGGACGATGTGGCTTTTGTTCTTGCTGTCTACCCTGGATCTGGCTTCATCCGTACACGTTTTCAGCTTCAAAAACTGAAATCTGGTAGTCTGTTCATCCCCCTCATGTCCTGATGGCATTTGGAATATAAATTTTTGGTTTGGGCTGGCGAGGGAGACTGATGTTCCTCAGGTGGGTCGGGAGCGCCTTCTTTAGGCTCCAAGATGGTCCGGGACATCACAGGAAGTCTGCTGCTTTAAAGAAAATTCAGTATCAGTATTTCTTGTTGTAATACTGCACAGACATTCGCTCTGTTGCAGTTATGTGCAACCACGGAATTTTGTCTAATACATCCGTACCCCCCCCCCCATCTAATTTATGGGTACTCCTTAACAAAATACGCATCATTATATTTCATTAATGGTACTTCTATACTGCTGTTTTTCAGAAACGCATTATCATTATTTTCTGAGTTCTGCTGCTAATTGGCCCACTGTACCAGAAACTAGTCACACTGTAAAGAGGTAGTTGCTATTTAAGTTAAATTATAAGTTAAAGGAAGCTTTGTTCACTGGAACTACCTTTTAAAAGAAAAACCTTGTTCTTTTCTGTGACATCATCATGTTTTCCAGACATGTCTTTAGTCAAGCTGGCTAAGGAGCAGCCAGTTAGGAATTAAGTAGGTTTTTCATCAATATTTCAGCGCTGTGGCTTGCGGGGGCTCTGGGTAAATGGATCCTGCTTTGGTCTGTAGACTTCAGGCTGTTGCTGTGCGCTCCAGGGAGCCTGTGGATGTATCTCTTGTTTTTCCTTTTTTCTTCATATAGCTTTTTCTCCCTGGCAGCATCACACATCAGCCCTCCTCCTGTTTTAAGAACCACCCAGCCCCCATTGATCACTAACCCCGCCGCTGCAGTTTTCCACGGTTTAACCCCACCGCCCTGTCGGGCTGCTGGTGCGTGTCATCCTCCCTGACAGTCAGGCTCTGCTCTGGATGTGGCAGACTGTGTACTGTAAGGTCTGGGGGTATTTTTTCTCTTCACCACTTCTAGCTGTGGCCCCCCTGCTGCCTCCCATCCTAGCCCAATCACCCTTCTTCATTGGGACTTAGTGTGATCCTCCAGTAACCCCCCCACCCAATGGCTTATCCCCACTGGTGGGACCATTGGAGATGGTGGCAAACCTTCTCTGGAGACAGAATCCAGCAAGGCAAGACCAGGAGCTCAGTCAGTGGTGCAGGATCTTGAGAAGCGAGTGTCATCCCACCTGTGCCCAGCATTTGTCCTCCCATTTTCTCCCTCCCCCAGAGATGGTGGCATGAACTTGTGTTCACATGCACGCAGTGGGCATGTGGGGTACTGAATCTGCCCGACTCTCCCACACACTGCCATTGCATGTTGCTGCTCCACCTGCAGACCCACAGGAGGCCACAGCATAGTGGGAATAACCAACCACCCACCTCGGAGGAGGTGAGCATCCACTGGGATGATTAAGCCTCCAACCCTCCCCTCTCACCCACCAGTCCTCCAGAGCCCCAAGCTCATTCCAGAATCCAGGTCACTGGCATCACTAACAGTAATGTTGCCAATGTGTCGATGGGCTGACCCAAGGGTCTTCCTTTTGATGGTGGGATTTTCCTGTTGTTTGTGCTCCTTCTTTCCACACTTGACATCATACCAGCCTATTGGTGGCCTCACATACCGAGGCAGCTCTCAGTGCATAGGTCCCTTTGAGAGTGAGCAGGCTGCTTGTCCCACTGCAAGGGATTATCGCAGTGTAGATGTCAACCGTCCCTTGGCTAGGCTGCACTGTGCTCATGCCCCCCCCCCCCGAGTACTTGTCAAGTCTGAGTTTAAAGAGCTAGTATACTGCCTGGAAACTGCCTGGAATTAATTGTAACTTTAAGATGTAGTCAGCTGTCACTTTTTATATCCCAAGTATTTTTCTTTGTCTGTTTGCTAATTAGAAGATTTTCCACCTGGCTGTACTAGGGTGATGTGTGGAGCAGCACTCCGTTTGGAGGCTAAAAAAAGTCAGTTTCGTTCCTCCCACTACATCAGCACTGAGACCACACTGACTATGACATCATTAGTAGCCAGGCAGAACCATTTCTCTCTGCCAGATTATTCTCTTTCATATGAAGTAGCAGGGACTGACTTTTCTTGGTTGCTCGTGATGTCACAAGGATTGTGGTGCCTCACATTTCTGATGATGTAATGGGAGGAACAGAAATTACTCTTTTTAGCCTCCAAACAGAGTGCTGCCCCACACATTAGCCCAGTATTGTCAGGTGGAAAATCTTCTAATTAGCAAACAGAAAATAAAAGTACTTCAGATACTGGAAGTGAAAGCTGAGTGCATCTAAAAATTACTATTATACAATGGCACACAAAATCCTGCATTCTGACTGGATGACTGGCACCTTTTCTCCGTTGCAAATCCTGCGATATACCAATGGGAAAAGTTGCCAGCCACCAGTCCACCACGCAGAAATTCCCCCTAAAATTAGTCCAAGCACCACAAAGCCAGGTCTCACAAAGACAGCAAGGGATGGTGAGATGCAGAACTCCACAGTAAATAGTACCGGTTGTTCCCACTCTGAACCCTCGAACATTGGGTTCTGTACATCCTTCCATGAAAGGAGAGGAAACAGTGCCGAAACCCATACCGGGACCAAAAGTCTTTTTTTTTTTTCCTAGCTACTTTCCCCGTAACCACTTCCTCACGGCTCATCTTTTTCACTTTTCATTTTCTGTCAGCTCTTCTCCATTTAGATCTTCCCCAAATCATTACAGCTCGCAAACTCACTCAATGGTCCTGCACAGTAAATGAATCTCTTGAGGTCCCCCATTAAAAAAATACTCCAAGTCAGAATTATAAAAAAAAAATAGCGCTAGTCCATTCCAACGTAGCCCACATGCTGAACTACCACTCCTCACCACACACTGCAACCCAAAGTGTCACATCATCGGGGAGAAATAAATAAATCCTCAGCACTGTCAGCAATGGGTGCACACTGATTGTGCTCACTGCAGCCCCTTACTAAAGTAAAACAAACAGAACAAACCTCCAGATGCAGATATAAACACGAAAACCAAAATCGTCTGCAGGAGAGCATACCCAGCGCAACAAGCGAAGTGACCCCTTACGCGTGTGGGTGGCTCGGAAAAGTGGGACTGTGGCTTAATATTTTTTGTTAAATAAAAAGCTATTTGAGAATGGTAGCTATGGAACTGAATTCTGTGTCAAATCTGTAGCCAAACCACCATCCAAATGTTGGGAGATTTACAACGGGCCAGTAATGTTTTCCATGAAGTAGCACTGTTGGCTGTTACTGAATGAGCAATCATTTCAATACATACTCCACTTGTGTCAGTGGAATTTCTGTGCCATCAGTGGGTTTCCTTGGCTGCTAGTCCTGCTAGCTAGTGGCTTCACAACTTAATTTCCACCCTAGATTCAAAATCAGTCCGTTGTTGGGGGCTGGGAGGTGGATATTATCTCTTTAGTCTTCCACGTGACCAGGGCTTGTGATCCCCACCTTTGCACATGTAAGACAGTTTGCTGATTTTTTTTTGAATTTATTATACTTTCTCATCCCCAAATTTCTCTCATCAGCCACCCTCTCTCTCCCAGCTCTGTCACCCACAGTCCCTGGGACTTATCTCTGACCTGTTCAGTGCCCTACAGTTTACCCAACGTGATGGAGCCCCCCAGGATCCCCTAGGCCTTGGAGGGGTTTCAGTCTCTCTGTGGTCAGCGGCCCCAGTTTGGGAATGGATGTGGAGCATGCAAGAACCATCGCGGGGGAGGACTCAGCTTCCATATGACTGTCCTCCTGCAGAGGAGGAGGATAGAGGGAAGGTAAGTCACAGAGAAGCCAGGCAAAAGGGCTGGGAGGGTTGATCAGAATAGGGCAGCCGGGGAAAATAAAGCAGATAAAACTTATGTGGGGAAAAAAAAAATCACAGTTTGCATCCGAAGAACTCAAACTACATTCCAAAAAAAGAACTGCAAGCCATTCCATCCATTTTGTGTTAATCCTCTTGCCACTGTCCTACTACTTTTTAGCTGGCCACTCCAGCCCCATCACCCCCTTCTCGCTGTACTTGCCCCTTATCTTTTGATTGCCCATGGCTTACCCCCCCCCATGGTGGGGCCTTCAGAGTTGCTCTTATCCCTCTGGCATTCCAGAGCCAGTGAAGGGAGAGTGTCTGTCAGGGGTTCGAGTCCTGCAGGGGTCTGGCTCTCGTCCTGTGTGGCTGGAATTTGTTTCCTCTATTTTTTCGCCCGTCCCCTGGGACATCACCATCGAGGTCATTAGGGTGCAATGTACACCATGCTTGCTTGTGTGTCGATGACAGGCGGCATCCCTCTCCCCTTCTGAGTGACTCCTGCTACACTGCTGTCCGAGGACACTTAGGTAGTGGTGGAGTTGTAGAGTTCCCTGCCCTCCCTTCCTGGAGGAGAATGAACACTCAATCCTCCTCCCCCCTGGCCGGCCCCCAGTGACTCAGTCCTGTGCCCAAATCTGGGTCACCAGCGTCACAAACAGCAGTCTTACCACTGTGCCAGCAGGCTGGCTTACGGAGGGTATTGACATGAAAATAGGATCTTTGTTCCTTACAATTTATCTACAGTGGAGACATATACCAAGACTGAGGTCATAATGCCCTGCTAATGACATCACTGCCATTGCCGCAACATTAGACTGTGATGTCACCAACAGGGGATCATGACATCATCATCTGACTACGCCTCATCTGTACACGAAATGCAAACAATACAGATGTCCTAAATAATAAAGAACAAGATGACTTGAATTTCAACTTATTCTGAAATGTTGTCTGAGTTCTGTTGATGCTGTTGGTGGGATATTATCTCTTTAGTCTTCCATGTGACCAGGGCTAATGATTCCAACCTTTGCACATGTAAAACAGTTTGCTGAATTTTATTTTTTTTAAATTTAGTATACTTTCTTCTCCCCAGTGTGCTCTCGCCAGCCACCCTCTCTCTGCCAGCCCCATCACCCGCTGTACCTGGGACTTACCATCGACCTGTACAGTGTACCACATCAAGGTGCATTAGATAAAAAAAAACAAGACACAGAGTTTTAACCATTAACTTGTTGACAGAGTTGCTGTCTTTTTAAATCTGACTGTTGTCGATGTTACAATCTACCATAACATTTTATTAATTTGTAATGATTGACCAGGAAGGTACATGGAGTTGTGACAGGTTGTGTTTACAGGTGCATCCTGGGAGGGGGTGGGGGTTATATGGACCTGTTTTTATTGACAATTGACCATTTTATTGAATGTTGGCAAGGGCACTGGAGAAGATCCACTGCTCTTGTGATAAATGCTATACTATCTTTTGACTTCCACCTGGACACTGACCAGAGATAGGCAACCAAGACCTCGGTTTAACGTCTCCTCTGAAGGACAGTTCCTCAGCACTTCAGTGCCCCCTAGTGATGCACTACAGTATCAGTACTGGGTATTGACGTAAGTTCCCGGTGTGGGGTTAGAACTCATGGCCTTCTGACCTCCAGCCCCAGTGGCGAGTGTTGATGAAATGCTGTAAACCTGCTACTATTTAGGTATCCCCACCCCAACATAAAAAACTGAAATCGGTCATGCAGGGTTACATAAAGCAGACAGTCTGATCTGTCATGGTGAGCATGATGGATGCATGCCTGGGGGGTGGGGTGGGGTGTGGGGAGGAATCCATTTTAGTGTGTCAAAGCTAATGGGATTCTGCCCTTGGGGCAGATGTTGGGGGTGGGGCTGGGTAGGTGCCAAGATCCCTTGTGGTTGTCATTATACAGACAGAAAGAAACAGAAACACAACAAAGAAACCTCAGTAAAACTTGCACTGCAGAAGAAAGCATCTGCTCCGCACACTTCCTGCAGTTGGCCTGTGGTTGTTTTTTATTACTGCTGCATATTTCATAAAGCTTTTAAATACCTTGAATGAATATATATGTTGTTTTCTACTTTACTGCATGGCCTTTCCCCAAGGCACAGTTCAAATCACACAGCACTCAGTAAGAGCTGGGTCAGATATTAGCATCTGCTCCGGTACCTACTGAAAGAAAAGATTTAAAGGGGTGCTACAGTCAACATTTACAAAACCAATATGTTGTGTAGAGTGTTTGTTTTGTGGGTGTAGTCCCAGTATGCCTTTTCCTTTGTTTGCTGTTAGGAGTTGTTTTTTTTTTGTTTTTAATAAATTTGTCTACTAGTTTTATGGCCCTGGGGATCTGCATGTGTAAATTGTCATTGCTTATCTTGTTCCTACAATACCACCCATTCCATGTGCTAGTGATGCGTACAAGACCATTAATTCTGCAAGTGCTGGCCAAGTGTCATGTTTACAGTGGTAGAACTATGATTTTAAGTGCCTCTTCTTATCCAGTGAGCACTAGTAAAGGTTGCATTCACAGTTTGCCAAACACCAGAGGGATAATTGAGTGGGTTATTCCGTATAGCATTAGCGACCTTGTGTGATTTGTTTGCTTTTTTATGGCTATGTGTTGTTCGATGAAATGAAAAGCTTTAAAAACAAAACGCTTCCTGCTGCAGGCGAGACCTAGACACATACCAAGAAAACATCAGCTTCCTAACAGTAGATTGCTGCTGCAGCAGCTATTACTGACTGAATCAGTGATCACGGGCACATCACTTCCACATGGGACAGGAGGCATTGTAGGAGAAAGAAAATCAGTAACTGTTTCAAACTTGGAGATCCCCAGAGGCCATAATAGTAGTAGGCACAGTCAGGAAAAAAATCCTAACAGCAAACAAAGGAAAGGACACAGGAGGGCTACACCCAATTCTGTTTATTCTCCAGCTTACTGGAGCATCTCTCTATCTTGCCTCCACCGCCCGCCTGAACCCTTCCCCAACCGAGGAATCGTTTGCTGGGTCCCCCCTCTCCTGCCGGCCCTCACGGGAGGAGGCGGGACCACGGAGAGTTAAGTCGGGATCGGGGCCGGCACTGGACATGTGGGCTTGGCCACTGAAGCTCTGCCATCGTCTCACCCGGCAGCTGTTTTTTTTTTCCTTGTTTCTCCCATCTCCTCAGACGCAGGATGTGCAGTGCCATCCAGCACGGGTCATGCGCGCTCCCACCCATGTCCGTAGGAAAGCTGCCTGACGCTATCCCCTTCTCAGTCCCCCAACTGCAGTGCACCCAGTCTCCACTGGGTGCCACTCGCATTGCAGGACTTGGACTCTCTTCCCTCCCAGGAGAGGAGAGCAGTCCATCAGATGCTCGATCCTCTCCTCCCCCGGGCTCGTTTCTGAACCCGGGTCGCTGGTGCAGCGTGAGGTAAGGCTGATGCCTCAACCATCAGTGCCACTGGGCCGGCTGATTTTATTATATTACAGGTGAAACATACCATTTTAAAATAATTTTGAGCAAACCTGGATCTTGTGTGTGCGCAGCCCTTTTGTGCCTTTTCTCACTTATCAAGAAGAGTAGGGGAGTCCTCCCCCATGCCATGGCCAACATTTCTCCTTCAATAGAACAGGTAAGTAATAAGCCATGACAGAGTGTGTATTATAGGATTTTAATGCAAACCTTAGGGGTGTAGTAAGGCATGAGGCTGAAGGCCAGGTGTCCTTATATCCCTGGGAAGTGCATTAAAATCCTATGGTGCACACCCTGGAGGGGCTTATTACACTTATAAAATGGCACTTAGTAGTTTCTGTGGGGAGGAAAATGAGATTCAGCACTGGACCGTGCATTAATAGAGAGTTAATGCATGGTCAGGTGACATCTCTCGGCCAATGACATTTCTCAATTTTTTCTTGCCATTTTTTGAGTCCATGTAAAATGTTATTTTTCACACTGAATATATTTATATTCCAGTCCATCACCCCCTTTTCTGTAAAAAAAAAACTACTTTTTTACATCTTCTTGAACTTCCACCCACAAGTTTTAGGGAGAAACCCCTGCTGCCAACGTAGCCATTCACTGTGAACAGCTCTTTGCTGTCCACCTTGTTTATTACGTGGAGCTATTAGAACATCTCGGTCATGTCGCCCCTCTTTCTCCTATCCAGCGTGTTCACTTTTAGATCCTCCAAGCACTTCTCATAGAACCAGCCCTGTTGCCACTGAATCACATTTTGGTGGCTCGTCCACTCTTTCACAGACCTTGGTGTCATCTGCGAAGAGGCATATTGTTCCCTTAACCTCTCCCCTGTATCACAAGTAAGTATGTTATATGAATCACAGTTAATTAAACTGCATCAGATTGTTGGAGTTCTCCACTCAGCAGTATCACTGCAGTCTCCTCGCTGGCCAGCTTGTCACCTCAAGGTCTTCTCCCCTCTCCTGCCATGCATCCTCTATTACTAGGGGTCTATTTTAAGATGAAACTGTCAAAACTCAGCAAAGAATCCTTAAGTGACTGGGGGCAGAATTAGCAGCCCCTCTGGCACTTCTATTCACAAATCTTTGAAGAGCGGTGTGATACATGAAGACTGGAAAAAAGCAATAGTGGTTCTACTTCACAAATCAGGCATTTGCGAAGAGGCTAGTAATTACAGACTGGTAAGCCTCACGTCTATAGTAAGGAAACTAATGGAGACCCTACTCCAAGGATAATAGCATTCCTTGAAACTAGCAGCCGACAAGACCCTAAACAGCACGGTTTCACAGTAGGTAGGTCATGCCAGACAAGTCTGCTCGAGTGTTTTGAATATGCTACAAAAATAGTGGACGACGGTGGGGCAGTAGATGTGGTCTACTAGACTTTAGTAAGGCCTTCAACTCACACAGAAGGCTGGTAAAGAAGCTTGACCACACAGGGATTGGTCCAGAAGTAGTTAGATGTGTACAAAACTGGTTACAGGCAGAACCCAGAGGGTACAGGTTAATGGAGTGCAGTTGACGGAAGGCAGGGTGAACAGCAGGGTGCCCCAGGGCTCAGTGCTAGGGCTTGTGCTCTTCAATGTTTTTATAGTAGACATCCCTGACGGACTGGAAGGGAAGGTGTGTCTGTTCTCAGATGACACCAAGATATGAAGAAGGGTGGACGCCCCAGAAGGAGTGAGCAAGATGGAAGCTGACCTCAAGAAACTGGAAGAATGATCTGGAGTGTGGTAGCTGAGATTTAATGCCAAAAAGTGCAAGGTCATGCACATAGGAAAGAAAAATCCAAGAAAGGAGTATTACCTAGGAGGCAAAAGACTGGCAGCCTCAAACCAGGAATGAGATCTGGGAATCATAATCTCAGATGACTTGAAGGTTAGTAAACAGTGTGAGAAGGCAACGATGAAGGCCAACAGAATGCTGGGCTGCATTGGGAGGGGAATCACGAGCAGGAAGAGAGAGGTTGTACTACCACTGTATAGCTCACTGGTCAGGCCTCAACTGGAATACAGAGTCCAGTTCTGGAGGCCTCACCTCAGGAAGGACATTGATTGGGTGGAAACAGTACAGAGAAAGGTGACAATAATGATTCAGGATCTGGAGTACATGTCCTACGAGGAAAGACTTTGGGACCTGAATATATACCCCCTGGAGCAGAAAAGAGAGAGAGGGGACATGATTGAAACATTCAAGTACATCAAATGCATTAACAAGGTACAGGCACAGGAACTTTTTCACTTCAAGAAGAGCTCCAGGCCGGCCCGCCGGCGCAGCGGTTGGATTTCCGCTAGCGACGCCAGCGACCCGGGTTCGGGAACGGACTCGGGTAGCTGGAGGGCCGGCTGGGGGAGGAGAATTGAGCGCCCAACAGCTGCTCTCCTCCTCCAGGGGAGGGTGGGGATGAGTCCCGCTGCAACACCGCCACCTGGGTGACCACAGGTGGAGGTGCAGCAAGACTCTGCGTCGCAGGGAGGGAAAAGGCGTCTGCCGGGGCCGAGCGTCAAGCCCGTTCAGACGTGCTCCACCCTATCTGCCCCCAGCATGCGGCGTCCTGTGGGAGGGAAGAAAACCAGGAATACCCCACCGGACTCCTGGTAGACGGAGCTCCTGGCCACGATCCCCAATGCCCCTACCGACGCCAGTATCAGCATCCCGACTAAAACTAAGTCACGCCAGGGTGTGCGGCCCCACCCCTGCACTCTGCCTGGGGGTGGCAGCCAAGGCCTCGGGGGGGATGGACTGCACTGGTCAGCCGGCTAGTAGGAGCAGGGACGAATCAGGCCGATGGAGTCTCCAGAAGGAGCAGGAGTTCGGTGGTGAGAGAGGGGGCAAACAAAGAAAATATAAAAAAAAAAAAAAAGAAGAGCTCCAGGACCAGGGGACATGACCTCAGGCTGCAAGGCCTGGCACATCTGGCACTTGGGTTAATATCCCAGTACTGACACTGTAGCGCAGCACGAGAGGGGTGCTGCACTTCTGAGGTGCCGTCTTTCGGATGAGACGTTAAACCGAGGTCCCATCTGCCTGGATTGGTGGTAGTTCAGGTGGATGTTAAAGATCCCATGGCACTTATCGAAAAGAGTAGGGGAATTTTATTAGGCAAAGAAACATAACATCAAGTATATACAGAAAGGGAGTAATGAAACAAAGCAATAACAGGAGAAATAATACATATCAAAACAAATTATAAATAAACATAATGGAAGAGCAATAATCAATCAGCATTGTAATAACAATCAACTCAAAAAGGTAATATTCTTCCAAAAAGAAGTAAAACAGGCAACTGAAACTCGGTTATTCTCTGAGTCCATAATAGTTAACAAAGCGTTTTCTATTTGCTGAATAACATTAGCAGGAGATGTCTGTACCTGTTGTAAGACATATTGACAATGAGCTTGCCACAAATAATATTTACAAACTGAAAAAATCACTCTAAGGGTACTGGGGTGAAATTGTAGCCAAAGAGTAGAGGAGTCTCCCAATATCAAAATTTGATAAGTAATTCGGCTAAGAAACAGCCATTTCCATTTGTTGGCCAATGTCTTCCAAAATAAAAGAGCATCCGGACAGTCAAGGAAAAAATGAGACATGGTTTCCTCAATATTATAACAAGAAGGTTTTAGGCAAAACTGCTCCTGGGATGATTTATGCTTTAAATTCCCCCGTACAGGTAATTGTCCGTGACAACATAACCAAGTAGTGTCCCACATATGTAAGGGTATTCGTGTATCTCTCAGCATTGACAAAGCACAGTCTATTCTAGAAGGAGAACATAATGGAAATAGTATAGCTGGTCTAGAGAGGTTAATGAAAGCATCATACAAGCGCTTCCGAGAGAGCGACATTATGGATGCTTTGGAAAGTTTCCAGCTGTGTAATTTCCTAAAACTATCCACTGCATAAGTTGGGGAACCAGGGACACGGGTAAGTATAGGAGGAAGAAGGACCCAATTATCCAACACGCTTTGCATGTGATAATTGATCCATACGTCACAAACATGGGTTATGGCTCGGACTCTTAAAAAAAAGTTGAAAAGGAAAAAAAAGATAAAAAGCAATAGGGTGAACCATAGCAAATCCTCCATGTTTAACGAATAAATATGTGAAGTCACGCTTGACAGGGTTCAGACGGTTATCCCATAACATTTGAAAGAAAACGCTGAAGATCTTTGTTTCTAGGGTGCGTGGTGGAGCATATATATAACTAAGGTATAAAAAAATTGGAATGATGAATTTTTTGACTACTAAGACCCTCTTTTTTTCCCAATTTCCAGGATTTCTAAATATTGACTTTAGTTTCTCCCAAACTCAGGCGTTTTTCCCAGTTGTAGAGGGCAGTATGTTGAACATTAAACGAAATCCCCAAAATACGGTGTGGAGACAAACATAACTTAATCCCACCAACATCCGGTACTATAGCTGAGTCAGGATCTAAGGGGATAGAGACACTTTTTTGTAGGTTAAGAGTGCCTCCAGAGAGTTTTGAAAACAAATGGAAGATAGCCACAGCACGGTCTCCTGACTGTTTATCCTGAACAAATAACACAACATCATCTGCATAGGCAGAAATCTTAACATGGGGCAATGTTGGGTGAGGTGCAAGACCTATAATAGAAGAGTCCCATAAAATATGTCGTATAACAGGGTCTAACGTGAAGGCGTATAATAGCGGGCTGAAGGGACAGCCTTGACGAAAGTCAGCTGTCTGAAGCAAAGTATTTCCCATGTGACCATTAACGAGGGGTACAAAATAGGCCATAGAAAACAGACGTGTAATCCATTGTATGAAAGTGGCAGGGATACCATAGGATGTCAGAACTTGTACCAAGTATGCATGTTGTACTAAATCAAAAGCTTTCGCTTGATCTAAGGAAAGTATAAATCCTGAAAGAGCATTACGATCTTTTGCCTCAAAAAGTTCACGAAGAAGGAATAAATTATTTTGTATGGAACGCCCCAGAACAGCGCATGATTGGGCAGGGTCAAGTAGGTCAGAAGCTATGAGTGATAATCTGGAACTGAGAATTCTTGCTAGAAGTTTATAATCGGTATTAAGGAGATGCAGAGGTCTCCAATTTTGTAAGTCGTGGGCATCACCTTTCTTGTATATAAATTTAAGGAAGGACAAACCAAAATCAGGGACAACCTCTGTACAGAATAAGATATAGTTAAAAACTTGTGTCAGAATTTCCAGGAAATTGTCCTTAAAAGTTTTATAAAACTCATGTGTTAAGCCATCAGGGCCCGGGGAGACCTGTAGCGATAGGTGAGATATAGCAGAAGCCACTTCCTCCTGTGTAATAAGTGAAACAAGATCCGAGACACGGTGGACAGGAAACTGCAGAAACGGAGCAGAAAAGACTGAAGAGAAGTCTGGAACATAGGAGACGGTCTGCAAAATTGAGACTGTAAATGAGAATGAACAATAGCCAGCATGCTAGGAGTGTCATAAGTAATAATACCTTGCTGATTTAATAAACCCTGCATCACCGTGTTCCTAATCCTATCTTTGTGTGCGAAAAAAGAGTTCGTAGAGGGTAGATTCGAGGTTCCCGCTCTCATAAAAAAATCCAGCGTGCGGGCACTGCCATACTGATATGAAACCATATGACGTTTTACCATAGCAATTTGGGAGGAAAAATCAATAGGGGAAGTTGTGGATAGATTGAGTAATTTATATAATTGATTTCCATAGGATAAGTAAGTGATATATTTATCTTGGGCTATGCGATTTCCCATAGTTTGAAAAAAATAACGTAATTCTAATTTAGTGTCTGTCCACCACTGTAATATGGAATCATAAAAACAGAGTACCGAAATCCGGGCACGAAAGAGAAGATGAACACGATCTTGCATATCCAGAGAAGTAATGAGAGTATTGTTCAATTTCCAGTGAGTAGAGGAAGACAGGGTGGAAAATGGGGATTGATTAACGAAAAACATACAGGATAGTAAAAAATGATCCGAAATTTCCAAAGGTCTGAGTGTAGCCGTACGTGCTACACACTGTGGGGAAGAAAAAAAATAGTCAATTCGAGTATGGAAATGTGATCTATAATATGTATGACCAGCAGTAGTGTGCAAGGAACGGTATGCATCAATGAGACCCATATCTCTCACTAGATCAGACAAGGCTAGAGAGTCACAATAGACTTTCTTCCCCTCCGCAGTCCGGTATTTAACATCTAAGGAACAATTAAAATCTCCCCCCCAAATAACATGTTTTGTGGTACATAAATACGGTTTAATTAAGTTCATTAAGGCAATACGAGTAGCCTTAGTTTGTGGGCCACAGATAGTAATTAAACGAAACTGAGGCCTGTGAAAGGTACAATCTAGGATTAAGGCCCGACCAGGATAAACATCAATAATGCGTGTAATAGAAAAGTGTGCAGAAAAGAACAAAATAACAACCCCATCTGCAACATTCTCTCCAAAGGTCCAATATGAGGGACCTTTAAGCCAACCTCGTTTAAGGTGCTGAACCTCAAACAGTGTGGAGATATGGGTTTCTTGAATGAATAGGATGTCAATAGGTAGGGAAGCAGCAAGATGAAAAAAAAAACATCCTCCTCTTGTAGCTTTTTATGATACAAACATTGAGAGTAGCTATGGTAAGGGAAGCCAGGATAAAGCATGTATTCACCCGCTGCCATCAGTAATGGTCATATTTTTCCACTTCTTACTGCCTTTGAGGGATTTGTTGGTTTTTTTACGAGAAATATCAGGAGGTTTGGTGGTAGTCAAATCCATATCTGAGGGAAAAATAGAAGTATCTGACGCTCCATCTGATTCTTCCCTGCCACCCTTCAGACAATCAAAAGGATTAGAGAGGGGAATGTCAAAAGCTTTCACATTTTTCCGATCAGCAGCTCTAGTGACCCTTCTACTGGGCTTAAAACCATCCAGATCCGTAGTAGGGATCACGAGAGTAGCAGTAGGACATGACGAGGAGTCAGATGTAGGTACTGGAGTAATAGGGTGATCTAATAGAATAGGTGTGTCCACACTCTCCACAGGATGGGGAAGGGGGGGGTGTAACATCCATGGGATTTGAGACATCAACCAGAGTAATAGGTTTATCCTGTATTTTATCCTGTGCCTTTTGCACTAGTACATCAGGATCCCATCCCTCCTTACTGTTTTTACTTGCCCAGGGACATTGGTGGTAGGCATGCCCTGTTTCTTCACACAAATTACAGCGGAAAACATTCTCACATGAAACACTAGAGTGTCCATACCCACCACAGAGACTACATTTTAAGAGATCACATGTACTGCTTAAGTGTGTGTGAGCCCCACATTTGTAACATGCCCTGGGTTGACCCCTGTAGAAACACACACCCCGATCCTTACCCAAAAAGAAACTATTAGGCAAGTGGAGAATTTTGGAGTTAACTAGAAAAAGTTTCACCCTGAATTTCCAGCCTCCCATCCAGAGGCCTTCCTCATCTAAAAGTGCCTCAGGAGAGGATAATACTGTGCAGCGATTCTGTAGCCAATGATTAATGTCACTAACACTGACTCCCTCATTTCTAAACATGATAGTCACAGTACAAATAGAAGGTTTAGTAAGGGGAATAACATAAAAAGAAGTTCAGGGGGAGGTATTATTTAAAGAAGAATATTTATGCCAGAATCTATCTAAACCAGCAGAAGTTTTAAAACTGTTATCAAAAGTTTCTTACCCAGAAACATGAATCAGGGCGTATATGTCAGAAGCCTGAAAATGCATAGTCCCTTTTAACAATGTACGAGCTACATAATATCTGTCTGGAAAATCTGGAAGTCCACCCCATAACGTAAACGAACAGCATTACGTCTTGGGGCGTGTTCCAATTTGTTTTTAAATAAATCAGAAAGTACAGGACCACTGTGGGGGGCAGGAGGGGGTACCACTGGGGAAGGCTGTAAGGTAGGAGTCATGGAGGATGGCCATTCCCCGGGATTATCTAGGAGGGAGACTGAAGTAGGTGGAAGAGAAACAGGCCATTCCACCACAGCAATAGCCACATCATGGGCCGAGAGAAACATGGCCACAACAGAGAAAATTTGTGCTGCTGCTACATAGGCATCGACACACACATTCACTAAACATTACAGGGTAGATGTAACCCTGGAAGCAAAAACTAACTTTACTTAAGTAGTGTTGTTAGCAGCAAGGTCGAACATAACATAATGGACTGACTACCCACTCTTCTCACTAGGGTACTGTAAGGACTTGTGGAGGGCCTCAGAGATTATCCCCCACAATGGTAGTTTACTCACCTGGTAAAGGTGATTGTGGGGGTATACATCTCTGAGGCACTCCTCAACCCACACAGGTAGTCAGTCAGAGACAAAGGACTCAAAGATGAGCTTTAAGATGTAACAATCAGCATGCCGTATGGGTCGGAAATGTTAGATTTGTATAAATAAGAAATAAAGAGAGGACCCTCAGGGGCCACAGATTTTTTTGGTAAAACATAACAAATGCCTCTACTATAATTTATTTAACACGCTAAGATACATATCAGGAAACATTGTGCTGCCTACTTAACAAGTCAAGAGTTATTGGTTACAGATTAAGTACAGCTTCAGAAGAATTCAAACTCATCCTGGAGAGGCAGCATCACAGGGAAAGGGGGTCGGACTTCTTTGAAGTCACATGTGCGTCAAGCAACCTATCAGGTGGACACAACCCATGTGTAAGGACTTGTGGAGTGCCTCAGAGATGTATACCCCCACAATCACCTTTACCGGGTGAGTAAACTACCATTACTCATGATACCCAAGACCGGACATAGGCTGGACGAAAATTGAGACTGCAGGTGGTTGATCTGGAATGCCAGGAGAAGCACGGCCCACACGATTCGCCAAGGCATCATTCCTGTTCAAGCATGGAGCAGGGGGCTGATCCCCTAGGCAGGTCTCTCGTCAATGGCTTTCTCTGTGCAGTGGGTAGGCTGGCTGGGCCAGTGTGGCAAGGCCCAGGCCAAATGGAGATACATTCAGATACTGTCTGTTTTGGGCTGGATACAGCTTCCTTCAAGCAGAACACAGTTCACACAGTGGGGAGCCAAATCACGACCCACTAACAACTCAGAGCACATTTACATGTAAGGAAATTCTACTGTACCAGGCAAACCACTCTCCGGTCATGATCGCAAAGTCTCTGCACAAATTGGAATTCAAAAGCAGCTGGAAATCCAGACAGGCCGATCGCATTCAGCAAAATCTTCCGTCTTCTTCAGGTTGATCCTGGTTACAACTCAGTGGCTTACTTCGTTCTTACAAACTCGGATTCAGTTCGAACTGATTCTCTTCTCCCTCTTGGGGCAGCAGGCAGGCATGCAGGCCAAAACTCAGGCCTTTCCACGGAGACTGTATTGAGCTCTTGCTTCTTCAACTCCCAACTTAGATCTGCCTCTAACAGCAAGCAGCTTGGGAATTTCCCCAAGATCCAAAAGGTTCAGTTGGCTGATCCTCCTGTCAGTCACAACAAAGGCTCCCCCTTCAGGTGCAAAAAGCCCAAAACTACAATTCTTACAGATTTTGACTCCAGACAGCTCTTGTAGTCCAGCTCCATTTTAGGTCCCACCAGAACTGATTGGTCCAATCCGGCAGTCCATGACCAAGATAGTGGAGATAAACTAAACAGTCCTTGCTGCAAAGAAGACAGGTTAGACAAACTACATTATCATTATCATTCTAAATGATTTTCAGCAAATAGTTACATCTTTCAACAGAGCTCCCTCTCAGATTACTTATGACTGCAATCCAGGCAGCTCTTAAAGAGACAGTACACAGAGGCTATACAGACACTCTCTGCCAATCACATTTAAACTGCTAAAATGCAGGACACCAGCCTGGCAGCGAGCATTTAGGCAAGCTCAAGGAAGACTTTTCGGGAACCCCCCATTTGTAGGGGGGGGTTACACATACAAACAACACATATACATTAATGTAAATAATCTGATGGAAACAACATCAAAACGTGCCATGGACAGAATAACAAAAAACTAGTAACAAGATTTGAATAACAGTTAAAAATAGGAAACTTTGTCAGGGATTGGAATACAAATCCTAAAGTTTCAACATAACACGAGGTAGAAGAGTAATACCAGTTATTTACAGGAGCAGAGATATGAATTGCATGGACAGTCAGAATAGTGCTCAGAAATTCACTCTCTTCATTATTTGGCTGCAAGCCATGCCCCTCCATTTACAATGCTTTAAAAAAAGAAAGCCCCTTGGGAGCATGCCCACAGACTGCGCTAGCACAGAAGACTCAATCCATTATATTATTGCCCCCCTCCTGTTTATGGACTCTGTGCACGCCTCTGGCTGGCATCAGCGGGACTTGATGTCATGACAGTCTAAAAACATTTGACTTTCATTCGTTATTACTGCTGGCATTTGCCTGGAAACAGATGTTCCCTTAGGGCTCAGCCTGTCTCTACACCTAATGACCCCCCAAAAGACATCATTCTTTGCTTATGACATCACAACCTGTTGCCTTGAAAATGATTTGAATATCCAGCAGAGGATTATGTGACCTCAGGCAGAAAAAGCAGCGGGGACAGTTGAAATCTGAGGGGCAACGAGTCAGTTGTCATGCAGATGTCTTCAGTAATAATGACTGTAATATCCTGAAATTCATTTGAGGGGAATATTATGAGATTTGTTTCTGACAGATGCCAACTGTCAGTGTTGTGCTGGAGACTGGAACATTTCTTTAAAGTTGGGCCATCCGGCCTGTGAGTTGAATGCCCTAATTTTTACCATCTGTTGGCTTTTGCATGGAGGTTTATTATTTTTTTTATCTTGAGATGAACAACAGTGCTGCTTCTGCCATAGTTATAGTCAAGCGTGTGTGAAGCAGCATGGGTAGCAAAGGGTTTGGCTGCACTACACCAAGGGCATTCTATTAGCACTACACAGGGAATAGCATTATCTCCGATCAGATAAAGGCCGCAGGTTGGTACGGGTCCCAGTTTCCTCCTGGGAGACCTGTCTCACTCAAGATTCTGTAATTAATGGCACCGGAGTTCCCAAGTGGTGGCTGTGAAGTATAGTCACTTTGCATTGTCTTTTTTTTTCCATGGCTGCCTGAATTAATCCCCCCCCCCAATAGGGAACTGCTGAACTCCAGCAGGGAGATGATAAACTCCTTATAGTAGCAGCAGTAGCAGCAGCAGTGTGGAGGCCGACCCTGGCACTGAGCGATAGAGCTGTGCTGTATGTAATTAAAGTTTCATTAGGCCCGCTTAGATCTCATGGTGGCGGCCACGGTAGCGGCATTGATGTGCTAATTCCTCCGTTTTCTCTTTTTCTTGCTGCTTGGCGGCCATCCATCAGCTCTCAGATAAAACGCTACCATTAGTAACCACTCTTCCACTGTCCCCAGACAGCAAGGTCCTCGAGAATGATCTTAGCAGACCTGATTTATGGCCTGTCTCTCTCTAATTTCTTTCACAAAAAAGTATCCCCCACACCCCCCGTGCACTGTTTTCAAAACACTGAGATGTTTGAAATAAGTAAATAAATGCTCTTTGAATTAAATGCTTCTAAAAAGCTGGAAGAACTGTATTTAAATCCTTCTGACATCCCGCCATTTCAGATCAATATGAGATCCTCTCTTTTGTTCACCTTCCTGGGCTGGAAAGAACCCAAAGCTGCCAGACTTGAAATATTACAGTGATTGGGGTTCTAAAATGCTTTTGTTTTGCGCAGTTAATCTGGTGGAATGTATAAACTGCCACTCACTACTAGTTCAGTATATGCTTTTTAGTAACCAGGCATGGATAGTGTCAGGAGTGTGTCTGTGTGTATTAGTGGGTGGAGTGTGGTAGGTTTCTGTTTTGTCAGTTTCCCTTCAATAAGTTAAAGCAGGTACCCTGACGTGGAAGCAGTGTTATAGCTAATGGCAAGATAGAATACTCCAGGGTTGCCTCAAAGAGGCATTAATGAGGCAGCCTGGTTTACTGGTTGGAGGGCTGAGCTGTGAAAGAGGTTTAAGGTTCTAATCCCACTACTGCTACTAAAAAACTGTGACCTCCAGCAAAGCTTCTGACCTCCCTGTGCTTCAGTTCTTTTCCCAGGTTTAACGTCAGGTAGTAACAGGACCCCAGTGTACACAAGGGGTTTCATTTCTGCTCGGCTACCCTGAATAAATACATTGTAATAATGGCAATGAAAGCTTCATTCATGCTAAAAGGGAAAGTGTTAGCATTCTCAGAAACACAGAGCAGCAGAACCACGGCAAGGTCCGTCCCCATGTCTGCTGAACACTCATACATTTCCCTGCTAGGATCATGGAGGATTCCAGGTGGGTACCCTCCTCTGCTATCTGATGTCCCTCACCACACCCACTCTTTTAAAGGCACTGATGACTGCTCCTTCCACACCCCTTGGTGCAGGTATTCTGTCAGACAGGCTACTTTCTCATTCAGATTGCCCCATCTGTAGAATAGACTCCCCCTCCTTTAATTCTATCACTCCTTCCATTCTTTCTCCCCTTCCCTCAGTTCTATCACTCCCTCCATTCTACATCAGCCTCCCTCCATTACAGCCTCCCTTCCCTCAGTTTTGTCTCCTTCCCTCCATTCTTTCTCCCCTCCCTCCCTTCTACGTTCTCTCTGTATGTTCTGTCTCTCCTCCATGTATCCTATCTTCCTCTCCCTCCATTCTGTATCCTGTCCATCTATTCTATCTCCCCTCCCTCCTCTTCTATCTCCACTCCCTCCATCTAGTCTGTCTCCCCCCCTCCATTCCATCTTCCACTTCCTGCATTGTATCTCCCCTCTCTCCATTCTGTTTCCCCTCTATTTTCTCTCCCTTCCCTCCATTCTATCTTCCCTTCCCTCCATTCTATCTTCCTCCATCTGTTCTATCTCTTCTCCTCTATTCCATCTCCCTCTGTTCTGTTTCCCTCTCCATTCTATCCCCTCCCTCCTTTCTCTCTCTCCCCCTTCTTTCATTCAACTCCCCCTCATTCTACTCATCTGTCCCTGATTACAAGTGACCTCCTCCATTTTAATCCCTCAAAGTTGCTCTGTTTCTCATCCATCCCTCATGGGAAAGGTACTGCCCACACAGAAAATTTGCTGTGAATTCAGACTTTAAAACAGACATTCATAATCTAAGATACTACATATAAATAAACTTTGTACAAGTAAACAACATTTTTCCACAGTGTTCTGAGCTTGTATCTTCATGTCTGAGGATGGGTACCTCATTATGAGGGTCAGTGTCCCCCATTTTGAGTGTCCATGTCCCTCATTTCAGTGACAACAGGTTCAGCGATATGCTTCGCTTCCCCTTCTTTTATGCTATCTTCCCCTCCCTCCATTCTAGCTCACCTCCCTCTATTCTATCTCCTCCCTCCTTACTATCTGCCCCTTCCTCTCTTCCTTTTCCTCCTCCATCCAATCTCCTCCTCCTTCCATTCTATCTCCCCTTCCATTCTATCTCCCCCTTCATTCTGTCTCCCCTCCCTCCATTCTATCTCCCCCTGCATTCTGTCTCCTCTCCTTCCATTCTATCTCTCCTTCATTCTATCTCCCTCTATTCTATCTCCTCCATTCTATCTCCCTCCATTCTATCTCCCTCCATTCTATCTCCCCTTCATTCTGTCTCCCTTCCCTCCATTCTATTTCCTTCTGCCTCTGTTCTCCTTCTCCTTCCACCCATTCTATCTCCTTCCCCTACCTCCATTCGATCTCCTCTCCATCTGTTCTGTCGCTTCTTTCCAGTCTGTCACCCCTTCCCCTTCATTCTCAAAACTCACCAGCCCTTCCTTTCTCTGAACCTAGTCTACTTCCACTCAGTAAACCCATTTAGGATTGACTGATTGCCCTGAACCTGTGTGTATATATATTTTATTGCTAGATATATAGTATCAGTCTGGTGTTTTGCCCAAATCCTTCCTGCCTTGTTCTTTTATTTTGTTGCTCTTTTCTGTGTTCAATTACTGTGCATTTTATTAGCTTGCATCAGGGCTTGGGGTAGCATTCTCAGGCTCCTTGGGGGGTAGTATTTTCAGACTCCCTGGGGAGTGGGGTTTACCAACTGTGTTCTGCAACAGTGTCTCCTACAGTAGGGCATTAGGCACAGTGTTAACACCACCAGTGATTGGGTTTTGCCTGCTGACCTCCCCCAGAAGGGCATGGCACACATATGTCAAGGGGTTAGGTTGATCAAGTCATATGGGGACAAAATACCTGGGCACTAGTAATGATGCCCCCCCAGGGCCCAGTCCTCCCTGCAGCTGCTGCCCCAGGAGGACTAGGTTTGCTCCAAAGCAGAAGACCTGCCCACTTCAAGCTCTGCTACATGCATGGGGGGTAGGTCCCCGGGGGGTGCCAGGGAGAGGTAACAGTGGACTGGATCAGGAGCCTTGGGGCAGATGACCTGTGTTCCAGAAATGAAGATGACATCAGGAAGTGTTCCATTATACTGGTACTAAGTGCCAAAAACTGCAGGCTGCTGCTGGGGCCAGAACTGGCAGCAGCCAAATACTGGCAGAGTTTGTATTGGGCCAGTAAAACTTTCCTTTAATTTACCCATATTCCTTTCATGGGATAAGGTCAGATTTCATTTCCATGGGCTTGTGAAATAGAATGGAATCTGGTTTTATATACTACTTTTGATGCACACTTTATCCTAAAGTGTTTTACAAGCCATGAACCATTGAGGGAGGTTAAGTAAAGCTCAGGTTGTTTAAGACAGAGAGAGACCAGAGCAGCTAAACATGTGTTGGAGAGGCTGAGGGATTTGCACTAGGTCATATAGTGACATATAGTGGATACATGGCAGTGGTTGGGTTCAAACCTAGGTCTCTAGGTTCACAGCTCTGCATTCTTACCATAAGGCTACACTTCCTACAGTGAAGTGTGTATGTGGTCAGTGGATTTTCACTGACACTAGCCCTGTTGACTAGTGGCTGTAGAATATAATTTTGACCCCTGGAGTTTGACTTGTGGCTAATTGAAGCCTCTGTCACGTTCCCTGTATTACAACCAGTTACTTTGCTGGCTTAATAAAATGACTGCCGCTGTTTTTGTTGGAACTATATAAAAAATTACTATCTTCAGAAAAAAAGGTTGCTGTAGAAGATTAAAAAATGCATGAAAGGAAGTCTGCTGCAGATTAAAACAGAACCAATCTGTTTAGAATTTCAGATATGTCTGTCCTTGACGGTGAATAATCGGCTGTGATCCTCCTGATGTGAAGTTACTCCAATGCAAATTCATCCTGTGTTTTAGCTTTTTTCATTCCAGAGACATGAATTATTAGGCCCTGGTAGTCACGCAGTGGAGGATAATGGATTGGTTGATTGGCTGGGGATTGAGAGGGTAGGTGGTGGTGGTGTGTGTGTGTGGGGGGGGGGGGGCATTTCTATGTGTCTGTCTGTCTGCATCGATGTCCTGTTCTCCAGGTGTATATCATATTATAAAAGGTTTCAGAGTCTGATTTTATGTTAGACCTTTCATATGCCTTTAAATTTAAACTTGTCTGGTACTTTGAAGAAAAGGGATGACCAGGTATTCCCATGGAACAGGGGTGGGGAGACCTGATGGACCAATGGTATTCTTTCTACTTTTAATATAGGAGTGTTTTCCCCCAGGTCACTGGAAGCAAGCCTTGGCTCAGTATGCCTTTCCTGGTTAACAATTTTAACGAACTAACTAACTAACTAACTAACCAACTAGCTAACTAAATCCTAGCCATACTCCATTGCAAGAATGTACTCCAGTCAGGTCCTGCTCCAGTCAACGCCCCTTACAGCTTCCTCTGCTTGACAGGGGCTCCAAGGGGAGGACTGTCTTCCCCTTAATGCAATTCACTTGTGTGGACAGGATCTGGCCATGTTCAGGGCTAGGACATGACCATTAGACAGGGGCTTGGCCAGCATATACACAGGTATGGGTTTTCCCCTGTTTTTTTCTCTTCCTCCCTCCTCCCCCCTTAGTGTGGGCAGAGTTCCTGAGGCCTTGACTGCATGCAGCAACAGCATCTAGAGGGAGCATGCTCTCTTGGCCCTTGAGTCATTCAGGAATGAGCACAGATCATCGGGAATGGCTAGTAGAGGAAGGATTGAGCATCCCATGGACTGCTGTCCTTCGGGGAGGGAGGGCGTTGCTCCTGCTTCATGACTGCGAACTGGTGGGGACCAGTTGGTAGTACAGAGAGGAGCACCAGAGGGGAGGGGTTGCTGGTGGATGTCTGAGAATGTGTCAGTGCACAATGGCACGCAAGGGAACAAAATGGAGGTGGAAGAAAATGCCGGGCTGCCCAGGCTGGCACTCCCTGCAGACTTTCACATTACTGACGCCACTGGCCACCCACGGTAGATGGTCCTGTACATTTGGTGGATCACCAGTAAGTCTGTGAGAAGGTGGGGATGGGGCTGGGTAGGGTGGGGGGTGCTGGCAGGCAGACTACAGACTGAGAGAGGGATTGATTGACAAAAACAAAAGCTCCCTTAGCCCACGGCAGGGGTCGCTGTAGCACTGGTTTCCCAGCGCCATCCTTCCTGATCGCAGCCCACTGCAGATGGGCATCTACTTAAGCCTGGCCTGTCTCCCGATGCAGCGTCCCAAACCCTCTCCATACGTGCTGCCTCTGGGTCATCAGAGCATTCATTTATTTTTTCTTTCTTTCCTTCCTTCTTCCTTCCTTCCTTCCTTTCTTCCTCCCTCTCTCCCTCCCTCCTTCCTTCCTTTTTTTCTTTTTAAAATTCTTTGTTCGTATGTCAGAGATACTGGCTGTGCATGGACCGTATGCACACAGGCATAACAGCAGCTATAAGTGCTTGCCAGAGTCACTCACCAATAGAACATCACAGACAAATCAGTATTATTTTGTTTCCCCATTTTATTTACCCAGGATAGCCACGCTTGAGCTGCAGCATCTCATATTTCGCGGGGTTCTGCACTGAAGTAATACCGTGATATGAGCATGTTTTATTGAGTGGCTCAATAGGCGACTCAGTAAAACAGCTCGTAGGAAGAGCGACTGCTGCACAATAGCAAGGAGTAGGTTAGGGCGAGTGTAGCAGTGCGATGTACTCGTTATACTCACAGGAAGAAGTTTTGTGGAGTAGTTTGGCCAAACTTTGCTGAGCTGGTCATTTGGCATAGTGGCTAGAGCCACTACCTGTAGAAGTCAAAGATCTGTGTTCGGGTCCTGGTGTGGGACAGAATTTTTTTTTTTTTGTCCTGGGTTTTTCTTTGTTTTTTTTTCAAAGTCTGCCCCCACCTGGAGTTAGCAATCTTAAAGTTGGGGGGGCATGAGGGGCATAGCCCCCCACATAAAATGTTGTTTTCTTTTGTTGTTGTAGGAAAACGTAGAGACTGTCTCTGTTTGCGGTGATCATTCTGATGCCCATCGCGGTTTTGACGTTGGGCACTTATTGCGGTGCTGTTGTGGGTCGGCAGATTTGGTTTTTGCCTTTATCACATAAAACCATCCTACTTCTTCCCATTTCTGCAGCTGGTCTTGCTGTTGCACTGGGAGGTCAAGCAGCTTGCTCAAGGTCACGTTACACATAACTGACTCGAGTGGGGTTTAAACCTGTGCTCTCCTGGCTGCCATACCAATGCTCCAGCCACTAAAACACTAGACTGGATTATTGCGAGAGAGAATGTTGTTCTATATACCAGTGAAAACTCCCTCACTCTTTTAGAATGAGGTTGTGTAAATCGAACACACAATGGTTTGACTCAAAATAATTATCTCCACTTGTGAGAGGGCAGGACTTCCATAACTCCCTCTTAGCTTTACTACTACTCTTGAGTAATAGCCTTGACCCCTCATATGTGTTGATACTGCAAGTTGCATATTTGAAGTCAGGTGACTGTGTATCTTCTGGTTCTCTGCTGCATGTTTTCTTTATCCTGTCAATCAAAGCCCTTTATTACAACTTATGTAAACACTGCAGGATGACAGGTACTATATGCAATAACAAGTCACATTCTGCAATGTACTCCAAAACGCACAGACACAAGGACAAAGAGATTGACTAAAAGAAAAGACAAAATGACCAGAAACCTCAGTCTTGCTACATCGATTTTGCCCCCGATTTTATTTTGGCAGGTGCCTTTTTCTTGTTTGTGGGTACATGAGCTCCAGACACACTGATACCTACCAGTACCACCTGAGCTCCAGACACACTGATACCTACTGGTACCACCTGAGCTCCAGACACACTGATACCTACTAGTACCACCTGAGCTCCAGACACACTGATACCTACTGGTACCACCTGAGCTCCAGACACACTGATACCTACTGGTACCACCTGAGCTCCAGACACACTGATACCTACTAGTACCACCTGAGCTCCAGACACACTGATACCTACTGATACCACCTGAGCTCCAGACACACTGATACCTACTGGTACCACCTGAGCTCCAGACACACTGATACCTACTGGTACCACCTGAGCTCCAGACACACTGATACCTACTGGTACCACCTGAGCTGGTGCACAAATGAAAGCTGTGGCTGTGACAGTGTTTCGAGCCTGCAAGTTGCAGACCTAAATCCATTGGTGCACACTGTGCTCTGTGCTGTGTGCACTGCCCTTCCTGGCTGATTCATGATTGCATTACTGGAGTAAATATCTACAGGCAAGCAGTAACTCTTGCAGTGCAGGTGTATAATGCCATCACCTTTTTCTGAGTGATGAATGTGACTGCCGCAGCTTTCAGAGGTTGTCTTTCGCAGCTGGTTTTGAGTTTGTAGGTGAGAAAACGTCTCAAAAGGTTGGATGATGGAGCGCATTAGATGTCACTTAAATGCAGATTAATAAAGCAGTTCTGATGATCCCTGCTGTGTTAAAGACAGCAAAGATATATTTAGTCTAGCAATGAGATCAAACCAAGAGCCTTAAGGAATTCTGAAATGAGAACAGAAGTAGCAATGTTCGTAGGCAGTGATGACAAAATCTCAGCACCCCCATTCATGTCCCTTTGTTCCTCCTGCTCCTGACCCCCAACAGTCAGGAGCTCCAAGGCTGTACCCCCTCCTCCAGTTGGGCAGGTGGGCATTCAGCTCCCTTCGCAACTGACCGCAGCATCACTCTTTGGTCAGCTGGCTGGTCGTGCATGCACATAGGATGACCCACAACCTCTCTCCTTCCTCCGCAACATGCATGTCCCTCAGTGTGGCTGTCCAGGGGCTCACACATGAACCTGGTCTCCCAGGGGACAGAGCAACATGCTGCCGCCTGGCCACTGGCTTGGCCCTGCTTTAGCCAGTTGTTAACAAGAGGCCATGGCAGAACCCTCTCATCCAGAAAGTTTCAGCCATTCTGTGCCTGGCGGCAAAGTCTTTTGAAGATCGAAGTCTGATTACATTATTTTCTTAACAAGAGGAACTCCATTCCTCCACCCCCACTGGACCTCAGAATAAGACACTGAAAAAGCCTTTCACTTTGAGGTCACTGGTTCGGATCTAGGTCCTGATCAGTAGTGGCCAAAGCCTTTATTATCTGATGGCTCTTTATGCAATGCATTGTGGGGGTTCTCAGCACAGCTGCTGCGGAACAGGTATCCATATCGCAAAACCAGCAATACAGTTGGCACTAATGAACACCCCTGATTGGCTGTTGCACAAAAACTGCCAAGGATTGAATAGGTGTGGAGAATGAAGTACCCACTCGACCACAGGAGGTCCGCCCCTCCAGTATTTGTTGCGGTAGTGTAGAGAAGTTGGCACTGCAGTTAGCCATGTTGTACCTGTCATGTGGATAAACAGAGGGCCTTGGTCTCCAGTGCTGTCAATCCGGTGCCTTCCACGAGCACAGAATGCCCTAAATAAACAACAGACATGATAAAAGAGGGAGAGAGAACAGATTCCTGGGATATTGTTGTGATGGACACGTGGCACATTCCTTTACTGACTGTATCATAGAAGTGATGATATCATGGGATTCACCACTCCACGTGACACATAATTAACCACTCAGCTTGCAAGATCATACCTTACTCTTCCAGAATCCCCTATTTTTGAGAAATAAGATGGCATTTCTTCAAAGAAACCCCAGTGCTCAGCAGAAATTGTTTATTTAATACATTTTTAAATAATTTTACCAAGAAGGTCCATGAGAGGAAATGACTTGTTTCCATGGACATCTGGAGGAGGGGGAGGGATAAGGCATACAGTACTACAGCACTACAAAATTATATAGTAGATTCAACAATTTGAGTCAATACACATTTACTGTTTGGATTAACATGGACATATAAAAGAAAAAAATCACAGTCACCGACAAACTGCTTTCCCACCCTTAAGGACAAGTCTCAGCAAGAAGTCAGATGAACTTGTTTTAAACTGTAGGGCAACGAATGTTATTTCCATCTGTTTGAATCGATGTTGTAATTACAGGGCACCTGTAGGGGGCTCAGCCATCATGATTCTTCTTATTTAAAAGGAAGCTGGATTGAAATAGTCCGGAGGATCTCTCTTACACATCCTCTGGCCCTGCCCCCACCTTAGTCATTGCCGGGAGGGAATACACAAATGCTGCCATGAAGTAGTGAGAATATAATATCAGAGTTGAGCCGGAGTTGACATTTTGAGCGACCCATAAAAGACTGCAGTTGGCTAGTAGCAGCCAGTATAGAGGCAAAACACCTCCTCTTGCAGAAATGGAGGTTGAGCACTTTCCCCTTCATTGACAAGGTGGAAACAAGCCTTAGGTATGCCAGTAGCACAAGAAAGAATGAGTCACCTATCTTATGGGAAAAGTGATGTTTACCTAACACTATGGGCACCCTACCTTAACGTGTCCATTGATAACACAAAGTCATTTGTTTTTACAGTACTTACCCCTCTGAATATCCCTAAGTATGTGAGATTCATCCAGGGGTGCTAAGGGAACTCAAGGAGGAGCTTGTTGCACCACAGGCATCCTTATTCAACATATCACTGGAAACAGGAGAGGTTCCAGGGGATTGGAGGGGAGCTGATGTACTTCTGCTGCATAAAGCGGCAGCAGGGAGGAGGCTAGCAACTATAGACTGGTCAGTCACACCTCAGTGCTGGGGAAATGAATGGAAACCCTGTTAAAAGAAAGGTTTATTTATTTATTTATTTGCTTTTGGTTACCGGGTAAGCACACTAGACAACCAAGTGCCTATTTTCAGGTGCGACCCGGGAGATTACAAGGTACATTCAAGAACATCAGGCAAAAACAGGGTCAATACAAGTATGTCAGGTGTTTACATTACAAGCAGAAGGTAGATAACAGCATGGTTCAAGTATGGAAGGCAGCAGTCATCATACCGAGGCAGCAAAGCCCTAAAGGATAAGGGTAGCAGGTAGAACGAGTGGTCACAATTTGGATTAGAGAGACCTAGGAAAAACATGAAGATAGAACAGTACATGTACACAAGTTATGAGTAGTTGGGCCAAAAGGACCCAATTCAATCAATACTTCTAGTAGCTGTGCGCTCACCAGTGGATAAGGTGCTTACAGTAACAGGAGGCCCGTCACCTAGGCAGTCGAGTTAGGTAACGACTCAGCCAGCCAGAGTGGAATGGGTCAAAGGGGGGTAGTTAAGCGCAGAGGCAGGAAGAGACTGATTTGAGGAAGCCCCAAAGGGAGGCTTTAAAGCAAGGATGGGAGGTGGAGGAGCGAGTGCTTGCTGGAAGGGAGTTCCACAACCTGGGAGCGTATGTGGTGAAGGCCCGATCACCCATTTGGGTGTGAGTTTTTGGAACCAGGAGGACATGAGAATCACTGGAGCTTAAGTGGTAGGAGGGAGCTGCAGGTAAGAGGGATGTGGCGAGAGCAGAAGGGGTGGCAGTTCTGACAACATTGTCGATGAAGTTGCCTAAAACAAAGGTGCAGTGCTTTTCCGGTGGGAGCCACTCAAGCCGGGAGTAAAGCTCACAGCAGTGGGTGAGGCAAGGAGCTGAGAGTGCAAAGTGACATACACTATTGTATGCCGTGTCCTATTTTGAGAGACTGGTTTTAGTGACGTGGGCAAAGGAGGCAAGTCCATAGCAGAGCGTGGGTAGGAGGACCCCCCTGGCTAGGGCAAGATGGGCAGCCGGGGTGAGACAGCTTTTTGCTCTGTATTGAAGGCCCAACTTACAGTTCAAGGCTTTGCATGTGTTGCGAATGTGAAGAGTGAAGTCCAGTTGTGGGTCAAGAGTCACCCCCAGGTACTTGACAGAATCCGCGACTAGTAGGAGGGACCCAGCGGCACCTGAGATCTTTAGAGGGTCAGGGACGGCCTTTGTCTTGGCTGTGGAGCCAAAGAGAATGGTCTGAATCTTCTGCAGGTTGATAGTGAGCTTGTGGGCCTTTAGCCAGGTTTGGATTAGCTCAAAGTCAGAATTTAGCTTGGCGTTGATGACAGAGGTGTCCGGGGAGCTGGTCAGGTTGACGAGGTCATCTGCGTACAGGATGGCTTGCCCATGAGCTGGGGCCGAGGGCAGCTCATTTACAAAGAGGGAAAATAGGAGTGGCCCAAGGACAGAGCCATGGGGGACCCCACAGTTAACCAGAGAGGGCTCAGACAGGGCCTTGTTGAATTTGTTGTATTGCTGTCTGCCCGAGAGGTAGTTAGTGATCCATGCATGGGTGGTGGAGGAGGAGAAGCCAAGGGACCAGAGAGAGAGGAGCTCAGTAGTGAGTGATCAACCCGGTCAAAGGCTTTTGAGAGATCCACGAAGATGGCTCCGGTCAGTTTACTTTGATCAGCAGCAGACCTGATCTCAGAGGTGACCACGGCTAGGGCAGTGGAGGTGCTGTGCCTTTTTCTGAAGCCATGTTGTTCTGGGAAGAGTAGATCGTGGATCTGTAGGTAGTGGGTGAGCTGTAAGGCAACCACCTTTTCAAGAAACTTGCTGATCACTGACAGGATCGCTATTGGGCGATAGTTCTTGAGATCTTTAAGGTTGCCTTGTTTGGGAACAGGGATGACCTTAGCTACTTTCCAGATGTCCGGGATGATACCCGAGGTTAGCGATATGTTGAAAATGTGAGTGATGGGCCAGGCTAGGAGAGATGCCCCTAGACTGAGTAGTTTGGGCTCAAGGCAGTCATGCCCTGCACCAGTGTGAGGGGAGAGACCAGCAAGGAGCTTCTGGGTCTCCTTGACAGAGATGACCTTGAGGTAGAAGGGGGGTCAGGGGGGTTCCCCCTGGGGAGTGTCCTGCCCTTGAGGTCAGGGAACTGGTAGAGAAGAGTGGGCAGGTGAGAGAATTGTGTGGGGATTGTTGCAGTTTACCCCGCCAATGTGCATATCAGTGACCTGGGCTCTGGCGGACCCTCCAACCATGTTTTTGATGTTCTGCCAGAAGCTCCTTGGGTTTCTGGCTGAGGAGAGTAGGGCAGATTGACAGAACTCACTCTTGGCAGAGTGGATGGCTCTTTAGCATGAGTTCCTCAGCTGTCTGTACTCAAGGAGGTCTGTACTGGAGATGGAGGCCTTGTATCTCACCCAGCATTTGTCCCTTTGCTTCACAAGGGAAAATAGGCCGCCATGGAGCCACTTTGTGACAATGCCCCTCACCCTCCTTTTAGTGAGGGGAGCATGCTTGTTTTGCAGGGGAGTAATGACAGCGAGAGAGTTGTCAAGGGCCCCTGAGGGGTCTTTTGTGGCAGTGACCTGGGACCAGTCTGTTTGTCGCAGGTCAGCAAGGTAGTCTCCAATGTTAAGTTTGGAGTAGTCCCTCATCTGGATCACTTTACAGGGGATTTTGGGAGGGGAGATACCCTATATACAGTAGGTGGGAAAGTGATCCGAGATAACATCAGGGAGAATACCACAGGGACAATTCTATCCGGTCTGTTGCTCAGCACCCAGTCAATGAGAGATCCATTTTCTCCACGTGAGGAGAGCCTTGTGAGTTCAGTGATGAGTTGGCTGAGGGTGAGACCAACCAGCAGTGGCTCATATTGCTGGACGTCGTGGCCCATCCAGTTTAGGTTGAAGTCACCTAGGACTATTAACTCATTTGAGCCAACCATGGCACTGAGGCTGTCAAGGAGGAAGGAGAGCCCTAGCACTCCACCCTTAGGAGGATTGTAGGCACAGATCAGGTGAACCTTTTTGGTGTTGCCTAGCAGTAGAAGGGCATACAAGAACTCACAAGTAGGGGATGAGTGTAGGGTGTGTCCTATGACAGATACGTTTAAGTGCATCTTATAGTATAGGAGAACCCACCCCCTCGCTTGTTCCCTACTCTGTCTTGTCTAACAAGGTTGTAGCCCGGGAGGGCACATGCAGAGTCTGGGATGTGGGGCTTCAGACAGATTTCTGAGACCACCAAAATATCAGGGTTGTAATGTGCCACCCAGGCTGTTAGCTCTGCTAGGTTAGGTAGCAGGCTACGTACGTTCAGGTGTGCCAATTACATGCCTTTGGCAGATAGCCAGGTGGGGGGGGCTTCAGAGAGGGCCTGGCAGCCAGGGGACCAGGGTTTTGGGTTGAGGCCCCAGCTAGTCTGTGAGGAACAGAGCAACCATTCAGAGGTGGCATCCTGTATGGCCACGGGGGGGGGGTGAGCCCGAGAGTGGATCTGATCTGTGGCAGTGCCCTAGCACAAGGTATTGGGGGGTGATTAGGGAACGCTGCCCTTGATCAATCTTCCCCTGAGCTACGAAACAGGCCCAGGCAGCCCAGGAAGGTGATCAGTGGATAATAGGTTACGTCACTCTGGGCCAGGAAGCCCTAGTTGATTAACTAGCTCTAATTTTACTAGCTAGCTCAAATTTTATAAAACAGTAGGTTGCTGTATTTGGCTCCAGAGTTACTAGACATGCACTGGTGGATTAATCAGCTCTAATTGAATAAACAATAGGTTGCTGTTTCTGGGTCCAGAATTGCTAGACATGCACAGGTGAATTAACTAGCTCTAACTGCATAAACAAAGGGTTTCTGTTTCTGGCTCCAAAAATATTAAACATGCACAGGTTGATCAGACAGTATGCAGTTATTACTAGCTCAGGTAAAACAGGGTAAAGCTTCACATGCACATTTGATAGCGTACATTGTCCAGTAGCATGGCACTGAGCCAACGGAGGTAGAGAATGCAATAGGCACATCCGGGCTAGTGGGAGGGGCTAGCAAGCATTTAACTGGACCAGGGAACAGGGTAGGTGGGCGGGAAATTTTCACCCTCCTGAGCCGCTGGAGAGAAGCCCCCGTCGCCAATCCACCGATACAGGAGAGTGGATTTTGAAATGTCCCTGTGTTTTCTTTAGTCTCTCTCACTTTCCAGGGGAGGACCACCCAGCGGCAGCAACCAGCTGGTGCCTCAGACCCCGGGTCCGAATTCCATCATAAAGCAGTCCGTTGCAGGAGGGGGAAACCACTGTAGAAGGGTCTCCCTCACCTCCCCAGGTCCCTCGCTGTTGGCAGGAATGAGCCACGGGACTCAGGAAACAGCCTTAAGACAGCTGAGCGAACGTCACGGCGGCAGAGGAGCCAATTGGGTGCCGGTGCTGTTTTTTGAATTTGGCACCTAAGCTCCTCTGCCACAGCTGTCTGGTGCAGCACAGTAGGAGAGCCCCACGAAAGTCCCAAAAATGTCACCTTCCTCAGCTGTGGGAGAGAAGCCCCCGTCGCCAATCCGCCTATGTAGGAGAGCGGATTTTGAAATGTCCCTGTGTTTTCTTTAGTCTCTCTTGCTTTCCAGGGGAAAGTGGAATATCTTGAATCCTGTGGAGTTCCAAAACCAAAGACAGCATGGATTCATGAGGGTGAGGACATGCCAGACAAATTTGATAGATATCTTCGGCTGGGTGATCAGAGAAATAGATCAGGGAAGGGCAGTGGATGTGACCTTTTTGGACTTCAGCAAAGCCTTTGACACTGTACCACATAGGAGATTGTTAAAGAAACTGGAAAGTCTAGGAGTAGGAGCCAGAGTTGTTAACTGGGTAGAAAACTGGTTGATGGATAGATAGCAGAGGGTGGTGGCAAATGGCTCTCACTCTAATGAGGGGAGAGTGACCAGCGGGGTGCCACAGGGTTCAGTATTGGGACCAGTCCTGTTCCATATCTTCATAAGTGGTATCACAGATGGACTAGAAGGGAAGGAATGCCATTTTGCAGACGGCACTAAGATCTGCAATAGGGTGGATACTCAGGAGGAGGTGGAGAAAATGAGAAAGGACCTTAGAAAACTTGAAGAGCAGTCAAGGTTATGGCAGCTGGAGGTGATATTGTCACTGGTTAGATAATTGGTGAGACCGCACCTGAATATTTTGTACAGTTCTGGAGGCCGCATCCAGAAAAGTCAGACAGGGTAGGGACAGTCTAGAGGAGGGCAACTAAAATGGTACATGGATTGCATGAGAAAATGTGCAATGAGAGACTGAAAGATTGCAATATGTATACCCTAGAGGAGAGGAGGGAGAAAGGAGACACAGGGAGACAGGAGGCATGATAGAGACTTACAAGTACCTCACAGGAGTGAATAGGGTACAGAATGAGGCCTGTTTCAAATGAAAAAGTGCAACAGAACAAGAGGGTGTGCAATGAAGCTAGAAGGAGGGAAATTTAAGAGGGATGCAAGGAAATATTACTACGCTGAAAGAGTGGTGGACGCCTGGAACAGTCTGCCACAAGAGGTAGTAGGCGCAAAAACTGTTGAGGGGGTTTCAGATATGCAAGGGATAGACATAGGGGAATGGCAGTGAAAAAAAAAGGGTGGGAGAAGGGTCACCGAAAGCCAGTTAGGGTCTGCTGGGACAGAAAAAAGCAGGAAAAAAACTGGGCAGACTGGGTGGGCCAAGTGATCCCTTTCTACCAACAAATTCTGTGTTTCTATGTATGCAGTTCACAATAGATTACTGGATAAAGGCAGAAATGACATATGACCTAGTTACTTGGTTAACCTGTTTATAATAAAAGTTAATTAATCCTTTTCACAGTACTTTGAATGTAATGTAGTGCACTGTGCAAACCCACATTATACGTGCATGTCTGTATTTTATCAATGTGAACTTGTTAATAAAGGATTTAACTGCAAATAAAAGGAAGCTCGAATGCATCCACCTCGATGACCCAGCGGCACCGCGATAGACTGCCATGCTGGTGACCTGAGTTTGGAAATGAGTTTGTGAAACCTAGTCAGGAGGATGGCCACACTGTATCAGCTGTTGCTTTTAGTTCAGGGAGGGTCAGCAAGGGGAGACCAGTGTTGCAACGACCCCTGCTGTGGGCCAAGGGAGCTTGCTCCCTCTGCAAGATATGCGCTGTATGCATTCGAGGCCACTAGGAAGACTCCAGCCCACACTGTGGTTGGAGGGAAAGGAGGAAAAGGAAAAAAACATAAGCTTTCTACATGGTGGCATGCGGTTCTGGAAGCCTTCAGGTGGCAAACTTGTGGGTTGCCACCAGATCCTAGTCCACATATAGGGGGTGCGTTTGGGAGAGGACAGCCATCTCCCAGGATTTCCTGTCATGGAGGAAAAGCCATAAGGGACATCGGAACCGGCCGGTAAAACCGGGGTGAGCAAGGTAACAGGCCTGGTCAGGCTTGTCCCTGGATATGCTTATATCCCTGGACACAGACACATTCCTGGACATGGTTATATCCCTGGAAATGGTTATATCCCTGAACATGGTTACATCCCTGGAAATGGTTATATCCCTGAACATGGTTATATCCATGGCTACAGATATATCCCTGGAGAAGGTTATCTCCCTGGACATGGTTATACCTCTTGACATGGTTATACCTTTGGACATGGTTATATCCCTGACCAGTTAAATCCCTTGACATGGTTATGTCCCTGGCCACGGATATACCCCATGACATGGTTATATCCCTAGCCACTGTTATACCCCTGGACGTGGTTATATCCCTGGACATGGTTATATCCCTGAACATGGTTATATCCCAGGCCACGGTTATACCCATGGCCATGGTTATATCCCTGGACATGGTTATATCATTATCATCATCATCATTTTATTTTTTAAAAGCGCCCTTCTAGAGCTCAGGGCGCCTTTACAATTAAAACACCACGTACATATGCAATATATATAGACTCATAACTTTAACATAGTTAAAATATTCATAAAATCATTACATACCATTTTAGCTCTTATTATTGACTGTCTAGTAAAATACCTTCTTATTATAGCCCAGAAAAGGCTTGGTTAAATAGGTGTGTTTTTAGGGATACTTTAAAACCCTCCATGGTCAGGCTATCTCGTATCCGACGAGGTAGAGAATTCCACAGGGTTGGAGCCATAAAAGCAAATGCTCTACCTCCAGATGTCTGCTAACGGACCCTGGGAATCTCTAGCAATCCCTCATCGGAGGATCGGAGTGGGTGGGAGGGGCAGTAAGGAATCAGGAGATCTTGCAGGTACTGTGATCCCTGGTCGTGTAGGGCTTTATAGGTCATTAATGCGACCTTGAAGGTTATCCGCCACTGTACTGGCATCCAGTGCAGTTCACGCAGCACAGGTGTTATGTGCCTGGATCTAGGGTCTCCAGTCAACAACCTGGCCATCGCATTCTACACCAGCTGCAAGCGGCGGATGTCAACTCCCGGAAGCCCCAAGTAGAGAACATTACAGTAATCAAGACAGGTGGTAACAAAGGCATGGACCAGTGTAGGAAGATCTTCAGCCAGAACCAGGTGTTTCACCCTGGCTATATTACTAAGATGGTAAAAGGAAGATTTGACTATGGCCGACACCTGAGCCTTCAAGGTCAGGCCATCGTTAAAAATCACACCCAGGTTACGCACCTGGTCCGAGACAGTCAGTGGAATCCCTCCCAGCTCTACACCAGAGGGCTGTCCCACCAACGTCCTGGCCGACCTACGATCTGGGTCTACGACTGGCCACAGTTATATCCCTGGACATGGTTATGTCTCTGGACACAGATACATCCCTGGACATGGTTATATCCCTGGAGATGGTTATATCCCTGGCCACAGTTAAATCCCTACACATGGTTATGTCCCTGGCCATGGATCTACCACTGGACATGGTTACATCCCTAGACATGGTTATATTCCTGGACAGGGTTATATCACTGGGCATGGTCATATCCCTGGCCAAGGTTATATCCCTGGACATTGGTTGTATCCCTGGCCAAGATTATATCCCTGGACACGATGATATCCCTGGTCATGGATATATCCCTGGACACAGATATGTCCCTGGACATGGTTATACCCTCGACATGGTTATATCCCTGGCCTTGGATATATCCCTGGACACGGTTATATTCCTGGACGCGGTTATATCCCACAGCTGTATGGACAAAAAAAGGAAGCTGGAACCTGGGCCCAGGAAACCCTTCATTTTCTATAAATCCTGAGCTACACCGCTATATGTGTGTGTGTGGGGGGGGGGGGATCAGAAGGCTCAAACAGTGCACTTAGAATTGTAATTTGTTATGGTCATGCATCGAAGGAACTTTCAGCTTAAAGCACTGTCCCCAGTGGCTGTAGCTGGTTAATTTTAACTAGCACCGAATCAATATTTGATGTGGCTGAGAAAGTACTGCAGGTTACATGGAATCATCTAATTTTCTATGAGTACTTTCAGGGTTGGCAGCCAGACTTTTTCTTTGATTAGAGATTGCTAAGATAGGTGGGTCTGCAGATACCTCCATCCCTTATGGGGGGTTAGGGGTGTTGTCAACTCTAATCCTTAAAGACTCCCAGGCACCACCTTGACTCCCAGGCACCACAGGGAAACTTTAAGAAAATGTGTTCTCTTTCCTTTTGCAGTCACCGGTGCAACAGTACCCAAGGCACCTTCCCCTTGGGTTTCCATAGAGGCAGGGTCAGGCTTTTGTGCAGTATACAGGACAGCCTGCTTCCTCCCAGCGCCTGTTCTCCTCCTTCCACCACAGAGATAGGAAGCGGTTTCAGCACTCTCTGTTGTCTGCATCACTCCCGTGTTCACATGCAGTTTTGGTTACTGGGAAACTGAAATTTTTTCGAGTGTATTCGGCTATATCCCAGTAACGACACCCTGCATGTAAATGGCAGTTTCTCGGAAACCAATGTTGTCCAGTGAATGTGTTACCGGGATAGGGTATCCCGGCAATGCTGCATTTACCAGCTAACTCTGTGCATATAAACGCATTGTGTCAACACTGAAAGACTAGACAGTTTTATACCATCTTATATTATGTACAATAGACTGTATTTTCTGTATTTAAATTTCCCTATAGCTAATTAACTTTGTTCATTAACATGAAAACAAAGTCACTGCCCATTAGATGTTGACTGCTCTGGCTGCTTGCCTACAGCTGACATCATAACAGACACACAGAGTAGCACACACTAAGGAGGGAAAAATCTGACTGCGGTGTGCAAATAGTTTATTGAACCCAATACATAAAGGTGCAGCACAGATCTTGAGCACTTCACGTTTAAGGCGTGACTCTTCGTCAGGGGGTCTTAGATCATCATCCTCTAACCGTGTCATAATTTGCTCTGTGGCGAGGATAATGACATCATAAACTGAGGACTGTGTTGTCAGGAGTAGACAAACCATCAGAGAAGATGAAGCGCAGGGGGACAGTGATGCTGTTTTCAAGTTAGTCTACATAGTTATAGAAGAAGAGGGGAAGCGGATAACAAAAAAAGGTGCCACCAAGCGTTCTCTCTCTGCCTCCTTGTGACACATAAAATGCTCTTCAGCTCCTTCTCAGGGCTCTCCACTAAACCTCTTCGATTACTTGCCGGGCTGTATAATAACCTTTTAGTTCTACCTGTAAGCAATCTAATGATTAAACTCGCCCTCCCAGTCTGAACGGGACAGAAAGTAGAAAGCAGTGCCAACAGTAATCATTCCGTGCATGTCACAGCCCACTTGAGACAGAGGACAATAAAGCTTGAGCTGTAGGGGACCCGGTAATGAATTGATGGATGAACTTGTTCCTTTTGGAAAATGAAATGGAGATGAGGTAACAGCACACTGTAAATACCTGCAGAATCGGAGAGCTAGGAGTGCATCCAGATTGTCTAAGACGCAATCTTTTGTTTCTTAGCCTTGTTCTGGAGGCGGATCTCGGCAGACTCTGAGGGAATAACCTGCACATGATTTATTAGTTAAAAATAAAATGTCAGTTACAAAGCTGGTAAGCGTATGAATTACCAATAACTGCCTTGTTTTTCAGTTCCCTGGGGCAGCTTTTTCAATATTTTTGGCACGGTAATATGGCACTGCATATAGTAATCTCTGCACCGTGGTGTCTTACCATAGTCAGGCTGTCTAGTTATATTATATATTATATATGTGTGCTGCATAATTAATTTTTCTTCAGTATAATGATTCTGGGGATCAGTAGCACTGCTGAAGGCACTTTTGGCATATTGTATAAATTACTCATAAGGGCGCATGCAGTTTAGTTTACCTGCGGTGTCGTAAATTACAGATATGGGTACATTAATAACACAATGTAAGAACCATAAAAGGGGGCTGTGTCAAGATGTGCGGACTCATACTGGCCCACCAGGAAACCTGGAAATTTCCAGGTGGCCCCCCATTTGAGTAACTAGCTACCTTCTAAACTCTGAAAGTCTTTGTATTTATCATCTATTTCTAATTAAATGGGTATTTTGGGCATTGCAAGCAAATGTAGAATGAAAACACAGAGCTAGTGCATCAAACGGAAGTGTAATACTTATATGAGTATGTCACCCTGGGCCCTACCATACTGATTTTCCAGATGGGCCCCTGTATCATCTTTCCAGGTGGGCTCCCTGTACTCCAGTCCAACCCTGAACACGTGGGCTGCAAACATGGGAATATAGCAACATAGGAAACGCTAGACAAGAAAAAGACCATGGGCCCAATATTGGAAAGTTAGTGTGGGCATTAAGGGGTGTTTGCTTGCGCTAACCCGGTTTTGAGCCCAATTTGTAGGTGGGGTCTGTATTCAGAGACCCCCACAGCATGGGCAAAACCCATTAGTGCTCGAGTGCCAACATATCACTATGTCCCTGCAAATGACAGGGTCGCCCCCTGCATACTGTATGAGTGCAGCGACATATTCCATGGTTTGCACCAGCAGTAAATGCCACCCAAACAAGTGCTATTTACTGCCTTTGCAAACCCTGACTTAATAGGGTGCAAGGCCCTGGTGGCGGGCAGCAGTACTGCAGCTGCCCACCAACCCAATCCCCAAACTTCAGCCCATTGAATCAGTGGATGCCCTGTTGTACAGTGGCACTCCTGCCTGCCAATCACCCATCCCTGTTTCTGTAGTGTATCCCCGGTGTCTAGTGGTGACCCCCACCCTTCCATCACCCATCCCTGTATTGGGTGTAATTACCTTTCTGGCTAGTGGCACCCCCTATTCTCTGATCACCCATCCCTACAGTTGTAGTATTTTTCCAGGTGTCCAGTGGCACCCCACTGCCCACTAATCACCCATCCTGGTACTTGTAGTGTGTTTGCTGGTGTCCAGCCGCACCCCCACCCTCTGAGCCCCTGTCCCTGTAAGTGTAGTGATTTCCCAGTGTCCAGTGCTACTCCCCCACCCTCTAATCCTTGTCCCGGTCAAGCTAGTGTTGATCATGATGTCTAGTGGCACCTCCACCCTCTGAAGCCCCAGCCCAACATGCTTAGTTGGTCTCTGGTGCCTAGTGATACCCCCATCCGCCAAGCACCCATACTGGTGCCACCCGGTCTCCCTGCTGTCTAGCGGCCCTTGCCTGCACCACCCATACTGAGCACACCACCCAGCCAAACACCTGTACCTGTCCGTCAGTAGGGTGCCATGCTGAGGGTCCGATATGGCAACCGGCACAGCCCTCCTCTCATGTCTTCAGCTGGCTGCAGTATGAGATGACAGGGAGTGCGCCAACAGTATACATGCTCCCTGTCATCCCATACAGCGGCCAACTGAACAGGTGAGAGGAAGGCTGTGCTGGTCACTGTATTGGACCCTCCACATGATGCCATCTACATAGGCATGGGGTGATTGGCTGAGTGGTGTGCTCGGTGTGGGGAAGGGCTGCTAGCCACCAGGAACTCCGGTTGGCAGTGGGACAGGTGCTTGGTGGGGGGGGGGTACCACTAGACACCACTAAGCCCGTCGGGCTGGGGGATCAGAGGGTGGGGTGCCACCATATGCCAAGGTGGACACTAACTATACCAGGACAAGGAGCGGGGGCCACTGGACACTGGGAAATCACTGTACTGAGAGGGATTGGGGCTCGGAGGGCAGGGTACCACTAGACACCAGGGAAAACACTACAGTTGCAGGAATGAGTGATCAGAAGGTGGGGGGTGCCACTAGCCAGCAGGGAAATTACGACCAATATGGGGACAGGTACTTGGAGAATGGGGGCTGCCACTAGACACCAGGAAAACACTGTGGCTATAGGGATGGGTGTTCTGAGGATGGGGGAGTACCATTAGACACCGGTGACTCACTTTGCATGTCAGGCTGGGGAACCGGAGGGTGGCAGGGGTCCTTAAACACCAAGGCACACATATGTTATACAAGGACAGGTGATCGGGGCCAGGGGGTGCAACTAGACACCAGGGAAAATTAGTGTTATACTGGGATGGGTGATCAGAAGGTGTGTGTGTGTGTGGGGAGGGTACTAAACACCAGGGAGTACATTGAAATTGTGGGGTTGGGTGTTTAGGGTGTGGGGGGGCCTCTCGCCACCATGCCTGATGTAGTGGCTAGCCACAGGAGGGGCACAAACCTGCAACAGCTTCCCATACAAATGAGCCCATAACGGGCATGCATATGGCCACTTAGTGCCTTGCATGCCCAACAGCCTTATTTGCTTATTGTGGCTGAATGTCGCACCACGGCTCCTGGTGCTGTCTGATATGGGGGCCCATGTTCCCTATGGGCTGCACATAGCCTAGGTCCCTGTCAGAGCAGCGCTACTTCACTTAGCGCTGCACTGCCATGGCCCCATATTCAGTCTGATAGCACTGTGCACTAGCTAACTGAGTATGGCAGCCTCTGGGTCAGGCACAAGTGCAAGCGTAGCACAAACCGTTGTGCTCCAAATTTGCACATATTTGAATATCTGGTCCCATGTGTATGCTGTGTTTGTTGCCTGGCTCACCCAGGTTCCACCGATGTCCCTGCAGACAGAAAATGTCCCGCCCTGATCCGCATTCCATGTGTGTCTACTGCCTGGGCCATGCACATGACCCTCAGGCCTGCGATCTCTGCCGTGCCTTCCATCCTCAAGTGCTGGACAATCGCCTTGCACGTCTACAACTGGGACGACCGGAAAAACAGCACCCACCGGTCAAATCTAGGGATGCCCATCGTGTGGTCTCTGTGGCTGTGGGATCCGCTGACCAACTGGAGCAGATGAAAGCCTTTGAGGAGGCAGCTCGTGCCGCCAAACAATCCTCTTCATTGTCAGATTTTGTTCCGCTCAAACTGGGCACCTCATTCTCTGGTTTCTTCAAAGAGATGTGCCAGTCTCCCTACTAGAGGGAAGGGCCCGTCGGGTTTGCACACCTCCCAGTCCCATAAAAATGACAGAGAGTTGAGAGAAGAATCTTCTCATCAATGCTCTTGGGACAGAGAGAGATCTCAGTCACAGGAGTCTCCTATCTTGACTTTGGTTGAAATTGCGGCCTCAGCTGCTGGCTTTACGGTACCACCATCAGGCCAGACAGCTCAGATGTGGGACGATGACCAGGTCGAAATTATCATCAACCCCATCGACTCGATGTCAACTGATAAGGCCGACAATTCCTTGTTTAGGATTCTGGTTCTATCGACCGAGGAGACCCAGCTAGCTGGTGCTTCACCCTTGGTCATGGTCCCTGATCTGGAGGAGCCTCAGTTCTCTCCGGCTCCTTCTGAGAAGCCCCGTCAGTCCCCCTGATGGTCGTCTTCTAGATCTTGGTCCCCCTCAACTGATAGATCAAGGAAATCACACAAGTGGCGCTCCAAGAAGCAGCGATGCCGTCATTCATCCTTGTCCTCCTCAGGTGAGGAGAAGCTTCAATGCAAGTTGTGTCGTCACTATGAGGATCTCATGTGGCAACAGCTAATGATCACTGGTCCGAAGTTGACCCTGGCTTCCACTGCAGCTGTCACCTGGCTATCACCCTGTAGGCCGATGCCTACTACTCCGGAGCCAGTCGACACCGTTCCTCCATCTGTGGAGCTGATGAAGACCCTCCCGGCTCGGCCAAAGTTGGCCTCTCCACCTGTCCTGGTGGAGCCTCCACCTAAGCAGCTTTCCTCACGGGCTCCTGCTAAGGAGTCTCGACCCGATCAGGGTCTCCCACGCAGGCTGTCAGTCACCCTCACTCCTAACCATCCGTGACGGTCAAGAGTGACTCAGGTGGTCCGGCACTTTACCCGGACTCAGGGTCTGAGGAGTTGGACCATCATTCTCATCCCTGTGATGACGACTCAATGAGTCTGTCTACAGAGGAGGATCTCACGTCCTTCATGGGCATCCTCCATCTCAACTCCAAATCAACAGGGATGCCGTTAGAGCCCTTAGAAAAACGGGCTGACTACCTCTTGATTGACATCCTCAGAAAAGGGGATTCCCTATCTGAGGCCTTCCCAGTGGCCGAGGCCATAGTTGGTCCAGCTCTGGAGCTTTGGCAGCACCCAGCTTCATGCCCTGCACCTTCTGCTTGTATGGCCTGCAAATACGCGGTTCCTGTCAGCACCCCTTCAGGGGGTTTACACAGCATCCCTCAGCCGAAGGATTGGTGACCGAATCTGTGTTCTGGCGCTCAGGCAATTCGGGAGACATGAATAGACCTCTGGATAAAGAGTCCAAAAAATTGGACCATACAGCCAGAAAGGTCTATGCTGTATCCTTGCTCGGTCTCCAACAGACAAATTCAGCTGTTATTATGACACACTTTTCCCATGCCCTCTTGGGCTCCCTAGATGAGATGCTTCCACATCTCCCCATGAACCTTCAGACCACAGTCAAGCGGGTTCATGATCAGGGCTGGGCTGTTGTTAAACAGCAACTCCAGACAGCCTTGGATAGCGGGGATTCTTGTGCCTGATCAATAGCAGCTGCAGTTGCCATGTGCCGCAGGGCCTGGCTGAGGGTCTTGACCTTTATGGCAGACACCCAGCACAAACTGGCAGACGTTTCCTTCTTGTGTACTGACTTGTTCTGCCTAGGAGTTGATGGTCACCTTCAATGTATCGAGAAGTCCAAAACCACTTTGGACTCTGTTACTTCCACCCAAAAAGAACCCCAGGGTTCTAGGGCATCACAGAAGAAGAAGAAGAAGCCCTTTTGACCTTCTTCCCCTGCAGCCAAGCAGCCCCAGTATCAAGCTAGGCAGCAACAGCAGCAGGCTCAGTCTTGGCGCCCTTGGTTCAAGCCTGGGGCTTTGGTGAACCGTAAGCCCGGAGGTAGAGGCTCTGGTGGCTCCACTGCCGGCTCTTCATCCTCCAAGCCTATGCAGTGATGGGATGGGGGCAGCCAACCCTATACCTGCCACAACCACTCTGGGTCCTCCCGTGGGGGGCTGGCTCTGCCACTTCCTTACCACCTGGTCCGCTGTCACATTGGACAGGTGAGTTCTGGAGGTGGTCGGCCAGGGTCTACCTCTGGAATTCGAGCAGTACCCTGTAAGCCGAGCCCATGCCCCATGGGAGGAAAAGGTATCCGCCCATACTCGGTCAGCTCTCAGAGACAACATTGCCCACCTTTTCCACAAGAAAGTAGTGGTCAGAGTTGCGGACCCACCAGTCAACCCAGGGTTCGTTTCCAGCAACTTTGTGGTCCTGAAATGGACGGGGGGGTGGCACCCTATTCTAGATCTGCATGACCTGAATCAGTTTCTCAGATCGCAGACACTTTGGATGGTAACTCTGTTCCAGATCATACCATCCCTTGAGCAGAACATGTGGTTCTGCTCACTGGATCTTCAGGACACGTTCTTTCATGTCCCAATCTGTCCATCCCACCGAAGTTTCCTCCACTTCAGGGTGGAGGGAACCCTCTACGAGTTCCAAGCCATGCCATTCAGCCTGTCATCAGTCCCCAGGGTCTTCACTAAATGCATAGCAGTGGTGGTGGCCCATCTTTGGCATTGAGGGGTCAGAATGTACCCCTATTTCAATGATTGGCTTATAGCGGGTCCCTCCAGACTTGAGGTGGAGAACGCCAGAGATCTGGCTCTCGAAATCTGCCTCAGCCTTGGCCTCCTAGTCAATGAGGCCAAGTTGGAACTAATGCCCTCACAGGTGATTTGCTTCACTGGGGCAAAGCTTGACTCTTGCCAAGCCATAGCCAGGCTCCCAGTGGACAGGGCGGAGGTTCTCTCCTCCTTGGCCCGGTCATTTCTGGTTGGGCAATTATACCCTGCCCGGGACTTCCTGTGACTTCTGGTTACGTGGCGGCCTGCACCACCATGGTCTGATGGGCCTGGAGGCATATGCGCCCCCTTCAGTGGGAGCTGGCCAGCCAGTGGTCCCAGAGGCATGGTCTTTTTAACCAGCTGGTCACTGTGACCCAGAACATGTCGGATGCCGTCCAGTGGTAGACCATCCGGAAACATTTGAAGGAAAGGATCCCATTTGTCTGCCACGAGCTGACAGTCGTCCTCATGACTGATGCCTCTCTCATGGGCTGGGGTGCCCACATGGGGAATCACAGAGTCCACGGGCCCTGGACCCCCAAGGAATCCCAATGCCATATCAACCTGCTGGAGCTTTGAGCAGTTCGGCTTGTTCTGGCTGCATTCACTCCATTCCTTCGGTGGTCAAGTGGTTCAAGTCCAGATGGTCAACACCACGACCATGTACTACCTCAACAAACAGGGTGAGATGCACTCTTGGCCTCTGTGCAGGGAAGTGCTCCACATCTGGACCCTCATGAGTCAACTGGAGGCAGATCTCCTAGGCATCCATTGGCAGGAGCCTCGAATCAGCTGGTGGACACCCTCAGCCGTATGAGCAAGGCATCCCACAAGTGAACTCTCTATCCAGAGGTAGCTCACAGCCTGTTCTCCCAGTGGGGCACCCCTCAGGTGGACCTGTTCACCTCCAGGGAGAACACCAAGCTGAGGCTGTTTCATGCCCACCCCCCTCAGCAGGGCTTGCTGCAGGGAGATGCCTTCTCGAGGTTGTGGACCCCAGACCTCTTCAGTGCCTCCCCTCTACTTCCCTTGGTCCACAAGGTGCACCTCAAGGTCAGGAGGGACAAGGCAAGGATGATCATGGTAACCCCAGACTGGCCCCACCAGTTCTGGCATCCTGATCTCCTCAGCCTCAGCACCAGGCTCCCGAGGCATCTTCCAGTATGCCCGGACCTGATCTCCATCAATCAGGGGAAGGTATTCCATCCCGACCTTCAATCCTTGCACCTGACAGCCTGGTTTCTGAGCGACTAGAGTTCCAGGTTTTGGGTCTTTCTGACGACGTGCTCACTGTAGTTGAGGCATCTAGGAAGGAGTCGACCAGGAGGTGCTATGCCTTCAAATGGAAGAGATTCTCCATTTGGTGTCAGGGTAAGGGCCTGGACCCTTCATCTTGTCCAGTGGCTAGCATCCTCGACTACCTTTTGGTCTCTTTCCAAAGTAGGTCTTCGGTCTACGACCCTTAAAGTGCACCTGGCAGCCATCTCCACTTACCGGGCGCAGGCCAGTCAGTAGATGGTGGCACAGGAAAAGGTGGCCTGACATTTCTTTAAAGCCCTTGACCACATACCCCCTCTGGTGTGTGAACCTCCATGGGATTTACTGCTGGTTTTGGCAAAGCTCATGGACAAGCCTATCCCTATGCAGGATATCTGCAGGACTTCTACCTGGAAGTCAGCAGACACCTTTATTACCCATTACCACATCGACCTAGAGTCATGCTGGGATGCTGGTTTTGGGGCCTCTGTTCTCCAATCTCTGTTCCCTAAGTAGGGGTGTGCACCTTGCCTCCCTCATCCTGGAGAACTGCTAGGAGTCTGCCAACAAGTGTGGATAAGAACAACATATCCACATCCCTAGAAACACAGGTTACTCATCTGTAACAGTAGTTCTAGGAGTGGTATATGTTGTTCATGCACACTGACCCACCCGACCTCCCCGGCTTCGATACACAACCTCTGCTTTCAGTGGGCAAGACCTGGCATCATACGGCAGAGCCGAGGCATATACCACCCCGGGTGGGTGGGAGGAGCCAGCTTTTATACCTTCCAGCAAGATTTAAAGAGAAAGGGACATTCCAGCAAGTGTGGATGAACAACGTATACCACTCCTAGAACTACTGTAACGGGTGAGTAACCTGTGTTTACCAGGAATGGTCTACTGAGCTGTAACAGCTTGTTTCCAGTGGCATCTGGGGTGAGGTACAATGGGAAAAGCAAGACAATGACCAGAAAACACAGCATTTAAAAACTATGAACATATCATGGGGAATAGGTGTAGCCAGGGTTACATGGGAAATATTACCAGTAAATTGTAGGGGCATGGGTACTATGGGGAGGAATGCTAGTGGAAGAAACCTCTGGAATGCAAGGTCAGGTGATTCATTGTTTCCTCATGGCCACATGTATTTTTCTATAAGGTGTGCCTTTTGTGACCCTCTCCTCCCTGTTAAATGAAAGGCTGCACCCTGTAACGATTCTCTGTCAGGAACTGATCCAACATCAGACCATCCCCCCTGCACTCCTTCCTTTGGGAACTTGTTCCATAGATCTACCACTCACTGGGTGAATAAAAAATGGTTTCTGATATTGTCCCTAACTCTATCCCCCTTCCCCCCAAGCATAGGGAATGCCCTGAACAAGTTAAAAAAGTTTGTTTTCAAAAAAAGCTAAAGGGTGACATTCAATGCATGCTAAAATGAGAAAATAACATTAGACTCGACGATTTGACCATTATGTGTTTTTCAGGAATGATTTAGAAAGAAAATTAGCAAGTGGTTTTTAAAATGTTTAGTGTATGGTGATGCTGTTGTACCATCATTCTGATGTCAGGATGCTGTGGTACCATCGTTCTGATGTCAGGATGCTGTGATACCATTATTTGGATGTCAGGATGCTGTGGTGCCATTGTTCTGATGTCAGGATGCTGTGATACCAATATTTGGATGTCAGGATGCTGTGGTGCCATTGTTCTGATGTCAGGATGCTGTGGTGCCATTGTTCTGATGTCAGGATGCTGTGGTACCATTGTTCTGATGCCAGGGTGCTGTGGTACCATTGTTCTGATGTTAGGATGCTGTGATACCAATATTTGGATGTCAGGATGCTGTGGTACTATTGTTCTGATGTTAGGATGATGTGGTATCCATTGTTCTGATGCCAGGATGCTGTGGTATTATTGTTCTGATGTCAGGATGTTGTGGTATCCATTGTTCTGATGCCAGGATGCTGTGATACCATTATTTGGATGTCAGGATGCTGTGGTACCATTGTTCTGATGTCAGGATGCTGTTGTGCCACTGTTCTGATGTCAGGATGCTGTGGTAACATTATTCTGATGTCAGGATGCTGTTCTACCATTGTTCTGATGTCAGGATGCTGTGGTATCATTGTTATGATGTCAGGACGTTGTTGTACCATTGATATGATGTCAGGATGCTGTTGTGCTACTGTGCTGATGTCATAAAGCTGTGGTACCATCATTCTGATGTCAGGATGCTATGATATCATCACTCTGATGTCAGAATGCTGTAGTACCATTGTTCTGATGTCAGGATGATGTGGTTCCATTGTTCTGATGTTATGCTGTGGTATCATTGTTCTGATGTCAGGATGCTGTTGTGCCATTATTCTGATGTCAGGATGCTGTGGTACCATTGCTCTGATGTCAGGATGTTGTGATACCAATATTTGGATGTCAGGATGCTCTGGTAGCATTGTTATGTTGTCAGGATGCTGTGGTACCATTGTTCTGATGTCAGAATGCTGTGGCACCAATATTTGGATGTCAGGATGCTGTGGTACCATTGAATGCTGTGACACCAATATTTGGATGTCAGGATGCTGTTGTGCAATTATTCTGATGTCAGGATGCTGTGGTGCCATTGTTCTGATGTCAGGATGCTGTGGTACCATTGTTCTGATGTCAGAATGCTGTGATGCTATTGTTCTGATGTCAGAATGCTGTGATGCCATTGTTCTGATGTCAGAATGCTGTGACACCAATATTTGGATGTCAGGATGCTGTGGTATCCATTATTCTGATGTCAGGATGCTGTGGTACCATTGTTCTGATGTCAGGATGTTGTGGTGCCATTGTTCTGATGTCAGGATGCTGTGGTACCATTGTTCTGATGTCAGAATGCTGTGATGCTACTGTTCTGATGTCAGAATGCTGTGATGCTATTGTTCTGATGTCAGAATGCTGTGACACCAATATTTGGATGTCAGGATGCTGTGGTATCCATTGTTCTGATGCCAGGATGCTGTGGTGCCATTGTTCTAATGTCAGGGTGCTGTGGTACCATTGTTCTGATGTCAGAATGCTGTGACACCAATATTTGGATGTCAGGATGCTGTGGTACTATTGTTCTGATGTCAGGATGATGTGGTATCCATTGTTCTGATGTCAGGATGCTGTGGTACCATTGTTCTGATGCCAGGATGCTGTGGTGCCATTATTTGGATGTTAGGATGCTGTGGTACCATTGTTCTGATGTCAGGATGCTGTGATATCATCACTCTGATGTCAGGATGCTGTTATACCATTATTTCGACATCAGAATGCTGTTGTACCATTGGTCTGGTGTCAGGATGCTGTTGTATCATTGTTCTGATGTCAGGACGCTGTGGTAGCACTGTTTGGATGTCAGGATGCTGTGGTACCATCATTCTGATTTCAGGATGTCGTGATACCATTATTTGGATGTCAGAATGTTGTGGTACCATTGTTTGGATGTCAGGATGCTCTGGTAGCATTGTTTTGTTGTCAGGATGCTGTGGTACCTTTGTTCTGTTGTCAGGATGCTGTGGTACCATTGTTCTGATGTCAGGATACTGTGGTACCATAATTCTGATTTCAGGATGCTGTGATACCATTATTTTGATGTCAGAATGTTGTGGTACCATTGTTTGGATGTCAGGATGCTATGATATCATCATTCTGATGTCAGGATGCTGTGATACTATTGTTCTGATGTCAGGATGCTGTGATACCATTGTTCTGATGTCAGGATGCTGTGGTAGCATTGTTCTGTTGTAAGGATGCTGTGGTACCATTGTTCGGATGTCAGGATGCTATGATACCATCATTCTGATGTCAGGATGCTGTGATACTATTGTTCTGATGTCAGGATGCTGTGATACCATTGTTCTGATGTCAGGATGCTGTGGTACCATCATTCTGATGTCAGGATGCTGTGGTACCATCATTCTTTTTTTTATAATTGAAACATTTTTATTTTTATAAAATAGGTGAACAATAACATAGTCATCATGCATCTCAGGAGACAGACACATAAATCCATTAATAGTGCAACATTATCGTTTTGATATCTGCATGAAAGTTAGACTAAGCTGTGAGACAAATAAAACATTGAGTCCATATATTAACAACTGAGGCAGAGCAATCAGCAATTGGTATTTGCTAAATTGTCTTGGTCTAATACATGTCCAAATTGTGTTCATATTCCAGTCCTGAGGCAATCTCTCCTTGATTACCCCCCTTCATTAAAATCCAGTACCATAGAAGCCCCTTAAGCTTCTTGACTATATATATATATATACAGTCCAATCATGGAACAAAGTCCGAGTGGTGCTCAAATTGATAGAAAACCCATTTCCCCCATGTATAATCAAAAGTGTTAAGTCTGTTGTTCACTTTGGCCGAGGAACGTTCCAATTTGTAGACTTCATAGGTTATGTTCCTCCAGTGGTCTTTCTTTGGGATCTTATCTGTGAGGCAAGATCTAGTAATAATTTTTCTGGCTATGACAGTTAATAGTACTACTACTTTGTAGTACAGGCAATTAATTTTTACCCCCTCAGGAGGTGTTGCCGTCAGGACAAAGGTGGGTGTCAACCAATCAGAAACCTCAAAGATTTCTGAGATCTCTTCTATAATCTCCTTCCAGTATCTGTAGAGGAGAGGACAAGACCAAAATATGTGCTCTTTTCCTGCTGGAGCATGTCCACAATTCCTCCAACAATATCCCCGTTCCTGCCCTCCCATATTTGCTTCCACATCTGGGGTCCAGAAAAAACAAATACTGGACTTCCAGGCAAATTCCCTCCAGTAGGTTGTAGGGGTGATTTTTTAATAAGGCATTGCTGCTTTTTGCCAGATAACTTCATCTATTGGAATAGCTAATTCCCTCTCCCACCTTTGCCTTACTGAGTCCAGGTTATCCTTCCTATAATGTCTAATTGCCTTATATAAATTACTAATAATGTGTTCTACTACCTCACCTTTCAAATGTCTTGTGATCAAAGTTGCTAGGTCTGATAGTCCCTTAGCTACTTCCATTAGTGCCTCTTCCATAGGCACCAGATTACTCTTATGTTCTGTATAAGCCGGAAAAGATTCAGGTGGAAGTTAATAAGTAGCTAGCAGATATGCAAAGGAATGGATGCCAAGGGGACCCACCAGCTGGTAAGCATGACGTAAGGAGTATTGTTCCCAATGGTTTAGTGAGCTTACCAAGGAGGGTGGGCAAAAAGTGGTATCATGAGCTATAGCTGTAAGAAAACATGTCTCAGACAGTGACAGAATGTGTCTTATCAGATATAACCATCCTTTAAAAGATGTCCCTGTGAAGGTCAGGAAGTACTTCAGCGGCAAACATCTCGGTGGGTTCCCCAGGATGTAAGAGTGAAAAGGATACAACCCATTAAGTATCACTTCAATGTCTTTCCAGTGTGCATTATATTGGTTTGACAGGTGCAGGAGTATTATACGTATCTGTGCTGCCAAAGCATACTCTCTCCATTTTGGCAGACTGAGACCTCCCTGCATTCTAGGCAATTGCAAAAGGCTAAATTTCACTCGGGGTGTTCTACCCCCCAGATAAATCTAGATGTGAGTTTTTCCGATGAATTGATGTAGGACTCTGAAGGAGTTATAGGTAAGGTTTGGAGAAAGAAAAGCAGGTGGAGCAAAATGTTCTGTTGAATGGCCTTCGCTCGATTAACCATTCCCAAATACAACTGGGTCCACTTAGAGAGGTCCCTAGTTACCTGCTGATTGATCGGTTCCATGTTTACCAGTTCTAAATGTATTAAGTTAAAGGGGATTTTAATGCCCAGATACCGCATTTCTACTCTGTTCCAGCGAAATGAAAATTCGGTTTTCGGTTGTCGAGAGGGTTTGAATGAACAACTGAGTACCTCAGTTTTTGAGCTGTCTATTTTATATCCAGAAAAGTTCACTAAATATATTAAGTTGCTCCCAAACCCCCGGAACAGATGTCTCTGGGGAGGTCAGGGTCAGAAGGACATTGTCTGCGAAAAGAGTGATTTTATACGATCTACCCCCTAAGGGTATTCCTTCAATTTTGGCCTGGGCCCTAATATGGGCTGCTAGGGGTTCTAAATAAAGAGCGAATAATAAAGGGGAGAGGGGGGCAGCCCTGTCTGGTACCTTTAAATAGAGTAAAGGGAGAAGAAAGCGCACCGTCCAATTTAAGATAAGCTATTGGAGAGCTGTATACAGCCTGAATCTGGGAAATAAATTTGTCTGGGAAGGCGAATCGGTGTAATGTAGCCAAAAGAAAGGACCAGTTCACCCTATCGAATGCCTTCTTGGCATCTAATCCCAGGAGGATAAAGGGGTGCGGTTTCTTTACTGTGTACTCCGTGAGTAATAAAACTCAACGGACTGCATCATGTGCCTGACGGTTCTTGACAACTCCTACTTGGTCCTGATCTATCAACTGAGGTAGGAAGGTATTAATCCTATAGGCCAATATCGAAGTGAACAATTTATAATCACAATTACGTTTCTAAATGGGGCGGTAAGAGGGCATTCGAGTGGGGTCCTTTCCTGGTTTAAGAACTGCTGCTATCTCAGCATATCTCCAAGATGGGTGGGGGGACCCCATCCTGTATCTCCGGAATGCTGGGAGAACCACAGGAATTAAGGACTTTTGGAATCTCCTATAAAACTCATTTGGATAGCCATCTGGGCCTGGGACCTTTTGGGTTTTAGCTTGTTTAAGGATGGTTTTAATTTCTTCCCCGGAAATAGGACAGATCAATTCCTTAGCTTTTTGCCGGGTGAGATGGGGAAGGGAAGAGGTCTGGAGGTATGCGTTTACCTGCTGGGGGTAGGATGTAAAGTTTCCGAATACAGATTCTGATAATATTTTGCCATAGTATTTCTAATGACTGTAGGATGCAATAGGAGGCGCTTAGTCTCAGGGTCTAGCATTTTGGTGACCATCACTTGATGTTTTGCCCCCTCAGCCGCCTAGCTACATTCCTAGCTCCCTTGGGACCTCCCTCTCATACTTTAAGCTTCAAATAAAAAAGCTGTTGTTCTATTCTCTGATCCATGAGTTTCGGTAGTTTCTGTCTGGTAATTTGCAGCTGGGGTTTTACCAACACATCTCCCTGATAAAGTCTTTTTTGCAATTCCCTCAGGATTCCCTGTAGTTCTTTTTCTAGGGCCTCCCTGCTTTTCTTTCCATGAGTTGAATAGTGAACTATTTCCCCCTCAGGACATCATAACAGCAGATGTCTCGGAAGAATGGTTTTCCTCAAGGATGCGTGGAATTTGGTCTTCAACCAACTGCAAAAACTCCTGGTCCTGTAAATTCAACCTCCAGAATGCCTGCTTTCTGGGTTTATCAACATCAATTTTTAAAAAGATGGGTGTATGATTTGAGAGTGTGGAAGCTCCTATAGAAACATCTCTAATAGACTCCATGTGTTCAACTGAAGTCAGGAAGTAGTCTAGCCTGGCTGAGGTATTGTTTTTTGGGGAGTAATGTGTACAAGTCCTGGATGAAGGAAAAAAATGCCTCCATGTGTCTATTAACCCCTGTGTAGGGAGGGTCCGTTTCAAATATTTTTGGAGTGGTGAAGCCCTGTGTGTAGAGGGAGCCAAAGTATCCAAATTTAGATTTAAGGTTACATTCAGGTCTCCTCCAATAACACATAGTCCCCGGGCTTAACTTATGAACTGGTCTAGGAATTTCTGAGCTACTTTGGCCGAAGAGTTTGGGGGCAAATAGATTGAAGCTAAGGAGACCTGTGTCGAATAGAGCTAACCTACTACAATAATAAATTTACCCTCTTTATCTATTAGTTGTTTTTGAACTAGGAACTGAACACCATGTGGCACCAAAGTTACTGTGCCTCTCCTCCTTCCCGATACGTGTGAAGAGGCTATAACTGTTTGAAATCCCCATGCTTTTAACTTATCATGCTGTAATTGGGGTAAATGGGTCTCTTGAAGAAGAACTATATCCGGTTTGTTTTGTTTAATAAAATGAAGCAATCGTTTGCACTTTATTTACATTAAATGACATAATGAGCGAAGTGTCACCCATTTTTAATAGAAGGAGGAGGTGCACAATACTGATTGCGATTAAACCCGTACTTTACATTATATAGAGCATACTGTACCCTGCCTAGTTGTCTAAGAGCACTCAGTCTCTTGTCTATCAAAACTGGGATATTATATATACCTATCCCCCGTTTAAAAATTATAGAATAGGAGGTCTCCCAGGAGATTAAGCTCTGATGGTTCTATGCTTCATCCCAGAATGGGGGTTAAATCCAAGGCAATCCTTACCCTGTGCCCCCAATGGGCCACCCTGGCCCAAAAAAAGACAAGTCCCCACCACAGATGATATAACACCATAAAAGTGCCAGTGGAAATATACACACCCCGTAATGTCCTGTTGAGTTGGTGTCCATAGGAATTCAGAGCATTCCCCGCACTCCAGTACTTATTTCAAAAACTGTACATTGAGCCAATGAAAGTAAACCTTACATAAAATCAATGTCTATCTTTAAATCAAGGAGATATAACTGAATAGCTAAGTAGCTAAAACCCCCCATGGAACCTTAACCAGTTCAATAGCAGAGGGCCCCGAATCCATAAATGAGAGTCTCCTCCAGTCTAACGTACAAATAAAACATTTTTGTTGTATAGTTAAGTTCAAACTATAATGTTAAGCAGTCTGAATGCTCCAGGATCCAGCTTCTGCCCCCCCGGGCAAGACCAGGTTATATTAGTCTACTGAGGCGGTGATTTTTATGTTTGCTTGCACGCATGTGCAAGAAACATAGTGCCATCATCCGAGTTTTCGGAGGTGTGGCAGCCCTCTTCCAATTCAGGCAGTGTGTTTGCAGGTGCGGCCGCAGTTCTCCAATGCCTGCTCGAGCTGTCTATGACAGCTCCAAAATGCAGTGGAGTACAGTTGAAGGGGAGCTACGCTTCGGTGAGCAGCGATAAGATATCGCCTGCTCATCGCGGCTCCCCTACACACTACACACACCGCGCCTCGTGCTGCCCTCCCCTTGCCCACACTGTATAGCCGGCAGGGTGCCCAATCCCCTGTCGGCTGTGCTGCACTCCCTCCCAAAAGCCTTCCACATGCCACGCTGGGTGCCCACCCCAGCGTGGCTACATGTATAGCCTGACAGGGGTGCCCAATCCCCCATTGGCTCCACTGTCTCTCCCCCAGAGTACAGGGTGCCACGCTGGGAGCCCACCCCAGTGTGGCAACAGATGCTGTCGCCTCGGGGTGCCCAATCCCCATTGCTCAACTGTCTCCCCAAGCATCCAGGTGCCACGCTGGGAGCCCACCCAGCGTGGCAAAATGTAAGTTATAGCCGACAGGGTGCCCAATCACCTGTCGGCCCAGCCCCCAAACAGCTTTCAGCTGCCACGCTGGGAGCCCACCCCAGCATGGCAAACGTCCTCGTCATCTCAGTGAAAATAAACCTGCAAATAAAAAACTGTCCTCAGAGCTTCTCCCTGCCCCTCCACAACCTGCACCCACCCTCGCACCCTGCCTCCCACACCCCCACCCATACTTACCTCCGGACCTCGCGCGACAATCTTCAGTGGACCGGGAACACGTCTGCACCCTTCAAAGCCGATCGTGAACTGAGGAAATGCCGGTAAGCTATATAATGGGATAGATAGGGTTTTCAACTTTGCTGCATATCTCAGGCATTTTTGGAATTTTTGCACCAAATTTTCAACATGGGGTTTTGGGACCCTTCTCATGAATGCTGTCACTGTCATGGAAATTGTCGAGATTTCGAGGGTGATTTGCAGTCACTGCGCAAAATCACCTTTTGGGACCAAATAACGAAATGACACTGCCACTGTTCATAAGGTGGGCTCTCAAAAGCCTATGTTGACAATTTGGTGGAAAATTCTAAAATGACTGTTTACTGGTGTAGTGCTATGCAGTTCCCACGCACGCTTCGTAAGTTCGCGAATTTCAATATTTTCAATCCAGGTTTTCAACATTGCCGCTTTTATTACACTTCCTTATGAGCAGTACAGCTGTCATTTGTCACATCTTGCCCAAAACATTTTTTCACATCCCATATGGCACACAATGAAGCGGTCGGTGTCTTGAAATCAATGTATGGGACTCATTAAGAAAATCACAGTGACATTGTTCATGAGCAGAGGTCTTAAAATGGCTATGTTGAAGAATTTAATGAAAAAAATTCTAAAATGACTGTTTCACGGCGTGCGTTAACGCGGTTCCACACGCTCGTAAGTTTGTGAATTTTCAATATTTTCACTTCAGATTTTCAACATTGCCATTTTATTACACTTCCTTATGAACAGTACAGCTGCCATTTTTCACATGTCGCCCAAAATGTGTTTTCGCACATGTAGCGCACAATGGTGCAGTCGGTGTGCGAAAGCAATGTTTGGGACAGATTAAGAAAATCACAGTTACACTGTTCATGAGCAGAGGTCTTAAAATGGCTATGTTGAAAATTTGGTGACAAAAGTCCATAAAATGACTGTGTTACGAGTGAGCACTGCGCAGTTTCCACGCACCCTCATAAGTTCATGACTTTGTAATATTTTCAGTCCAGATTTTCACCAGTGGCATTTTTCCACACTTCCTTATGAACAGTAGAGCTGTCATTTTTCACAACATGGCCGAAATGTGTTTTCACACTTTCAGCGCAGAGATGCATTGTCGCTGTGGGAAATCATTGTTCGGGACAGATAAAGAAAATCACAATGACACTGTTCATGATCGGAGGTCCCAAAATGCCTGTGTTGACAATCTGGTGTAAAATATCCCCAAACTAATTACATTACGGGTGTGCGTTGCACAGTTTCTATGCACGCTCGTGACTGCACCAGTTTTTTTAATATTTTTACTGCAGATTTGCAACATTGCCATTTTTTTACACCTCACCATGAGCAGTACAGCTGTCATTTTTACATCCTGTTGAATGTTTTACCTGTAGTGCTAAATGCAACAAAATGCATGTGCATAAGCAGCTTTAGAGCTAACAAACTGATATTGCCACTGTTCATGGAGGGGTAACAAAAAAACATGTTGAAAATTTGGAGTGAAATGCCAACGAATGCCTGAGGTATTAGGGTTTCCAACCATAACGCCCAACCCTGTAGAGAATGACAGGCATCAGGGGTGTGACTTGGGATTCTTGCCTGTAATGCTCATACCATTCCACACCCTGCAGCCAGTGAGAGGCATCGAGGTATTCCTTGGACTCTTCGGCCCCAAAGTTCACCCCATTCTCCTATACCGCACCCATATCACCGTATTTCCTGATGGAATGGGGTGCGCATAAGGACCAAAGACCTCAAGGCACACTGTGACACTTGTCAGTGTCTGCAGGGTGGGGTGTGGTGAAATGGCATGGCCGTTATGCCTGATGACCCAAAGGCACACCCCAATGCCTGTCACTCTCTGCAGGGTGGTGGTGCGGTTGGCTTCAGTTCAATACTTCACTGCCATTCCTATTACGCAGCTCTGTAACTTCTACACTACCACTGCCAATGCCAGCAAGCAAACATTCGGCATTGACAAATGCTTGTTAAACACTGAAACAATCCTTTCACAGCTTTCTTGTCTTCATGGGGGGAGGAGCCTCAGAAAGAAGCAGAGCTCCAGACAGGACTACGACAAATAATCAAAATTACCCATTTATGGAGGGATTGAAAGAAATTATTTATGTTGATCTAGAGTCAAGCCCTATCCCATGCCTCTGGCTGATAAAGAGAAAATTCAGCTTTCTCCCCTCCCCTCTCCAACATTTTACCTCATCAGCGGAAACGAGTAGGCCACCCGCTGAGGGCAGGAGAATAAACCCATGCGATGAGGAGAAGTTCTTTTTCAGGTATCCACGGCTGCGGTTGCATCTCGCCTGAACTCAACTAAGCGTTGTGTAGGGTTGGATGAGTTGGAATTATTCTCCCTCTTTTTCGTGCTGCGTTTTACTGCTATCACAGTCTGCCAACGTGGGAGTTGAGATGAAGGCATATTGGGAGGAACAAACTTTTTCCTGGAACTGGATGCCCTTTGTCATCAAGGCTTCCCAAGCTTCCTCTGCCGTGTTATACTCCTGGTTCCCCTCTGGTAAAAACATGACAAGCTTTGCAGGGTAAGGTGTGTTGAATTTAATACCTCTCGATTTCAGTGCTGGAAGTAGAGGGAGGTAGGCCCTGCGTTGCCTCATTGTTTGGGGCACATAGTCGTGGTCAATGTAAAATCTTGACTGAGCGTGATAGATCTGTTTGCGCCATGCTGTGGTTAAAATATAATCTTTGGTAGCATAGCTATTAAAACAAGCTATGATCGAGCGGGGACTAACATTTGGAGAAGTGGGCTTTGGCACTAGGGCCCAAGTGAACTCACTCAAGGTTCAGGGGAAATCCTCAGGGAGATCCAGTGCTTTTTTGAGTAGATTGGCAACCTGATATTTTCGTCCCCTCAGCACCCTGTGTAATAGATACGAATATTTTTTCACCGCGTTCAGTTTTCTGCATCTTCTTGGCGGTCTACCATGTTCTCCTGTTGCTCTTGCAATTGCTGTAGATGGATTTCGAGATAGTTGAGTCTGTTTTCCATTATTTGCTGTTCAGAAGCATCTGCACACTGTTCCAGTAGGGTTACATCTCTGCTGGTTTCACTGTATAACTGCTTAACGTCCACCCTAAAAGCACACAGCTCATGGTATATAGTGTCCAGCTTAATTTTCTTGTTTTTAGCTTTTGGTGTTCGGTAGGCCATTCCACCCAACTTAATTGGTGAGCGGCCTTTCTGGGACTGTGCGGCATCTGATTCCGATGCTTCGGACCCTGATCTGTACAGTCTCCTCCTCCGTAACTTTAGTAGCTTCACTGGCTCAGATCCTTTGTTCCCTGTCTTATGCATCATTTTTGGACAATCTGTCTCAGGAATATATTAATATAGAGGGTTTAATCCAGAGCGCGGGGATGGAGCAATCTCCCTGTGCTGCCATCAACTTTGGAGGCAGAACTAGAAGTCCGTGGTACCACCATTCTGCTGTCAGGATGCTGTGATACCATTGTTCTGATGTTAGGATGCTGTGATACCATTATTTGGATGTCAGGATGCTGTGGTACCATTGTTCTGACCTTTGGATGCTGTGGTACCATTGTTCTGATGACAGGATGCTGTGGTACCACTGTTCTGACCTTCGGATGCTGTGGTACCATAATTCTGATGTCAGGATGCTGTGGTGCCATTGTTCTGATGTCAGGATGCTGTGGTACCATTGTTCTAATGTCAGGATGCTGTGGTACCATTGTTTTGAGGTTAGATCGATGGTACCACAACATCCTGACATGTGGTCATGTGAGCACAGCTGGTAGAGCAGTGGCCCCCCCCCGGACACACCTGGGGAATCACCTTATTTATCACCACTGTTCCTGCTTATGATGCCTCCCCGTTCTAACAGCACCCTTCTGATTTGTTGACTGATCTGTGAGGTCTGCAAAGTTTCAGTGAAGGAACTATCCCTCACAGCTAGGGTTACACTTGCCTGGTTTCTGTTTCTGAATGAGGAGGGGACGATTGTTTCATGCCACATCCACTCCTTACTGTAGCTTAAAACTGCCACTGTGCTAATTCATCTAAGAAATCGTCTGTGCATGTCAGTTTCCTTTCTTCTGGCGTCTGACAGTACACTACATCAGTCCAACCTTGATTCCTAATAGACAGTACTTTGTCTGAGATTATGACACTAGTTGACAGTAAAAAGAGAGAGCGGTCTATATGTTAAGTAACCTAGCTGCTCTAACGACCTTGGCCTCCCCCTTTTTCTTTTTTTTTTAAGCCTGTGGCTTTTTGTTCTGACGTTCTGTGTAATTGGGATTCTAATTACTTCACTAGCAGTGACAGTTTGTCAGAGCAAGCCAGTCTTGCTAACATTCTAGTGTCAGTCTTCATAAGCCTATGTGGCACGGCACCCACCTCTGCGACTGGGGTACACGTTGAAATGTCTGTGACAGAGGGGAAAGGGAGGGTCATGTGGGTGTTAAGGTGAAGACTTACAGTTCTCCTGCAGTGCTTAATGGCTCCTCATTTTAAAAATAACTGTCTTTCTTACTGCCAGCTATAATATGCAACCCTGGCACTTGCATTTGAGACTGATGCTTTTTATTTAAAATTGTTTCCCATTACTTTTAAAATCACCTGCCTGAAGCTCGGTTTCACTCTCCCTGGGAAAATGGGCAGCCATACTTACTCAGTGCTAGTACAAATGGATTTGGTTTTATACTTACTGGTGTGCTAGAAACAGCTGTCTGTCTGTCTGTCTCCTTGACTTGAATATATACTTACTGGTGTGCTAGAAACAGCTGTCTGTCTCCTTGACCTGAATATATTACTGGTGTGCTAGAATTCTCTCTGTCTCCTTTTTTTTCTGTTTTCCCCATCTCTCTCGGTCCCTAACGCAGTTGGGGTCACCATGGCTGCACCCATGTTGCCATCACAGCTGACACCAGTGCTGTTGTTTCATTGGCTGGCACAGGGTTTGCAAACTCAGGTCCATGTCCCCCCTCCACCGAGAACCAAACGCCTCACTATAGTAAAGCTGTCAGCCCCCAGATGGTCTCAATGTAGGATTCTGAGACTCGCACGTGAACATCAGTCTCCCAGGGTCACATCACATGGCCAACGTATGGCCCCCCTATCTTTATGTCTGTTTATATGTAGGGATATTATGCCGTATATCCACACTGCACTAAGCACAATACTTTATACTGTGCTGTACTGTTACCTTGCTATGTTTGATTTGAGAATTTATTTCAGGGTTTGTGCTAGGGTTTTAAAATTGTTAGTTTTTTTGACTTCTTGTCACCAGCCATTTATAGCCAAATCAGACTTCTGAGTTCAAAACTCAAACTTCTTGGCAATGACAGCCTGAGTGAGGCAACCAGTGGGAGGCTGCTATTGTTTCTTTTTGTGGCACAGGCAGCACTGGTGTTCTCAAAATGAAGGAAACATTGTTAATTTGATGAATGAAAGAGTGTGAGCGTGGGCCCTATTATTATCTGCTGTCATCTGTGCTGTACAATTTGCATCATCCTGCTGTGGTCCTCAGGGACACCACTTTAAATGAGATGTTAAATATCTAGGCACGTTATCCTGGTTTGGAAAATGTTTAAATAAATATTTGCGGGACCTCGACTGCTATAGTATGTCCTATTAATCCAGCCTTGACTGATACAGCATGTCCTGTTCGTCTGACCTTGACTGATATAGCATGTCCTATTCGGCCAACCTTGACTGATATAGCATATCCTATTCAGTTGACCTTGACTGATGTAGCATGTCCTATTTGGCTGACCTCGACTGATAACAGCATGTCCTAATCGGCTGACCTCGACTGATACAGCATGTCCTATTTGGTCAACCTAGACTAATAACAGCATGTCCTATTCGGCCGACCTTGACTGATACAGCATGCCCTATTCGACTGCAGCCAATTAGGGTACACCCTGGTGCTACGTGGACTCTTTTCCCTCTCCACAGCTGCCCCCATCCATGCACTGACCCAGCTCCCAACCCCATCCTTGACATCCTTGTCTCTTATTCTGCCCGCTGCTACCTATGGATTTTCCCCTCCAAGTTGGGATGTGGGGAGTTGCTCATTTATAGCCAAATCAGATTTCTGAGTTCAAAACTCAAACTTCTTGGCAATGACAGCCTGAGTGAGGCAACCAGTGGGAGGCTGCTATTGTTTCTTTTTGTGGCACAGGCAGCACTGGTGTTCTCAAAATGAAGGAAACATTGTTAATTTGATGAATGAAAGAGTGTGAGCGTGGGCCCTATTATTATCTGCTGTCATCTGTGCTGTACACTTTGCATCATCCTGCTGTGGTCCTCAGGGACACCACTTTAAATGAGATGTTAAATATCTAGGCACGTTATCCTGGTTTGGAAAATGTTTAAATAAATATTTGCAGGACCTCAACTGCTATAGTATGTCCTATTCGTCCAACCTTGACTGATACAGCATGTCCTGTTCGTCTGACCTTGACTGATATAGCATGTCCTATTCGGCCAACCTTGACTGATATAGCATATCCTATTCAGTTGACCTTGACTGATGTAGCATGTCCTATTTGGCTGACCTCGACTGATAACAGCATGTCCTAATCGGCTGACCTCGACTGATACAGCATGTCCTATTTGGTCAACCTAGACTAATAACAGCATGTCCTATTCGGCCGACCTTGACTGATACAGCATGTCCTATTCGGCCGACCTTGACTGATACAGCATGCCCTATTCGACTGCAGCCAATTGGGGTACACCCTGGTGCTACGTGGACTCTTTTCCCTCTCCACAGCTGCCTCCATCCATGCACTGACCCAGCTCCCAACCCCATCCTTGACATCCTTGTCTCTTATTCTGCCCGCTGCTACCTATGGTTTTTCCCCTCCAAGTTGGGATGTGGGGAGTTGCTCATGCTTTTCACTGATTACACAGTTCTGGGGGCAGTCACCAAGTCAGGATCCGAGAGGCTGGCCGTACATCATTCCTCAATGTTTGTGGGCTCAATTTTCATGTTTCCTGACCCTGCCCACTAGGAGACATCAGGTGGGGCTATGCATGGGTACAAGCATGACCATGCACCCCACTAGCCAATCAAAATCTCACCCCCTGACGTTGTGCTGCTGCCTGCATCAACACCTGGGAACACCCAGGTGTGGTCACGTGGTAACAGCAGGCTCCCTCCCTCCCTCTCCAGAGGAGGAGAGCGTCCTCTGAGACAGTCAGTCCTCCTCCCCCCAGCCGGCCTCTGATAACTGGAGATCACACCCAATCCCAGGTCACTGGCGTTGCGAGCGGTAGCATTACCGCTGTGCTGACAGGCCGGCCGCTACATGGACTGTTATGCTGTATGTCCTATGCATTGGTCATACACTCTCTGGTACATGTTCTAAACTTTTCTTTTATTTTCTGCTTATCTCCCGACACCCAGACAGCCATTAGTTCCCTCTCGAGCCCTCTACCATGCCCTAGCCGCAACATTGCATCTTCTCCTATTTTACCTATTCACTATGTTGTCCTTGTGGCTCCTCCCCCCCCCGGCAGTGGGTCCCTGTGTTGAGCCAGGATCCTTCCCAAAAATCACTACCAGTAATTCTTGGAGAGTGCCTAGCTGAGCGAATGTGGGGCATGCGAGCGCGGCGGAACGTCTCGCTGCTCAGCTGGAGGATTTTGTCTTCCTGTTTCTTCTATGGGCATCACCCAACAATGACATGGATCTCACTGTCTCATGCTTCATATTATTCAGGAGGGATGTGGTTAAGGGAAGGGGGGGTTACACTGTCTGTCAGGGAAGGTATCAGAGTGATGGGGGATAAAGAGACAGGTGGGGGCATGGTTGAGTTACTATGGATGCAGCTTATATTGGATGGGGAGGACGGCTGTCTGCTTGGGACCAATCTACAGGCCCCCCCCTTCGATCAGACAGAAGCAGTGGACTGGGCTCTAGACAAAAAGATTAAGAAGGCAGTAGCAGGAGGTACAGTAATCCTGTTAGGAGACTTCAGTATACCAGAAGCTGACTGGAGTACAGAGCAAGAAGGCAGCAGACTAGAGAGTGGACCATTCTCAACCTAGTGCTGCCCAACTGAGACAACGTCGGGGAAGAATGGGACAGCCGCTAGGGTCTAGCAACCACAACACAGTGTGGTTCAACATAGCCCTGAAATCAGAGGCAGTTGACCTGGACAATGGTCCTGGACTTCAGGAGGGCTGACTTCAGGAGAACATCGGAGGAGTTAAGGAAGAGACTTATGGGGCCCAAATAGCTAGATGGGGTAGAGAGCCAGTGGGAGCATATCCAAGAAGGGATTCGAGGCATACCTCTCCACCTCCTGCCTCATAAATCAGGGACAAGGCTTAACAAAGTGAGGGATGAAGGGCCAAAATCAGGGACACATCTTAAAAATTGGTGATAGCCACTCAGGAAGCTGGTAGAATAAGGGGCACAGTGTAAAATGCATTTTTAGAAGGAGACCAAGTCTATAAATCTAAGACTTGACATTGTTTTGTGCTTAGAATCTCCACTGTTCAGTCACAAAAACACACATTTTAGGAATGATAGAGGAAAAAGGTAAAATCAGGGATGCCCCTGCAAATCCGGGACAGCTGAGAGGTACCCCACTGCCGTTGCTGTAATTAAATGTTGCCTTGGGCAAGAGGATAAGGGGAAGAGGCATAAAAGGCTGTGTGGTTTTCCAGGGAGGTTGGGGTAGTACTGGGGGGGGGACCTTCAAAGTGCATACAGCCAAACAGCTCGAGGCAAGCAGGGAGCTCTACTTTGTCAAAACAAAGGAATCTAGTAAGACAGTGAGGAACACCAAGGTAGAGATAGAACTAAAGATTGCAGTAGGGGTAAGAGAAAGTGACAAGGCCTTCTTTTAGTATGTCAGGGAAAGGAGGAAGAACAGGGTGCAATAGAGAAACAGAAACATAGAATTTGATGGCAGATAAGGACCGCTGGGCCCATCCAGTCTGTCTGTTTCTCCCTACCTACACTATTACAGCAGACCGTGCCTGATCTACAGCTCTTTCTCCCTCCTCCCCCTTCCTTTCCACTATGACTCCCCTGTGCTTATCCCAGGCATTCTTGAACCCCACCACTGTTTTCACCCCCGCCACCTCTGCTGGAAGGCTGTTCCAGGAATCCACCACTCTTTGTATGAAGAACTACTTCCTCACATCTCTCTTGAGTCTACTCCCCCAGCTTCACAGCATGTCCCCTTGTTCTTGAGCACCTTTACTTCTGAAGAATACTTCCCTCCTGTACCTTATTTATCCCCTTGTGAGGTATTTAAAGGTCCCAATCATATCCCCCCTGTCCTTCCTCTCTTCCAGGGTGTACATATAGAGAGACTGCAGAGGTGCAAGGCATGGATGTAAAGGTACAGACAGAAAGCAGATACTGTTAATGAATACTTTTGCTCAGTCTTTACAGTCAAGGAAAGGGGGCCAATGCCAGAGTGCTGCCATAACCGGTTTTAGGCATCAGTGAACTCTGCGGTCACTGGGGGCCTCTGCTTTTCAGGGGCCCCCAATTGTAGTAGTTTACCTTAATTATTTTTCATTTTTTAATCTTATCTTCTTAAAACAGCAATAAAAGGATGTGCAGCACCTTCTGATGTGGCAACATCATGTCATGAAATGTCTCACCAAGCTATGACCCAGCCAATAAGAGACAGACACACAACAATGGAGGGGATGGAAAGAACAGCCCCAAGAACTGAGACTACATTCTCCCCTTAAAAAAATAAAATATACCATAGGTTGTGCTGAAAAATAAAATGATATGTATATGGTCTACAGGGAACCATATAGAGTGAAGGTCTGCCAAGTAGGTGGGCCCCATGACTTCACTAATCCTGCCGTGGACCCCCCTAAACCCTAAAGTCGTTCCCCAGTGCAGCATCCAGATAGGGTAAGGAACAAACATAGAAATGGGCAGTATCACAGAGGAAAGGGGGCTGAAGGGCTTGTGTGTGGGTAAGACCCTGGGAACAGATGGTATACGCCCAATAAACAAAATAATGAGAGTTAAACATTTTTTTAAAACAATATACAATCTCTCCCCATGGTAGCTTGTGAAAGGTAAGGTGGTCTTAACCAAAGTGGTAGGGCAGTTCTGAATAGGAAATCTACTTCTGGTGTGAACTCTTTCCTCATGGAACTGGAGAAACTTCGTAACTTGTACAGAACTGAGCCTGGACAAGAGTGGCCACAATCCAAGGGCAAAGTATTCAGAAAGGAGTTTCTCCACCTCTTCCAACGCTGGGTCTTGCCAACCCCCATGCAACACAATTTGGCTACGCGTGTGCCTTTCCCCTACAGTGGCAGCTTTTCCACGTGGAAGCAGGGCAAGTCAGGAACATGAATGCAGTGTCTGATCAGTGTGTGGGCATGGCTTGAGGCTTTATCAATGTTTTCAAAACTCCTCAGCTTATTTCCTGTAATCCCGGGCATCACCCCATGTGCTTAGCCCCATGCTTACCACTGACACTGTTGACTGTGAGGGACAGCTTCTTTCTGCTCATCATCAGGCTGCAAGAAGGGTACTCAAAGCATAATCCCCCACCCCCACCCCACCCGGTTAGAGCTAAAACATTAGCAAGTTCACAAGGCTGTGCCACACCCCACAGGCCATGCCCTTCTACTGACCAGAATGAAGTTTCTTATCACTTTATTAAAAGCAAAACACACATACTTACCTGTTTTCTTTATATCAGGACTGGTGATTTCGAACATGACCTTTAAACTTATAAGTTATAACTACAACAACATGACACAGAGGCGACATGGTCTTTGTGCTTTGTGTCCGTGGCAATAAAAATTGCTGAGGTGCTGTTGTTAACAGGGTTTTATTGACCATCATAAAAGATGTACAGAGAGAATTAATTTGCCGCAGAATGAACAATTAATCTTGCTGTTTACTACAACAAACAATTACGCTGCATTTTTATGGCCCTTTTCAACAGCTTGCCTGTTTCACTAGACTAACTCGACCCTTACTGATCAAGGACAGAGAAATGAGAGACATGAATGTCTCTGTTCGTAGCTAACCATTGGCTACCTGCAGGGCGTGTAATGACATGTGCTGTTCTCTGAACCTCAGCATCACTAAGGTATAATTTTCAGCTAGGCCTGGTAACAATAATACAGAATCAATGTTCCAGTGGTACTGAGAGGCAACAAGCTATCTGAAGCAGAAGCAGGACCCCACGGGGAATGAGATGTAGCTTCTCAGCTATGCTATCTTGTGCAAATAAATTACTAATGAAACACTTTGGGATGCAGGGCACGAACACAGGTGGAGTGTAGAAATCGGTTTTGTCCTCACTGCCCCATGGTTCTGTAGCTGTTAGTAGCTTGAGTATGATATTTCTCCTGGGACTCTGAACTTCAAATGTTTAAAATGTTACATGTCACTGATGCTACTGACTGACTCTACCCATCTCCTTGACTCTTAGTGCAATTTAGTAATGGTAAACGCAGCCATCAACGACTGCCAACAACTGGGAAACCAGGGTCACACTTTCACAAAACGGTACTCCCCAGCTGTTAACAATTTCTCTTCACCACATGATGGCTCCCACAATGATAAGAAGACAGCATTGCATCTGCTGCCTGAGAGCAGATACATCTGAACTCCTCTTTTTAATGTTGTAGTGAGTGAGTAAAAGTGATGAAGTAATTTAAATGCTGATAAGACATAATACACATAGACATAGCTTTTGGCAAGGTGGATCCATCTGTTATAAGCGGGTGTCCGCTATAAGAGTGTCCGTTATACACTGGTTCCACTGTAATAATATGTAAAATTAGAAAGTTCACAAGGCAGTGCCACACCCTATAGGCCATGCCCTCTTACTGACCAGAATGAAGTTCCTTATCATTTAATTAAAACACTGTAGGTAGCATCATTGATATAAGAAGTCAGATACTTCCCAATTTTTGTGGTAAAAACTATGTACAGCTGTGTGTGTTTGTGTTTATACAGATTGTATAAATCAGAGAGGTCATCATATGACCCCTCCAGTCATTTGCATATTAGTCCTTTTGAGATGATATAGGCCACTTGCATATGGTTACGTGTAACCCCCCCCCCACACACACACCTTTTTGCCTTGTGCTGTTCCCTGTAGTTTTTATATGCACCATCTCTGTGGTTTATGTGTGTATTTGGGGGGGGGGGGCTGACTTACTAGAAAATTATGCATTCTGTTTGACATGTCATTACTCAGGCCTCACCACAGACAATTCACACACACTAAACGTAACAATAATTTTTAAAATCTGCACAAAAGAGTGCGCATGACAATAAGTGGATGCCCTTTTCACATTTGGTGTGCTTTTCTCCCCTTTTAGCTAGGCGGCTCCCATTGGCTGTGTTCCTGGTCCCAGCCCCCTCACACGCCTTCCCTGGGATTTACCAGCACCGCCTGTTCTCCCTAGCTTGCCAACCAGGCCGGGGCCTTTGGAGGCGCACGATACCCCCCAACAGAGTTTAGCACAGTTAGGTGGTGGGAGCCACAGTCGGCAGTGCGGGGCCTGCGGAGCCGTGTCCTCCTGCTACACCCATCATTTTCTGTTTTCTCTCAACCCCTTTGGATGCGACCTGGACCCTGTGAGCACTTGCATTCATCCTGATGCATGGTGATGTGCGCTCAGGCAGTCAGCGTCTGCCCTCCCATCCTCTTGCAGCTTCAGTTTGAACTGCCACCTACGATCACCCAGGTGCAGGTAGCACAGTGGAGACTGACAGCTCACTCCCAAGGAAGACAGCGTCCTCTGGAATGCTCGATCCTCCTCCCTTGGCTTTCCTCCGATGACTCTGGCTCGTTCCTGAACCCGGGTCATTGACATCACCAGCGGGAGTGCTACCGCTGCACTGGCAGACTGCCTAAAAATACACATTCTAATAAACAAAAAGGTCCAGTGTCAGCCTGGCTTAACTGGTAGCACATTTGCCTCTGGGTCAGAAGGTAGTGGGTTCTAGTCCTATCACAGGAGTTGGGCTCATACCCCAGGCAGACAGTGGCACTCCAGTGTAGAACTGGAAAGGGGGTGCTGGACCGTGTTTGTATGTGGTGGTGGTGGTGGTGGGTGCCTTTGGATGAGTCATTAAACTGAGGGTCCTTTGCCCACCTCTGGTTTTGTCTTGATGGGTGTCCAGATGGAAGTCAAATGTCCTGAGGCCCCTTTTCACAAGACATGGGGATCATTCCTGCTGTCCTGGCCAACATTCCCCTTCCCAATAAATTCACTTCAAGCTGTCGCACTCCCTGGCATGTGTTAATACTTACTGGAAACCTGCCTTTAATTGTTTTGAAAACATGACATGAATTGTTTTTGAAACATGATTTTAACTGTTATAGAAACCCACATGACCTTTGTCCTGTCCAATAGCTAATGGCACCACACCTCCTCCCAACATCTCTGTATGGAAAACAATGCAATTATTCAAAACCACTGATGAAAAATGAGGAAGTTTGTTGTTTGTTCCATCTATTCAGTGTTTTATTGCTCAAACTTTATTGACATTTCAATCAGCGCATGTCAATACATATGTGCGGTAATTGATTCTTCTCTTTACAAGCTATTATTACTCCTCCTTTTGTTTAGCTTTCCCATGTGTTTTCTAATAATCCAGTTAGCTGTTTTGCAACATGGACTGTATGACAGGCTCTGTAGATGACGACAATGTACTTATTTTGTATTTTTTTTATTCTTTGGTAACCAGGTAAGCCCCACTAGGCACAAGATAGAGAATACTGGATGGCAACTATGCACAACCAGTGTGTTATGCCACAGAGGGATTCTGATTCCCCCTGACCACAAGCGTGAAGCTTGAAAGGTCGGTGGGAATCAGAACCCCGAGGTGGCAGAACACACTGGTTGTGCATAAAGTTGCTCATCCTGTATTTTTTATAGTATATAGTATTGTGTGAAGTGTGCACGTCAGTTAATTTGCTTGTAAAACAAAACTGACTTGTGCAGTCCCTAGAGGTTTCAGAATGCTGTTGTACCAGGGAAGGGTAAAATCACATTCCTTGACATTTGAACTGTGGTACAACAGCATTTTGGAAGGGATGGGATTCTGTACAGAACAACATTCTACTATATAGCATTGTCTGTTTTCAGAGGTGACCCGGGAGCACTGTGGAGGTTAAGTGACTTGCTCTGAGTCACACAGTATGTAAGTGGAGGTTGTGGGAATCAAACCCAGGTCTGACGGATGTACCAAGCTCATTCGCAGTTCATTACTCTATCCTCTAGGATAGACTGCCAGCCACTTGTTTTGTACATTTACATAGCTCGTTTCGGAGTTTCCCCTCTGTCATTGCATTTTGCCCACACTGTGTCATTTCGCAGTTTGAAGCATGTTTACTTATTTTTATTTATTGGTAAATTGGGGACTGGGAGAGGCACACTGAGCCGAGGCTCGTTTCAAGGCACAACCCATGGGGAAGGGGATTACAGAGGAAATGAGACAAAAATGCAAAGAAAACAGTCAAAAAATATCAACAAAATGGTAAAAAAGCAGCAACCGGTTACAAGACTCGGCTTCAAAAAGCTCAGCAGAGCAGAAAACTAAAACCAACTAGGCAGAGATTTTAACCATATGAAACAAAGAAAATATGCAATGACTATTTGTAATATACGGTGAGTGAATGTGGTATAAAAAGCAATGATACAGAAAATTATATCAGTAAATTAAAGTGCGAAATGCAGCTTACGTGGGGTGTAGAAACATTGCATGAAAATTGACTGGTGGTATTGTCATAAGGCAGGAACAGGCCAATCCACTTAGACTTGGGGAGTAGGGAGAAAGGAAGGGGCAAAGGAAAGAGTAGCGAGACGAACAGGAAGGAGGACAGGGGGTAGATAGGGGTGAAGGTAGCAGGAAGCTTAAGAATGAGGGTGTCATGTGAGGGGAGGGATTGGGATGGGGCAGGAGTTTGGGGATGGTAGTTACAGGATGGGGCAAAATGGGACAGGAGGAGCAGTTTGAGGACAAGATAGGAGGAGGAAAGGTGAATGGGAGGGCTGGTCGAGAGGTGGGGGGTTAAAGCGATAGCAGGAATGGAAAAGTGGGGTCTAGTCAGACCTTCACCCTCCCTCCTTTCAGTGGCACTGACTGTCCCTTCATCCTCTCATCCTTGTAAATACAGAAGAGCAGCATTTGATCTGACATTGTCCCTTTCTGATATCTGAAGGCTGTGACCATGTCACCTCGGATTCTTCCTTTTTCCATGGAAAACTGCCCCACTTCTGTCAGCCGTTCCCTATAGTCCAAGTTTTTCAAACCTTCATACCCCTTGGTCGATTTTCTCTGTACAAGCAGTGCTCAGATAGTGATCTGCAGGATCAGAGTATGCCCCAGTGGATAGCCCCCCATCCGTCCTCCAAATCCAACACCTTGAGTACCCTCCAATGGTTAGCTCCACTTTTTTTTTTTACTTTCTGTTTATGCTCCCCGTGCCCCCTGCACTCCACCCCTTCAGGAGATGCCTGGCATCTTGTCCTCGTTCCTTCCTGCTTGGAGCCCGTGGCGGCCCCCCCCCATGTAGCCTTGGTTTCTCCCCCAGGCAGGGATGAGGTGGAGCCCATACACCCTGAACAAATGCACTTCATCGGGGCCGCCGATCAGGACAGACAGGGGACCTTGAGGATCCGTGCTGGCGCTCTGTCTACCCGGAGCGCAGGGAGCCATTTTACGGGTTTTTCCTCAGGCGTAAAGTGCGCCCCACTGTCATGGTGGAGCCCTGCTGATGTCCGTCATGCCCACCCCTTTCTGAGGCCTGGCACTCCCTGTACCTCAGGCCTCTGCCTGAGGTCAGTAGAGCACCAAGCTGCGTCCGCCCCCCCAGAGAAGGCGAGTGGTTCTTCGGACATTCGAGCCTCCTCCCCCTGGACAGCCCTCCAATGTCCCAGGCTCATTCCCAAACCCACGTTACCAGCATTGCGAGCAGTAGTACTACCATTGCACCGGCGAGCCAGCTTGGATAGATCCACTGTCCATCCACCCAGTCTGATCCCCTGAGTACCCTCCAATGGATAGCCCAACTATTCGTCCAGCAGATCTGACTCCCTGAGTTCACCCCAATGGATAGCTCCACTATCCATCCACTGCACCCAACTCTCAAGTACCCTCCAACTTTTAGCCCCGGTATCCATTCACTGGAACGACCCCACTGAGTACCCTCTAGTGGATAGCCCCACCATCCATCCACCGGATCCAATCCCCTGATTACCCTCCACTGGATAGCTCCACTATCTGTCCACTGAATCCAACCCCCATGTACCCTCCAATGGATAGCACCATTACCCATCCAACAGATCTGACCCCTGAGTACCCCCCAACAGATGGCCCCAGTATCTGCCCACTGGATCTGATCCCCTGTGTACCCTCCAATGGATACTCCCACTATCTGTGCAGTGGATCCAGCTCCTGGAGTACCCTCCAACAGATAACCCCACTATCCATACACCAGATCCAACCCCCTGAATACTCTCCAACTGATAACCTCACTATCCATCCACCAGATCTGACCCCCATCTGACTTAGCCTTTCTGTCGGACCCCCAGTGGGATTTTGGGGATCCGAGGTCAGATGGGGTTGGATATCTGGTTTAGGGGGTCAGCTCTTTGGATCCAACCTTTGGATAGTTGTGATCCATCCATCGGATCCATGATCTGACCATCAGGATCCAGTCGGACCCTATGTCTCTGATTTGATCTATTCCTGTGACCTGGGAGATTGGATCCATGGTTGGATGCAGTCCATATCCAATGACATCTGACAGCCATAAAAACTGAGGTATCCACCAGTACCCAACCTCGGCAGATACTATCTGAACGAGCACCACTATTTTGTACTTTCTCAATCCTGTCACTATTGTAACCCTGGCGCCGTTATACCAAGGGCCACTACCCTTGCCTGCTTCTCTGGCTGCAGGTTGAGGGACCTGGGTTCAGAAGTAAGGGGCACTGTGGTTTGCCTACCAACAGTAGAACCAAGATTTTGGTGCCTCCACCCAGAGTAATGGTTACGTGGGTTGCTTACTAAACTAGTACAGCCCTCTGGGAAGCTATACTCACCCGCACTCCTGACTAGTGACCTTATACCATAAACACAACAATTACCATATGTAGTAGTCAACATACAATTAGTGGTGAGCACTAATAATATGCTCATGGACACTACACTTACCAACAGGGTTTGATCCTCTGGCATATACCTGGTGCCCCTGTAAGGAAACAGATTCCTGCAACAATAATGCTTTTGCACAGTACCTTTGGAATGACTCAGTAACTGAACACTGAGTAATAATATGTTTACAGCCCAACTTAACATCAAACAGTAAATTAGATTTATTAAGGGGGACTTGAACAAGGAAGGGGTGTGAATTTAGGCTAACGATTTCTGCAATACTGTAATCAGGCAGATAATAAATAATGCACATTTGATCTGTCCCTTAAATAATCAGTCTAACCAGCTGCTGGGTACCCAGAATGGAATATAGGTGCAGGCCTTAAGCGTTGCCATGGGTAGGCCAGCGTTGCAGCTGGTTGGGGCCCTTGATGGAAAGAAGGGTGTTATTAAACAGATGAAAACAATTGTAGACAATAAGGTATTTGTAGACCAGCAGGGAGGGGGATTTACAAGCGTCCATTGGATGCTTCTCTCCCAGGGAGGGGGGAACTAGCCCTTGGCACCTGTGGGTGGATTGGGTGCTGTGCTTGGTGGACATGCTGCCTCGACACACCCCCCGCACGTCCCCACCCGAGGTCGCCTGAGCTCACACAAGGCCAAGAATTGTGGTGGGCAGGGCAGAAAATGAGAAAAATGTGCCCCCCGTCTGACCAGATGACGAGCGCCGGCTCCTGCCACCACGAAGCCCCGGAGTCAGCCTGGACCAGTCCTGCAGCCCTGGGATGCAAAGTTGGCCAGTAAGACCCCCCCCCTCCGAGAGAGGGACCCTTCCGGCATAGGGATACGTCAGGCTACCCAGGTAAGCTGCTATTGGGGCAGGTGCATGGCGGGAGGGGCGGGGGTATCAGGGACCTAGGTGCTCCAAAGGAGTGGCTGGGCGGGGATGCCAGGAGAGGCACATAAACAGAAAATACAAAAAAATAAGGTATTTGTAATCCCAGGCCAGATGGCCTGTAAATACAGTTAGAACCAATGAAAACTGATAAAGCAAATCAAATGACACAGAAGAATTTATTTGGTTGTTGCAGGGGCTACCCTGATTGTACTCACTGCACCAAGACAGATGGATGGAATGGCTGGTGACACCATGGACCACTGATCTCTCATGATTCTGGTGTGGACCAGGGCCGACATGACTCGCCTTCTCTTCACAGCCTTCCCCTGTAGATGGCCACAACCTGTGATTTGATTCTCCACAGGGGCAAACTCCCCAAGGCTGGTCTCTCGCCAGGAAGATGACTAGGCTGGTTCAAGAACAGTCTTTTTGGGCCAAGGATGGCATAGGCCCAACACTGGAGACTTCAAGTAGTGAACAATCTTAACATGCTCTTGTGGTTAGTTGTAGTCTTCACTGCAGTTACTGAGGAAAGCCGACGGTGGGCTTTTCCTCTTGGCGCTTAGCAAGAAACAATTTTCACAGAAGCAGGCTCCCCTTTAATCAGGAGTCCCTGGAGGAATTTCTCACAGCAGGTGGTCCCACTTCGGGACAGTTCAGCAACAAGTATTTCCCCTCGGGTGGAATACAAGTTCTCCAGATCAACATTCGTGGCTGAAAAACCCATGTTCTGCTCTTAGGCAGTCTTTGGTTCAGTCGCTCCCCTCAGGGATCAAAATTTACCACAGGGAGGCAAGTCAGGCCTTTCCCTGCACATGTCACTTAAATCACTCAACAAGCTCCTTACTTCTCAAAGGCTCGAGCTGCACTTCCAGACTAACTGCTGCCAAACCTCTTTCTCTCTGCTTTTAGGCAGTCTGGGACTCTTCAGTTCCTGCAGGGAGGCAAGACAGGCCCTTCCCCTGCACTTTCCTCAGCTCACATAGGGGTGCCTTCTCGGTGGCTCAAGCAGAACACAACTGAACTCTGTACAAAAACAGACTCACAGAAGACCGGGATCTCTGTTTTCCGGTTGGCTGCCTGACTTGTCAATCACAGTGTGAGAGCTCTCATTGGGTAATTTAGGCGCCAGCAGGAAAAGTTCACAGTTTCAACCACAAGGCACCGTAATTAGGACCCCTTGGTTCCGATTAGTCCAGACACAGAGTTTAGGACCAAAGATGGTGGCTCCCATAGTGGAGGAATGCATAGGCAAAGTAAACAACTCATTTATGTAGTAACAGCAAGGATTTAAAAATAAATATTTACAGTACATTGAAGAGCTCCCTCTGCACTATCAAGCGACTGCAGAGTGGAATCAGTTGGGGTCCTGCCTGGCTGGTTGCAAGCTCCATTGTCCTCGGACCCAGCCCAGGCTATTTACATTATACAACACTGGCTGGCTGCAACTCTTAAAGGGACAGTGCAGCGGCATGGATCTAAACATAGAAACATAGAAGTTGACGGCAAATAAGGACCTCAAGTCCCATCCAGTCTGCCCATTTCTTTTTCTACCTTATGAATGTGCCATTGGCCTTTGCTCTGTCAATGGCCTGTCTATTCATACTCATTTGTATTGCTCCCTTATGCCTATCCCATGCCTGTTTGAAGCCCTGCACTGTATTCATATCCACCACTTCCTGAGGTAGGCCATTCCATGTATCCACCACCCTTTCTGTGAAAAAGAACTTCCTCACATTACCCCTTAATCGGCCTTCCTCTAATCTCATGCTGTGTCCTCTTGTCCTGATATTTTTCTTATATTGAAATATGTTAAGACTCTTTCACCTTGTTAATGCCCTTAAGGTGTTTGAATGTTTCAATCATATCACCTCTCTCCCTCGTTTGCTCTAAGGTATACATATTGAGCTCCGTTAATCTGTCCTCATATGTTTTCTGTTGCTGTCCCTGCACCATTTTTGTTGCCCTTCTCTGGACTGCCTCAATTTGGTTAATGTCCTTGTGAAGGTGTGGCCTCCAGTACTGCACGCAGTACTCCAGATGGGACCTAACCAGTGTCTTGTAAAGAGGGATTATTACCTCCCTCTTCTGACTTGTGATACCCCTACTAATACACCCCAACATCCCCTAGCCTTACCTACTGCTTTAGTGGTCTGCTTGGATGATTTCAGGTCATCGGTGATGATGATGCCCAAGTCTCTTTCTTCCCATGTGACTGCCAGCAACTCCCCTCCCAGCCTATAGGTGGCTTCAGGGTTTCTCTTCCCTATGTGCATGATCTTGCACTTCTTTGCGTTAAACCCCAGTTGCCACTCTTCCGACCATTTTGCTAGTTTATCCAGATCTCTTCTCATTCTGTCCACCCCATCTGGATCATCTACTCTGTTGCAGATCTTGGTGTCATCTGCAAACAGACAAACCTTACCCTCCAGTCCATCTGCAATGTCACTGATGAAGATTTTGAAGATCTGCATACTCACGCAGGATAACATCAACACATTTCTATACATGGATTTGCTTTCTCTTTCTGGACGTCTGCCAGGCAGTGGGCACCAGCAGAGCCCATGGAGATACCCAAGGTAAGCCCACCAAATTGGCAGGGGGGTACACTATATTTCCTCAACTATATGGACCATAACTGCACCCTGTATTTCAGGCAGGACCTGACCGAGGACTCAAGTGTAAAAGGGCGCTATAATGTCTCTTGATCAACTTATGAAGTTCCTTCTAATGTCTGCCGGGATTCTGTTTGCCCTGCTAGCTGCTGCTGCCCACTGCTGCTCCCATTGGAAGTTGCTGCTGATCATCAGTACTCTCAAGTCGTTTTCCTGCTGGGTTGCAGTAGTCTCTGTGCTGTGGGGAACTGGATGGCTCAGTGGATTGGTAGCAGGTTAGCGAGCCTTTCATCTCTAGGTCACAGGTTCAAATCCAGCACAGGTCAGTAGTGGTCAAAAGCCATTGACACCTTTGAGGGCTGTTTAGTGGCCTATATGAAATGAGTTATGGTGGTCTCAGTCCAGTTCCCAGTGGGCAGGTGTCCACATCACAGGACCACCAACACAATTGGCACAAGTGGCATCCTTGTTGGCAGTCTCTCATAAGAGGCCAAGGACTGAATGGGCATGGAGTCTGAACTACCCCCTCACCTATGTGGTGGTCCCTCCATGGGAGGGTTGAGGCATATTGGTGGGCAGTGTAGAGAAGCTTGCACTGTGATTTCCCGTGCTGTATCTGTCATGTGGATAAACAGAGGACTTCAGGTTCCAGTACTGTCAATCTAGCACCTTTCAGAAGCAGTAAATCTACACACAAAAGACAAAAATCTTTACAAAAAAAAGTAAGCTCTGTGCCATTTAATAGGTAACTCCCCACTCCCCTGCAGTAATGCTGTAAGATCTACAGGATCCAATTAAGCAAAGCCGATTTAAAAATTAAAAATGTTGCCGGCCTGGACGGGTGCTGAGGGCTTAGGCGCTGGACACCTTATCTTGTGCCGGGCCAGCAACCCAGGTTTGGGAATGACCTCGGGTCATCGGGGAGCTGGCAGGAGGGAGGGAGCGGGATTGAGTGGCTGAAAGGCATCTCTCCCCACCCGGGTGGTTGTCCACTCCCCCGTAGTTACACTCCCATCGGGTGGAGTTCCAATGGGAAGCATAGGTGGGAGAGGGCAGTGGCAATTGACAGGGGTGGGGCAGAAAGGGCCAATCCAGTACAAAGCGTGCGTGTGTGCCTCCACACACACATGCACGTGTGTGTTTGACGGGGTCTTGTGTCCGGGGAGCAAAAAGGGAAAAAATGCAAAAACTACTAATGGACAAAAAAATGTAAAACATTTTCAGCCATTTATTTTTGTGGCATTAGTTTTATCTGGTTGCTCCTGTGACCTTCCACCCTCGATGCCAGCAAACAAGTACTCCTTTCTGCATGTATTCTACAGTTATTTAATGCACTGTGCGCAGGTAAACAGGTGCTGTTTTACATTGTTAGTATTACAGCAGATGTCCCTCCAGGCACATAGACATCCTAAATGCATCACCTTACATTTCTCAAAACCAGTGTTCATCTGTCATTTCTCAGCTCATTTTCCATGATTTTCCAAATCCTTCTGCATTTTGTTTATCTCCAGTTATGACATAACTACCCTTGCCATCTTGGTGTCATCAGCAAAGTTGGTGATCCAACTCCTGGTGCCCACCATAGGTCACTTATAAATATAGGTTCCACCAAGTCATGGCAACAAGAATTTCGCCGACCTCATACACAGCAACACATTAACATCGACATCCCGACACCACAGGGACCCAGCATGACCAGGATCACACTGACACCTGTTGGATTGTTAATGCAGGGGCTGTACCCCCAGCATCCCACACCCCCCGGACTTATGTATTCCAATTCTGGGGGTGGGGTGGATGTCGGGGGAGAGTGTCCAAACCCAGGAGTAGATGAATCATTCACCTCTCCAACACCGTTCAACGTTGTGGGTGTCGACGGGTTGGTGTCACTGTGGGGGATTCACTGTAACAGCGTTGCTGTTACAACAGTATACGATAAATATAATGACCAATGCAGGTCCCATAACAGTCCCCCGTGGAACCCTGCTGATCACTTGCTTCCGTATTGATTAGCAACCATTAATTATGACCCTCTGTTCACTATCCTGCAATTAGTTTTGAAACCATTTTACCACACCAGCACATAGCTGTCAGCGGTTTTGGAAGCCAAGATGCTTGATGAGTAAACCCAGTGCTCCACAGTGACTGGAAAAGTAAACCAAGATTCAGGCTGGGACACAGGATACTGGCAAATATGTTCTAAATTGAAAGTCATGAAAACTCTGCATTTTCCACCAGAGATTGTAAAATGTGGATTTTGTTGCCTGTGGGCAATTTTTGTTTTGTACTAGAATTATAATTTCCATGTTGAACATATCTTCCAAACTTCCTGCACTGCGTGCAGCTGTGTTACCTTAGCAATAAACAGGGCTTGGTTTGCAGCCCCCACTCAGATAGGCACGTGTGGTTTGGTGCACACAGCAGAACGGTGAAGTTTATTAGTTTGGTTTATGCTTCAAGGGGTTTTCATCAGCGTTCATCTAAGTTTGATTAATTAAAGCTTTAACATATGTGACAAGCTAAAGCAGTTTCAAACACTGGAGAGGGGAGCTGTGTCTGAAATTACATGTGGTGCGTCTGCCTCTGTGCAATTCATGGGATTGCCACAGCATAGGTATGGGATGCAGATGGGGTGGTTCACATCTAAGGATCTAGTGAACCCACTGAGTTACAGCGGTGGATGACCACCTGAATTGAATACAAGGGATGTGATAACAGTTGACACTGATGGGTTACGGATGACTTATAATCAGAAAACAGAAATGAGAAGGAGGAAAAGGATTTATGAGCTAAAACTAACAACAAAGAAACATAAAACATAGAAACACAGAATTTGTCGGCAAATAAGGACTGCTTGGCCCATCCAGTCTGACCATTTTTCCCTACCTACAGTATCACTGTAGACCCTATGTGACCTCTGGCTCTTTTCCCTCCCCCATTCCTTTTCAGTAGTTGTAGTAAAATGTTATTCTGTAATTATGTAATTTCAGAAAAGGATAGCCCAATTGAGCCAACGCACATTTACAATGGGGTCCCAAGGTACGGAGGTTTCACATTTAAAAATATTATATGCACAAACTTACAAATAGTACAAACAGTACAAGATCAGGTCCAACAACAACAGAAAAAATTAAGCAACTTAATCACAACAAACTTTTGGTAGCTCAGCAGTATTTATAATCCATGTTTTTATGGATTACTAAAATCCCCTTATGCATATTCCATGCATTCTTGAACCTCATCAGTGTTTTCACCCCCACCACCTTGGCTGATGGGCTATCCCACAAATCCATAACCCTTTCTGTGAAGAACTATTTCCTCACATCTCTCCTGAGTGCTTTACAGTACGACCCCTTGTTCTTGTACATCTTTTTATCTGAAAAATACTTCCTTCCTGTATCTTATTTACTCCCGTGAGGTATTTAAAGATTTCAATCATATCCTCCCTCTCCCTTCTCTCATGGGTGTACATGTTGAGTTCCTTCAGCCTCTCTTCATAGGACTTGTGATGCAGACCCCGCACCATTTTAGTCGCTCTCCTCTGGACCACCTCCACTGTGTCTATGTCTTTCCGGAGATGTGCCCTCCAGAACTGTACATGGTATTCTAAGTCAGGTCTTACCAATGATGTATACAGAGGCAGCATTACCTCCCTCCTTCTGCTGGTTATACCTCTCCCTAGGTACCCTAGCATCCCACTATGGAAGTAAAAGATAACTAAGTATTTTTATCCCTATGTAAATGAAAAAAAGGCTCACATTCTCAGGTGGTACCATTGACTGAAAATGGAGAACAGATAACATCAGAAAAAGAAATGGTAGAAATATTTAATAATTTCTTCTGTAATGTGTACAGGGCAAAGTGAATTTTGGAAAACAGCAATTTAGATAATGGATGCCCAAAAATCAAGATGGTTGAAAATTATATCAAGTTCAAGTTTATTTTCAGGAAAACTCCATTGAGCACGCTCATTTACAAGGAGGTCCTGTCAGGACAACATGATACAAGTGAGAGAATACAACACTCAAGTAACAAAAAGAAATACAGTATATAAAAAAATGACCTGTTTCATACACTCTGAGGAAATAAAGGAGCATACAATGGTATTTGGGTTACAGGTTTTGTGTTCAAGTACTATAACATGTGAACATACATGACAGGAAGGAAGGAAAGTCAAATGTTAGGAAGGGGGGACCAAGGAGTGGCCATAAGTGCTTGCATATGAAAGTAAACCTTGGAGAGGGAATGCTAGCTGGCGTAGCATTGGTAGGTTTCCTGGCAGCTGTTTTGGCCATGGATTTGAAGAGATTAAATGATACTAATTTGGTGAGCTCAAGTGATGACTGGAGTTTGTTCCAGGCTGTCAGAATGGTATACTGAATAGCCGCTTTACTATAATAGGTGCGAATCATAGGCACGTCTAGCAGGATGCTAATATTTTTCTTAAGGGAATAACAGCTGCTAGAACTGTAAAACAGGGACATAATATATGCAGACAGTTTACTCAGCAGTGCTCTGTAGGCTCATGCACGGGTATGGAGGAGCCTTCTAGGAGCCAGGGATGTCCAGGCTTCTAATGAATAAAGGACACAGTGGTGGGTTCTAAATGGTGCATTAATTATAAAACATAGGGCATGGTGGTAAGAACGTCTAACTTGTGCAGATTAGTAGCAGGGCTACTATTGTACAGTAGATGATGTCAGCAAAGTCCAAGAGGGGAAGGAATGTTGCTTGAACTAATCAGTCCTAATCTCTGTAGGGAACACAGTTGTGTTCCTAAAGAAAAACCCCAATCTGACTTTTAACTTTTTTGTAAGGGTTTCAATGTTCTGCAAAGGTTAGCTTACTGTCGAGCCGAATTCCTAAATATTTAAATTTGTCAACATCCTCTAGAGAGTCCCCTAGTAACGTTGTAATTGGAGCAGAAGTGGCTTGTTTGTAAAGTGATCCTTAAGGATTGTTGGAGGGAAAAACATAGCTGTAGTTTTCTTGGCATTTAGCAATAATTTCAAATTATTAGATAGCGTTGCAATTGATTGAAGTCAGCCTGTGACTCATTGCTAACCCCTGCTAGGGAGGGTTTGGAAGTGTAGAGGACGGTATCGTCAGCAAAGGAGCAGAGATTGGAACTGAGAATATTGTTGCTTAAGGTATTTATGTAAATTGAGAAAAGTGGTGGTCCAAAGATGGATCCTTGTGGGACACCTCTTGTGAGTGGTAGCAGGAATGACGGCAGTCTGTCGACTTTGATACACTGTGATCTGCCTATAAGGAAGCTGGAAAACCAATTTAATGAACAGTTGCTTAACGTGTGCTCTTTGAGTTTAATAAGCAGTAGGTCATGGTCGACAGTGTCAAATGCCTTACTTAGATCTAGGAAAATGGCTCCGGTATATCATTTGTTATCGAGGGTGGTAAACTAATCACTTGTTAGTATTGCTAGTGCTGAAGCTATGCTTTGTTTTTGCCAAGAAACAGATTGCAAAGGATTAAATAGGTTTGAATTTTCAAGGTGGTCTTTTAACTGACTGTTAACTACTTTTCCCAGTAGCTTAGACTATATGGGCAGAATGGAGATGGACCTATAGCTGTTCAGGTCACTTGTCTCTCCCGACTTGAATAAGGGTAGTAGGAGGGTTGTTTTCCAGAAGGAGGGGACCATTCCTGATGTGATGGACAGGTTAAAAAGGTATGTTATAGGGGCTGTTAAGAAATAATACCCTAATTTTAAAAATGCGGGGTCAATGTCGATGCCGGCACTCTTTTTTGTATCCAGATTTACTACTAGATCCTCCACTTGCTTAAACAATACTAGTGAAACACTAAAGAACTCTTGATCCTCCCAGCTGGTTGCAGCATCCATTGGTATAGGGCAATCTATTAGTCCAGCAGCTGGGGAAGAGTCAAAAGCTAGACCCGCTGTCGCGAAGCGGGCATGTAGCTTCTCAAGTATAGAATCTGAGTCAGATATCGTTGCTCCTTGTAACGTGATTTTTATGGATATTGACGGAGATTCTATGACCTTCAACGGATTTGGTTGTTTGCTAAACTTTTGCTGGGTTGCCTTTGGCACTTTCGAGGGCAGACAGATAATAACTGGTTTTGACAGTTCTGATCAGTTTGGTACAGCTTTTGCATGAGGCTCTGAATGCAGCGCAGTCTGAAGGGCCTTTGGTGTGTCTGGCTGTGGCCCATAGTTTGTCCCATTGATTGGACGCTATTTTCAGTTCAGGAGTAAACCAGGGACTAGAGACTTTTTTTTTACTTGACATTTCGTGAATGGGGCATGTTTATTGATTATGTGCAGGAGCTGTGGTGACTAAGTAGAAGCTATGCCAGTTGATGCTCCTGAGGTCAGCTAGGTAATTTTCTATCTTAAACTTAAGGTAGCTTCATCTGATTATATATTTAGAGCAAGGGGCACATTTTTCCAAACTTCTTAAACAAACAACCATATTGTGATCGCTTAGATCGTTATGAAACATGGCTGGGCATTATATGTTGTGTGGTCAATTGGTCACAACCAAATCGAGCGCAGCGCTATCAGTGGGGTTTCTTGGGCTGATTTCAGTGGGTTCAGGTATGAGCTGGGAGATTCCCAGTTCATCACATAGTTCTTTTAGAGTGTTCACTTTTGGGCTGAGCCAATCCAAGTTAAGGTCTCCAAGGATTATAGACTTAATGGGATTTGTGTCAAAAAGTTTCTTAGGGTTGAGAGTATTTCTGACGGGGGTCTGTAGCAGCCGATCACATTAAATGCTTCAGCTAGTGATAAGGAGAGTTTTACAGCTAGGCATTCAAACTCTTTAGGTTTAGTAATGGCAAGAAGTTCGGTGGTAGGATATTTAGCTTTAACATATATGACTAACCCCCCCCACCCCCACACACATATACACACACACAACTCTAGCAGGTCTGTCTAACCAAAAGGTGTTAAAGGATGGCAGTGCTATCTATTGGTCAGTGGTAGTGCTTTTTAGCCATGATTAAGTAATTACCAATATGTCAGGGCTTGTATGGAAAACCCATGTTTTCACCATGTCACGTTTTTTCACAAGACTACAAATATTGATCTGTATCAGTTTAAAGCCATATGCTGATACAAAATCAGAAGGGGAGGTTATGGGTGAGGTAGGGCCTGGGTTCATTTCGACATTCCCTGAGCAAAGGAGTGGAAGAGTGATGAGTTTTTTAAGCCTGTGCCTCATAAGTAAATTCTCTTTCTTGTAGGGGATAGAGTTGAATGATGATAGTGGAGTAGGATGTTTTAGACTATCTTATAAACAGGATGGGGCATTTGCATAAGCAAGCAAAACATCTCGAATAGCAAGTTTTTGAGACATGAGAAGGGATGCTGCCAGGGAGGCAGAAGACTTATCCCAATAGGGATGTGGGCTGGCAATAAATAATGGCCTGAAATGGTAAACGGGGGCTGGTAGAAGTCTCATGGGTTCAGTGTAAGGTGCAAGGTAGGGGAATGACACAAGCACGAGTACTGTTATGGACAACATGTTAATAAGGAAGGTTGGGAAGGTCCCAAGTAATCAAAATGCTCTAAAGCTTTAGGGCAGCTTAACAGGGTTGTATAGCGTGAACCGGGATGTAGTTAATGTGTAGGACCTTAAATCATATAGCAGGGATGCTATTGACACTAAAGCTAGGGGGGTAACTAGGACAGTGGCTTCAGATGGGGACTACCCTAGTTCAAATCAGGTTTATGATGAAAGAAACATGGAGTTGTTCTAGGACCCAGAACAGAGGATAGCACAAAGCCAGTGGGATGTACCAAGCAGTGTATGGGGGGGGCAGGTGAAGAGATAACACAGCACAGATAGGGTATGCCAAGTAAGTGTAAGGGGGGGGGGGCAAAGTACTATTGGACAGCAACAAGTGTAAACAGTAACAGGCTGAATGGCCTAAAGGATAGGGTTATGGGCTTCAGAGCAGCCTGGACACCACTGGCCTGGGTTCAAACCTCCTAGGGAGAGAGAGAACAGAAGGAGGAAGGGGATACATTAGAGGGGCAAATTACACAAGTGGGGTGTAAAGGAGGTAGATAGGCAGAGAGGTCATTTGGGGACAGGGTAACTACAATTCTCTCTAAGATTATTGAGAATAGAATAAGGGGTATACACCCAAATAAGGCTTTAGGTCCTGATATCCCCCCAAGAATGTTGAAAGAACTGCATGACAAAATGGCAGGCCCCATCACAAATATATTCCAGCACTCAGCAGATACAGGGAGGTAGTCAATGATTGGAGGGAGGCAAATGTGGTGCCTCTGTATAAGAATGGAAGGAACACTCACCATAAAAACTACAGGCCTGTATGTTGGACCTCGATAATAGGAAAGGTACTTGAAGAAATTATTAAAACAGAAATAGCCAGCCCAGTGGCGAAGAGGGCTGACGCGCCTCACCTTTTCCCACACCGGCAACATGGTTTCAGGAACAGACTTGGTCATGGGAGGTTGGCTGGGGGAGAGAGGATTGAGTGTCCCATGGACTGCTCTCCTCCTCTGGGGAGGGAGGATTGCTGCTCCCGGTGCTTGACTGCCCTCTCGCAGAGGCTTGGGGGCAGACTGCTCGGGACACCACTTTGGATGGAGAGATGGCAGTCGTCAATGTCTCACACATGGTAGCATGCGTGGGTGCATACAGACAGCATTGCACGTCCAATCCTCCAGGGACAAGAAAAATGCGAAAAAATGGTGAGGTGCATCATCACCTCGCTGGCTCCACACTAGCTGCATGGCTCTCTTCTGGCACTGGCTCCATTTCTGTTGGTGGTCGGGTGCCTGCCGTCGACCCCCGCAAGCTGTGGGGGACGCACTGTGCACCGGATTGGTTTCATCAGCAGCAAAGTGCCTGCCATTGTCCCCCACCATGGGGGGGTAAGCCATGGGGGAATTGCCGGTTTGAGGTAAGTCCCTGGGAATGCTGGGTGACGTGGCTGGGAGAGGTGATGGAAGGAGGTGCCTGCAGCGCGGCGAGAGTATAAACCACTTAACTGCACAAAAAACAGAAATAGAAAAACATTTACAAGAAAATAATTTGAAAGACCTATTACAACTTGGCTTCACAAAAGGGAGATTATGTCAGACCAATCTGATAAGATTTTTTTGAAGGACAGTGGCTCCCCATTGATGTTATATTCCTGGATTATAATAAGGCATTTGATAGTGTGCCGTATTTGGAGTTGATATCAAAGCTAAGAGAATTGGGACTAAGCATGAGGCTGACTAGCAGGATGAGAGCACGCCTACAGGACAGGAGGCAACAAGTCATCATAAGGGGACAGAAATCAGAATGGGGAAGGTGACAAGCGGAGTACCTCAGGGCTCTATGCTGGATGCCACGTTATTTAACATCTATGTATCATCAATGAAATATAATCGTGGAGGGTGGTTGGCAAAATTTGCTGATGGTACTAAGATAAAGCTACCAACTTTCTGAGGCCTAAAACTGGGATAGTCCATCATGACTATGACCCCCCTCCCCCTCCCCTCCCCACCATGTCACTCCCACGGGCACAGCCGCAGACAATGCTGTGTACAATCAATTAAATTGGGCTGCTTGCTCTGGCCATGCCGTCCCACAGTAACATCAGTAGCAAACATCCAGATTAAAACAATACATCATTCTGCTGCAGCAAGTTCCAAATCATGATGTACAGAAAGTTCATTAGAAGCAAACCTGCGTTAAATTGAGATCAGACATTCAAGCTGCATGTATTGCTCCTCCTGACAGTCCCATCCAACCTGCTTATATTCACCTCATTTGCTGAGCAAACGTCACTTCTGTGACTCCCACCACCATACCAGATTGTTTTCACACACTTCCCTAGAGTCGATCAGGTCCTGGTACCTTAGTTCACTGCTGCCGGTCTCTTTTCTGTCTGGAGTCCCTCTCAGCTGCTGGCAGGTAGACGTCCACATGCGCTTGTCTGCACTACTACCCAGTCTAATCTAACAGGAAGGAACATGTTTTACTGTGCTCCCACTGATATGCTTGCGGTGCAACACAGGCACAGGGGTTGAAGTTGCAAACTGCTGTCCAACCCGAGCAGTGCCACAGTGGAGCTGAAATAACTTGTCACTCACGGATTAGCAGTCAGCAAAAAAAAAAGGGACAAGTAAACAAAAAACCAGGACAAAAGTGACATTTTGCAAAACTTGTGGGGACACTGGGACATGCTGCCCAAAATAGGGACTGTCCTGGGAAAATAGGGACTGTTGGTAGCTTTATACTAAGATAGGGGTAGTGGTGCACCCAGATGATGTGATATGCCAAATAAAACACGCGCTAAAGATGTTGGAAATTAGGCAGAGACACATAGGTGGGATTTCATTGTGGATAAATGTGCAGTTATGCACCTGGGAAACAAAAACAAAATAGCTATATATACATTACTAGAAAAAGAAATTAAAGATACCGGCATGGAAAAGGCCCTTGTTAGTCGAGCGGTGACCTTCATTAATCTCCAACTCGCCATCATAATGTACCAAACAGTAATGAAAATTGAGTCCCTTTCATTTCAATGGGGTATACCCCTGCACTGCCCCTTGCTGCACGTCGTAAGGTGCCTGAGCGGGGGGGCGGGTAGATGAATCAGGAAGTGGAAGGGCTCGACTGGCCACCTTGTCAGCGCCAAACTTCGATCCCTTCACACTAAATAAGGGCTGAGAATAAAATATTAAAAACAACACAGAAGGACTGTCGCTGACCTGAGGGATCATATTGTAAAAGTGGTACCTTAGGAGACACAAGGTACACAGTCGCTTTGAGAAGCATTGTACTGACATGTCACAGAAATACTGTAGCATGTTGGGTGTGTAAGGGAGAACATCGCTAGTAGGGATAGCAGAGTTTTGATGCCCTTCAACAGTGTGCTGGTGAGGCCCCACCTGGAATATAATAGTCAGTTTTGGTCTCCACAGACAAGTGGGAGTGTCAGTCAGTTGGAGTGTGTCCAGAGAGAGAAGAACAACAAAAATGATATCTGGGATGGGGCAGACCATATAAGGAGAGATTCAAGACTGGGTATTTTTACTCTGGCGTACAGAAGGATGAGAGGGGATCTATGGCTTGTCTACAAAGCTTTACATGAGGATTAAGCCAGTCGTTTGGGTCTGCAGAAGAAAAAGATAAAATATAACATTAGAACCCCTAGTTACCAGCTAACAGGAGAAAACAGCAAAAAGAGGGAAATATGTAACACAAAGGGCAGTGGCAATTTGGAACGAGCTCCCAAATGAGGTAATTCAGAGTGAGGACATAGAAAAGAATAATCTAGCTGCATGCTGTCACAGTAGGAACATAAAAGGCTCTAACCATTGAGAAATGGCAAGCCGTCCCAGGCACATTGCCTCGCTGGGTTGAACACCTCCTATAAATCCTGGGAATCATGGAAATTCTTCTTCTTTGAGAATTTTTCATTACGTCACTTGCACACATTCTTTATTTATTTATTTCGCATAGAAAGCTAAAAACTGATGGCAGAGAGAGGCCCGCTGGCCTTCCAATCTGCCTGAGTCTCCCTTACATAAGATGGAAACTGCCAAGTGGTCACTCCCTCTCCCTCTCTCCTGCTATTAGCAGCAGCCCCATCTGCACTTTGATTGTTTACCAGGTGTGAGTGTTTGCCAGGTGTGAGATACTTTGCCTGACTGTTTACCAGGTGTGAGGTACTTTATCGGACTGTTTACCAGAGGTAAGGCACTTTGTTTGACTGGTTACCAGGTGTGAGATACTTTGAGTGTTTACCAGGTGTGAGGTACTTTGTCAGGCTGTTTTTATCAGCAGCCCCATCTGTCTGTCCCACCCTGATTTGGCACAGACCACCCCCTCCAGCAGCTTGTTCCACATAGCCCCCCAGTAAAGAAACACTCTCTGATGTCTTTCCTGAAGCACCCTCCTGCCATCTTCTTTGAGTTCCACCTTGTGCCTGAATATCCACTAATTGTGAACAGTTCCCCTCAGCACTTTGATTGTTTATCTGTTGTGAGGTAGTGTCTGACTGTTTATCAGGTGTGAGGCACTTTGTTTGACTATTTGCCAGGTGTGAGATACTTTGACTATTTGCCAGGTATGAGATACTTTCACTGCTTACCAGGTGTGAGGCACTTTAATTGTTTACCAGGTGTGAAGTACTTTGTCTGACTGTTTACCAGGTGTGAGATACTTTGATCATTTGCCAGGTGTGAGGTACTTTACCTGACTGTTTACCAGGGGCAAGGCACTTTGTTTGACTGTTTACCAGGTGTGAGGTACTTTATTGGACTAGTTACCAGGTGTGAGGTACTTTACCGGACTGTTTACCAGAGGTAAGGCACTTTGTTTGCCTGGTTACCAGGTGTGAGATACTTTGCCTGAGTGTTGCCAGGTGTGAGGTGCTTTGCCTGACTGTTCACCAGGTGTGAGGCACTCTGATTGTTTACCAGGTGTGAGGCACTTTGTTTACCAGGTGTGAGGTACTTTGTCAGACTGTTTACCAGATGTGAGATACTTTGATTGTTTACCAGCTGTGAGGCACTTTATCTGACTGTTTACCGGGTGTGAGGCACTTTGATTGTTTATCAGGTGGGAGGCACTTTATTTGGACTGTTTACCAGGGGTAAGGCACTTTGAATGTTTAGCAGGTGTGAGGCACTTTATCTGGACTGTTTACCAGGGGTAAGGCACTTTGAATGTTTACCAGGTGTGAGGCACTTTATCTGACTGTTTACCAGTGGTGAGGCACTTTGTTTGTTTACCAGGTGTGAGGTACTTAGACTGTTTACCAGGGGTAAGGCACTTTGATTGTTTACCAGGTGTAAAGTACTTTATTGAACTGTTTACCAGGTGTAAGGCACCTTATTTGACTTGTCCTAGGTGTGAGATACTTTGTCAGACTGCCAGGTGAGGCACTTTGTTTGACTATTTACCAGATGTGAGATACTTTGACTGCTTATCAGGTATGAGGCACTTTGTTTGCCAGGTGTGAGGTACTTTACCTGACTGTTTACCAGGGGCAAGGGACTTTGTTTTACTGTTTACCAGGTGTGAGGTACTTTGTCTGAGTGTTTGTCAGGTGTGAGGTGCTGTGCCTGACTGTTTACCAGGTGTGAGGCACTTTGTCTGGACTGTTTACCAGAGGTAAGACACTTTGTTTGACTGGCTACCAGGTGTGAGGTACTGTGTTTGACTGTTTATTAGGTATAAGGCACTTTGTTTGACTGGTTACCAGGTGTGAGATACTTTGATTGTTTACCAGGTGTGATGTACTTTATTGGACTGGTTACTAGGTTTGAGGTACTTTATCCGGCTGTTTACCAGGGGTAAGGCACTTTGTTTGACTTGTTACCAGGTGTGAGATACTTTGTCTGATTGCCAAGTATGAGGCACTTTGCCTGACTGTTTACTAGGCATGAGATACTTTGTGCGACTGTTTACTGGGTGTGAGATACTTTGCCTGACTGTTTACCATATGTGAGGTACTTTATTGGACTGTTTACCAGAGGTAAGGCACTTTGTTTGACTGGTTACCAGGTGTGAGATACTTTGTCTGAGTGTTTGCCAGATGTGAGGTGCTTTGCCTGACTGTTTACCAGGTGTGAGGCACTTTGATTGTTTATCAGGTGTGAGGCACTTTATTTGGACTGTTTACCAGGGGTAAGGCACTTTGATTGTTTACCAGGTATGAGGTACTTTATCGGACTGGTTACCAGGTTTGAGGTACTTTTTCAGGCTGTTTACCAGGGGTAAGGCACTTTGTTTGACTTGTTACCAGGTGTGAGATACTTTGTCTGAGTGTTTACTAGGTGTGAGGTGCTTTGCCTGACCGTTTACCAGGTGTGAGGTACTTTAATTGTTTATCAGGTGTGAGGCACTTTATTTGGACTGTTTACCAGGGGTAAGGCACTTTGAATGTTTACCAGGTGTGAGGCACTTTATCTGACTGTTTACCAGTGGTGAGGCACTTTGTTTGTTTACCAGGTGTGAGGTACTTGGACTGTTTAACAGGGGTAAGGCACTTTGATTGTTTACCAGGTGTGAGGTACTTTATTGGACTGGTTACCAGGTTTGAGGTACTTTATCGGACTGTTTACCAGGGGTAAGGCACTTTGTTTGACTTATTACCAGGTGTGAGATACTTTGGGTGACTGCCAAGTGTGAGGCACTTTGCCTGACTGTTTACTAGGCATGAGATACTTTTTGTGACTGTTCACTGGGTGTGAGATACTTTGTCTGACTGTTTACTAGGAGTGAGGCACTTTGTTTGACTGTTCACAATATGTGAGGTACTTTATCTCATTGTTTACCAGGCATGAGACAGTTTGACTTTTTACTAGGATTGAGATACTTTATCTGATTGTTTATCTGATTGCCAGGTGTGAGGCACTTTGACTATTTACCAGGTGTGAGGTACTTTGTCTGACAGTTTATCAGGTTTGAGATACTTTATCTGTTTACCAGGTGTGAGGTACTGTATCTGACTGTTTACTAGGTGTAAGGCACTTTGTTCGACTGGTTACCAGGTGTGAGATACTTTGAGTGTTTGCCAGGTGTGAGGCATTTTGCCTGACTGTTTGCCAGGTGTGAGGCATTTTGCCTGACTGTTTGCCAGGTGTGAGATACTTTTTATGACTGTTTACCAGGTGTGAGGCACTTTGATTGTTTACCAGGTGTGAGGTACTTTGTCAGACTGTTTTTATCAGCAGCCCCATCTGTCTGTCCCACCCTGATTTGGCACAGACCACCCCCTCCAGCATCTTGTTCCACATAGCCCCCCCAGTAAAGAAATACTCTCTGATGTCTCTCCTGAAGCACCCTCCTGCCATCTTCTTTGAGTTCCTCCTTGTGCCTGAATATCCACTAATTGTGAACAGTTTCCCTCGGCATTTTTACTGTTTATCTGTTGTGAGGTACTTTGTCTGACTGTTTATCAGGTGTGAGGCACTTTGACTATTTACCAGATGTGAGATACTTTAACTGCTTATCAGGTATGAGGCACTTTGTTTACTAGGTGTGAGGTACTTTGTCTGACTGTTTACCAGGTGTGAGATACTTTGATCATTTGCCAGGTGCGAGGTACTTTACCTGACTGTTTACCAGGTGTGAGGCACTTCGATTGTTTACCAGGTGTGAGGCACTTTATCTGGACTGTTTACCAGAGGTAAGGCACTTTGTTTGACTGGTTACCAGGTGTGAGATACTTTGAGTGTTTGCCAGGTGTGAGGTGCTTTGCCTGACTGTTAACTAGGTGTGAGGCACTTTATCTGGACTGTTTACCAGGGGCATAGGAGCTGACTCCATGGATGCTTGGGTGCTCTAGCACCCACAAAGTTGACATAAGCACCCTCAATATTTAGAGCGCAGCCTGCAACAAAGGATTTTTAGGTCACAGGAAAAATACTACCTACTGGCAATGAGCACCCTCAAAGATTCCTAAAAGTTGGCATTCCTGACCAGGGGTAAGGCACTTTGACTATTTACCAGGTGTGAGGTACTTTGTCTGACATTTTACCAGGTGTGAGGTACTTTATCTGTTTACCAGGTGTGAGGTACTATATCTGACTATTTACTAGGTATAAGGCACTTTGTATGACTGGTTACCAGGTGTGAGATACTTTGAGTGTGTGCCAGGCGTGAGGCATTTTGCCTGACTGTTTTCCAGGTGTGAGATACTTTTTATGACTGTTAAATGGGTGTGAGATACTTTGCCTGACTGTTTACCAGGTGTGAGGTACTTTATCGGACTGTTTACCAGAGGTAAGGCACTTTGTTTGACTGGTTACCAGGTGTGAGATACTTTGAGTGTTTACCAGGTGTGAGGTACTTTGTCTGGCTGTTTTTATCAGCAGCCCCATCTGTCTGTCCCACCCTGATTTGGCACAGACCACCCCCTCCAGCAGCTTGTTCCACATAGCCCTCCCAGTAAAGAAACACTCTCTGATGTCTCTCCTGAAGCACTCTCCTACAATCTTGTTTGAGTTCCACCTTGTGCCTGAATATCCACTAATTGTGAACAGTTCCCCTCAGCACTTTGATTGTTTACCTGTTGTGAGGTACTTTTTCTGACTGTTTATCAGGTGTGAGGCACTTTGACTATTAACCGGGTGTGAGATACTTTGAATGCTTATCATGTATGAGGCACTTTGATTGTTTACCAGGTGTGAGGTACTTTGTCTGACTGTTTACCAGGTGTGAGGCACTTTGTTTGACTATTTACCAGGTGTGAGGTTCTTTGACTGCTTAGCAGGCGTGAGGCACTTTGATTGTTTACCAGGTGTGAGGTACTTTGTCTGTCCATTTACCAAGTGTGAGATACTTTGATTGTTTGCCAGGTGTGAGGTACTTTACCTGACTGTTTACCATGGGCAAGGTACTTTATTTTACTGTTTACCAGGTGTGATGTATTTTATCGGACTGTTTACCAGGGGTAATGTGCTTTGCCTGACTGTTTATTAGGTGTGAGGCACTTTGATTGTTTACCAGGTGTGAGATAGTTTGATTGTTTACCAGATGTGAGGCACTTTATCTGACTGTTTACCAGGGGTGAGGCACTTTGTTTGTTTACCAATTGTGAGGTACTTTGACTGTTTACCATGGGTAAGGTACTTTGATTGTTTACCAGGTTTGAGGTACTTTATCGGACTGTTTAGCAGGGGTAAGGCACTTTGTTTGACTAGTTACCAAGTGTGAGATACTTTGAGCGTTTGCCAGGTGTGAGGCACTTTGTCTGACTGTTTACCAGGTATGAGGCACTTTGATTGTTTGCCAGGTGTGAGGTACTTTATCTGTTTACCACGTGTGAGGTACTGTATCTGACAGTTTACTAGGTATAAGGCACTTTGTTCGACTGGTTACCAGGTGTAAGGTACTTTATCTGACTATTTACTGGGTGTGAGGCTCTTTGACCTTTTACCAGGTGTAAGATACTTTGACTGTTTAGCAGGTGTGAGGCAGTTTGACTGTTTACCAGGCGTGAGGCACTTTATCTGACTGTTTACCAGGAGTGAGGTACTTGGACTGTTTACCAGGGGAAAGGCACTTTGTCTGACTTGTTACCAGGTGTGAGATACTTAGTCTGACTGCCAGGTGTGAGGCACTTTGCCTGACTGTTTACTAGGGCATGATATACTTTTTGTGACTGTTCACCAGGTGTGAGATACTTTGTTTGACTGTTTACCAGGTGTGAGGTACTTTATCTGACTGTTTACCAGGTGTGAGGCAGCTTGACTTTTTACTAGGAGTGAGCTACTTTGTCTGACAGTTTGCCAGGTGTGAGGTACTTTATCTGTTTACCACGTGTGAGGTACTGTATCTGACCGTTTACTAGGTGTAAGGCACTTTGTTTAACCGGTTACCAGGTGTAAGGTACTTTATCTGACTATTTACTGGGTGTGAGGCTCTTTGACCTTTTACCAGGTGTAAGATACTTTGACTGTTTAGCAGGTGTGAGGCAGTTTGACTGTTTGCCAGGTGTGAGGTACTTTATCTAACTGCTTACCAGGTGTGAGGCATTTTGTTTGAATGGTTATCAGGTGTGAGGCAATTTGATTGTTGTTTACCAGGTGTGAAGCATTTTATCTGACTGTTTACCAGGTGAGAGGCACTGTGCCTGTCTGTTTACCAGGTGTGTGGCATTTTGTCTCATTCGAAATTTGTTTTGGGACAAAACACAGCAGCCACAAGTGCTTTATATTTCTTTTTTGAAAAACATGGTGAAGAAAATCCCATTGGATCTTTATTCTGTGGGATCAGATTTAAGAAGAAATACCCTGAAATACTTTCAGGGTTAATTTTTTTGTTCCCTCCTCTGACTCTTGTTCGGTCCACCTTTGCCAGGCCAGCTTCCAGCCCCATCCTTCCCTTTCACTTACCTGCCTTCCAGGGGGTTCTCAGAGCATATCCCTCTCCATGATCGGGATGGAGGGAGACCCCATTGGGAGTGAAGAGTGGGAAGCCAGCAGACAGCTGGAATGTCAGGGAGGATGTCCCTCTCCATGATTGGAATGGAGGAAGACCCCGCTGGGGCATGAAGAGGGGGAAGCCTAGCTGGCCCGGTGGCGCTGAGGGTTGAAGCACTGGATGCCATACCTCACGCCACGCCAGTGACCTGGGTTCGGAATGGACTAGTTTTGCTGGGGTTCAGCAGGGGAGGGAGAGGATTGAGCATATAGTGGACTGCTCTCCTCTCCTCTCCTGGAGTGGGTTGCGGGTCTCGCTCAGCTCCTTAGTGGCCTCCGATGGAGATTGGGGTTCCCACAGGAACCAGCGCTGTATGGGGTGGAGCAGCTGCAGATGTCAGCAGTGTGCCTGTGCAGACGTCATTGCATGTCCATGCTCCAGGGGGTAAACAAGAAAAATTGCCCTGGCCATCAGTAGGCGAAGGTGGGTCCAGTGGCCGACTTCTGCACCCAGTGCTGGGTCCTTCAGCCTGCCTCCAGTGCTCCCTTCATTCCCTTGGTGACCTGCCTAGATTTCAGAAAGGTCACCAGCGGTGTCGGCGGTTCTGCCCAAGGGGGCTTAGATCTGGGGAGTCGGAGGATCAGAGGAAGCAAAGCGGGGACCCTCCCCCCCACCAGAAGGTAAGACTGGGCCTTCAGGTGGGTGGGACAGGGTCATGCCAAGTGCCCACACTGGAGAGAGTCCAGGGGTCAGAGATGAGGGAGCATAAAGAGAGTTGAAAAAAAGAGTGGAAAACCAAGGGACAGCTGGAATGTCAGGGAGGATGTCCCTCTCTAAGATGGGGATGGAGGGAGTCCCTGCTGGGATGTCAAGAGTAGGAAGACAGAGAGTAATTGGGATGTCAGGGAGCATGTCTTTCTTTGTGGTGGAGATGGAGGGAGTCCCAGCAGGGAAGTCAAGAGTGGGACTACAACGGGCAGCCAGGATGTCAAGGCTCAAGAGTGCCAGCTACATACTGTTCCTGCCAGGGCATTTCCCTTCATTTCGTCCAGCCCCCCAGAATGCCAGCAACAAGGCTGATATGCACATGAGCAATCAGATGCCTGGCCACTGGTAGTGCCAACCAGCGTCACCCTTCCACAAGTAACTTGGACTTTGATGTCCCCTGTGGTTACCCAGATGGCAGTATCACAGCAGAGCCTACTACCCTCCCTTCCTGCAGGAGGAGATCATCTTTTGGGTTGCTTCGTGCTCCTCCTTCTCATCCTCCTGGTAGGCCTCTGATGTCTCAGGGTCATACCCAAGCCTGGGTCACCTTCATCATGAGCGCCAGCCATGCCAGCACCCCAACAGGTCAGCAGGATTGGTTTAAAGTCTGAAGAGTTCCATACACAAACCCAAACAGGTTATCATATATAAACTGGGTGGATTATGGACTGCCTTGTAACCCGTGGATTACAGGATCTGAGGCTACATGGGTTCATGGGGAGGTCTTGCCAAACATACCTGATCAAGTTCTTTGACTGGGTGACCAGGAAAGTGGATCAGGGAGGAGTGGTAGATGTGGCCTACCTGGACTCCAGTAAGGCCTTCAACATCGTTCCACATAGAAGACAGGTAAGCAAGCCGGGCAATCTAGGAGTAGTTCCAAAAGTAGCAAAATGGGCAAGAAGTTGGCTAGACAATAGGAGTCAGAGGGTGGTGGTAAATAGGGTCCGCTCTGGAGAAGGCAAGGTGACAAACGGGGTGCCACAGGGGTCAGTACTAGGCCCAGTCCTCATCTAATGTCTTTATTAGCGGCATTGTGGAAAGCCTGGAGGGGAAAGTATGCCTGTTTGTGGATGACACAAAAATCTGCAACAGAGTGGATTCCCCAGGGGGATGGAAAGAATGAAGGCTGATCTGAAAAAGCTGGAAGATTAAGGGACTGGCAGCTGGGTTTCAGTGCAAAAAAAGTGCAGAATCATGCACTTGGGGCACAGAAATCCTGGGGCACCGTACCAATTGAGCAGGGAGGTATTGGCAACCACAAAACAGGAAAGGGACTTGGGGTAATCATTTATGATGACCTGAAAGTAACCAAGCAGTGTGGTAAGGCAGTGGGTAAGGCTAGCAGGATGCTTGGGTGCATAGGGAGGGGCATCACCAGCAGTAGGAGAGAGGTAGTATTACCCCTGTATAAATTACTGGTAAGACCCCGCCTCCAGTACTGTGTCCAGTTTTGGAGGCCCCACCTCTAGAAGGACATAGATAGGGTGAAGGCAGTACAAAGGAAGGCTACCAAAATGGTGCAGGGCCTGCATCAAAAGCCCTACGAGGAAAGACTCAAGAAACTAAATATGTCCTCTCTAGAGGAAAGGTGGGGAAGGGAGGATATAATAGAAATGTTCAAATACCTCAAAGGTATTAATAAGGTAAAGGAAGGCAGCATTTTCCATAGAATAAGATGTTTCAGGACAAGGGGTCACGCTATGAAGTTGGGGGGGGCTCAAAGGAAATGCGAAGAAATACTTCTTCACAGAGAGAGTGGTGGACACCCGGAACAGCCTCCCAGCAGAGGTGGTGGGTGCTATAATGATAACAGGATTGCATGGGACAGACACAAGGGTACCTTAGAAGTAAGGCGGGGAAGGGGGGAGAGAGAAGACCGGAGATCGAGTAGGGTCCACGGTGGCACAGTATGTAGGGAATATAGGGCAGTCTAGGTGGGCCAAGAGGTTCTTATCTGCCGACAATGTCTATGTTTCTACGTAACTTTATGCTGGGGGTAGTGTTCTTGCTGTGACTTACCCTAAGATGGAGTACAGATTTATGGGAAAATTGTTCTGATAAATATGTCTCCATTTCACCGTAGCTGATTAATTTTTAAATGATGTAGCAATAATACTATCATTTTATGGTAATGTGGACTTGCATCATCTAAGTAATAAAATAACTGTTTTGAAACCACATAAATCTTGTCCCTACACCCCTGCTGTCTGTCTGATGCAGTACTTAATAATGACACACTGATGAATTTATCCATTTCAGAAGTTCAACTTTATTTAGTATTCATTCATTTAGCTCCTAATGGAAAGCTGGAGCCCTTCAATGACAGGAACAGTGCCTGAATACAAACTACTCGGAGAGCGGGCCTCGATGGGAAGGTTGTCATGAGGGCAAACGTCTGCTCCTGGCAGCTCCACAATCGCATATCATGACCCTGCATGTGACAGCCATGTGCGTTTTGCTCCCAGCTTTTTACCCCAGAGCCAATGATTTGCTCCTTCCAGTTAGGTCTCAGCTTCCTCCCTGCCTGTCATGGCCAGTGGGGATCCCTAAATGGTGCCAGTGACTATCCTATAGATGGCTCATGGTATATGGTGTTTTTGCCATTTCACCCAACCCACCCACCCACATGGCACCAGGTAGTACCCCATCAGGCCCTGCACATGGTGTCCTACTGTTGAGAAGGCAAGCTTGCTGGACCACCACAGGGGTCACTGCAGTGGTGGAACCATAGTGCCTACCCCCCCCCGGCCACCCAACTGGAAACACAGCCACACAGCAACGCCTCCCAGCCCCGCCCCCGGCACCCAACTGGCTCCCGAATCTGCTTCTGAAGCCAGGTCACTAGTGTAGGAGTGCAAAATACAACCCACTGGGTCTTCGGGTGGCCCCATGGCGGGTGTTTTTTAAAATACACACTGTAGTGAGAAAGGAAGTGATGTGACATTGTAAGGAAAGTAGTGCAAACCAGTCGATTGAGTGGCAAATAGTAAAACCGGGGGCATCACCGGTTCGAATCCTACCACTGGTATGGGCTTGCTGTGTAAACCTGAGCAAGTGCTGCAGGACACCACAGAAAATAAGATGTTGCTGCTCAGTTGGGGTATTTGGGTAAATAATTTGCAAAAAAAAAAAGGAGGCTAGGCCGCTACCACTTATGATGTCCTCTGATATCTGTATCTGCTCATGAAGATTGAGTTCCCATTGAAGTAGTGTACTGTAAGAACATAAGAACATAAGAATTTGATGGCAGATGGGGACAGAGTGGCCCATCTATTCTGCCCATGAACCTAACCACCTCCCCTATATTTTGCTGCTTTTGTTTATACCGTAGTGCGGAAAGCATGTTATGCCACACTCTTGTACATGTACTGTTCATTGTGTAACTGTTACGTAAACTTCCGGGTCGTGTTTGAAAACAGGCATTCCCTTGTCTCATGCACCTAGAAATGAACTCCATCCTGCTACTCTTGCAGCGGAGTAATCAGGCTCACAGGGTGCTTTGGACCATTATTTTTCTCCTGCTCTCCCTGGAGCCTCCTGTCCCTCACCCCAGACCTGGGGTATCCACCATTGTGCACACTCTTTGGCCTTAAGAGCAGCCACCTTCACAGCTGCTGCTGTTGCTGCTCCTTTGTCAGGTGGCTGGGGGGTTTGTGAATGACAGGTGGGCTGCCCTATTCCACTCTGGGAGCAGGCTGTGAGATTCTGAATGCCAGGCGGGATGCCCCCTCCCTGAAAGCTGGTTGGGGGTTCCTGAATGCCAGATGGGCTGCCTCCTCCCAGAGAGCTGGCTGGGGGTTTGTGAATGACAGGTGGGCTGCTCTCTCCCATCCCGAGAGCCCGGCTGGGGGTTTGAGATTGCTGGGTGGGCTACCCCCTTCCACCACACCCTGGGAGCTGACTGGGGGTTTCGGAATGCCAAATGGGCTACTCGCTCCTCCCTCCGGGAGTTTGCTGGGGGTTTCGGAATGCCAGGTTGGCTACCCCCTCCCATCCGCAAAGCTGGATGGGAGTTTGGGAATGCCAATTGTTCTGCTTCTACCCCGGGAGCCCACTGCCTCATGTCTGCAGCAGTGTGGGCTTTCTGTGACTACACCCTTTCTCATACTGTGCAACATACAGCCAGGGTCAGTACTTTAGCCAGCTGGCCTGTTACCACAGATAATGGAACCCCTGGACTGTACCGAGGAGGATCCAGCCCCAGTCAGGTCCCACTATTCTATTCTTATTATGGTCTGTATGTCCTGTGCCTAGCAGTGGCTAAATGCCAAATCAATAACCTGTTTAGATTCCATGTGTATCTCCGAACCACACCCATACAATCTAAAGCTGGGAACCTAGTGAAAAGCATTATGGGTAATTATGCTACCCACAATGCTTTGTGCTGTGTTTGTGGAACAGAGTTGTAATGAGAACTAGAGTGCTATCTGGCGACAAAGCGCTAACTGGATCAAAAAAATGATGTTCTCAAGAGGGTGTCATGCGTCTGACTCACGCAAAAACTATATTTGCTGCTTTTTATTTCTGTAAAGAGTTTGTTACTAATTATTAATTTACTGACCTCAGAACTACGGGATAACACTGTGGAGGAATTAAAAAGCCATTATAAATGTTTATCTTGAGCTTTTGGAGGAAACCAGCAGTGTGGCATCTTTTAGGTGGCTTCGCTTTTAGTAACGTAACATAATCGAGTGTTAGTGCCATAGTTCTTACTAGAACTCTGTGAGTCTAACAGCATCAGTGTTTTCATCTACTTCCCAGGCGGCTTTAGAATGTTTACATGTGGCTGGGGGGGGGACCAAACAATCTGGAGACATTTATTCTTTCCCTGTATCTTCCTTTGTTGTCACACATAATGGTCCCTAGTGCCTGACTCCTTCAGTTCTGCCTAAGAGCCACTGCCCACCAAACTCACACTCCCGCACTCTAGTGTCTGCCACAAGACTTTCTAGAGCCTCCTCCGCTGAAGGTTCAGTCTGTTCCATCATGGTGGGGGGCTGCTGCTATGAAAAGAGAAAATGCATGCATTTACTCCAACATTGGCTGGGGGGGGGGTGGACCTATTTTGTTAGGGAACCATGTGGCATGGGCAGGTGGTGGGTGGAGGCAGCCATAGAAATACAGAAACCGACCGCGACGGCAGAAAAAGACCAACAGTCCATCCAGTTTGCCAGTGGCTCCCTATTTAACCCCAGGACCTATTGTCAGGGACAATGGTTTTCTGTTTTTACCGGTAACACCGGTAAAAATCACGGAATCCTGCTTGGTTTGCAGATTTTGAATTCTTGTACCGGTGCCTCACAGAAATTGCATTTCACTGCACAGAATCCCTAAGATTTCAGCATATTTTTAAATGTTTTTATTTTCTCTTTCTCTTCCCCCTTCTCATAGCATCAGTCTCCACTTTTCAGAGTTCCCTAGGCTGGGTATCCCCTAGCTTCACCCCCAGGTAATGCTCAGGAGCTCCAGTGAACCCACATCCATCCTGCCTAGGTTGTACCCCCCAGGGTGGGAAGGGAGGGGACCCCAGGTCACCCCTCCACAGTACTTTAATGTGTGTCGGCAGCCCAGTGGGTCCCTCATGGAAACTGGTTATGAAGTTTGGGCAGCTGGGTCCCTTCTACCAGCAGCCTATGTGGGGTTGATCTGGTTTTCTGGTCTCTGTCCCTGAGGGCACCAACACTCGAGGGATCCAAGGAAGTAGGACACATAGAGACATACTGCTACTCCAGATCTTGGCTAGCTTCTCTCTTCCCAAATGCTCTGCAGCCTCATTGCACCACCACCTGTGGTCACCCAGGTGGCAGTAAAGCAGCTGGACCTGCAAGCCACCGTTCCCAGAGGAAGAGAGCAGCCCCCCAGATGCTCGATCCTACTCCCCTGGCCAGGCCTCTAGCAACCCGAATTCACTTCTGATCCCGAGTCCCTGGCATTGCAAGCAGTAGTGCTACCTCAGGCTATTTACAGTGCTCTGTCAACTATACACCCACTTTGGTGTAAGAAAACATAAGCAGATGGAGAGGGAAATAGTTCAGTTTTAGTAAAATGTTGCAAAGTGTTCAATGTTCATAATTTGCACTGTAGGTACTGTGCACTATTATTGAAATCATATATTAAAACATTATATATGGGTGTCATGGCTGGCAGTATAGCCTAGTGTTATAGTAACAAACAGTGATCAAACTGAGTACATTTAGAAGACTTGGGTTTGATTCCCACAACCTCCACTTGCATACTGTGTGACTCTGAGCAAGGCACTAAACCTCCACAGTGCTCCTGGGTCACCTCTGAAAACAGGCAGTTTTGCCTAGTGGGTTTACCCAGTTTACACAAAAATATAAAAAAAAATACCAATGTATGTTTACTACATCATACAGTAGTCAGGGTACCATGTACTTTATCTGAGCTGTACTCAGGCTGCAATGATGTTGTATAGGTAAATATAAATGTTCAGATACATTTTGTGTTTTATAAGCTTGTTTTTAGACTTTAGTCAGGTTTTTATTGTATTTTTTGCATATGAACATCTAGGATATAGATTGCTAAGCGCAAGATCACTGTTACCAATTAGTTTATTCAAGTTTATAATCAGCAGGGCCATCCAAAATCCTCAGTCGTTTGATTGAAAGTGAGTCCGAATGAAAGTATGTTCACAAGGCACAAGCTGCCTTACTACTTATTTAGGTGAATGGGATAGAAACATAGACTTTGACGGCCCACCTAGTCTGCCCATTTCATCATTTGCACCTTCTCTCCCACCTGTTGTGTCAGTCTCTGTGACAACAAAAAGTTTTCTGACAGACTGCTTTAATAAAAAGCAAATGTTACGTGTTTAAGTGTACTTATGCTTGGCCAGTGGATTTGAAAGCACATTCAGTAACACGTGGAAGGTAAGACCCCAGGGGCTGTATGATGCTGGTGGGTAGAGTGGTGCTCAATTCACATCTGAGCTCAGACATGAAAACTGAGAGACACCCTTTTCATGGAGACTAAGTAAAAAACAAGGCATCCACATGTTTGGAAGATGCATTGAAGGTCCTCCACTAATCACTTGTGAATTTTTTTTTAGGTGAAGACACTATTTCAAAGAAGCAAATTCAGGCAGTTTTTTTTTTTTTTTTTGTTCCTCCTACCCCCTGGCCATCCACTCCTTCAGGCCTGCCAAGTCCCCCTACCACTGCTGCTGAGTCCCCCCCACCATCCACTGCCCCTTATGGCCATGCTACCAGGTAACCTGAATTAACCCTTCATCGGTGCGGCCCTATCCCTGTGGGAGGCTAACAAGGGAAGACAATCACCCTAAAGAGCTTCCTGTATATCCCAGGCATGGCAGGGGTCAGAACAGACACATGTTTCTGGGACTTCATGCTTATGGAGGGACCAGAAGCCATCCTCCAGGTAGCCAGCAGGTGTTTTTCCATTTTTGTGGGAGCGTGACAGGCCACGTGATGACAAGACACAAGCTGACGTCCATCACGCTCTCTTCCGCAATGGGGGCCAATGTGTTGCCATGCCTCCAGCCTCCATCTGGGGCCAGCAAATGCTGAGCTGTGAATATACCCTCCCTCCCAAGAGAAGGCGAGTGGTTATTGGACACTCAAGCCTTCACCCTCCCCGGCCGGTCTTCCAGCACTCAAACCTGTTCCCAAACCCTGGTCAGTGGTGTCACTGGCAGAAATCAATTCAGGCAGTTAAATGATAGGAAAAAACAAATGTGGTTCACCTTAGTAGTGGTGGTGGTTCAGATTAATTCACATCTGAGTTCTAACAAGCAAAGAGACTAAGCAATTTGTAACTTGTGCATGTAGGGTGTGGGTGTTGAAGAAAGGGGATCATAGTGCTGTCACTACTGCCATCATCCCTGAGGGATGTGGACTGCGTTGTTGCTACTGCCATCACACCTGAGAGGCGGGGGCCGTAGTGCTTCTGCCATAACCACTGGTGGATGGGGAATGTTGTACTGCTGCTGTCCCACCTGAGGGATGGGGACCATAGTGCTGATACTGCCATCACACCTGAGGAATGGGGAATGTAGTACTGCTGTCATCACACCTGAGGGATGGGGTCATAGTGTTGATACTGCCATCACACCCAAGAGGTGGGGGCCATAGTGCTTCTGCCATAACCACTGGTGGATGGGGAATGTTGTACTGCTGCTGTCCCACCTGAGGGATGGGGGCCATAGTGCTGATACTGCCATCACACCTGAGGAATGCGGAACGTGGTACTGCTGCCATCACACCTAATGGATAGGGACCGCAGTGCTGCTGCTTCCATCACACCTGAGGGAGGGGGACAGTGCTGTTGCTGCTGCCATCACACCAGAGGGATGGGTCTGTAGTGCTGTTGCTGCTGCCATCACACCAGAGGGATGGGGGCCACAGTACTGCTACTTCTGTCACACCTGAGGGAGGGAGGTCATAGTGCTGTTGGTGCTGCCATCACACCAGAGGGATGGGTCTGTAGTGCTGTTGGTGCTGTCATCACACCAGAGGGATGGGTCTGTAGTGCTGTTGCTGCTGCCATCACACCAGAGGGATGGGTCTGTAGTGCTGTTGCTGCTGCCATCACACCAGAGGGATGGGTCTGTAGTGCTGTTGCTGCTGCCATCACACCAGAGGGATGGGTCTGTAGTGCTGTTGCTGCTGCCATCACACCAGAGGGATGGGTCTGTAGTGCTGTTGCTGCTGCCATCACACCAGAGGGATGGGTCTATAGTGCTGTTGCTGCTGCCATCACACCAGAGGGATGGGTCTGTAGTGCTGTTGCTGCTGCCATCACACCAGAGGGATGGGTCTGTAGTGCTGTTGGTGCTGCCATCACACCAGAGGGATGGCGGCCACAGTACTGCTACTTCTGTCACACCTGAGGGAGGGAGGGAGGTTATAGTGCTGTTGCTGCTGCCATCACACCAGAGGAATGGGTCTGTAGTGTTGTTGGTGCTGCCATCGCACCTGAAGGATGAGGGCCGTAGTGCTGCTTCCATCACACCTCAGGGATGGGGCCTGTAGTGCTGTTGCTGCTATCATATTTTGTACCTAAAATAACTTCAAATTGGTACAAGGATGGAAGAATGTGCAATAGTGGAGGTAAAAACTGCTAAAATGCATGTTAGCAGAGTTAAAAATTGTTAAATAAAGTGCACAAAACCAAACACCGGTAAAACCGGATTTTGGCTCAGCAGACACCGGTGACAGTACCGTTTTTTACAATGTGCAAAATGGAATTTGCCCTTTCTCAATCCCGGTAAACCAGTGTCCCTGCCTATTGTTCATCCAGGGTGCTATCCCTCCCCATCCACCTCCCATATTCCTCTTCCAGTTTGTGTCACCGCAAGTAAGCACTATACCCTTCACTCTGTCCCAACTGTGCTTAAAACCATTAATGTTTTTTTGCCACCTGTCACCTTGGCTGGTAGACTGTTGCACAGTTTCACCACGCTTTCCATAAAATAATCCTTCCCCATGTCCCTGCTCAGCCTCCCTCCTGTCAGTTTCTACCTGTGTCTTTGTATGGAAACAATCCAGCCAACCAGACTAGGCAATTTTCCCTGTTCTCCCGGGTACCAGTCCACCTCCCTCTCTGTCAGCTCCTCAGCAGTGTGTTCCATAGACTGTTGCAAGGTCAGCTGCTGTAGGAAGTACTCGGTGTTAATGTGGGAGCCGAGCATCCCAACCCTCCCTCTCCCCACATCTGATAGTTAAATACATTACCTCTGCAGTGCCTTTGAGACTCCATCCCTCCAGTCGAGGGAGTTGCACACCCAGATCTTCCACATAGCAGCAAACTTGTTACTGCTGATGGGCTTTGTATCCTTTTCAAGGGTCCTATTCATGTCTTTACTTGCAAACCCCCTCTCCTGCATGCTACTGTGCCTCTGAGCCTACGCTGCACTATTGGCTTGTTTTAATGTAAACTGGTCTTGCCTGCTGAATTTGAAGCATGAGAGAGGAACCGTCTGAATTAAGCTCCGTTCTGTTGGTAGAGGACCAGGATGGAATTCACTGGATTCTGGGTTCAGTTCCCAGTTCAGTCACCTGCTTTCTGTCTATGGATTTGTGTTTTTCCAATACGGTGGCTGTTACGCATTTTAAACTCGGTGAAGTAATTGCTGAATTTGTGACCTCCCACTTCAGGCATTCAGACAGTGACCTGTTGAAATTGAGGTTACCAGACAGCCTTGGGAGATATTTATGGCACAAATCGGGAAGAAGACGATGACTCGACTTCACTGGCACTTGCTGAATTATACTATGGGTTTGTGACTGAGGACTGTGTTATTTTACAAGGTAGCTCCATCTAGATACGTTTTATTGCAAGGAAATCTTCATGAAAGTAGCGGACTCATCTGATAAAGCGAATGTCAAAAAAGTGTTCAACTTAGACCAGCCCTACCTCTCAAATGTCCCTGATTATGAGGGCCATCCCTTATTTTACGCCTCAAAGTTGATCTGTCTCTCAGCTGTCTCTCATGGAAATGGTGCTGCCCAGACAGAGAATGTGCTGCAAATTCTGACTTAACAGCAGACATAAGATGCTAAATTAAAAATACACATTGTACAAGTAAACACAGTGGTCTTCACAGCGTTCTGAGCTTGTATCTCTGTGTTTGAGAATGTGTCCCTCATTATGAGGGTCAGGGTCAGTGTCCCTGTCCCTCATTTCAGCGACAAAAGGTTGAAAGGCATGAGGCCAGCTTTCATATACAAGTAACTAAGAACCAGTCGCATTCCTAGTGTGTACGCCAGTGGTGTGTGTGGACAGAGCTGTATGGCACAAGGGAAAACCAAGGGTAGGGAAGGAAGGGAGGAAAGTAACTGGGTTTTATATAGCACCTTTCATATACACTTACTGTATCCCAAAGCTCTCTACAAGCCACAAATAATTGGGCACTGTACTTGTACTTACCATTGGGAGAAGCTCGAGACTAGCGACTCACATGCTAGAACATTTAAATGCTCTGAGATGCTTGTAGTACAATAGCATCCCATGGTTGATCCCTGTGTAACCCCTAGGTGATGCTATCCCAAGGGCTACTTCACCTGCCTGCATGGCTAGGTGCAGGTTAAGGGGCCTGAGTGTGGAAACCGGGTGCCTCCACTCGGAGGACAGGGTTATTGGTAGCATAGCTGACCTGGGTACAGCCCTCTGGGACACTGTAATCCCCCCCCCTTCCCCTCTAGTGGCCTAAGCAACATGCAACAGACACAGTTACAATAACCCATAATCAGTATACAAATCCCCCCTCTGTTTGCACTTACCACCAGGGCTGGTTCCACCAGTCCGACCCTGGAGATCCCCTGTAAAATAAGGATAGAGATAGCAGGTAACAATAGTACAGTGCTTCTGGTACAACAGGGAACCATAGTCAGGTTAATTGCAAAAAGAATTAGATCTGATTTATTCAGAAAGAATGAACAAGGGAGGGGCGCAATTTGGCTGATTAGTTCTGTAACTGATTCACTCAGGCAATCATGCATGCACTTTAGAGTCCCTTCATAGTCACATATTCTGGGTACCCAGTTGGAACAAAGGTGGACTAGCCTAATTCGTTGCCCGGGGTAGGCCGGCGTTGTAGCTGGTCGGGGCCCTGTGATGGAAAAGAAGAAACATGCACAACCACACAATTTGTAATTCGGAGCCTGGAGGCTCAGTTCATGACAAGGAAACAACAAAGGAATCAGATGACAATGCTTTTGATTTAGCTGATGTTGCAGGGAGCTACCCTGGGGTTTACTCACGCTACCCAATACGAGACACAGGAGGGATGAAATGGAGACTGCAGGTTGACAAGCTGGTATGCCAGTAGAATCAGAGCCCACACGAATCACCGAGGTGTTGTTCCTATTCAAGATGGTTGAGCAGGGGGCTGATCCCTGGGCGGGTCTCTCGTCGATGGTGATCTCTGCGCCTGGAGTAGCTGGCTGGGCCAAGGTGGCAGGGCCCAGCCTGGGTGAACAGTTCGGATTCAGTCCGGTATATTCTGGATGCAGCTTCCAGCAAGTATGGCATGCTTAGGCAGTGGGGAACGAAATCGCGACCCACTAACAGCATTCAGCACACTTATAGTAAGACAGAACACAATACCACAGGTCGGATGACAGTCCAGTTGCAATTTCAGCTTTCCTGAACAAAACCGTGATCTCTGTGGTGATTCAGACATCCTGACAGGCCGATCGCGTGCAGCAAATCTTCGGTCTTCTTCAGGCAGTGGTACAGTCACAATTCAGTGGCTTTGGTCACAATTGGTTCAGATACAGTCTGGTTATTTAAGCACTCTCTAAAGATCTCTTTCGAGGGACAGCAGGCAGACAGGCCAAACTCAGCCTTCCCACCAGTTTCCCATGCAACTACGCAGGAGCAGCTGCTCGAGTGTCTCGAGCTGTTCACTCTCTCAACTCCAGTCTCAGACTGACTCTCTGCTGCAGGCATCTTGGAACTTTCCCACTGATCCAAAACGTTCGATTCGTTGACTCATCTGTCTGTCAAAGCAAGGGCTTCCCCCTAGGTCCATTTAGGCACCAAAGTGGAAAAACTACAATTCTTACAGAAATTCACTCCCACAGGACCCCTGGGGACAGACTCCATTTTAGGGTCCCCAAAGGTACTGACTGGTCCTAATAAGCAGTCCAGAACCAAGATGGTGGTGATTCACAGAAATGTCCATGCTGCAAAGAAGGCAGGTTAGACAAACGTCGATATCATTATTATTAGAATAGATAATCAGCAAATACGTACAGCTTCTAACAGGGCTCCCTCTGCGCAATTAGTGATGGCAGAATGGAGCAATTATCTGACAGCCCAGGCAGGACTCGAGCTTAGAAACACTCAGCCCCCACCCAGATTAATTATACACTGCGATATAGGCAACTCTTAAAGAGACAGAACACAGAGGCTATAAAAGCACTCACATGCAATAGCTTTTAAACGGTTAAGATACAGGACACCAGGCTGGCAGTGGGCATTTAGGCACACCCAAGTAAGACTTTTGGGGACCCCCATATGTAAGGGGGTTACACCTGTCTGTGATGTCAGCCATGGGGAATTCTCAAATATCATACAAGCAGTTTTGTTAACTTAATGGCAGGCCTGGGGGTGCAGGATTGACCAGTTAAAAGGGTACATACTATAAACTGAGGGCAGCTGCCCACATTAGATGCGGGACTTCATACAGAGACATCCCACTGTAAGGGAAAATTGTTCCGGCCCACTACAAAATTTATTAGCCTTTTGCTGGTGTCAGTTACAACCCCATAATGGCAGCGTGGAGTATATCGGCACTATGGCCTGCTGAAGAAAATCAAACAGAATGTTTTGCAAAGTGGTTGAGCCATAGCTGATCATAAAACTAAATTTAGAAATTCCCCATAGGGGCAGTCTAGTAGCTAAGCTCCTCCTTGCCATGTGGGAGACCTAGGATCAAGTCCAGATAATGAAGTTTCAGCCAGAACCAGTAAGAGCTAGCGGTGTCTGCAGAACAGGGCTCCCTCTTGGGAGGGTTCAGTGGAACTCTGCAGGACATGCCTACCTCCAGGTGACCCAGAGGAATGGATCAGGCACATCCACAGGAACCCCTCCATGCTCCTCTGATGCCCTTGTCTTCATTGCGTTGTGTTCTTAAGGGGGGGATTCGCCAAGGATGGGAAGTACGCTCCAATGGCACATATCCCACCTGCGGAACTCCGTACCCATAGGAAGATGCGCAATGGCCATATTCATGGCTCCCATCTATGGCCCCGCCCCACCGGCACGCAGGTGTATGGGTGCTGTCCGGCGAACATGGGTGGGCATCCATTAGGATGTCTGGACCTGATCAACCACTGGATCCCTTACGCCGCATGGCACCATGGCCACAGGGATGGTCGGCAGGGCCACAAACAAAAACACCAGGCGTGTGCACGAGCAGCCGCCCCCAGCCCTCGCAGTGGTCCAGGCGGGCTGGGGTGATGTGACAGAGGGGCCCAACAGTGGTTGCCACTGCTGGCAGCATACCGGTGGGGGTGGGGAGCAGCGGCTATGACCTCCCCTGGAACATGTATGCTGCACACCCCCCCCCGCTCAGCACTCCGTGCTTTTGAGAATTGTGTGGAGCACCACCATGTCCTCTGCACTGCCCCCCAGAACCACCCCCACGCGGAGCTCACCAGCAGGATGGGGATCCAGTGCATAACAGCCCCGCGCCTCTTTGGTGAATCGGGTGCAGCAGCTGCAGAATGTGTACGCGCTGCAGATACGTGGTGCATAGCCACTCCACACCTTGGAGAATAGGGCACAAATTACTCAGGACTAACATGTGTCCCCCTCATCTGACTTCTGTGGGGAACAAGGCCTCATAGGTAAGTAACATGAAGAGAATTGGTGGGCCTGCTGCAGCCGGTTGAGGTGCACTCAGTGGGCCCATAGGACATTCCCCTGGAGGTGAGCAGGAGATGGGAGCTCGTCCTTCTTCTACTTTATATTTTTAAGAATAATCTATTTAAATTTTTTAACAAAAATTGGTCACAGCCAATGGGCTCCATTGAATGGTAATACAGTAAAAACGGTGGAAATGGGTTGTTTTTAAGATAACATACAGTAAAGTCCATAGAATAGTTGAATAAATGTTTTGAAGGAAATGTAAAGCTGAGACATACGCAAGGCCAATTAATGCATCTTCTGTATTTTTGTACAGCATTTGGAGGGACATCCTGAATCAAAATATGCTTGGTTCCCCACACATTCCCCCCCAGTGGTGGTGACCTGGGTTCAAGAGCGGGCTTAGGCAGCTGGGTAGCAGGGGGCTGGGATGGTGTTGCCAAATGACAACGCTCCCAGCTGGGAGGGATGGTGCTGTGGTTCTGTTGCCACAGTAACCCCTGCAGTGGTCCGGGGAGTGTGCCTCCTCCACTGGGTATCACAGCGTGTGTTTGATGCCTGATGGGGCACCGCCTAGCATCAGTGGGAGGGTCTAGGGGCTCAGAGAAAAACCCTGAAACTCTCTGTCTCCAGGGCTGGTTGCATAACAGCTGCTAGTACTCTAAGGCCCCATACAGCGTGGATCTGGCTGGTTCTAATAGTGGTAAGCACGGCCGGTACTCTTGGGCCCTGCATAGTGTTGATCCTACTGGCTCTGACAGTGAGAAGCATGGCTGGTACTCTAGGGGCCCTGCACAGCCTGATCCTACTGGTTCTGACAGTGAGAAAAGTGGTCAGTACTCTTGGGCCCTGCACAGCCTGATCCTACTGGTTATGACAGTGGGAAGCATGGTCGGTACTCTTGGGCCCTGCATAGCCTGATCCTACTGGTTATGACAGTGGGAAGCATGGTCAGTACTCTTGAGCCCTGCACAGCCTGGATCCTATTGGTTCTGACGGTGGGAAGAGTGGCCGGTACTCTCGGGCCCTGCACAGCATGGATCCTACTGGTTCTGACAGCGGGAAGCACGGCCAGTACTCTCAGGCCCTGCACAGCATCGATCCTACTGATTCTGACAGTAGAAAGCATGGCCAGTACTCTCAGGCACTGCACAGCATCGATCCTACTGGTTCTGACAGTGGAAAGAGTGACCAGTACTCTTGGGCCCTGCACAGCATGGATCCTACTGGTTCTGACAGTGGGAAGAATGACCAGTACTCTTGGGCCCTGCACAGCATGGATCCTACTGGTTCTGACAGTGGGAAGCACGGCCAGTACTCTCAGGCCCTGCACAGCATTGATCCTACTGATTCTGACAGTGGAAAGCATGGCCAGTACTCTCAGGCACTGCACAGCATCGATCCTACTGGTTCTGACAGTGGGAAGCATGGCTGGTACTCTAGGGCCCTGCGCAGCATCGATCCTACTGATTCTGACAGTTGAAACAGCAGCTGGTACTCTTGGGCCCTGTACAGCATTGATCCTACTGGATCTGACAGTGGGAAGCATGGCCAGTACTCTTGGGCTTTGCACAGCGACGATTCTACTGGTTCTGACAGTGGGAAGCATGGCCAGTACTCTCGAGCCCTGCACAGCATAGTTCCTACTGGTTCTGATAGTCGTAAGAGTGACCAGTACTCTTGGGTTCTGCACAGCATGGATTCTGCTGGTTCTGACAGTGGAAAGAGTGACCGGTACTCTCAGCCCTGCACAGCATGGATCCTACTGGTTTTGACAGTGGAGAGAGTGGCTGGTACTCTCAGGCCCCACACAGCATCGATCCTACTGGTTCCGAGAGTGGGAAGAGTGACCAGTACTCTTGGGCCCTGCACAGCATGGATTGTACTGGTTCTGACAGTGGGAAGAGCAGCCAGTACTCTCGGGTCTGCACAGAATGGTTCCTACTGGTTCTGACAGTGGGAATGACCAGTACTCTTGGGCCCTGCACAGCATGGATCCTACTGGTTCTGACAGTGGGAAGAGCAGCTGGTACTCTCGGGCTCTGCACAGCATAGTTCCTACTGGTTCTTACAGTGGTAAGAGTGACCGGTACTTTCGGGCCATGCACAGCATCGATCCTACTAATTCTGACAGTGGGAAGAGCAGTTGGTACTCTCGGGCTGTGCACAGCATCGATCCTACTGGTTCTGATAGTGGGAAGAGTAACCAGTACTCTTGGGCCCTGCACTGCATGGACTGTACTGGTTCTGACAGTGGGAAGAGCAGCCAGTACTCTCGGGTCCTGCACAGAATGGTTCCTACTGGTTCTGACAGTGGGAAGAGTGACCAGTACTCTTGGGTCCTGCACAGCATGGATCCTACTGGTTCTGACAATGGGAAGAGTGGCTGGGGCTCTCAGGCCCTTCACAGTGTGGAGCCTACCAGTTCTAACAGTGGAAAGAGTGTCCAGTACTCTCGAGCATTGCACAGTGTGGATCCCACTGGTTTTGACAGCGAGAAGAATGACCAGTACTCTTGGGCCCTGCACAGCATGGATCCTACTGGTTCTGACAATGGGAAGAGTGGCTGGGGCTCTCAGGCCCTTCACAGTGTGGAGCCTACCAGTTCTAACAGTGGAAAGAGTGTCCAGTACTCTCGAGCGTTGCACAGTGTGGATCCCACTGGTTTTGACAGTGAGAAGAATGACCAGTACTCTTGGGCCCTGCACAGCATGGATCCTACTGGTTCTGACAATGGGAAGCATGGCGGATACTTTTGGGCCCTGCACAGCATTGATCCTATTGGTGCTGACAGTGGGAAGGGTGACCAGTACTCTTGAGCACTGCACAGCATGGATTGCACTGGTTCTGACAGTGGGAATAGCGGCCGGTACTCTTGGGCCCTGCACAGCATGGTTCCTATTGGTTCTGACAGTGGGAAGGGTGACCAGTACTCTTGAGCCCTGCACAGCATGGATCCTACTGGTTTTGACAGTGGGAAGGGCAGCTGGTACTCTCAGGCCCTGCACAGCATCAATCCTACTGGTTTTGACAGTGGGAAAAGCAGTTGGTACTCTTGGGCTCTGCATAGCATCGATCCTACTAGTTCTGACAGTGGGAAGCACAGCTGGTACTCTCAGGCCCTACGCAGCATCGATCCTACTGGTTCTGACAGTGGGAAGAGTGACCAGTACTCTTGGGACCTGCACAGCATGGATTGTACTGGTTCTGACAGTGGGAAGAGCAGCCAGTACTCTCGGGTCCTGCACAGCATGGATTGTACTGGTTCTGACAGTGGGAAGAGCAATTGGTATGCTCAGGTCCTGCACAGAATGGTTTCGACTGGTTCTGACAGTGGGAAGAGTGACCAGTACTCTTGGACCCTGCACAGCATGGATCCTACTGGTTCTGACAGTGGGAAGAGTGGCTGGTACTCTTGGGCCCTACACAGCATAGATCCTACTGGTTCTGACAGTGGGAAGAGTGGCTGGGGCTCTCAGGCCCTACACAGCATGGATCCTACTAGTTCTAACAGTGGAAAGAGTGGCCAGTACTCTCGGGCATTGCACAGTGTGGATCCCACTGGTTTTGACAATGAGAAGCATGGCGAGTACTTTCGGGCCCTGCACAGCATCGATACTACTGGTTCTGACAGTGGCAAGAGCAGTTGGTACTCATGGGCTCTGCACAGCATCGATCCTACTGGTTCTGACAGTGGCAAGAGCAGGTGGTACTCTCAGGCTCTGCACAGCATCGATCCTACTGGTTCTGACAGTGGGAAGAGTGACCAGTACTCTTGGGCCCTTCACAACATGGATTGTACTGGTTCTGACAGTGAGAAGAGCATCTGATACTCTCGGGCCCTGCACAGCATGATTCCTACTGGTTCTGACAGTGGGAAGAGTGACCAGTACTCTTGGGCCCTGCACAGCATGGATCCTACTGGTTCTGACAGTGGGAAGAGTGACCAGTACTCTTGGGCCCTTCACAACATGGATTGTACTGGTTCTGACAGTGAGAAGAGCATCTGATACTCTCGGGCCCTGCACAGCATGATTCCTACTGGTTCTGACAGTGGGAAGAGTGGCCAGTACTCTTGAGCCCTGCACAGCATGGATCCTACTGGTTCTGACAGTGGGAAGAGTGTCTGGTACTCTCAGGCCCTGTACAGTGTGGATCCTACTGGTTCTGACAGTGGGAAGGGTGGCCGGTGCTCTTGGGCCCTGCATAGCATGGATCCTACTGGTTCTGATAGTGGGAAGCGCAGTCATTACTCTCGGCCCTCCCCAACGTGGATCCTACTGGTTCTGACAGTGGGAAGGGCAGCAGATGGGGCTGTGTGGTCGTTAGGCACTGGCCAGAAGCACGGGGAGCGTGGCAATCTGGGCAGCAAAAGAGTTATCTAGAAAAAAAAAAAAGATATGTTGTATACTGTGTTTATAAGCAGCATGGTCATAATCAGAATTACTGAAAGTGGAGAAAAGAAAGTCCTGATGTCCCAGAGTATGCGTCATTCCTGTGTTACCATGTCCATTGTAATGTAGTCACTGTCTGGCAGGCTGAAAATTGGTCTCTTTTTAATTCCTGCTTAAATAAATTAAATTAAAAAACAAGGAAGGAGTTGAAGAAGGTAGCAGGGAGCCACTCAGGAAAATGGTGCCGATGGGCTTAAAGGAAAACTGTCCAAAACAGTGTTGGCAATTACCAGGGCTGCAAAAATGCCCGATTAGCACAACCTTTATATTTTGACAAGATTGCAGCTAACCTTTGCCGAGTAATGTCTTCTGTTTCTTGCCTGTATGGTGGTTTCTTGAACTGTCCTGGATGCACCATTTGGAAAGTGCCGCTGCACCGGAAGACATAACATGACCTTGGTAACTTGAAGATCTTCCTGCTGTGTGCTGGAATGCTCGTACATGACAAGTCAACTGCCTGATCTTCCTGCTGTGTGCCGAATCTCTCGTTCATGACAAGCAGGGCACATTTTCACGGACTAAAAATAAATAGTGTGCCATGTAAAAGTCCTTGAGTGGTACCTCTAGAAACAACCCCCATTAAAAATGGAGCAGTGTAAGGTAGTTCATTTTTTAATGAAAGTTGTGACTCCGAGTTTGGGCATGCGCAGTAGCACCTAAGCTCCGACTTTGGGCATGCGCAGTAACGCTAGGCGCTACTACGCATGCCCAAACTCGAAGCCGCAACTTTCATTAAAAGATTAACTACCTTACACTGCTCCATTTTTAATAGGAGTTGTTTCTAGAGGTACATCTCAAGGACCTCTGCATGGCGCACTATTTATTTTTAGTCCATGAAAATGTACCCCACTCGTCATGAATGAGAGGTTCGGCACACAGCAGGAAGATCAGGGAGTTAATTTGCATAGAAGTTGCAGCTCTGGCCGCTACCCTCTGTGAAATGGCACCACTCACTCTGGAACATAAAATAAGAATTCCTAATGAAAGACATGCCCTACAACAGGAATGCCAGTCTCTAACTGCAAGTTGGCAGGTGAGTAGGCGCTGGGAGGAAAGTGGGGATCACGACAGTTTTCCTTTAAGATGAGTGGAAGAATAGGAGGGGGAGGGGATAGAAGAAAACCAAACTCCCCACAGAGGCTAGCAAGTATCCCCCCATTTTTGCAACATGTTGTAGATTTCAGATGAAGCACCACTGGTGTGTGTTTTTTTGGGGGGGGGGAGGTCACAGGTGTTGAAGACAGTACTACTGAAGACTTTTCAATCATGTTGTCCTCTCACAGACGATGCAACAGCACCATGAAATGTCTTCTGGTGAATTCTGTAATTAGTGGCTAAGTAGACCGCATGCTTCCTTTTAGGGCTGGACTATCAGACAGTTGTGGGTTCTCCTCCAGTCCCACACCAAGAACTTGGATTAATACCTAGTATGGACACTGTAGTGCTGCACTGGTTAGGGTGTTGGGGCGCGGGGGTAGGGAGGCGGTTCTGCACTGCTGAAGTACTTAATGTCTAGTTTAGTTTAAAGTTTATTGATTGGCTTAAAGTCATTACAGTATCAAAAAAATGCAAAAATCATAAAATATTCATTAGAGAAAAAATTCAGTGCTTAATGTCAGATGAGACCTTAAATCGAGATCCCTTCTGCCCATCTCTGGTCGCTCTCCAGGTGGAAGCTGAAGAGCTCATGGCCTTTATCATAGAAAATGTGGAGGGTTTCACCTGTGTCCAGGCCAACACTCCCCCATCAGCAAAACAGGTTCGTGTAACCCACCCCCCAGGATGCACCTGGAAACAAACTGTCACAGCTTAGCGTACCTTTCCTTGTCAGCAATGACAGAAATATAAATATGACTGTGCCTTGCAGCTCTCGGAAATGTTTTGAATATCAGTTTCTCTCTAAGCACAGAGAACGAGCACTCAATGAAAGCAGACTGCTTCCCGCTTCTTTGTGTGCTGTAGCCGTGAACCCCTCGTTTTATTACAGTTAATCGTCTCGGATAGTTATCCCTCACATACACTCACTAATTTGCACAAAAAGTACAGCGCTCTTTTTTTTTTAACTTGTCTCTATAATTCATCATTTGGACGGGTCTCTGACACGCCAACTGTTATTAATTGTCTCTGCAGGAGCATCCCAACGTTTCAAATGATAATTTCATCTCTGATCTGCCATTTTGATGTATTATTTACTGGAAAGGAGTGAGAAAATGACTCCCTTTCCCAAACTGTCACGTCTGTGCCTCTGCCATCCCACTGGAGCTTGTAGCACTGTTTAATCGGGGCTTTGGTTGGTAAGGGGGTGGGGGGATTTGCTGTTGAATGCATCAATGCATGTCCTGTGTAAAACATAAACTTACTACCACAACAAACCACGTCTGTCTTTGAGCTAGTCTTTGCTCAAGAGTTTAATCTGAGATTTTTTATTTCTGATGTTCTGTCTTCCCCCCTCCACTGGCAGTCGGTGGGCAGCTTCACAGTCCTATCCCAGCTACTCCCCTGCTGGCATCCAATTCCCTGGGACTTAACTGCCAGGAACTTTAATGACCCCCCCCCCATGACGGGACCAGGAGATGGAGGGCCACCCCCCTTCCCAGAGAATAATCCAGTAATGGCATCTTGGCTCGGTGCTGGTATGGAGGGGAAGCCAGCAGGCAGGGCTTCACAAACCCTGCTCACCAACGTGGTGTTTTTTCCAGTTTCTGGACCTGCCCACCTCCCAGGACGTCAGACGCAGCTCCTGCAAGCCTTGTCACACACTGACATCCCTGCAGAGGAACTTTCCTGGCTTACTCACAGGGGTCACCAGGGTAACAGATCCAATGCCCTCCCTCCCCAGCTGAGGGCATTGCTGAGCGACAATGCCTCCCCAGCCCTCAGGACTGCCGAACCAGCTTCCCGAGGTCATTTCCACACTCGGGTCACTGGCACGGGAGTGTGTAGTGCTGCCCATTGGGCCATCAGGTGGCCCTTAATTTAAGACTTAACGCCAAACATTTTAATTCTGTCTGTGGGATCCCCTTTCTATCACCCCCCCACCCCCACTCATGGAAATCCCATTCCATCCTAAAGCTAAGGCAGATATTTATCCTTTCTTTAGAACAAAATAGTGTGGTCACCCAGGCTGAGGTAATGTGATGGATTGCACAAACCTCCCTTCCCAGAGGAGAGCATCCTCCTGCCCCCACTGTCCCATTAATGGTCCTGGGCTCGGTCATGAGCACAAGTCGCCAGTTTCCCGAGTGGTAACGCTGCCTCTACACCAGTGGGCAGCCTCCTGAAGTGTTTACCTTATTCAGTTTGCAGTGGCACATTTTTGAATAAGGGTGAACACAGAACGTTTTGACTCATACAGACGTTCCAGGAATGAGTGAGCTAAAGTCTCAGTTTACATTTTCATCATGTAAATGTGCATATAGTATTTGATAGAGTTTTAACTACCGGATAAGGTAAATTGTAAAAACCAAAAACAATAAAATGCTTCCACTTTATCCATGTTGGATGTTGGGTTCTGAGGGGTAAGGTGCAAGATGTCTCCCCTAATGTGGGACTGCTGAGAGAGGATCTGCAGATTGCACAATTCACAAAGACAGAGACAGTGGTGATCTTCCCCCTGTACAAGGCACTGCTTAGGCCACACCTGGAGTACTGTTGATAACTGTAAAACATTCCGTGCAGCACCATCCATAATGTTTTAATGTTTTAGGTCCAACATTGAGAGTCCCAAAGAGCCTCCTTCCAGTACACACCGACCTCTGAATTAGTGTTGCTCAGAGAGTGCTTTTGTAGATCCTACTACTATCTGTAAGACAGTGCTGGTATCCTATCTAGGATCCTACTAGAAATCCTAGCAAAGACAGATGTAGGATCCAGGGTCAGATAGCAATGGATCCTAGTTAGGATCCAGGGATCCTAGGTTAGATAGTTAGGATCTAGGGTCAGATAGCAATGGATCCTAGTTAAGATCCAGGGATTCTAGGTCAGATAGTTAGGATCTAGGGTCAGACTTCGATGGATCCTAGTTAGGATCCAGGGATTCTAGGTCAGATAGTTAGGATCCTGGGTCAGATAATTAGAATTCGGGGTCAGATAGCAATTGAGTCTAGTTAGGATCCAGGGATCCTAGGTCAGATCCAGGGATCCTAGGTCAGATAGTTAGGATCCAGGGTCAGATAGGGATGATCCTAGGTCAGATCCAGGGATCCTAGGTCAGAGAGTTAGGATCCGAGCTGGATGTGTTGCTAGGATCCACAACGTTTGTAGGATCTATGCACTGGATCCTTGAGGATAGGATTCATGGTCAGATAACACTGCTATCCTACCACAGCAACTATCTGGCCAAATGGGAGGTATCTGTTGGTATCCTAATTTCTAGGATACTGTCTGAGCAACACTACTCTGAATGCTGGCATTTGTGAGTGAAGAAGGGAGCCTACCAGGCCTTTTGTAGCTTTGGAGCAGGATGCACATGTTGTGCCATGCATTCTGGGGGTGCATTCTGCCCCAAGGCTACAGGGAGTCCTATAGGCTCTCCCCATCCTTGTGAATGCCAGTATTCGCAATCCAGCACAGGGCTAGGGAGAGGAGGGGTCTCCTGAGTATGTAAGATGAGAACAGGATTTTTGTGTTATGGTGTCTGTGACTTTGCACAACTGCTGTACTAATAGGTGAGTTCTGGAGGGGTTCAGGTAGGAGTGGTTTTGATAGCTGTCAGGTGCAGGTCAGGGTTCTGGAAGCCCCATTTTTTTTATTGAGGACACAGCATACGTGTTGGTCCCTGCTAATGAAACAGCAGGGAACGGACATGATGGACTTAAAATCCCTTCTGACCATAAATTACAATGTGGCTATGTTACTATGTAGATTTTCTTCAAAAGCCTCATTGCTAGGCCAGGTCTGTGGCGAGTGGTGTGGACTGCTGAGGCAGACGGGTGACCTAGGTTTGCACCCCGAGCCCAGGCCTCAGGAGTGTAGGCCAGCAAGGGGGGGCTCAGAGTGTTCACTCTCCTCTGTGGCAGGAAGGATGATGTGACATCACTCTTGTAGCAACTCCTGCTGGGCCATGGAGATGCTATTGGCAGCGTGGGTGACCGCATGTTGCCAGGCCCCTCCCCAGGCCAGCCATCAGTGTGCCCATGGCATAAGTGTGTGGGGAGGAAAAGAGGTGGAAAAGGCCCATCTGGGAAGTCTTGGATTATGGGGCCTTCTTGTGCTTGTCACCCCATGCCACCGAGCCCTTATGGTCAGCACACATGCTACCCAGCTATCGTTCTCAAAACATAAAGGTGCAATTCCCGCTGCTGCAGTGACCATAGAGGGCAGGAGCCCCCAGAAAGGGACACAGCTGACCTTGGGACCATAGTACACCAGTGGGAGACAGAAGGCATGTAGTGGTGAAGGGAGTGGGTCCAGCTGACAGTGGAACAGGCATGATGGAGAAGACAGAAAGAGTGAGGCTTCTGAGGCACTTGAAAGGAAATAAAAATAAATCTAAAAAAAACTCCATGCTACATCTTCTGTTTACGTACGTCTGCTTTGTTGTGTTCAGGAGGACTCTGCTGTCAAACTCCCACAATCATTTGGGGGGGATATGATTAATAAGTGTAAAGAAGCTGAGAGAAGAATAACAGGAGAAGCATTGCAAGACCCCCCCCCCCGCATGAATCTGACACATACGGCTGTGTTTATTAGCTCTTATTAATCCCCGAGGAGCAGCTTACATTAGAGAGAGCTGGTACTACATCAGCGTCAGAGCAGGGCCTTGGGGTAACAGAAAAATAGATCATGTCAAACCAATTAGAGGGGATAAAATATTACCCCACCCTACTCTCTGCATGTTTTTGTTTGTTTTGTCACAATACAGTGAAACTTGTGTGCTGTTTTTTTTGCACACATATTGTGACAACTCTACTGCACAATGGCATCAGCCTGCATGCTGACTGACACAGCATGCTGTCCCTACAGATCTGGTTCCAGTAACTCAGTGCAGACTTCCTGTCATTTCTGGCGCACTCCTTCTTAAAGGACAGAATCCCCTACATCAGAAGGGTTGAGGAAAACCTTCCTTAAACGACCCCAAGGACCACAAAAACCTTTGTACAACTCTACAAATGCGCTTACCAGTCATTTCTCTAATGCCCCGTTTTAATGGCTCTCACAGCGAGATGAATTCTCCCTGTGTAACTGACATCCTGGCGATATTTAGTCCAGCATTTACTAGAAAATTTCAACTGGTGCTGAAAGTTAAGCAAAAAGTAGACCTTCATATCGTAAATTCAATATTCAGGCACCCCTTGACTCAGTGACAGCGCATGGCACACTAACATTTATCGGACACAGGTTTGGGACCGAGCCTGGGGATCCTGTAAATGGTATGGCTGGGAGACCACCGATGGCCGTGTGGATAGGGCGTTGCACTCCCACGCTGACTACCCGGGTTTGGGAGCGGACTCGGGGAGCCAGCCTGGCAGCCTGGGGTGGTGCCAGATTTCACTGCAGTAGTGACCCCTGGGGTTACCCAGAGAGCTTACCTCTTCTGCAGAGTCACGCTATGGGCTAGTGTAGCCTGACAGGACAATGCCTGGTGCTATGTGGGTGGTGGGCAGGGTTCAGGGATTAAAAAAAAAGGAAAAGACCTATGTGCACCAGCCACCAAGCATGATGGCACTGATGCGCTCATGTCTCACATCATGTGGATGCTGCCAGTTTGAGGCTGGGAGACCAGGAATACCTGATGAATGGTTCAGGCAGCCATAAAGTTTACTGCAAAAAAAAAAGATTTGCCAGATTACAAAGTGCAGCTGACTGCTGAGCCTCTTGGACCAGGGAGGGTTCATGTTTGCCGCAGCACCAGCGACCTCAGTTGAGGGATGCAAAAGCTTGCCATAGTATTGAGGTGGGCTGCACTATAGGAAGGGGGAAGGGAGATCAAGGGGAGAAAATTGTGGGGAGGGGTTGTGGGATAACAGATGGCCCAGACACTGAGCTTCAGGTTCAACACACAGTCTCTGTGTGATGTTTATTCAAAATACAGAAAAGATAACCTTAAGCAATGCATATCCCTTCCTCAATGCATCAGTTTGCAACAACAGACTATGTACGTCCTTTCACTGCACTTAACCGGCACCTACTTACACTGATCTCTGATCTAACTTAGCAATTGAGATTCAGCCTCCACCCCTATGTGGGCCTTGTTTGTTTGGGTAGTGGGGGCTCAAATAAAAAACCAAAAACAAAAACAAAAAAATAAAGACAAAGAACCTCAGTGCAGAAGCACTGAAACATGGGTTACCCCAAAGGGCATTGAAAATAAGCCAAGTTTCAAAGAAACACAGCATCACACATACTTCCATAATGCAAAGCATCATGGGATATATGCAAATCACCGTGACATTTCAGACTTGTTCCATTTACAGCAATTTACATGCATTTTAAATAGCACAACTAATTTCATTTTTGTAATAGTCACCTAGTACTTTTTGCCATTATCAAAAACACTTAGTGCCATGGTATTTTCAACATTTTACAGGTTTCATAAACATAAGGTATGTACATCAAGATATTTTATGACATAGTGCTATTACATACTAAATCCAACAACGATAAACACAACCTGTTTTACATATGTTTGGAGGTCACCACAAAAGAGGACACTATAGCATAGTCAAGAAAGGGAAGGGGGTGCCCATAGGTGGCCAACCTTTTAGACTAGAAATTGCAAAGGATAGATTAGGCTAAGAAATTGACTTTGAACTAATCTTGAGGTTTTTTCCCCTGTTTAGGGTCTATTTCTGATGCTGCCTATCCCCTGCCTAATATTCTTGGCTTAATTACTGATCTGTTCTAGAATCTGGTTACATTAGTGGAGGGTAGTGTTTCTTTGACAGTATCTGATGGAATTGTATACCGTCGGATACCACTGATTTTGTGGGTTACTGGATGGCATCGGAAATTGTTGGTATCTGAAAACTGGATCTTATAACCTAGGATCCAATCAGATATCAACTATCTGATGAGACTGGCTGGGCTCTGAGACAGACCTCAGATTCCAATATCCAACCTCGGATCCCACTATCTGGCCTCGAGTCCCACTATCCAACCTTGGCTCTGAATGGGGTTGGCTAAGATCTCGTATCTGTAGGATCCCATTAGGATAGTCAGATGCACTCTCCGAGCATCTCTGGTGGAGCAGAAGTCTAAATGGTAATTAACATTGCATACTTATGCTCAACTGGTGTCACTGGGTTCTGAAACCAGTGGCTAAATAAAATAGTGCATAGCAGTCAGGAAAAAGGCAACATCAACAAGAAAGCCAAAAAAGGCAAAATGAGTCTTGTTAAAAAGAAACAGAAGGAACCATGCAGTTAGGGGATTATACAGATAGCACACTGGTCAGAACTTCCAATTCTGTTTAAAAAGAGAATGTCAAGTTCCTGTCCCCTTTAAGTGAAAACAGTGAATCCTAGATTTTGAAGACTGACTACTTTCATGGCATTAGTACACATTAAAACAAACTGCAGCACTGAAGCTGTTTTTCCCAGGGTGTGGGAGAGGAAATCCTGCTGTTCCCTGAAATTTGCTTCCTTGAAGACTGTGCCAGTAAAAATTATGAAAGCAGATTGTGGGTACTGCTATTTAGTGGGTCATGTCTGCCCCTGGTTGGACTAAACTACCACACACAGAGTCAGGTTTGCTGCTGCTGAGCGTGGTCGCAATGGCCAGCTCCTGCTTCTCCCACCACTGCTCCCTCTGTTGTGGCTCTTCTCACTTATCTGTAATTAATAGAAAGCTTCATCCTGGGCTGCTGATTTACTGCTCACTCATCGATAAGAAAGGATGGGGTCATATTTTATTGGGGCTGTTTCTATGGCAACCCTGGTAACCAGGAGTCGGCACATAACAGGAAACCATGCAGGCAGTTGTATTTTAAACCAGCTGTAAATGAGAATGCCTGGCAAGCATCCAGATTAGCGTCCTGCGTCTGTCCTCCTTTAAAGGTATCTTGCTCTGTCTTTTGGAAGCACCTGTCACAATGCGTTTGTCTTTTAATATAGAACTCTAAGGTTGAAAGGGCCATAAACTGCACCATGCAGTTCTAAAGTGGTATGTACCCCCCAGTGCATGCTTCAGAAATATCCACATTGTTTACTGAAAATGGAATAATTAACCCCCAAGTGTTAAGAACAGGCTGATTCTGAACACTGAGTAGCTTCAGTAACGTCATGTGATCTTACTCGGTGGCCCACAGTACAGCGACACCAAAACCACAAAAGACGAAAAAAGACCATTACAGCAAAAGTCGCTGTAATGGTCTGTGGTTCACCGACGCAGCTTCTCCCAGTGTTGTGCCCCTTCCCTGAAACAACTCCAACCTGGAGCTGATTATATTTGAGTGCGGGGGGCAGAGCCACATTGGTTATTGAAGGCACAATATGGAGTGTCAGCACTGTGCCGTCACTGTACTGGATGTCGGCAGAGTTACTGTCGACAAAATGTGGTGCCTTTTTTTTTTTTTATTCTATTCTTTTGTTAACTGGGTAAGGCTCACTAGGCACAGGTGCCTGTTCTCAGGGGTGACCCAGGAGCACAGGGGAGGATAAGTGACTTGCTCAGAGTCGCACAGTATGCAAGTAGAGGTTGTGGGAATCAAACCCAGGTTTGTCTGCTGGATGTACTAAGCTCATTCACAGCTTGTTACTCTAATCTCTAGGCTACATTGCCAGCTTCTGATCTTACTGAGCCCATGAGGAGTTAAGAATTGTCTGTTCTTTCTTTTTCATCAAGCTTTCTCTCCCGTGTGTGGCTACCGGCAAGCTGGTTCAGCGCTGTCCCTGCCTCTCTTGTCCAGCACCCCCCCACCCTAACTTACCTCACCCAAAGTTTCCCCCCATGGATTACCCTCCCCCCATGGCAGGGCCAGGAAGGGGAGGGCCGTCCTTTCCCAACCCGGTGACTCTTCTCCAGAACCAGGGTCATCAGTCAGGTGGTGATGCGGGAACAAGGGCAGGCAAGCGGGGCTTTATTAAGCGGGCTCCCACCCTTTTCCATTTTCTTTCACCACAGTGGAGCATAAGCGTGTGTGCATGGCGGCATACACACACACACACACACTACGTAACCGTGGCCCCTCTCTATGTTGCTCGTACTCTGGCGCTGCCACCTGGCCTCTACCAGGTGGCTGTCGAGGAGTGAGATGGCATCCCTCCCCACCTCGGGAGAGGAGAGCAGTCCCTCGGATGCTCGATCCTCTCCCCCTCCCACCCTGGCCAACCCCTGGTGCCCTGAGTTCGTTCTTGAACCCGGGTCACTGATGTGGGAACAGGTAAGGCGCACTGGGCGCCTCAGCCCTCTTCGTCACTGGGCTGGCTTAGAATCGCCTGTTAACATTTGTTTTTACTTTTATTTTATATGATATAACGGATGCGTCATTTTTTAAATTGCTAATTAGGATACTACATGTCAGAGTTGCTAATATTTTAAATGGATGTAAATAGAGTAAATCAGGGACTGAACATGGCCAAACTTGTAGAAAACTGATGAATAGTTAAAAAAAGGTATTTGACATGACTGTTTCAGTTGTGATTTGAAATACCGCAGCTGTGAGTACTTGCCCTGAAACCAGCTTGATTGACAGATTCATCTGAGAAAACTGGTACTAAGTATGTGTTTCTGATACCATGGAAAAAAAACGAGGTAAGTATATACTGTACTATGGGTCAATAAAGAATGAACAGTAACAGAATGTGAACCAATAGCTGAAATGCAGCTTCTTCATGAAGAAAATGGTTTACAAGTTCAGTGTATTTCTCCTTTCTTTACAGGGCTGGTTATAAATGCAGGCGTAATGTCCTGTTTATAAACCTGGGGCAGGATTCACAAAAGGGATGCGCCGGCATATCCCTGACTTGCACACTAGTACGATTCTGGAAGGGCACTGATGCACCGACACATTGCAATGCGCCGCACACCACCCATTATGTTATGCAGCACATCTGGAGGGGTTGTGTAAGGGACGTACCCATGCATATGTTGCACAACCCCATTCACAACCCACCTTGGAGGCGCATCTCAGGAGCAAGTCCGGAGATGTGTCTCAAAAAGATAAGTCTACAACAAGTGGATGTGAGTGGGTGTCCACCCACAGGCAGGCTTGCGTACTGCAGACAGCAGCATGGCAGCCTACCTATGCTGGTGGTCTAGGTCCCCCCCGCCCATATCCACGTAATGATATTAAAACACCAGGCATCCCTGGTACACAGCTGTGTCCCGTCCTCCCTGCCCATATCCCTGTATGGCACGACTCAGCCCACAATCTCTGGAAGTCCGGTAGAACCCTCCCACCCTTGCCCGGCCCGATCACAGTCCGGGATGACTCCACAAAGTATCCATGGTGGTCAAGTGTCACAAAAACAGTGTCAGTGGCTCAGTAGGTAGCACACTCGCCTCTGAGGCCGGGAGATCAGAGGGCTGTGGGTTCAGTTCCCACATCTGGCACTTGGGTTAATATCCCAGTACTGACACTGTAATGCAGCATGAGAGGGGTGTTGCATTTCTGAGGTGCCGTCTTTCGGATGAGACGTTAAACCGAGGTCCCATCTGCCTGGATTGGTGGTAGTTCAGGTGGATGTTAAAGATCCCATGGCACTTATCGAAAAGAGTAGGGGCAATTTTTATTGAAATAATCAACAAACAGCAAACAAGACATGAAAAAAAAATAGTAAGACATGAGGAAATGAAAATACATGACTCTCATTAATGGAATTCAAGAAAAAGGACTAACTATACATCAAATTCTAATGCTTAGCGAAAAAGGAACAGAAACTTGAACACTAAACTTTAGTAACAACCTACTCCCTCCATCCATATAAATAACCCACTAGATATAATTAGTGACTTTCCATAAGAGAAGCCCATCATTAATTGGTAGCCCCTCAGATGTTTTCGGAAGTGAGCAAAGGAAGGAAAAGAAAGGTCTCATTTAAATTTAATGATATGGGAGAAACCTTTCCACCACATTCTAACTTTCCGTACATTATACAATTGTGATTCTGAAAGGTATATTTTGGTTAAAACGTTAGTTACATATTCTCTGTAACCCAAAGCTGAAGGCTTTTTTTGATGGATAACCCATTGACACCTTATTTGCCATAAGCAATACCTAAGACAAGCAATAAAAACCTGTAGAGTCCCTTTCTCGTACTTCCGTAAACTTACAGGAAAGAACCCAAGTACCAGAATATCATAAGTAAGTCTAGCCAACCATGGTAAATTCCAGGCTGTGGCCAAATGGTCCCAAATCTTAGTTGCCACTGAGCACTGAAGAAGAAAATGTTCCATAGTTTCTTCTTGGTTAATACAATCACTATAAGGGCAAATCCTCTCTCTCTGGCTTTATATTTAGCTGTTCCTCTAACATTTAATTTACCATATAGAGTAAGCCATTCGTTTCCACATATATTCTGGTAATCTTGGGTTGTTCAATTGATTTAAAACATCCTCGTTCGAATACTGGACAATTCCTAAAGCAAGGGACTTCTGAATAGATTGCAGCCATTAATTCCTTATATAAGGCCTTAGAAGAACATCTAAGAATTTGTTGTTTTGTGACCTGCCATTTAAATAATTTCTGAGCCGCTGGTTTAAAAAAAACTGGCAAAGCTAAGTGATTGGAAAGTTTGAGCACACTGTATCCAGGCAGTAAGATAGCGCTCAATAAATTCGAAAAAAGGAGCCTTCTTTCTGGTAGTCTCACTTAAAATAATTTTCAGTGAACAAGAAAAGAAAATTGAATAACAGAAAACACTGGATCTACCATGCCTAGTCCCCCCTCCTTTTTCCCTAGATATGTATAACACCGTTTAATTGGATTAAGTCTATTCCCCCAAAGTAATTGAAAGCATATACTATATAATCTAGTTTCAAATTTAACCGGTAAAGGAAATATTGCTGCAATATACTGAAGACAGGGGAGGATAAATTGTTTTAAGACCTGGATTCTCTTCATTTTAGAAAATCTGAACCTTTTCCATCTGATAACCTTACTCTCAATTTTGTTTAATACCGAATTCCAATTCACTTGGGCAGTTCTGTGAACTAAATGAGACCCTAAAATTGTTAAGGGCTCAGATGATATGTGAATAGAGTTCCAGACCAATGGTGTTGAAAATTACCACGAGCAATAAACCCTTGGTTTTAGATAAGTTAATCTTAGCATTAGCTACTAATGCGTATTCCTCAAATTTTGTAAAAAATTTTTAATGTGTGATACATCTGTAAGAAAAGGCAGACATCATCTGCATAAGCTTGGATATTAATTATTGAGTCAGAATCCGAACACTGAACTCCCTGCCATAGAGGGACCAAACTCATAACTCTTAAAAGGGTTCTAAGGAAAATTATACAACAGGGGCTTAATGGCAAACCCTGTCTCACCCCACTCTTACCTGAAAACCCATAGCCTCTCTCCTTTAATGTATGGAAAACCATACCAGAACCATATAGATTTTTGATTAAAGATAATAGGTTCGGAGGCACTAAAAATTCCAGTGCGGAAAATAGAAAAGTGTGATCTACTCTGTCGAAGGCCTTTTCTAGATCCAAGGTCAATAAATAGCCAATTCCCCCTATTTCGTTAAGTTTTTCAATTAAATCTCTAATTAAACATAAAATTGACTGAATACCTCGACCAGGAATACCACAGTGCTGTATTTGTGTAAAACTATGTTGAGCTAATTCTTTAAATCTAATATTGATCAAAGACATCAATATCTTATAATCCGAGTTAAGTAAAGTAATGGGTCTCCAATTATTGAAGTTACCCCTATCACCTGATTTAAAAATATAAATTTGTAAGCTATCAGAAAAGGAGGCTATCGTGACACCATTCTCTAAGAAATGGTTAAATACTAATGTTAAACAGTGACTCAGTTCTGATTGAAAAGATTTATAAAATAGATTAGAAAGGCCGCCTGGCCCCGGGCCACATTAGGTTTTAGTGAAGATAGAACTACATTAATTTCCTCAGAAGAAAAGGTTGGTGAAGCCTATTAAGCAGGTCTGACTCTAGGTCCTGCATTATAGGAGGTCCTAGCACAGTATTAATCTGATGCAGAGAGGGTGACACTGAGGCTCTAAGTCCTGAAATGAGTATGTATTATATCCCGATCTCCTGTAAGGAAAAGCTGTCCTGGTACCTTGTTAAGCGAACATAATGATATATGTTCCTTAACCTCTTACATAATTCAAAAGGATCCCCGATTATTGATTTCGTATATGATTGGTCATAATAGCATGTAACGTTTTGGCCCTGTCATATTGCAAAGTTTTCATGTTTTCTTTAATTTCCTGTATTTGTGATGAGAAATTATCTCTAGAAGTGTTAGCACAGGATAATAAAATTGCAACTGACTTCTCAATTTTAGATAATTGAAAACTTATTTTTTGAACTACTTTACCGTGTTTTTAAACCATTTTATACAATCAGTTTTAGTTTCCTGCCACCAGTGTCCCATATCCTGATATAAGAAACTCACTGACAGTCTTGCTTGTAAAATTAGTTTAATGGAGTTCTGGACCAAGTTATCTTGTAACACAAGTGTTAAGTTTCCATCTAGACTTCTGTTTCCCACTAGCAGTCAGAAGGCCAATATTAACCTGTACTAAAGCATGATCCGAAAATTCTACCGAATTATCTGTAATTGATGGAACAGAATGTTCTGTGACACAAAAAGGTAATCAATTGTATACCCTGTACCGTTCTTGAAAAAAGTACCTTTTAGCCCTTTTGACTTCACATCCATACAGGATAATAATCCTGCGGTTTTAATAATATCTGACAGACATGCCGCATCACAATAAATTTTCCTATTCGTCACACCACCTTTTTTGGCTGCCTCTATACTGCAATTAAAATCTCCCCCCCATAAAATAGGGACAGTTGTTACCAAAAAAGGTTGTATCTGTTTCAGACAAAGTACCCTGCCAGCCTTGGTCTGAGGATTATAAATGTTAATTAAACGAATAAGGTGTGAAAACCATTTCCCCTCAAGTATCAACGTCCTCCCGGGACATAAGTCAATTAATTTATGTAGAGTGAAGCCATATGAATTGAAGAGGATCCCCACACCGTCTGCCTTGTCCTCCCGGAAAGACCAATAAGAAGGCCCCCACGGCCAGTCACTAGCGAAGGCCGAACACTGATTTTTTGTAAACATCCAAGTTTCTTGTAGGAAAACAATTGAGATGTTTAAGTCATGGAGTAAATGAAAACTGCACGCTCTTCAAAGGTTTTAAAAGGCTGTGAGTGTTTAAGGTAGCCCATGATAAATTTAAATCCATACAATTACAACTGAATACCTAGAAACCTACTTTACTTTTTCCTACGTTTCTTTTTTTTCCCTTTATAATCATCCTTTGGGGGCACTAGGCCGTCTTGAGTTGAAACCTGCGAATCTGTGTCTGCCAATTCCACTTCCGAATCCCCCCAACCAAGGGCCTCATAAGAGTTTTTGGTGTCGATACCTTCAGATTCAGGAGGTAACTGAGTTTTTAGAGCCCTGCTTGATCGTCTAAGAACTGGTAGGGGTTTTGAAGGAACCGATAATTTATCTAATAAGATTCCCTTTGATTCTGTGTAACAAACCGGTTGGAACAGCTCAGGAATATTGTCCCGCATTCCTTTCCTCTTCAAATCGACAAGGCCTGTATCCTTAACAGTATTATCTATAGTAAGTAATGTGGTTGCAGGGTTTAGTGGCCCTAAAGGAGGGTTTGGTAAAGGTTTTCCCATAGCCTGGAGATCACTGGCCTCTTGAGCTTTTTGTATAAAAAACTCTGAAGACCCTTGAACTGTTTTATTTTGTGCAGCCCAGGGACAATCTCTGAAGGCATGATTGGGTTCTTCGCATAAATCACACCTGATAGAGTTAGCACAAAACATGGTGACATGCCCACTTCTCCACAATTATCACATTTGGCTGATCACATGCACTTGATAAATGTGTTTTGGCACCACACCTATAACATGCTCTAGGCTGACCGCTATAAAATACCACCCCGGTCCCTACCTAACATAAAGGAGTTAGGAATGTGCTCTATACCAGCTGTTGTGTGACGTAACTTTACTTTAAATTTCCACCCCCGTCCAAAACTGTTCGGTATCTAGGATTGGTTCTGATCACTTGTAAGTCACATTTTGGGATAACCAAAAACAATGTCGTCAACGTGAACACCTTCATTCCTGAACATGACAGTAACATATTTAATCAGGATTTTGATAAAGGGATAACTAAAAGGTGTCCATAAGGGGAAAACTTAACTTGAGAGTACCTTTCCCAAAAAGATCTAATAAAGCAGGGAGCAAAGCTGATGTCAAAGTTATCCTCCCGAAATATGAATAAAAGCAAAAACATCCCGTGGTGAAAATTTTAAAGACTCTTTAAGTAAAGTTTGCCCACATAATATCTGTCAGGCCTGTCCTGTAGCCCTCCCTTATATCTAATACTAACAGCATTTCTCCTGGGAGCTGCCTCTCTTTACACTGAGAGAAGAGACTAGACATAAGGGTTTTCAATCTTACCTCCTCTTCTACAGCTACTTTAGACTGGGTTTGCTGACAAGTTAAACCATTTTGCAAGATATTAGGGACCTTAACTCTCTCCCCACCCCTGTTTATCAACAGACACCTCTGTAACATCAACTTTTAAATCAGTACCCTTAGGCTGCCATTCTGGCTCATTATTAGTCAAGTCCAAAGTCTTGTCCCATGCAGAGACTGGTGTCCAAACTCCTGAACCCAGAGATTTCCAGCCAGCAGCCGTTAAAGCTGCCTGAGGGACCAGCTATCATCGTGTTCCAAACGAGGAAATGGGGAACTGTTCAGTAAATCACTGTCCTCTGACTCCACTTTTTTTTTAGAAGTAGTAGGGAGTCTTTGATAATCCTGAAAGGAAAACTCCGTCACCCTTCTTGAGACCCCTTCAAGTCTGAAAATGACTGAGTCTTTCACAACTTCCTCCCTTGGTCAAGGAGGAGGTTTAAACACTAAACCAAGTTCCTTTTTTAACTGGAAAGTGGGGAAGGACACAACTGATTGAGCAGTACTTACGTCGCTATACGATGCTGAACTGCCCTTCCCTGTGTTAAGATCCTGATTTCCTTCTTCTGTACACCGGGAGCTTTCTGCAACGCCGACTCCGGACCGAGACTGCGTCGCTATAGTCCAATCCTGAAGTTGTTTATCTCGCCTCCGGTTGCCTACCAGTTCCACCGCCGCTAGCGCCAAACTCGCCAACCGCTCCACTTGCTTCCGGGTTTCACTCTCCTTCGTCATGTGGGACGCTGATGTGCATTCTGCTATGACAGTTAAAGGCACCGATGCCTTTAGAGAACTGACCTCGGGGATCTCAGCAACTGAAGCTAGAGCAAGACTCTCGAATCGGGAATCGAGCCACATCACTGCGCCACATGGCTTACCGAGGTCTCCGTGGAATCGCTGCAAAGCGAGCTCAGGCTGCATAACTGCCGCTTTAGCGGCTCTCGTCGGTAACACCGACCAACACCACCTCCTCCTTAGCCTCCAAAGTTGCAATGGCCATGACTGACCCATGCACACCCCCTACTGGCCACTCAGCACCAGCAGAGTAGGGGAATTTCCCCGGTGTCCTGGCCAAATTTCCCTCATTCACTAAAAATACCACCAACAGCTTAATCTGGTTCAAGGTCAGTTGGCATTCATCTGTATCCCCCTCCCCCGGGTCGTGCCTGAAAATAGGCAGGATTTGTCTAGTGCACTTACCCGGTCAACAAAAGCTAAATAAAATTAAAAATAAATAAAGTGGTTCCCTTCCTGCCCAAATCACTGAATTACCAGAACCCAGTAACATCCCAGGTAGTTCAGTGCCCCCACCCGCCCACATCCCTGGTAGAATGGACAAATTTACTGCCATATCCTTGGTTGCCTAGTATAACCCCCTCCCTGCCCCGACCCAATTGGAAACACCGACAGTGGTCTTGAAGTCTCCCTGGTGGTCCAGTGGACCCACTCAGGCACCCCCATCCCAGCATGTGCCCAACATTGGCGGGCAGCACGACCTACCCACATACCACCACAGCTGCCTGCAGACAGAGCAGTCTGTGAATGACAGCTACTGTACAACTGTAAGTTCATTGGAGACCCTGTCGACCGAATTGGCTGCAGTGTGTACCGTAGCTGTCATTCTAAGTTTAATAATTGACAGCTTATAGTACACACTGCAAGCCCATTGGTGAGCAAGTCTCAATAGGCTACAGTAGTTGTCATTCACGGACGACTGTGTCGGCGAGCAGCCATGGCGGGTATGCAGTGGGTTGTGCTGCCAACCAGCATTCGGCACTTATGGCGGGGGAGCAGGGTGGGAGGGGTGCCTGAGTGGGGGGGGGTCCACTGGACCACCAGGGATGATTCGGAATGGTGAGAGACTATGCAGTTGGGTTGGGGAAGGTTGGGGGGTACCACTAGACTACCAGGGATAGTGGACAGGTTACTTTGTTACAGGACTATGGGCAGGGTGGGGGGACACAGTAATGTACCAGGGATGCCTGGTGCTTACAGTGTCATTACGGGGATATGGACAGGGAGAGGGATTCCACTGGCCTTACAGAGCTGTTACCAGGGGATTACTTGCTACTGCGGGGATTCCAGCAGGGCCACTGAACCACCAGCTACTATGGCCTGTGTGTGTCGCATTGCGATCGGGTCCAGTCGTTGAGGGCTGGGGGGGTTCCACTGGACTGCCAGGGCTTGTGCAGCATTTGCTATGTGTACCAGGGATACAGGTGGAGGGGTTCACTAGCGTAGGGTGTTGTGTGTGTGTGTGTGTACACTGCCGAACTTGCAGGGTGCCTGGCGCATTCCGCCAGGCGCAACCCTGAAATACTCATGCAAATGGGGCCATAATGACATGCAAATGGCCCCATTGCATCTTGCATGTGTAACCCCCAGGTGGTGCTATCCCAAGGACTACTACCCCTGCCTACTTGACTACTGACAGGTTGAGGCTCCTAGGTTCTATGGTGGGTGCCTCCACCCAGAGGTCAGGGTTTGTAGTGGTTAGACTAGCTTGTTCACAGCCCTCTGGGACACTGAGACCTCCTTTTATTCCCTCTAGTGGCTCACACAATGCACAGAAGTTATAGTCCCAATACCCCACATGTACATACTGTTCATTCATAAAGTACCACTTACCCTCCAGACTGATTCTGAGGTTCGTCTCTGGGGACCCCCTGTAAAATAAGGTTAATCAACATACACAAACCAGTACAATGCTTGATATGTAGGTACTGACACTTCAGACAGTTTAAAGTTTAACAACATCAAATCTGGTTTATTTAGGGGGAATAAAACACGGGAGGGGGAGATCAGGTTAATTGGCAAAATTAAATCACAGTACTGTGCACACATACAGGGTCTGAAAAGTCACACTCTGGGTACCCAGGTTGGGGGGGGGGGGCTAGCCAGGTTTGTTTCCTGTGGTTGGCTGGCAGGTGCAGATGGACAGGGCCCTGTAGAAGAAAATATGTGCACAACACCTAATTGTAATCCGGAGCCGGATGACTCAGTCCATGAAGCAGTGAAACAATAATAATTAGACGACACACTTGTAATTGAAAACAGGCTGCAGGGGAATACCCTGATTTGTACTCACAATACCCAAGTTGAGAACCAGATGGTGGATGTTCTTCTGGGTTGCCGGAACAACAGGGCATGGAGACAAGGTCCTTGTGACTGGATCCCACTGCAGTAGATAGCCAAGACAAGCTGGGGTTTGCTTCCAGCTTCAACACGTAACACACAGCACAGGGGATTAGAAATAGTGATTCCCCACAAGCACTACGCACATTCATATGTAAAAGGAAAGTACTATACCAGGCAGGCTGCTCCTAGATCCCGATCACAATTACTGCAAAATACCGGGAGCACACACAGCAGCTTCAGTTCCTGACAGACCAAGCGCAATTCAGCAATTTCTCCAGTCTTTTACAGGGTTAGCCTGGTTTCTACTTTTCAGACTTCCTTCTTTCTCCTCACAAGTTGGATTCAGTCCGAACTGATGCTTACAATGGCTGCAGGCCGAACCTCAAGGCCTCACACGCACTTCCCGCACGAAACTATACACAGCAGAAGCACAGAGCTCCTTCTCTCTTCACTGTCACAACTGATCTGATCTTTCCAGTCACAGAGCAGGGCGTTTCCTTTAGCTCCACACCATTCTGTTGGTTGGTTCGGCTGTCACTCACAATAAGACTCCCTCTGTTGGTGGAAAAAGGTGCCAAGGTCAAAACTACATTTCCCAGAGTCACTGCCTATACAATCCCTTTGTGGCTGGCTCAAAATTAAGAGTCCAAGTTCTGATTCGTCCACAGGCTCCATTTTAGGGCTCCCTTAACCCAATTGGCCCAACACAGCAGTTCAGGACCAAAATGAAAGAGCTACACTGAAACAGTTTGTGCTAAAATAAAGACGGGTTAGACAAACTACATTTTCTCAGTCACTCTAAATGATTTCTGGCAAATAGTTATATCTTTCAAGAAAGCTCCCTCTGCACGTGTAGCGACGGCAGAAACGGAGCAAATTGGCAGCAGCTCAGGCGGGATTCGAGCATTAAATATACAGTCCCCCCATAAACTAATTAAGTCTGCAAGCAGACAGCTCTTAAAGAGACAGTACGTGGAGGCTCAAATATCACTCACTTGAAACCACATTTAAACAGCTCAGACACTGAACACAGCCCAGACTTGGAGCATTCAGGCAAGCTCCTGGAAGACTTTTGGGAGCCCCCATTTGCAGGGGAGTTACACCCTTCCTGGCCTGGAAAAACTTGGCGTCCAAGTCAAGTAAATACCCCCATAAATTTCAGTACAACCATATACATTTATATCAATATCACATTAGGCTTATACATGTAATCGTCAGTCAACATATCACCTTACCAGAAACACATTTTTGAAACTTTTCAGTACATCACTCTTTTTCACAGTATTATACACACACTGTACCATAACTCAGGTTATTACCTCCTGTACATGAAACCTGAAGAGAGGGGGGGGCCTTCCCTATCAGCTACCTTGGGGCTGAATGGGGCAGGGGCACCATACCTAGAGGGCAACACAAGTAACTTGGAGCTAGCACTGATGTTCAGTTTGGGCAATGAGCTTGGGGACACATACACTCCTTTATGGACAACATTGAGAGGCAAGTCCACAGGCCTCCCAGGGCAATCATAACTGAGGTGCACCACAGGCTTTACAGCTCAACCAGTCTTTCTAGGGGGAACTGTTACAGTCTCTGCAACCTGAGCCTCATTTTCAGCATTGTCCTCACTTGTCAGGGGAGTCTCCATTGGGGTAGAGAGGCTAGAACTTGAGGAACTTTCAGCTCCAGGAGTTACAATTTCTGAGTCCACAACACTTGGCTCACATGGGGAATTTTCTGACACTGGCAGTGAATTATCAGGGCACTCAACACACTCTTCTTGTTCTGGTATATCACCAGTTTGTCCCAGTCCATCTTTTCCTTCCTCTGAAAACTCAGACAGTTCAACCATACACAATGATTCCATGTCATCTGACTTGATGCTTTGCACTTCACTTTCTGGGAGAATTGGCTCCAGGGACAAAGCTGGGGGCTTAGACAGTCCAGAAGGCACAGCTTCATCTCCAGGATTGACTAGGAGATTGCCCTGAAACAATTGACTTAGTTCATAAGAAGGGTAGTATTCAAAGCCACACTCACTTTCCTCTGATATGGACTGACAGTCATGTTCAGCTAGGACTTGTGGAGGGGAACACTTTAACTCAGCTTCTGTAGGTGCAGGCTTTCTTGATTTTTGCTTAGCAACAGCTCTAGTCACTGGTCCAGAGGGGGCATTTTCTGGGGGCTCAGACTCAATCAAGATTTGTCCAATGGGCAGTAAATGATTTCTATGCATTGTTTTCACATCTTTTGAATTATTCTCAGGCCTTACTTTGTACACAGGCAGATCATCTAGTTTGTCCACTACAATGTGAGGGAGATGGTGCCATCTGTCAGCAATCTTATGTTTGCCATGCAGTCCCAGATTTCTTAGCAATACCTGATCTCCCTCCTGGAGTTCCTGTGCATTCACCTTTTTTATCATACCTTTCTTTGTTGGCCAGACTTCTTTTGGCAGCCATGGTTTGAGCCAGTTGGTACACATGATTTAGCTGGGCCTTTAACTTTTGCACATACTGTAAATAGTTGTCAGCTCGAACCCCATCAGGAGAAACTCCAAAACATACATCTACCAGCAGTCGAGCTTCTCTTCCAAACATCAGGCGGTAGGGGGGAGAACCCAGTGACATCACTTTTGGTGCAGTTGTAGGCATGTTCCAGGGTGCTAATTTGTTGGCTCCATCTAGACTTGTCCTTTGGGTGGAGGGTGCCTAGCATATCTAGCAAAGTGCGGTTGAAATGTTCAGGCTGCAGGTCCCCTTGGGGGTAGTAAGGGGTGGTTCTGGACTTTGGCACTCCCCACAGAGAAAGCATCTCTTTAATCAGACGACTCTCAGAGTCTCTCCCTTGATCAGAATGGACTCTTTGTGGAGCCCCATAGTGAACAAAAAAGTTTTCTACACGTACTTTTGCCACAGTGGATGCCTTCTGGTCCTTGGTGGGGAAAGCTTGGGCATATCTCGTAAAATGGTCAGTGACCACCAGCACATTACTAATATTTCTTTGATCTGACTCCAAACTCAGGAAATCAATACAGACCAGCTCCATGGGTGCACTGGTGGTGATGTTAACAAGGGGGGGCAACCCTCGTGGGCAGGGCTTTCCTCTGTAAACAGCAACTACAAGTTCGAATGTGTTGCTCAACATCAGCCCCCATCTTAGGCCAATATAATCTGGATCTCACCAAGTCAAGTGTTCTGTCTATACCAAGGTTCCCCATGTGGTTGTGTAAGGACCTCAGTACTGAGTCTCGAAAGGCAGTGGACAGCACTAGTTGTTGTTTGTCTATTTGTCCCCCTCTGTCTACTGTTTCTTTGTATAACAGTCTACTGATCAGTTTCAACTTAGGACCTTCCTTGTATAACAATGTAGTCCTCAAATCAGTGGAGCGTAATTTGGACACATCTTTCCCTGCGTAGAGGGCTTCTAAAGTTGATTTGATCATGGGATCTCGGGATTGAGCCCGCTGAATACTGTCATTGTCCAGCTGAGGCAGTGCACCAATGTCTGTTGCAGAAAAGTGGCAATAAGCAGCAGGCATGCAATTCTCAGAGGGTCCCAAACAATCCACTATACAGTCCACTGTGTCCGTGGACATTTGTTCCTCCCTGTCAAACTTCTGGCAGAGTGCTCGAATATCAGGTTCTGACAGTCTGACCCAGTCATTCCAGGGAACAGGCCTCCGGGAGAGAGCATCAGCATCTATGTGGTTCAGGCCTGCTCTGTATTCAACAGCATAGTCATATGTAGATAATGCAGAAAGCCACCTATGGCCAGTGGCATACAACTTAGCTGAAGTCTACACATAGGTCAAAGGATTATTGTCAGTTTTTACTAGTATCTTAGCCCCATACAAGTACTCGTGGAACTGGTCAACAATGGCCCACTTCGAAGCTAGGTACTCTAACTTATGTACAGGATAGTTCTTTTCGGATGGGGTCAAGCTTCTACTGGCAAAGGCCACTGGTCTCAGGCCATTCTCATGCTCTTGGTACAATACAGCCCCCAAGCCTTGCAGGCTAGCATCAGTGTGCAAAACATAGGGCTTCACCGGGATCTGCATAGGCAAAGACAGGAGCGTGGGTAAATTGATAAATAATCTCATGAAAAGCAGCTTCACACTCAGGTGTCCATCTGGCTCCAAATACTTCATTAGGATAGAAATACACTCTCTCAGGCTCGGAAGAAACTGACCTCTTATATTTTTTGTTAGTAGGAGGGTAACCTTGAGTAAGATTAAGTAAAGGACAAATCACGCTTGAATAGTCCTTGATGAACCGCCAATCGTAACCACAGAATCCCAGGAATCTTTGCAGTTCTTTTAGATTGTGGGGCTGTGACCAGGTGGTCAAGGCCTCAACTTTACTTGGGTCTGTTTCTATTCCCTCAGTGGATACTATGTGTCCGACATACTTTACAGAGGTTTGGAAGAACTGACATTTATCGATGGATAGTTTAAGGCCAAAGTATTCCAGTCGGTCCAACACCTTGGACAATCTGCTCTCATGTTCCTCCAGTGAGCTGCCAAACACAATAACATCATCTAGGTATACCAGGCACTCTAACAAGTTCATGTTCCCCACTGAACACTCCATCAGTCATTGAAAAGTGGCTGGAGCACCTGAAATCCCTTGAGGCATCCTCATGAATTCATAGCAACCAAGCGGACAGATAAAGGCTGTCTTTTCACGGTCTTCTGGGGCCATCGGGATCTGGTAGTACCCACTGTGAAGATCCAACACTGAGAACTGCTTACTACCGTTCAAGCAGTCTAAGGCATCCTGAATGCGGAGCATTGTGTACTGATCAGGAATAGTCCGCTGGTTCAAGGTGCGATAATCCACGCACATCCTTACTGTCCTATTCTTTTTCCTCATTACCACAATAGATGAAGCATATGGGCTTCTGGATTCTTGTATTACACCAGCAGCAAGCATCTCTTGCAGATGCCGTCTCACATCATCTATGTCAGCAGGTGCCAGGCGTCGAGACCTCTCATGAAATGGCCTTTCATCATGCAGCTGGATATGGTGCTCAGCTCCTTGCACGCATCCTACATCCCATTCCTTAAGAGAAAACACCTGGTCTCTCTGGGCAAGCTTCTCACTGATCCTCACTTTCCATTCAGCTGGCAACGGGGAGTCACCGAAATCAAACAAGTCAGGAATTACTCTATCATTCTTCCCTGAACTCTTGCTACTGGGTAGCACTGCAGTGTCTGCACAATGCACATTGGCCAGGGTGCAATCTCTGTTTACTTGAATCTCTCTGTCAGACACATTATGAACTTGAGCCATTACCCTTCTGGCATAAGCATGGGCTCTAGCAGACAAAATACTAGGCTTGACCAGCAGTCCTTCTGGCAATTTTCCATCGCCTGGTGCATCCAACATTAGTATTTTATTCTTGATATCCTTTCCGATATGGACCTCTCCCTGTAAGGTACACTGGGCATTTGGTGCCAGGATCAGAGACTCAGGATCATTTTTCCAGACAACTCCAACCGGTTCCTCTGGTTCCACTTTGTCAGCATCTCTCTGGGCATCATAGGCCTTCCTGATCAAGGCCGGAATTCTTAGAGCTCTATCAGTCCGGGACCCTTGTTTTTCATAACACAACTGTGCCAGCCGTCCAAACATATGTGCATTAGTCCCAATTAGTAGAGGAACCCCATCATACAGTCCGATAGGGGGACACACTAAGGCCAGGGTCTCTACTTGCTCGGCCACTCCAGCCACGGAGGTGGGAAAAGACAGCCAAATTTGGATATATCCAGATTAGGGGTAGGCCTTCTCACTTAACCCCGAGACATGCAGCCCCTCCAACGGTTGTAAGGGTACATCAGACAAATGCTTCTGATACCAGTCTTGGAACATAATTGTCACTTGGGAGACACTGTCTAATAAAGCTCTTGTAGACACTCCATTCACCTTTACAGTGGTCTCCATGGAGGGACCCACTATTCTGGACCAATCTGGAGAGGCAATATCGGGGGCCTGGGCAACTCACCTTGCCACAAAGGGATGTGGGTTAGCATTTTTGGAGCCCTCACTGGGATAATTTCGTGCACCTCTTAACCACTAATTTGTTCTCCGAAGCCCTCCTTGTAGCCTATATGCAACTTTGTCTGTGTCTTTTGGGAACCGGCATTCTCTCTTCATGTGCCCATCCTTCCCACAATTATAGCAAAACATACTTTCTGGAGTTTGAGCTGGCCGAGGCGTCACACTGGGAGCCAGGGCGGGGGTACTACTAACTGGAAATCTTGGTGCCATCTCTGTCTGCGGCGTGATAAGCATTTGGAGACACCTCATCAATTTCCCCACTTCCATGGTCAAGACATCGAGTTTTGAGCTGTTGTCAGCAGGAGATGCATTGGTGGGTGGGTACCCCAACCCCCATAGCAGATGCAGTTGGATGAGCTTCGGGGCCTGTACTTGCAGGAGCGGTCTTCATAAAGAGACTGTTTTTTATTTCCCTGATCTCTCTCAGCAGTTCATCCCATGGTGGCACACCCTCATTGTCCCCACTACACAAGGACCTTCCGATGCTGTGATCACTTGGGCTGTGCTCACCCCAGAATTAAAATCCCCCTCCTCATCTTCAACCTCCCGAAGTTCTTTTATTAAGTCACAATAGTCCGGTGGGTTACCTCTTCTGTTTGGGAGCCTTAATTGAAAGAGCTGCAATTTAGAATGCTTTGCATGTTGTAGTAGGTGCTCCAACTTTACACAGTTTAAGTCACTGGCGGCCACCCCACCTTTTCGGTAAGCCTTCTGCAGAGCTCTTTCCAGATGAGTAACATATGCGAAAAACTTTCCCCGGCCACTGTTTTGTACCTTGAAATTTCCACATCAAGCTCTCCTCTGACTCAATGCTCCCAAAATTGCATTCAAGTGCAGATAGGTACTTCTGGGCAGATGCATCAGGATTTGTGGACCTTGAAAATTTAATGGCCTCTAAGGCAGGACCCCTCAAACTTTCTATGATTCTTTTTCGTTTCTCAGCCTCTGCACACTGCCATTCAGGTATCGGGGGAGCAACACAATCTATCCAGGTGTCCCAATCATCCTCCCCTTGGGGGGTGTTGAGGGTGTCAGAGAAGATCCTCAACCTTCGGTAAGAGTTGTGACTAATGGCAGGTGCAGAAATAGTAGCCTGCATTGGTTCAGCCACAGAAAGAGGGGCAAAAACGGGTGTTGGAGCGGAAGGGGGTGTTGGGGGAGGAACACCCCCAGGTGGCAGAAATAACTTCTTTAAGTCCTCCACAGTTTTCCCTTCCTCCAGCAACAACTTAGCAAATTTCTCCTCAAAAGTTTCAGATAGTGGGAGGGGCTCATTTCCCCCAGGGTCTTTACTCTCCTTAGTTATCACTCTCCAGGTAGTGAGGGCTCCCTCTGGGGTAATAGTCTGTGGCACTTTGGAGCTATTAATGGGGTCCTTATACTGTACTAGGGCAATGAAAGTGTGGGTGAGCAGGTCAGCATGTCGACCCACCACAGGGTTTTGTAAACCTTCCACCTTGGAAAGTACTCCCTGTACAGTGTCCGTATTGATACCCGGGGGATGTCCAGAATAAGCATAGCATTTGGGGGTTGATCTCTTCCCCAGTACACCACTCCACCAACCGGTGCACAGCCACTTCTGTCGGGGTATCCATTTATTTTATTTTTTTTAACAGTGGTTCGTAAATGTGGCCACTAGAGGACACAAAATCCCAGCGGTGAGCCTCCAAGATGTAACCCCCAGGTGGCGCTATCCCAAGGGCTACTACCCCTGCCTGCTTGACTACTGACAGGTTGAGGGGGCCTAGGTTCTATGGCGGGTGCCTCCACCCAGAGGTCAGGGTTTGTAGTAGTTAGACTAGCTTGGTCACAGCCCTCTGGGACACTGAGACCCCCTTTTATTCTCTCTAGTGGCTCACACAATGTACAGAAGTTACAGTCCCAATACCCCACATTACACACTGTTCATTCATAAAATACCACTTACCCTCGAGACTGATTCTGAGGTTCGTCTCTGGGGACCCCCTGTAAAATAAGGTTAATCAACATACACAAACCAATAAAATGCTTGATATGTAGGTACTGACACTTCAGTCAGTTTAAAGTTTAACAACATCAAATCTGGTTTATTTAGGGGGAATAAAACACGGGAGGGGGAGATCAGGTTAATTGGCAGAATTAAATCACAGTACTGTGCACACATACAGGGTCTGAAAAGTCACACTCTGGGTACTCAGGTTGGGAGGGGGCTAGCCAGGTCTGTTGCCCGGGGTTGGCCGGCAGGTGCAAATGGACAGGGCCCTGTAGAAGAAAATATATGCACAACACCCAATTGTAATCCGGAGCCGGATGGCTCAGTCCATGAAGAAGTGAAACAATAATAATTAGATGACACACTTGTAATTGAAAACAGGCTGCAGGGAAATACCCTGATTTGTACTCACAATACCCAAGCTGAGAACCAGATGGTGGATGTTCTTCTGGGTTGCCAGAACAACAGGGCATGGAGACAAGGTCCTTGTGACTGGACCCCACTGCAGTAGATAGCCAACGGATTTAGTCCGAGACAAGATGGGGTTTGCTTCCAGCTTCAACACACAGCACACAGCACAGGGGATTGGAAATAGCGATTCCTCACAAGCACTACGCACATTCTTATGTAAAAGGAAAGTACTATATCAGGCAGGCTGCTCCTAGATCCCAATCGCAATTACTGCAAAATACCCGGGAGCACACACAGCAGCTTCAGTTCCTGAAAGACCCAGCGCGATGCAGCAATTTCTCCAGTCTTCTACAGGGTGAGCCTGGTTTCTACCTTTCAGACTTCCTCCTTTCTCCTCACAAGTCTGATTCAGTCCGAACTAGTGCTTACAACGGCTGCAGGCCGAACCTCAGGGCCTCACACACGCTTTCCGCGTGAAACTATACACCGCAGAAGCACAGAGCTCCTTCTCTCTTCACTGTCACAACTGATCTGATCTTTTCAGTCACGGAGCAGGGCATTTCCTTTAGCTCCACCCCATTCTATTGGTTGGTTCGGCTGTCACTCACAATAAGACTCCCTCTGTTGGTGGAAAAAGGTGCCAAGGTCAAAACTATATTTCCCAGAGTCACTGCCCATACAATCCCCTTGTGGCTGGCTCAAAATTAAGAGTCCAAGTTCTGATTCGTCCACAGGCTCCATTTTAGGGCTCCCTTAACCCAGTTGGCCCAGCACAGCAGTTCAGGACCAAAATGAAAGAGCTATACTGAAACAGTTTGTGCCAAAATAAAGACAGGTTAGACAAACTACATTTTCTCAGTCACTCTAAATGATTTCTGGCAAACAGTTATATCTTTCAACAAAGCTCCCTCTGCACATGTAGCAACGGCAGAAACAGAGCAAATTGGCAGCAGCTCAGGCGGGGTTCGAGCATTAAATACACAGTCCCCCTCATACAAACTAATTAAGTCTGCAAGCAGACAGCTCTTAAAGAGACAGTACGTGGAGGCTCAAATAGCATTCACTTGAAACCACATTTAAACAGCTCATACACCGAACACCGCCCAGACTTGGAGCATTCAGGCAAGCTCCTGGAAGACTTTTGGGAACCCCCATTTGCAGGGGGGGTTACACCTGCCTAATGGCCCCATTTGCGTGTTTGTGGCTGTGAATGGCAGCTTTTGGGCGCAGCGCATCTCCACTGGTTTCCCAGCTTGATCAGGGGGTTGCACTGGCGCATCTTGGGTTGGGCGCAACTGTGGTATTCACAGAGGGGTTGCACCGGAAGCATCCCCCAGCACATCCTCTGTGAATACTGCAGTTTGGGCTTGGCACATCTCAGTTGTGCCAGGGCAGCCGAAATGCACTGAGCACATATGCTTTGAGAATCCTGCCAGTAGTCATTTGCATACATTTGTATATGAATAATTTGCTAATTACATGCTAAGTGTGCAGTGGTATTTTGAACCACACAAACTAGTTTTTTAGGTGAGGTTCTTTTGGGTTGTAAAGTTTAGAACCAATCAAGTTCGGGGGCTCTTCCCAGAGACCTACAGGGACTGAGACAGAAAATGGGAAGATGCCAGATGCTGCAGAAGGATGTCCGCTCTCTTACTGCAGGCCCCCCCCCCCGCCAATCGAGGCGGTGCTTTCAAGCACTGACTGAGTCTTCATCGTGGGTAGAGCCTCCTCGCCCCCTCCCAATGGCTCCACCCCAGGGGGGTAAACTAGGGTGTCAGGAGGAGGAGAGGTAAATCCAGGAAGGGTGGGTTAGTGGGCTGGGCGGGGGTTAGGACTGATGGGGTCGGCTGGCAAGAGAGTAGAAAGTACAGAAAAAAAAGAAAATTACAATTTTGTGACAGGATTTGGGCCTCCCAATGGCCCACCGGCACTGCGCCATGCCAGCAACGGAGTGATCTCTGGACGCCGCATCAGGAAGCAGGCCAGATCACAACTGCTGCCATGTGGCAGTGCGTGTTGGTCAGGGAGGGATGGCATCAGGCTGCGGTGACACTGCAACTGCTGTAATGGGCCAAGGGAGTGTGATTACTCCACAGGACATTGCTGTCTGCAGCTGAGGCCACTCAATGGGCTGCATCCACATCGGGGGGGAGGAAGGGAGAACATTGGGAGAAAGCTAAGGAAAAATACTTACAGCTGTCCAAAGAACTTCCCTGGGTCCAAGTACCAGCTGACACTGGAGCATGGTCCACAAGTGAAATGTCTCGGGGGAGGCTAGCCCTCTCCTTGGAGCCCCTGCCACAGAGGGGAGAACCGTGGGAGATGCCAGAGGCAGTAGAGACCTGAGGAGGACAGGGGCTGACTATCCTGAACAGGGTATATTCATGACAAACATTGACTGTGTAGAAAAAAACATTATAAAAAAAGTAAAAGGATTTACCTAATTTGCACAAAACCAATATGGCACCTGACTTTTAACCTCACAGTGTTTACTAATGTGCATACTTGCTCTCAGACCTCCTGAGAAGAACAGGCACAAGTGATAGTAAATGTTATGGGGTTAAAGGTCAGGCATCATATTTGTGTCTGAGCAAATTAGGTGACTCCTTTTACTTTTTATAACACTTTTTAGTTTTTCTGATCGTGTTAACAATAGTGCGAGACATGATCACAAAGTGAAATGGGCCCAGTTGCAGTAAAACTGGATTGGAGCCATTTTGTTGCACCGCAGCTTTTAAGAGTGCAGAAAGATCAACGCATGGTAATGGTTTGTGTTTGAGCTCTAATACTCTGGCTGGTGCTGACATAGTAGGGGGAGGCATGCACCCAGCTGTATTCAGAGCACCTAACAGATGCTTGGCGAGCTGGAACGTGACCAAAGAAAAAATCGAAGACAAAACACAAAGTTAATTCCAGGGCATCTGATTAAATCCCCACAACATCCTCTTCTTAAGACATGCATAAAAATGTACATTAGTTTTGCATGCAGAGTTCCCAGGAATACCCCTTCTTTTCTGCCTAAAATATGCACACTTTTTCACACCAAACAGGATATCGAAATACCATGACGCTAAATTGGTTCTTTTTTCGGGAGGGAAATTCTTGTGCTAAAAAAGGCCCGATTTTCATGCCATGTGTCAAAGTAGCCCGTGTGGATTTTCATGCTGCCTGTCAGAGTAGCCAGTGTGGATTTTCCGTCTGTGTGTCAGAGCAGCCCCTGAGGGTTTTCATTCCTTGTGTGATGTAGCCTGCATCAATTTTCACTCTGAAAATCCAGGTGGCCAGTGTGTATTTTCGTGCTGCTTGTCCGAGTAGCCCACAAGGATTATCACTCTGTATATTAGAGCAGCCTGCTTGTAGTTTCCCCCTGCATATGTCAGAGTAATTCATTTTCACTGTGCCTGTCAGAATAGCCTGCTTGGATTTTCACTCTGCGTGTCTGAGCAGCCCATGTGTATTTTCACTTTGCATTCAAAAGTATACTAACATACTAAAATGCCAGCAGAGTAGGCCTAACGGTCTTTCGTGTCTGCTCGTTTGGTCAGCCCCCACCCTGGGTGCTGACCTTGCTGCCCCCCTCGCCTTCTCTGGCTTCTCCCTTCCCAATTCCAGATATTCTTGCTGCATTGGATTTTGCTTCCAGAACCCTTCCCCTGTACCTGTCCCACCCCTCTTGAACCCCTCCACTGTCTCTGCCTCCACCAGCCCCTCAGGCAGCGCATTCCATGGCTCCACCACCCTCTCAGTGAAGTAGCACCTCCTCCTTTCCCCTGAATCTTCTCCCTCCAGCTTCCACCCATGCCTCTAGTGGCCCCTCCTCCTTCCTTTGAAGCACCCTGACTGTTCCTCCCTATTTACTCTTCATGTACCTGAAGACCTCTATCATGTCCCCCGGTCCCTTCTCTCCTCCAATGTGTACATATTTAGCTCTTCGAGCCTCTCCCATAGGTACTGTCCCCAAGCCCCAAATCATTTTGGTTGCCCTCCTCTGGACCCTCTCCAGGAGGTTAATATCCTCTTTAGTGTGGCCTCCAAACTGCACGCAGTACTCGAGGTGCGGCCTCACCAAGCAGTTATACAGAGGGAGTATCACTTCCTCCTTCTGGAGGTGATCCCCTAGCAATGCATCCCAGCATCCTGTTGGCCTTGGCTGCCCTCCTACAAGTCTCAGAGTTGTTCATCTTGACATCCACCACCACCCCCAGGTCCCTCTCAGCCATCGAGACTTGTAGCATTTCCCCCCCAGGGTGTACACTTGGCCCGGGTTTCTGGCCCCCAGGTGGAGTACCTTGCACTTCCCGGCTTTTCCCATGTAGATTTTCATTCTGCATGTCACAGTAGCCAGTGTGGATTTCACTTTATGTATCTGAATAGCCATTAGCCAACATGGCTTTTTTCACTGTGTTTTGGGGAAGCCAGAGTGGATTTCACTCCATGTGTCAAAGTAGGCAGTGTGGATTTTCACTCCATGTATTAGAGTAGCTGTGGCTTTTTACTCTACATGTCGGAGCAGTATACATCAAGTTCGGTGGGGGGGGGGGCAGCATATGTGGATTTTCACTTTGCATGTGAGATTGTCCTGTGCTCATTTCCACAGTGCATGTCAGAGTAGCCAGTGTGGCTTTCATTTTATGTATCAGAATAGCCATTAGCCAGCATGACTTTTTTCACTGTGTTTTGGGGTAGCCAGAGTGGATTTCACACCGTGTGTCAAACTAGGCAGTGTAGATTTTCACTCTGTGTATCAGAGTGTCGTGAATTTTCATGCTACATGTCCAAGCAGCATACGTCAATTTCGGGGGGGGGGGGCAGCATACATGAATTTTCACTTTGCATGTGAGAGTACCCCGTGCTCATTTTCACAGTGCAAGTCAGAGTAGCCAGTGTGGCTTTTCACTCTGTGCGTCAAGGTAGGCCAGCGTGGATTTTTTCAATAACATTTCTGAGTAGCTCCTTCCCCTCCTGGAACCTGGGAGAGTTGCCGCCACAGTACTCCCTCATCTCCTCTGGCACGAGGCAACAGGCAGGTTCACACTGCAACCCCAGGTCATTACATAGCGCTGGTGCCACCATTCCGGGTGCCAACATGGATTTTTTTGCTGTATGTTGGGGGAGCCAGTATTAACGGCAGCACCTGGCTGTCTGAGGAAAGTTGTTCGATCCAAAACTTGAGATGGAAGCTCGGTCCCAGTGACTGTCTCAGTTCCTGCTGTCAGGGGAGCCTGTCATATGATGGCAGGGACAGAGCCGTAGTTGCTGAGTGTGGCCAGAGAGGCTTGGTGCCAGATTATTGGCATCTGCAGTTCCATATGGTTTGCTGCTGCTGCCATGTGCTTTGCTCTGCCAACTAGATTCCTCAAAGGACAGCTGGAGAACTGCCTTAGGCATCCAACAATACTGCGCAACAGAGCCAGGCATCACGGGTCCCCTTGGTGAGTCTGTGGAGGCAGCTGGATCGTGTTGGCAGCCCCGCCTGCTGCTTTTAGGCCTGTTGGGGCCACTTTGTAACTAGGATGATAGTTTCAGTCACCGGTTAACACTGCTTGAGTTTGTGTTCTCCTTCCACAGGACTGCTCCGGCCTTAGGTCCCATAATTGGTGTATCAAACTTTCTGCCAGGAATTCCTAGGTTTGAATCCCACCCCAGATTCTGGCTCATTATGTGACCCCCCCCCAGCAAGTCACATGACCTCCCTGCACTTTAGTCTCTCCCAGCTGTAGTACTGGGTAGCAGCAGGACCCACTGAAAACGAGATGTGTCTATTTTGCCGTACTGTGGTCTGTGGCATTCTGTCTCTTATAGATTATGGGCTCCCTGTCTATGTAGCTGCCTGTGGCATGCTGCTAAACAAAGTAAAGTTGATCTGTAATAAGGTGTGCCCCTTTGTGCTTGGTGCAGATAACCACACTCATAGTTGTACCCTTTACACATTCAGTAACTGGCTACCTTTACCCAGCAGAGTAAAGCTCCAGACCTGTTTGCTAGCCAAAAAGGTGCCCTTGGGCCTGACACCTCCGCTTTACCAAACTGTATCAGCACCGTCTTCAACCAGTATAACAGCAGGAACATGGCCAGGAATGCCCTTAAGTCTCCTTTCCAGCATACTCGGCTGGGCAAGCAGTCATTTGCTTTCAGGGCAACTAATTTATTAAAGAAACTGCTTGATCCATTGCTGAATCTCCCCAAGATTAATCAGTTATAGGAGATCTTTGCTGTCTGCCCTTGCAATCCAATGAATCATGACTATACAACTGTTTTATTTGGGTTCGCTTATTTATTTATTTATTTATTGAATACTTGGGAGATTACCTTTGAGCACAAGTGCTGATTTAGAAAGGTTCCACATCAAATACATAGTCGCAAAAAAGCATTTCTGGTACAATAAGCAGTTCCAGTGGAAATGCAGTCGAGTCCAGGCTCAGTGCACTTAAAGACAGAACAATTACATACAGTTTTGAAAAGATCCAGGTTTTCAGTTCTGCTGCCTCATTGACTCGTGTTGGCCCAAGGAGCTGCACAGTCGGAGCATGGCAGAATGATGTGCCGGAGCGGATGCCAGCGGAGCAGCCTGCTGAGCCCACAAGTAGTAAGTCACTAATCCAAGCACTGAACTGAGATGAAGTTTTTATAATACTATCAAGTTTTTGCCACACCAGTGAATGTTACTACTCTTATATCGCAGCTGGCTATTGCAGCAGGAGAGTGGCTGTGTTTGTGAGGAGCTGCCAGAGCTAAGTGCTAATTACAGTATTTTTAACACTTAAAATATTTTTCTTTCATGTTAGTTGTAGTGATTGCGAAAGAGACCATTGCTGTCGCCAGGAAGGTGTAAAACCTATGTGGCAGATGTTGGTTGGGACTGGGAGTCAGGACAGTCATCACATTTCTTTTATGATTGGTCAGCTCTGATGTAGTTCATTTTATTATTACATTTTTAACAATTTCCATGTGTGCCTTTTGTTTTGTCTAATCTTGAGGACTTAGGTGTCATTTCTGGGCATTTTGGCTGCATTACGTCAGCCTGTGAATGGCGTAATGCCATGATCTTTTCTGTTAAAGAGCTTTCTGGCCTGCTAATTTCTACATGTTTAAACAAAAATTCTAATTACAGTGTTTGGCAGAACATGATTTCCGTTAGAATTTGATTAGTAAAATCAGCTTGTTGTGCTGCACTCGCTATGTCACGATGTTGTTGTGGTGTACCAGCTACGCCACTGGTGCAGCACAACAACACAGAATGTCTTTGTGCATGTGCAGTACTGACCACTCTGAACTTCAAGAAGCGCCTGCAGCAGTGAGACCTGGCCCTGGAAATGAGCACCAATGAAAAAAAAAAAAAAAAGGCACAGTAAGGACACAGTTTTATCGTAAATGGTGCCCATACACTATAAAAGACTCTGTTCATACACAAACAAGGCTCTGTTTCAATCACAAGGTTTCCGTGGTAACAAGACCTCTGGTTCCTTTCAGTGGGGGGGGGGAGGGTTACTGATTCAATGTGCTGCAACTTTCTCTGTAAGTTCAGTTAAAAAAAAACCCAGCTTCCAGCTCAATTGGCTAGATGAAAGCAGCTATGTGGCAGCATTCCAAGTTGTGCTGCAGTAGTGACATCACTACTGCAGCGCAACCAACATAATGCGCTCTTGAGGTCATCTGTTACCAAGGAAACCTCTCAATACAAGAATATCGTTGTTGTGTATGACTGCTCATACACAATCTTTTATAGTGTGTGGGCAGTCACAGCTTAGAAAATCACACAAAACCAGCTAGTAAAGGCAACGGAGAATAGAAATGTTTACATTTTCTTTTTTTTAACTGACAAGAGTGCGCTGCAGATGTTTCTGCAAGTTCAAGTAAAAAAAACCAACAACTTCCAGCTTACTTGGATAGAAGAAAGCAACTATGTGGCAGCATTCCAAGTTGTTCTGTTGTAGTAGTGACATCACAACTGCAGCAGAACAACATAATGATGTCACTAGTGCAGCAGAACAAGCATATTCCAGGCATGGAATTCCATGCATAACAGCATTCCATCATACGCTATATAGAGGATAATGTATGGGCTGCTATCGGTAACAAGCATGTGTACCCATTGAGAGATTGCCACGGCGACTGTTTAAACCTCGAGAGTGAAGCTCGAGAGGTTTCAGTCAGCTTGGCAAACCCGAAATGGCAACACATGCTTTGTTGCTGATAGTGGATCATACATTACCTTTTATAGTGTATGGTCCACAAAAAGGGCAAAAAATATAGAGCAGGATCCTTACTTTTATGACCACCAGCGCTCTCTTCCAGATCCAGTTCTCACTGCCGCAGCCGGTTCAGGAAGATTGGGAGGTTCACATAACACGCATGCACAAACACATTCCACGTTGTTTTACCATCAATGTGACATACTCATGATGGTATAACAACATTGAGGGTGCAACAACCCTGCAAATCGATGAAATTTTACTAATAACAACATTCTACCGTACGTTATAAGCATATTCTAGGCATGGGATTCCAGGCATAACAGGGTTCCACCATACACTATAAAAGATAATGTATGGGCAGCCATACACAACAAGCCTGTGTCTTCATCTCCAGTTTTCTATGGCAACCAGTGAACCTCTCGGGCTTTGCTCATGAGGTTCCTGGTTGCCATAGAACCTCTTGATGGAAACACAGGCTTGTTGTGTATGACTGCCCATACATTACTCTCTATGTTTTTCTTTGTGTTTGTTTTTTGTAAAGCAATATCAGAAAGGCATTTGTTGCCAGCTGCTGGCATTGTGTTCTGGTTCTGTGATAGAATAGCAGCACAGTGAGGTCACTGATTTCACTCAGTCCACTAAATTCTACAATACTAAGTGTTTTGTAGGCCTTGAACAGAAAACATTGCTTGTAATTTGTTTTAGCATTTGAATTAACCAAGGTTAAGGGAGTAAGTAAGAGAGGTGTAGGAAGTACTCCATATCTAACAGAACTCCATATATAAGGTAGGCCTTTTTGGTAAGGGTACTAGGCAGATAGAGAAACGCAAGTTATTAACAACAATCTAGGGGTTATCATTGGATCAGTTTGGAGAGGAGGTACAGTGGAGAGGTAGTTGCGGGGACTGTATGGCACCCTTCTCCAGGGTTACACTCTGGAGGAGGGGGCACTGCCCTAGCTGCATGACCTTTGCGGAGCTTTGTGCTCATCTGACAGCAGCAAGCGACGAGATATCTCAGCTGGGGCACTGGCTCAGCTGGGGTCCACCCCTCCACACCCCCAAAGCCCACTGCCCAGGAAGCTGGAGGGAAGGGGAAGGGAAGAGTGTCAGGGGCAGTCTCGGGTTTGACCAATCTCCCACCATCCAGACAGAAAATAATTTTGCACTCACAGAGGATTCAGATTCAGATCCTGGAAGAAGCTTTGGGGGAAGACGCTGAGTCAGTTGGGGGGGGGTGGACAGGATGACTTGGTGGCATCCAGTGTGAGCAGGAAGAAGTCAGCAAGGAGAGTCTTAGTGAATTTATTTATTTGAAATTTTAGTAACCAGGTAAGACCACTGAGACAATTACTGTTCCTTTTTCAGGGTCGATCCAGGAAGACAACAACACATGTACTGTAGAAAGAAATTACAACAATATTCAGGAAGTGACTAATTACAGAGACAATAAACGATGTACAAAATATTAGGTCACAGTAAGAAAGGATTGTATACAATAGAAAAAAAGATATACTGTACAGTAACTATGAGGACTCAAGAGGGTGGTGGGCGGCGGGGGACATGAAATAGATGCCTTCCTGCCACATCAGCCATCTGGGATATAAATAGGATAGGGAGGATGGGCAGAGAATGAGGAGTTGGAGCTGGGGGTGCTGGTGCACTTGGGTACCAATGATCTGGGGAACCAACCTGTGGAGGCAGTGAATCGGAACCTTAAGAAGTCTGGGACAGATTGAAGATGCACTCAGTTTCCCGGGCCTTTTCTGAGACCTTCCCTGTGTGGAACAGGGAGAATGTGAACAACAGAGTAAGGAAGAAAGAGATTCCAGAGTTTATTGGGTGGTTGACGGGATTGTGTCAGGAAGAGGGAGTACCACTTTGCGGGAGACGGAGGGGATTCTGGGACAGGAGGCTCTTCAAGGGCGATGGCCTTCACCTGAAAAGAGAGGGAAGCAGTGCTCTGAAGCAGAAGTTTGATATCTATTGGACATTTATACTGACTGTGAGGGAGATAGAGGCTAGGAGACCACTGAGGAGTGAGAGTGGTTGAGGAACCTAGCTAGTGCTCATTCTGAATAGCAGCAAGGTGGGTAACAGTAAGGTTGCAGTTCGAATTAGGTTAGGGGGAGACACCAGGGAAGGAGGGCTGACAAAGCCTACATTCAGCATGACAAATAAAAAATTAACAAGACTAGGGAAGAATGAGGGAGAAGGAATAGGAAAACGCAAAAGGGGATCAGGGCAAAGGTGTAAAGGGGGGGTCTGCCTTAATGCCAGGAGTCTGGGAAATAAAATTAGTGCGCTCCAGGCAATGGTGGCAGATACTGCAATAGACCTAGTAGCCATCACAGAAACCTGGGCTGCAGAGAATAGCATTTGGGACCTGACAGTCCCAGGCTATACCACGTTTAGACGGGATAGAGGAAAGGTAAAGGAGGAGGCATAGCCCTATATGTCAGGGAAGGCATGGAGGCAGTGGAGGATGGAAACACCAGGGGAGGTAATGGGGAAACAGAATCGCTATTGGTTCAGTTCATGGTGGCTTCAGACAAGAAACTAGGCTGGGGTGAGCTATAGACCTCCAGGACAGCAGGAAGACAGAGAGAGAGACAGAGATAAAGAGCTAGGGGCAGAACTAGAAAGGGAGTTGGCAAAGGGGGAGGTGGTGGTGGTGGTGGAAGATCTAAATCTGCCATATATTGATTGGGTCATTCCAGCGGCCAGGAACTCCAGAAGTCAGGGCCTGTTGGATTCATTGCAGGACTGCCTGCTAGTGCCGCTGGTTAAAGAACCCACTAAGCAGGCTGCCATCCTTGATGTGGTGCTCACCAACTCTAGAAGTGGTAGGAGAAGTGAAGGTAGAGGAGCAGCCACTATGGTCCAGTGACCATAACTCTATATGGTTTGACCTGGCCCTTGGGACAAGTAAGCCCTCATCAAAGGCTGAAGTCTTAGATTTCAGAAGGGCAGACTTCAACTGGATGAGGGAGCTGGTCTGGGACAAGTTAGTTGGAGTGGACAACATCAAGGATGTGGAGGACAGATGGGGGGCAGTCAAGGGGGCCATTCTCGAGGCAACAAAGTCTTGTGTGAGAACGGTAATCAAAAGAAAAAGGTGCAAGAGACCAATTTGGTTCTCTGGAAAGGTCAGGGAAGCAGTGAGAGCTGAAAATGAGTTATTTATTTATTTGAAGAATTTCACCAGGAAAGGCGTACTGAGCTGAAATAGCTCATTTCCAGATGTGTCCTGGGGGAAGGGGGGAAGGGGGGGAGGGATACAGTAATATAAAAATACAGTGTCCAGTAAATATAGGAAACAAATTTACAGAACTATACACGTAATATGCAGTTAATTACATATATGTACACAAACTGTACCCATATGTGTACATGAGAGTGGCAATACAGGTGATAAACAGGTAATATACATTTGTGCAAAGCCCAGATAGGGCTCATGAACTGTGGGCCATCCAGACTGAGGCAGTGCATGCAGACAAATTAGGGGGTATCAGCAGTTGCAAAAGGGAATGGTGAATACAGACAGGAAGGGGGCAGGGGAGAAAGAGGATGAGGTGGACCAGATGCGTAATGGGAGTGAGTTCCAGAGTTTAGGGAAGCAGTAAGAGAATGCAGCTTGGCCAGCCAAGGAGGTCCTGGATGGGAGAGCAAGGGAGTGGAAAGAGGAGTTATGAAGGGCATATGGAGAGGGTGGGGCCAGGAAAGGATAGAGGAAAGGTAGGAAAGGAGAGAGCCTAGCCAGAATTTGGCTATGAAAGTGGTGCAATGGGCCAGGTGTCCGTCCTCAAGTGAAGGGAAGGAGAGGGAAGTATAGAGGGAACAGTGGTGAGTGTGAGGTGGAGCATCCAGTGCAAAATGGCAGAAGGAGTGCAAAAGTGGGTCCAGTCTGGACAGGGTGGACTTAGGAGCAGCACTATAGATAATATCGCCATAGTCAAATAGAGACGGAATCATTTCCTGAACAACGGCTCTGCGGGCCTGCAGAGGGATGCAGCCATGGTTGCAGTAAAGTGCACCGAGTTTGCAATGGAGTTTTTTGCGAATGGCATCCACATGTTCAGAAAAGTTGAGTTGACTGATTAGCCAGACCCTGAGGCACACCTCTCAACTGTACCACATTACGAGGAACGTTCCTCATTTTACTTCACAAAAGCTCCCTGTTCCACATTGTGAGGACTTGTTCCACATTCAAAGTCAACATTTTAAAGCAAAAATCCATAGTAAATGATGCAAAAAATATATTATTCAATTAATAACAGGCTTTCTTAACATAAATGCAACATTGTAAAGGTGTTTCGAGCTTCTTAGGTAAAGATTTGATTAAGTGTTCCACAGTTTGCCTATTTGTTCCACATTTTGATAGGCAATGTTCCACATTTGGGGTACAAAAGGTTGAGAGGTATGCCCTGAGATATTTGCAAGATGGGACGACTTCTATGGGTAACCCATCTAGGGTAAGGAAGGAGGAGAGAGTAGCAATCCTGGAGACATTTTGTCTAGAGCCAAAGGTCATGGAAACCATTTTCTTGGCATTTAGAGCCAGCTGATTTGTCTAGAACCAGCCCTGAATGTTATCAAAGTCCAGTTGTAGATTGTGCAACAATGCAGAGGGAGAGGGGCCGGAGGCAAACAGAACAGTATTGTCAGTGTACAAATGAATGGACACTGAGGTGCAGGCAGACCATTTAAGAAAACTGAAAAGAGTAATGGACTAAGGACGGAGCCTTGAGGGGCACCGGTACAGATGGGGGAGCGGAGTGGAATTACCAGTTCTAACTGGCTGAGTCCTGCCTTCAAGGTAGGAGCAGAACCAGTTAGTGGCAGAAATGGAGAGTCCTACTGCAGCAAGCCTGGTGAGGAGGAGGTGGTGAGAAACAGTGTTGAAGGCTTTGGCCAGGTCGACAAAAATGGCTGAGGTAATATGGCCCTGATCCATACCAGAAGGAACAGAGTCAGTAAGCCAGAGGAGGGAGGTGGGGGTGGAGTGGGATTTACGGAACCCAGACTGGTAAGGGGTGAAGAAAGATGTGGAGTCAAGGAAGGAGGAGAGCTGAGATAAAACCAGGTGCTCCTGGAGTTTAGCCAGAGTGGAAAGGAAAGATATGGGGTGATAGTTGCCTGGGTTAGAGGAGTTACGCCTTCTATACTGAGTCTCTAGCACGCAAACAAGCAAGGAATTCTGCAGAGATCCAGGGGAGGTGGGTGCCTGTAACTCTTGTTTTTCTTAAGGGAGTGTGCTTATCCCAGACAGATAGGAAGGTAGACTGGAAGAATACAAGGGCTGAGCTGATGGAGCTTGGGGAAGAGGTGGGTGACCAGTCAGCATTTGACAGGTGCTTGTGGAGGCCAGATAGGTCTAAGGATCTAAATGACCGGATTAAAAGGATATTGGGAGGAGCTTTTGGGCGTTGGACTTTACAAACCCAGTATACCATGTCGTGGTCGCTGAGGGCATCCGGGAGGGTGCCAGAAGCTATAATGTGATGGGGGTGAGTGGTGAGTACCCAGTCTAGCAGTGAGTGATTCTGTGATTTAAGGTTTTGATGAGTGGGGTCAGTGATTGGAGGAGAGAGATTTAGAGATGAGGTATCAGGGAGAACTTTGGAGTCGGAGGAGGAGAGCCAGTTCATATTAAAGTCCCCAAGGACAGTCAGCTCATTGGGGGAGGAGTGAGAGGAGATGGTGGTGAGAAGGTCAGTGACAGAGGAGGAGGGGAGGCCAGGGTGACAGTAGGCACTGGCTAAGAATATAGGGAGGGAGTTGGGAAGGGAAAGTTTTAAGAGGATCATCTCGTAGGCTGAGAGGAGAGAGAGATGGGTAGGAGAGTAGTGAACTGGATAGCAGAGGAGATACAGATGGCAATACTCCCACCCCTGCCACAGCGATCCTGCCTAACTAAGGAGCATTCAAGAACAGAGATAGCATTATCCAAGATTCGGAGGGTAAGCCATGATTCTGAGATAATTAGCACATCTCCCTTTCAGCGGACCATGATGAGTTGAAAGAAGTCTAGAAGAAATACGGCCTTTACCAGGTATAAGGAGAAACAAGGGAGGGAACAATGAGGAGAGTACCAAATGAGAACAAGGGACACCAAGAGGGCAGTCAGAGAAGCAAAGGCAGGCACAGAGCTGTGTACTGCAGTGGAGGTCAAAGGAGGGGGGAAAAGTGTTTGTTAGAGTTTTAGGACAGACTGAATGAACCAATGTTTTTTTTTTCTTGCCGTCGTCGTCTGTTTCTATATTGACTCCTATTCTGCTGATACAGCCAGTCTCTATCTGCACTGATTGCCTGGTTGTACAAAATGATAGCACTTTCCTGCTCTTTGCACTTTCTGACTACTATTTTAAAGGGACACTGTCAATCCCTTTAGGCCTCAACCTTTCCCTAGTTTAAAAACCCATAATATGATCATTCACATTCTGTAGAGATTGCTGATGTAGCTGATAGTTTGATTCGGATTCTTTGTTTCTTTTAAAAAGTAAAAAACAAACCTGCACACCATACTGGTGTTACCACATCAAATGCATCTTTCCTGTAATTAGAAATCCCCCCAACACAGTCTAGCCACTAATTATGCAGTGGGAGTAGAGGTGACTGTTGCATCATGAGTGGCTGCTCTGTTTGGGGCTGTTTCTAATGTTCAGAAAGTATGCAATAAGGGTAGATCAAGGATTTGAAAGAAAACAGAGTTGGGTATAACTATACATTAGCATGCCGTTCGGTTCTACTAAGCAAGGAGGCAAATAAAACAACCAGCAAAAACAAGGAATTTTACAGAATGTAAACAATCATACAGACTTGAGGAGCTCTGCCTGTTTTCATTGGAGGAGAGGAGAGGTGGGGGGACATGATTGAGGTCTTCAAGTACCTCAAGGGAATAAATAGGGTAAACATGGAGGGGATCTTTAGACTAAAGCAGGGAGGTATCACCAGAGGGCATGGTTTGAAGCAGGAAGGTGGAAGGGTGAGGGGGAAGGAGGAGGTTTTCACTGAGAGGGTGGTGGACCCTTGGAATGCACTGCCTGGCAAGCTGGGTCAGAGATCCACAGTGGAGGGCTTCAGGAGAGGGTGGGACAGACACGGAAAGCGGATGTATCAGATGATGGCCTGGCCCGGGGGGGTGGGGATGGATGATAGGGGTTTCTGGAACACAAGGGGGGGAGGGCCTCGGCACCCAACTAGGGATCTGAGGTTCGAGCAGACTTGATAGACCGTAAGGCCTAATCTGCTGGCAATCAGTATGTTAGTATAAAATGTGGGTTTTTAACTAGAAATAATATAATACTAAAAAGGTTGACAGTATCCCTTTAAGTAACTGCTCACAATAAAGTAACAGAGGAGACGGTAAATATTGATCATTGCTGTTTGTTTCGTGTACTGGGTACAAACCTTGCCCAGTGGATAACCTTGCCCCCATGCGGGGCATAGTTTGTATTTAAATAATACTAAATATCTAGATTCAGTTTGATCACAATCAGGTTTTAAGGTATAGATAAGGAAAGGAAAAGTATTTGTTTTTCTGTTTTGTCCATATCTGCCACATGGAGTGCTGGCCAGCTTGGGAGGTTGGAGCGTCTGTTGGGGGGGTAGTAAAATATAAAACAAAACTTTGGTTCAGTAAAATAATGCCTTCATAGGCCTGGCAAAAGAAGTGCGAGTCACACTGTAACTCTACCTATATCTGTATGTATAGTCCAGCTGAAATGCACCATCTCCTTTTCGCATGCTTCTTGTAGAACAGAAAGTCTCCAGATAAAACAGCTGTTGATGAACCAGGCTGTGGGAGGCGGTTGGGGGAGGCCGCTCTCTGGGTCACCAAGAAACAGAGGGAGGGACAATCGCAGCAGTGCTGAACTGGCTCATGCGACTGGAGTCCTAGCTGGTGTTGGGTTGCTCTGCTGCGAGGCAGTTTTTTGCGGTGCATAGCCCTGCTGTTAACATTGGTGGGCTGTTGGCAGCTTGGTGGTGGTGGTGGGGGGGAGGACAGGGCAGAGGAAAGCTCAGAGATTGAATATTCTTTGCAGGTCATAGTTTATTCAAGGACTGCCAGTTATACCTCCTTTGTAATTAGAGACAATAATTTAATTGTCCAAATGAAAGGCAGTGCAGAGGAGCTATGAGGCGAATTTCCAAAGTAGCCATAGACTTCAATTTTACAACAGGGTACAGTATTATGTCAGCAGATCTCTCACTGAGTTGTGCTCATCACAGAGCTAAGTGGATAACATGCGTCTTCTTTTTACTTGAATTGGCACTGACACCTTCATCTAGAATTCTGTCAGCCTCCCACCTCAGATCTTCCGTGGGCACTCCCTTGTTTTTTAGTCTACAGTGCCAAGATGGACATCATTATAGAATCGTAAGAGAGAGAGGGGATTACAGAGCCCCCCCACCAAGGATATATATCTACTGCACCAAAAAGACAGCCATGCTGTCTTTGTCACTCTGAAGAATGTACATGGCTGTCCAGGCCTCCTTGTACTAAACGGGCTTTACAGCTAGTATGGAATAGGCACCATTTGTAGGATAAGGTGGCTGTAGGTGGCACTGGGAAAGATACCTTGAAGGGACAGTCCTGGTGATCATACTTTTCAGGCACACAACAGTGTGTGTGTGTGTGTGTATTTTCAGACTCTATTAATTCTCCTTCACTGGCCCCATGGACCTCTCTCCAGTGAGGTCTCTCAGTGCGGCCATATCCTGCCCGGCCTGAGACCCTCCCCAGTCTGGTTACCATTCCTGGGAGTGCCTCCTACCACTGCCACTGACCACCCCACCCCCAGCTCTGAGCCCCTTGGGGTGGGACTGCCCTAACTCCTCTGGCGCTCTATCTAGAATCTAGAAGGGCAGCCGGGGAGTGGAGGAGACACACGGCGACCAGCTGGAGATGGACACGGCTGAGGACGTGGGGGCTGACCACTGGACGCACCTTTGCCTGTCCGAGTGCAGGGTCCATTTTTCCTTGTTTCCTGGAGTCGCAGACATGCAATGATGTCCAGTGCATGGCAGGCAAGCTCCCTGCTCCCCCACCCACCCACAGGATGTCCGCTGCCACCTCAGTCCCCTCAGTGAGATCCCCACTTGCTGCGCTGCTCCCAGCCTCCACTGGGAGCTGCAAGTGCAGCAGGAGTCGAAACCCACCCTTCCCCAGGAGAGCAGAGCTGTCCACTGGATGCTTGATCTTCTCCTGCCCCTGATGACCCCCAATGACCTGAGACAATGCTCGAACCTGGGTCGCCAGCATGGCGCGAGGTGCAGCGTCCACGCCTCAACCTTTAGCGCCACTGGGCCGGCATGTGTGTGTGTTGCTCTTACTGTTACTAAGGTTCACACTGGCATATGTTTCCCTTGCCAAATTAAAGTGTATTTATTAATTTTGAGAATACTGGCACTGTCCACATCTCCAAAAAAAAACCAAAGGGTAGCCACCCACTGGCAGTGCTGATTTGCCAGTAGTTGCCAAAAAGTTTGAGTTTGACAGACGAAAGTCTGAGTTGGCTACAAGCAGTAGGCAATGATCAGACAAAAAGCTAACAATTTCAAAGTCCCAGAGCTAACATCATATCAGGTACCCAACCCAAATCAAGCTAGCTCTGTTATTTCTCTGTATTCCTAGAAATTTGTGTTTGGGGGGGGGTGCTAAAATCCAAATGACAGTGCTTTGGAGGGAGAACAATGATTAACAGGGTTGGGTTTGAAAAGGGTTCATGTCTGGTAAATGTCTGACCCTGTTAGAACTTCTTTTTTTTTTTTTAACATCTAACTTGGCAGAACATCTGACCTGAACCTCCCACTGACCATGTGGTCGGATGTTTCTGTTAAGTTCTGATTTTCTTGGCAGTTGGGGCGGGCAGTGGCTGGGCTTCATAGCCCAACACCTTATGCCATTGTGAACTTCCTGATTTAAACATTTTAATTTAAAAGTGACTCCGTTTAGTATGGGAAGGGATCGTAACTGGTGCCAAACCCATGGCCAGCCGATCCCTTCCAGCTTCCTGGTGCCTCCGCTCCACTCCCGCGATCAGAGATTTTGTGACGTGTGAGAAGGGAGAGCATGTCAATGGGGACTTTTTAAAATGCTGTTTTTTGTAATTTTATGTGTTCTTCGAGGAAAATTAAAGCCACTGCCTAACTAATGGGGGCCCCATTAGTTGAGCAGGTATTCCAGCAAAATGGAAAAATAGCAAACTGAGAACAGAATTTTGTTTAAAATTGCATCCAGTTAGCAAGACAATAACAAATGGCTTAAAATTTGAAATGTACAGTATATGAGGTTATTCATAAGATGGATTATCAAAGTAAGTAAGGCATAGAGGCTTGTATAAAATCACATATAACATTTGCAGAGTTTATACAGAATGCAGCGCACCATACTTTGCAATTTCATCAGCAAATCCTTGAAAGTCTTAGTGCATTAGATTAGTTCAGGGTTTATAGGTTGACCCATAGGTTACTAGAATTTTAAAAACACAAAACACAAATTTAATGTAAATAAAAATTAATCTTAAAAAAAGCTTTCAGCAGCTGTTTGGGAGTTGAACACACTGGGCCAGATTCAAAAAAGCGTCCTTAGGGCTGCCAGCAGACACAGACTGCCCCCTCCGCATGGGTTGGTGTCACAAGCTATGTGACCCACAACACAGGTTGTGTGGAGCTAAAGGCTGCCACAGGGTGTGGACACAGTTCCAGGGAATCCTAACCATAATGCTAACATCCCCCCCCACAGCCTCCTTGAGTCCTCTAGGACAAAAGGCCATTACTACTACTTGTTGTCCCCCCCCACCCCCTGAATGTGGCAGACAGCATACATTTTTATTTTTTTATTAAAATACATTTCCTCCTTGGATCACTGCAGTATCCTACAGTCCCTTCCTCTGGGTAGAGCAAGGGATCCACTGGGTCACCAACACATACACCGCTATGCCCACAATCACCCTGATACTCTCATATGGAAGTCAGAGCAGTTGGGATATGTGGATTCCGCACTGTGTGGAATCCACTGGGATCCAGAGGAACGCTCATAAATCACGCATATACCAGCACGCTGTGGACTGATTGATGGCAACTTGGCCAGCCCTTGATCCGAGTTTAGCTTTTGTTAAAGATATTATATCAGTTGAGTAAAGATAATAACCAGAGCTGGACAAGGAGATTAAATCATTACACGATTGGTGGCCCCTAGGGAGAAAGTCAGGCGGAAAAACTCCCGAATGTGGTGGGATGAAAATCAGTCCTCCACAGGTCCTGATTAAGCACTGCCTCTAAGATCTGGAATGTGCTCCAGAGGGGTTAGGGCAGCACCGAAGTCCCCATCTCTGGGGTAATCAGTGGGGGACTAACATGGAGAGGTAAATTCTGAAGAAGGTACGTGATGCGACTGGGAAGACCAGGTTGGAAGAGGGCCAGTCGGTGGAAGGAGGAGAAATAAATGTGTGGAACTTTGCCACAAACTGTTGTATAGACCAGGAAGTATCAGGTTATTATTATGTTACGTTGCATGGAATCAAGATCATTGCCTCCCCATAACTGATCCGCTCCTGCTGCTCATTCCTTAAAGGGACATGTCAACCCTTGTTGGGTTTATTTATTTAGCTTTTGTTTACCAGGTAAGCACACTAGACAGTCAAGTGCCTATTTTCAGGTGTGACCTGGGAGAGTTACAAAGGTACAGGCAAATAACAGATACAGAGGCTAGCAACAAATTATACAAAGGTACAGTCAGAATACAAGCAAGAAGGACCAGCAGAAACAAAGTACAGAGACTAGGGTCCAACTGTCAGGCATGGTACACGACAAGTACAAGCAATCAGCTACAAATCAGGTAACAGGCAGTGAACAATTTAATGCAATTCAGTAAGAGGCATGACAACCCAGGGGGGCAGCAAGGGAAATTAGGACCAGTGTCAGCAGGGAGCAGGGGTTGTATCATTTCTAACTGTAAACTACGTGTTATATTTGCTTACCTTCTCTAAAATTCAGTAGTGTTTCTGCTTGCTTTATCTGCTTCCTTTTGTAGTAGAGCTGAAATGCATGCTAATGGTGTAGTTGTAACCAACCTTGTTTTGTTTCAAAGCCTTGATCTACTCCTATTGCATACTTCCCGAACATTAGAAACATGCCCAAACAATGCAGTCACTGATGATGCAATAGTCTCTTCTCACACTGCATCATGAGTGTCTAGACAGTGTTGGAGGTGTTACCAAGTGCAGAAAGGTGCAGTGGGAGTTGATCAAGGAATGTAAACAAACATGTTTTGTGTGGTAACACCAGTATGTTGAGCAGTCCATTTTTCACTTGTAAAAGGAAAAAAGAAATCAGAATCAAACTACCAGCTACTTCAGCAATCTCCACAGAATGTGAGCAACCATAAACTGTTTTTTAACGAAGGACAACTTGTGGACTAAGGGGGTTAACTGTATCCCTTTATGTGACATTGCAATCCTCTGTTTGTGACATCAGAGCTTGCTGCTGTGGAAATGACTGTGATAGAAACATAGAAACATAGAATTTGATGGCAGATAAGGACCGCTTGGCCCACCTAGTCTGCCCATTTCTCTACCTGATGGATAAGCTGCAGATTCTAGTTAATCAACAGCTTACTTCCTCCTACCCCCACTAGAATTGCCTTATGCCTGTCCCATGCATTCTTGAATTCTCCCACTGTTCCTGACTTCACAACCTCCTCAGGAAGGCTGTTCCATGCATCCCCAACCCTCTCTATGAAAAAATACTTTCTAACATTACCTCTGAGCCATCCCCCCTCTTTCTTCAAATTGTGCCCCCTTGTTCTTGCACATCTCTTCTTCTGAAAGATACTACCCTCTTGTACTTTGTTAATTCCCTTGAGATACTCGAAAGTTTCTATCATGTCCCCTCTCCCCCTCCTTTCCTCAAGGGTATACATATTAAGCTGCTTTAGTCTCTCCTCGTATGTCTTCTGGTGCAGACCCTGCACCATTTTGGTTGCCCTCCTCTGAACAGCCTCCACTCTGTCTATATCTTTGCAGAGATGGGGTCTCCAGAATTGCACGCAGTATTCCAGATGGGGTCTCACTGTCTGTACAGAGGGATAACAACTTCCTGTTTTCTACTGTTGATGCCTCTCCCTATGCATCCCAGTATCCCCCGAGCCCTCCTTATTGCCTTCTCACATTGCTTGCCCACTTTTAGTTCATCTGATATAATTACTCCTAGGTCTCTTTCGATTTTTTTTTGTTATTAACTCACCCTCCATTGTGTACTCTTCCCCTGGGTTTTTGTTTCCCATTTGCATTACCTTGCACTTCTTTGCATTGAATCTGAGCTGCTACATATTTAACCATTCCTCCAACCTTGCCAAGTCCCTTTTCATTCTTTCCACTCCACCTTGTGTATCAACCTTGTTGTAGATCTTTGTGTCATCTGCAAAGAGCCATACCTTTCCTTCCAGGTGCTCTCCAATGTCACTTATAAAGACATTAAAGAGGAGCGGTCCCAGTACCGAACCCTGCGGTACCCCGCTAGTTACCTTCCTTTCTTCACTGTGGACTCCCTTTACTATTACCCTTTGCGTCCTGTTGTCTAGCCAGTTTTTATCCAGGCTACCACCTTGGGACCCACTCCAAGGCTGGCTAACTTGTAATCTTTGTGTGAGACTGTGTCAAATTCCTTGCTAAAATCTAGGTAGGCCATATCCACAGCCCCTCCCTGGTCTACTACTTTGGTCACCCAGTCAAAGAAATCTATTAGGTTCTTCTGACATGACCTTCCTGCTGTGAAACCATGCCGACTTGGGTCCTATGCCCCACTGGCCTCTAGGTACTCAACAGTTCTTTTCTTCAGAAGTGATTCCATCATTTTCCCTACCACTGAAGTCAAACTAACTGGTCTGTAGTTTTCTGCCTCTGCCCTACTCCCACTTTTGTGAAGTGGAATCACATTTGCCCTCCTCCAGTCCTCAGGTACCACCCCATTCTCCCATGATTTGTTAAAGAGAGTAGTCAGTGGTGTTAGTATTTCTACCCTTAGTTCTTTTAGAATTCTTGGGTGAATCCCATCAGGCCCCATTGCTTTGTCCACCCTCAGTTTCAAGAGTTCTTTCAAAACCCTTTCTTCTTTGTATGGACTGGTATCGACCCCCCATTCAGTGTTTCTACCTTGTTTGGTTTAGGTACCTCCTCCTCCTCCTCTTCTGCTGTGAATACTGCGCAGAAATATTCGTTCAGTATCCTAGCTTTTTCACCGTCACCCTCTGCCCACATTCCTTCCCCTTTATTAAGTCTCTGTATCCCTCCCTTGGTCTTTCTTCGCTCCTTAATGTACCTATAAAACGTTTTATCCCCATTCTTAACAGAGTTGGCTATCTTTTCCTCAGTTTGTGCCTTTGCTATTCTGACTGCCTTCCCTGCCTCCTTCTGCTTTAACTGATAAAGTTCTCTGTCCTACTCCTTCTGTGTTTCCTTATATTTCCTGAATGCTATCCTTTTCTTCTTAACCATCCCTGCCACCTCTTTTGAGAACCATAGTGTTTTTTCCTTCGCTTTGTTTTGTTGATTTGCGCCAATAAAGGTTTGTTGCTTCATGGTGGCTGTTTTAATTATTCCCCATTGTTCCTCCACCCCTCCTTCTTGCCCGTTTGCTAGTGCTTTTCTGAGGTACTCTCTCATTTTCCCTAAGTCAACCTTCCTAAAGTCCGATACTCTTGTTTTTGTATGGCTTGACTCTATGGCTGTGTTTATTGTGAACCACACTGTTTGGTAGTCACTTGTTCCCAGATGGCTACCCACTTCTAAATCTGAGATCCTTTCTCCTTCCCCCATTTGAGAGTACCAAGTCTAAGACTGCTCCCTCTCAAGTGGGTTCCAACATTAGCTGTCTGAGGCATGCCCCCTGTAGGGCATCAAGAATGACCCTACTCTTGGATGTGCCTGTAGCAAAGGTATCCAGTTAACATCTGGCATATTCAGGTCCCCGTCAACAATATCTCCCCTTTTTCTGCCATTTTAAGGATGCCTTCTATCATTTTCTTGTCCATTTCCTCCCCCTGAGATGGGGGTCTGTACACAACCCCCATGTGGATTGTGGTGCCATTTCCTGTCTTCAGGGTGACTCATCAACTTCCAGTTTACTCTTTAGTTCTGTTGCTTTAATCCCTTCCCTTTTATAGAGAGAGAGAGAGAGCTAATCCTCCTCCTCTTTTACCCACCCTGTCCCTCCTGTAGACTGTGTATCCTGGTATGTTGACATCCCAGTCATGGTTCTCTGTGTACCATGTTTCAGTGACTGCCACAATATCCAGGCATCCCTCTTCCATCAAGGCCACTAGTTCAGGGAGCTTGTTGCACAGATTGTGGGCATTGGTACTCATCACTTTCCATGTATTTTTTATGGCCTTACCTCTTTTAGCCCCGTCCCTGCCCTTACCACCTAAATGTCACAGAGAACTGATTTCAGCAGAGGATTAAGCAGCAGAAACCAATCAACTCTACCGTGCTACCCAGGTGGAGTCTGAATATCTGCATCAGAGGAGAAGAAGGGCCTGGGACTGATGATCACTAGTGACCTGAAGCACTCCATGCAGTGCAAGAAAGCAGCAGCAAAGGCAAACAAGATGCTGGGATGCATATCTAGGGGATCAGTAGTAAGAGAGAGGAGGTTATATTGCCCTGGTACAGGTCCCTGGTAAGGCCGCATCTAGAGTATGGAGTTCAGTACTGGTGTCCACACCACAAAAATTACATTAACCTGCTGGAGAAGGTTCAGAGGAGGGCTAAAAAGTTGATAGCGGGTCAGCAGGGTAAGACATATGAGGAGAGGTTGAGGACAATGAACATGTACTCCCTGGAAGACAGGAGAGAGAGAGAGGGGGGAGATGATTGGGACCTTCAAGTACCTGAAAGGGATAAATAAGGTGGATAAGGAGAGTCTCTTTAAGCTGAGTGGCAACCATAACACAAGGGGGCACAGTCTTAAGCTGGAGGGTGGGAGGTTTAGGAGGTGAAGTCAGGAAGCAGTTCTTCACAGAGAGGGTGGTGGACATTTGGAATGTGCTGCCGGAAGAGGTGATCTCATTGAAGACAGTGGGCAGCTTTAAGAGTGGCTGGGATAGGCATAGGGGAAGGTAAGGATCATGGGTAGGGAGGATGGGAGGTAAGGGGAGGGAGGGAGGGCAGGGACAGTAGCTCAAGCTGTGTACCCTGCAATACGAGCAGACTAGATAGACCAAATAGCCTTCTTCTGCTGGCTTCTTCATATGTTCGTTCAGGGATCATGTTTTCATGCAATAATTTTTATAATGAAGAACAAGAGGAAATAGAGATATTGAAACTCTATACTGAAATAAGCTGACTTAGGAATAATCACTGTTTCCACGTTTCCCCCAAACGGACACATTCTATTCAAGCCGAAGTCCATTCCCCTTGAAAAAGGAATGAGATGTTTGTGAGACAGAATGCAGAGGGATGCACAGACAGGTGATCTTTGAGACAGGTTTATCTTGCCTCCTGAGGGCGAAGGTTCCGCATCCTTCCTGAGCACATTTTAATTAAACCACCTTCTTTCCAAGATGAATCCAGTAACAAGAAGTGTGTTATCTGTCAGAAGAGGCACTGGAACACATCAGAGACACTTAATGACACTTGTATTAGTTACATAATCCCCTCATGCGTGTAATACATTTGCCATTATCACTGTAGCTTGAATACTAATAACCCTCGGGACAAAGGCAGCCAGTGAGTGACAGGGAACCACAGGCTATAGATTTACAATACAATACCATGACAACAGGAAGTTCCCAGCACTGCACAGCTACACTTTGGTGAAAACAAGTCAGCACAGTTGCTGAGTGAGTAAAACCTTTGGTGCTGTGAGACTGTCAGTTTGAATCCCAGTGCTGCTGCTTGCACCAGGTACAGTACTGCAGCCCGCTAGGGTGAGGCAGTAGCATTTTCTGTCATGTTATGTGCCAGTCTGGATCTCTCATTAACATTTTCCAGTGGCATGCTTGTTCTGTCGAGTGCCATGCCAGCACTCCCAGTGCCATGCCAGTACTCTCGGCTGAATGCTGGTTCTCCCAGTGGCACACTAATGCTTCCATTGCCACACCAGTGTTCCCGGAACCACATCTGTACTCCAGACTGACACACTGATACTTTCTGTGGCATTCAGTGCTCTGAGTGTAATGCCAAAGGAGTGTTCTCAATGCCACACCATGCCAGTGCTCTGTGGCATATTGGCACTCAATTGCATAGCATGTTCCCAGTGATACATTGGCACTCCTAGGGCAATGTCAGTGCTTCTAGTGATACACTGACACTCCTGGTGTAATATCAGTGCTCCTAGTGTAATGTCAGTGCTCCTAGTGATACACTGACACTCCTAATGCAATGTCAGTGCTCCTAGTGATACACTGACACTCCTGGTGCAATGTCAGTGCTCCTAGTGATACACTGGCACTCCTAATGCAATGTCAGTGCTCTTAGTGATACACTGGCACTCCTAATGCAATGTCAGTGCTCTTAGTGATACACTGGCACTCCTAATGCAATGTCAGTGCTCCTAGTGATACACTGGCACTCCTAATGCAATGTCAGTACTCCTAGTGATGCACTGGCACTTCTAACGCAATGTCAGTGCTCCTAGTGATACACTGGCATGCCTGGTGCAGTACCAGTGTTCTCAGTGCCATGACCAATGCTGGCATCCCAACCCTCAAGTGACATCTTGGTCACTCCCAGTGCTCCCCTTGGCCAACCAGTGGTCCCAGTCCCTTGCTGGTAGTATGCTGGCGCTGCTACTAAAATACCAGCGCTTCTATTTGCAGTGATGGTGTTTCTTGGCCACACTGGCATTCCTAATGATATGGCAGTACCATGAGTAAAACTGAGATCGGAGTATGCTATTCTGAGATTTAGAAACTATAATCGTAAACTATAATTAGAGGGAGTGGGTTGTAGCTCAATGGATAGAAAAAGTACTGCTCAGTTCCTTGGGTTACAAGTTTGGGGAAGATCTAGTAGCTAAAATTCCACTTTTTCTTTACTGATTTGATTTATTAACTAATATCATAAAAGAGAACATAGACTCATTTTAAAAAACCCTAATAGTTTCACTTATTCACACTGTGGTAGAAATGGAAAACATTCAGAAACTCTTCGAAACAGAATATGATGACAGATAAGGACCACTTGGCTCATCCAATCTGCCCATTTTTCTCTGCCTACAGTATTACTGCAGACCCCACTTGATCTCCAGCTCCTTTTCCCTCCCCCTTCCTGTCCAATAAGATTCCCTTATGCCTATCCCATGAATTCTTGAACAACTCCACTGTTTTTGCCCCCACCACCTCCGCTAGAAGGCTGTTCCAGGAAACAACTCTGCAAAGAAGTACTTCCTCACATCTCTCCTGAAACTAACCCCTCCAACTTCATAGCATGTCCCCATGTTCTTGAGCCCTTTTTCTTCTGAAAAATACTCCCCTCCTGTACCTTATTTACCCCCATGAGGTATTTAAAGGTCTCTATCATATCCCCCCCTCCTTTTTTTCAGGCTGTACATATTGAGGTCCTTTAGTCTCTCATCATAAGGTTTTGATGCAGCCCCTGCACCATTTTAGTTGCTGTCCTCTGGACCACCTCCACTTTGTCTATGCCCGTCCAGAGATGTGGGGTCTTACCAGCGATCTATACAGAGGTAACACCACCTCCCTCATTCTGCTGGTGATACCCCTCCCTATATAGCCCAATATCCCACTCGCCCTTGCAGCTGCCTTGTCACACTGCCTGGCCACCTTTAGGTCCTCACATATGATTACCCCCAGGTCTCTTTCTTATTTGGTAGTCATCAGTACCACCTCACCCATTTTGTACTCCAGCCCTGGGTTTCTGTGTCCCAAGTGCATTATTTTGCACTTATTTGTATTGAAACCTTGATGTCATACCCTTGTCCACTCCTCAAATTTTCTCAGGTCGCTGTTCATCCTTTCCAGGTTCAAGGTTCTTCTTTATCTAACACTCAACCCTTCTTCTTACCGTGCTTTAAACATGAGCTCTTTTTTTTTTGTCAAACATCAGCTCAGATTTCTCTGCAAAGACCACCCCTCCAGCTTCCTTGTCTTAACATTTGTAAAGTACAGCCCTGTATGATACTCTCAGGTTGTGGCCAGTTTAATCAGTTTAGTCATAGTTTCAGGGCTGTTCCACCACTTAAAATGTATAATGGAAGATCTCCGGCAGGAGGTCTGGAAGCAGGTTTGGAAACCTATCACCTTTGATGTAGGATCAAAGATCTGCGACAGGGATCTGGGGACATATGTCCTCATTAAATGTTGGAAAACCTACTATCCATGCCATAGGCTGGAAGATCTTGGAGGGGAATCTGGAGTGGAAGTAGGTTTCCTCACTAAATGCTGGGGAATTCACCACCTATGACATAAGAAAGAATGTCTGACAGTGGTGTGGAAGTGGATTTCCTTATTAATTTTTTTTTATTAATGTTCTTTCTTTCCATTTTTTTCTCTCTGTCCATTGCCCCTGATAATGAGGGTTGGAGTCACCACGGCAGCCTTCTCCAACTGGGAGGGTGACCAGGATGCTACCCTCATGGAAGATGTAAATGCTGCTCCATGGTTGGCCAGTAGTGGGTTGCACAAATGCTGGTGGCTGTCACCTGCCCTTGCTGGGAGCCAAGCAGTTCACGTCTGTGATGCGTCTGGCCCCAAGCAGGCCACAGTGTAGGATTCTGGGTAGTCGACGCAGACCTCTATCTCCCAAGTGTCAATGAGATGTGCTGATGAACTTTTTGTACATATTTGCTGTGTTTGATGCACTTATACGGATTTAGGGGCACATTTTGTTACACAGTAGGCCTTCCCTCAAGTCAGATGTTTTTTCATCTTTTGTTTATTCGTCCAGGCTGGACGCCCCCACTCAGGTCACTGTCAGAGACCACTTAGCCCCCTCGCCTCTCCCCACTGCTACAGGTTCCTCCAGGCTTCCCCCTGTGGTTGGGCTGGTGGAGGTACAGGTGTTTTGCTTCCCCCACAATCAGGCATGGGAGTGGCATGATTGGTATGAGGCCCCAGAGTGCTGGTGCCTTCATCCAGGGCCTGCCATTTTTCTGCATGTTTTTCCCTCACCCGTGCCTCTTGACACTGTGGCAGCATACACACCCCACTACTGGTCTCCTTGGTGATGATCTAGCTTAATCTGTTTATTTATTTTTTATTTCAAATTTTCTTCCTTCTGCCTAACTGGCCACCATCCATGGTCGACCCCTCCCTGGCCCCATCACCCCGTCGCTGGGGCTTGTTCCTTTACCTCCATTCCTTCACTGCTTTTCTCCATGACAGGGCCATTGTGGTTCCTGAAGCCCCTCCAGACATTTTGCTCGGTTGAAGGCGGATGTCCAGTAGACTATATGGGGCCTTTTGGGGGGGGGGTTGCTGCACTATCCTGCTTGTTGGGTAGTGTTTCCTTTTTCTGTTCCCAGAAATCCCCTGTACCCCCTGTGGGGCTGGCCAACAATGGCGTGCCACACAGCGCATGCTCTCACTGCTGTTAGGAGGCATCTGCCTACCAAGGTGGGACAAATCAGTTAGCCAGCTGGCCAGTGGCCACTAAAAAGTTGGTTTGGCTGCCAGATTTTGAAAGTTGCTGGCTAACTGGCTATCTGTTCACAATGTAATTTTTGAGCCTTTAAAAATGATGACCATTAACAGTATTGATCTAGCTACACAAACACACACACACACACACACACAGACACACACACAGACACACACAAACACAAACACAAACAAACACAACCACACACAGACACACACACACACACACACACACTGCTGTATATATGGATGCATAGAGTACTGGCAGGTGTGGTACCCTGCATCTTTGTGCTTTTAGTTCCTTATGCCAAGAGAAATGTTGACATTTTTCAAATGACTCAATATTCTGCATGGACTATTAATTAAAACTAGGCACAAGTTAAATACGGCAACAAATTGTATTCTTTTAAATAAGATCCATCAAACTGACATCGTTGGGGAAACTCTGGACCTTTGCCAAGGTTTCCTGTATGTATGAGTTTGATGGATTGCATTTAAAAAAATTCTAATTTTTACTGCTGCTGACCAGCATGAGTATTATCGACCATTCCACCGGGCGTTTTTCTTGGTACCAGCTTCCTTGAGGTCTTTAAATGCGTAGATTTGTTATGAACAGTAAAGTGAAGACATGCTGGGAATAAAAGTCTGAAGGAATGTCCCTGTCTCTAACATTTCATGTAATTGCATCAAGTCCTTTCTGCAGTGTTGGAATTACAGGGGGGCTTGCCAGGGCTTGGTCTTGGTAGCTCTGAAGTGAGCCCCAGTAGCTCACACATCACTGCCATTGACTTATAATGGGAAGGGGGGCTCAAATTAAAGACAGGGCCCTTATGGCCCCCCCCCCCAGCTCCCAAAGCTCATATACTGTAGTATAATTCCAGCACTGCCTTTCTGTTTCATAGGGGTTGCACAGGATTTCCCCAACCCATGTTATCATTTTTGAATAAGGTTAGTCAGACCAAGCTGACCTGTGGGTGCAGTGGTAACACTACGGCTTGCGGTGCTGACAACTTGGGTTCGGTAGCGAATCCTGGACATCAGAGAGTTGGCCACGGGGAGGAGGTCAAGCATCTGATGGACTGTTCTCTTCCTCCAGGGATGGATGCAGCATCCAGGCACAGCCTGGCTCTAGCGGTGATTGGGGGCAAGCCTGCCAAGGGCCACTACACTGGGGAGGGAAGTAGCAGCATCTGTTGACATCCTGCACATACGAGTGTACTCATGGCCCTCTGGGATAGCATTGCAAGTCTGCTCCTCCTGAGGAGAAAAGCAGCAAGGGAAATGCCAGTCAGTGCAGTGTAACCCCCCCTCCAAAGTGTGGGGCTTGCCTTCTGCCCCTGAGGACTCCCACTGCTAACCACCACTGGCCCAGGTCTTGTGCTGCATCTCTGAACCTCCTGCCAGCCCCTACAATGTTTTCCCTGCAGTCATTGGGGCAGAAGGAGTAAAGAAGTGCCACCGCTGAGCAGCCGCACCATAAAAGTGCGAGCTGATAGTTTGCGTATGCACGGTAGCGCATTACTGCTCAAAAGTCTCTTTTGCAGCAAAACGGAGGTTCCCCTTGTGCTTCTGGACCTCTGAATCAGCTAATCAGAGTCCAGAAACATGAGAGAGGGACCACAGAGGCCCCAAAAAGTATTAATTAAGAAGCGATAAAAATGTAAATGAGCAGCTGAGGCTGCTGAGAAATATAGTTCCCTGCACCACCAATGCACTAGCCTGCTAGCTGCCTTTGGGAGACTCTGTAATGGGGCATGTGACATCTGAATGCCAGCCCTTACATCCACAAGTCCACCACCAAATTGTAGGGCACAGTAAAGGCACCAGAAGCCTTACGAGGAAAGACTTAAGGACCTTAATATCTATTCACTGGAGGAAAGAAGGGTGAGGGGAGATATGACAGGGACTTTCAAGTACCTTAGGGGAATAAACAGGGCTCTTCGTGGAGGGCATATGTCAGAAAAAACTCTGCACAAGAACAAGGGGGCATGATATGAGGCTGAAGGGTGGAAGGCTCAGAGGTAATGTTAGGAAGTACTTTTTCACTGAAAAGGTGGTGGAGCCGTGGAACAGCCGTCCAGCAGAAGTGGTGGGTGCAAAAACAATATGGGGTTCAAGAGTGCATGGGATAGACATAAGGGTACCCTGGAGATGTGCAGAGCAGGAGAGCTGCAGACAAAATAGGATATGGGGCTGCAGCAGTGAGTAGGGAAATGGGCAGACTAGGTGGGTCGTATGGTCCTTATCAGCTGACAGATTCTATTGTAACCCCTAGATGGCGCTATCCCAGGGGCTACTACCCCTGCCTGATTTGCCACTAACAGGTTGAGGGGCCTGGATCCAATGGCGGGTGCCTCCACCCAGAGGTCAGGGTTTGCAATAGTTAAACTAACTTGGTCACAGCCCTCTGGGACACTGCAACCCCCCTTTCTTCCCACTAGTGGCCCACACAATATATCAGAATTACCTTCACAGTATACACTTACCCCCAGGTCTGGTTCCGGCACTGGGACCTCCTGTGAAATGAGATACAGTGCAACAATCACAGTACAGTACTTTAACATAGACAAATACCTCAGGCAGTATAACTTTGCTGAAACAAGCAGCTCTGATTTATTTAGGGGATATAACAAGGACAGGGAAATCAGGTTAATTAGCTTATCACTCTAATAATCTACCTATGGCTCTGTGCACAGGCCTATCCCTATCAGTTACTGTCCCTGGGTACCCAAGCCCTAGTGGCTAGTCAAACCGTGGCAGCTGGTAGGGGCCCTTTCACACAGAGAAAGGAGAATTAAACAGTCAGCAGTACAGTAATTCCATTTGGATTTAATGTGGCAATTCAACAGGAAGCGACCCTGAATTAGTACTCACGACCTCCAAATAAGATAGGGTCCTTCAATGTCAGCAGGGCTCACTTGAGGTACACAAACCTCTTCACACATTTATATAAAAGAAAGCACTATACCAGGCAGGCTGCATCTGTATCCGATCGAATTACTGCACAATACCCGGGAGAACACACAGCAGATTCAGTTCCTGACAGACCGAGTGCAATTTTCAGCAATTCTTCCAGTCTTCTACAGGGTGAGCCTGTTTTCTACTCTTCAGAGATCCTTTGATTCTTTTCACAGGGCCAGTTCAGTCCTAACAAGCTGCAGAACCGGAACTCTGGGCCTTACACACGTTTTTGACTAAAACTGCACACTGAAAAGCACAGGGCTCCTTCCTTCTTCACTGCCAAAGCTCAACTGACACTCCAACTGACAAAACCGGGCACTTCTTTGAGTTCCTCCCAGTTCTTGACTGGATTGGCTGTCACTCACAATAGACTGCTGCTGTTGGTCCAAAAGGCACTGAAGTCTAAACTACATCTCCCAGAGTCACTGCCCATACAATCCTCTTGTGGCTGGCTCAGATTATGAGTCAAGTTCTGATTAGTCAAGGCACCATTTTAGAGCTAGCTTACCCCACACTGATTGGTCCAGTTCAGCAGTTCAAAACTAGAATGGGGAACTAGCAGACACAGTTCTGACTGCAAAGAAAGCAGGTTAGACAAACTGTAATTTCATTATTACTCTAAATAATTTCTGGCAAACAGTTACATCTTTCAGATAGGTTCCTTTGCACTCTAGTGACTGCAAAATGAAGTGAATTGGCAGCAGCTCGAGTGGTACTCAGAGAAGCACACAGTCCCCCCATACAAACTAATTATGTCTGCAAGCAGACAGCTCTTAAAGAGACAGTACCAGAGGCTCTAAAAACACTCACTGATAAATGGCTTAAATGCCAAACACCATTCAGGCTTGGAGCATTCAAGCAAGCTCCTGGAAGTCTTTTGGGAACCCCCATTTGCAGGAGGTTACACTCTTCCTGGCCTGGGAAAGCTTGACGTCCGCGTCAAGCAAGTACCCCCATAAGTTTCAACTGCAACCATATACATTTGCATTAGGCTCGCAATGTAATCATCAGTCAATATATCATTTTACCAAGAACACATTTCTGAAACATTGCAGTACGTCCTCTTTACACAGTATTACATACACATTGTACCATAACTCAAGTTATTACCTCTTGTACATGAAACCTGAAGAGAGGGCCCTTCCTATCAGTTACCTTGGGGCTGGGCACGGGAGGGCACCATACTTGAGAGGCAACACAAGTAACTTGAGTTAGCACTGACGCCTAGTTTGGGCAATGAGCTGGGACACATACACTTTTATGGACAACATTGAGAGGCAAATCCACAGGCCTCCCAAGGGAATCATAACTGAGGTGCACCACAGGCTTTACAGCTCGACCAGTCTTTCTAGGGGAACTGTTACAGTCTCTGCCTCTGAGCCTCATTTTCAGCATTGTCCTCACTTGTCAGGAGTCTCCTGGGGTAGAGGCTAAACTTGGGGCACTTTCAGCTCCAGGAGTTACAGTTTCTGAGTCCACAACATTTGGCTCGCATGGAGAGCTTTCGGACACTGGCAGTGGACTGTCAGGGCACTCAAAATACTCTTCTTGTTCGGATATATCACCAGTCTGCCCCAATCTATCATTTTCCTCCTAAAGCTCAAACAGTTCAACCATGCACAATGATTCCATTTCATCTGATCTGATGCTTTGCACTTCACTTTCTGGGAGCATTGGCTCCAGGGATGAAGCTGAGGGCTTAGACAGTCCAGAAGGCCCAGCTTTGTCTCCACTATTGACTAGGGATTGCCCGAAACAATTGACTCAGTTCGTAAGAAGGATAGTATTCAAAGTCACTCTCACTTTCTTCCGATATGGACTGACAGTCATGCTCAACTGGGACTTGTGGAGGAACACTTTAACTTTGCTTCTGTGAGGTGCAGACTTTCTTGATCTTTTCTTAGCAGCAGCTCTAGTCACTGGTCCAGAGGGGCATCTTCTAGGCTCAGACTCAATTAAGATTTGTCCAATGGGCAGTAAATGATTTCTATGCATTGTTTTACATCTTTGAATTATTCTCAGGCCTTACTTTGTACACTGGCAGATCATCTAGTTTGCCCACTACAATGTGAGGGAGATGGTGCCATCTGTCAGCAATCTTGTGCTTGCCATGCAGTCCCAGATTTCTTAGCAATACCCGATCTCCCTCCTGGAGTTCCTGTGCTTTCACCTTTTATCATACCTTTCTTTGTTGGCCAGATTTCTTTTTGGCAGCCATGGTTTGAGCCAGTTAGTACGCATGAGTTAGCTGGGCCTTTAACTTTTGCACATACTGTAAATAGTTGTCAGCTTGAACCCCATCAGGAGAGACCCCAAACACACATCTACTGGTAGTCGAGCTTCTCTTCAAACATCAGAAGGTGAGGGAGAATCCAGTGGCATCACTTTGGTGCAGTTATAAGCATGTACCAGGGTGCTAATTTGTTGGCTCCATCTAGGCTTGTCCTTTGGGTGCAGGGTGCCTAGCATATCTAGCAAAGTGCGGTTGAAACGTTCAGGCTGTGGGTCCCCTGGGGTGGTAAGGAGTGGTTCTGGACTTCGCACTCCCCACAGAGAAAGCATCTCTTTGATCAGACGACTCTCAAAGTCTCTCCCTTGATCAGAATGGATTCTTTGTGGAGCCCATAGTGAACAAAAAGTTTTCTACAAGTACTTTGGCCACAGTGGATGCTTTCTGGTCTTTGGTGGGAAAGCTTGGGCATATCTCGTGAAATGGTCAGTGACCACCAGCACATTACTGATATTTCTTGATCCGACTCCAAACTCAGAAAATCAATACAGACCAGCTCCATGGGTCACTGGTGGTGATGTTAACAAGGGCAGCCCTCTGGGGGCAAAGCTTTCCTTCTGTAAGCAGCTTATCACAAGTTCGAATGTGTTGCTCCACATCAGCCCCATCTTAGGCCAATAGAATCTGGATCTCACCAAGTCAAGTGTTCTGTCTATACCAAGGTGCCCCATGTGGTTGTGCAAAGACCTCAGTACTGAGTCTCGAAAGGCAGTGGGCAGCACTAGTTGTTGTTTGTCTACTTGTCCCCTCTGTCTACTGTTTCTCTGTATAACTTTTATTGATCAGTTTCAACTTAGGACCTTCTTTGTATAACAGTGCAGTTCTCAAATCAGTGGGCGTAATTTGGACACATCTTTTCCTGCATAGAGGGCTTCTAAAGCTGCTTTGATCATGGGATCGCGAGATTGAGCCACGAATACTGTCATTGTCCAGCTGAGGCAGTGCACCAATGTCTATTGCAGAAAAGTGGCAATAAGCAGCAGGTATGCAATTCTCAGAGGCTCCCAAGCAATCCACCATGCAGTCCACTGCGTCCGTGGACATTTGTTCCTCCCTGTCAAACTTCCGGCAGAGTGCCCGAATGTCAGGTTCTGCCTATCGGACCCAATCATTCTGGGGAACAGGCCTCCGGGAGAGAGCATCAGCATCTATGTGGTTCAGACCTGCTCGGTATTCGAGAGCATAGTCATATGTAGATAATGCAGAAAGCCACCTATGGCCAGTGGCATCCAACTTAGCTGAGGTCTGCACATAGGTCAAAGGATTATTGTCAGTTTTTACTAGTATTTTAGCCCATACAAGTACTCATGGAATTGCAAAAGCCCACTTCAAAGCTAGGAACTCTAACTTATGTACAGGATAGTTCTTTTCGGATGGGGTCAGGCTTCTACTGGCAAAGGCCACTGGTCTCAGGCCATTCTCGTGCTCTTGGTACAACACAGCCCCCAACCCTTGCAAGCTAGCATCAGTGTGCAGGACGTAAGGTTTTCTTGGATCGGCATAGGCCAGCACTGGAGCATGGGTAAGTTGATATATGATCTCATGAAAAGCAGTCTCATAATCAGGAGTCCAGCGGGCCCCAAATACTTCACTCGGATGAAAATACACTCTTTTCAGTCTTGAGGGACGCTGACTTTTGGTATTTTTGTGGGTTGGGGATACCCTTGAGTAAGGTTAAGTAAAGGCGGATCACTCTTGAATAGTCCTTGATGAAGCGCCGATAATAACCACAGAATCCCAGGAATCTTTGCAGTTCTTTTAGATTTTGGGCTGTGGCCAGGTGGTCAAGGCCTCAACTTTACTTGGGTCGGTCTCTATTCCTCGGTGGATACTATGTGTCCCACATACTTTACTGATGTTTGAAAGAATTGACACTTATCAATGGACAGTTTAAGGCCAAAGTCCTCCAGTCGGTCCAATACCTTAAATAATCTGCCTCATGTTCCTCCAGTGAGCTGCCAAACACAATGACATCATCTAGGTATACCAGGCACTCTAGTAAGTTCATGTCCCCACTGCACGCTCCATCAATCGTTGAAAAGTGGCTGGGGCACCTGAAATCCTTGAGGCATCCTCATGAATTCATAGAAGCCAAGCGGACAGATAAAGGCCGTCTTCTCACGGTCCTCTGGGGCCATCGGGATCTGGTAGTACCCACTGCGGAGATCCAGCACAGAGAACCACTTGCTCCCGCTTAGGCAGTCCAAAGCATCCTGAATGCGAGGCATTGTGTACTGATCAGGGATAGTCCGCGGTTTAAAGTGCGATAATCCACACATCCTTACTGTTCCATTCTTTTCCTCCTACTACCACAATGGGGAAGCATAAGGGCTTCTGGATTCTTGTATTACACCAGCAGCTAACATCTCTTGCAGATGCCGTCTCACATCATCTATGTCAGCAGGTGCCAGGCGCGAGACCTCTCACGAAATGGTCTTTCGTCATGCAGCGGATATTGTGCTCAGCTCCTTGCACGCATCCTACATCCCATTCCTTTAAAGAAAACACCTTCTCTCTGGGCAAGCTTCTCACTGATCCTCACTTTCCATTCAGCTGGCAGCGAGTCGCGAAATCAAACAAGTCAGGCGTTACTCTGTCATTCTTCCTTGAACTTTGCTGCTGGGTAGCACTGCAGTGTCTGCACAATGCACATTAGCCAGGATGCAACCTCTGTTTACTCAATGTCTCTTTCAGACACATTATGAACTTGGACCATTACCCTTCTGGCATAAGCATGGGCTCTAGCGGGCAAAATACTAGGCTTGACCAGCAGTCCCTCTGGCAATTTTCCATCGCCTGGTGCATCCAACATTAATATTTTATTCTTAACATCCTTTCTGATACGGACCTCTCCCTAAGGTACACTGGGCATTTGGGCCAGGATCAGAGACTCAGGATCCTTCTTCCATACAATTCCGACCGGTTCCTCTGGTTCTGTTTTTCAGCATCTCTCTGTGCCTCATAGGCCTTCTTAATTAAAGCCGGAACTCTTAAAGCTCTACTAGTCTTTGACCCCTGTTTTTCATAACACAACTGTGCCAGCCTTCCGAACATATGAGCATTTGTTCCAATCAACAAAGGGACACCATCATACAGTCCAGTGGGGGACACACTAAGGCTAGGGTCTCTACTTGTTGGCCACTCCAGCCACGGAGGTGGGGAAAGACAGCCAAATGGATATACCCGGAATAAGGGTAGGCCTTCTCACTTAACCCCATACATGCAGTCCTTCTAATGGTTGTAAGGGTACGTCTGACAAATCTTCTGATACCAATCCTGGAACATAATTGTCACTTGGGAGCCACTGTCTAATACAGCTCTTGTAGACACTCCATTCACCTTTACAGTGGTCTCCATGGAGGGACCCACTATTCTGGACCAGTCTGGAGGCGGTAGAGGGGCCTGGGCAACTGACCTTGCCACAAAAGGACGTGAATTAGCATTTTGGTGCCCTCACTGGGATCATGTCGCATCCTCTTAACCACTGATTTCTTCTCCAAGCTCTCCTTGTAGCCTATATGCAACTTTGTCAGTGTCTTTTGGGACTGGCATTCTTTCATGTGCCCATCTTTCCCACAATTATAGCAAAACATACTTTCTGGAGTTTGAGCTGGCGAGCGCCACACTGGGAGCCAGGGCGGGGTATTACTAACTGGAAACCTTGGTGCCATCTCTGTTCTGGCGTGATAAGCATTTGGAGACATCTCGTCAGTTCTCCACTTCCATGGTCAAGGAATCGAGTTCGAGCTGTTATCAGCAGGAGATACATGGGTGGGTACCCCACCCCCATAGCAGATGCAGTCGGATATAGGTCAGGGCCTGCACTTGCAGGCATGGCCTTCATAAAGGGACTGTTTTTAATTCCTGGATCTCTCTCAACAGTTCGCCCCATTGTGACATATCTTTTCCTTGTCAGAGCACTCATTGACTGCCAACCTCTGCCCCTGAACTTCACTTGATGGGTCACCTCAGTCACCGGGTCGTAGCCGCAGCTATTGGTGCAGGTCCCTCCGTGGCTCTTTCTCAACTCCTCGAATTTCTCTCATTAACTCATCATAGGAGGTGGGGATTCCAGTCGATCTGCCAGGCGTAACTGAAGCAACAGCAGTTCTGAGAAGGGCAGACTTAGGATCCTGTCCAGCCTGGTTCGGTCCAGTTCAATAGCTGGCAAACTACCTTTCTGAGGCATTCTTGCAACAATTTTTCCAGCCGAGATACATACACAGACAACAACTCCCCTTGGTACTGTTGTGCATCTCTTACTCTCCACCATAGGTCCTCATCAGAATCTGGGCTCCCATACACATTCTCCAAGGCCTCAAGATAGGCCTGTGCAGTCGCTCAGGGTTACTGGCCCGCTTAGCACGGATGGTAGCCAGGGCAGGACCTCAGAGGCTCTCACTAACCCTCTTTCCTTTACGCCTTCTGAGCATTGCCATTCTAGCACTTGGGGGCAACATAGTCTATCCAGGTCTCCCACTCATCCTCCCCTTGGGGGGTGGGGAGGTGCCAGAGAAGATCCTCAACCTTCGTGAAGAGTCGTGACTAATGGCAGGTGCAGAAATAGGAGTCTGCATTGGTTCAGCCACCATTACGGGCACTGGAGCAGGAGAGGGTGTTGGGGAGGAACACCCCAGGTGGCAAGAATAGTTTCTTCAAGTCCTCCACAGTTTTCCCTCTCCAGCAACCATTCAGCAAATTTCTCCTCAAAAGTTTCAGATAGTGGTGGGGGCTGATTCCCCACCGGGTCTTTACTGTCCTTAGTTATCACTCTCCAAGCAGTGAGGGCTCCCTCTGGGGTAATGGTCTGTGGCACTTTGGAGCTATCTATGGGATCCTTAAACTCTACTAGGGCCAGGAAAGTGTGGGTGAGCAGATTAGCATGCCGACCCACCACCACAGGGTTTTGTAAACCTTCCACCTTGGAAAGTACTCCCTGCACAGTGTCCGTGTGATACCCAGGGGATGTCCAGAGATAAGCATAGCATTTTGGGGTCGATTCCTCCCCAGTACACCACTCCACCAGCCGGTGCACAGCCACTTCTGTCGGGTACCCATTTTTTCTTAACAGTGGTTCAAATATGGCCACTAGAGGACACACAATCCCAGCGGTGAGCCTCCAAGATGTAACCCCTAGATGGCTATCCCAGGGGCTACTACCCTGCCTGATTTGCCACTAACAGGTTGAGGGGCCTGATCCAATGGCGGGTGCCTCCACCCAGAGGTCAGGGTTTGCAATAGTTAAACTAACTTGGTCACAGCCCTCTGGGACACTGCAACCCCCCTTTCTTCCCACTAGTGGCCCACACAATATATCAGAATTACCTTCACAGTATACACTTACCCCCAGGTCTGGTTCCGGCATTGGGACCTCCTGTGAAATGAGATACAGTGCAACAATCACAGTACAGTACTTTAACATAGACAAATACCTCAGGCAGTATAACTTTGCTGAAACAAGCAGCTCTGATTTATTTAGGGGGATATAACAAGGACAGGGGGAAATCAGGTTAATTAGCTTATCACTCTAATAATCTACCTATGGCTCTGTGCACAGGCCTATCCCTATCAGTTACTGTCCCTGGGTACCCAAGCCCTAGTGGCTAGTCCAAACCGTGGCAGCTGGTAGGGCCCTTTCACACAGAAAAGGAGAATTAAACAGTCAGCAGTACAGTAATTCCATTTGGATTTAATGTGGCAATTCAACAGGAGCGACCTGAATTAGTACTCCGACCTCCAAATAAGATAGGGTCCTTCAATGTCAGCAGGGCTCACTTGAGGTACACAAACCTCTTCACACATTTATATAAAAAAGCACTATACCAGGCAGGCTGCATCTGTATCCCGATCGCAATTACTGCACAATACCGGGAGAACACACAGCAGATTCAGTTCCTGACAGACTGAGTGCATTTCAGCAATTCTTCCAGTCTTCTACAGGGTGAGCCTGTTTTCTACTCTTCAGAGATCCTTTGATTCTTTTCACAGGACGGATTCAGTCCTAACAAGCTGCAGACCGAACTCTGGGCCTTACACACGTTTTTTGACTAAAACTGCACACTGAAAAAGCACAGGGCTCCTTCCTTCTTCACTGCCAAAGCTCAACTGACACTCCAACTGACAAAACGGGCACTTCCTTTGAGTTCCTCCCAGTTCTTGACTGGATTGGCTGTCACTCACAATAGACTGCTGCTGTTGGTCCAAAAGGCACTGAAGTCTAAACTACATCTCCCAGAGTCACTGCCCATACAATCCTCTTGTGGCTGGCTCAGATTATGAGTCCAAGTTCTGATTCGTCAAGGCACCATTTTAGAGCTAAGCTTACCCCACACTGATTGGTCCAGTTCAGCAGTTCAAAACTAGAATGGGAACTAGCAGACACAGTTCTGACTGCAAAGAAAGCAGGTTAGACAAACTGTAATTTCATTATTACTCTAAATAATTTCTGGCAAACAGTTACATCTTTCAGATAGGTTCCTTTGCACTCTAGTGACTGCAAAATGAAGTGAATTGGCAGCAGCTCGAGTGGTACTCAGAGAAGCACACAGTCCCCATACAAACTAATTATGTCTGCAAGCAGACAGCTCTTGAAAGACAGTACCAGAGGCTCTAAAACACTCACTGATAAATGGCTTAAATGCCAAACACCATTCAGGCTTGGAGCATTCAAGCAAGCTCCTGGAAGTCTTTTGGGAACCCCCATTTGCAGGGGGGTTACACTATGTTTTTAGGTTTCTATGTGGGCATTTAAAATTGAAAAGATATTGTTTGCTGGCGATGTACTTTAAAGTGGGGACATTGTATGGACTGCATTGCCAGCAGCCATGTTTGGGACCCTGTGACCCTGCTGCCTGTCAATCAGAGCTCGTAGAAGCCTTTGGAGGACTGAGAGATGGCTTATGGGAAAGGGGAATGAGACAAGCTGCTTGGTGCCCAAACAAGGACCAATTAAGCTTCGAGTAACATGATGGACAGCCCTACCAGCCAATCGGAGGTTGCAATTTGTCAGAGAACGTCAGAAAGACTGTTACAGCTCAAGGTAGTCATCCAAGAAACCTTGAGAGTGAAGGAGAGTTCTGTGGCAGTTGGTTGGGAGCCCTCAAGTTGTCCAGAGGGGCTCCAGGCTGTGTCTCCAGACCAGAGAAGTGCCTCATCTGCCAACAGAGGTTTGATCAGCCTTGAAGCCAAGACAAATACTGCCTGCTGTTACTGTTTTGACCAGCTACACAGCAAAGCCTGTTTGTGGAGTGAATCTCAGCAGATCCTGCTGAAAAGTTATAAGAAGCTGCTTGTTCCTGAGGGGGTGCGCCCTGCCTTGGTGTCCCCCTGGCTATCGAGGATCACCATCGGAAGTGTCCTGCCTGCCTGCAGAGGTGTCCAGGCTGCAGACTGGTAAAAGAAAACTAGATGTAACCCCTAGATGGCGCTATCCCAGGGGCTACTACCCCTGCCTGATTTGCCACTAACAGGTTGAGGGGCCTGGATCCAATGGCGGGTGCCTCCACCCAGAGGTCAGGGTTTGCAATAGTTAAACTAACTTGGTCACAGCCCTCTGGGACACTGCAACCCCCCTTTCTTCCCACTAGTGGCCCACACAATATATCAGAATTACCTTCACAGTATACACTTACCCCCAGGACTGGTTCCGGCACTGGGACCTCCTGTGAAATAAGATACAGTGCAACAATACCAGTACAGTACTTTAACATAGACAAATACCTCAGGCAGTATAACTTTGCTGAAATAAGCAGCTCTGATTTATTTAGGGGGATATAACAAGGACAGGGGGGAAATCAGGTTAATTAGCTTATCACTCTAATCATCTACCTATGGCTCTGTGCACAGGCCTATCCCTATCAGTTACTGTCCCTGGGTACCCAAGCCCTAGTGGCTAGTCCAAACCGTGGCAGCTGGTAGGGGCCCTTTCACAGAGAAAAGGAAAATTAGACAGTCAGCAGTACAGTAATTCCATTTGGATTTAATGTGGCAATTCAACAGGGACACCCTGAATTAGTACTCACGACCTCCAAATAAGATAGGGTCCTTCAATATCAGCAGGGCTACTCTTGAGCTCCAAGAGACTCTTCACACATTTATATGGTAAAAAAGAAAGTACTATACCAGGCAGGCTGCTTCTCTATCCCGATCGCAATTACTGCACAATACCGGAGAACACACAGCAGATTCAGTTCCTGACAGACCGAGTGCAATTCAACAATTTCTCCAGTCTTCTACAGGGTGAGCCTGGTTTCTACTCTTCAGAGATCCTTTGATTCTTTTCACAGGACGGTTCAGTCCTAACAAGCAGTTACACAAGCTGCAGACCAGAACTCTGGGCCTTACACACGTTTTTTGACTGAAACTGTGCACTGAAGGAGCACAGGGTTTCTTTTCCCTTCACTGCCAGATCTAAACTGAAACTCCAACCGACAAAACCGGGCACTTCCTTTGAGTTCCTCCCAGTTCTTGACTGGATTGGCTGTCACTCACAATAGACTGCTCCTGTTGGTCCAAAAAGGCGCTGAAGTCTAAACTACATCTCCCGGAGTCACTGCCCATACAATCCTCTGGTGGCTGGCTCAGATTACGAGTCCAAGTTCTGATTCGTCCAAGGCACCATTTTAGAGCTAGCTTACCCCACACTGATTGGTCCAGTTCAGCAGTTCAAAACCAGAATGGGGAACTAGGCAGACACAGTTCTGACTGCAAAGAAAGCAGGTTAGACAAACTGTAATTTCATTATTACTGTAAATGATTTCTAGCAAACAGTTACATCTTTCAGATAGGTTCCTTTGCACTCTAGTGACTGCAAAAATGGAGTGAATTGGCAGCAGTTCAGTGGTACTCAAACAGAGAAGCACACAGTCCCCCATACAACTAATTATGTCTGCAAGCAGACAGCTCTTAAGAGACAGTACCAGAGGCTCTAAAACACTCTACTGATAAATGGCTTAAAGCTCAAACACCATTCAGGCTTGGAGCATTCAAGCAAGCTCCTGGAAGTCTTTTGGAACCCCCATTTGCAGGGGGTTACACCCTTCCTGGCCTGGGAAAGCTTGATGTCCCACAAGCAAATACCCCATAAGTTTCAACTGCAACCATATACATTTGCATTAGGCTCACATTACGTAATCATCAGTCAATATATCATTTTACCAAGAACACATTTCTGAAACATTTACAGTACGTCACTCTTTACACAGTATTACATACACATTGTACCATAACTCAAGTTATTACCTCTTGTACATGAAACCTGAAAAGAGGGGCCCTTCCTATCAGTTACCTTGGGGCTGGATGGGCAAGGCACCATACTAGAGGGCAACACAAGTAACTTGAGTTAGCACTGACGCTCAGTTTGGGCAATGAGCTTGGGACACATACACCCTTTATGGACAACATTGAGAGGCAAGTCCACAGGCCTCCCAAGAAAATCATAACTGAGGTGCACCACAGGCTTTACAGCTCGACCAGTCTTTCTAGGGGAACTGTTACAGTCTCTGCACTCTGAGCCTCATTTTCAGCATTGTCCTCACTTGTCAGGGAGTCTCCATGGGGTAGAGAGGCTAGAACTTGGGACACTTTCAGCTCCAGGAGTTACAGTTTCTGAGTCCACAACATTTGGCTCGCATGGAGAGCTTTCGGACACTGGCAGTGGACTGTCAGGGCACTCAAAATACTCTTCTTGTTCGGTGTATCACCAGTCTGCCCCAATCTATCATTTTCCTCCTGAAAGCTCAAAACAGTTCAACCATGCCACAATGATTCCATTTCATCTGATCTGATGCTTTGCACTTCACTTTCTGGGAGCATTGGCTCCAGGGATGAAGCTGGGGCTTAGACAGTCCAGAAGGCCCAGCTTTGTCTCCAGTATTGACTAGGGATTGCCCCAAACAATTGACTCAGTTCGTAAGAAGGATAGTATTCAAAGTCACTCTCACTTTCTTCTGATATGGACTGACAGTCATGCTCAACTGGGACTTGTGCAGGGGAACACTTTAACTCTGCTTCTGTAGGTGCAGACTTCCTTGATCTTTCTTAGCAGCAGCTCTAGTCACTGGTCCAGAGGGGCATCTTCTGGGGGCTCAGACTCAATCAAGATTTGTCCAATGGGCAGTAAATGATTTCTATGCATTGTTTTACATCTTTGAATTGTTCTCAGGCCTTACTTTGTACACTGGCAGATCATCTAGTTTGCCCACTACAATGTGAGGGAGATGGTGCCATCTGTCAGCAATCTTGTGCTTGCCATGCAGTCCAGATTTCTTAGCAATACCCGATCTCCCTCCTGGAGTTCCTGTGCTTTCACCTTTTTATCATACCTTTCTTTGTTGGCCAGATTTCTTTTGGCAGCCATGGTTTGAGCCAGTTGGTACGCATGAGTTAGCTGGGCCTTTAACTTTGCACATACTGTAAATAGTTGTCAGCTTGAACCCCCATCAGGAGAGACCCCAAACACACATCTACCGGTAGTCGAGCTTTCTTCCAAACATCAGGCGGTGGGGAGAACCCAGTGGCATCACTTTTGGTGCAGTTATAAGCATGTACCAGGGTGCTAATTTGTTGGCTCCATCTAGTCTTTGTCCTTTGGGTGCAGGGTGCCTAGCATATCTAGCAAAGTCGCGGTTGAAACGTTCAGGCTGTGGGTCCCCTGGGAGTGGTAAGGAGTGGTTCTGGACTTTCTCACTCCCACAGAGAAAGCATCTCTTTGATCAGACGACTCTAAAGTCTCTCCTTGATCAGAATGGATTCTTTGTGGAGCCCATAGTGAACAAAAAGTTTTCTACAAGTACTTTGGCTACAGTGGATGCTTTCTGGTCTTTGGTGGGGAAAGCTTGGGCATATCTCGTGAAATGGTCAGTGACCACCAGCACATTACTGATATTTCTTTGATCTGACTCAAACTCAGAAAATCAATACAGACCAGCTCCATGGGTGCACTGGTGGTTATGTTAACAAGGGGCAGCCCTCTGGGGCAAAGCTTTCCTCTGTAAGCAGCGACTACAAGTTCGAATGTGTTGCTCCACATCAGCCCTCCATCTTAGGCCAATAGAATCTGGATCTCACCAAGTCAAGTGTTCTGTCTTATACCAAGGTGCCCCATGTGGTTGTGTAAGGACCTCAATACTGAGTCTCGAAAGGCAGTGGGCAGCACCAGTTGTTGTTTGTCTACTTGTCCCGCCTGTCTACTGTTTCTCTGTATAACAGTTTATTGATCAGTTTCAACTTAGGACCTTCTTTGTATAACAGTGCAGTTCTCAAATCAGTGGAGCTGAATTTGGACACATCTTTTCCTGCATAGAGGGCTTCTGCAAGCTGTTTGATCTTAGGATCGTAGGTTGACCCGCGAATACTGTCATTGTCCAGCTGAGGCAGTGCACCAATGTCTATTGCAGAAAAGTGGCATAAGCAGCAGGTATGCAATTCTCAGAGGGTCCCAAGCAATCCACCATGCAGTCCACTCGTCGCGTGGACATTGTTCCTCCTGTCAAACTTCCGGCAGAGTGCCCGAATGTCAGGTTCTGTCAATCGGACCCAATCATTCTGGGAACAGGCCTCCTGAGAGAGCATCAGCATCTATGTGGTTCAGACCTGCTCGGTATTCGAGAGCATAGTCGTATGTAGATAATGCAGAAAGCCACCTATGGCCAGTGGCATCCAACTTAGCTGAGGTCTGCACATAGGTTAAAGGATTATTGTCAGTTTTTACTAGTATTTTAGCCCCATACAAGTACTCATGGAATTGGTCAACAATAGCCACTTCAAAGCTAGAAACTCTAACTTATGTACAGGATAGTTCTTTTCGGATGGGGTCAGACTTCTACTGGCAAAGGCCACTGGTCCTCAGGCATTCTCGTGCTCTTGGTACAACACAGCCCCCAACCCTTGCAAGCTAGCATCAGTGTGCAGGACATAAGGTTTTCTTGGATCGGCATAGGCCAGCACTGGAGCATGGGTAAGTTGATAAATGATCTCATGAAAAGCAGTCTCACAATCAGGAGTCCAGCGGGCCCAAATACTTCACTCGGACGAAAATACACTCTTCAGTCTTGAGGGACGCCTGACTTTTGGTATTTTTGTGGGTTGGGGATACCTTGAGTAAGGTTAAGTAAAGGGCGGATCACTCTTGAATAGTCCTTGATGAAACGACGATAATAACTACAGAATCCCAGGAATCTTTGCAGTTCTTTTAGATTTTGGGCTGCGGCCAGGTGGTCAAGGCCTCAACTTTACTTGGGTCGGGCTCTATTCCTCGGTGGATACTATGTGTCCCACATACTTTACTGATGTTTGAAAGAATTGACACTTATCAATGGACAGTTTAAGGCCAAAGTCCTCCAGTCGGTCCAATACCTTAAATAATCTGCTCTCATGTTCCTCAGTGAGCTGCCAAACACAATAACATCATCTAGGTATACCAGGCATTCTAGTAAGTTCATGTCCCCCACTGCACGCTCCATCAATCGTTGAAAAGTGGCTGGGGCACCTGAAATCCCTTGAGGCATCCTCATGAATTCATAGAAGCCAGCGGACAGATAAAGGCTGTCTTCTCACGGTCCTCTGGGGCCATCGATCTGGTAGTACCCACTGCGGAGATCCAGCACAGAGAACCACTTGCTCCCGTTTAGGCAGTCCAAAGCATCCTGAATGCGGGCATTGTGTACTGATCAGGATAGTCCACGGTTTAAGGTGCGATAATCCACACACATCCTTACTGTTCCATTCTTTTCCTCACTACCACATTGGGGAAGCATAAGGCTTCTGGATTCTTGTATTACACCAGCAGCTAACATCTCTTGCAGATGCCGTCTCACATCATCTATGTCAGCAGGTGCCAGGCGTCGAGACCTCTCATGAAATGGTCTTTCGTCGTGCAGCGGATATTGTGCTCAGCTCCTTGCACGCATCCTACGTCCCATTCCTTTAAAGAAAACACCTGGTCTCTCTGGGCAAGCTTCTCACTGATCCTCTCTTTCCATTCAGCTGGCAGCGGGGAGTCGCCGAAATCAAACAAGTCAGGCGTTACTCTGTCATTCTTCCTTGAACTCTTGCTGCTGGGTAGCACTGCAGTGTCTGCACAATGCACATTACCAGGATGCAACCTCTATTTACTCGAATGTCTCTTTCAGACACATTATGAACTTGGACCATTACCCTTCTGGCATAAGCATGGGCTCTAGCGGCAAAATACTAGGCTTGACCAGCAGTCCCTCTGGCAATTTTCCATCGCCTGGTGCATCCAACATTAATATTTTATTCTTAACATCCTTTCTGATATGGACCTCTCCTGTAAGGTACACTGGACATTTGGCGCCAGGATCAGAGACTCAGGATCCTTCTTCCATACAATTCCACCCGGTTCCTCTGGTTCTATTTTTTCAGCATCTCTGTGCCTCATAGGCCTTCTAATTAAAGCCGAACTCTTAAAGCTCTACTAGTCTTTGACCCCTGTTTTTCATAACACAACTGTGCCAGCCTTCCGAACATATGAGCATTTGTTCCAATCAACAAGGGACACCATCATACAGTCCAGTGGGGACACACTAAGGCTAGGGTCTCTACTTGTTCGGCCACCCAGCCACGGAGGTGGGGAAAGACAGCCAAATTCGGATATACCCGGAATAGGGGTAGGCCTTCTCACTTAACCCCCATACATGCAGTCCTTCTAATGGTTGTAACGGTACGTCTGACAAATGCTTCTGATACCAATCTTGGAACATAACTGTCACTTGGGAGCCACTGTCTAATGCAGCTCTTGTAGACACTCCATTCACCTTTACAGTGGTCTCCATGGAGGGACCCACTATTCTGGACCAGTCTGGAGAGGCGGTAGTGGGGGCCTGGGCAACTGAACTTGCCACAAAAGGACGTGAATTAGCATTTTGGTGCCTCACTGGGATCATGTCATGCACCTCTTAACCACTGATTTGTTCTCCAAGCTCTCCTTGTAACCTATATAACTTTGTCAGTGTCTTTTGGGACTGGCATTCCTTTTCATGTGCCCATCTTTCCCACAATTATAGCAAAACATACTTTCTGGAGTTTGAGCTGGCCAGGCGCCCGCACTGGGAGCCAGGGCGGGGTATTACTAACTGGAAACCTTGGTGCCATCTCTGTCTCGGCGTGATAAGCATTTGGAGACATCTCGTCAGTTTCTCCACTTCCATGGTCAAGGAATTGAGTTTGGAGCTGTTATCAGCAGGAGATACATGGTGGGTACCCCACCCCATAGCAGATGCAGTCGGATATAGGTCAGGGCCCGTACTTTTGCAGCGTGGCCTTCATAAAGGACTGTTTTTGAATTCCTGGATCTCTCTCAACAGTTCGCCCCATTGTAGCATATCTTTTCCTTGTCAGAGCACTCATTGACTGCCAACCTCTGCCCCTGAACTTCACTTGATGGGCCACCCTCAGTCACTCGGGTCATAGCCGCAGCTATTGGTGCAGGTCCCTCCGAGTCGCCTTTTCTCAACTCCTCAATTTCTCTCATTAACTCATCATAGGAGGGTGGGGATTCCAGTCGATTTGCCAGGCGTAACTGAAGCAACAGCAGTTCTGAGAAGGGGGCAGACTTAAGGATCCTGTCCAGCCTGGTTCGGTCCAATTCAATCGCTGGCAAACTACCCTTTCTGAGGCATTCTTGCAACAATTTTTCCAGCCGAGATACATACACAGACAACAACTCCCCTTGGTACTGTTGTGCATTCCTTACTCTCCACCATAGATCCTCATCAGAATCTGGGCCCCATACACTTCTCCAAGGCCTCAAGATAGGCCTGTGCAGTCACTTCAGGGTTACTGGCCCGTTTAGCACGGATGGTAGCCAGGGCAGGACCTCGGAGGCTCTCACTAACCCTCTTTCGCTTTTCTGCTTCCAAGCATTGCCATTCTAGCACTTGGGGGGCAACATAGTCTATCCAGGTCTCCCAGTCATCCTCCCGTTGGGGGGTGGGGAGGGTGCCAGAGAAGATCCTCAACCTTCGGTAAGAGTCGTGACTAATAGCAGGTGCAGAAATAGGAGTCTGCATTGGTTCAGCCACCATTACGGGTACTGGAGCGGGAGAGGGTGTTGGGGGAGGAACACCCCCAGGTGGCAAGAATAGTTTCTTCAAGTCCTCCACAGTTTTCTCTTCCCCCAGCAACCATTTAGCAAATTTCTCCTCAAAAGTTTCAGATAATGGTGGGGGCTCATTCCCCCCCGGGTCTTTACTGTCCTTAGTTATCACTCTCCAAGCAGTGAGGGCTCTCTCTGGGGTAATGGTCTGTGGCACTTTGGAGCTATCTATGGGATCCTTACACTCTACTAGGGCCAGGAAAGTGTGGGTGAGCAGATTAGCATGCCGACCCACCACCACAGGGTTTTGTAAACCTTCCACCTTGGAAAGTACTCCCTGCACAGTGTCCGTATTGATACCCAGGGGATGTCAGGATAAGCATAGCATTTTGGGGTCGATCTCCTCCCAGTACACCACTCCACCAGCCGGCACAGCCACTCTGTCGGGTACCCATTTTTTCTTAACAGTGGTTCAGAATATGGCCACCAGAGGACACACAATCCCAGCGTGAGCCTCCAAGATGTAACCCTAGATGGCGCTATCCCAGGGGCTACTACCCCTGCCTGATTTGCCACTAACAGGTTGAGGGGCCTGGATCCAATGGCGGGTGCCTCCACCCAGAGGTCAGGGTTTGCAATAGTTAAACTAACTTGGTCACAGCCCTCTGGGACACTGCAACCCCCTTTCTTCCCACTAGTGGCCCACACAATATATCAGAATTACCTTCACAGTATACACTTACCCCAGGACTGGTTCCGCACTGGGACCTCCTGTGAAATAAGATACAGCAACAATAACAGTACAGTACTTTAACATAGACAAATACCTCAGGCAGTATAACTTTGCTGAAATAAGCAGCTCTGATTTATTTAGGGGATATAACAAGGACAGGGAAATCAGGTTAATTAGCTTATCACTCTAATCATCTACCTATGGCTCTGTGCAGGCCTATCCCTATCAGTTACTGTCCCTGGGTACCCAAGCCCTAGTGGCTAGTCCAAACCGTGGCAGCTGGTAGGGCCCTTTCACAGAGAAAAGGAAAATTAAACAGTCAGCAGTACAGTAATTCCATTTGGATTTAATGTGGCAATTCAACAGGGAGCGACCCTGAATTAGTACTCACGACCTCCAAATAAGATAGGGTCCTTCAATATCAGCAGGGCTACTCTTGAGCTCAAGAGACTCTTTCACACATTTATATGGTAAAAGAAAGTACTATACCAGGCAGGCTGTTTCTCTATCCCGATCATCAATTACTGCACAATACCGGAGAACACACAGCAGATTCAGTTCCTGACAGACCGAGTGCAATTCAACAATTTCTCCAGTCTTCTACAGGGTGAGCCTGGTTTCTACTCTTCAGAGATCCTTTGATTCTTTTCACAGGACGGATTCAGTCCTAACAAGCAGTTACACAAGCTGCAGACCAGAACTCTGGGCCTACACACGTTTTGACTGAAACTGTGCACTGAAGGAGCACAGGGTTTCTTTTCCTTCACTGCCAGATCTAAACTGAAACTCCAACCGACAAAACCGGGCACTTCCTTTGAGTTCCTCCCAGTTCTTGACTGGATTGGCTGTCACTCACAATAGACTGCTCCTGTTGGTCCAAAAGGCGCTGAAGTCTAAACTACATCTCCCAGAGTCACTGCCCATACAATCCTCTTGTGGCTGGCTCAGATTACGAGTCCAAGTTCTGATTCGTCCAAGGCACCATTTTAGAGCTAGCTTACCCCACACTGATTGGTCCAGTTCAGCAGTTCAAAACCAGAATGGGGAACTAGGCAGACACAGTTCTGACTGCAAAGAAAGCAGGTTAGACAAACTGTAATTTCATTATTACTGTAAATGATTTCTAGCAAACAGTTACATCTTTCAGATAGGTTCCCTTTGCACTCCTAGTGACTGCAAAAATGGAGTGAATTGGCAGCAGTTCGAGTGGTACTCAAACAGAGAAGCACACAGTCCCCCCATACAAACTAATTATGTCTGCAAGCAGACAGCTCTTAAAGAGACAGTACCAGAGGCTCTAAAAACACTCACTGATAAATGGCTTAAACGCCAAACACCATTCAGGCTTGGAGCATTCAAGCAAGCTCCTGGAAGTCTTTTGGGAACCCCCATTTGCAGGGGGGTTACATAGAGACTGTTTGTTTCTGAGGGAAGCACCCAACATTTGCATCCTTTGGTCACCACAGCTAGCCAGCAGGGTGATTGAAGTTTCCTTTTGAAACCAGGAGGAAAGAAGAAAGTGTTGTCCAGACCCTCCAGAACAACCAGGAGACCACTAGAGGGGAAGATATCAAGAGGCCTGTCAGGTGAACACCGCATACAAAGGCCCCAGGGCCAAAGTTTGGAAAGGTCTGATAGGCGAAGACCAGCATTCTTCAGCCCATCAGTCAGCACAGTTGTGTCCTGCATGCTGCTGTTGTGGTGCACCACCAACTATGCCTGATACCAGCATGGTGCAGTTGACGACTAACCCCAGCAAACTGCTAGCTCCAGCTTGTTGGTGTCACGTAGACCTTTCACCAAACCATGAGTAAGCAGGGCTGTCCTGCCAAAGACATGGGGAAACTGTTCAAAGGTTGTTGTAGCCAGCTACAGTTAAAGTTCAGAGCTACAGTTAAAGTTTATTATCTGCAGCCTTTAGGTGCACCAATGCTGGCCACCCCACAGAAACCTCTACAGGCCTGCACCAGTCTGAGGTACCTCTGCATAGGACTAGGGGATCTGGTACCAGATGGGAGGGGAGTCTGTGTATTGCAGGTTGCATGCTGGTGGGAGGTTGGGCATTGTTGTTCACTGCTCACTGTTTAATGTTTATGTTCCAAGCCTGTTGGGTATATTCTTGCACTGCGTTTATCTGCCATAGAACTGACTGTCTAGTACTCTATGTATTCCTGTTCCAGGTATCCCCTACTTATTCCCGCTCCAAGTGAATGAATATTTGGTGACCCTTTTTACATTGCAGTCCATGAGCATATTGTTATCAATCTCCTTTAATTGCATCGTTACCACTGAACTGCAAGGTAAAGTGTATTTCTGTGTGTGTGGTGTCTGGGAAGGAAGGTGGGGAGGTACAGCATCCCAGAGAGTTGTACCCAAACTACAAACTGGCTCACAAAGCCTTACTCTGGGTGGAGGCACCACGCTTATTGTGAAATCATTTGGAAACAAACTCCCAGATCATCTTGAACAGAGTCCAGGTCCCTCAACCTTGACTGTACCTACAAGTCAGGAGTAGTAGCCTGTTGGTACATGGCACCTGGGTGACAGCAGCATGGAATGTCCAACCCCTTCCAGTCTCCATACCGGTGACAGGACCCTTTCCTCATGACACTGAATCCATTTGATGGCAGGATGGGGGAGACCGATGACCCCGCCACAGGGGCAAGCCATGGAGGAAGCACCAGGGATAGAAGGAAAGCCACGGGAAAGCCTGGTGGCAGAGCTTGGTGGGGGGGGGGGTCAGGAGGAAGGGCTTGCTCTGGAAGAGAGGATAAATATATGAACATAAACAATTGGTTAGTCGGACCTGATTTATGACCTGGACAGTTTCAGCTGTTTTCCAAGGCTGTGGAAGTGGGCTGGGTCACCACCCTCAGACTGACAATCGCCAATGCAAGACTTGATATGTGATGCCACAGCATCCTGTATCAGAGTCCTGCACCACGGCAGCAGTATCCACCTCCCATCCCCGTGTGGAGCTAAGTATTCCTGCTCACATTACTTTCTCTCCCAGCCACCATTGGGCAGTCATGTAACCGCAGGTGCCACCCATCCTCCCTGAGACAGGAGGTGCCTGGGGCAGAAGGTCAGCACTGCTTCTGCCATGCAGTGTCTGACAATCTGGGCTTGGGGCTTGAACCCAGGTTATCAGCACGGAGAGCCACACTGCAGAATGCAGGATGGCTTGCACTTCACTTCCATGATGTGCCCACCCTCAGCAGGTCTCTGCCAGCAGGTTTCTGTGTGGGATTCTGGGGCTCATACACAAATCACAGTCTCCTAGGTGGCAGCACAATACATTGACGCCCCACCACTGGGCCAACCCCCACTGACAATTTTTTTCATCATCTGGCCATGCTTGTCTTTCCAGGATGTATCCTGATCCCAGGGATTTACTCTGTTCAGGCCTGACTACCCCTGTCTCCCCAGGTCCAGCACCCCCATTACCCCAGTGACTTCCGTCCGTGGCAGAGGCTCTGAAGGGAGGGCCGTCCTGTTCCCGAGGCTGTCTACTGTGTGGACTTGGCTTGAGTATCAGCAGGCATTAGGACCCAGGGGAGTTCAGGGTCCCAGGCCATCATGTAGACATACATGGGGATTTCACCCTTGGTTTTTCTCCCACCTCCCTGACGTGAATGCAGCCTTATGGGTAGACACACACACACACACACACACACACACTGCATGCCTGTGGCTGAAGCAAGCTCCCTGTTTCCAGCCATAGAGGTCACTGTGGTGATGGATCTCACTGTCAACCCTCCTGACTGAAGCACACTGCCACACGACAGGTACCGCAGCCTGGTGTGCCTCCCGACACAGCAAGTCTAGTCTGCTGCCAACTACGGGTCACCTGCATGGCAGCGCGATGCCCTTCCACTGGGCAGTTAGGGTGGGGCACCCAGAGACATTTTTTATGTCGTTCTCTCCATTTTGACAACAAAGTGTTGTAGAAGAGGTTCTGGCAAGGCTTTTTATTTGTTTCATGCCAACAGTGTAAAATATTATAACATGTAAGTTTCAAGTCCACCGGCGGCTGAGGGGGTGGTGGAGGAGGAGGAGGAGGAGGAGGGGGATACGGGTATTGATTGTACCCGTAAGGCGTGTATCCATAACCCAACGGCGGAAAACCCGGTGTTGGGTATTGAGGCACCGGGTACTGTGGTGTCAAATAGGCCGGCGTCGGGTACTGGGGCATCGGATACTATGGAGCTGGGTAAGACGGCGTCGGATACGACGGGGTTGGATACCCGGGAACTGGGGGGTCTGCTGGAGATGGCCTGGCCGGAGGGCCAACGGGCGGGCCTGGAACAGAAGGCCCAGTGGGCGGAAGGCCCGGTGTTAGAGCGGCATCCAGGAGTGGGATGTCGCCCAGCGTCAGAGCTGGCGTCCGGGGAACCGACGTCAGGTCAGTCAGCCCAGCGGGCAGATGGCCTGATGGGTGTGCAGCAGGAACCTTGGCATTGCCCGGGGATGGAGAGGAAAATCCCTGGGGTCAGGCTGATCAGACCCAGGGTCCCCGGAGGGCAATGAAGGCTGTGGGGAGCTGGGAACGGCGGACGTGAGAGGTTCCGGCATCAGCTTAGCCTCCGGTGGGCATCGGGCAAGCCGACATCCGACTTATCAGTGGAGTCTGGGCGGACACCGGAGGAGCCGACGTCCGACTTATCAGACCCATTGCCTGAGGCAGGTCGCGAAGAAGGAGTGGCCTGGTCGGGCGGAAGAGGGGCCATGCGCCACCCCGAAGGGTCAGGCGACTTATCGACCATCTCCGTGTGGGCATCAGAGGAGCTGACAGTCGGCTTACTGGAGCCGCTCGAACCAGTAGGCTGCACGGTGCGGCTTTACTGGGAGCGGAGGCCTCCAATAGCCTGGAGGTGCCCAAAGAGCCTGAGTGCAAGCCAGACGGGCAGACGCCGCATGATGTCAGTCACCTGACGTGGGGACGGTCCCCTGCCAGAGAGTGCTAGCGAGAAATTTTTCCGTTGGGTTCTGACGCCGGCCGGCATCAGTCCTATATGTAATTACCTACTGCAAGAGCCTCTTTCAAAGATCTACTGTTACAGTAAGTTCTTACATAACTGTACTTTTCAAATAATAATAATACAGCAATCAACATACATAGCAAAAAAAATATATTAACAAATTAAAAGGAAAATCAGAAACATACAGAGTACATAGGATTCTACAAAATATTCATACAAAGAGAGAGAGAAAAAAGTGTGAAATATTGATATTTCCAAAACAAGTACATACTCTACACAGAGTAGAGTGCTTATTAAAAATGAAACATTCATTAAAATGAAAATTTAAATATAATTCATCAAACAGATGCAGCCAGGAAACCCCATTGAGTATACCCGTATGGGGATTCATATTAATTCCCGACCATCAAATTCCTGACATGGATTTGCCCGACTCCGCAATCCCGACTGGGTTGCAATCCCGACTTTTGTCTGCCCGCTTGTGATTTGCCCGACATTTACATTCCTGAACATACATTGAAATCCCGACTATGCTAAGAAACACTCTTTCTTGCTCTTTAACATTCAGAAGTTGGTGAAATGACATATTATATTGTTATACAAAAAACTACTTAAATGCTGCTCATTTAATTTTGCTAATTCTTTTAAAAAAAGAGACGGCACAAAAATTGCGTTTGTTTTTTTAAAATGTGAACACTGACTCTGCCTGGTATCCAAATCAGTTGGATTGAAGCTTGCTCCAGGTAAGAGTGCTCAGCTCTGCTACGAAACACTGAAACACGAAATACTGAGACGTTCCAAATGAAACTGCAGCAGCAGGCCTAAGGTACAGTGTACCAAAAAAACTCTTTATTTAGTGTAAAATAAACAAATGTGAAGCAAGTGAGAAAGCAGACCACAGTCACTGACCACACTGTCCCAACACTTTGGGTCCAAACAGACCCTTCCTTAGGGGGCGTGGCTGCAATGGGGCATAGTCACCACAGTCACTAAAAATACCACTAACAGCTCAATCTGGTTCAAGGTCAGTTGGCATTCATCTGCATCCTCCTCCCCTGGGTCATGCCTGAAAATAGGCAGAATTTGTCCAGTGCACTTACCCAGTCAACAAAAACTAAATAAATAAATTTATAGCAAACTTCCATACATATTAATGAAAACCTTATTACCAGCCCTAATCAATTCTGCACTGACAATTAATAAACATAAAATCAAAAACACACTAATGGCAGCGTAAAAAAGTGACTTGTAAGTTAAAAGGCACCGGAGCAGCAGATTAGACATGTCATAATATTCATTACATAAAGCTGCTAAGTTAAAAGTGTTAAATATGTCCTGGCATTAAGTACTGTATGTCCTGACATTATTGCACATTAGAAAATGGGCTTGCAAAATCCTGGCTTCTGATTGGCCAGTTTCCTACCCAAAGCCCTGGTCTATCTGACAACAGAGCCCAGTAGATAAAAAGTACTAGCCTCTTCATGTAGTCCTGTATCATTGTGCCCAGCCTAATTTTCTATTGGTATAAAGTACCGATAAAATGTCAAATCTCCGCCATTTTTTCTCTCGCTTAGCAAGAGCTACTGGTCTCCAGAACCCTTTAGTGTTTAGTGGAAGCTGCAGCTCTTCATATTTCTTTTTATTTCTGTTTCCTTTTTTATGTAGAGTGCCCCCCCCCAACTCTCCTTAGTGAGAAAAAAAGCGGTCGGAGTGAAGGAAAGGAAAAGAAAGCCGTTAGTCCGATCAGCTTCATCTAATCAGTGCTGTGCAGTGTGTGCGTACCGTCCGAATGGCTCCCCTAGCTGTTGTACTTGGACAAATGCCAAAAGGACCATAACTGCCCCTACAAACACAAGAATGGAGAGAGAGAGTGTAGATCAGAAAGAAACGATCATGAGCAGTGCGTTGTTTGTTTGTTTTTTTAAGCGCAGCGTGAGCCTTTCTATAGCAGCCTAACACAGTACTGTTGCTTGCCATCCACATTAACAGCAACGGGGTACTCCTGAGATAGCAAGGAGCACACTGACACACACACAGCTGCCAGAACGCAGCCCAGCACAGCACTGCTGCTCGCCATACACCAGTGCTCCCTCTGTTTAATAGAAATCATATTTCCCAACAAATGAAGCAACTTGTGTGTGTGTGTGTGTGTGTGTATGTGTGTTTGGGGGGGGGTTAACCAAGATGACCAGTTAAAAAAACATTGAAATCCATGTAGAGGAACTATTTTATTACAAAACTCATATTAAACTAATTATTTAGTTAACAATTTTTTTTATAAAATTAATATTTATTTACTGTGCCCATTTTCTAAGCACAATAATGCCCTCAAGGGAGGGTGGTATTGTGCTATTCCAGACCTTCCAAGGGCTATAAGGCCCTCTGGCTGTGGCGTTGGGTCTCATTACGCCCCCTGGGCCGTCCGGCATAGCATAATACCGCCCACCCTGTCAGGTATTATTGCTTACATACACATTTAATGCCTGCTAGCTCTGGATAACTTCAAGTAACATAATGGAGACCTTTGTAAGCGCAGAAAAATACACCTTGGAGTTGATCTTATTTAAAAACAAAGCACCAGAACTGTAAGGTCCTGTGCACTTTAAAGCCGCCAGCTCAGAGTAACATTAATTTACACTAGGGAAATCCATCAAAATGATTTATCAGGCTGCTAAATCTGGTGCCAGATTGTTTAAAATCACAGCAGGCAGCAAACTTAATATCTATTATAAGGCTGCTTACATGGAAAATACCACAGGGATGCTAAAAAGTAGCGCTAAATATTCCTGCAGCACATAGCCCAACACTACCTGGAAATTTGGTGTCGGGAAATAGTATGACTGGATCTTGTGTCTCGGGAAATCATACCTAACCCGTATGTGTGTATGTTTGTATGTATGCATTTGTTTATTTAGTTTATTTATTTATGTTTTTGTTGCCCAGGTGGGTGCATTAGATCGACATCGCCTGTTTCCAGTCACAGCCTGCGTACCTGACAAACTACAATAACAACTATTTTAACATAATTGGTACAAACAGCAATTTCACAAAATGATACAGGAAGGGGAGGATGAACAACAGTGCAGGTTAAGTGCTAGTAGGTACCGCACAGTTACAAAGGACAGAAAACAATGCCACCACAGTCTAACACTCACACTACAATGGTGTATGTATCTATGTATTGGCTAACCATTACTGGAAAGTAGGTCATGTAATCCTTTCAACATGGTATCTGAATCGCCAGCTTCTGAATCAGCTGGTGCACGTCTCCTCATTTTACACATCTGTTTCTGCCATACCGACCCACTGGTGACCCCTGTGACCTGATGTCTCTATCTAAATTCATGCTGTATGTATATTTTTTTAATTTAACATGCTTTATGACATTTTCAGCCACAAATAAAAACAAGATACACAAACACAATCCAACAGAACAGAGCTAGAAATAACAACAAACAGCAAGTAAGAAAAATAATCCCCACCCACCCACCACCCTGGTACATCCAAACCAAATGGACACAGTGAGAAATAATTATACAAGTAGAGATATGCACAATTGCAGATACCAAACTTGGAACATACTTAAGAAGGAAGAATAAGCTGGACAAAACATGCCCTGAGAAAACAACCCACCATAAAGCACATTAGCTATTAGAATCCAAGAGCAGAAGGGCATGGTGAGGTTCCCAATGTTTTTAGGGCTGCAGTGGGCACAGAACTCTTGCTGTGAGAAAAATAACTCAGTGCATTCCTTGTGAACAAACAACATGTTGGAGTTGCGTCACAGTCACTTCCGCGTCCATGAAGTCCTCCGTTCATGTTGTCTCTGTTGCTGTACCACTGCACTATTTTTACAGTTCTGGCAGTCACAGTGGAACACAGCACACTCCACAGTGTCCAAGATGGTTGCCACACTCTACTGCACATGTGCTTGTAGCCGTGCATGCGCAATAGCAAGTGGCGGCCATGTTGGTCACAGCGGAGTGTGCCATGTTCTGCTGTGACCACCTATTTAAATTTTTTTAATTTTTTTCATTATAATAATTCCCCCTACCTGACCCCCCTCAGCACTCCCCCCCCCACCAGAAACATAGCAGTGACACTGGGGGTGCCCAATCCCCCACTGTCATGACCATGTTCTTCCCTGATGCCGGTCCTTCTTTTTTTTTTTCCAAAAATTTTTCTCCCTCCACCCGTGCCTCTCTCTCAGCACCCACCCCTCCACCCCAGAAACATAACAGTGGCACTGGGGTTACCCAATTTCCCAGTGTCACTATTGGGTATCCTTGGTCCTTGTTATTTTTTTCCTTAACCTGTAAAAAGAAAAACGTCCATCAAAGTATTTTGTGCCATTTCTGACCCTCCATCTGACCCTCCCACTCAGCACCCACCACCCCACACCCCCCCCCCAAGCCCTTACTTACCCATCAGCTGTCCAATGCCGTAATCCTGTCTGGACCACATGTCTTCACTCCTCAAAGCTGGACCATAAACTGAAGAAACAGGTATGCCATTCAATGTATTTTAATAGGGTTTTGAACTTAGAGGCATAACCTGTGCATTTTTTTTATATTTTGGGCCCAAATTTTCAACATGCCTTCTTTGAGATCCCATCTCATGAACAATGACACTGTTGTTAGGCAGATCTGTCCCAAAAGGTAATTGAGTGGTCCCTACACAAAATCACCTTTCGGGCAGGAGTTGAACATTTTCTCTGCCTGTGTTCATGAGGTGGGGTCATAAGAAGGCTATGTTGAAAATTTGGGCAAAAATATTAAAAACAACAAAGTTATGAGCATACGTTTAATTTTGTGAATGCAGCCTTGTAACTTTGGTCATTTTCAACATTTTTACCCCAAATTTAAAACATAGCCATATCTTTATAGCACCTCATGAATGTGACAGCTTTCATTTTTCAAATCCTGGCCGAAATGTTTTTTACATCCCGAAAGGTAATTTCTCAGTCCCTGCTCAAAATTACCTTTCAGGCAGGAGTTAGCAGTTTTCTCTGCCCTTGTTTATGAGGTGCAGTCATAAGAAGGCTATGTTGAAAATCTGGTATATAAATATTAAAAAGCAATACAGTTATAAGCCTACGTTGAATTTTGCGACTGCAACCTCGTAACTTTGGTAATTTTCAATAATTTTACCCCAGATTTACAACACAGTCATTTCTTTATAGCAACTCATGAATGGGACAGCTGTCATTTTTCAGCTTCTGCCCAAAATGGGTTTTTGCATCCCAAAAATTGATTTTGTACTCCCTGTGCAAAATCACCTTTAAGCTAGGAGTTGAACATTTTCTTTTCCCATCTTCATGAGACGGGGTCATAACAAGGCTATGTTGAAAATCTGGTGTAAAAACATTACAAAACAACAAATATATGAGCCTACATTACATTTTACAAATGCAGGCTTGTAACTTTGGTAATTTACAATATTTTTACTCCAAATTCCTCAGCTGCAGCCGTATGGGCTCTGGCCAGAGTTTGCTTGTATAGAGGTAAGTGATCATAGAAACATAGAATCTGTCGGCAGATAAGAACCATACAGCCCACCTAGCCTGCCTATTTCCCTATTTGGTTTGGCAATCCCTACTCTTATCTGGACTGCCTTTCCCCTGTTCTGCTGTACACCAGAGTGCCTTTATACTTATCACATGCACTTTTGAATCCCATACTGTTTTCACTTCCACCACCTCCGCTGGTAGGCTGTTCCACAGATCCACCACCCTCTCAGTGAAAACATACTTCCTAGCATTCTCCCTAAGCCACCCTCCCTCCAGCCTCATGTTATGTCCCCTTGTCCTTGTACACTTTATTCTCCGAAATATGCTCCCCTCCTGAACCCTGTTTATTCCTCTTAGGTATTTGACAGTCTCTATTATATCCCCCATCTCTCCCTTCTCTCTTCCAGTGAATAGATGTTTAGTTTCTTGAGTCTTTCCTCATAAGGTTTGTGGTGCAGTCCATGTATCATTTTTGTTGCTCTTCTCTGGACTGCTTCCATTCTGTCTATGTCCTTCCTGAGATGCGGTCTCCAGAATTGGATATAGTATTCCAGATGAGGCCCCACCAATGATCTATACAGTGGCATCACCACTTCACTCCACCTATTGGTTATGCCCCTTCCTATGCACCCCAGCATTCTATTTGCCTTCCCCACTGCTTTTTTGCATTGTTTGGCTGACTTCAGGTCATCAGATATGATAACTGCCAGGTTTCTCTCCGGACTTGTGGTGGCTAGAACCTGCCCCCCTCCCCCATCCTGTAGTCCTCTCTGGGGTTTGTGTGTCCCAGGTGCATTATCTTGCACTTCTTAGCATTGAAACCCAACTGCCAAACCCTTGACCATTCCTCAAGTAGTCTAAGGTTGTTTCTCATTTTATCTAGCCCCTCCTGTGTGTCGACTCTGTTACAGATCTTGGTGTCATCTGCAAACAGACATAATTTCCCCTTCCAGTCCCTCTGCAATGCCACTTATGAAGACATTGAATAGAACTGGACCCAGCACCGATCCCTGTGGAACCCCACTGGTCACCTCCCTCTCTTCTGATTTTATGCCATTTACTACCACCCTCTAGGTCCTGCCTTTTAGCCAGTTTCCAACCCATTTTACCACTTTAGAGCCCACACCCAGATTCCCCAATTTGATCATTCATACTAGCAATCGTTTTTTTCTGCCTGCAAAGCAAATAACATTTCTCTATGCCATTGTACTTATGTAGGAATATCAGCTCTTTTTGGCATAAGCACTAATATGGAACATATGATATTTCTGCAGACCTAATAGTTTATCCTGATAATCACCAGTAAGACAGATATCTGGATGGAATGCCTGGTCCAAACACAAGAGAAGGTCTAGTCTGTCTCTTGCGTGCTACATATTTTGATTTGAATTATTGTGACTTTTTTGTGGAGAAGGTGGTCTGTTCAATTTGTTGTTATGTTCGCCTGCTTGTCTGTCATTCAGTCTTTGCCTCGTGTTCTTGCATTGTACTGGCCCTTTCATCTCTGTGAATAAAATGTATCCTGATTCCTCCCACAGGCACGGGGTTTTTGTTCTGCATAGATATTTAGCGGTGGAGGATGCTGGTGAAAGTATTGTGTTGGAATCTTCCCTGGTACAGTGCAGTACACTGAAGGGGGTCGCGGCAACAGTTGTGTTGTCAGTGATGCAAGTAGTGTGGCGCAGACATGTGGAGAGTGTTGACGCATACATGGGTTGGACACTGTTGAATGAGGCAATGCCACAAACTTTTGCATTCCATTTTCTTCCACTGCCTGGGGAGATACAACTGGGAGGCACAAACACTGGAGGCACTGAGTGATTTTGTGACGTCATAGGAACATGTGCAGGACCTTGAATTTACTGGAGGTGTCTGTTTTCCATCCTTTTTTCCAATATAATTTTTATTGAATTTTAAAACATTAACAAACAGACAAACAAGAAAGATGAAATACAAAAAAATATATGCAAAGTGTGGGTTAAATAACAGTACAGAAAGGAAGAGCTGGATCACCACTCATGACGGTAAGGATAACAAAGACCTCTAGTGAAGAGAAATAGGATATCCTCACTAAACCTATGTGATGTGCAATTTATACAAGAGGTTCATTTCCTCATTTAAATGTACTGGTTAAACTTTGTGTTTCTTTTATTTATTTATATATTTTTTTTTTTTTCAGAAAAAAGCCACTTTTCCACTCGTATTGACCACTGACCATGGTCAAACAAGTCACATCACCCTAAAACTTGACAAACACAAGCTTTACATTATGGCTTGTACATAATGAAAAAATCTAATGTTCAGTTCATTTGTCTTTGATTTTTTGGGGCATTTGCTCATAAAAAAAAACAATTGAATTTTCTGCCATTATTTACTGATTATAAAAAAATTCTAAATGGTATCTATAAATGAAACACCACTAACTTTGTAGATATTGTTGTGCTGAATAATGTTCATGCTATCATTTGTTGTATTAAAGTTCTTCACAATTGTTCATCGAAAAACTAAAACAAGCATTTGTCAATGCCAAATGTTTGCTTGCTGGCATTGGCATTGGTAGTGTAGAAGTTACAGAGCTGCATAATAGGAATGGCAGCGAAGTATTGAATTGAAGCCAACCCCACCACCACCCTGCAGAGAGTGACAGGCATTGGGGTGTGCCTTTGGGTCGTCAGGCATAACGACACGCCATTTCACCACACCCTACCCTGCAGACACTGACAAGTGTCATGATGTGCCTTGGGGTCTTTGGCCTTGTCACGCACCCCATTCCATCGGGAAATATGGTGAGATGGTGCGGTATAGGAGAATGGGGTGAAGTTGGACCGAAGAGTCCAAGGCACACCTTGATGCCTCTCACTGGCTGCAGGGTGTGGGTGGGGGTGGGATGGTATGAGCATGACAGGCAAGAATCCCAAGTCACACCCCTGATGCCTGTCATTCTCTACAGGGTGGGGCGTTATGGTCGGAAACCCTAATGCCTCAGGCATTCATTGGTATTTTCACTCCAGATTTTCAACATGTTTTTTGTGACCCCCACCTCATGAACAGTGGCAATATCAGTTTGTTAGCCGAAAACTGCTTTTGCACAGTGACTATGGCATTTCGCACCACAGGTGCAAAAACACTTTCCAAACAGGATGTGAAAAATGACAGCGGTACTGTTCATGGGAGGTGTAAAAAATGGCAATGTTGAAAATCTGCTGTGAAAATCTTAAAAAACTGGTGAAGTCACGAGTGTGCGTAGAAACTGTGCAACGCACACCCGTAATGTAACTAGTTTGGGGATTTTTTTACAGCAGATTAACACAGGCATTTTGGGACCTCCGATCATGAACAGTGTCAGTGTGTTTTTCTTTATCTGTCCCGAACAATGATTTCCCACAGCGACCACGAATTTCTGTGCTGAAAGTGTGAAAACACATTTTGGCCATGTTGTGGAAAATGACAGCTGTACTGTCCATAAGGAGGTGTGGAAAAATGTCACTGGTGAAAATCTGGACTGAAAATATTACAAATTCATGAACTTACAGTGCGTGGAAACTGCATAATGCTCCTGTAACACAGTCATTTATGGAGTTTATCACCAGATTTTCAACATAGCCATTTTAAGACCTCTGCTCATGACCAGTGTCACTGTGATTTTCTTAATCTGTCCCAAACATTGTTTTTTTACACGACTGTACTATTATGCGCTACATGTGCGGAAACACATTTAGGCGAGATGTGAAAAATGGTAGCTGTACTGCTCATAAAGAAGTGCGGTAAATTGCGCTGTTGAAAATCTGTGCAATATTACAAATTAGAACTTGCCAGCGCAGTGGGAACTGCGAATGTGCTACCCTAAAACAGTCATTTTTGGAATTTTTCACCAAATTTTCAACATAGCCATTTTAACACCTCTGCTCATGACCAGTGTCACTGTGATTTTATTAACGTGTCCCATACTTTGATTTTGCACACCGACTGCGCCATTGAACGCTACATGGGCGGAAACACATTTTGGGTGAGATATGAAAAATGACAGCTATACTGCTCATAAGAAGGTGTGGTAAAATGGCAATGTTGAAAATCTGGAGTGAAAATATTGAAAATTCGCAAGAGCTTACAAAGCGATGTAGGAACTGCGCCAGCACAATCGTAAAACAGTAATTTTAGAATTTTTCACCAAATTTTCAAAATAGGCTTTTGACAGCCCACCTTATGAACACTGGCAGTGTCATTTCATTAATCATTCTGGAAAGGTGATTTCACGCGAGTGCTGCGAAATCACCCTTCAGAGCCAAATAACATCCATGACAGTGACAGCATTCATGAAGGGGTCCCAAAACCCCATGTTGAAAATTTGGTGCAAAAAAATTCCTAAAATGCCTGAGATATGCAATAAAGTTGAAAACTCATCTATATCCCATTATACAGCGCACCGGCATTTTCTTAGTTCAAGGGTCGGCTTTGAAGAGTGCAGACGTGTTCCTGGTCAGCCAAGATTGTCGCGCCGAGCTCTGGAGGTAAGTATGGGGTGAGGGGTGGGGAGGCAGGGTGCACAGGGGTGGGCGCGGGTGGGGGGCAGACACAGCGGGGACCATTTTCGATTTTCAGATTTTTTTAATTACGACGATGCGGGACATTTGCCACTCTGGGGTGGGCTCCAAGCGTGGCAGAAGGGCAGTTGGGCGTGGAGCGGCGGGGGATTGGGCACCCCGTCGGCCGCCATCTGTTGCCACTGGGGTGGGCTCCCAGCGTGGCACCGTACTGGAGGAACACAGTGAGCCGACGGGGATTGGGCACCCCCCCTCGGCTATACGACGTGTAGCCACACTGGGGTGGGCACCCAGCGTGGCATATGAAACTGTGTTTCGGGGGGGCGCAGCACAGCCGACGGGGGATTGGGCACCCCCATTGGCTATACAGTCTGTGCGTTGGGGGGGGCAGCACGCAGCATATGTGTGTGTGTGTGTGTGTGTGTGTGTGTGTGTGTGTGTGTGTGTAGGGGGAGTGCTCATGAGCAGGCGATATCTGATCGCTGCTCACTGAAGCGTAGCTCCCCCTTTCAACTGTACGGCACTGCATTTTGGAGTTGTCATAGACAGCTCCAGCAGGCATTGGAGAACTGCGGCCGCACCTGCAAACACACTGACTGAATTGGAAGAGGGCTGACACACCTCCGAAAACTCCGATGATGGCACTATGTTTCTTGCACATGCGTGCAAGCAAACATAAAAAGCGCATTTTCTGCTGTTTTTTTTGCTGATTATAAAAATATCTAAAAAGTAACTATAATGAATCACCACTCATTTTGTAGATATTTTTGTGTTGAACAACTTCGATGCTCACAATACCATGCTATAATATTTGTTTTTAAATGTATTTGCATTTGAATATACCGGTAGTTAGTACTGCCTCTGAGGTCAAATATTCTAAAACCTTTAGGGAAATGTCTGTTTTGCAGTGGATTTTAGCATTCCTAGGCCCTGTACACACTGGGCTTGTTAAAACATTTTAAGTCCCTTAAAATGTTTTAACAAGCCCAAACGCAGTTTGCATCCACACTGAACACGCTTTGAAACTGTGTTTAAACCCTGCAAGGGCCCAAGTCTTAAAACTGGTTTAAACACGGTTACAAACCTAATTTGGTTTACCTGGTAGTGTGGAAGGGACAGTGATCCGCATTTCTCTTGAAGCTGCACTGATCCTTGCTGGAAACCATGCTGGCATTGGGCTTCTTAAAGGAAAACAGTCATTTGCAGGGGCTCTCGCCCCTGCAAACCTTACCCTCCGGTTAAGCTTTTGTCCAAAAAGCACCTTTTTCTGTGCTTGGGAAAATAATTTAACTACTAATGAAAAGTCCACTACCGGAGTATGGTCGGACTATCGACCTCGGGCTGACTCCGGTAACTGTGGTACCACACCGGTAGCACAATGCATTTGTATTGAGCGCGGGTCTTACAGTGTTCCGCCTCGGTTCATTGTAAATGCTGGGCATATTTTGGACAAAAAGCAACAAACAGGTAGCGCTTAACTGTTTTCGCTCTATAGAGCAACAGTGTGGATGTGGTGCGACTGTGTTCAAACATGGTTCAGAATAATACAAACAGTGTGGATGGACTCCCGGGGTGAGTTTAAAACCATTTTTAAAAATGGACTGCCAGTGTGTACAGGGCCGGTTAAAGCTGCACTCTGATTGGTTCAGTATGCACTGTGTGTGATGTACCCTACTGTGAAGATAAATATGAAGACATACCTACTAGCTTGATAAAAATATGTCTCTAGCTAGTCAGGGTACTATGTGCAAGATAACATTTTTATTTGGGTATTTTAAAGGAAAACAACGGTTACAGACCCTACCTCTCCTGGTGCATCCCAAGTCCCTGATTTGCATTTTAGTGGAGTTTGAGATTTTTAAAAATATCTTTACAATCTTTTTGTTTTCACTTTACAGCTCTTCCGGCTTCCAGTTTTGAAGGGTGCCGCAGCCATTTCTGTAGCTGCATGTCCTTACTGAGGTTTATGCTAAGATTCCCCGCTGACTCCACCATTGATCAGCAGGACATAGTAGCATAAACTGAGCAAGGGAAGTAAACAGCTGCCAGGAGATGGCAGTGGGCACCCTTCAACACTTGTTCTAGAAGAGGGATGGAATGATTCAAAACCTTCTGAAAAACAGAATGAACATCTTTCCATATCACAGAAATATTTGGACAAAACCAGAACAATCTTCTGTCCAAATAGTAAAGGTTTCATCTGGGTTCGCCTATACCTCTAAAACCTATTGTAAAGGTTTCAGTTCAGGTAACTGGGCAGATTATGCAGCACTGAGGGGCAAACAGTTGCTTTCTCTGAGGTCCTACCAGTACCCAAGGCAAGTACAACCAGGAAACAAAGGATCATGGGATTTAATGTATGGCTGGCAGAGTGGTGTGGAAATATGGGATTTGGACTGGTGAGGGGTTGGGGGCAACATGGGATAACAAGAATCTGTACTGCATAGATAGGCTCCATCTGAGCAAGGAGGGTTCCAGTGTCCTGAAGCAGAAACTGGGTGAGTTCATAGCATCCAAATATAATTTAAACTGATGGAGGCGGGGCTTAGCCTTTGGCAACAGATGGAGCCTCAAGGAGAGGGACCCCCCCCAGCCAGTGAAGAGAGGAAGTTGGGGCATTCAAAAAGCAGAGGAGGTAGAAGGGAGGGGAGTAATGGAGTAAGCAAGGGATCCCGCTGTAGGGTGGTATTCCTAAATGCAAGGAGCTTGGGGAATAAAATACCTGCGGTCCAAGCATTAATGACAGAAGGGGAGGTGGATATAGCTGCCATCGCCGAGATATGGGCCAGCCAACACCATAACTAGGACATCATGATAGTGGGATACAGACTGTATCGCAGGGATAGGACAAAAGGGAAGGGCAGAAGGGTTGCTTTATTTGTGAGGAAAGGGATAGTGAGTAGTAAGGAGGAGGGTGACGAGGGTAAGGTGGAAACCTTATGGGTTCAACTGCAGAACAGTAAAGGCAAAAGGGTCAGACTGCAGCTTGTGTACAGACCGCCCTAACAGTTAGAGGATGTTGACAGAGAACTGGCGGATCAGATATGGAAACACTGTAGCAAGGATAGCACTGTGGTGGTCGGGGATTTCAATCTAGCAGGGGTGGATTGGAGAACCATGTCTACCATGAGCACTAGGGAACAGGTCATTCTGGACACCTTCTGAGATGTATTTCTGTCGCAAATGGTGGAGGAGCCGTCAAGAAAGGGAAACATTTTGTGTCTTGTGCTGGCAGACGGAGACCACTTACAGGGAGTAGGGCCTGAGGACCCTCTAGCACGCAGTGACTACCAGTGTGGTTCTCCCTGGATCTAGGTAGGGAGGGGACGTCTACAAGAGCTAGGATAGTGGACTTCAAAAGGGCTGACTTCAGCAGGATGACTGACATCCTTAAGGGGCATTTAGCTACCATGAGCCCAGTCATGGATACCATCCAGAAATGGGCCATCCTGAAGTCGGGTCTGGTGAGGCCACAAATGCCTGCACAAGGAACTGCAGTAAGAAGGCAGGGACCAAATGCCAAGCTGGTGGTCCAGTCCAAGGAGGTGTAGAAAAGAGTGAGGGAGAAAAAGATGGCCTTCAGAAGATGGAAGGGGTCCAAAAGAGAGGAGGACAGGGAGGAGTATGCAAAGAAAGCCTGGGAAATTAGCAGGGTTGTGAGGGCGGCCAAGGCTTCAACGGAGCTAAGGCTTGCATAGGGGATAATGGAGGGTGACAAGGCCTTCTTCAAGTACATAAGGAAGAAGAGGATCTGCAAGGAGCAAATCACCAGGGTCAGAAAAGATGGAGGGTGGGCAGAGAAGGGGACCGAACAGGCAGAGGCACTCAATGAGTACTTCTGATCAGCATTTACCATGGAGAGAGATGGGCAAGTCCCACAGGGGCATGGCAAAGCAGGTGAGGGAGGAGAAAGGATAACAGATGAAGAGATCCCTGTGAACAGAGTGCTGAAGGACCTTAAGTCATTGAAGATGGACAAGGCACCAGGGCTGAATGGGCTACACCCTAGAGTCCTGAGGGAGCTGGCTGAGGTCCTGGCAGCACCACTAGCAGACTTGTTCAGTACCTCCCTGCAGACTGAGTGTGTGCCTCAGGACTGGCGGGCAGTGCATGTGGTACCCCTGCATAAGAGTGGTTCCAAGGACGAGCCTGATAACTATAGACCAGTCAGTCTTACGTCCATTGTGGGTAAGCTGATGGAGACTATCCTAAAGGAAAGGTTGGTGACCTTTCTGGAGGTGAACAGTCTTATGGACGACAGACAGCATGGGTTCATCTCCAGAAGATTATGTCAAACCTGGTTCACTTTTTTGACTGGATGACAAAAGCACTCGATAGCGGTCAGGTGGTTGATGTCCTGTATCTGGACTTCAGCAAGGCCTTTGACTCATTACCCCATGGTGGATTAACTAGTAAATTGAAGAACCTGGGAGTGGGGGAGAAACTGGTTATGTGGGTTGGTAACTGGTTAAAGGACAGACACCAGAGGGTGGTTGTGGGGGGGGGGACTCTCAGTTCCCAGAGCAGTCACCAGTGGGGTCCCACAGGGATCGGTGCTGGGGCAAGTGCTGTTTAACGTCTTCATAGCTGATATAGCAGTTGGGGTTATCAGCCTATTCGCTGATGACACCAAGATAGGTGCGGTGGTGGATGGTGTGGAGGGAAGAAAAGATCTCCAGGAAGATTTAGTAAGGCTTGGGCAGTGGTCAGACACTTGGCAGCTGGGTTTCAATACTAAGAAGTGCAAGGTCATGCACTTTGGAGTCAGGAATCCTGGGTACAGTTATCATTTGAGTGGGATACAGTTAACTGTCTATGAGGAGGAAAAGGATCTGGGGTAATGGTCACAAGGAATATGAACCACTCATCTCACTGTAGGAGAGCAGCAGCAAAAGCCAATAGAATGCTGGGGTGCATGGCGAGAGGAATCTCCTCTAGGAAGGAGTAAGTCATTCTGCCATTGTACAGATCACTGGTGGGGCCACACTTGGAGTACTGTGTGCAGTTCTGGAACTGCTTCTTAAAGAAGGACATCTGGCTATTGGAGGGGGTCTAGCGGAGGGCAACAAAGATGATCAGAGAAATGGAGGAGAACCCTTATGAGGATAGGTTGTGTGAGATCAGCATGTACTCACTGGAGGAGAGAACGGAAAAGGGTGATATGATCGAAACCTTCAAGTACTTAAAAGGCATTGGCAGCAGAATTTATTAGCTCCTTAATAGAGTGTTAAAATCTCTAAAAAAACACCAATTTGGAGCAGAGATAAAAAAAAACTTTTGATACTACTGAAAAGAGGAAGATTGGAAGCCTATAATGGGGAATTCATGTAAGGATCGAGCTGGTGCTACAGGTGGAAAAGCCTCTGGATCCACTCGGCCCACTCGGTTGGGCCTAGAGATGCAGGCTGCCTCACAGCCTGACTCAGAGGAAACTATGTCAACCATTGGAATTAAGCTGCAGAGGCTCATCACCTCTGTCTCCGAACTAAATTTGAAAATAGATACCTTTGGCACCAGAGTCACAGCAGTGGAAAAAACAGTTGAAACACTGCAATCGGAAAGGAGCAATCTCAAGAGGAGCTCAGATTCAACAGCAGCAGCCGCCACGATGATGGTAAAGGAAAACACCCACCTCTGGGCCAGATTAGAGACTTTGGACAACCAGGCCCGAGATTCTAATGTGCGGATCCTTGGCCTACCCGAAGGGATTGAGGGGGATTACCCCCTCATGTTTCTGCAGGATTGGTTGGGAGACAAGCTAGTGCCGGAAGGGCAAAACATAGTGTCTGGGCTGCAAAAAACGTATCTAATCACTCCAAAGGGCTATCGGGAGGACATTGATACACCACGTGCCTTGCTGGTAGTCACCGATGGCATGAGCACTAGAGATAAAGTCCTCAGATTGGCGAGACAAGCTAGCCCTCTCTCTCAGGATAACTGCTCAGTTTTTCTATTTCCTGATATTAGTTATGAGACGTGCATGAGGTGCAAGAAATTTGATGGTGTCTGAAAATGTCTCCGGGAGGCCTCGATTACTCATGCAGTGGTCTTCCCTGCTCAGCTCCGAGTAGTACATGACAGAAAGGCATGGGTCTTCTCCGATCCAATCAAAGCAGGCAAGTGGGCATCTTATTTTGCTACTAACCGTCAAAATTCTTCTCGAGTTGAAGGGGCTGAAGAAAGTGAACCTGAAGACATTGAAGGTGACTGGGGGACTCTGAGTAATGCTTTACTAATGTCTTCTATTATGAATTGTAAGACTAGATAGATATTTAATTATAATTTGTGGTACAACCTGGCAGGGGAAATTCCTAAAATTAATGTTTCTGTTTTGCAGAAGCCAGGAACTTAGTAATGTAGCTTAATCAATGAGAGTACTGCTATAGATGTTCTAATTATTGGACAGTCTCAAGAACTCCATTCGAACTGGGATTAAGGTTGGGGATGGGAGTAACTTGTTTTATTTTTAGCTCCATCTGAACAAACATGTATTTTTCAGATCAGTTCTCAGTTTAAACAATCGTTTTTGGAAAGGTTTTTGTATGATTTGAAGTCTGTTGCCTATGATGTTTTATTAGTCTTTTAGCGTCTAGGTATATAGTCCGACGCCATAAGTCCTGTTTTTGGGACGTGACATGCTGGACTCTTAATATGGACTTTAGATACTTGAAACAGTTGTCCTGCTCATGGGATTTGTAAACACAGTTTAACAAAATGTTTTTATTCCAAGGTAATTCATTTAGCCCTCCACATGAGGTATCACAATATTTGAGATGCATATATCCTCTGTTAAGGAGATTTTTTTATCTCTCAAAGGTTTTTATAATGTATCTGGACTGTCTCAGATATGAAAATGTATGTAGAATCCCGCGGAGGAGGCTGGATGGTCATCATGGCTCCAATGATCATTTGCTGACAACATGTCTTTCTCACTACCTGTAAATGCTTCTTTAAGCTGCACATCTACAAATCCACACTGCATTAAAAAGAATCCTGATACAATGCCTGGGGCCAGATAGTCAAAAAATTCAACAGCAGAGTGCAAGGTATCTTGTCTTAAGATGAGTCTTCCTGCTTTATACAACTGCCGCTTGATTCCGAGATGGAATGCTACACTTGACACCCACAAGCTCCCAGGGATGGATTTTTCATGAACCTGTGTGTGGTTATTCAGATCTTATCTCTTGATTTTCCAGGCAGGCTGTTTCAATCTCGATGTCTTCCCCCGCCCCCAGCAAGACTGCACCACCAAGCCGGAATGTGGCCATGTACAGTTTCCGACCATTCCCTTGGTTTGATCCACCTTACTTAACAAAACATACAACTTCTTTTCATTTTTAACTGATGTCTCATTTTAATTACCCCTCAGTGAAGAATGCACAGCAGTTTAAAAATATCATTAACTTTCTTTCAGCAAGGAAATGAGAACTCCAGTGCTTTGAAGGTGCTAATTAACTTGTGCTCGCTGTACGAGTGACACAATTAAAGTTTTCTAAACAGGTTAATGAGTCTGTGTGCTATTTTAATCTGTCAATAATAAACAAATTAAATCGGTAATGAGTAAGTGAAATAATTCAGCTAATAGAGGTAACACCAATGTGGGCCTGGGTGTGCTCTTTAGGGCTGAATGGAGCGACTGTGTTATCCAGTAAGCCACAGACATAAAGCAGAAGTGCATGTTAGTGAGGAAAATGTTAACCCATACCTTTTCATTCTGTTTTAGATTGCCTGTTATCTCCTAGTCCATAAAGATATTCTTCCCCACATTTTGAGTCTGCTGTAGATTTGTTTTACATTTTGAAATAATTATTTTTAATAGGGCTTTCCCTAGGGGTTTCCCCAGTGTTCTTAGCTATTTCTGAACACTCGTTGATTAACAAAACCTTTTAAGTGACTAAAGTGAACTAGCATGCAACAGGCACTGCCCCCGACCTTATGGTACAGTAAGTGTTTAAAAGCAGCTGAGAACTACTGGGAGCATCCATATGCTTATGGTAGTAGCAGCATGTTACTGGGAGCATCGACATGCTACTGGGAGCACAGGAATGCTACTAGCAGTGTTGGCATGCTACTGGGAGAATATGACTCCTACTGGGAACATTGGTATACTACTGGGAGCACCTGCATGCTGCCGGGAGCACTGACAGGCTACTGGGAGTGTCAGTATGCTCCTCGGAGCACATAAATACTACTGGGAGTACTGGCATACTACTGGGAGCATAGGAATGTTACTGGAAGCACCAGAACACTACTACGAGCACAGGCATGCCACGTGAATGGCTCAGCCCACCTGCCAAGCACTAGACTGCCATTTCATAGGCCAGAAAATGTAATGCAGTGCTAATCCCATCACAGACTCACACAAGGCCTCATTTTGTTTTATTTTGTGAAGGATCCCAATGAGTGTAGCTACACCAGATCTTTCACAGATGTTTCCATTCCTGCTTCAACTAGCTTCATCTGGTGAGGACACCTCTTGCTTTGCTAGACGTAGACAGGCCCAGATGTAGATAACAATGCACTACTAGAACCTACATTAGACCTACTTTACCATTTCAGGTCCAGTACTGGTACAAACTCTACTGGTGGAGGGTTCTCTGGTACAGGTGCAGTATCAGACTGTCTGCACAGGTTCCGCAGATGCAGGCACCAGATATAGTCTGGTAACCACTGATTCTCTGGCTGAGGGCTAGTGCCAGATGGTACCATTACAGGTTCTGTAGGTGCTGTTTATGTTCTAGAAATGGAGGAATGACACTTTGAGGTCCAGTACTAGATTAGTACTAAGGGTTCTGTAGGGACTCATCCTAGTTCTGTACCAAGAATAAAGATTTCTCAGGTGCAAACCCTGTATTGTACTATACTGGTTGGGGCCTGGAGTTTACTGGCAGCACTGATGGTGGTAATGTCGTGCCCCTGCTGGCAATGGAGGGTTAATAGGATGAACTCAGTACTGGCAGCTGTTCTGTAGCAGAGTTGGGCCACCAGTCTGAACCACAGTCATTTTTATGGTGAGGTGCATATTTCAGATGTCATGTTACCCACACTGGGTAACCACTGGTATTGAAGTTAAGCCCATTCTGATAGTTTAGTGCCCTGTTGTACACCATACATTATATGGCACTGTCAAGAAGGTGCCAGTGGGGGCTCTACAGAGTAGCAGGGGTTATAGAGATGGAAGAATGTTCTGCTTGTGGACCACAGTGCATGATGGTGGACCTGTGTTTATACAGATATACAGCAGGCATTAAATTGAGACGTGACCATTGAAAAGGAAAGGCAGAGTACAGCTGGAGCACCATGGAGGCTGAAGGAGTGAGGGACATGTGAAAGAGAGGAGAATGGGAAGAGGGCAAGACAGGGGTCATGGCTGGGGGGGCAGAGAAGGGGGAGGATACTTGCAGAAACAGGTGTATGAGGAGTTATTGTGGAGGAGGGATTAAGACCCGGGGGAAGGATGAAGAGGAAGAGCAGAGGGTGGGAGGTAGATAATTCCAGAGGAGGACAATGTGGTGGGAGAAAGCAGTCTACCCTGCAAAGGTCTAAACTGAGGAGGAGAGAGAAAGAGGGGGAGTCAGTAGGGTGGAGGGACCAGGGGAAGGGAAAGAACAGAGACAGGAGGAAGGAGAGATAGCAAGGGATAGAAACTTAAACTAGTAATGAGAGTAATATTACAGATAATGTAGGATATCACTGCAGCCAGTGTGTTTCTCACCCAAAACCAGGATCTCACCCCACCAATGACCTCACCAGCAGAACTGTAAAGTAGTTTGGGCAGGTGTTTCCCACAGATGTTAGGTCATTGCATATGTGACTGTAGTTAGCCTTGAGGCTTTTAGATCTGCAGGAGTTTCCGCATTTCACAGGAATGTGGAGCACATTGCAAAGGGCTTTTATTGTTTGGATAGGAAACCAAAACTGCAGTATTTGTGTTCCTCAGAGAACGGTGCATTTTACAGGACAAGTAACCTAGCATAGCGTTAGGGTACACCAACCTAGTGCAAGGGATTATAGTACCATGTATTGCCTTCCAGGAGATACAGGTTATAGAGTGGACCTGGATATACAGCCGCTGTATGATGTGCTTAGTGACCGGGGGGGCACGAATGCCCAGCATGGAAGCACATGCTAGAATGGTTGGAGTTGCACAAGGAGCGAGGTTGGCATAGGCCGGTGAGTCAGATACTTGGCTCACTCTCTTGGGCTCAGTACCTGTGTACTTGGGGTGGGGGGGGGTCACTCTTTATTGTGAACAAAGTGTAGAAGTTTACAAAACAATATATGATTTAACTTAATATAGACAGTATAAAGCATCATCTCAGTATCAAATGGACAGCATTCTTATACTTTTATTAGTCATATTTTTATGGGGTTTCTAAATTGAAATCAGTCAAGCACAAGCACATCATATTAAGTGCTGCAGTTCTGCACCTAAAAATTGCAAAAAGAAATCCGTGCAGAGGAGTCAGGTCAAGAATTGAACCTGAGTCTTGTAGTTGGTAGTGTGATACACAAGTAATAAGCAGCACCAGACGGGATTAGCCATAACATTTACCATTTCCATAGGCAACCTGTGGCACGCTCATTCTGCCAGCGTCAGGGCTTCACCTCTCAGCCTTCGATCACCTAAATATGGCGCATTGCAGGGAAAAACAAAAAAAGGGACGTCATATAATGAAAAACAAAAATTCAGAACACGAGGTGGAAGTGTGGGTTTCTGTGTTTAATAAGTTTGTTTTGGATTGAGCAACAAGGAATCAAATGAAATTCTTCTTAAAAATGTCACACAATGGGCCACTTAATGGAAAATGTGCTTCTCCGTCGGCGACCCCGGTTTGTGAGCAGACCCGGGACACTGGGGACCAAGTGGTTGACTGGGAAAAGAGCTCCCGGGCACAGCCGGAGGAGGAGGCATCTCTCACCATGGCAGTGACCCCTGCTGGTAGGCCAGGGAGCTTCCTCTTCCAGCAGGACCACGCTGCATGCGCAGAAGGCCAGCAGTAGGCTATTCATGTCACCTTACCGTAGAGTAGTACATGGATGAAAATGTGGAAAATAGTGGCTGCCAGGATGGTGGTGCTGGCAGACTTGGGCCCCTCGCCATCCACTACACTTCCATGCCAGTTTGTGCTTTGGTGCAAGAGTTGGGGATGTCCACCTCTTTCCTCCCCCCCCCCCTCCGGAGGATAAGCTAAAGAAGACACTAGAGCAAATGTCACTGTACACAGACTGCACCATGTCCATTTTGGAAAGATATCTTCTGGGAGGCAAAGTGTAACACTTTCTTGCTAATGTGGGGCACTTGTGAGGTACAGTCTGGGCTGGTAAGTCTGACAGACTTGTTTTTTAGGGTAGCCATAGGGCATTCTTGTTCATCCAGACATGCAGCTGACCTTGGCAGTTTGGATTCCCCTTTGGTTTGGATATCTTGGGTGTGTGTTTGGGGGGATTGAGTCAGAGAAGGCAGTCCACCCAAGCAACTAGTTGGGTGTAACAATGTTTTCTGTCCCCAGTCGTGATTCAGATGTGCACATTAATCCCCGTGTGTCTCTCTTGCTGTTTCAGACAAGCGCAGTACTGTGCTCTGGAGGCTGTACACTACTGGCCATGAGCTGCGTGCTGGCCATCATCACCGTGTTCCTGCCTAGTGGACTATGTGAGAGGCGAATATGCACGCTTGCTGGCTACATGCAGATGGCGGCAGGTAAGCTAGTTACTGTTTAATGTGTAAAGCTTGCATTTTTTTAGAAACTAAGCTGTCTTCTTTTAAAAATGTAACTGCTGGGCTGAAAGTCGAGAAGTATAAAACACAGGAAAAATACACAGGTACAAAGAAAATCAACAAATGAAAGTAGCGTTTGTAAAGCAAATGGTTACATTACCTGTTATAGAGGGACCTGGATCTTCAGCATAAAGACCTAAAGTGAAACAAACAAAACTCCATTATCCAACATCCTCCCTAAATATGGGTTGCACAGGTAAGGGGCTCAGCAGGAGGAGAAGGAGGAGGACGATATACTGCCCCTGTACTGATTCCTAGTGCTGCTGCATCTGGAGTACTAACATACTAAAATGCCAGCAGAATAGGCCTAATGGTCTTTCGTGTCTGCTCGTTTGCTCAGCCCCCACTCTGGGAGCTGACCTTGCTGCCCCCCTCGTCCTCTCTGGCTTCTCTCTTCCCAGCCCTGGATATTCCCACTGCACAGGACTTTGCATCCAGAACCCTTCCCCTGTACCTGTCCCAACCCCTCTTGAACCCCTTAACCATCTCTGCCTCCACCAACCCCCTGGGCAGTGCATTCCATGGCTCCACCACCCTCTCAGTGAAGTAGCACCTCCTCCTTTCTCTCCTGAATCTCCCCCCCTCCAGCTTTCACCCATGCCCTCTAGTTGCCCCCCTTCCTTCGCAGCACCTTGACTGCTTCTCCCCTATTTAACCCCTTCATGTACTGGAAGACCTCTATCATGTCCCCCCAGTCCCTTCTCTCTTCCAATGTGCACATATTTAGCTCTTCGAGCCTCTCCCCATAGGTCCTGTCCCCCAAGCCCCAGATCATTTTGGTTGCCCTCCTCTGGACCCTCTCCAGGAGTTCAATGTCCCTCTTTAAGTGTGGCCTCCAAAACTACACAGTACTCGAGGTGCGGCCTCACCAAGCAGTTATACAGGGGGAGTATCACTTCCCTCCTTCTGGAGGTGATCCCCCTAGCGATGCATCCCAGCATCCTGTTGGCCTCGGCCGCTCCCCTCCTACAAGTCTCAGAGTTGTTCATCTTGACATCCACCACCACCCCTAGGTCCCTCTCAGCCATTGAGACTTGCAGCATCCCCCCTCCCAGGGTGTACTCTTGGCCCGGGTTTCTGGCTCCCAGATGCAGTACCTTGCATTTCCCTGCATTAAACCTCAGCTTCCACTTTCTAGACCACCTTTCCAGAGCCTCCAGGTCCCCCTGTAGGGCCACCCTCCCCTCCTTCCCATCCACCACCGCCCCCAGTTTTGAGTCATCCGCAAAGAGACTCATCTCACTCCTGATACCCTTTCTTATGTCAGAGACATAGGCATTGAACAGGAGGGGCCCAAGGACTGATCCCTGAGGGACCCCATTAATGACCATCCTTGGGGATGAGACTATCCCGCCAACCATGACCCTCTGGGTCCGGTCCTGGAGCCAATTGCCTATCCATCTGATCATCTGGTTCCCCACCCCCATTTCTCCCAGCTTATTCAATAGGCCTCCTTGAGGAACAGAGTCAAATGCCTTGCTGAAGTCAAGATAGAGGACGTCCACCAGTCTACCCAGGTCCAAGGCTCTCATCACCCAGTCATAGAACTCCACAAGGTTTGTCTGACATGATTTCCCTGGGACGAATCCATGCTGTCTATCATCCAGGCACCCCGACTTTTCCAGGTCCCCCAGCCTCTCCTTGACAATGCCCTCCATCACCTTGCCCACCACCAATTTCAGGCTGACGGGCCTGTAGTTCCCTGCCACCTCCCTTGATCCCCCCTTGTGGATAGGCACTATATGCGCCACCTTCCAGTCCTGGGGCACCCACCCTGTCCTCAGAGATGCTGAAAAGCTCCGTCAGGGGTTTTGCCAGGACATCCGCCAGTTCCTTCAGCACTCTGGGATGTAATTTATCTGGTCCGGGTGCTTTCTCCGTCTTAAGGGACCTGAGGGCTTCCCTCACTCTCTCTGCCATGATTTCCACCTCCGCTACCTCATCCCCCTGCCTTGCCTCCCCCCCCCCTCCTGCCAGTGATGGCCCATCCTCTCCTCAGACCTGACGATCAGCAAGGGTCCCCCCTCAGTTTCACCATCTTCTCCCATGTATGATGCAGCCCCCCCATTTTCCTTGGTGAAAACTGAGGGTGAAGTACTCATTTAGTACCTCAGCCTGCTTCCCCGGATCTTGTGCCCATCCTTCCCCTGTTTTAATCCTGCTAATCTGCCCCTTCACCCTTCGTTTTTCCACAATGTATCTAAAGAACCTTTTTATTTCCTCTCCTAATTTCCCTGGCCAGGTTCTGCTCCTTCCTTGCCTTAGCCGCCCTCACCACCCTAGTGTCCCTTCTGGCCATCAGCTCGTACTCCCCTCAATCCCTTTCACTCCTTGAGCACTTGAAATGCCTATAAGCCGCCTTCTTTCCTCTCACAACTTCCTGAACCTCCCTGGTCCACCAGCAGGGTTTACGGGCCCTACCACATTTTCGTCTTACTCTTGCACAGGTGCTGGTAGCATCCTGCACCCTCCTCCTGATGATTTCCCACCTACTGTCAGCGTCCATGTCTGACCCAATCACATCCAAATGCTTCTTAAGGATCCTTCCCATTTCCTTGAAATCCTCCCCCCTGAAGTCGGTTACCTCCGTCTTTGTGCAGCCTTCTACTCCTCCTAGGTCCAGGCAGAACCAGACTGTGGCAAGGTCGCTCCCCACCAACGGGTCCCTTACCTCCAGGCCTCCAGTCTGGCCACTGTCTGCCAGGACCACATGCAGTATCTGCGCCTCCCTGGTTGGTTCCCCCACCTGCTGAGTTAGGAACGCATCCTGAAAGACATCCAACAACCTCTGTTCCCTGGCCACCGAGGATGTCATAGTCTCCCAGTCTGTTCCTGGCATGTTTAAGTCCCCCAACACCACCACCCTTCCCCTGCCCAATTTGCAGTGTCTTCCAACATCTGCCACCAGACTATCCTCCAGCTCCTCTACCAGCGCAGGGGGTCTATGCACCACTCCTATTTTTACTCTCTTGCCCCCATTTGTTATCAAGGTGACCCAAATTGCCTCCACAGTTCCCTCTGCCTCCTCCACTCCTCCTTCTATGGCAATGCAGTTTTTGACTATTATTGCTACCCCTCCTCCCCTTCCCTCCCCCCCCGTCCTTCCTGAACATGGTGTAACCCTCCAGGTTCAGGTCCCAGTCGTGCCCTGCAGTGGCCCAGGTCTCAGTGACCGCTGCCACATCCACCTCTCCCTCAGTTAGCATCACCTGGAGCTCAGGCATTTTATTACCCAAGCTCCTGGCATTTAGCAGGACTACCTTCCACCCTTTCCATATACTTCCATTTCCCCTGCTCACGTTCCCATGGGGATTCTGTCTTCCCCCGGTCAGCACCTTACCAGTCGGCCTTTTCCCACATTCCTCCAGCTCCCCAGGGGGTGGAGACTGAGTTCCTCCTTTATCGGACACCCCTTGACAGCCTTCTCTCCCATCCCTCCCCCCTTCACCAGTTTAAACCCCATCTTTCACCAATGAACCCCTCTATTTTCAACTTAAGGATTTCCTTCCCCTCCAAATTGAGATGGAGCCTATCTCTAGCATATAGCCCCTTATCCTCCCAGGCCTCCCCCCAGTTCCCCATCAACCCATACCCTCTGGCCCCACACCACTCCCTGAGCCACTGGTTTGTCTCCCTAATCTTCCTCTTGTGTTCCACACTAGCCCTTGGCACCATGCGGATTTCGAGAAGAAATCGCGCATCCTATGTCATGACAGACCCTGGCAAGCTCCCTGAACCTTGCCTGTATCTCTAGCTCACTATTTTCCTCAATGTCATTGGTACCCAGGTGGACCAGTATATCCGGGGAACCTCCACAATCCTTTGCCAGCTGATATACCTCATGCTTGGCCCTGTGCACCATTAGTCCAGGGAAGTATTTTGTTCTAACCGGGCAGGCTTCCCCCTGCCTATCCCATTTGATACCCCTGATCTTGGAATCACCCAACAGGATCACACTGACCACCCCTTTTCCTCCATTTCCCCCTCTTCCATGTCCCTCATCCTTTCTACCGACACCTCCCCCAGCCGGCTCCTTGCTCCTCCCCCTATCTGGGTGCCCCCTGCCACCCCCTCCTTATTTACCCTGTCCAACCCCTCCCTCTGATCCTATGCCTCTCCTCCTCCCAAGTATCCTTTTGTACCCCTTCTCCCCCGTCGCTGCTCGTGACTGGTCCTTCCCCCATCTGCTAAACTTGCCTGGCTCGTCCTCCTTCCTTCCTGTCTCATTCAGCCCCCCTTGTCTGTCTTGCTCCCTGGCAAAACCCTCAGCTGCCTTTACTGTATCCTCCTTGTACTTCTGGATCCTCTCCTTGCCCTTTCCTCCTAACTGGTCCCTCTCGTTATGCTTTCTCTCTCTAGCCCCCCTCCTCCTCCTGCTCTGATCCACCGCTCCCCCCTTTTCCCATGTTCCAAGTTCCCCCTGTTCTTCCTGCTATCCGGCCCCTGCCTCCTGCCCTCCACTCCCTTTCCATCTCCAACTGCCCCTGTTATGGCTACATCACCCCCTTCATCCTCAAGCAGAAGAAGAGAATTGAAGCGGTTATTGAGCTTAAGGTCAGATCCACCTCCCCCTAGCTTCCTTCTGTCCTGCCCCAGCCATCTGCCTACTTCCCTGAGAATGTCCTCCCTTTGGCCCCCCTCTGTGAGGCTCCCTAGATACCTGCCTGCTTCCTTGGTAGTGTCCTCCTTTTGGGCCCCCACTGTCAGGGTCCCTATGTGACCCCAGAGTACTCTCCTGCACTCCTTTCCCTATGCCCCCACCCCTAGTGCTTGGTGCAACCCCGTGGAAGAGTCCCTGCCCTATTCCCCAATCATACCTCCCCCTCCCTCCAGCTGTCTCCTAATCCCCTCAACCTCCTCCCTAAGCTGTGCCAGCTGGTGGCACACTGGGCAACCACTGAACTTCCAAGCCTAGTCCAGTATCATGGCCGCCCCACACCCTGTGCACCCCACCACCCTCCCAAAGATGCCGGCCCTAATGATGTGTGGTCCCATCCCCTCAAGTAGGTTTCCTTGGGTGAACTACCAGGTTCCCCACTAGTCCAAGATACACCCCTACCCACTAATCAGGTCACCCACTAATCCTAGATACAGTCCCACAGTAAACAGGTACCCCTGTTACTAGGTGCAGTACTACACAGTAAACTTATAGGGGAAGTGTACAACTCCCTAAGTTCCTCTCTTTCAGCCCTTAAACCCAGCCCCCAGTGGCTAGAACTACATGAGCTGTACCTGAAGCCGTTTCCTCCAATTGCAGGGCAGGTGTTCCCCTATAAATCAGCCTAGCTCTGGGGAGGGAGGGTGGGGGAGGCTGGGAATAGGGCCCACACCCGACTCTCATGAGAGTGTATCAGCCCTGTGACTGCCCCTCACAGCACCTCCAAGCACTATCAGCTAAGAAAATCTTTCAAGTCTACTTCCTCACAGCATCCAGCTAGAAGCTTCTTTCTCCATTCACCTCTAACTGAAGACTGACTGAGTTGAGAGTCCCACCTTACTTTCAACCAGTACTAATCCCCTGTAATATGATGACTGCACTTAGAGGCCAGATAGCTGCTTTTAAACACACACACACACACACACACACACACCAAATAGTCTGCTAGAAACAAACAGAAAATCAGCTAAGAAAATCTTTGAAGTCCACTTACTCTCACAGCCTCCTGCTTTTAAACACCCACAAACACCAAATTGTGTGCTGGAAACACACAGAAAAACAGCTAAGACAAATCTTTCAAGCCTACTTCCTTACAGCATCCAGCTAGAAGCTTCTTTCCCCATTCACCTCTAACTGAAGACTCTACTGTGTACACTTTTGAAACCTTTACCCGAGGAATGTCATTAGGAGCAGAGGCACACTGGGTGGATGAAACAGCATCGTTTGAATGCTCTCCTCCAGAGGGAGAGAGTTGCAGTGCCACTTTCTAATGGCTCCTGGTGGGGGCTAGTGGAGGTACCAATGACAGCGTGGGTGACCACACACCGCCAGGCACCCCCCAGGCCCAGTCATGTGTGTCAGTGAGTGACTGGGGTGAGGGGTAAGCGGGATATGAAAATGAGAAAATGCCATGCCAGCACATTGGATGACAGTCTCTCTGCCCCTCCTCATGGCTGAACCCTCCTTGATGACACACCCGACAGACATGGCCCTTCTGTATGCCACACACACTTCTCCACTAGGCCATGGTGTGATCCCCAGCAGTGACAAGCTAGCAAACAGAGAGGGAAGTAAGGAGCTCTCAGGTGCATTCTCCATAACATCGGCCAGGAGAGCCCCTGGCAGGAGCAAGCCAGCCCTAGAAAGGTATCCGGAGGTCTGGACTGGAGCATAACCCAGTGGGGTGCAAGACGAGGGTGGTGAGTCTGGTAGTAAAAAGAGGTGGTGATGTGTGAGGGCTTAAAGGAGAGGGATGCCAGAAGGCACGGTGGGAACAACAACAAAACTAAGCTGAAAGTAGTACAGAGAAGAGCACCCAGGACAGTACTGGGGCAACAGGAGAACATCTACGAGAAGCGATTAGAGAGACTAAACACATACTCGCTAAATACCAGACCAGAAGTGACAAGGTGGACTTGATAGGTACATTCCGGTACATGAGGGGCATAGACACGGTGGACTCTAGTGAATTGTTCAAGACCAGTGAGAATATGAATGCAAGGGGAACTGGCAGCAAATGAGCGGGAGTTAGGGGGTGGAATTCAGGAGGGATACCAGGAAGTACTGTTTTACAGAAAGGGTGGTAAAAGGGTGGATAAGTCTCAGTAGCACTTGTAAATACCAAAAAAATGTTCAAAGCTTCAAGAGGGGGTGGGATAGGCATACTGGATTGGCAAAGGGGGGGTGGATGGACATGAACCCCTAAGTGCATATACTGCCACATTGGCCAGATGTGATAGATTACAAGGCCTTCTTCTCCTGTCGCATGTGTATGTTCCTATCTGAATTTCAGACATTTTTGTCCTTTATTATAAAGAACATCTGCAGGAGAACTGAACCTTACAATTCACTTACAGCCGAGGCTGGGTCTGGAGCTGAAGCCAATATGCTCTGCTTGTCTGGGGCTGTGGAAGCGGTTATGATGTCATAGGCAGGGCACTATGACCTCAAGTTTGGGCGAACTGTAAGGGCAAGCCAGCTGTTCCCATGTAACTACCCACAGCGATGGAGAACAGGAGCGACGAAGAACAGAAGGGCTACAAAGTCCAGATGTGTTGGGAATGCTGTGCAGCTTCAATGTTCCTGATGTCAGGGGTGATTTTTGTTCTGGCGGCTGACCCCCTCCTCCCTTTTTAAATTAATACTTTGTTTCTAGCAGAACAGCAGTCATGCAGTGTCATTTAAATACTACTTATTGATTCATCCCAAGGCCGGCCAGTAATGAGCCGTATTCCAAGGTTTCTCCTGAACAGAACTTCAGCCTAAATGGCAGTGTGGCTTTTTTATTTTGATTTGTAGTCTCAAAAGCCCATCAGGCATTGTGGCAACCCATTTTGCTTTGTGGGCAGCATCCAGCACTGATGATTCTGTGGGTTTGGTTTTCCAGTCTAAAGTGTTATAAAAACAATTCTATTTTTTTAAATGATTGTATCAAGGAAGACACATAAATACATGAAGACAATGCCATAACAATATGGTCAATACCCACTTGTAAAGGAATTGCTAGAGGTGCCATCAAGTTGGTGCTGTGGCAGGGCTGCCCCTCATGATCCAAGTGACCCAGGTTTGGGGGCGAGCCTGGGACATCAAGGGCTTCCCACGGTGGAGCAGGATAGAGTATTTTAGAGACCACTCCCCTCTCCACCAGGGCTGGGGGGGCAGAGTCCACTTTTCTACCACCACCTGAGTTGGCACAGGTGGCAGTGAAGCTGGAGCCATGGGGGTGGTCGGCAGGCCTCGGCACACAAGGCGTGCTTTGCATGCGTACCATCACATCAGCACCCCAAGTGTGGACTAGAAAATGGAAAGCCCCGAAGAGCGCAGTAGTATGATGCTGGCGCTCCAGGGCTCAGCAAGCCGCTGCCCGCCCGACCACCCATAACTTGGCTGTCATGTGGAGGTAGGCCAGGCTCCCAAGGACCCCCACCACAGACTCATGTGTCTGTAATTAGAGGTGGTCAGGGGAAGCGACAGAGAAGGCAAGATGTGGCCTGGAGGTCCCTGAGTGAAAAAGGCTGCTCTGGAGAAAGAGAACAATGTAGAGCTTATAAAAAAACATTGTTGAATGAAAGGCAAGCGGATAGATGACTTGTTCCAGAAGGCATACAGTATGTTTGATAAGAACTGTGACGTTTTTGTTTTTTACAATAGTTGATATTCCAAAAAGAAAAGATGTGTAGATTAGAAGATATCTAAGAATAAAAAAGTACTGCACAGACTATCATGGAGATCAGCCTCTTAGAACTCACACTGAAACTCAGAACACGGGAGTAACATTGCAAGCTGTATAGTGTACATCTTGGATAAAAGGCGACTGGAACCCACGTTTAGAGCGTGGCCTTTCTGGGAACGTCATTAGTTACCAATTAAGCTCAATCTGTATTGATTGTTCATCTGGGTACCATGTCACATACACCATGTTGCTTTAGAGAAGGCATTTTGCTAATTCATGAGATGCTTTGCATATTTATGAGGTGCCATGTGCCGTGCCGCATGTGAAGTCGTGTGCGTTGCCATGTGAAGTCAGCCATGTGCCAGGCAGAGCAAGAGTGAGCAGTGTGACATGAGACAGCGGAGCTGTGATCAGGTCCCGATACCTTGGGGACCAGCCCTGTTGCAGAGATTTCTGTTTTTTAGCGGGTTCAAACAAAATCAGTTTTTCGTGGGTGCAACACAGTCAAATAGAAGATGGCAGTACAACTGAATACCTTTGGGGGTTATGTAATATGTGCGAGGCCTAGATTTGTGTAAAAGTCAGAAATACAATATTCTTATTGGGCTTGGTATATTATATAACTTCAGGACGGCAAAATACCTTTTTATTTTCATATGGCATGCTGTTGGATGTTGTGTTCCCCTCTGAGACTGCACTTGCTAATTGACTTTTAATTAAGTCGTTGTAACGTAACGCAGCAAGTAATGATGGCGCTGCCAACAAAGCGTGACTTGTCTGTAGCAAAGCAGCGTAAGGTACCAAATGAAATATGCATGTAGACTTACAGCATGGACAGATTTAGAGCCCCACCCCTTCTACAGTTCACAGTTCACCGCTCCTGAAATTTACACCCACGCCAGTCCTAAGCACAAGGGAAACACCAGCTGTGATTGGTTGATTCAATCCTGGTACCTTCATGGTTTTCTCTGAACATTGTTGTGTAGTAACTATTTTGTTATGCTGGAAGGATTTTAAGAGAAAATCAGTAAAACATCAAAACAGCGACTGATTTCCGTGACTTGTACTGCCTGATCGTCCCTTCTACCGGACATCAGCCTGGTGCACTAGCAGTCATTAGGCTTTTAGATGAGCTGCTGGATTAATTAATTCCCAGTCAGCATCGGCAAACCGCAGTTGCACCAACTTCCCAACAAATTCGAATTTCCGAACCTGCCTTTCTGTATAACTGCAGCCATTTTCATGAAAACAGGATCTTTTTCTGTTGTACTTCCTCTTCCTGGTGGAGACACCTGCAGTGAAGTTGTACTCCTCTGCTTGTGATGTCACAACCTGTTGCCATGCCCATAACGCTGATGTCACAACTTGTTGATGCACCCATTATGCTAATGTCACAACCAGTTGCTATGCCAATGGCGCTGATGTCACAACCTGTTACCACACCCATGATGCTGATTCACAACCTGTTGCCATGCTCATAACTCTTATGTCACAACCTGTTGCCATGTGCATGACACTGATGTCACAACCAGTTGCCATGCCCATGACGCTGATGTCACAACCTGTTGCCACACCCATATTGCTAATGTCACAACCTGTTGCCACACCCATGATGCTAATGTCACAACCTGTTTCCACACCCATGATGCTGATGTCACAACCTGTTGCCACACCCATAACTCTTACATCACAAGCAGAGGATTATGACTTCAGTGTAGGTGAAGTAAACTGCCACAGTGGTATGACAGGCGGAGGCATTGACAGTCTCACTGCCTACCACACCGGTGCTCCGGGTTCGCAAACGGACCTGGGTCGCTCAGGAGCTGGCCGGGGGAGGGAGGACTGAGCATCTGTAAGACCGCTCTCCTCCCTCAGGGAAGGGGGACAGCATGTCCCATGGCTTGACTGCTTCCTAGATGAATCTGAGTGACAGCACCATGGGACATCAAGGGAGGGAACCCTATGCCAGGGGCATCTCCATGGAGGCAGAGCATGCATGGTGCATCACTGCACATGCATGGACCCTAAGGGAGAAATTGGAGGAAAACCCCTCTGACCGCACTGCCGTGATGGGTCCGTCCCTCGCAGCCTTCACACTGACGACTGGCCACCTCCTAACAGGTCCTGTAGCAGGATGCCAGCAGAGAAGATAAGCCCAGGAAGTTGGGGGTCAGGTCAGAGGGACCAGTCCAGACGGGGGCTGATCAGAGCAGCCAAGGTGACAAATGCAAGGTGGGAAAAAGGCGGAAAAAGTAGCAAAACAGATGGAGTCTAAGGGGCAAACAGTTTGTTTTCATGCAGACAGTGTCAGTGACAAAAAATGGAATGACCAAACTACAGTTTGAGGGGAATTGTATGACATTTGATGCCAGCAGGAACTATTTTGCAGCAACCTGGAAAATCCCTTTGAGTCCTTTATGGATTTGTGTAATCAGTATTCATGCCCCAAACACCATTTCTGGTGTTTTCTCCAGATCAGATACTGCACCGCTTGAAGGTTGAGGTGGAAGACATGACAGCATTTACATAGATACATACATAGACAGTGTCGGCAGATAAGGGCCTATGGCCCACCTAGTCTGCCCATTTGAGCTTGTAAGTTCAGTTTGTTTTCCTAGAAGTCTATTTCCCCTTACCCCTGACCTCTAGAATTCCTTTATGTCTATCCCATGCATTCTTAAATCCCGTGATTGTTTCAGCCCCCACCACTTCCTCTGGCAGGGTGTTCCATTTCTGCTCTCATTTTTTCGTGGGCTGAAATCCAAATTCTGATGGGCTTAAATGATCGATCACAGCCTATTTCTCGTATATACCATTTCCTTAGAAAGGACTAGCTGGGCACCCCTCCAGGGTTGAGGGAGATTTGGCTGGGACTGGAGCTCTCAGATGAGGAGTGGCAGCCAAATTCCAACAACTTGGCCAAGTCCTCAACAGTGATTTACTCTAGATTCACCCAGCTCAAGATCGATAGATTCTGTTAGAAGCCTGTGAGCCAGGGATAGACTAATTAAGACATATAGCACTTGTCCAAGACTCATGGCTGAAGAAAATCTCATTCTTCCACCACGCAGTGTGGCAGTCTGCCACTGTACAGCACAGCCGGTAAGTATTCCGTAGCAGACATAGAACTAAATACCACTCCCAGACAGCTCGTTGGGCTTACTGAAAAGGTAGAAATATTAGAGTGATTCATAAAAATGGTTGCCCCAGGGCCCGTCCTGATGGTCCTGCTACACTTCCAAAAGCCTTGCACTCTGTTCTGGTGGCATAAGAATAAATGTGAGCAAATAAAATTCTGATATCCTTGCATTGAACAGTCCCCTGGTCACTGGACGTTTTTAAAATATGAACTCTCATTCCCGGGGATGCTGCCTCCATCAGAAGCGTAAAAGGGCCATCAGCGGGAGAGCAGGTCTGGCGGGGGCTGATGCTGTACACTTTAACCAATGAAATCACATACCCCAAACCCAATGTTCCAGGGAGCTAAGATTCCAGGAACGTCACTGGATCATCACCCCCGGTACCTCCAACACGCAAACATTTGTGGCCCGGAGTGCGTTTTCCAGCTGCTGGACCTGGGTTTGAAGTAACCCCTGCTCCTTAACTGTGGAGGAACCTGCCACCATCATCCTCCTCCTCACAGTCATCACCATAGCACCTCCTAAGCTCTCCATCCTTCATTTTCCCTGCACCAGCCAGTTATTGTCTGTATTGATCCTCTTACCGATCCTCACAACTAACTGGGTCACTACTGTCTCGGCTCGCAGAAGCAAGTCAGACATTACTGGTGTATCTCCCACGTGACTGGGAAGTGGCAAAGAGCTCAAGGTCCCAGTAGGCACTGTCCCCAGCTGTGATATATCCTATTTTTCAGCTGCACCCTCATATCCCATTCTTCCCAAACTGCTGCAGTATATGCAAGCCTAACTGAATGACTCCCTACAGGCATCAAATTTGCATTAAGATCAATATAAAAATACTGACCTTGTTATTGTTTTACCTTGTTGTTTAGGTGTCTATTAGTGTGTACTTGTCTGTACATATTAATTCAGACATGTGACTGCTGTAAATCAGTGCCCTGCCACTGGAACGTCCCCCCGGACCCTCCTGGAAACTTGTCGTGTAACCTGAAGGAAGCGATCCTGCGGTGCAAACTACTAATAAATAACTAGATTATTAAATAATAAAACAAAATGTTTAAAAAATTGAAAGTTAAGTCATACAGGAGCACTGAGAAAAAGCGTGCTCCCTTCTAGGTTACAAGTTCAGCCCCCCAGTTCTATTTTTTAAAACTCTGAAAAGCATTCAGCACATTTATAATAACAAGTTTTACCATTGGTCATTTACAGGACTATGATATATATATAAAATTATTATTGGTTTTTTTTTCGCTGTACAAATTCCATTTCAGCTGGTCTGTTATTGCAGTGGGAGGGCTGCCGCTCACAATGCCGATGGCTCAGGTTCGGAAAAGAGCCTGGAATGTTGTGCGCCAGCCAGGGGAAGGAGGATTAAGAATCCCAGGGGATGCTCTTCTCTGGGCAGCAGTCTCTGCTGTATTAGTTTCAGCTGGTTGACCACAGGTTTGCAGTGCAGTTGGATAGCGCTTCGGATGGAATACACTGGCTAGCGCTGTGCGTGGCCACGCAAGTGCCTGTGTGCTTGCGCAGTTGATGCCCTTGTAGCCAGCATCCTAGGAAAGATGCTAAGCTGGGAAACTCCAACGCGTGCAGGATGAGGCTGATGCACCAGCATGGGGTGATAATGTCTCACTCTGTGGTCGTGGGACAGAAAAGCTAGTGATTTCCCATTCACGTAAAGAAAGGATGCAGTTCATTGATCCACATTAATTATAATGAATCGTTTTTGTTGGCAAGAGCAGCATCCTCTAAATGTGGGACAAAGGGGTTCTGAGGGATAACATAAGGAACTGTCCATCCAAATTTTATGTGGGGCAATTATGCAGCATGACTATTGGATAAAAGGGTGCAAGTGGCTTGACTTTTCCCCCTCACGGTACCTGACCAAGAATGTTACTGGTGTTGGCCGTTAAGGGCAGTCATTTGCACTTCCTCCAGGGTGGATAACACATTGCTGAAGTGACTCTAGTGACAGGTGATGCAGAAAATGCTTTTTTTTTTCATTCTTTGTTTACGCTTCCTTCACGTCTCTGGCCCCCCGACTCAATCCAAATCCCCATGGTGCTTGCCTGGGGCGCTCCTACCTTGCTGATGTAGCACCTCCTCCATGCTGCCTTCAGATGAGGTGGGAGATTTACCCCCCAAGCATACGTATTCCTGTCAGGGGGCACTGGGGTCTTTCACCTAGGTGGACTAGGGTAGTTTTCACTTTTTGGGTCCTCTTCAGGGACTCTGTTGTGCAGTGATGTCAAGGGATGTTCATGCACACTGAGCACAGTGACCTCTGAAGTCCACGGAGTCCAACCTCCCCTCAGCCATCCGACCATACTGCCACCTGTGGTCACCCAGGTGTCAGTACTGCGGCGGAGGACAAGAACCCACCCTCCCCAGAAAGGGAGCGCGTCTTGCAGAATACCCTGTCCGTCTACCCGCACCAGCCCCTGATGATCCAGGTTTGTTCCCCAACACAGGTCGCCGGCGTTGCTAGTGGTAGCAATGGAAAATGTTTTTCCATGTTCTGTTTATTGCCTTCTGCCTGCCTACTCCTTCGACCACATCCCCGCCCATAGAAACATAGAAACATAGACTTTGATGGCAGATAAGGACCGCTTGGCCCATCTAGTCTGCCCATTTCCCTACCTTACAGGATAGGCCCTAGATTCTAGTGTAACCAACGGCCTATTTCTTCCTACCCCCCACAAGAATTGCCTTATGTCTGTCCCATGCATTCTTGAATTCTCCCACAGTTTTAGACCCCACAACCTCCTCAGGAAGGCTGTTCCATGCATCCACTACCCTCTCTGTGAAATACCTTCCTCACATTGCCCCTGAACCGCCTCTATCTTTAAATTGTGTCCCTTGTTCTTGCACGTCTCTTTCTGAAAGATGCTACCCTCTTGGACTTTGTTGATTCCACTGAGGTACTTAAAAGTTTCTATCATGTCCCCCTCTCCTTCTTTCCTCAGGGTATACATATTAAGCTCCTTTAGTCTCTCCTCATAGGCTTCTCTTGCAGACCCTGCACCATTTTAGTTGCCCTCCTCTGGACTACCTCTATCCTGTCTATGTCCTTGCGGAGATGGGGTCTCCAGAACTGGATGCAGTACTCCAGATGGGGTCTCACCAACTGTCTGTACAGAGGGATAACAACTTCCTGTTTTCTGCTGCTGATGCCTCTCCCTATGCATCCCAGTATACCCCAGACCTCCCTACTGCCTTCTCACATTGCTTGCTAACCTTAAGGTCATCTGATATGATTACCCCCAGGTCCTTTTCCTTTTGTTGTTGTTACTACCTCCCCCATTGTGTATTCTTCCTCTGGTTCTTGTTTCACAGGTGCATTATTTTGCACTTCTTGCATTGAATCCTAGCTGCCATACTTCTGACCATTCCTCCAACCTTGCTAAGTCCCTTCTCATCCTTTCCACACCTCCTTGTGTATGAACCCTGTTGCAGATCTTTGTGTCATCTGCAAGAGGCATCTTTTTCCTTCCAGTCCTCTGCAATGTCACTTGTAGAAGACATTAAAAGGACTGGACCCAATACTGAACCTCATGGTACCTACTAGTAACCCCTCTTTCTTCAGAGTGGACTCTATTTACAATTACCTTCTGTGTCCTGTTGTCCAGCCAAAGTTTTACCAGGCTACCACCCTAGGACCCACTCCCAGGCTGGTTAATTTGACTATTAATCTTTTGTGTGGGACTGTGTCAAATGCCTTGCTAAAGTCTAGGTAGGCCATGTCCACAGCCCCTCCCTGGTCTACTACTTTGGTCACCCAGTCAAAGAAATCTATTAGATTCGTCTGACATGACCTTCCCGCTGTGAACCCATGCTGCCTTGGGTCCTGTGCCCCACTGGCCTCTAGGTACTCAACTAGTCTTTCCTTCAGAAGTGACTCCATCACTTTCCCTACCACAGAGGTCAGACTGACAGGTCTGTAGTTTCCTGCCTCTGTCTTGGTCCCACTTTTGTGAAGGGGAATCACATCCGCCTTCCTCCAGTCCTCGGGTACTACAGCATCCTCCCATGGTTTATTAAAAAGAGTAGCCAGTGGTTTCACTAGTTCCCCCCTTAATTCTTTTAGAATTCTGTGGTGAATTCCATCAGGCCCCATTGCTTTGTACACCTTCAGTTTTAGGAGTTCTTGCAGAACCCTTTCTTCTGTGAAAGGACTGGGATCGACCCCCCTATCAAGAGTGCTTCTGTTAATTGGATTAGGCACTCCCCTCCTCTTTTGTGAATACTGAGCAGAAATATTCGTTCAGTATCCCTGCTTTTTCACTGTCCCTCTCTGCCCACCATTCATTCTATTCAGCTTCACTATCCCTCCCTTTGTCTTTCTACGCTTGCTGATGTACCTATAAAAGGTTTTATCCCCTCCTTAACCGAGTTGCTCTCTTTTCCTCAGTTTGGACCTTTGCTATTCTGACTTCCCTCCCCCGCTTCCTTCTGCCATAACTGGTACAGCTCTCTGTCCTGCTCCTTCTGTGTTTCCTTATACTTGAATGCTATCTTTTTTTCCTGACTTTCACAGCCACCTCTTTTGAGAACCATGGTGGCTTTTTCTTTCGTTTTGATTTGTTTATTTGCTTCACACAAAGGCTTATTGCCTCTGTGATGGCAGTTTTGATGATTCCCCATTGTTGCTCCACACCTCCTTCTAGCCTGTTTGCTAGTGCTTTTCTGAGGCACTCTCCCATCTTGCCAAAGTCAGCCCTCCTAAAGACCAGTACCCTCATTTTTGTATGGCTTGACTCTGTAGCTGAGTTTAACGTAAACCACACTGTTGGATGGTCACTTGTTCCCAGATGGCAACCCACTACATCTGAGATCCCCCGCCTTGAGAGTATGAGGTCTAAGATTGCTCCTCACAGTGGGTTCAAACTAGCTGTCTGAGGCCTGCCACCTGTAGGGCATCAAGAATGGCCCTGCTCTTGGATGTGGCTGCAGCAAATGTGCTCCAGTTAACATCTGGCATATTCAGGTCTCCCATCAACAGTATCTCCCCTTTCTCTGCCATTCTAAGAATGCCTTCTATCATATCCTTGTCCATTCCCTCCCCCTGACATGGGGGTCTGTACATAACCCCTGTGCGGATTGTGGTGCCCTTTCCAGTCTCCAAGGTGACCCACAGTGCGTCCTCTCCTCCCTGTTTACTCTTTTGTTCAGTTGCTTTTATCCCTTCCTTTACATAGAGAGCTACTCCTCCCCCTCTTCTCCCCTGCCTGTCTCTTCTGTAGGTTATGTACCCTGGTATGTTAACATCCCAGTCATGGTTCTCTGTGTACCATGTTTCTGTGACTGCTACAATATCCAGGCATCCCTCTTCCATCAAGGCCACCAGCTCAGGGAGCTTGTTGCCCAGACTACGGGCATTGGTACTCATTACCCTCCATTTCCTGATGGCCTTATTCCTTTTCGCGCCATCCCTGTCCTTCTTGCCTTTGTCACTTTCTCCATTTACCCCTGCCCTTCTCCCTATCAACACCTCTATGTTGGTGTTTACCGCACTTACTACCGTGATTTTTGGGGGCTAGGATTTCCCTGCTCCTTTCCAGTGCCTCCCCCCTTGGCTAGTTTAAATGCTTGCCAATGAAGCATTTAAACCTATCACCTAGGATCCTGGTTCCCCTCCTGGACAGATGCAGCCCATCATGCCAGTATAGGCTTGCATCACTCCAGGTGGACCCCCAGTCCCCAATGAAGCCAAATCCCTGAGCTTCACACCAGTTTTTCAACCACTGATTGAATCCCATGGTGTGGGACACCCTAGCCTCTCCTACTCCATAGATGGGCAGCACCTCCGAGAAGGTTACCGTGCGTGCCACTTGTCTAAGGCCCCTCCCCAATTCCACAAACTCTTCCTGCACTTCTCTAATCCCTTTCTTAGCCAGGTCATTTGTCCCTAGGTGGACAATGACATCCAGTTCCCTCCCCTGTGCAGCTGCTCTGGCTATCCTGAGGATTCGCTCCCTGTCCCTCCAAGCCATGGCGCTTCTACCTTCCTAACAATGGAGTCCCCCACCAGGAGTTGTTTCCTTCCCCTGCGGGGTCCCCTGCCACCCTCCTGTGGGTCTCCTTTGTGGAGGTTCCCAGCATCCTCCTTGGTCTCCACTGTGGGTGCCTCCATAGAGGAACCACACTTTGCCAGAATGGAATAGGAATTGTGGAGAGGTACAACTGGAGGGATGTGCCTCTGTTCCACCACCCTCACCATCTCTGAGCCCACTGTGGTCCAACCACTCCTCTTTCTTGGCAACCTCTGAGGCAACGGCAGTGGCACTGGTAATCCCTGGATGGAAGAGGAGGTCCCACAAATCCTGGCCAACTCAGCCTGGAGATGAGCAACCTCCTCCCTCAGCCCAGAGAGGTGCCTGCAGATGGGACAACACCGCATCCTCCAGAACGTCTCCCGGAAGACTGCTGCTCCACAGCCACTGCACTGCACCACTCCCATCATGTCTTATTTCTGGCCCTTAACTGTTTTCAATCCTTACTCTTTCCTCTGTTTTTTTTCTCTCTCCTTACTTTCTGCCTGTGTGCCCTTTAAGCTCCTGATTGTCCTGTTCTGAGACAAGAATATCCTATATTTCTCAGTAGACCCCTTACTTGCTCAGAGGCAGACCTCCAGCAGTTAGAGGGGGCGGGAGAGCTACTCTTGCCCTTCTAGGATGGTGGGTCTTTGGTGGCTCTGTAATCACTCACTTCCTGCTCCCAAACAGGAAGTTCCTGTTGTCAGTCAAATCCTGTGCCTATAAAAGTAGAACTAGCTTTGCGGGGGGGAGGAGGGAAAGAGGACAATATAGTCCCAGTAGAAAAGTCCAGTCATACAGCAGTCCTTTCTCCTGGTGTCTTCTGCCAAGCTACTAGCAGAATCTTTCTAAGGCACTCTTTAAATGTAGCTTCCTTCTAGCTAAGCCACTCCCCCTACTTACTAGATCTTTCTACAGGTAATTTAAACCTCACAGCTATCAAGTCCTTTCAATCACCTGAGATTTACACCTAGATAACTGTTCAGATAACCATTCAGTTCAGTTAACTCAGACAAACACACACACTTTTTTTTTTGTTTGTTAGTTGTTGTTTTTTTACACTAAATTAAAGGTCCAAGTACAAGAGTTCTACTTCTTTAGTCCCAGTAGAGAAGTCCAGTCACACAGCTGTCCTTTCTCCTGGTGTCTTCTGCCAAGCTACTACCCAGCTTCCCTGGGACTTGCCTTCCTGTCATCACCCTCTACCACAGGACTGTGGGGGGGGGGGTCAAGTCGCTAGTGTGGGGCCTGTGAGCAGTTGGTCATTATCCAGCAGACGGGGGGATTTGGTTTCCACTGATTTTCACCCTGGGCCCACATACTTGCAGTGGGCATGATGTGGAAGCTCCGCCTCTGCGGACACACACACCCCCGGCGTCCTGTGCATGGGTTCCCGTCTCACTCCTGTGGCATCGCATGCAGCTATCCAGCCGCAGCTGGGTGCAGTGCAACAGCGAGCCATGCAAACCTCCCTCCCCAAGTGAGGAGAGTGGTCCTACAGACACTCACTCACTCCTCCCTCTCCCGGCCAACCCCCAAGTGACCCAAGTCTGTTCCTGAACTCAGGTCATCAGTATGGCAGGAGGTAAGATGCAGCACCTTAGCCCGCCACACCACTGGGTAGGCATTGATGGAAAATGCTTTTGACCCACAACAAATGTAGATGTGCCTCTCTTTCTGGGTAGGGGGCACTGAAAGGGGGGGGGGTTGAATTCTCCTTCGAAACACAAAACATACATATATGTGTTTTTCTGTAATGATTTGCTAAATTCTGAAGCCCAAAAAATCTGGCATGCCACAGTTCCCCAGTGCACTGAGTTTCTGTCTCTAAGATTTCCACAGGTGTCCTGCAATTTGCCTCTTTTAATCTTGTATTTTCAGTGATAGCATCCCACATTTTAGTGATGACTGGTTGGGATGTGTGTAGCTGTGTGTCTCACCTTGCGACCTGCCTCATCCCCTGCGCATCCCAGCGCAGGACCTCCCTTCCCCCGGAGTACTGTTACCGCACAATGGACTCCCATGTAGAATTAATTTAATAGTTAACTAAAAACCAAGGTCTTGGCAGTGTCTCGGCTGTATTGAGTAGGCCATAAAGAAGCAAGAGAGTAATATTGACAGATGAAATTTACTAGTGGACACTTGATCAGCCTAATGGGCCCGAGCCGCAGCCTGCACTGTGCCTTTGTAAGCACTTTACGTTGTGTCTGAGAGATTCAGCTCACTTTGGATTAATTCTAATTTAAACCAAGGTGGCCTGAGTCAACAGAATTCAAAGATGCTGGAGCCTTCGGGATTCTGGAACACCTCTCTGCATGCGGGATCGGCCTGAAAACAAAATGGAATCTGCATGAGAAATTAACCTTTCCCCATGTGGAGAGCGAACATCAGAAGGAGAAATCCCTTAGCAAATCATTGAAATTCCTGAAGTGAAACGGGGCTACATTTTAAGATGAATTATTTATTAACATTGCATAAGTACCAAATGATATGCATGGTGGGTGTGTGTGTGTCTCTCTCAGAATGTGTACGTGTGTGTGCGCGTGCTTTGATAGCATGGAACTGATTTGTGTTAAGAATCAGGTAGGGGTGTGTGTGCATTTTGGAGTTTGGGGGGGTTGGATTTGGAGGGCAGGGATATATAAGCATTGACATGACTCTGTGACACCAGTGGGCATGCAGCAGTGCACAAACGTGGACCGTACACACTTAATTGCACCTAAGTGAACTATTTATGGTTCCCCAAAATGCCGCTTGCCTCTTGGATCAGGTGTTTGGGGGATAATCCAAGTTTGGGTCAGCCAGAGGCACGTAGTAAAGACCACCTGAGAGGGTTATTATGGGGAGCCAGTCTGAACTTTATGCCCCAAATGTTTTATGATAAGCCATCCTGCTTCCCCTCCTCCAATTGCATAGTCAAGCTTAGTGTTCAGGAAGCCGACGTCCCTATCATTAATGTGATGGCATTTGAGATTCAGTGAGGAAGGGGTTTTCGTGCAGTGCTTGAATCCAGCCATGGGCCTCCTGTGAAAGTGATGCTGCACATCTCATCATGAGGTTATCCAAGCGAGCAGAAATATCTATAAATAAACAAACATCCACCCCGGGGGGTGGGGTTGGGGGGAACCATCTCTCTTTTGAGTGCAAGGTCAATTCTGGTTCCATTCTGGATATTAAAGGCATGCGATCTAGTGCAGCTAATGTGATTGCAGTTTTTAATTTTTTAGTTTGCCTTACCATCTGACAGGTTAACACACACTCGCACTGTAATGTTTTTTTACTTGGTCAAGACAGACTCTGCAGTAGTGCACTGGATATCTTACGTGGTGACAGACAGGGTTAGCTCCTTTTATTTGATGCTATACGTCAAGCCATGGATGCGGATGATTGGATTTCCATCCGTGGAACTCAGCCTTCATTTTAGTTTATCAGTGCAGCTCAGTGGGTTACAGTCTTGTCTTCTGGCCAGATGGTTGTGGGTTCAAGTTCTACGTGGGGGGGTCATAATATGCACAATGGTGACACTGCAGTATAAGTAGTATGGTGTGTGTGTGTGTGTGTGTGTGTGTAGGCTTGGGAAAAGGGACATGTACCTCCCATGTGTGTGTCAATGTGTGCATGCGTGTGTATGGTGTGTATGTATATGTGTGTGTGTGTGTGTAGGTTGGGGAGGGACGTGCACCTCCCTGTTGTGTGTGCATATGTGCATGCACGTGTGTGGTATGTGTGTGTGTGTGTGTGTGTCTGTAGGCTGGAGAAGGGACATGTACCTCCCATGTGTGTGTGTGCGTGTGTGTGTGCATGTGTGTGTGGTGTGTGTGTGTGTGTGTGTGTGTAGGCTGGGGAAGGGACATGTACCTCCCATGTGTGTGTGCGTGTGTGCATGTGTGTGTGGTGTGTAAGTTGGGGAAGGGACGTGTACCTCCCTGTTGTGTGTGCATATGTGCATGCGTGTGTGTGGTGTGTGTGTGTGTAGGTTGGGGAAGGGACATGTACCTCCCTGTTGTGTGTGCATATGTGCATGCGTGTGTGTGGTGTGTGTGTGTGTCTGTGTCTGTGTGCTTCTACATGTGTATGTGTTGGTCGGAGGCACAGCCATCTGCCATCTCGTTGGAAATGCTTCCTTCTGCAGTCCTCTCACCCAAACTGCCTAAGATGATACTCTTATACTATAAAACATCTCTCGAGCCGACCAGGTAGCACAGCGGTAACACTATGGCTTGCCACCATCTGACCTGGGTTCATGCCCTGAGCCTGGAATATCTGGTGTTGACCAGCGAGGCAGGGTTTCCATGTTTGTCTTGGGACACCTCCTGGCTTGGGAGGGAAGGGCACCTCCTTCTGCCACACAACTGGACCCAGGTGGCCCAGGAGGAGGGTGTGTCATGAAAGAGGGTATACGTGATGGAGCGGCTTTACATCACCATGCAGCCGCTCGCCTGGTAAGTCCTCCACATCACAATCCAGAGTGGGGCCGGACGGATAGTTCTGAAGGTAGGGGCTCACACACACTTCCAGCAGCCCCAGTAGAGGCTAAGCCAGGTTGTTCCTCATGACCCTACCATGGGGAGGGATAAGGGGGGATGCTACTTGGAGTTAAACACCCCAGCAGCCCCTAAGCGGATGTAGCCTCCCCATGCAACAGCAAGGTCTGGATGACTCCTTCCATGCCTCGCTAGCGGCTCCTTCTCCTCCTGGATCTCGACTATTGGATGTGAATTGTCCTCCTGATTTGGAGAACCAGGATGTCCTACCCATGAGGGATAAGCTGTAGGTTACAGTCAGGAATCCAGAAGAGATGTCAAGCAGAGGCTGGCAGTGAGTTTGACCCTTGGAGGACTCCTGTAAGGGGCAGAACGTCTTTGGCAGGTAGAGGGAGGACCTGGAGGCTGGCGAGGAGAAATGGAGGTAAAAACAGCAAATAAAAAAAAAATCTCGTGGAGTTGCACTTCCACACTTATAAATTCTGTCCTATGCGATGCATTTCTGTATGATTCTGTGTGCAGGTGTTCCCTTCTGCTTTATCTTATTTTCCTAAACACTTGTATGCATACTTTGGCAGAAGTGTACCTGTTGAGTGCTGTGGACTGATTCATATCACGAGACACCAGTAGTGGCATGAATTCCACAATCCCAGTTGGGGTCAGTCAGCTTGGGTCAAAATTAAGTTTTACAGTTACCAGCCATTGCTAGAGACTGGGGAAATCCACTGTCCCTACGGACAGTCCTGTGGACCAGGTGGTGTACTTATTGAGTGGTTACCTCCTTCAACACAAGCCAGCTGGGCTAGTTAAAAGAAAATATTACTGGTCCAATACAAAAATCTACCAGCATTTGGCTGGTGGCCAGTGATAGTTTTGACCTGCATTTGCTCTCCATTTTTTGGTTTTTCTTTTGGTAAAAATAGCAGCTGCTTAATTTATTTACTATTTATGCCAAGAAAACAAAAACATAACAAGCTGTGAAATGTCACTGGAATACATTAGCATTCCTAAAATACTCCAAGAAGGGATTTAACCACATTATCACATGGAGAATTAAACCCAGACCTTGTGCAAAGCTCGTTCCTACAGTCTCAAATCAAAATAAATGGTGACGAGGCTGACAGATAAAACGTAGAGCCATCTTTCAGTGTCATATTATTGCCATCCATCCAAGGAAGCCCGGTCAGCTTGTGCCTCGCTGTGGACCGGTTGGCTATCAGCCAACTCGAAGTTTAATCAGCAGTAATGCAACCCAGCAGAATTTAAGCAGGAGCACGCCATGGAGAGCACAAATGATTAGGTCTTTGTGCCTCAGCCTAACAATTTAATCAGTAAACGAACCCCGTGCATCAGTGCTGGGGTGCTTGTACACAGATGGAAACGTGGGACTGACTGTCAAACGTTGATCAGCTTCTGTCCTTTGTTCAATAAACTCATGCAGGATTTTGTCAGGCAGCAGAGTGTAAAGTTGTTTTCTGTTTCAGGAGAGCCACCAGTTCTTTGTATCCCTAAGGCAAGGCAAGTTTTATTTTTTCAGGCGCCAAATCCCAGAGGCTCTGGGCACCGTACAAATCAGAAACACTAATCAAAAAACACTAAAATGACAACAGTAGTGTAAATAAATATAAAAAAGTAAATAAGACACAGATTGAAAATTATAATAAAAGAGCTGAACTAAAAAAGTAAAAAGGGCCAACCCGGGCAGGATCTAATACAGAAAGTCCGAGAAGGCCTGACTAAACAAATGGGTCTTTAGGCGTGTTTTGAATACTCGAACCGAAGGGGCCTCCCATGCAGATGATGGAAGTGAATTCCACAGGACGGGGCCGGTGACACTAAATGCTATGTCGCCGGCAGTTTTCAGCCTCATCCTGGGAATCGCAAGGAGGCCCCTCCCGGAAGAGCAGAGGGAGCGTACCGAGGCAGCTGAAGTCAGAAGGTCAGTCAAGTAGTCAGGGCCCATCATGCATAGGGCCTTAAAGGTGAGTAAACCCACCTTAAAGAGGACCCTCCACCTGACTGGCAGCCAATGCAGTTCGCGCAACACCGGGGTGACATGGCAGTATTTCGACTGACCCGTCACCAACCTTGCAGCAGCATTCTGCACCAGCTGCAGTCTGCGGAGGGTACCACCTGTGACCCTAAGGTAGAGTGCATTACGGTAGTCTAGCCTTGACGTCACAAAGGCATGTACTAGGGTGGGGAGGTCCAGGGGCAGAACTAGGGACTTGATCCTGACGATATTCCTCAGATGGTAAAAGCTGGGCCGGACAACGGATGACACCTGAGTTTCAAATGTCAATCAGCTGTCAAAGGTCACACCAAGATCACATGCCCTAGAGGAGGCCTTCAGTGGCACAGACCCCAGGAACAATCCTGTGTCTGAGCCAGGGGCCATCCTACCACACCCTCTGTTTGACTCCACAACCAGTACCTCCGTCTTATTGGGGTTCAGTCACAACCAACTGGAGGCCATCCAGACGTTGATCTCGATGAGACAATTATTTAGCGCATCCGTAGCATTGGATGTCCCTGGTGCAAAAGAAAGATACAGCTGGGTATCATCTGCATAGAAATGAAAAACCATGCTGTACTTCTTAATTAGCACTCCCAGGGGCAGCATATACACGGCAAACAACATTGGTGACAGGACCGAACCCTGAGGTACTCCACACAACAGGAGGTTAGGGGAGGAAGAGGAACTCCCCATCACTACCCGTTGCCTCCTGTTCATAAGATAGGACTCAAACCAGCAGATGACAGTGCCAGTGAGTCCACAAAATTCCCTCAGGTGGTCGAGCAACACACAATGGTCTACCATGTCAAAAGCTGAGGAGAGGTCGAGGAGTACGAGAATTGTCCTTTCCCCTCGATTTCTAGCCCTGAGGAGGTCATTGTGCACCTGAACTACTGCGGTTTCCATGCTATGTCTCGCATGAAACCCTGACTGGAAAGGTTCGTACAAATCAAAGGCTGTGTGGTGCTCCTCAAGCTGAAGCGCCACAACCTTCTCAACGACCTTTCTTAAAAATGGAAGGTTGGAGATAGGATGGTAATTTGACTTGATGTCAAGGTCTAAAGATGGTTTCTTCAGAAGGGGCATAACCAGAGCCTCCTTTAAGGCATCTGGGAAGACTCCCTCTGAGAGAGAACACCGGACAATCAATGCAAACACCAGGCCAACAGAGTCAACACATCTCATTAAGAAACACGTTGGCACCGGGTCCAGTTCACAGTATGTGTGCTTCAGTCCGTGAGCAACCCCAATGACCTCTGCTGCCTCCACTGATTTACACTCCCCCAACCAGGCGGAGTGCTCTCCGGACACCTAAGGCGACAACTGTCAGCCATACCAAGGCACACTAATGGGACACCCTGCCGGATGGTGGACACCATGTCCGAGAGAAGAACTGAGCAACCTTTTCGCATAGAACATTTGAAAAGGCTTTTTTCGGCTGTAGACAGGCTGGGCTTAGCAGCCTGTCTACAGTCCGAAAGAACACAGTTGATCGGTTCTTCTTGGCAGCAATCTCCCTGGACAGAAACTCTGCCTTCTAACGGGTGATTGCTGGGTTCACCCAGAGGACTATAAACCTTCCAAAACCTCCTTGCTGGGGGTCAGTTCATTAGTGCTGTGGTGGAACTACTGCTTTGCAGTGACACAGGTATGGGAATGAGTCAGGGTTATCATGGAGCTGGCCAGGAGGAGGACAGTTGAGCATCCCAGTGGATTGCTCGCTTCCTCCAGGAGGTAGGGTGATGGATCTTTGCTGCTATACCACCCCCACAGCTGACCATGGTGGGGGAGCAGCTAGACCCACAGCAGGGAGGATGCTTGCAACATGCAGGCATGCACCATGACATCCTGGTGTGTGGTATCCTCAGGAGGTGGGATAAACACAAGAAAATTCCCCTGCCTGCACAGTATGATGGCTTCCGTTGCAACCGCTGGCTCCACACCTGCCGACCTGGGCAGCATCTCCTTGATGATGGCTGCTGAGGGATTTCTGGATGTGGGTGGCTATACCAAAGCCCCCACCATGAGGGGAAAATTATGGGGTAACATGAGCAGAGAAGGTAAATCATGGGAAAAGGTGGGGTAATGGCCCGGGTGATGGAGCTGGAGGCAGGGTGATGGAGCTGGGGGCAGGGTGATGGAGCTGGGGTGTGCTGGAAGAAGCTTAAAAGGGGCCCAAGGGTTTGGTGGAGCCAGAAGTATACAGTATATACTAAGTTACAAAAAACATAAAAGACATCCTCTTGCCAGTAACGATGCTAGATCAGTGGACTTTGAGGAAGCACAACAGCCAACAATTTAGAAAGCCAGGATCTGATCAATTTCCTCTCCTCTACACCCAGCTGTTTTGGCATTTTTTGCAAAGCCTGCAACTTTACTAAGTGAGCTATAAGCCCATTTTCTAAGTGACTAATGTGTGCAGTAGAAACCAGGAGGACTGAGTTTTTTTCAGGTCCAAACTCGATGCTGTCATCCTTCCCCAGCTTTTTCTCCCTCTTTCAGGAACCTGCTTCTCCTTTTTCCCCTCTAAGGCTGCTTTTGAGCCCCCTCCCTCTCTGGCTACCTCACACTCATGACATCAACGACACCAGTCATCACTGTGGGGACCACAAGTACTGGGGGGCTGGGGGGGGGGACTTTCATCCATGCAGCTGTCTGTTCTTTCTGCCCCTGAGTTTCTCTCACAGCTACTGGTGCTGTGCGATGCCATTACAACCACACTGTCCAAGGATTCCTTTGTGGAAGAGACAGCTTCCTTTACCCCACCATGGGGTTGCAATGGGTGCAGTAACAAGTCCTCTTTGTTCAAAGAAGCACAGCCACCTGTAACACTCTTTGACTTTGAGCACGTGTCTCTGGACTTGGTGCTGTACCCAGGTTGCACGTATTGGTAGTGCAAAGAGCTACCACTGACCCATCAGGCAACCCAGCACTGAGGCTTTTAGAACAATGCAGACAACTTATTTATTTATTTTTTTCATTCTGTTTTCTGTCCTGCTCTCCGTGGCAGCCCTTATCCACTTATATAAATACACTGTGTACATGGGGATATTATCTAGTTATTTTTATTTATATTTTATTCCTTTTTTTTTAAAGTAATATAAAATACAGACATACCATGTAAGGAACATCACTAGCTTGACATAGCAATTAGAACTAAATTCGATATAGATACAGTTTAGCAGTATCCCTTACTTATAACACAATTGGGAAGGTCACGAATAATTTCAACTTCCCATTGTAATAAAATTTAAAACAAAATATTGCTGTGGAACTGTAGCCCAAGAGTATGTGGCAAATATGCAAGCAACAGTAGTCCAATAATGTAATACTATAGTCCAGCGCCCAAACAGGCATTCGGTGCCATGTATAGAACCACATGTGGTACATATTCGTAATGTAAAACGACAGTCACAACAAAATACCTCAGCTATTTCGCAGAGAATAGCATTACTTAAATATAGACAGGCACAGTTATACCTGAATGACCCTTACATTTAAACAAAGGAAAATATGTCATTCCCTTCTATAGCTGGAAATGGAAGCATTAAATGAGAGTACTAAATATGTGATGATTTTATGGAGTACTTGCCCCTCCAGTACTTATGCTAGCAATTATTAAACTTACAAAAAAACATATAACGTCATGTTTGAGAACCAGAAATTTGAGATCAAAACACCCCTCGAGGAGGGGAACACCACATATTAGTGGGCAATCGTATCATAATAAGTGATGCAGACAGTCAGTCCTGTAATATTCTCCATTTCTTTGGCTGCACGGGAGTTTGTATCCTTGTTCGCCATAGCCGTCTTTGTGGCCCATTTACCTGCATCAACCGGATCTGTAAATATATATATTTTACTCTCATAGACAATGCTCAGCTTTGCGGGAAACTGGATGGTATGGGATATGTTACAGATCTTACTTCGAGAGGGTTCCTGCAGTAGGTCTTCACATATAGGACTGTACCCCCTGACGTCGGGTTCAAATGGCAAACTTGTAGCTAGCAATCATCAGCGGGGACTGCCCCCAGTGTCAGGTGACGTGACGTCAGGCCGACTGTAAAAGGGGGCGGTCCCGCACCCGCCTTCCAGTTCTTTCTCGCTGTTGCCTCAGTTCATTTGGCTCTCATGTAAGAACAACGACCAAATGCCCACATGTCATTTGAAGTTTTTTCTACTTCCAAAACAGTTTTTTCTTCCAAGCATCCGACCGAGTATATGTCGGCTCACCCAGAAAAGAAATGCTCTAAGTGCGGAGCTCAAATCCTGCACAGAGATGACCATTCTCGCAGCCTTCTGTGTCTAGGCCCCAAGCACAGCTTGGACGAGTGTGCCATCTGTCTGGCCTTTAATCAAGCCACCCGGACCAGACACAAGCGGACTGTCGAGGCCCACCTTCTTACCTGATGGCTGGGGTTGATGGAAAAGAAGTTTCAGGAGCTAAGGGAAAGGTCATTGTCACCAGCCCTGAGGAAAAAGAAGAAAGATAAGGAGAAGCACCGGGAGAGGAGTCCATCGCGACGTGGAAGGCCTGCATCCTCAAAAACCGTGAGTAATTCTTCAGGTACCCCGTCTGCTTCTTTGGGCCGGGCACCTTCTCCCCTTCCTGCCGATGTGAGTGGCAGCCAGTGATAGCCTCTCTCAAGGTGTCTATTGCATCTCCTCCACCCAGCACTGCCAATAAGTCGCCCTCCGACCCTGTCGACGGGTGCACGGCTGTGACCGTTAAGCCTAATGGCGGCCCCTCGGCTATTGCCAGCCCAGTCAGATCCGATAAGTCAGGCGATAGATCTTCTGTCGTCTCCCTGGACTCTCTGTCTCACCTGTTGGGCTCCCGTGAGGACCCCGACGTTGGCTCGAGCGTGCTGCTTGGAGACCCCTCATCCCTTCAGGTACTTCATCCCAGGGATTCGCCACCTGATCCTGCCTTGTCTTTGCCTTCAGGATCGTTTTTGGACCTTTCGTTGGGGTCTCTACCTGAGTTACCCCCATCATCTGGTATTTTGCTGCCCCCAGACAGGAGTCCATCGCGGCCTGGGATCCTATTATGGAGCCTCTTCCTTCGGGACCTTCAGGGGCCCTCCCTGATCCCACGCCATCTTGTGGCCCTCCAGCACCTCCCCCAGTAGGTCCAAAATCTTCAGACGGTTTTCCGGGGCCAGATTCCCATTTCCGCCACTGGGCGGGCCTGTGTCGGCACCTCATTACCCGACACCAGGCCCTGTGCTGCCGACACCGGGATACCCAACGCCAGGATACCGTGGGTGTCCTCCCTATGGTTACACCCCGGGATTGCCAGGATTCCAGTATCCTCCTTGGCAGCATCCCCAATACCCAGGCTACCAGCCTCCTCCTTCTCCACCACCGACTGATCAGGATGTGATCCCGGCATGGTGGCAGGATGCCAGGACCTAGCTTCTCATGGAACTACGGTATCCGGAGGGTGACATTTCCCTGCCTAGGGCACCTCCCTCACCGATTCCCTCCAGATGAGCTTTGGGTTCCCTGCCAGTGAGCTCTTCTGGGATGGACCCGTCCATCCCCAGCAGTTCAGAACCTTCAGACTCAGACATCGACTCTGATCCTTCGGACACTCGGTCTCCAGTTGAGGTCCCACCTAAGGAGTCTCCTAAATCACCCCCAGAAGACGCCTCCATCTGTGACCTTCTGAGGACTATTCAGGCAGCAGGAGGCTGGCCTTCAAAAGAAGTTGATCCCCAGTGCAAGAGACTGGTGGAACACTTAGATCTGGCCACTACAGACCCTCTACCCATCCCTCCCTGGATGGGTCCTCATGAGGATCTGGTCACCACCATCTGGCAACAGCCCTCCTCTATTCCAGCTATATCCAGAAAGGCCGATCACACATAACTTTCCCCCAGAAGGGATTCTACATCTAACTTCTCATCTGAAGGCTGACTCAATGGTCATTACGGCCGCTCATGACCGGTTGGTACAACCTAAGCATTTGAGCTCCTCTCCTCCCGATAAGGACTCAAGGCAATTGGACCAGTTTGGCAGGAAGATATATTCCTCTACTTCCTGTGCCATCGAGTCCATAACTATGTATGCATGTATATTTGGCCTTCCAGAAGGCTTCCCTCTCGGAGCTCGAGAGAGACCTCCAAGAGGTACAGGATGAGACGCTCAGAAACAAGCTACTGGACAAGGTCCGTATGAGCAAGTCTTCATGTCATCATGCTCTTTGAGCAACATAAGATTCGGTAGATTTAGTGGCAAGGGCTGCCACTATGGGGATCTGCATCTGACGTCTTTCCTGGCTCAGGATCGTAGGTTTGGCACAGGATGTCCAGTCTTCCCTCCTGGACGCCCCTTTTAGGGGTTCCATCCTTTTTGGCAGCGACGCAAAGGATATAATAACTGGGCTGCAGTAGAGTGGATGATCACTGCGGGACGTACGCTCTATGTATAGGACAGGGCAAAAGAAGCAGTCTTTTCACCACCAAAGTCAATGGAATAAGACCCAGGGCAAGTGTCAGGGCAAACGAAGAGCCCCTGGATACGGAGCCCAAACCCCTCAAACAGAATTTCCCAAGCCTGCCTCCGGAGCCAAAGCTCCTCTCCCCTCGGCATCCTGACTGCTTCCCCCTCCTCCCGCTACCTCCAGTCATCAAGGAGGAATGATAGGAGGGAGGTTTGGCCTCCACCTGGTGGAACGGAGGGCCATCACCGCAGATCTATGGATTCTACAACTTATTCAACGAGGTCACTCGATAGGGTTTATGGCGATCCCTGCTCCTCACCATCCGGGATGGTCTTTTTATCCAAGGGATCAGATCCCCATAGTCTTCCAGGAGATTCAGGCCCTCCTGCAAAAAGCAGCCGTAGAACCCGTCCCTTAAGACCAAACAGGAAGGGAATTTTACTCCCACTTCTTCCTAGTACCAAAGAAGACGGGAGATCTGAGGCCAATCCTGGATCTCAGCATGCTCAACCTCTTTGTCGAGTACAAGAGGTTTCGCATGCTGACCCTTCAGGGTCTTCTTCCCCTGCTCCAACCAAACTCATGGCTGTGCTCCCTGGATATGCAGGATGCTTACCTACATATTCCCATCCTCCCGGTCCTCCACCGTTTCCTTCATTTCTCCTTTCAGGAGAGTCATTTTCAATTCCGAGCACTACCCTTTGGCCTTTCCTTTGCCCCCCGGGTTTTCACCAAGTGCTTAGCGGTGGTTGCGGCATTTCTTCACCACAAAGACATTTACATGTTGCCGTATCTGGATGACTGGCTCCTCTCAGCACCCTCTCCAGACAGCCTGAAAGACTCTCTCTCTTTCACTCTGGACTTGTTTGTCCAGTTGGGTATCACAGTCAATTTACCCAAGTCCCAGCTAGTACCCTCCCAGTGCCTCCAATTCATTGGAGCAGCACTAGACACAGTCCAGAGCAAGACTTTTCTGCCATTAGATCGAGCCGAGACTTTAGTTTCTCAAGCCACCCTGGTGGCCCAGGCTCGATGGATCCCAGCACATGCTGTGCTCCGTCTCCTGAGACTTATGGCAGTGGCCATCTTAACAGTTCCCCTAGCCAGACTACATATGAGGGCCACCCAGTGGTCTCTTCGAGTCCAATGGGCCAGAGGACGAACGACATGAACCAACGGGTCATGATCTCCAACAGCCTCCAGAAAGATCTTTGCTCGTGGCAAGATCTTTCCAATCTGCTAGTGGGAGCTCCCTTTCACTGCCCAACCCCCACCCAGATCCTCACCTCGGATGCTTCGGACATGGGTTGGGGAACCCATCTGGGGGAACACAAGACACAAAGGTCTTGGTCCACTTAGGAGCTTCTGCTCCACATCAGTGTTCTGGAGACAAGAGCAGTCCTCTGTGCTCTCCAGGCATACCAGTCACTTCTCCTACTGGGATCACTTCTCATCCAGATGGACAACATGTCCGCAGTCTACTATATCAACAAACAGGGAGGAACTCGCTTGTACCCTCTCTGCAGGGAAGCAATGAGAGTTTGGTACTGGGCAATTCAGCACGGCCTTTTCCTGACAGCAGTCCATGTCCCAGGCATAAGCAACGTCCTGGCAGACAGTCTCAGTCAATCTGTGACCTGGGCTCCCGAGTGGGAGTTAAAGCAGAAGGTGGTTGAAGACCTTTTTCTTCAATGGGGTCGGCCGGAAGTAGATCTATCTGCCTCCCCATTCAATGCAAAACTACCTAGCTTTTGCTCGCTCGTCCCTGGGCGTGGTGCTTTTTGGCGAGATGCACTGTCTCTCTCTCTTGTACAGGGAGGTTTCTATACACTTTTTCTCCCTTTCCTCTCATTCAGAAGGTTCTGGTGAAACTTCAGGCGGAAGGAGCCCACTTGATTCTGATTGCCCCTCTGTGGCCCCATCAGATTTGGTTCCCACTGTTACAACAGCTGGCGCTAGAACCTCCGATACTCCTGCCATTGTCTCACAACCTTCTGACACAGGAGCAGGACACCTGGTGCATCTGAGCCTTCAATCGTTTCACCTTCATGCGTGGCATCTGTGGACCTAGAGGCTTCCCACTATGGAGTTTCCTCCCAGGTTGCTCATATCTTGGTGGAAGCCAGAAAACCATCTACCAGATCCACCTACGCCATGAAGTGGATTAGATTTTTGATCTGGGCCTTAGCCAGGAGCTTGGATCCCTTTACGTGCTCAGTCGCCCAGGTGTTAGAGTACCTCATACATTTATTGGAGATGGGCCATAGTTATTCCTCCATCAAGGTCCATCTCTCTGCGGTGTCGGCCTACCACCTCCTGGTGGAGAGCAAAATTCTGGCTCAAGTGGAGGTCGCCAAAACCTTTTTGAAAGGTATCCTCCATTTAAAACCTCCAGTCCAGAACCCGTGTCCTCCCTGGGACCTTAACTTTGTGTTAGAAAAACTTTCCTTGCCCCCCTTTGAACTTTGAACCGGCTTCAAATTGTGACATGCGTTTCCTTTCTTGGAAGACTTTAGTTCTAGTCACTGTCACTTCAGCCCAAAGGGTTTCAGAACTTTAGACGTTCGTCTGCAAGGAACCCTATTTGATTTTTCATAGGTACAAAGTTGTCCTTAGGACTAACCCATCCTTCCTTCCTTCCAAAGGTGGTTTCAGAAACCACTCTCAACCAGAGTGTGGAATTGCCGGTCTATTACCCTCAGCATTCTAACGGGGGGGAATATCTTTTGCACACCTTAGACGTGCACCGGATCTTGAGGTATTACACAAACCGGACTAAAGAGGTCCGTAAGTCAAATCAGCTCTTTGTGGCCTTTGCCCCCCAGTGCCAGGGTAAGGCCATTTCAAAACAGACCATATCTAGGTGGTTGGCTAATTGCATCCACTTCACTTATCAAAAACATGGAAAGTCCCTTCCGGGAATGTGTCCACGGCAGACATTTGTGCAGTGGCCACGTGGTCATCTGTCCACACCTTCACTAAGCACTACAGTCTGGACATTGCCTCTAGGTGCAGGACTGGTTTCAGCCTCGCGGTCCTGCAAGGTCTTTTGTCATAAGACAGTACTCAGTTTGGCAAACAATTCCTCCTCCCAGAACTTTATCTCTGAATTTTTCTTTTGGACTGCTAGGTATTCAGTCCTATATGTGAAGACCTACTGCAAGAACCCTCTCAAAGTAAGATATTACAGTTATGTAAGAACTTACCCTAACAGTAGATCTTCAAGAGAGGTTCCTGCAGTAGGTCTAGTTTCCCACTCACCTTCCCCCAGCTCCTGGAATGTTTCCTTTATTTTCATCCTGCCTAGCCCTTGGGTCTAGATAGGAAGCAGGGTCCCAGGAGTTATCACTCCTTCCTTTCTACTTACCTTTCTTTAGGTCTCCAGTGGAAAAGAACTAGAGGGTGGGGGCCCCCTTTTATAGTCGGCCTGACATCGGGGCGTTCCCCGCTGATGATTGCTAGCTACAAGTTTGCCGTTGGAACCTGATGCCAGGGGGCGCAGTCCTCTATGTGAAGACCTACTGCAGGAACCTCTCTCGAAGATCTAATGTTACGGTAAGTTCTTATGTAACTGCAATTTCCTCAGAATAGCATGGATCCCATCAAATTTCTTCCATCTCAGCCTAGTTATGTATGAAAGATCTGGAAAAATGTGCACTGTCATACCTTCCATGCTGAGCAGCCTGTATCTCCTTGCCAGATTCAGCATGGTGTCTCGAGTGCCCATACTGTTGAGAATCACCATCAGGACCCATGGGAGCCCCGCTGGTGGCTTGCCCGTGTGGGATCCAGTAAGCTTTGATCACTGAAAAATCCAGATCTGCCACATGCGATTAAAATTGCTCCTGGAGCCAGTCCTTGACAAACAACTTGGTTGGATCACCCTCCGATCCCTCCGGCAGGCCTATCAGCCTTAGATTTTAGCTCCGGACTTGATTTGCAAGGATCTCCAAACGAGTATTGGAATGTTGCTGCTCTCTAGCTCGTAGCGTCATGGCACTTTTACATGTTTCCAAGTGCCGCTTTATCTCTTCCATTTCCCCTTGCATCCGATCTACAGTGTTCTCCACTGTGGTTATGTGGCCAGTTAGTGAGGCACACCATTGGGCTTTTCACGGCTATTTGCGACCATCACTGTGCGGTGGGTTTTTATTTGATTTGCCCATTAGTTTCCTTGTAGTGTCAGCTCCATGGGTAGGTAACTTTTTCTCAAGTATACTTCCAAAAATGGATGAAATTGAAAGCTTAACAATATTTACTTGCAGAGCCAAGGTATCCTGTGACTTTCGAGCTCAGGCTCCACGACACCCCCCAATATTGTCTATTTTTGCTTTTAAATGTATTTAAATGTTTTTGTAGTCAGTATTGCATTTTGTCTTGTAACATTTATTGTTTTTCTTTTGTTGTAATCCTTATCCCCAGGCTTGGCTGGAAATGGATCATTTTGATCCAGTCCACTTCCAGGTAAAATGTAAATAAATTAATTAATTAAAAATATCAAGTGATCTCCCAGCCCCACCGGTGCCATCTCTGACACTGTGTCTTTTCCTCTAATTTTGGGCTGTTCCCCCCCACCAGACAGCACAGTTCTGGGAGTTAGAGGGCAGTCAGCACACTGGGGGCCCGAGAGTGGCAATAGCTTCATCCTGTGCACCTACGAGGATTTTCCTTGTTGTCTCAAACCCCCCGGGACCCCAAACACAAGGGCTTGGTAATGTGTGCACATGCTGACGCCAGGCTGCGCCTGTCGGAGCCAATCAGCATCATTGTTTTATTGAGAATTTTATTTTGTTTGTTGGTGCCCGTGATTGCTGTCATTTGTACTGTTGTATGTTATTTCTTCCTTCACCTTTCTGTACAGCACATAGAGGCTCTGGGATTGGGCGCTTAACAAATAAACCTTTACGTGCTTACTCCCACAGCAACAACCCCAGCTTGCACTGCCTCCGATGGTTGCCTAGCTGGCAGTATTGCAGTGGAGATGGTACCCCACCCTCACCAAGGGGGACAGTATCCTCCGGGGTGCCTACTCCTGCTCTCCCAGCTAGCCGTCCAACATCTCGGGCTCGTTCCCCTACCCGGGTCACTGACATCGTGAGTAGTAGCACTACCACCACACTGACGGGCCAACATGTAGACAGCTTCTTATTGAATAATAACGTTATGGGGTGTCAAAGCTAAAGAAAATGCCAGGATAATGGTGAAGGGGGGCATTCGGATCTCATCGGTTAAAATGATCAGTGGGCCTAGAAGGAACAGGTGGAATAACTGAACCTCAGTTTTCCAGAGGTTTTTCCTCAGCTCAGAGCCAGACCCCATGAGAAAGGCCTTGGAATATGACTGTCATGAGAACAGAGGCAGATTGGATGGCGTGCAAGACCCAAGTCCAGCTGGTAACCCGTGATATGGGAGACTCAGTTTGAGGGCCTGTGTTAAGAGTGAATGTGAGACAACAGCGAGGAGGAATGACAGCAACTAGAAAAGATGACTAGGGACTGTATAGCGAGGGAGAGCTAGCGAGAGAAGGATATAGGGGTTTGTTTGGGAGGGACGATTTGAGCTAGCCGTCTGACGTGGTGGTTAAGGCTACGGTCTATGACGGTGGTGGTCCAGGGTTTGGAACTGGTGTGGGAGGTTTGTCTTCATTTTGGTTGTCGTTGTAATTATTTATCATTTTTATTTATCCCAGGGTTTGTTTACCCCCACCCACAGGTTGCTCCCCCACTACGTTCTGCCCCCTGCAGACTACTACACGGAGTAGCCCCCCCTCCTGTGTTTGCCTCTTTCCCCCAGTGTCCACCCCACCACCCCCAGAGTAGGTTATTTAGAGAGGGGGGTTGCGGGGGGGCATATTCCTCTGCACAAATAGTGAGTTTAGATCTCTTCCCCATATTTTTAGTGTTGTGCCGTCGCTCTTTTTTTACAGTCGCTGTAGTGCTGATTGCCAATTTTGTATTCGGCGATTTGCACTCGCTGTTTTGAGAGTCGCGATTTAATCTTCCCGGTTATGACATGGAACCAGTCCAGCTCACAGCTCCTCTGTTCCTTTGCTAATATAATCACCTTGTGAGGCATAAGCTGTCCCACTGTCTCTGAGGACGTTATAGCAGCCCTAAATTCAAGAACAGGCTGCTGGCTGCTCGACTGTTCAGCTCTCTCTGCCCACCTGCCCTGCTGGAAACTGTGTTTAACTTGAAAGGACAAAAAAAGAAGGTAATTCTTTTTAAGTGAAATAAACACTGCAGATATCCTTTCAGAATGATACCGTGGCTTTTGAAAATCTATTCAGGAAAAAATTCAGGGAGGAAGAAGATCATATTTTTCTGGCATACATTTCTTTCTACATCTCACACGACAAGCCTGCTGTTGAGAAATCCCCATGTGTGCCAGATCGGACACATTGTATTTGCATGCACACAAGATACTTGGCTCGCGGTATCAGGGCTTCAGGGTATTATCTCTGATGAAGCAGAAACTTGTTTTGCTCTTTTTTTTGGCCAGCTCTAATAGTATTTAGATGGATCAAATTTCTGGAAAACACATTTTCTAACAGTTCCGTTTTTCTCCTTAAATCTTCCTGCAGCCACCTAACTGAAGATTTTATTATTTTTGTCCGAGAAAGGCACACTCAGCCAAAGATTGTTTTCTGCTGTATTTCGGGATCACAGGGAGATTAATATGCAAATGGAGGCAGTGGGAATCAAACCCAGGTCTGCTGGATGTACCAAGCTCATTCACAGCTCATCATTCCAACCGCTAGGCTAAACTGCCAGCATGTAGGATGCTCGAGAACTTGTATAGCTTTCTCAATTTCGTTTCTTAGCGTTGTGTATTTATGCCCCCCTTGACCCCAGACACCCCACTCCTTCAGGCCTGGCAGTCACCTCTGCTGCCCACAGGACTACCTCCAGCTGCAACTGACGCTCACCGCCAGCTTTCTCAGTCATACCACACTCCCTTCTCCAGGGGCTTCCCCTCAACTTTCTATACAGTATGTAACAGATACACTGCCCTAACCGCGGTTGTTGATTCTTGCCAGGGGTTGATGATTTTTAACACAGTAGATAGGCGTTAACCAATATGTTCGCATGCAGCGGGCAACAGGACCTCGGTGTGGGTAACTATGGCTCAGTGCTTTATATACAGATAGCCTGGGCAGTTTTATCACAGGGCTGTCACTAGCAGTTGCCTTTGCCCACTTCCATACTGGCTGAGTGTGCTGGTAGGGGTGATAAGTACCCAGAACCTTTAGTAACGTGAACATTAGTGAACATGCCTGCTGCCACCATGCTCTACTGTAGCAAAACTGGGAGAGCAGAACTCACAGTCTTGATCCATTAAAATTACCTGAGGCTGTGCATGTGGCCACAAGAAGCGCCGTCAAGTTTTGTTTAAGAGATCCTGCCAACCCCATGGGGACTATAGAGGCTTTTAGAACTTACAGGGGGGTCCGACTGTATGATGTTGGGCTCTAGTTATCTTTTTTATACATCTGTACAGATGTTTGTCGCCATGGTCATCCTCCATTGGAGCTGATGACTCACCTCCCAGCCACAACAACCATGGTGCTGCTGGCCCGAGAGTACTGGTGGTGGTTGGCAGTTTGCCCTTGATTTCTCCATTCCTTCCCCCTGCCCACAGACACAACTGTCCCCCAACCCCCACCCATGACCTAGAAGTTCACCCCTAACCAGTCTGCCAGACTGCAGGGAGCTCAAAGTCACATCTAAATCCAGGTTGTTGCATGGTAGCTGGCAGTTACAGGGTTAACACCCAGAGTGGGGTTGCTGCCACTGCCATGGGGGCAGGGCTTGTTGCAGCAGTATAAACCACATCTGTCTCTGACACAGGGCAGTTGGAGCCAGGTAAGGGAGAAGTGAGGAGTGGCTGAGAGGCATGCCCCTGGAGGGGGCATGCCCCAGTGGTCCTTCGGGGCCCGGGTTTTAGCTATGGGTGGAGGTACCTAGGGGCCATCTACCTTATGATGGGGACCTCAGAAGGGAGAAGGTGGACCCCAGTGGTGAGCAGAGAAGGAACAGCTGGGTGCCATTCAGTGTCAAGTGACGTTGGCCCATAGAGGGTGGAAGTGAATTTTGAACTGAATTTGAATTTGTTTGAATTTTATTTATATTTCAACAGGATAGGATACTAGGCACAAGCCTGGTTTCAGGACCAGCCTATGTACAAGCAAACAAAGTCTCAATAGAAAAAAAAATATATATATATATATATACACACACACACACACACAATAACATAATAAATACGACATGTGTTCAAGTACAATCACATTCACATTTAGACCACTTTGCAAGAGCTACTTTAAAACTGCTGTATGTAACCCCCCTGAAAATGGGGGTTCCCAAAAGACTTCCAGGAGCTTGCTTGAATGCTCCAAGCCTGAATGGTGTTTGGCATTTAAGCCATTTATCAGTGAGTGTTTTTAGAACCTCTGGTACTGTCTTTAAGAGCTGTCTGCTTGCAGACATATTAGTTTGTATGGGGGACTGTGTGTTTCTTTGATTGAGTACCACTCAAGCTGCTGCCAATTCACTTCATTTTGCAGTCACTAGGAGTGCAAAGGGAACCTATCTGAAAGATGTAACTGTTTGCCAGAAATTATTTAGAGTAATAATGAAATTACAGTTTGTCTAACCTGCTTTCTTTGCAGTCAGAACTGTGTCTGCTAGTTCCCCATTCTAGTTTTGAACTGCTGAACTGGACCAATCAGTGTGGGGTAAGCTAGCTCTAAAATGGTGCCTTGGACGAATCAGAGCTTGGACTCATGATCTGAGCCAGCCACAAGAGGATTGTATGGGCAGTGACTCTGGGAGATGTAGTTTAGACTTCAGTGCCTTTTTGGACCAACAGCAGCAGTCTATTGTGAGTGACAGCCAATCCAGTCAAGAACTGGGAGGAACTCAAAGGAAGTGCCCGGTTTTGTCGGGTTGGAGTTTCAGTTGAGCTTTGGCAGTGAAGAAGGAAGGAGCCCTGTGCTTTTTCAGTGTGCAGTTTTAGTCAAAAAACGTGTGTAAGGCCCAGAGTTCCGGTCTGCAGCTTGTGTAACAGCTTGTTAGGACTGAATCCGTCCTGTGAAAAGAATCAAAGGATCTCTGAAGAGTAGAAACCAGGCTCACCCTGTAGAAGACTGGAGGAATTGCTGAAAATTGCACTCGGTCTGTCAGGAACTGAATCTGCTGTGTGTTCTCCGGTATTGTGCAGTAATTGCGATCGGGATACAGATGCAGCCTGCCTGGTATAGTGCTTTCTTTTATATGGATGTGTGAAGAGGTTTGTGTACCTCAAGTGAGCCCTGCTGACATTGAAGGACCCTATCTTATTTGAGGTCGTGAGTACTAATTCAGGTCGCTCCTGTTGAATTGCCACATTAAATCCAAATGGAATTACTGTACTGCTGACTGTTTAATTCTCCTTTTCTCTGTGAAAGGGCCCCTACCAGCTGCCACGGTTTGGACTAGCCACTAGGGCTTGGGTACCCAGGGACAGTAACTGATAGGGATAGGCCTGTGCACAGAGCCATAGGTAGATTATTAGAGTGATAAGCTAATTAACCTGATTTCCCCTGTCCTTGTTATATCCCCTAAATAAATCAGAGCTGCTTGTTTCAGCAAAGTTATACTGCCTGAGGTATTTGTCTATGTTAAAGTACTGTACTGTGATTGTTGCACTGTATCTCATTTCACAGGAGGTCCCAGTGCGGAACCAGACCTGGGGTAAGTGTATACTGTGAAGGTAATTCTGATATATTGTGTGGGCCACTAGTGGGAAGAAAGGGGGGTTGCAGTGTCCCAGAGGGCTGTGACCAAGTTAGTTTAACTATTGCAAACCCTGACCTCTGGGTGGAGGCACCCGCCATTGGATCCAGGCCCCTCAACCTGTTAGTGGCAAATCAGGCAGGGGTAGTAGCCCCTGGGATAGCGCCATCTAGGGGTTACATGTAGGTGGATAAATTATACAGTTTTGAAAGCAGTGAATTCCATGCTGCTGTAGCAATACAATTAAATGACACTGTACCATATTGTGATCTTGTTTTGGGGGCTTGAAGGCCCCTTCCAGTCATCTCCCAGAGTGAGTATTTTGAAGAAACTGGGGTCCATTTATCTAATAAATAGGATGGGGTCGGACCCAACATGTATTTTGTATAAAATGTAACAAATGACTTTCCCTCTGAGTTTTCAAAGATGTCCAGTTTTCTTTCCCAGGTTGGGTTAGAGGTTCGAACATCATTTGAGGAAGGCTGTAGCTGAAGAGGACAGGCTGGCTTTGAGAACTCACTATGGCGAATACCAACAAGCAATCTCTCATAAGAAGGCAGTATTCCTGTCTGGGTTGATGGCTTCAGGGAAAAGCAGACCAGCTCAGTTCTTTCAGACCATGGACAGGTTATTTCATCCTACCTGTCTGCAATGGAAAAGAGCAGTTTCAGCCACTGAGTGCGAAGAGTTCGCTCTCTTCTTCTCGGACAGAGTGACCTCCGTCAGATCCAGGATTTCCCCAGTGGGGCATTTACAGCTCCCCGGTAGTGAGACAGTCATCACGGGAAGCTCTCCCCCTGTCAGGAGTGCCTTTAGGCCAGTGGGAGTGGAAGAGGTTTGTGAGGTGATCTTGAATCTGCAGCCCACTTATTGCAAACTGGATCTGGGCTTGACCCATCTCGTAGTGAGATGTGTAGGGACTGTAGGCCCGGTGTTCACTGAGATTGTCCGGTGTTGGCTCACGGAGGGACAGTTCCCTAGTGCCTTGAAAGAGGCACTGGTGAAGCCCCTTCTGAAAAAAACATCTCTCAAACTGGACTGCTTAGTGAATTACAGGCTGGTCTCAAACCTTCCCTTTTTGGGAAAGGTCACTGAGAAAATAGTGGTTCTGCAGCTTGAGGCACATCTCCTGGCCTTCGACGTCTGTGAGTCTCCCCAGTTGGGATCTAGGTCTAGGGATTGTACTGAAACCGCACTGGTCAGGGTGCAAAATGATCTCAGGGCTAGAGATAGAGGGGAATGGTCAAGTGCCGTTCTCCTGGACCTCTCATCAGCATTTGACGTATTGGGCCATAGTGTGCTGTTGGAACATGTGAGGGAACTCTGTGGACTCACCGGCACTGTCATCAGCTGGTCCAAGTCCTTTACCATAGGTAGGATGCAGAGGGTTGTGATAGGGAGTTTCTCCTCACTCCCAAAGCCCCTGCCTTGTGGGGCCCCTCAGGGTTCAGTCTTGTCACCCATGTTGTTTGCTATGTACATGCTTCCCCTAGGGGAGATCATTAGACATTACAGTGTAAGGTTTCACTGTTATGCAGATGACACCCAGCTGTGTATGCCGTTTGCACCTGGGACACGTGATGCAGCTGAGGTACTAAATGCATGTCTGGCTGAGATCCAGGACTGGATGTTCTTTAAGTGGCTGAAGCTCAATCCAGACAAGATGGAGGTGCTGGTGATTGAGCCTGGTCATCAGCAGGGTGGGGTGACAGCTGGGGGGGCAGGCCTAATGCTGGGCTCCTCTCCATTTATAACCCCCACTGAGGTTAGAAATCTAGGGGTCATTCTGGATGATGGATTGACATTTGAGGCTCAGGTGTCATCTGTTGTCCGAAGTGGCTTCTACCATCATAGGAATATTTCCTGAATTAAAGCCTTTATCCTGCCTGATGACTTGCCCTGTCTAGTACATGCTGTTGTGACCTCCAGACGTTACTATTGCAATGCCCTCTACCTTGGGGGTAAGAAGAGGGAACTGCGCTGCTTGCAGCTGGTATGGAATGCTGCAGCCAAGTTGCTGACGGGCCTTCTTAGGTCCTGTCAAGTGACTCCAGTTCTGCAGGACCTGCATTGGCTGCTGGTGAGATAGAGAATCACCTTCAAGGTAGGTCTTCTAACTTACAAAGCCCTATACAGGCAGGACCCTAGCTGTCTGAGCAGCCTCCTGTTTCCTTACCGAACCCAGTGCTCTCTCCGCTCCTCCAAGGTGGTCCTCCTAGCAGTTTCCAGGGCCCGACTTACATCTTCAGGACCTCGTACATTTAAAGTGGCAGCACCAACCTGGTGGAACTTGCTGCCAAGATCCTCGAGGGAGGCTCTCTCGCTGGAGGTTCTTAAATGGGGTCTGAAAGAACATCTGTTCAGGGAGGCATTTGACATACAGAACCCCTGTATCAGCTGAAACTGGTTGGTTGGTTGGTTGTGTATGTTGTTTACATTTTCGTATGTCTGTTTATTTATGTTACACGCTGTACTGTCCTGATTTTGTACAGCGCCCTGAGCCTCAGTGACAGGAGTCAGGATGTTAAACAAATAACATTTTACTTACTTTCAAAAGCAGTGTATAATGGTGCATCATTGCCAGTGAACCCATGAGACCTAGAACAAATCTTGCAATACTGGTACTTTAAAGTGGGAGATTTAGAGGAAGTCCCTGCGTAGTTGCTACCTGCCCATGGGGCTGTGTTTAGTCACCAGGTGGGGGAGCATACTCCTGGTCTTAGGGTATAGAAGTTCCTGGAGGCCGTGGGTGCCTGTGCCTTGTCCCATGTAGCCCATTGCTTGAACGGGGATCAATAGTCAGGAACCGGCACCTGAATCTGAAGTGATTGGAGTGGAGCAGGAGCAGAAAAGATATTATGAGGAATGGAAGTACATTTCTGATGTAAATGGTAATGGAGGTAGCTTCCTTTGTGGATATGTTTGGAAAACTCATTCATTGCCTCATGAAATTGATCAGGTATTGCCTGCTTTAGGCAAAAATGCCATCAATTGGTCTGCCAGCCTGTGTGCGTATGCCTTCGCTACGGTGACAATTTTGCCGCAACCAACACTACAGTGACAATAGCAACAGGTCGCTGTAGTGTCAGCACAGGACCCCAGCACTGCTTTCTAGGGGTCTTGCATCCCCTCTCCGAATCAACTCCAGCCCGGCGTTGATTACTTTAGTTACGGGGGGTGCAGGGGGCCGATCCCCCTGAAGAAAACACAGCCCAAAGTGACCAGCTTTATGCCGACCACAAATGCAGTCAACATAATGGTGTCGCTGCAACGTCGGTTGACAACAAATTTGTCAACCGACTGTCATGGATCTGCCTCTGTGGACATTGACTTTTATCCTGTGGAGAGGGAACAGAAACATAGAATTTGCCAGCAAATAAGGACCACTTGTCCCATCTAGTCTATTCATTTTTCCCTGCCGATAGCATCACTGCAGATCCTACTTGCTCTCTGGCCTACTCACCCCCCCCTCCACCCTTTTCCTTTCTCTAAGATTCCCTTGTGCCTGTCCCATGCATTCTTGAACTCCACCACTGTTTTCACCCCCACCACCTCTGCTGGAAGACTGTTCCAGGAATCTACCACTCTTTCTGTATAGAAGTTCTTCCTCACATCTCTCCTGAATCTACCCCCATCCAGCTTCTTATCATGCTCCCTTGTCCTTGAGCCCCCTTTTTTCTGAAAAATACTTCCCTCATGTACCTTATTTACCCCCATGAAGTATTTAAAGGTCTCTATCATAAGCCCGTCTCCATCCTGTCTTCCAGGGTGTACATATTTAGGTCCTTAAAGGAATTTTCTAAGACATGTATCTGGGCTTCGCAGCCCATTACGTTATGACAGTGTTAGCTCATTTGTGGACTAGCAAAAGTAGATTTTTTAAGGTTGCCTTTTACGTAAGGGAAGGGATCGTAGCTGTAGCTGAACCCACAGCCAGCTGATACCTCCCAAAGGGTCACCCACTTTAGGGGTAAAACAATGGTTCACCCATGTTGCGGCGACAAGGAAAAGGGCGACTGTCATGAGGGCATCAACACAATGCTGACAGCAAACATTGCACCCGTGCTGCCTGACCCCAATTGTGCTGCATGCTCCAGGGCATGTCTGGGCTGTTTGCGGGGGGCTGTGCCCCCAGCACCCCCCATACTTTATTATAACCACCTCCATGTCAAAGGTATAGGGGGCAAGGAGTGCAACACCCCTACGGCACCATCCCTGCCGAGTGCCACAAAATCCAGTTCGCCAGCATGACAGGTGAACTGGCTGCGGCACCCTAATGAAGTCGCTCATGTAATGGTATACCTGAAACAACCACAGCAAGGTAAAACAGAGCGCAAGGAAAACACCAACAGTAATTACACCGACATTCAATTCTGCCGCTACACAAACACAGTGCATACCCCACCCAATCAAGCCCCTGTGCAGAAGCACATCAAATACTACACACATCAGTGAACACCACAACAAATCTGTCATCCCAACTTGCTCTTTTCACCCTGATTTTTGCAGGGGGTTCTGCCCCCTGCACCCCCCCTTAAATGTGTATAATCACCTCCACCTGCCCCATATGGGGGAGCAGCAGACCAACACAGTAACGACCCCAAACAGTGAAAGCGAGCAAAAAGCAAGAACACCAGCAATTTTGGGAGCTATGTCCTGAGTTTATTACAGAGTGACAAAGCACAGTACAGAAGAAGTGAAATACTACAGAGTTCTTCACAATACAAGGTATATTGTGGCAGTAACAGCGTGCTCACAGTACAACACACTGGCAAATTCCTCATGCTCATGTCACTCACACACTTTTGATGGCGCCCAAAACATGGAGCCCTATTTTCGGCGCTCTATTGATGGTTTACCCCTTCCCAGTCCCATGCTGCCAGCCCCACCCCTGTGCTCAGACATTCTGTGATGTCTGAGCAGCAGTGCATGGTGGCATGCCCCACACAAGTGTATGGGGACATTTTTCAGTGTGCATGGTGGCATGCCCCACACAAGTGTATGGGGACATTTTTCAGTGTTTATTTATGTACATTTAAGCAACCTTGGAGGAAAATGAAAGCCACCACTCAACTAATGCAGCCCTTTACTCTCTGCAGCAATCAGCCTTGCAGGAACTCTGTCTTTTTCATGGTGATTTTCCACTGGTACTCACAATACAAAGTCCTCTGCACCAATCTTATGCAGGCCTCCTCCAAGAACATTGCTGCAGCTCATCACGATATCATGGCAACATGCAGCAGAGGGTCAAGGGACAAACACGGTAGAGTGCAAGGGAGTCCAAACCAGACGTAAAAGTAACATTGTAGCTCCCCACAGTCTTTTCAGCTCCTTTACACAAGCTGCTCCCCATGCTTAACATGTCTATTACTGCCATTACTGTTGGCCAGCATGCAGTCACTCTTCTACCAGTATCTAACCTCTGGGTTTCTAAAATGCTTTGAGACACCTTCTGTGCAAAAGTTAAAAAGGTGCCATTTAAAATCCAAATTCTACTCTTATGTAATGCATTTTCTGTTTTCTCCTCTTATCTGTGGAACCAGGCCTCCCCGTGGCTCCTTTGTGAGCTCCCATCTTTTAGGTAACCCTTTGCTCAACCCCACCTAAATCTGCCCTTCCAGGCACCAGTCTGAAATTTTGGGGCGGCGACTCAGAGATCCAGGTGTTTCAACTGGGTATGGGCAGCTGTGGCTGTTTCCTGAGCTCTACCTCCCATTTTTTTTCTGAACCATGAGGCACAACCTCCACCAGTCCCTTCCTTGCACTGAGGTCAAGCTAGCTGTGATGGTTCTCCGCCCACTGCCCCAGTGCCTGATGCATGTCAACATCAGGAGTGGTTATAGAACTACATGATCCCATCCACATGACTTCCTCCTCCTGGGCCACCAGTAAAACCTATATTCCACTCTAGTTACACAGTCATTTAGTAATATGAGGTCAGAAGGGACTGTAGGTCCGTCAGGTCCCTGCATGTTTCTATTCTAGTTACAGATTTTTTGAAACGCCTTTTGCTTTCATTTGTATGCCAGCATAGCCCATCAAGATACAGGGATTTCAGTTTCAGTGAGGTCCTGATTTCCAAAATTCTACAGCTGGGGAGGGCTGAACAACAGGAGGTCAGGTGACTTGGTTCATTCAGTGAGCTCATGGCTATGTTACGAGTCAACCTTGTTATCCCAATTCACAGTTTGGTGCTCTAAGTGTTAAATTGCTGTGCCTCGTCAGTACTGTCGATGCCCTAGCAGTGCAGACATATGCCCATGACAGAAAAAAGGGCTTGGGACTGGAATGGCACGCTGAAGTCAAGATTAGAGCTAAGCCTTATTTTCATTTGCTGTTCACTCTCCACGTACGCCCTCGAGCCCAGCTGTTTTCTGCTGCTGCTGCTGCCTGCCACTGGTCTGCTAGGCTTCTGTTATTGGAACTGACAACCTGGCTATTATATGAAAAGCTTTTGCTTGCATCCTGTTGCCTGGCTAAAACACTGGGCCCGCTGGGAAAAGGTCAGGCTACGGTCATGGCTGTTTTGCTGCATCTGCAACCCAGTTCCAGCCCAGCCTGTGGACTCAGTGACCTAAGTCTTCTGTGTCCGCCCTGGCATTAAGGGAGTGGTTTCCTTTAACTTTGGAAAGCAGTCTGCCTGATCCCCCCCCCCAATTTAATCAGCAGACAGCTTCCTCTGATAAAGAGATACCAGTACATAGAATATGGTGGATATTATGGCTCCATAATCCCTCCCATCCTACCAGGCTCTGAGCAAGTCAGAGGGAGTTTTTTTTTTAATCACTTTGACACCAGAATTCGGAAGCCTTCATTAAAGGTTTCGTGCCTTGACAGCCATTTTCTGTTTGCACATTGAATATTCATACTGCGCATCCCTGTCTCCTGCCCACATGAAGATTAACAGCTCCTGTCTTGGGAGGGAGGCCTTGTTCAATTGGTGACCCTCACCTTGTCCAAGGACTGGGCAAGTTCAAATCCCACAGACACAGGTGAAGGAAGTGTAATATGAAAGCTGATGCCGAAACTAGGGGTGGGTGTGTGTGTGTATGTTTGGTAAGCTCAAATCAAGGTAACATACATAAGCAGCAGAGTCAGAAGGTGAGGTGGATGAGAGGATGAGGGGGTCAGCTGATCCCCTCACTTTTACAGCCGGGGGCAGCCAATGAACTTTGACCCCCCCCCAATCCGGATGGCAGCATTCATTTAAAAGGAATGAGGTTTCGTACATTCTCTGAGGACAGTGTACAGACATTTGAATTTTCTTGTACTCAATATGCAGAGAATTTTAACAATAGAACATTTGTTTTAAAAAACTGTATGTTATGGTTAGTTTTACTGTCACGTGGGTTAGACTGTATAGTGTTTTTCTTTCACTTCCTTTCTTCTCTCTAAACGTCCCACATCCTGACCCTGTGCTGAATTAATTGATACTCCTGAATAATCCGTACATTAGTGTGAATACACCATGGATTATTAAAGCAGAAACATGGATTTTTGAGCATTATCAAAAGCCGGGGGGTGGCCAGAAGCGGATTCAAGAAAGCAGTTGGTCCCCCAGGGCTCCAGGCTGTGAGCTGGCTTAGCTGGCCTACACAATTTGTGAACCGCACCCCCCAACACATTTTGGAACACTTTGCCACCAGTTGGAGCACATACTGTAAAACTAAATGTTGTGTGTTTCCGGCACTCTCAGAAAGAGCTACAAGTCTGTTCTTTTTTTAAATGTCATAAAACTTTGTATTTCTTTTCTGTCAGTGCAATTTTCACAGAGTCTGGACTCGCTCCACATCTCATTGCATTCCTGTTCTCCGGGAACGCAGTGAGACAGAGAACACCCAGACACCCTGAAGATGGATAGGCCTAGACCGAACATTCCTGTTTAACAAAAAACATCCCTTCCTCATATCTGCACCTCCGGTAGGGTTTTTGAGGACGTTAAGTAGAGAGTAATTACGTACCACTTTTATTTTTTAACTCAGCTTTTGGCCCTCAGTTAGCAGTAATAGTAGTTGTTTTTATTTATTAGTGGCGCCCTTCCCTGGAGGCCCAGGGTGCCATTACATGAGATTTAGAACAACATCCAGTATTAATAGAAACATCTTACGTAACATGATATCGTCCCCTAGACATGCCCAAACTACAGCTAGCATTTATAAATCTCTGAATGCTTGGCAAAGTAAAAATGTTTTAAACCACTTTTAAAAATCTCAACAGAAAGGCCACTCTCAGAGACCAAGGCAGCACCTTCCAGGGGACCAGAGCAGCCCATTCAAATGCCCGTTCCTCTGAAGATTTTAACCTGGCTCTGGGAACTTCCAGGAGACCTTCCCCTGCCAAGCGGACAGAGAGAGCGTCTTGGGGCGTAAGGGTGAAGGAGCTCCAACAGGTAGCCCAGACCCAGCCCGAGTGGAGCCTTACAGGTCAGCAGACCTGTTTTTTTCCTAGTTGTCTAATTCTCTTGTAACTGTTCTTGTTGCTTATGATCTGGCCTCTGTAACCACTGAATTTGTGTATTGTTTTGTTGTCCACCCTGACGTGGAACCTTTGTAAAACAGCTCACGCTCAAAGGTCTTTCCGATATACAAAATAAATAAAATAAAATCATTAAATAAAGGAGTCGCATCACCGCACCAGCAGCTGCCTTATGTCGGATGTACCTGACATCAGGCATTCCCCCAGCCTCCCAATCCCATATGCCATGCCACCTCCTGTCACACCAACAACGATCCACGCGGAGTGGGACCTGACAGTTCCATTGCCATTACACATGGTGGTTGGTGTGCAGAGAGTGTTTCTGTTTTCTCCTCTGACCCTGCCTTCCTCCCTCACAGTGCCAGGCATCAATCCGACAGGCCATGCTAGCACGTGGCATGCCCCTGCAGAGGTAGAAACCTTCCAGGCCCACCGCAGGGATCACTAGTGCAGCAGAACCTCATGCTAACACTCCCCAGCTGGCAGTACTGAACACGACTGTGCCTCTGCGCCCATGCTCTCCTAACAATCTCCTAAATCTCCTTCCAAACTCAGGTCACCAGCATGGGAACATGACATGCCACCCACTGGGAATTCAGGCACTCCTTTATTTTTTTATTTTAAAAGATTTTTTTCTGAGTTGCCCAATTGCCCAATTGTGATGGCAACCTTGGTTAGTGAGCAGATCGGGGGGGCGGCGGAGTTGGGATTGTGCCAGCCACAGGTGGGCAGCGCTGCTCAATGCAGTTAGGGAGATATCACAGTTCGGCTATCAAAGTGGCTCCTTGTGGTGGGTCGGGGAGCCTTGTAAGGGGTGGCTTCTGTGCACAAATACGCTGTGACCTATGAGGCCAGCAGGTGGCATTGCTCAACATCAGGGGAAGTGTGAAGAAGAAACATGGGGGGGGAGGTAAAATCCACACCACTGTCTCAATGATGGATGGTGGCAATCTCAAGCCCTGGGCCCTGGATCCTTCAGTGCAATCTGGGTCGCTGAGGGCTGGTGCAGTCACCACGGGATATGCCCCAGGCTCAAGAATTGGGCCAATGGTTGTGAAGAATACAAAAGTAGCTGGCCCAGTAGCATGGCAGATTGAGCCATCCATGCCTCCCTGCTGCCATGCCAGCAACCCAGGTTCGGGAATGGATTTGAGTTTCTCAGGGGCCAGGCCGCGGAGGGAAGACTTGAGCGCCCATAGGACAGCTCTTTTCCCTCGGGAAGGGAAGATCCCATGACTCGCTGCTCGGCTGCCACCTGGAGGAATCCAGATGGCAGCACATGCGCAGTCTTGCAGTTTGTGGATGCGCTGGTGTATGGACTGCTGAGGGCGCCTCCGCAGAGGTGGAGCACATACACTGCACTCATTGCACATCCACCTGTGCTCGGGGAGAAAATAAGGAGGAAAAAAGGGAGGACGGGTTTAATGAAGCCCTCCCGCTAACACCAGCGACCCACCCGGTCTCAGGGGACTGTCGGAGACTCCAGTCAGCCATGTGATATGGGACGGGCCGACACAGCTGCCCAGCCTGCCCAGGAAGGGATAAAAACCTATATAAAAAATTGATTTTTCTGGTTTCCAGCAAAGAATTCACAGTTCACATCAGCAACTCTCCATTACACAACATTTTCAAAAATTGGAATTTCAGGACATTGTTTATTACTGAGGATATTTTATCAAAACAGGAGCTTTTCACCTTAGACTTCGTCTGTTCATATTATTGTTCCTGCCCTGAAGTCATGGCCTTCTGTTTATGACATCATAATCTGTTGCCATAGAAATAATTCTGGTGTCACAAGCCGAGCATGATGTCTAGGTGGGTCGCAAGGTATGGATTTGACTCTCCAAATGAGGCCGAAGTGCATAGGGGTGCAGAGAAAGGTGACTAGCAGTAGAAACAAGAAGGTGATCCTTTCTCTGTACAGGTCTCTGGTCTATCCTCACTTGGAGTAGTCTGCACGGTTCTAGGACCCACACCTGCAGAAGGACTATGATGGGGAGGAGGTGACCAAGATAGTACAGAGTATGGGTGAGAAAGCATACAAAGAAATATTGAAGGACCTTAATATATACACCCTGGAGACGGGGGGTGGAGGGGGGCACGACTGAAACGTACAAATATATCTATGGGATTATCGGGGTGAAATGCAACAACCTGTTCATCCTTATTACAAACACGAGCACAAGGAGGAACCCACTGAAGCTGGCTGGAGGAAGGTTCAGGAGGGATATCCTCAAGTACTTTGTCATAGAAAGAGAGATGGACAGATGGAATGCACTGCTGGAGGAGGTAGTCTGCACCGAAACAGTAAGGGGATTCAAACATGGGTCAGACAGCTGGCCCAGTGATGCAAAGGGCTGAGGCACTGTGTGCCTTACTTCTCATCATGCCAGCAATCCGAGTTTGGGAAGGAGCTCGGATCACTGGGGGTTGTGGGGGAGTGGATTGAGTAGCCGCCAGGCAGTTCTCCTCTCCCAGATTGGTGTGGTGTGCTGACTTGGCTCTTGGGTGCTACCAAGTGGAGGCCTGGTGGTAGTGCCAATGTACAAGTGGCAGATGAGAGTTAGGGGTGGGGGTGGGGGAGCCGCAGTTCTGGGATGCTTTTGTGACTTAGGAAGAAAATGGAAATAGGCACTGATGATGTAATGAAGCCCTGCGCATCTCCCAGACCCGCACCACCACTTGGATGCCTGCAGCATTGGGATTTGTGGCTCTGGGAGGGAAAGGACAGCCCTCCACCCACTGGCCCTACTATGGGGGGGGGCGGGGAGCGGGGACAGTCCATGGGAGACTTGCTCGCGATAAGTCTGGGGGAGGTGGGTGCCAGCCGTGGAGCAGCCGGAGGATGAAGGCAGAAGTCGATAGCCATTCAAGGGATAGAAAGCAATATGGAAAAGAAAAAAAGAGAGAAGAAAAACATGGCTGGGAAAGGCACAAGGACCCGTGGCTGGGAAAGGCACAATGACCTGCTAATGACAGGGGGAGGTGGGAGGTGGTTGAAGATTGTCATTAGTGCCATTCCTAGACCAGTTGCTAGGACTGGGCAAACTGGATAGACCAGTGGACTTTTTCTGCTGTGACGTTCTGTGTTTCTATGTTTCAGACCAATGGAAGTATGCACGTCAGGGCAGGAAAAGCAGCAGGAACAGAAAAATTTGAAGGGGCAAAGAGCCTGGTTTCATGCAGATATCTTCAGTAATGTACAAAGGAATGTCCTGAAATTCACATTTTCTGGAATGTTGCAAGATTTTAGTTCTGCTGATGGCAACTTGCTTTTTTTCATACGAGACTGTAAAATCCCTTTAAAGGAAAGCAGTGGTTATTTCTGAAACAGTAAAAGTTATAACTGTTATAACTGAGTATCTTTATTTTTTCTTTTAGTTGTTTTGGTTGTTTATTGTGCATTCTTTTACTACCTCTATACGTATGTTGACCCTCATCCTTTGACGTGGAACCTTTGTAAACGAGCAGTTTCTGCTCAAAGGTATTTGCAATCCGAGAATTTAATAAATAAAAAAAAAAAAAAAAGTTGCTGCAGAAATGTCCGATTAGAGTTTTTAGCAATAAACAAAATGTTTTCAATCCCTCTGATGTGTAGTTTTATTTCTGAAAAGAACTGCACTATCCTGTTGCCAGACCTGCCCATAGCCATCTCACGCACACCGGCAGCTTCCTTCACACTGTATATGCTAATTAGTGCTATGAGGTAATGGCAGAGTTGGTAGCACGGAGTAACATATCCAGTGTGAAGGAAGCCACTGAATGCACAGGAGATGGCCATAGGCAGGTCTGGCAACAGGACAGTCGGCATAGTTCTTTTCAGAAATAAAACGTTTTTCTAAAAACCCTAATTGGGTGTTTCCACAGCAACTGCTGCAGTTTTGGACATAACCATTGCTTTAGCTTTGACACTAGAAGACATTATGCGGCTCATTTTCACTGAGAATTTCAAGTGTAGGATCCCCCTCCCCAAAACGTTGCACCCAAAGGCCTAAAGCCAAATATCCAGAGCTGCACTGGGAGTACCCAGTGATTCCCATGTGGCAGTGCACATCAGGGCGCCGGCATTGCCGCTGCTTTGGCTGGAGTTGCTCTGTCCACAGGTCACCTAGCAGAATGGGTCCTGTGTCTTCTTTACCTGAGCTCGGTCCTTTTATTCCTGCTTAACATTGCCCGAGTCACATGACGTCCATCAGTACCTGCACACAGCGTAGTTGCCGAGTGGTAAAATGTTAAACAGTTAAGTGCGGGATATTGATTTCTCCATGAGATACTTGTAAAGTGTAATTAGTAACTGCACGATGTAATGGCTCCCTGCAAACTGTTAAACCTATCAATTGTTAGCTGAGGACGCCGCAAGACTTAAAGTCACAGAATTAGTTACCAGAACTTTCCGTTAACTGGTTGGCAGTTAGAAGAACAAAGAAAAGCATCCACATTCCCCCTCGGAGTTGTTTGTTCATAATGTGGAGATATCAGGGTGTTGCTAGGACACGTTCCTGATGATCACCCAAAGCAGCGCCCCACTCTGATCTCCTTATATCGACGACAGTGGGCCTAGCAAGGGAGCGGGGTGTCTCAGACAAAAACAACTACTATATCCTGCCGCAGGAATGAATTAATAAAAAAGAGAAGAAAATGTGCGTGTAGATATTTCATTTCTTTTTTCAATTCTTTTTCTCCCTGGCTTAGCCTTTGGGATCCATTAATTCACCCAGGAATAGTTACTTTAAACGCTTTTATATTGTTTATATTGTTTTATCGTGTTTTTTATGTGTTTAATTTGTTGTTATTGCTTGTTGATACTGTCAGTGCCTGTATTTGTACAGCGCCCTGAGCCTTAGGGATAAGGTGCTTCACAAATACATTCTTACTTCTTACTTACTTACTGAATTGTGATAAACAGTGCTGTGTGTTGTCTTGTCCCATTGTATTATTTTTTAAACTTATTATTAGTCCTGCACTTCTCACATCCTCTTCTACCCTCCCTTTCCCACCACCCAGGTCGCATCTGTAAATGAGACTGCTGTTCTCTGTATGGTTTACCTGGTAAAATGTTTTCTAATAAATAAATAATGCTAGTGTACCAGTGAACAAACAAATAACTGCATGAATGTAGATTTTTTTGCTGCAGAAAGTGCTTTTTCATGTGTACAGTTTGCAGGCGGAAGTTCAAGATTAAAGTGGCAGACAGAGCCTGCACTCTGCTGCTGAATAACTCGTCAGTCCTTAGCTGTTTCCTTCTCGGATGGTGTGAACTGAGCCCAGTGCTCACAAGTAGCAGATCCTTTCGGATGCCTGTAGGGACCTATCCACAGCCAGGCTAGCACCAGTGGGATTCTCATGTAGACAGTTTGTGTAGCTCCTCCTCCTCCCGGAGTGCACTGCATGGCATGTGCTCAAGGGTGAGATCCACAGTGCCAGACTAGGCCTGGCTCTGGAGTCCCCACCTGGAAAAGGACAGGGATGGACTGGAGATGGCGCCACGCAGGGTGACCAAGATGATTCAGGTCCAAGAAGGCAGATCCTATGAGGATCGGCTAAAGGTGCTGAACATGTATTCACGTGAAACCAGACGAGAGATGGGGGATATGACTGAGACCTTCAAATTCCTGACAGGAATAAACAGGGTAAACTGGGAAGAGCTGTTTACTAGGGAACAGAGAAGCAAGGAAATGGCGTCACGAGTGGAGGTTACGGGGGGGGGGGGATTTAAAGAGGATGTGAGGACGTTTTATTTTACAGAGAGAGTGGTTGAACCATGGAATGGTCTTCCGGCAGAGGTGGTGGGTGCTGGAACCATAAACGACTTCAAACACAGCTGGGAGAGAGCCAAGAGTATAGTAGTTACTTACCAGGAAAAGGGAGGCTGAAACACAGAGAACAAAAGGGTGAATAGGATAAGCATAGACCCCACACAGAGACAGTAGGTCCTGGGGTATGATGTCAGTGTTTTTCTCTTATTGTCTATGTTTCTAAATGTCAGAGATGGGATGGAGCTGCAGGCCTGGGCTGAAATGGGCAGAACCAGTGACAAGGGGCCATAAACATTATAACAAAAATGGGCAGTTATTAAAGAGCAGCTGACGCCTTCAGGAAGACGTTTCCAAATCATGTTATTTAGACACAGTCCAGCTTGTATTTCACATTAGTTTGGTATTCCTCCTCCCATTATTTATTACTGAGGTCATTTGCATGAAAACAGGATCTTTGCTCCTGAAGAGTTCATCTATTCCTGTTGCTGTCTCCCCACCTGAGGTCATAATACACTGATTGTGTCATCACAGTTACTCCCATGGCAACAAACTGTGATGTCACAACAGAGGATTATGACTTGAAGTAGGGAGTCAGCTGTAGAGGTAGATGAACCCTGAGGGATAAAGATCATGCAGTCATGCAAGTGTCCTTAATAATAAATACTGGGCAGGAGGAATCTTTAGAATATATATGGAATGGAAGCTGAATTGTACCTAATTATTATGTTTTTCAAAGTTTTTTTTCAGGCATCTGCAACTCTTTAAGGAGCCCCTGATGTCTCTTGAAACACTGTAGAAAAACATCATTATATATACACAATTCATCTAATATTTCCTGTTTCTTCTGTATTTTGTCTCCCCATTTTTTATTATTTCACGCATTAAATAAACACAGGATCGCTGCCCCCAGGATTCAATTGCTCTAGCTGCTTTTCTGATATCCCTGACATCGCAATCCGCTGCTTGTGACTTCTCAATCATTGTCGTAGCAGCTGTGATATCACAAGCCGGGCATTAAGCTGCCATGTGGGGAGCAACCACCAGAGCAGAGAATGCCTGGGATAGCAATACTGTTTTTTGTTTTTTAAATTAAGTTTATTTTAAAAATGTTCAGCATGACAAACATGCATTCAATGCAGGACTAACCATACCGGCACATGTCCCCAACTATATATGTGGAGTATAGTTAGGTAGTCACCAAGGTACAGTACAGCTAAAAATGGTGGCTCTCGATATGCGAGAACTGTTTACAGAGGCCAATGATAAGCAATACATTATAAACAGAATACTCATGGATTACACCGGGGTGTGTTCGTGGGAGCACTAGGACGCACATATAGTGTACGCCGTTTACTTCATCTGGTTTCATAATTTTTCATTCTGTCATTAACATTGACTATTTCTCAATTCTTAGGTTGAATAAGCAATGCTGTTCTAATGTTAGTGTGTGTTCTTATCCTAAATTAGTGTCTAGAAAAGGCACACTGAGCTCGAACACCTCTCCAGGTGTGACCTTGGGAGGGGATTATGTGAAGGAGACAGTAACAAGCAGTAAGATACAATTGACCGCAATAGTGTTAAATTACAGTCACAGGGCCCGATTCTAGAAGGGTGGCGCAAGTCGCCGCCAAACGCAACTTGCGCCACCCACAACTGTGACATTGACCCTGCGCCCTATTCTAGAAGGGGCAGGGTTACCGCAGCTAAGTCCTGCGACTTGTGACATGCGGCCAAGTACGCCAAACAGAGGGCGCACCTGGCGAGCATGTCGTAAGCCGCAACGCAGATCGCAAGTGCCCCGCATGCCCAGCTAGCCACAACAGGTGCCCCACAGGGCTGCCCACATCTACTGCCCCCTCAAGTGTACAAGTAGAGCCCCACAGGGCTGCTCACCCCCCTGCCCACCAAAACCTACATTAACTGCCCCACAGGGCTGCCTACACCAACTGCCCCGAATCCCTGCATATTACCCGGCTGCCACACCAACTGCCCCTAATCCCTGTGCATGTAATGCCCCAAGGGCTTCTACACCCCCAGCCACCAGAATTCCCCGATGTAACATGCCCGCAGGGTGGCGCTGTCATCCCCCACCCATGCCCTGACCCGAGTCGCTGGCCGCAAAAGCAGCAAGTACCCTGCCTAGTAGTCTAGTGGTCCCCACCAGCGGGCAGGGGGTGCTGGGTGGCTGGCATGGCTGGGTGGCGGCCACCAGACTACCACAGGGTATTGGCCGCTTTTGCGCCAGCGACTGGGGTCGGGGCACGGTGGGGATGACAGCAACTACTATGGGCATGTTACATCGGGGATTTGGGGCTGGGTGTGGGACTATGCGGGCATTACATGCACAGGGATTCGGGGCAGTTGGTGGGCAGCTCTGCGGGGCACTTACTGTACGGGGGCATGTACAGTAGGGGGATGGGGCGGGATCGTGGCCCCAAGTCTAGAACTGTTTGTGCGGTGCCCATTGGGGCAACAACAGGGGCGGTCTAGGCATGAGGGGGGCACATGGACTGGGTTCTACAGAACCCTCGGAGGATATATGTAAGTTACACCAGCTAAATGCAGGTATAACTTACGACGCTGGTTCTCCTTTGGGGGTTCTTGTAGAATCCTGACATTGGGGTCTTTAGAAACATAGAAACATAGAAGTTGACGGCAGATAAGGACCGCAAGGCCCATCCAGTCTGCCCATTTGTTTTTCTACCTTATAAATGTGCCATCAGCCTTTGCTCTTTCAGTGGCCTATCTATTCATAGTCATTTGTATTGCTCCCTTATGCCTATCCCATGCCTGTTTGAAGCCCTGCACTGTATTCATAGCCACCACTTCTTGTGGTAAGCCATTCCATGCATCCACCACCCTTTCTGTGAAAAAGAATTTCCTCACATTCCCCCTTAATCGGCCCCCCCTTCTAATCTCATGCTGTGTCCTCTTGTCCTGCTATTTTTCTTATATTTAAACATGTTAGACTCTTTCACCTTGTTAATGCCCTTAAGGTGCTTGAATGCCTCGATCATATCACCTCTCTCCCTCCTTTGCTCAAGGGTATACATATCAAGCTCTGTTAATCTGTCCTCATATGTCTTCTGATGCAGTCCCTGCACCATTTTGGTTGCCCTTCTCTGGACTGCCTCAATTTGGTTAATGTCCTTGTGAAGGTGTGGCCTCCAATACTGCACACAGTACTCCAGACGGGGCCTAACCAGTGTCTTGTAAAGAGGGATTATTACCTCCCTCTTACGACTTGTGATACCCCTACTAATACACCCTAACACCCCCCCTAGCCTTACCTACTGCTTTAGAGGTCTGCTTGGATGATTTCAGGTCACCAGTGATGATGATACCCAAGTCTCTTTCTTCCTTTGTGACTGCTAGCAACTCCCCTCCCAGCCTATAGGTGGCTTCAGGGTTCCTCTTCCCTATGTGCATGATTTTGCACTTCTTTGCATTAAATCCCAGTTGCCACTCTTCTGACCATTTTGTCAGTTTATCCAGATCTCTTCTCATTCTGCCCACCCCATCTGGATCATCTACTCTGTTGCAGATCTTGGTGTCATCTGCAAACAGACAAGCCTTACCCTCTAGTCCATCTGCAAGGTCACTAATGAAGATGTTGAAGAGGACTGGCCCCAGGACTGATCCCTGAGGTACCCCACTTGTGACTTGCATCTCTTCTGACTGTATACCATTTACCACCACTCTCTGTTTTCTGCCCGTCAACCAGTTTGCCACCCAGTTGACCAACTTCTGACCCACCCCAAGCCTACCCAGCTTATTTATCAATCTTCTATGTGGAACAGTGTCAAAAGCTTTGCTGAAGTCAAGGTAGGTGACATCAACTGCTCCCCCTTGGTCCACCACTCTGGTTACCCAGTCAAAGAAATCTATGAGATTAGTTCGACAGGACCTTCCTTTTGTAAACCCATGCTGTCTTGGATCCTGTGCCCCTATGGATTCTAGGTGTTGCACTATCCTTTCCTTAAGGAGTGCCTCCATAATCTTGCCCACTACTGAGGTAAGACTTACTGGTCTGTAGTTTCCTGCCTCCTCCCTGCTACCACTCTTGTGGAGTGGGATCACATGAGCCCTTCCCCAGTCTTCTGGGACCTCTCCTATGCTCAGAAACTCACTAAACAGTTCTGCTAATGGCTCTGCTAGTTCCACCTTTAGCTCCTTAAGTACCCTGGGATGGTGCCATCAGGTCCCATTGCCTTATCCACCCTGAGCTTAGCAAGCTCTTGTAGGACCCTTTCTTTGTGAAGGGAGTAGTGCTCACCTTCCTCCCCACTGTGTCCATGATGTTGAGCTGTGGGCCCTGCCCTACCTTCTCTTCAGTAAATACTGAGCAAAAGTATCTATTTAGGATAGATGCCTTTACAGGGTCCTCCTCCTCACATGCTCCCTTTTCTCCATTTGCTTAGTAATACCCCTCTGGACTTTCTCCTTTCACTAATGTATCTATAGAAAGTCTTGTCACCTTCTTTACTGTTCGCACTAGTGTTTTCTCAGTTTGGGACTTTGCCTGCCTTACTGCCTTCCTGCTTCCCTTAGGGCAGTTTGGTATGCCTCCCTAGCTTCATCCCGCTGTGTTCTTTGTTGCTGCCCTTCCAGAATGGGGCACAACTGCTGTCAGAACCCCAGCACCATGTCACAGGGGTTTAGGTGCAACTGCTGGCATAACTGCTGTTCGGCGCAAGTGGCCTGCGACATGTCGCAGGCCACTTTGTAAAATCGAGCAAGTCGCAACTGCTGACGTAAGTTGCTACTAGCGCCATTCTACTTGGCACAACTGCTGTTACACCAGGCGTAACTTTTCTAGAATCGGGGCCACAGTGTGACTGTCTGCAGTTCAAATGAAGAAAGGGGCAGCCTCCCCGATTTTCCAGTGGCAGCCCCTTTGTGCTGGTGTACAGGCGACATGGATTCAGGAGCAGACAAGTCACCATGTTGGGGGGCAAGCCAGGCTGAGATAGTTTATTTTATTTATTTAGTTTTTGTTGACCGGGTAAGTGCACTAAACAAATCCTGCCTATTTTCAGGCATGACCTGGGGGAGGGGGATACTGATGAATGCCAACTGACCTTGAACCAGATTAAGCTGTTGGTGGTATTTTTTTTTAGTGAATGAGGGAAATTTGGCCAGGACACCGTAAAAATTCCTCTACTTTTTTGGAGAAGTGCCATGGATCTTTAACATCCACCTGAACTACCACCAATCCAGGCAGATGGGACCTCAGTTTAACATCTCATCTGAAAGACGGCACCTCAGAAGTGCAGCACCCCCTCTCATGCTGCACTACAGTGTCAGTACTGGGATATTAACCCAAGTGCCAGATGTGGGAACTGAACCCACAGCCCTCTGATCTCCCGGCCTCAGAGGCGAGTGTGCTACCTACTGAGCCACTGACACTGCTAATGTGACAGCATGCCTCATTCGGTGGGTGTTGATGGCGAGTTGCACCACCACAGCAACCTCTGCAGCTGGCCCAAGGGGGCTTGCTCCTTTCACAGGAACGTGTGGTGCATACACAAGACTGCCAAGCAGGCTGCGATCCTGTCAGGGGAGGAGGGGGGAAACCAAAGGGGGGAATCCCCAGGTCCATCTATAGGTTGGAGTGGGCCCCTTGACTCCACTGGATCCTAGTGCCTAGTGACACAGAATCCTATGACACACAGTGGACTCCCTCTGGGGGAGGGGGACAGCTCTCTTCCCAGAGCCCCTACCACAGAAGGGAAGCTGCGGAGGTGGTCAGAGGGGCAGTGGACCGCGGGGGAAGGGGCGCAAATAGAAGTGACTGGACCTGAACAGGGTATTTCCCTGGAAGACGAGCATGGGTGGGAGGAAAAAGCTGTATCAAAAATTAATAAAAAAGGGGACTCCAAACACAGAGCATATGAAATAGCCACTGAAATGTGTCTGAAATTGCATTCTCTTCAGAGTGTGCCTTGAGGTGTCTGAGACTCTTTAAAAAGGTAATTTTACAGAAAATGGAATATCGTTTGCATCAGCTCATTGAGATGGGATGGGGGGGGGGCTTTGATTTATGTCCCATTTCCAACAGCAGTAATGCATTACCAAAAATCCAAGGAGCAATGAGATTGATGACTCTGTACCCTTTGATATCCAGGAAAAATCAATACCCTCTTAGCATTTCTTCCCCATGTTCATTTTGAGTTTTACAAGATTCTCAGACTTAGAAAAAGGAAGAGACAGCAATGATTGCCTCTTGCTACAACAGTTATACATTTGTGGCAGTGTCTTCTTTGTGTATAATTCTCAATGATAACACCCCAAAAATAATAAATATTAACAGCCCAAGAGACCAATACCAGTAGTTGTTGCTTCCATCATAGTCGGCTGTGCTAATGGATTTTCATGCAAGATCAGCAGAATCCCCTTTAAACGTCTCAGTATGTCTGTTTTTGTATGACTTTAAACCAATCTGATGCAGCCACTAGAGTTAGAATAATTCTCCACCTGCAGTCACGGGACAAGAGGTCGAAGTCCAGTCTAAATCCCAGAGCTGGTATGGTTTGGGGGCTTTGCAGTACCAAAATAAGTTTCCTGGTCTTGACGGATCAAGCAAGAGGGCAGGCCCATTGTGTGTGTGGATTGGCTACGCACCATGCACCGCTTAGCTGTCTTGCACCATGGCTGCCTCAGCTGGTACTGAGACAGAGCAGCACTGGCTAGAGCGACAGTGGCTCAGTGTCACTACAACCAGGTTGCTATAATTGTGGAGGACTGTGAGCACCAAGAGAGGGTATTCAGGTCATACTGTAAATGGTGACACAACAATAAAGTTACAGAAATAACAGTGAAGCATTACACACATTCGGTACACTTCGAGGTAGCACATATGCAGGGCAGTTTGTAAAATGAGCCATGTCTGTGTAGCACCCTTAAACCCTTAAAAAGGATACCCAGAGAGAGAATCTGCATGTCCATTGTTTCATTTCTGTGTTTCTCCCAAACACTTAAGCCCCAACCTGAATGCAAAGGATCATGGGTGGCAGGATGCAATTCCTTATGCAAAGTAAAGTATGCACAGCACAGCCTAGTACATCTTCTTGAATATTTCAGTTGAATGCTTGCCACAGAAGGATATCTAAACCAGCTAAGATGGTCATACAAATGTGACCAGCCACGAAAATTAAAAATGTCGTACCTGTTTCATATTCATTGCAAAATTGCCCAGCATTCTTTTCACTTGTGTTTTATACTGTTTCTGCCCCTTCTCTCCCATTCTGCCTTCTTCAGTCTGTCCACCCAATAGTCCCATCCGGTCTCTTTTCTCTGCCAGTAACCCTCTGCCCTCCACAGTGTGTCCCCTGTGGCGAGGCCCATGGGGTTCAGTCTTGCGCTGCAGGAACACAGGTGCAGTAGAGGGGTGGACAGTTGGGGAGTGGCAGGGCCCAATAGGTCCCACCCCATTCTGCCACATGCTGGGGTCTTTTCCTTCTTGTTTTCTGTCTCCCCACGGATGCGTGCATGCTTAGTGTCCCACAGCTGCGCATCACCAGGAGCCACGTGCCTCACATCCTTCCACAGGCACCCAGGCAGCAGTCTAGTGGCAGTGGCTATCTCCTTCCCTCCCCAGATGAGGGACACGTCCTCTGGGATGTTCAGTCCTTCTCTTCTCTGCCAGCCCTCTGAGATCCTGGGCTCATACCTGAATACAGGAAGACAGAATCGCAAATGGAAACCCTGCCGTGACGCCGACAGGCCGGCCACTGTATTCTGTTTTTATTAGTTTCTGAATTTAAAATGTTGTTGTTTATATTGTTCATATATATCATAAATGTACTAGTGTAAAAAGCCATGAAACTGCATTCCGTTTTCTCACCTGCCACCATACAGGAGTAGCTAGATCCCTGCTGCTGTCAACGGGTGTCCTTTCATTATCGAATACGGGCTGTAGTAGCTTGAACTGAGGAAAAGCAAGGGTTTAAGACATTCTCTGTGCTTCAGCTATTTATTGTTTCACTTTACCTGGCAGGTTCACCAGTTATGAGAATGGAATGCAGGCAGGTTAACTGGTTAAGAGAATGGAATGCTGTTTACCTTGGTTGACCTTGTTAACATGCCAGGTGTCTCCCTGCAAGAAAGGTAGCCTCTTAAAATGTGCTACAAAGACACTGTGTTGTGGTTTTGAAATGTAAAATGAGCAGAAAATGATTAAGTGGGTCATTTTCGTTAGGTGAAGCTGTGGACAGTGAAAGTGGCCTCATGGCTTATGCCCTCAGCTTCGTTTTGAACATATTTTATCCCTTGGGTGCTCGGTTGGGACTTCCTTTACCACCATGCCAAGCTCTGATGCCGCTCACCTGAAACTGCTCCACACATAGCTGTCAGGCCTCCGATGTCCACCCGCATCTCACTGCTGTGCTGCCCTTCTGGTTTCAGGGGGTATGCCTATAGCCACTTCAGCATCACTTCCCTGCAGTCCATCTGGCCACCTGCAATGGAGAGGAAGATCCTGGAGGGTCCTCCTAACCGGCTGTGGGAGGAGCTTGGCACTGAACATGGTGGGTGGGCAGGGGCTTCATGTGTCCAATCTGTCCCCTGTTCTTCCCCATTAGTCCCACCCTTCCCCACAGTAGCATGCCATGTCAGCGGGTGTTGGCGTGTGATGCTCCTATGCCATCACAGCACTCGCTGCAACGTCCCCTTCTGACGCGATCCCCTGCACCGCCACCTGTGGTCACCCAGGTGGTGGTAGAGCAGTGGAGCAGCAAGTCCCCCTCCCTTGAGGAGGAGAGCATCCCCCTCCCCTCCCCTCAGCCGGCCCTCCGATGGCCCTGCCTCATTCCTGAACCTGGGTCATCAGCATCACAAGCATTAGCCGTGCCACTGCGTTGGTGGGCCGATTTGCCCTACAGCCACTCCCATTTTGCTGGCTGTATTACATGGTTAGTCACGTATTTAGACACCTGGGGCCCGATTTTCAAAGGTTGACGCTGGGCTTGCATCAAGTCCTGCATAAACCCCATTGTTTGGCGTAACTGTGCCAAATGCCTTTGATGCAACTGCACCCGATTTTAGTGCATTTGGCACAGTTGTGACAGTTTCCACAATTTATGGCAGCCTGCATCAATTATTTGGCGCAAGCCCCGTAAAATGAGTCCCCCAAATGGTATAAGTTAGTCCAGGGGAGAGCTGGTCTAACTTGTGGCACTTGGCACACAGGATGGAAAATCACGATCGGTGCCAAGTGAATGCCGCAAGCCCCCTGCACCGTATGTTTGGTGCAGCAGGGGCTTCCGGCATTCGTAAAAGTCCTTCAAAAATTGGATGCCAGAAGTACTGAGTGCAGATACAGTCACAGTTCACACTGTTGCTCACTAGTGGGGTCACACCAGGGAATGACGATATGGGAACCGTGTGTATCATGTATGAACAGAGAATAACAATGTTTGTCACATTGTTGAAATCAGTGGGGGATAGACAGGTATTTATCATGTGATATAAGAAGATAACACTGCAAGTGGTGGGTTGCATGGATAGAATTCAGGAGTGGGGTGTAAGCTGTAGTCAATCTCTCCCCCACCTGGTGGGTGTTAAAGGAATCTAATTTTGCCCCAAGGATTTAATGCACAGCCTACAAAAAGGGAAAGCAAGGGCCTTTCATTGAAGGTGTGCATTAAATCCCAGGGAAGCATATCAAACCCTTTTTTTTACCTCAGTTTTCCCCTGTCCACACCCCAACATTCAGGGTCAACACAGCTACACATTTTCTTAACTGGGAGGGCAGGTGCATGATGGCTTTTGCAGCCGTCCCCAGTACATATCATGTCGGGTCAGTAAGGGGTGTATGAATGCCAAGGAACCCGCTTCCTCCATCGGGGCAATGCTTTTGGCACCCAAAGCCTTTGGGATACTGACCTATAACTCATGGTCGGAGTGCTGCAGGGTATATGTAAGAACAGCTTTGAGGGTACCTGTGTTTTTTTAGCTCAGAATGCCTTGACATGGGAAAATGCATGAATGGACAATTCTTAAACCCCGACAGGATGTAACTATTTTAAAAAAATAGTTGCACACAGATGTGGTCTAACAATAGCCCAGCTCCAAAAACAAAAGAATTCCATAACTCCCAACAATCTGCGGGGGATGCAGATCTCCGTCAGGACCCAAGAGAGAGTTTGTTGTTTTTACAATGGCTAATAATCCAGATACTTTGCTCTCTGCTCCTGGTTTATCCCATTACTTTCTGGATTCTCTGTTTTTTTTTTGGGGGGGGTATTTCTATGTTTAGGTCCCCTTCACATATCTGTTTACTGACTCAGTCCAGATCCCCATGGTGCAACCGTGAGGTGCGCCTACCTCACCGGTGTTCTGTCTCCTCCATGTTGCCCCCCAGGTGGGGTGGGGGTGATTTACCCCCAAGCACACTATGCCTGTATAGAGGTGTGCAACTGTCCATTGTAGCGCAACCCTCGATGCGCTGGGGTCTTTCACGTACAGGGACTGGGGCTGTTTTCTCTTCTTCTGTCCTCCATATAGGGACCCCATCATGCAGATATGTCAGGGGACATTCACTCACAATGAGCCAGGTAATGCAAGCCCCCGTTGAGTCCCACCCACCCCTGTCCCTCCAACTGCACTGCCTCCTCTGATCACTCATGTGGCAGTACTGTGGGGGACGATAGGAACCCACCCTCCCCAGATTCTCTGTTTTTTGACTGAACAACACTGGAAGGTGGAAATAAATCCAATCATTGTTCATATGTCACCCTAACAATAGCTACAGTGTTATTTCTAGTGATAGCTGACGGAGTCCCTGCTGGCCTGAGGCCTTGCAAGCAGGGAGGTTGGCTAGGCTAGGTTATCTGGATAGCAATAACTGCCCTACAGCCAGCTGATATTTTCTAACCAGATTGGCAAGCGAGAGACTAAGGAGACGGCTTGGATGATGGCATGATCTGGTGGATAGCAGTACTCAAAGCAGACATTGTAATTCCCTCGCTGGTCATTTCTAAATGTAAAGGCTTGGTAAATACTGTGCTGTTATCTCTGCTTGCCCCCCAGTGCCCCTCAGATGCAGCAGAACGTTGTTAGAATGAATAATACCCGCTCATCATATTTATGTACATAAACTGTGTATATAAAGTGGTCTCACCCACAGCCTGGCCTGCCTCCCAGTGGGGCAGCCCTGCTACCAAACCTGGTTGGCCTGCATGGTAGCAGGGCACACTGCTCGGGGGCCAATATGGCATCCTCTCACCCACATTCTCACAGTGAGGCGGTCATAACAGCCAGTGGGGGGCTGTTTATAAGTCAAGAGGGACCAAAGTTTTTTTAAAATTACAAAATAAAATAATCCTGATAGTGCAGTGTGGGGGGGGGGGGGTTGACAGTTTGCCATGTTAATGACCACTGTTCATACCCTGAACTCGGATAGCCAACAGGAGGTTGTAGCAGTCTCTGCCTGGATGCCCAAAATCTCTAGGGAAGTGAAGCAGCTTAATCCAATGCATGACCACTCCCTGGTGACACAGACAGCAGACTCATTAGGGTGTCTTACTACAGGGAGACCTTGGGTGACCCTGTGTCATCACACCATTGAACGTGCACATGGAGCCCTTCTGCTGCTGTCCTGAGTGAGGGGTGTTGAAAGGAGGAAAAGCATGCTGCCTGCATTGGGACCGCAGTGGTACTCTTGGCCATGAACCCCATCACCCTGGGGGTGAACTAGACTGTGCTCTAGAGGGGATTGTGTCTCTGAAGGCTGTGCCACAGGTGGTGTAGGTGTGGAAGGTGCTACGACCAGGAGATGGGTTGTTAAGGGTTGGGAGATCACTAGGGCAGACCAAAGGAGGACAGCAGGCAGGAATGGGCAAACACCTTGATAAAAAGAAAAAAACCCACTGCCAGCCCCATGGCACCAAGCGATGGGGGATTGCTCGGCATGCTGGCGACCTGGGTTCATGCCCACACCTGGGACAGCAGGAGCAGAGACTGGTGGGGAGGGTTAGAAACATGTGACAGGCACTCTGCTCCCTGGGCGTAGGGATGGAGTGAGCCTGCACTGCTTTATGAGTGACTCCTGTGGCCCGTAGTGGTAGCACACTTTGTGGTGTGGGTGACCATGTGCCATAGGTGCATCTCTCCAGGCTGCCACCTGCTTGCAGCAGCACTATGGGAGGTGGGTGGGTTGTGTGAAAAAATGGAAAATAACCACCCGGGTGACAGTTGCTGGGTCCCCTCATGCCATGCAGCCTGGGCGAGTGCCTCTATGCTGATCCCCTGCCATGTGCCCAGTGTAGCGGACTTTCAGATCTCTCCTCCTGTGGGCCCTGGGAGGGCCCCCCTTCGGTGAAGCCCCCTGGTAAAGGGATACGTCGTGCAGCCAGGGCGTGGCACAAGGGGGCATGGTATGGATGGCTGAGAGGGATAGCTTGGTGGGTAAAGGGGTCCCTAGGCAGGGCCTGAAGGAGTGGCTGGTCGAGGGGCATGGGGAACATAAAGAGATAAAGCAACAAAAAACCACTAAATTCTAACACACCAAATGTAACGTTTGCAAGGCAACTGTGCAAAGCACATTTTTATGTTGCTTGCACACATGTGCAAGAAACATAGTGCCATCATCGGAGTTTTCGGAGGTGTGGCACCCCATCTTCCAATTCAGTCAGCGAGTTTGCAGGCGTGGCCCAAGTTCTCTAATGACTGCTGCAGCTGTCTATGACAGCAGTCCAACATGCAGTGGCATACAGTTGAAAGGGAGAGCTCCTCTTCAGTGAGCAGAGCTCTCTCCCTCCCCCCACACACACACACACGCGAACATGCATATTGCGTGCTGAAGCGCTCCCTCCCCCCCACGCACACACTGTATGGCCAATGGGGTGCCCAATCCCAGTCAGCTCGGGTGCCCAATCCCCATTGGCTCCACGGCTGCACCCCCCTCAAAACCTTTCAGGTGCCACGCTGGGAGCCCACCCAGCGTGGCAAATCTTGTTATAGCGGCAGGGGTGCCAATCCCCGTCAGTTCCAACCCTCAGACAGCCTTTCCAGCTGCCATGCTGAGGAGCCCACCCAGCGTGGCAAATGTCTCTGCGTCGTCTTCATTCAAAAAAAAAACCCTGTAAATAAAAAGCGGTCCTTGCAGTCCCCTGCCCCCACCCGTATGCACCCACTCACGTTACCCTGCCTCCACCCCCCCTTACCCCATACTTACCTCCGGAGCTCAGTGTGACGATCATCGGTGGACCGGGAACACGTCTGCACTCTTCAAAGCCGACCGCGAACTGAGGAAATGCCGGTAAGCTGTATAATGGAATAAATAGGTTTTTTTCAACTTTGTTGCATATTTCAGGCATTTTTGGGAATTTTGGGCCCAAATTTTCAACACAGGGTTTTTGGGACCCCTCCTCATGAATTCTTGCACTATCTTGGTGTTAATCGGGCGAAGGGTGATTTCCGCGGTCACTGGCGAAATCACCTTTCAGGACCGATTAAGATCTTAAATGCCAGTGTTCATAAGGTGGGCTCTCAAAAGCCTATGTTGAAAATTTGGTGAAAAATCCTAAAAATGACTGTTTTACGAGCGTGCGTCGTGCAGTTCCTACACACGCTCGTAAGTTCGCGAATTTTTAATATTTTCACTCCAGATTTTCAACATTGCTATTTTACCACACCTCCTTATGAGCAGTATAGCTGCCATTTTTCACATCCTGCCCAAAACCTGTTTCTGCACATGTAGTGCACAATGGCGCAGTCGGTGGGCGAAATCAATGTATGGGACACATTAAGAAAATCACAGTGACACTGTTCATGAGCAGAGGTCTTAAAATGGCTATGTTGAAAATTTGGTGAAAAAATTCCCATAAAAGGACTGTTTTACAATTAATGCGTTCTACGCGGTTCCTACATACGCGCTTCGTAAGTTGGCGAATTTTCAATATTTGCACTCCAGTGACTTCCAAATACTTAAACAGCACATACAAGCAAGCAACATTCGGCATTGACAAATGCTTGTTTGTAGCATGCCTGTCTCACACATGGGAATGGAGGGTTCTGATTGATCCAGAGCACTCCCAAAAACTAAATGTTTTTATATACACCCTTCTGCAGCCTCAACCAGAACACAGTATCTCAAATTACTTAAACAGAACAATACCACAGTGGCATATTTAAACACTAATGCCATAAATGGAACGTTTCGAATATGCTGTCGCAGTTTTTGGTGCATTTTTGATCCCCATCACCTCTGCCTTTTCTCCCATTCCTCCTGCGCTGGGGCCACCCCCACAGAACCTTTTTATATGATTGAAAGGACTGGGACGGCGCACTTAAGTGTCTGGAGACAGGGTCTAGCCCTGGAAAAGTAGGCTATGTTCTCTCCCTTCCTGGAGCTCAGGTACACCACCTTTGTGACAGTGGGCTGACTCTCCCAACCCAAGATGGTGGTTCCAGGAGGCAACAGCAGATGCTGTTGCATTGCACATTGTAACAGCCATAATAAAGAAATGGAGGTGACCTCACTAACATTTGGGGTTTCCCTGTATTTGTAGCCCAACTGTGAGGCTGTCCAGATGCTGCTGTTCCTCGGGGTGGACAAGTGGAATATGTTGTTCAGTTTAGACAAATACAAGGTTATACGGGTTGGCAAGAGAAATGGGCACAGTGCCTTCACCTGAAACTGACAGATATGAAAGCAGACTGGACTTGAAAGCAGAATGGACTTGAGTGCCTATTGTTTTCTGTCTTAATAGGAAATTACATACACTTGCAAAACATGTCTGCCCCGTGGGGTGAGATTTATCACAGGACTACAGCTGTTTCCTGAATATTGCAAATTTCCAAAGCTGCAGTATGGTCCTTGACTTAAATGAGCAAAGCAGAACCAAACTTCCAAAGGTTTCAGCGCCTTTCGTGGGCTGGTCAGGTTGTCTCATTCTGATCATGTCCAGTGATGGAGCGTTTGGTTTTCAGCACTGACTCTTTTACTTGTTCCCGTAGTTACTTGCAGCAGGGATTTAAAGCTGTCAGCTTAGAAATTGAGCATTAAACAATCTGTCCCTAGCAGCTCAGGAAGGGTTTGGGTGTTAATACGACAAACGAAAAGAGCAATAAGCTGGGATAGTGATCTCAAAGTAATCTGGAAAGAAAGCTGGAGTACTGCAGGCAGTTCTGGGCTCTTCAGTGAAAAGGCTGTTAATGGAGTCGAGTGGGTACAATGCGGTGGCAGCAGAATGATCTGGGGTCTGGAGGATGAACCTCTGAGAAGTGACTGGAAGCCCTTCACATGTTTACCCTCAAGAAATGGAGGCAGAGAGGGAATACAATCTCAGGCTTCTGCAAACTCCAGGATATTTTCAAGGTCAAACAGATAGATGGATGGTCCATTGGGTGGGCTTGAGCAGGATGCAGGCGCACACCCTGAAGCTCAGAGGTGGCAAATTAAGGAGTAGCCTTAGGAGGCATTTCTTCTCTCAGAGGGTGGTGAACTGCCAGTACAACTTACTAGCAGAGGCAATGGACATGAAGACAGTACAGGTCTTCAGGGTAAACCTGTATATATGTCTGCTGCTAAGGGAATCACAGGGTACCTTGGGTAGAAGAGTGGGCCGGGAATCCCTATAAATTAGTATGTTTGCCTGGCATACTTAATCAGCCCTGCATATGAAGCTGGTGGGGCTGGGGGTGGATTTGCTGGACCCAGAATTCCTTCCCACTTTAAATGACCATGTTACTATGTATACACTTTGGACCCAATGATGAATGAGTCATTGGTCAACGTGTTGGTGATACGCAACATGTGGGATGCAGCTCCACACATTCTGCATGTGCCAGCCCTCCTCTCCAGTCTTGCAGTGAGCACAATCTCTGGTAACTCCAAAGGCTGTGTTATTACGATTATGGCTTGAATGGAGGGGGGCGTGTCTGGGCACACACCTTTGTCCTCCAAGACAAGGAACCAGCCTTTAGTTTGCCTGTGGGGGGTAGCAACCTATCCACATCGTCAGCCAGGCTGCATGCGAGCATAGATTGTCCCCTGCCTCAGTTACACTGTCACTTCATTCATTCATGAAAGGAGTGAAAAACCATTGATCCCAGCTCATTTTTAGTGGCATCCAGGAACATGTGCAAAATTACCAACTTGCAGTTGAACAGTCATAATTTTATTTATTTCAAATTTTGCATGCCAGAACAGCCTTATTGGTACAAAACATCTGTTTTCCAGAGGGGGCCTTGTGGGAGAGGACTGATACAGCAGAGGTAATAATTTACAGTTATGTAGTTGTGCAGAACAAGAATTGCACACATTGGTTAAAATATATTTACAAAGAGTTCAGTCCTATCACTCATTACAAAATAATTACAAAACTTTGTTTAGTACAATGATATAATACAAGATTTATACATGTTAAATATACAGGTCAACTTAACGGAAGTTACATGAAATACCACCTTGTCTCTTAAGCCAGTGAGATAATAGAGAGGTAGAAGGAAAAGGGCTATTACTGGGGAATCAGCTGACTGGTAAGTCAGTCCATTCCTGAGAGAAGGAATAGTAAAACAAAAGGTATACCGTCCATAGTTATTTTTAGCAGGCAGGGTTACGAGTTCATGGCCAGCAGCAGATCATAGACCAAACCAAGGAGACCTGGTTTCAAGTAGGTTGTAGAAGTAAGGTAGGGCACACCTTTCGTGCGTCTGAAGATGCGCAGCAACAGATGAAGGAGTCTCCTATCAGCCAGAGAATTCCACCCAAGCTCACGATAGAAATTGCAGTGATGATGACTGTCACGCAGAGTGGACAATACAAAGTGTGACCGATTATTGTACAGCATGTCGAGTTTGTTTAAAAGCACCTTTGCAGCCTGCCCAAATAGCATGCCCCACCTTTGGGTCCCAATCACAAACTCTCCCATTCCAGAGATCTTTCTTTTGGATTAGTGACTGCTTGGATAGTACGACTTTTGCCTTTGAAAAAAAGAGAGATTGTATGACCCCACCCTGCCGCTCTGGGCCATTGAAGTTGTGAGATGTGGAGATGTGTCCCTCCTGAGGTTTTTCTTAGCCATCCAGGAGTGCATAGCTGCCTTTATCCTCAAACTTTTAAATTCTATATTAAAAAACTCTGCAGCGAGAACCAATAAAGCAGTAAGCGCACTGACACACTGCTCAGTTGTGAACTATATCATTTCCAGACAACGTGCTCAATCGACTCAGTCAAGTTGGGAAACTCCTTCCAGCAGTGTAGTATTCAGTCAATAAACTTTCATTAAATCCTGACACATCTCATAAATAAAGCAAGAGAGAGAATGTCGGGGCTACTGTGCAGCTGTGTTGACTTTCCTCAGAGCCGTGATCCCAACTGTACCTGTCTGGTTTATACCTATCTTGGATCCCAGGTACAGATTGCCAGAACATTTGATCAGACATGTTGGTTACTTCAACAAAGTTATAAATTAATTTTTGTATGTGTCAGACACTTCCCTGCATTGCCACTGTGGGCCTGCAGAGGACCAGGAAGGAATCTGCTCCGATGCCACCAACCTCCAGGAAATGAGGAAGGCTAGTTCAGTGCATGTTCAACCCCTGTGACACAGACAGCAAACACACCAGCATGCCAAACTGTAGGTAGAGGAGGAAGTTGGCAGCTCTGTGATGACATACCAATTAGTGTGAGCATGTGGAGCCCTCACCACAGATGTCCTTGAGAAAGGAGAAATGGGAGAAAGAAGAAAAAACAGCCACCACAGCATAGTGGAGGTGGTATTGTTGCATATCCTGCTCCCCACCTAGGTACCTAGTATTTCCTTGCATCAAATTATTGAGCTCTGGGTGGGGTATAACGCCCCTTAAGACCTCACCACTGGTGCATGTTACTGGGGACCAGGCAAGCAAGCAATAATAACCTAACAGGGTGGGCAGTATTTAGCTATACCAAACCGCCCAGGGGCGTAATGAGGTCTGATGCCACAGGTGGAGGGCCTTATAGCCCCTGGAAGGTCCAGTACAGCCTAATACTGCCCACCCTGGAGTAAATTATTGCAGTTAGAAAATGCATCATTGCCGACACTGTTGAACGATGTATAAAAGATAAAAATAAATTAAAAGTTCATTTTTCTTGTAACGTAGTCTCAGTACTGGTAGAATTTCCCAAAGAGGGTGATGCTGTTTTTGGTAATGATTTTGCAGCATGTTATGACCACCCTACCATCTCCAGTTATGTTTTTTTTGTGTTGTAGCTCCCTCCAATAAATACAGATACAGATTAGCATTGCATTTTTTTAACTGGCCATTAGTTAATAGAGCTCTGTCAATGTCAGAACGGTGAAGAGTGGTCACAGTCAGTGACTCAGGAATCCTAAGTCGGGATGTTAAAATTAAGACTGAGTGTGCTTGGGAAGACTGGCTGACAAGCTGTGAGTTAAACAGCTTTACTCTTCTTTTTTTCCTGTGTGCGTGTGTGTGTGTGTGTGTGTGTGTTATTTCACATTTGCGAGATCCAGGGCTAAATTGCAGTTCACAGCGTTGGTGGCAGAGCAACGGCTGAGGGGGACATGCGAGCATGAAGCAGAAGCATTAAGTCTTAACGAGACCAGCCATACTTTTATGGATTTGTCTCTCACAGATGGAGATGCACTGCTGGCTTGCAGCACCAAAGGAAGCGGGCTGACGGCTGGAGGATGGGCAACCTTATGAATAGTTGAGGTGGGAGCAGTACTGAAGGCGCTCTGTGACAGTGCTATGTTCAAAGGAGTGGGTTTTTGTTATTTAATAATGCAAGGGGGTGGTGTGAAGGGGAAGGGGGGACGTTAGTAGGTTGCTCTTGCTAAGCGAGACGAAAAAAAAGGCTACATAGTTTGTGAAAATTCTACTGCATAGTAATAGTTTGAGTAAAAAGGCAGACAGAGACTGGGACTCATTATTTTCCGGTCTCTGTTGCCTGATACCGGACCGGGTGGTTGGCTGTCTGGTTGTAGGATTTTGCAGAGCCATTTTCTAAGAGGAGTTAGGGCTGTGAGGTTGTTTGGGCTGACACAGGGTAGGGCTACAGACCAAAAGGAGGAAACAGCCTTGACAGAAAACAAAATAAAAGTGCCTGCCCCCCCGTTTGTAAGGACATCACCAGAGTTTATAACACTTGAAACTTCTGGCGATGTGCCTAAAAATGTTGGACAGTCAGTTTTATTTTAGAATTCTTGGCTGTGAAAGGCACTGAGCCAAAGCTCGTAGGTGTAACGTACAGCCTGGAAGAGATTTAGGCACAGGGAGGTTATGTGACTTGCTCTGGGTCACACAGTGTGCAAGTGCCTGTTGACAGTAATGAAGTGCATGTTGCGGGTTTCAAACTCATGTCAGCTTGCTCTTCAGGTTCACAGCATGGTACTATAAGCACTAGGCTATACTGACTTCCAAGGTCTCCCTATACTGAGGCCAATATGGAGCTGTCATGTTGCAGAGGTGAGGCATTCAGCTGACAGGTAGGGAGGACACAGGACACCTGGTAGTCCTGTGCTCCTTGCCACCACAGAAGGAAGCAGCATTTGCAGAGGCTGAGCTGGCAGCTGTTTGCCAGCTTTTCTGACAGCAGGAGGAGTGCAGCCATGGTGGTCCAGATTGTTGGGAGGGGGAGAGGAGCTTGTGAAAAATGAAGATAAAACAATTTCTGACTAAAACCCAGATACATCCCCCCCTCCCAAATCAAGATCTGCATGAACCATTCACAAAGGTTGCAGTTGTAAAATCACTAGAGGACACTGCCTCAAGCTGGTGGGATGACAATTCAAGAGGGAAATGAGGAGGCACTTTTTCACTGAGAGGGTGGTGGCTAGGTAGAAAGACTTACCATAGGAGGTGGTATCCCTAAAGGCAGTGGACATCTTTTAGAGGGGTTGGGACAAAGTGAAGGGGAGGGCTGCTGTTAAAAGCGGAAACATAGGGGGGACTCCTGTTGGGGAGGGGGAAACTCCTAACAAGAAGGGGGGTGGACTGCTCAGTAATCACTGAGGGATCTGCATTATGAGGAGACAAAATAGACCTTTTAACCTCATTCTGCTGGGGTTTTTTGTATATTTGTGTATATGTGTGTAAGTTCCTGTGTTGCTGGGTATTTGCATGACTGGTGTCCAAACTCCCGGCTTTTGTCTCAGACTGAGCCAGGCTCCTTCCAGTGAGAAAAGCAGACTTTTATTTCCCTGTACGTTTAATTCAGTTACTGTCCCATTCTTATAACCAGGGGGCTAACCAAAGTGGGCAGGAGAGCAGCTCAAACAGTGAGCACATAATTAGGAGAAATGACTAAACCAAAGAGAACCATGAGTCTCAGACCTGGAAGATAAGCTGTGGCTGTCAACCCGGCTTTTAACTCTCATTTAGTCTTCACTTTTACTCACAGGAGCATTTCTCTAGGTCAGATTTAAAAATAAATCAAAATGATCTCTCTGTCTCTCTCCCCCTATGTTTTTTTTCTTGTTCTGCAGTTTATAATTTGATGTATAGGACGGTCAGCAAACTAACAAAAAACACGGAGTATGGCCATCAGGGTCATTAGTGAGATAAAGAGCTCTCACAGTTCACACTTGGGCTGGCAAGTGATAAAGATTGCCTTATTAGTGTATATTAGAAGAAACATATCATTACACAAACCCCAATTTGTATAATTTTGTAATTTTAGATTTTTTTTAAGCCTGGCTTTATTATCAATGCCCTTCCCGGGTGACCCTTGCCTTGGTGCTTTTGTGCTGAGGTTCTTTGTCTTTAAGTGTAAACTAACCATAATGTGTTTAAAAAAAACACCTTTCTTTTCAAAAGTGTCAGCTGTTTCGAAATAATGGGCGGCCATTTTCTGTTGGGATGGAAAAACTTTAAAGAACACTGGCAGTGTGAATTCCAGTTTGTTTATCGAATGCGTGTTTGTAACAAAATGCTCTTAGGAAAATAAAACAACCTCAAAAATATGGCGCCTCAAGCCCTCCCCTATACCTCTCACCTTTTGTCACTGAAATGAGGGGCACAGACACTCAAACTGAGGGAGAGTGTGGGACAGTGACCCTCATAATAAGGGATATATCCTCAAACATGTAAATACAAGCTCAGAACACTGTGGAAACCACTTTGTTTACTTGTAAAAGGATTATTTTAGATTTAGCGTCTTAAAATTTTATGAATTTCTGCTTTAAAGCCTGAATTTACAGTACATTCTCTGTGTGGGTAGCACCTTTTCCACGAGGGACAGGTGAGGGACAGAGCAATTTTGAGGACTAAAATGATCGACATCCCTCATAATCAGAGATAGTTGAGAGGTACGCCCCTTCCTTCACACACAGCTCAATGGGCTGTTCTGGGGACATATTGTCAGGGTCTTCTCTTTATACGAACCACTTGATTTTGCAATATGCAGCCATGGGAGCTGTTTTGTTGCCCCCATTTTGGGGTGGGGTCAAGGTGAAGGCTCAGTTCTGTGTTGAGTGGAGCAACGTTCTGAGGCTCTCCTGGGATGTTATGTGCTGCAGAAGCAGATCTAGTATCTTATTCTTTTTCTTTTAAGCTCAAATTTTATTAGACTTTTACAGACATACAGTAAATGAGAAAACATTATGCAAGGTACAGACTGAAATTTTATCATTGCGAAAAGAGAAATTATACAGCAGTGTGTACATGCATTAGTGACAGCTCTTACAGAAACACAAGTGTGCAGCATGTGTGCAACATGCATGCCACATGCTTATTAAGCATGCAACATGCATGCTGCACTCATGCTGCGCACTTGTATTTCTGTAAGGGTGTAGTAGTATTGATACATAAGTTACACCATACCATGAGGTTTCTCTTCTTCTATTTGAAGTGGGGTTCACTGTGTCTTATTCAGTAAAGGACAATAACTGTTTTGCAGGAGGCTGTATCTGACTGTTTTATTCCTGTGTTAGTGGTTAGTTGTCTCTTTCTAGGCTGTACTCAACTGCTTTGTAATATATGGATTTTAAAAATAATACCCCAAAAAACATATAAAAAAAACCTTGTAATACCTTAGTTACTGCCGTAATACTATTCTTCCGGTCCTCGTAATACTATCGCTGGGATCACCAACTTGCCTAGTGTCCAAAGCATAGTTTTTTTTGTTTCTTTTCTCTTTATTCCTGAGAGAGCGAAGCGGGACTGCACGCGGGAAAGGGGGTGTGAATGAGGAGCAGAACAAGCAGCACGGAACCGTCCCCATAAGGAACCAGAGGTAAGACCTCGTCAGCATCTCGCATCCATATATTACAAAATAATCAGTTAGGTTCCAGTGACTCACTTGTTATACTTCTGTTCTCGAGTCCTGGGGACACAGAAACCTCTGAGCCGCTTTCTCGAGGTTACCTATGTCCCCAGAACCTCTCGATGGAATTACAGCCTTGTAATTCGTTGGAACCTATTATTCTACTTATAGTGTATGTTAGAACATTGTATTGCATCGAAATCTAACTTTACCTAGGGTTGTTGTACCATTGATGTGACGTCATGATGTTGTTGTACCATCTTGAGTACGTCACATCAGTGGTACAACTGCACGGACCTCTGTGTGCATGCACGAGTCACGGTTCATAGAGACGACAAACCAGGCACCGAAGTTCACCAGAGCTCAGTAAGTGCTGTTTTTTAAGAGAGTGGCTGGCACACAGCAGGACAGCTGTATTTGTTTTGAAATATTTACGATCACACAGGAAGGAGTGCAGTGTATTTACGGACACAGGGGGGGCCGGGGTCACCAATATCACGGTGCGACTGTGGAGGCAGTCAACAGCTAATTTGTTTAGTGTTGTCCATACACTATAAAAGACAGTGGTTGGGCAACACTAAACAACAACACTGTGTTACACTTCTCGAGGTTTTCACGCCAACCGAAAATCTCTCGAGCTTCGCTCTCGAGGTTTTCTTGGTTGCCATGACAACCTCTCGAATTGAACAACAGTGTTGTTGTTCACTGTTGCCCATCCACTATCCTCTATATAGTGTATAGTGGAGTGTTGTTCTGCATAGAATTCCATCCCTTTCAAAATGCTGTTGTACCACAGTTCAAAGGTCATGAAATGTGATTCTACCCTACTGTGGTAGAACAGCATTCTAGAACCTCTAGAGACTGCATGAGTCAGTTTCATTTTGAAAGCAAAAGAACTCACAAACACGTTGCACACAACACTATACACTATAAAAAATACAGGATGAGCAACTTTATGCACAGCCAGTGTGTTTTGCCACCTCGGGGTTCTGATTCCCATGGACCTCTCGAGCTTCGCTCTCAAGGTCAGAGGGAATCAGAACCCCTCTGTGGCAGAACACACTGGTTGTACGTAGTTGCCCATCCAGTGTTCTCTATCTGCTGAATGGGGTAGTTGATCATTTAGAGTGACTCCTAAGGGTTTCGTTTTGCATGAGGTATATCCCTCCTATCTGAGTCGTCTCGTTAGGGAGTCAAGAGTCTCTCCATCACAGTTGAAGTGTAGCTTTCTGTGCATCCCCTCCATGGTGGGAGTCTCTTTTTCCAGCGATATCCACGCTGTCTTGCTGGGTGTCTGGGGGGACAGCCAGTGTCTAGTGGTGTACTGTAGGGCTGCTGCTATAAATACTTGGAAGAGATACTTATTCTGTGGTGACCTTGTTCCCTGTGGTAAGATACCCAAAATGAGGTGCTCAAAGAGTTGAGGGATATTTACTGATAACATTTCAGAAATGGCTCAGGCAAAGTCACACCAAACGGTCTGTAACTTTGGGCAGGTCCAGGTGTGGGGATGGTCCTCCCCCCACACACACACTTCTGCCAGCATCTGTCAGACCCCCCCCCCCATCGAAAAATGTTTTGTTACTGTGGGTACTCGAAAAAAAATTCACCAAGATCTTTCAACTAAATTCCCTCCATTGTGGGGAGTAGGTTGCTTTCTGTGCTTCTGTCCAGACTGTATTTCTTATCTGCTGATCTATAACATTCTGCCCTGCTTTTCTCACTTCTCCCATACTGAGTAGTCTTTCTTTTCTATTTTTAGCTGCAGTAACCTGTAAAACTGTGAGATTTGGGGGGGATTCTGCAGCTTCTCTTCTTTCCATCTGTATGTACTGCTCATACCTTGTTACCCTCTGAGCATTAAAATTCGTAGCACTGCACCTCACAGTTCAGAGCAAAGGACCAGAATGTGTAGCACTTGCTTAATTTAAAGCATCATATGTCTACAAATAGTGTGCACCGTATATTTAGTGTTTAAACATGTTTCTATCAAGTTAGTTCAATGATTTAATAGTTTGTGTGTACAGAAATAAGTCTAACATTATTAAGAACATCAGTAAACCTTTGCGGAACAGGGGAAATCATAGTACTATGCGAAATTCATAGCAGCTGAGAGGTATGATACTACTATAGTGGAAGGACCTCTTGCATTATATCTAGGGTCTGAATGCAGTTTCATAGTCGGAGGAACCTATAGTGGTCTGTTCTTGGATTGTGGAATTTGTCCCTTATTTGATCACAGCTCATTAGTATCCTTTGGTCTGCCAGATCTCCTATAATATGGACACCTCTCTGTGGCCAAGGTATATGTTAATATGTCCCCCAGAGCCACTCGTTGCTGTATAAGAGTGGTTTCACGCATGTTCGGCTAGAGCGACAACAGCAAAGCAAAGCTGAGCTATTCTGGCTCAAGCTGAAGGCAAGTGAAACCACTCTTATACAGGAACTAGTGGTGATGGGGGACATATTAATACATTATTGATCGAAAGTGATCAATAATATATTTAAAACAAAACTGTTCCCGGAATGCGCCTGTTTCCAGGACATCGGTGCGTGAGATACTCTTCACAGAATAAGAGTGTCTCACGTGCAGGGGAAAGGAGTGCTCCCTCAATCTATAATTTGAAACCTGGGTCTGTTCGTCCTATTTACTCAAAATAAAACTTGCACCCAGCATTTACTTGCACTCGCATCCGGATTATTTTTTGAGTGGTTTGTGCAGTGGTGCCTTTTGTGTTCCTGGACTGTTCCTCATTACCTCTGCTGCACCAGCTCTCTCGTTCTACCTGCAGCGCTGATTTGCTTTCGCTTCGTCTCCGTTAGTCCCCTGGCCTGAACTCTTCATTGCCTCTTGTAGGTATCAAGTGACCTAGTCATTTTGCTTCCCCTATTAGTTTTCTATAGTTCATCCAGGAATTTAGGGAATGCATGGTCTATAGATTTGGGGATTTTATAATTCTCAATTTAGGGAGGGGCAATAGTGGCACTAGGTATAGGGGGTATCCTATCAGTTGCTCCCTTTCCCCTTCTACGCAGCCTGTGTCCATATTACACATTTGAATAGTTAATGCAGGGGGCATTGGGCGGCAAGGTACTACTCTCTCAGATTTGGTAATGCCAGGTCCCCTTTGGCCTGGTCTCTATATTCTTTTTTTACATGAGAATGTTTACCATCCCAAACTAATTTGGATATCGCCTGCTCTGTTTGCCATCAGAAACTGATGGGAGATTACACTGGGAGCATCCAAAAGTTGTATATAAATCTTGACAGGGGCAGGCCTGTCGGAACAGCGGTAGCGCTGACACTTGCAATGCCAATGATTTGGGTTTAGGAATGAGCATGGGGCATCGGGGACAGCCGGGGAATGGAGAATCACAGAGGATGCAGTCCTTCCTGAGGAGGGAGGGTCTCATCTGCCCCTACCTCACTGCCCCCTAGATGCAAGAGACGGTAGGGAGTGGTGAGACTGGAGGGGGGTGGGTGGGAGGAGCTGCACTGACTGTGGATGATGTCGTGCTTGCATGCATCCTTGCAGCCCTTGCATGTGTGACTGCTGTGGAAGCCAGACAGAAAATGAGAAAAAGTATGAGCCCTGCAATGAATGACAGAGAGCTTCCGGTGCCACTGCATTCCCCTGCCTTGCTATGAGGTTGCCTCCTGATGAAACCAGAAACGTTCAGGGGTATATCCCCTCCACGCATTTCCACCAGAGGGGCAAGCCATAGCTCAGTGGAGGATGGCACCTCAGGAGCAGGAGTAAGGTTAGGAGACGATCAGTGGTCAGCCTTGGGGAACTGAACAGAGTTCAGAGGCAGTGTGTGAGGGGACAGAAAAAGAAATTACAAAAGAAAAAAAAAAGAAACCTTGACAGACTGTTCATTCTGATGGATTCCACTCAAGCCTCTAAGGACAGGGGGCGTTTACTCCATCTTCCCATATCTTGTATGGCATCTGCTAATATTGCTTTGTGTGTTTTTTTTCATATAGGTGGTTTAGGTTTTTCCTTGTATTCAATCCCAGGTTTCTAAAGCCCTCCCATTGGAATGGGAATGGTCTGTCTTCCTGCTGATCAAACAGAGGTGCCAAATAAAGCCGCATTTTTTTCACCCATCCCCCCTCTAGGCTTATTATTATATAGACAGCCTTCCCCCAACCCCTCTCATTCTTTGGTATACTCCTTTCTGTCTATCTAAAACGCCTCTCACATCGACGCTGTCCATAGGCTAAGCCCTGCACATTACCATTTCATATAGCGGTGTAAGACCATATTGGTGCAGCCTACTTTACCACACACATTACCATCTCATTCAGTGGTGTAAGACCACATTGGTGCAGCCTACTTCGGCAGCATCCTACCTCCTTTTAAAGTACCAGCTACCGAGGGAGACCGCACATCTTCAGTGATCATATAGGCTTGGTGCCATCTGCTATCTTGCTCAGCCCTGTGAAGTCCCCAAATACCTGCACACACCGACTTGTCTTGTTCTGTCTGGTGATTCTCCAGGAGTCTGTAATCTGGCTATGCCATCTACAGATAAAGACACTTTGCCGTAGTCATAGCTTACTATTTTTCATTATAAGGCGTCAACATGAGGGCTGATACCTAGCTCCCTCTCTTCATCTTCCTATGGCTGGTGCCTTATGTAGTGTGTAACCCCCCTGCAAATGGGGGTTCCCAAAAGACTTCCAGGAGCTTGCTTGAATGCTCCAAGCCTGAATGGTGTTTGGCATTTAAGCCATTTATCAGTGAGTGTTTTTAGAGCCTCTGGTACTGTCTCTTTAAGAGCTGTCTGCTTGCAGACATAATTAGTTTGTATGGGGGGACTGTGTGCTTCTCTGAGTACCACTCAGCTGCTGCAATTCACTTCATTTTGCAGTCACTAGGAGTGCAAAGGGAACCTATCTGAAAGATGTAACTGTTTGCCAGAAATTATTTAGAGTAATAATGAAATTACAGTTTGTCTAACTCTGCTTTGCAGTCAGAACTGTGTCTGCTAGTTCCCATTCTAGTTTTGAACTGCTGAACTGGACCAATCAGTGTGGGGTAAGCTAGCTCTAAAATGGTGCCTTGGACGAATCAGAACTTGGACTCATAATCTGAGCCAGCCACAAGAGGATTGTATGGGCAGTGACTCTGGGAGATGTAGTTTAGACTTCAGTGCCTTTTGGACCAACAGCAGCATTCTATTGTGAGTGACAGCCAATCCAGTCAAGAACTGGGAGGAACTCAAAGGAAGTGCCGTTTTGTCGGTTGGAATTTCAGTTGAGCTTTGGCAGTGAAGAAGGAAGGAGCCTGTGCTTTTCAGTGTGCAGTTTTAGTCAAAAACGTGTGTAAGGCCCAGAGTTCCGGTCTGCAGCTTGTGTAACAGCTTGTTAGGACTGAATCCGTCCTGTGAAAAGAATCAAAGGATCTCTGAAGAGTAGAAACCAGGCTCACCCTGTAGAAGACTGGAGGAATTGCTGAAAATTGCATTCGGTCTGTCAGGAACTGAATCTGCTGTGTGTTCTCCGGATATTGTGCAGTAATGCGATCGGGATACAGATGCAGCCTGCCTGGTATAGTGCTTTCTTTTATATGGATGTGTGAAGAGGTTTGTGTACCTCAAGTGAGCCCTGCTGACATTGAAGGACCCTATCTTATTTGGAGGTCGTGAGTACTAATTCAGAGTCGCCCTGTTGAATTGCCACATTAAATCAAATGGAATTACTGTACTGCTGACTGTTTAATTCTCCTTTTTCTCTGTGTGAAAGGCCCCTACCAGCTGCCACGGTTTGGACTAGCCACTAGGGCTTGGGTACCCAGGGACAGTAACTGATAGGGATAGGCCTGTGCACAGAGCCATAGGTAGATTATTAGAGTGATAAGCTAATTAACCTGATTTCCCTGTCCTTGTTATATCCCCCAAATAAATCAGAGCTGCTTGTTTCAGCAAAGTTATACTGCCTGAGGTATTTGTCTATGTTAAAGTACTGTACTGTGATTGTTGCACTGTATCTCATTTCACAGGAGGTCCCAGTGCCGGAACCAGACCTGGGGTAAGTGTATACTGTGAAGGTAATTCTGATATATTGTGTGGGCCACTAGTGGGAAGAAAGGGGGTTGCAGTGTCCCAGAGGGCTGTGACCAAGTTAGTTTAACTATTGCAAACCCTGACCTCTGGGTGGAGGCACCGCCATTGGATCCAGGCCCTCAACCTGTTAGTGGCAAATCAGGCAGGGGTAGTAGCCCCTGGATAGCACCATCTAGGGGTTACATCTTGGAGGCTCACCGCTGGGATTGTGTGTCCTCTAGTGGCCATATTTAGAACCACTGTTAAGAAAAAAATGGGTACCCGACAGAAGTGGCTGTGCACCGGCTGGTGGAGTGGTGTACTGGGGAGGAGATCGACCCCAAAATGCTATGCTTATCCTGGACATCCCCTGGGTATCAATCACGGACACTGTGCAGGGAGTACTTTCCAAGGTGGAAGGTTTACAAAACCCTGTGGTGGTGAGTCGGCATGCTAATCTGCTCACCCACACTTTCCTGGCCCTAGTAGAGTTTAAGGATCCCATAGATAGCTCCAAAGTGCCACAGACCATTACCCCAGAGGAGCCCTCACTGCTTGGAGAGTGATAACTAAGGACAGTAAAGACCCGGGGAATCAGCCCCACCACTATCTGAAACTTTTGAGGAGAAATTTGCTGAATGGTTGCTGGGAGAGGGAAAACTGTGGAGGACTTGAAGAAACTATTCTTGCCACCTGGGGTGTTCCTCCCCAACACCCTCTCCTGCTCCAGTGCCGTAATGGTGGCTGAACCAATGCAGACTCTATTTCTGCACCTGCCATTAGTCACGACTCTTACGAAGGTTGAGGATCTTCTCTGGCACCCTCCCCACCCCAAGGGAGGATGACTGGAGACCTGGATAGACTATGTTGCCCCAAGTGCTAGAATGGCAATGCTCGGGAAGCGGCGAAAGAGGGTTAGTAGGAAGCCTCCGAGGTCCTGCCCTGGCTACCATCCGTGCTAAGCGGCCAGTAACCCTGAAGCGACTGCACAGGCCTATCTTGAGGCCTTGGAGAATGTGTATGGGAGCCCAGATTCTGATGAGGACCTATGGTGGAGAGTAAGAGATGCACAACAGTACCAAGGGAGTTGTTGTCTGTGTATGTATCTCGGCTGGAAAAATTGTTGCAAGAATGCCTCAGAAAAGGTAGTTTGCCAGCGATTGAACTGGACCGAACCAGGCTGGACAGGATCATAAGTCTGCCCCCTTCTCAGAACTGCTGTTGCTTCAGTTACGCCTGGCAGATCGACTGGAATCCCCACCCTCCTATGATGAGTTAATGAGAGAAATCTGAGGAGTTGAGAAAAGGCGACCTCGGGAGGGACCTGCACCAATAGCTGCGGCTACGACCCGAGTGACTGAGGGTGACCCATCAAGTGAAGTTCAGGGGCAGAGGTTGGCAGTCAATGAGTGCTCTGACAAGGAAAAAGATATGCCACAATGGGGCGAACTGTTGAGAGAGATCCGGGAATTCAAAAACAGTCCCTTTATGAAGGCCACGCCTGCAAGTACGGGCCCTGACCTATATCCGACTGCATCTGCTATGGGGTGGGGTACCCACCCATGTATCTCCTGCTGATAACAGCTCCAAACTCAATTCCTTGACCATGGAAGTGGAGAAACTGACGAGATGTTCCAAATGCTTATCACGCCAGACAGAGATGGCACCAGGTTTCCAGTTAATATACCCCGCCCTGGCTCCCAGTGTGGCGCCTCGGCCAGCTCAAACTCCAGAAAGTATGTTTTGCTATAATTGTGGGAAAGATGGGCACATGAAAGGGAATGCCAGTCCCAAAAGACACTGACAAAGTTGCATATAGGCTACAAGGAGGCTTGGAGAAGAAATCAGTGGTTAAGAGGTGCACGACATGATCCCAGTGAGGGCATCAAAATGCTAATTCACGTCCTTTGTGGCAAGGTCAGTTGCCCAGGCCCCACTACCGCCTCTCCAGACTGGTCCAGAATAGTGGGTCCCTCCATGGAGACCACTGTAAAGGTGAATGGAGTGTCTACAAGAGCTGTATAGACAGTGGCTCCCAAGTGACAATTATGTTCCAGGATTGGTATCAGAAGCATTTGTCAGACGTACCCCACAACCATTAGAAGGACTGCATGTATGGGGGTTAAGTGAGAAGGCCTACCCTATTCGGATATATCCGAATTTGGCTGTCTTTCCACCTCCCGTGGCTGGAGTGGCCGAACAAGTAGAGACCCTAGCCTTAGTGTGTCCCCCCACTGGACTGTATGATGGTGTCCTTTTGTTGATTGGAACAAATGCTCATATGTTCGGAAGGCTGGCACAGTTGTGTTATGAAAACAGGGGTCAAAGACTAGTAGAGCTTTAAGAGTTCCGCTTTAATTAAGAAGGCCTATGAGGCACAGAGAGATGCTGAAAAAATAGAACCAGAGGAACGGTCGAGATTGTATGGAAGAAGGATCCTGAGTCTCTGATCCTGGCGCCAAATGCCCAGTGTACCTTACAGGGAGAGGTCCGTATCAGAAAGGATGTTAAGAATAAAATATTAATGTTGGATGCACCAGGCGATGGAAAATTGCCAGAGGGACTGCTGGTCAAGCCTAGTATTTTGCCCGCTAGAGCCCATGCTTATGCCAGAAGGGTAATGGTCCAAGTTCATAATGTGTCTGAAAGAGACATTCGAGTAAACAGAGGTTGCATCCTGGCTAATGTGCATTGTGCAGACACTGCAGTGCTACCCAGCAGCAAGAGTTCAAGGAAGAATGACAGAGTAACGCCTGACTTGTTTGATTTCGGCGACTCCCCGCTGCCAGCTGAATGGAAAGTGAGGATCAGTGAGAAGCTTGCCAAGAGAGACCAGGTGTTTTCTTTAAAGGAATGGGATGTAGGATGCGTGCAAGGAGCTGAGCACAATATCCTGCTGCATGACGAAAGACCATTTCGTGAGAGGTCTCGACGCCTGGCACCTGCTGACATAGATGATGTGAGACGGCATCTGCAAGAGATGTTAGCTGCTGGTGTAATACAAGAATCCAGAAGCCCTTATGCTTCCCCATTGTGATAGTGAGGAAAAAGAATGGAACAGTAAGGATGTGTGTGGATTATCGCACCTTAAACCGCGGACTATCCTGATCAGTACACAATGCCCGCATTCAGGATGCTTTGGACTGCCTAAGCGGGAGCAAGTGGTTCTCTGTGCTGGATCTCCATGTGGGTACTACCAGATCCGATGGCCCCAGAGGACCGTGAGAAGACGGCCTTTATCTGTCCGCTTGGCTTCTATGAATTCATGAGGATGCCTCAAGGATTTCAGGTGTCCCAGCCACTTTTCAGATTGATGGAGCGTGCAGTGGGGACATGAACTTACTAGAGTGCCTGGTATACCTAGATGATGTTATTGTATTTGGCAGCTCACTGGAGGAACATGAGAGCAGATTATTTAAGGTATTGGACCGACTGGAGGACTTTGGCCTTAAACTGTCCATTGATAAGTGTCAATTCTTTCAAACATCAGTAAAGTATGTGGGACACATAGTATCCACCGAGGAATAGAGACCGACCCAAGTAAAGTTGAGGCCTTGACCACCTGGCCACAGCCCAAAAATCTAAAAGAACTGCAAAGATTCCTGGGATTCTGTGGTTATTATCGGCGCTTCATCAAGGACTATTCAAGAGTGATCCCCTTTACTTAACCTTACTCAAGGGTATCCCCAACCCACAAAAATACCAAAAGTCACGTCCCTCAAGACTGAAAGAGTGTATTTTCATCCGAGTGAAGTATTTGGTGCCCGCTGGACTCCTGATTGTGAGACTGCTTTTCATGAGATCATATATCAACTTACCCATGCTCCAGTACTGGCCTATGCCGATCCAAGAAAACTTACGTCCTGCACACTGATGCTAGCTTGCAAGGGTTGGGGCTGTGTTGTACCAAGAGCACGAGAATGGCCTGAGACCAGTGGCCTTTGCCAGTAGAAGCCTGACCCCATCCGAAAAGAACTATCCTGTACATAAGTTAGAGTTCCTAGCTTTGAAGTGGGCTATTGTTGACCAATTCCATGAGTACTTGTATGGGGCTAAAATACTAGTAAAAACTGACAATAATCCTTTGACCTATGTGCAGACCTCAGCTAAGTTGGATGCCACTGGCCATAGGTGGCTTTCTGCATTATCTACATATGACTATGCTCTCGAATACCGAGCAGGTCTGAACCACATAGATGCTGATGCTCTCTCCCGGAGGCCTGTTCCCCAGAATGATTGGGTCCGATTGGCAGAACCTGACATTAGGGCACTCTGCCGGAAGTTTGACAGGGAGGAACAATGTCCACGGACGAGTGGACTGCATGGTGGATTGCTTGGGAGCCTCTGAGAATTGCGATACCTGCTGCTTATTGCCACTTTTCTGCAATAGACATTGGTGCACTGCCTCAGCTGGACAATGACAGTATTCAGCGGGCTCAATCCCATGCGATCCCATGATCAAAGCAGCTTTAGAAGCCTCTATGCAGGAAAAGATGTGTCCAAATTCGCTCCACTGATTTGAGAACTGCACTGTTATACAAAGAAGGTCCTAAGTTGAAACTGATCAATAAACTGTTATACGAGAAACAGATAGACAGAGGGGACAAGTAGACAAACAACAACTAGTGCTGCCCACTGCCTTCGAGACTCAGTACTGAGGTCCTTGCACAACCACATGGGGCACCTTGGTATAGACAGAACACTTGACTTGGTGAGATCCAGATTCTATTGGCCTAAGATGGGGGCTGATGTGGAGCAACACATTCGAACTTGTAGTCGCTGCTTACAGAGGAAAGCTTTGCCCCAGAGGGCTGCCCCCTTGTTAACATAACCACCAGTGCACCCATGGAGCTGGTCTGTATTGATTTTCTAAGTTTGGAGTCAGATCAAAGAAATATCAGTAATGTGCTGGTGGTCACTGACCATTTCACGAGATATGCCCAAGCTTTCCCACCAAAGACCAAAGCATCCACTGTAGCCAAAGTACTTGTAGAAAACTTTTTGTTCACTATGGGCTCCACAAAGAATCCATTCTGATCAAGGGAGAGACTTTGAGAATCGTCTTATCAAAGAGATGCTTTCTCTGTGGGAGTCGAAGTCCAGAACCACTCCTTACCACCCCAGGGGACCCACAGCCTGAGCGTTTCAACCGCACTTTGCTAGATATGCTAGGCACCCTGCACCCAAAGGACAAGCCTAGATGGAGCCAACAAATTAGCACCCTGGTACATGCTTATAACTGCACCAAAAGTGATGCCACTGGATTCTCCCCTACCGCCTGATGTTTGGAAGAGAAGCTCGACTACCAGTAGATGTGTGTTTTGGGGTCTCTCCTGATGGGGTTCAAGCTGACAACTATTTACAGTATGTGAAAAGTTAAAGGCCAGCTAACTCATGCGTACCAACTGGCTCAAACCATGGCTGCCAAAGAAATCTGGCCAACAAAGAAAGGTATGATAAAAGGTGAAAGCACAGGAACTCCAGGAGGGAGATCGGTATTGCTAAGAAATCTGGGACTGCATGGCAAGCACAAAGATTGCTGACAGATGGCACCATCTCCCTCACATTGTAGTGGGCAAACTAGATGATCTGCCAGTGTACAAAGTAAGGCCTGAGAATAATTCAAAAGATGTAAAAACAATGCATAGAAATCATTTACTGCCCATTGGACAAATCTTAATTGAGTCTGAGCCCCTAGAAGATGCCCCTCTGGACCAGTGACTAGAGCTGCTGCTAAGAAAAGATCAAGAAAGTCTGCACCTACAGAAGCAAAGTTAAAGTGTTCCCTCCACAAGTCCCAGTTGAGCATGACTGTCAGTCCATATCGGAAGAAAGTGAGAGTGACTTTGAATACTATCCTTCTTACTGAACTGAGTCAATTGTTTCGGGCAATCCCTGGTCAATACTGGAGACAAAGCTGGGCCTTCTGGACTGTCTAAGCCCCAGCTTCATCCCTGGAGCCAATGCTCCCAGAAAGTGAAGTGCAAAGCATCAGATCAGATGAAATGGAATCATTGTGCATGATTGAACTGTTTGAGCTTTCAGGGAGGAAAATGATAGATTGGGGCAGACTGGTGATACACCGAACAAGAAGAGTATTATGAGTGCCCTGACAGTCCACTGCCAGTGTCCGAAAGCTCTCCATGCGAGCCAAATGTTGTGGACTCAGAAACTGTAACTTCTGGAGCTGAAAGTGCCCCAAGTTCTAGCCTCTCTACCCCAGGAGACTCCCTGACAAGTGAGGACAATGCTGAAAATGAGGCTCAGAGTGCAGAGACTGTAACAGTTCCCCTAGAAAGACTGGTCGAGCTGTAAAGCCTGTGGTGCACCTCAGTTATGATTCCCTTGGGAGGCCTGTGGATTTGCCTCTCAATGTTGTCCATAAAGGAGTGTATGTGTCTCGAGCTCATTGCCCATAACTGAGCGTCTGCGTTAACTCCAAGTTACTTGTGTTGCCCTCTAAGTATGGTGCCCTTGCCCGTCCAGCCCAAAGGTAACTGATAGGAAGGCCCCTCTCTTCAGGTTTCATGTACAAGAGGTAATAACTTGAGTTATGGTACAATGTGTATGTAATACTGTGTAAAGAGTGACGACTGCAATGTTTCAGAAATGTGTTCTTGGTAAATGATATATTGACTGATGATTACATATGCGAGCCTAATGCAAATGTATATGGTTGCAGTTGAAACTTATGGGGTACTTGCTTGTGGCGACGTCAAGCTTTTCCAAGCCAGGAAGGTGTAACCCCTGCAAATGGGGGTTCCCAAAAGACTTCCAGGAGCTTGCTTGAATGCTCCAAGCCTGAATGGTGTTTGGCATTTAAGCCATTTATCAGTGAGTGTTTTAGAGCCTCTGGTACTGTCTCTTTAAGAGCTGTCTGCTTGCAGACATAATTAGTTGTATGGGGGACTGTGTGCTTCTCTGAGTACCACTCGAGCTGCTGCCAATTCACTTCATTTTGCAGTCACTAGAGTGCAAAGGAACCTATCTGAAAGATGTAACTGTTTGCCAGAAATTATTTAGAGTAATAATGAAATTACAGTTTGTCTAACCTGCTTTCTTTGCAGTCAGAACTGTGTCTGCTAGTTCCCCATTCTAGTTTTGAACTGCTGAACTGGACCAATCAGTGTGGGGTAAGCTAGCTCTAAAATGGTGCCTTGGACGAATCAGAACTTGGACTCATAATCTGAGCCAGCCACAAGAGGATTGTATGGGCAGTGACTCTGGGAGATGTAGTTTAGACTTCAGTGCCTTTTTGGACCAACAGCAGCATTCTATTGTGAGTGACAGCCAATCCAGTCAAGAACTGGGAGGAACTCAAAGGAAGTGCCAGTTTTGTCGGTTGGAATTTCAGTTGAGCTTTGGCAGTGAAGAAGGAAGGAGCCCTGTGCTTTTCAGTGTGCAGTTTTAGTCAAAAACGTGTGTAAGGCCCAGAGTTCGGTCTGCAGCTTGTGTAACAGCTTGTTAGGACTGAATCCGTCTGTGAAAAGAATCAAAGGATCTCTGAGGTAGAAACCAGGCTCACCCTGTAAGACTGGAGGAATTGCTGAAAATTGCATTCGGTCTGTCAGGAACTGAATCTGCTGTGTGTTCTCCCGGATATTGTGCAGTAATTGCGATCGGGATACAGATGCAGCCTGCCTGGTATAGTGCTTTCTTTTATATGGATGTGTGAAGAGGTTGTGTACCTCAAGTGAGCCCTACCTGACATTGAAGGACCCTTATCTTATTTGGAGGTCGTGAGTACTAATTCAGGGTCGCCCCTGTTGAATTGCCACATTAAATCCAAATGGAATTACTGTACTGCTGACTGTTTAATTCTCCTTTCTCTGTGTGAAGGGCCCTACCAGCTGCCACGGTTTGGACTAGCCACTAGGGCTTGGGTACCCAGGGACAGTAACTGATAGGGATAGGCCTGTGCACAGAGCCATAGGTGAGTTATTAGAGTGATAAGCTAATTAACCTATTTCCCCTGTCCTTGTTATATCCCCTAAATAAATCAGAGCTGCTTGTTTCAGCAAAGTTATACTGCCTGAGGTATTGTCTATGTTAAAGTACTGTACTGTGATTGTTGCACTGTATCTCATTTCACAGGAGGTCCCAGTGCGGAACCAGACCTGGGGTAAGTGTATACTGTGAAGGTAATTCTGATATATTGTGTGGGCCACTAGTGGGAAGAAAGGTGTTGCAGTGTCCCAGAGGGCTGTGACCAAGTTAGTTTAACTATTGCAAACCCTGACCTCTGGGTGGAGGCACCCGCCATTGGATCCAGGCCCCTCAACCTGTTAGTGGCAAATCAGGCAGGGGTAGTAGCCCCTGGGATAGCACCATCTAGGGGTTACAAGTGTATCACCCGGGCCGAAATAACTCACAGGAGGAGTCGGACCCTCTGTCACAGTGCTATTTGTACAGCAACTCATCTCATAGCTTTTGTTGCACCCCTGCGCTCCCATACTTGCATCAGTCTGAGGTAGCTTCTGGGGGTGGGACCTGCACCTCCATACCCATACAGGGTATGCCCCCCTATATCCCCAGTAACAATGCCACTTGGTGCCACGTGGCAAGGGTTTTAGTAGCTGCATCCTTAGGACAGCACTGTGTAAATAGCAGGACCCAGCACTCTCGTTTTGTCATTCCAAGCAGTCATGGAAGAATTAGAGCTTTCAAATTATCTCTGGCTGCCCTAAAGAAAATTGTGTTTCTCCTCCTATTGTGCTCAGGTAATGTTGAACTTAACCCTGGTCCTACAGAAGCCTTGTCATCTCCGTCCGACCTTACAAGGCTTAGAGGAATGAGCTTTATGCACGTTAATGTTTACAGTCTCTTAAAAAAAGCTTACATCGATCCAGACCTGGATCATTCATACCAAACCAGATGTGCTGGTAGTCTCGGAATCCTGGCTCAGATCTTCTACCCCTGACAGGGAGGTTAACATCCCTAACTACTGGCTATTCAGAGCCGACAGGCAGACTAGGGGTGGTGGGGTAGCCATTTATGTCAAGGACAAATATACGGTCACTACCATTGACTCCTCCTCTATTGCAAATGGCTTCGAATGTCTGTCCCTTCAGGTTGAAACATCCCGCTCAATGGCTATCAGGGTTATAGGGTGTTACAGGTCTCCATCTGCTGGGTCCCAGCTCCTGTCTCACCTATCAACTATTATGGGACATGAGACCCTCAAAACTATTATTCCTAGGGGGATCTCAATTATGACTAGTTATCCAAGGCTTCCTTACCCCTCACATCCTTCTGTGACTCTCTTGGGCTCACACAACTCATTGAAGAACCTACACGTCCTAACAAGAAAAACCCCAGGAATAGCACCCTATTGGATGTCTTTCTTACAAGCAAGCCACAGCCCTTTTCCTACGCTGATATATTTTTCTCAGATGGCAGTGATCACTGCATCATCACCGGTGTAAGATCTGACTCCAATCCCCCCTCCACATCTAAGTTTTCCACCAGAAGGTCCAGACGCAACTTTGACCCATTTGCCTACATCGATGAGCTAAAATCGTCTGTACACTGGCAGAACTTTTACCTAGCCAAATCAGTCAGTATGGCATATGACATTTTTCATGAAATAGTGTCTTGTGCCATAAATAAACATGCTCCCTTGGTAAAAGTCCACGTAAAGACCAGAACTTGCTGTTGGTTCTCTGATGAACTCAAGGCTGCATTACTAGTGAGAGATAAACTCTGGAAAAAAAGCCCGCAAATCAAAAACTGCCGAGGACTGGTGCCACTTCAGGAATGTTAGGAACTCCTGCACCAAATTGGTTAGAGAGGCTAAGGCCAACTTCTACCGTTCTGAGCTTGACTTTGCCTCAAGGTGCCCAGCTAAATTTTGGTCCACAATCAAAGAGCTGTCTGGTCATACAGCTGGAAATGTACTTCCCTCAAAAATCATCTCTGACAATGTTACTATCAACAATAGCAAGGAGATTCTCCAGGCCTTCAACAACCACTTTACTACGGCAGGCCTAGCATTTGACAATTCACCAGCATCCGTGTTATGTTCTCAGGTTAGTGCACAGATTCATGAGCCTAGCACCACTAATGTGGTCTTCTCATTCCTTCCTGCTTCGTTGAAAGAGGTTGAAGACCTCCTTCTACAGTTGGACACCAAGAAAAGCGCTAGTGCTGACTCTCTCGACCCCTACTTCTTAAAGATTGCATACCACGTCCTAGCTGTACCAATCACACACCTATTTAACTTGTCCTTGTCCCAGGGGACTCTTCCACACCTATGTAAAATTGCCCACGTCATTCCTCTGTTTAAATCAGGGGATCCTTGCGACCTAAATAATTACAGGCCGATATATCTCCTACGAATATTGTCTAAACTGCTGGAAAAAATTGTGAATGCTCAGTTGAGAACCTACCTAGATAACAAGAATCTTCTAAACCCTATGCAGTCTGGTTTCAGAACCAAGCACAGTACCATTATGGCTCTGGCCAAAGTGACTAATGACTGGCAACGAGAGCTGGAAAACAAAAAATGTGTATGTGCCATGTTCCTGGACCTTAGCAAGGCCTTTGACACTGTCGACCACTGCCTGCTTCTTTCCACCCTAAAAGTGATAGGTCTGGACCCGACCTCTCTGTGCTGGTTCAATAATTACCTTACAGATAGGCTCCAGCAGGTCAAGGCCGAAGGAGAGCTCTCTCCACTCAAACCACTAAAAAGAGGCATTCCACAGGGATCCATCCTGGGGCCTCTATTGTTTGCCATTTATATAAACAATATTGATGTTGGCATCAAGGAGGCCAGTATTCACCTTTTCGCTGATGATACGGTGTTGTACCTAAGCCGCCCAACTCCGGAAGCTGCCTTTGGAGATTTACAAACAGAATTCAACTTGTTGCAGAATCAGCTCCTGAATAAAAAACTCTTACTCAATGCCAAAAAAACAAAAGCTATGCTGTTCTCTCCAGCTACTCATTCGGTGAACCCTGCTATCTCTGGCGCCTTACTTCCCATAAACACTTTACTAGAAGATTGGAATTGGAATTGGAGTCTTAGGGGGAATCATAATAGTCGTACCCCTCCTTCTACCTCCCTTATAGGAAGAAGCGTATACTTGACTGAATCCCAAGCATTCAAACTTGCAATGCTCAGCATCGGAGAGGTGAGTCTCCTGAAGCATGACAAAATCGGTCCCTGAGCTGACTGCTAATCTGAGAGGAGACAGTTATTTCAGCACCACTGTGGCGCTGCTCGGGCTGGACAGCAGTTTGCAACTTCAACCCTTGGGCCTGCATTGCACTGCAAGCATGTCAGTGGGAGCACAGTAAAGCATGTTCCTTCCTGTTAGATTAGACTGGGTAGTAGTGCACACAAGTACATGTGGACGTCTGCCTGACAGCAGCTGAGAGGGACTCCAGATAGAGAAGAGACCGGCAGCAGGGAACTAAGCTACCTGAACCTGATCAGCTATAGGGAAGTGTGTGCAAACAATCTGGTGTGGTGGTGAGAGTCTTTGAAGTGAAATTTGCTCAGCAAATGAGGTGAGTGTAAGTGAGTTGGATGGAACTGTCAGGAGGAGCAACACATGCAGCTTGAATGTCTGATCACAATTTAACGCAGGTTTGCTTCTAATGAACTTTCTGTACATCATGATTTGGAACTTGCTGCAGCAGAATGATGTATTGTTCTAATCTGAATGTTTGCTGCTGGTGTTACTGTGGGACGACATGGCCAGAGCAAGCAGCACAATTTAATTGATTGTGTGCAGCATTGTCTGCGGCTGTGCCCATGGGAGTGACACGGTGGGGGGGAGGGGTCATGGTCAGAGTGGACCGTCCCAGTTTCAGGCCTCAGAAAGTTGGTAGCTTTATCATGAGGGTATAGGGAGGAACTTATATACCTCCCCACTTATGGAAGTCATTGATATCAGTAATGACAAGGTTCTTCTAGACGCTGTCATTCATAGTGTATATAGTTTTGTTGTGTTGGTAGTCAGGTTGTTCACTGACTCACTGTTATATGTAAGCTTTGGGTTACAAGATATATGGAATACCTGGGAAATGCATGGACAGGCTACTTAATGTAAGCAGATGAGTGTCAAATATGATTTACAGGAGATTGTTAGAAATACAGATTTGGCTGGGCAGAGCAATCCAACCTTACCACAGAGGACACCGATTAGGGTCCTGATTTCAGTTAGAGGCACTCTGATTAAAGCCCAAGAGGGAAGATGGCTACCTCAAGCAGCCTGGGCAGAGGATGCAGAATTATATTCTGCCCACCAGAGGGAGCCTTTTTATTTTTTAACCAGTTATGATGGATCCTTCAATAGAGCTTTTATCTTTGAACATTAATGGTATTAACAGTCCCATTAAACGATCCAGATTACAGCAGTACTTACACCAGCAGAAAGTGGACCTTATTTTCCTACAAGAGACACATTTGTCTCAAGCAGAACACCAGAAACCTTCTGCTGGTAATCGGTACTCTGTTATAGCCTCTTCTAGTAAGACAGGCAAGTGTAGAGGCACAACCATACTGATCCCTGCTGGAACACCTTTTTTAAAAGAAGCCGAGTGTATTGACCCTAATGGCTATTTTACTATTGCTCAGGGACGCCTTTATGACTCTGCTGTTACATTGGCTGGTGTATACTTCCCCCCAGGGGCCCCCTCCGGTGCACATGAAAAGGTTCTTTAGTCAGCGTTTAGATATTCAGCAGGGTATAATATTAATAGGGGGTGATTTCAATATCACCCTGTCCCCCCATTTAGATGCTTCTCACCCCCACAAGCACAGAACCAGTCCCTCTCAGAAATTCCTCGAAGCCCAATTACCTGTACTGGTTCTGACAGATGTATGGCGGCAGTTTTTCCCTACAAAAGGAGGTTTTACTTATTTTTCCCCCAGACATCATACCTCCTCTTACCGTGATTATTTTTTCCACTCCACAGAGCATATTGAAAAAACTAGAGATATCAGGCTAGGAGCTTGTCTCCTATCCGGCCATACCCTGATTATTTTAAAAATAGAAATTGCAGCACCTAGGAAGGCTACCCTCTGGTGGCTGAACACCTCTATCCTGAAAGACCCTGAATTTAAGACATTGATGGAAGACTGGCTCCCTCAGATTATCCGAGAAAACCAGTCCTCAGAGATTACCCCAGCAGTGTTATGGGGCATGGTGAAGGCTGTCCTTAGAGGAGAGATAATTTCATATGCAGCCCGACAGAAGAGAATTAGAGAAACCAGATATAGGCAATTGCAAGATAGGCTAGCAGAGCTTCAAAAAGCCAGAGAGGAAGGCCACACAGCCCAAACTGCAGAATTGCAGAAAGTGCAGGCAGAGCTTCAAAAAATTATGGACTTGAGAGTTCAGGCTGCACTTTTATATACTAAAAGTATTTTTTATGAGGGAGGACCCCGAGTGGCGAGACATTTAGCCAGATGAACGAGAATGTTTAAACAGAAAGCTACAATCACCAAAATCAAGGACCGTTGATCTGGTGTCCTTCTCCATCGAGGACCTGAGATAGAACAAGCCTTTCAAAGATTCTATACAGAATTATATTCTGAAAGACATCCCCCCCCCCCCCCCAAAGATTCAAACTTTTTTGAGCAAATTGCGTATTCCCAAGCTCTCTGAGGCACTAGTAGCTTCACTGCTGTGGGTTCAATTACCAGACAGGAAATTCAATTGGTTATTAAAAGGACCAAAACTATGAAATCTCCAGGCTCTGACGGCTTTTCAGCTGAGTGGTACAAGACTTTCTCCCCCCTTGCTAAACCCCCTTCTGCTACAGGTTTTTTCAAGATGTTCAGAATGGTGAACCACCTCCAGATTCCTGGCATTATGCTGTGCTTTCAGCCATACTGAAACCAGGAAGAGATCCCCAATCCTCAGAATCATACAGACCTATATCTGTACTCAGTTGTGATTACAAGATATATGTGTCCATTTGGGCCCAGGCCTTGATCATATTTTACCAGAATTGATACTCGTGGATCAGGCAGGTTTTTTAAGACAGAGGCAAACTGCAGATAATACCCTCAGAACATTCCATCTGATGGACCATATGACCCGTAGCTCTCTCCCCTCAGTATTAGTGAGTTTAGATGCCTTCAAGGCTTTTGATAGGGTCTTTTGGGAATTTCTCTGGAAGGTTCTGGATATCTTTGGATTCCCAGAGCAATTTGTTACATGGCTTAGCCATATATACTCTTCTCCCAAAGCCTTTTCAAAAATAAATGGAGCAGTATCAACCCCGATTCCCCTAGAGCATGGCACACGACAGGGATGCCCTCTCTCCCCACTGCTATTTGCAGTCTGTATTGAGCCCTTAGCCATGGCGGTCAGGCAGTCGAAAGACATAAAGGGAGTTAAAGTGGGAAAAGACACTTTCAGAATCGCCCTGTATGCAGATGATGTGCTACTGTCTCTGTCAGACCCAAAACAATCTCTCCAAGTCCTCTGGAACATTATTGTACATTTTTCACAAATTTCAGGGTATAAGATAAATTCTACAAAAACAGAGGTCTTGACTTTCTGTTTTTCTCCTTCTCCACCTCTTCGAACTTATTTACCATTCAAGTGGCGAGGGACAAAGATGAAATATCTATACAGCTACCCCAGAATATTGACTATACTGTCCTGATAAACTATGAACCTCTCCCTCAGACAATAGAGAACGATCTCCATACTTGGTCCTAACTGCATCTTTCCTTCTATTCGAGGATGGACCTAATTCGAATGAATATATTGCCAAGACTATTATATTTGTTTCAAACTATCCCTGTCCTGCCCCCCTTTTATATTTTATCTCCTGGAACAGGAACTTAGCTTGATTTGTTTGGGCTGGTATGAAACCTCGCATCCGCTGGTCCATTCTGCAGCTCCCTAGGGACAAAGGAGGGTTGGGACTACCTGATCTTTGTAAATACACACAAGCAACTGCACTTGCTAGGATACTGGGGGTGGACCTGAACTATAGACTACCTTGGAAAAGGCTAGAGATTACACTTAATCATATTCAAGATATTAAAAATGTTCTCTTTGATCTGGGGGAGCCCCTCCCATCGCAGAGTAGCTTAACAGTCTGGGATAAACTCAGAATATCCAAGGAACTTGTCATGGTTTTTTATTTCTTACGACAACTCAGGTCAGAGGTGAAGCATTTTCAAGCCCCCCTGATTGAGACCCTTAATGGCTGGCATGATAGAGGCCTAACCTTCATTCTTCAGGTATTGGACACTCAGAGCACTTTACCTTTTTCCACATTGAGAGACACCTATGGGCTATTACTAGAGACTAGTGTAGCTTATCAACAGATACAAGCTCACTTAGTAAATAAGGGCCCTCAGTGGAACCGCCTCCCTTCCCCATCCCCACAATTACTGATATTGATTATATCCTCTATAAAAGGAATAACCTTACCTCACCTGGTTGGAGCACTGTATAAGGGACTACAGGAGGTTACTAAGGACTCAACTTTGGGGGTCCTAGCCGCCCCTGGAACGAGGTATGGTGCGGTGTCGGCAGATCTTTGGTTTAAATATGTTAAGTTATCCTGAGGGATATCTCTAGCACCATACTGGCGGGAATTCGCCTGGAAAGTCAGGATTAGATTTTTCAATACTCCAGCTAAACTGGCGAAATTCACAGATGGGCTGGTGGGTAGCTGCTGGAGATCCTGTGAGGAAAAGATGGGTGGACATGTGCACATTGTTTAGTCATGCCCGGTGCTCCGACCATTCTGGGGAGAGGTGGCAGAAACCATAGGGGAGTTAGTGGGAGCGGAGGCAGTCCTTACTTCTGAACTGGTCTTGCTTCGATACCCCCTGAAGACCTCCATATTCCAAGGGGATCTCTCTTGGTTACCTATATACTGATAGCTAAGAAAGCAATTACCAGAATGTGGGGATGACCCTCGCCGACGACCAGAAATAACTGGTTTACGTCTATGAAGGAAGTGTATACATTGGTAAGACTGGCAGCCAGTCATTTAAATAGAAAAGATAAATTTGAACTTCAGTGGAGGAAATGGGTCCTTTATATGTCTGTACAAGATCCTCACTTTGTTCCATAATGGAAAATGAGGGACTTGATATGACTATGGGGAGGGAGAGGGAGAGGGAAAGAATAAAGGGGACATATTATTATTTTAGTACTGATATACAAGGATCTCCATCAAGATGGATCTATCTATGGATGTATATTATTTTTGGACATGCACTCATAACTGTAATGTAATACATTGTATGCTGCTAGAGCTATGCTCGATTTTACTATGTGATCTTCATGATGTACTGTATTTTTTTCTTCCTTGTAGCGTAGCTCAAATCTGGATACATATTCACAGGATGTCCATCGAAAAGCAGGGCCTTCTACTGTCAAGCCAGACTGAGGAGGTAATCCCTAGAGCCCACTCCATCCAGCATCATTACAATGGATATAGGTGTGTCTGGATTAACTGGCCTCCCTCGAGTGGCTGCATGATAGGCTTTCTGAATATGAAATGACCTGTTGGTGAGCAGTTCTCCAAACTGGTGCGCAAGCCAGTCCCTGAGAAATAGCACAAGATGTTCACCTTCGGTCCGTTCAGGAACTCCCAGTAAACAAATGTTCATAGCTCTAGCCTGGTTCTCCAAATATTCCATTTGTGCTTTAAGATGGTGATTTTCCTTAATTAGGTTAGTTGTAGCTCCCAATGCAGCCTCAGAGCTTTTCTTACACTCCACTGTCGTTGTTTTAACCACCACCATTCCACAGCACTGACTTGGTTCGTCAAAGAATCAAATTTGTCAGAAAATCCTGCTACAGTTCAAATTAAGCAGGAGATTTTCTGCCTCAGGCTCTGCAAGGTTTCCTCTTTCTCCTCTGCGACAGCCAGCGTCACATCTCTGGCAACCTACTTTGTGGTTGGAGGGCCAAGGATAAGTTTTATCTCCCCGGTTTTGTTGGCAATCTTTACGAGGATTGCCCATCATGAGGACGATACCTTCTGCCACTGAGATTTCAGAAAAAAACTCCAGCTTAAGCCCAAATGAGTGATTTAATAACTAAAAGCAGCTACCTCATGGCTCACTCATGCCTTGCCTGGAGCATGGGATGGTTATCTGTGGCACACAGAGTACTGGTGAGGACAGAAAGCTGGGAGGGAGGAATATGCTGCTAGCAGAGTAGATCTAAGTGGCCTGCATGTGTGTGTGTACCTTCCCGGCTGGACCCAGCTTGAGCTGAGCTTGTCATCATGAGAATGGACTGGAATGCGAAGTGGGAAAAAACACCAGCAGTTTGACTCTTCCTGGCCACCACCATCAGGAGTTCTTGATGCAAGCGTTGCAATGGATGGTTCACTTTGTCCAGCTGCAGTACATAAACTACTGCCTCATCATGTTTCATCTCCCCAGACTCCCCTCAAAAACAAAGATTGTGCTGGAAGGGGAGAAGACTAAGGGAGGGCTACAACTAAGGTCTGCCTACTGCTTCACTTGTCAGTAAGACTACTGAATTATAGATTGGGGCTGGCTCCTGATCCCATTTTCCTTTTCATGAGTCCCACTAGCGCTATCTGACACAACACGCTCCTGATTTTCTTGTGAGCAAAACCAATTTTATTCCCTGATCAGAAGGCCTGTTACAGTTTGAGGATGAAGGATAAAGACATTGCATTTCTTTCCCTTGTTAAGCATGAAGAGGTCAATTGTGTTGTTACAGTACTGTAGCGTTACTGTACAACAAAGTGGAGGAACTGAGAAAGATGCACAATGCAGTGGCTGTGTTTCTGTTCACAACATTGAATGTTTTATTCAAATGCAGCAAAATCCAGGCTTGTGATCTATAGTGCATTTTTAAATAAATGTAGAATCTGTGCATTGTGGCTAATCACAAGTAATTTTTTTTTAATTTAGTCTTTTTATTTCATTTATAAATGCAACAATTTTACAGGCAGCAATACATCACTTATTAATACCAGTTGATAACATCACAATACATTACATGTATACTTATAGTAGTCATATTAGGGGAAAATAAATGAACATCTTATTACTTCAGTGTCCAGAAAATCATAATTACTCATTTTAAGTCCAGTCTGTGATCCATTCAAATCAAATCAGGCGTAGCACGGTGAGCCCTCCCCTATCCCTCCCAGATTTTATTCCCATTAAAATTCAAGGAACATCACATATCGTATCTTGAGTATCTCTTCAGTACAAAAAAAATAGCAAAACTACATGTTCAGTACATAGCTTAAGGTACAAAATCATCATAATGATTTAGTTGGTATGATATCCACTTTTGCCACTGTACATCAAATTTTTGAACTTTGTCCATCATCTTGGCCGAGAATCGCTCAAGGGCATATATCTCCCTGGACAAAACAATCCAGGCTTTTTTAGTGGGTATTTTATTTGTAAACCACAGTCTAGTGATAATTTTGTGGGCTGCTGTTATAAATTTTAAAATTTGTTTCAGCAAGTTTTTGTCAATTCGCAGACCTTTTGGTTTAATAAAAGCCAATATAAATGTGGGAGTGAATAAATCAGTGGTGTCATAAATTGCACTCAGCTCCTCGAGGATCTCCTTCCAAAACTTGGATAGCTTAGGACATCACCAAAGGATATGGATCTGATTAGCTCTATCATCCCCACATTCTGCCCAACACTGTCCCTCCCCTAATTCTCCCATACTAGCCAACAAGGCTGGTGTGCGGAAGAAACGAGAACAGAGTTTCCACATGTATTCATGCCAGTATGGTGAGAAAAAGATGTTTGTGGTTGGTAAAGCAGAGTTATTCCAGTCCTGCTCACTGATTGATACCTGTAGTTCTTGTTCCCGTCTAAACCTGATTGAGTTAGTCTAGTCTCCCTGTCTTTCATTTAAGGCCTTATATATCTTACTAATCAGGTGATCTGAGGTCATTCCTCTGATATGAGCTTGTAACAGTTATATTATTTGGGTAGGGTTTTCACTTAGGGCCACGAGTGACCATTTGTATGGCTGAATGTATGATTTAAGATGTAAATAAAAAATAAAATATTTATGGGGCAGGTGGTATTCCTTCTGAAGGGAGACAAAGCGAAGGAGACCTGTTCTGCCCACTAACTGGAAAATGAATAAAATGCCATATCTCTGCCACTGAACTACATCGGGGCCTGAGGGACCTGCTGTCAAATTTGCATTATACTTCAGTGTTCCCAAGAACAATTTTTCAGGGAATGTAAAATAATCATTACTGACCTTAAGCCATATTTTTAAGGGTTCCCTGGTGAACTTCGGATAATTCATTATCCCTTGGCACTTGTGGGGCGTCCCAAAAGAGCTCCTGAGTGCTGTATAGGTCTCCCCAGGTTACTTCTAATTGTTTCCAGTGTGCATCATACTGTTTATTTAGCCAGTGTAGGACTACCCTTAACTGTGCTGCCATCGCATACTTTTTGAGGTCAGGGAGGTTAAGGCCACCTCTCTCTCTCTCTCTCTCTCTCTCCCTCTCTCTGGCCAGTTACAGAACAGAATATCTAATTCTGGGACGCTTTCCGCTCCAAATAAAGCGGGATATCATTCTGTCCCATGCCTGGAAATATGTTTTAGCCAGGGTGAAGGGCAGTGTCTGAAGAAAGAACAATATGCGGGGAAATACATTCTGCTTGATTGTATCTATCCTACTCAAAAGCTTAGGGGGAGACGTGACCAACGAGATAGATCTTCTGTCAGTTTTAGGGTTAGAGGTTTGAGATTTCAGAGCTCTGCATGAATGGGGTTTCTTGTGAGCTTTATTCCCAAGTATCTCGTCTCTTGTCTGTGCCACGTAAAGGGGAAGTCTCTTTTGAAGTGGGAGGGAGGGAGGTAATTGTACGTCAATACCTCGGTTTTTGATTTGTTAATTTTATATCCTGCTAGCTTACCGAATGTTTGTAACTGTTTCCATACCTCTGGGATGGATTGTTCAGGCTCGGTAAGAGCCAGCAGAATATCGTTCGCAAATAGTGATATCTTGTGCGGGCGACCTCCCAGTGGATGGCCCTCTATGTCCCGAGAAGATCTGATGGCAATGGCTAGGGGTTCGAGATATAGAGCAAACAACACTGGGGACATTGGGCATCCCTGCCGGGTGCCCCTAGAGAGCTGGAATGTATCTGAAAGTGCCCCATCCATCTTAACATTTGCTTTAGGGGAGGCATAAATATTTTGTAATTGTTTTATAAGTTGTTCCGGGATTCCAAAGTGCTCCAGAGTCTGCCATAAAAAAGACCAGCTGATCCGGTTGAATGCCTTTTCAGCATTTAACCCCAGTAGCACTAAAGGGATTTGTCTTTCTATGGCATAATCTGCTAAGAAATGTGCATGCCTTATGGCATCATGGGCCTGTCTGCCCTTAATAAAGCCCACTTGATCAGGGTCAGTAATAGCTGGTAGTAAATGGTCTATTCTAGAGGCCATGGTTGACATGAACTTTTTGTAATCATAATTTAGCATTGAAATGGGGCGAAATGAGGTGGGGTGTTCAACATCTTTAGAGGGTTTAAGTATGGCTGCTATGGTGGTGTAACCAGGGTCCGGGTTGGTATTATTATTAGATGTTATTAACGAGGTGCCTCCAATTTGTAACCCATTACCTGGTTAGCCTAGGTTCGGGGAGAAATTCGCTCGGCATCAGGGCTATGGTTGCACTTCTGTTCAGGGGCACCCAAGTAATTCTGGACACAGGAAGCAATAACTGTAAATGTCCAAACCAGGAGTGGGGCTTTTATTCACTTCAACACAAGAATACAAAGCAAGATGGACCCCCACGGGGCCACACTCACTGGTTATACAGATCTATAGAGGTCAGAACATATCTTCTTCATCATCACAACAACCCTCAGGTTCTGAACACACTGGGCTCTCAGCCCGAACTGGTACTCTCTCTCTCTTGGATTCCCTGGCATGGCCCTCGGCCAGCACTGGTACACTTTTCCATATGTCATGGACTTTTAGTGGTGGCTCCCTCAACCACCCATGAGCGCTTCTAGCTCTAAGGGACAAACACATTTTAATCCCACATCTGGGTACTTCCTGCAGACACTGGCCAAGTGCCTGGGAGAAAGCTATAGGTGCCCAAAGTGAATCCGTAGAGGTAAATCTGGTTACTTCAGATGTAGGGTCTCCCACCTCTTGTCCCCAAATCCATACCCGGCCATTCATTTGGAGTCAACACCTTTCCTTTGAACTCTCTGGTTGTAGACTGCTATCTCGAAATGTATATCACGTTTAACATTCTGCTCTCTATGCAGCTGGTGTCCTGACTTGCAATGTTCTCTAAGTGGCTATGTCCATCCGTGTAGACCCCCACTGGTTAGATGCATTTCAAGCCATACAGATAACTTCAAGTACTGTACTTGGCTGTCCTTTCCTGACCCCACAGTAGCAGATACTTTACACAACTGTCTCAGTGAAAACATGGGCTCTGTGTCAGAGCAGACTCATCATGGTTCGCAGGTGCCTCAGGGCTTCTCACACAGAAATAATCACACATCTGGTACCTCAGTAGAAATTCTCTCACCAGGCAGCTTTTCCTCTTCCAGCAGGGCCAGCGGGGTTGCTCCTGAAAGCTGGTCTCATCCCTCCAGGGATGGGGCACTGGAACAAACCGGGGAATGGTCTCAACAACTTCTATTGGTTTCTTCTGTGTCCTTCTTTAGGGCGAGAACACACACCCTCTTCCTGTGGTAGCTCTATTACAGAGCTAGGCTGTGAGGGGCTGCCAACTGCAGCGCACCTCCTCTTTCCACTGAGTCTCCCACTAGACTTCCTCAGACTCTCCAAGACTGACTTTGAAATCCCCAACATTCTAACCTAACTCCCAGCTGCAATATTCCACTGTGGCTTATGCTGCTGTGAGAATCAGACAAGTGGAACACCCTGCCAGAGGAAGTGGTGGGGGCTGAAACAATCACGGGATTTAAGAATGCGTGGGATAGATATAAAGGAATTCTGGAGGTCAGGGGTAAGGGGCAACAGACTTCTAGGAAAACATAAACTGAATTTACAAGCTCAAATGGGCAGACTGGGTGGGCCATAGGCCCTTATCTGCCGACACTGTCTATGTATCTATGTATCTATGTCATCCCTCCAGCTCAGCTGAGACTGAGGACAGAGTGAGACAGTGTGAAACCCATTTAACTGGTGTCTCACAAGCTGCCTTTCCCTGCCTGCCACTAGATCTAAATGGGATTCTAGTAACTCCGGGTGACAAGAGGGTTACACCAGCATATTGCCATGTAGGTGGTGGTGGGGGGGGGGGGTTCTCCCTCCTGGACCGCATGTAAGACCAAGAGTAATATGGGTAATAGCAGCTTTTTGAATTTGTTATAAAATTCAGAGGGATACCCATCTGGACCTGGTGCCTTCAGGGTCTGAGCTTTTCTTATAACTTGGAGTAGTTCTCCCTCTTTGATTGGCACCAGCAAGGCTTCAGCCTGTAGTGGGCTGATTCGTGGTATTGGTAAACTCTGTAAATATGATTTGATGTTGTCTAGGGGAATTTCCTCTTCTTTAGTGTACAACTCGTGGTAAAACTGCTGTAGAATAAGTCTAATTTCCTGGGGTCTTTTTGCTAATCTCCCTATTTTAGGATCTACCATGCTGATTATGTTCGCTCTGGTTCTCTGTTCTCTCAATTTTCTTGCTAAATTTGTGGAGGCCTTAGATCCCCCTCATGATGTCTTAACTTTAGATAAAATAGTTTTTGTTGTATCGATTGGTCTACTATTTTTTGTAGCTTTTGTTTTACAATTCTTAATCGTTGTTGTATTGTGGGGTCCTTTTGTTCTGGCCAATGTTGTAAATGTAATAGCTCCTCCTGCAGGTCTTTATGTGTTTTTTCCTCTGCCGTTTTTTTAATGACAGAAAATTGTATTATCTCTCCTCTTAATAGTACTTTTAAAGTATCCCACAGAATTGTGGGGGCAACTGCATGTTGCGTGTTTTCTTGTTTAATTCTAGGTACAGCCTCCTGAACCAATTCAAGGAACTCTGGGTCCCTAAGATGGGTAAGGTTCAGGCGCCAATATGTTTGCTTATATTGCACCCCTAAGTCCACCTTGAGATATAAGGGAGCATGATCCAATAAGAAGGTGATCCCATGCCATACATCACAAATGGAATCTAAATGCTCGAACGTGGTTATAAAGTAGTCCAGTCGAGCCACACTTCCCATGTGCGGGGCCCAGTGGGTGTATTCTTTTGTCTTAAGAACAAAATGTCTCCAGGTGTCCACCAAGCCCAGAGAAGTGATGGTTTGTTTTGTGTATTTTTGGAGAGCATTAGATCTATGGGCCAGAGGGGTATCAGCATCCAAAGAGGGGTTTAAAGTGATATTCAAATCTCCCCCCAGCAGCAATTGTCCCTCCATGAGGGACATTAAATCTGCAAAGAATTTTACTGCTAAGGGCTTCCCTGACCCAGGAGGGAAATAGACAGATGCTAGGGTAATGGGTCTTGAGTACAGCTTGCCGTCACTATGGCATAGCGGCCCTCTGGGTCTCTAATCTCACTTTGTTTTTCAAAGGGCACCTCCTGGGAGAGTAGAATCATCACCCTTCTCCTTTTCCCACCCCATAGGACGATTCAGTTACTACAGAATACCCACACCTCTGAAATTTTTTATGTTCGTCCGAGGACATATGGGTTTCCTGCAGCATAATAAGCCTCGGTCTCAGGCGACCCGTGGCGCTGAGGGTTGGAAGCTGAGCTCCACACCTACGTAGTGCAGCGGCGACGAGGTTGGGGGGCAGGCCTCGGGCGCTGGGGTTGGCAGGGAAGGGTTGAGGATGAGTTCCCTCATGGTGCTCTCCTCCCCAGGAAGGAAGGGTGGGTTGCTCCGGCATACCAGTGACCCCTGGTGGAGACCGGGGGCACTGCAGCATGCCAAGCAAGCACATAGCTAGTGTGGCCGATGCCGGCAGGGTTGCTGTGTGCCAGTGCGTTGATGTGCTCCATGCAAGGGGGGGATTGAGACCGTCAGAAAAATGGAAAAACCCGGTCTGTGGGGGTAGGAGACAGCACCTGCCCCCATCCCCAATGCCGAGTCCGTCCTACCTGGCCTTCCAGGTTCCTTCATCTGGATCTTCTCCCACGTCGGGGTCTGTCTCTAGGAGCGCCCAAAGAGGAGGGGCGGCCCCACTCTGGAGGGGTTAAGCCAGGGGTACCGACAGTGGGTAGAGGAGGAGGAGGAGAGAGAAGGCACAGATGGAGGACTTCAGGCAGGGGAGGATCAGGCAGGATGCCTGAGAGAGGCGCCCCAGACCATGACCGGAAGTAAAAAGAATTAAAAAAAATAAATAAATAAGCCCTGGTCTCTCTTTTCTGAGTAATTGAAATTACCAATCTCATTCACATTTAAAGATAAAATCAAAGTTGACTTAGCCGTATCTACTTCTGATCAGTCCTTGTATGCATATTTCCTGCGTGTTAAAAGTCCAATATATCCCCTTCCTACCGTACTTATGCCTTTTTACCCCATGCTCAATAATATTGTATTATTAATTGCTTTATGTACTGTCACTGATATAAGTGAATTATAATGTCTGCCTGTTGTTCTATTTAAACACCATAACACTGTCCGAGTGTTTAAAACTACACGAGGATCTAAAAAATTTGGCACTAGGCCTATAACAACTAAACATGTGCAGGCCTGTTGCATTTTAACAATATACATGATGCTCAGTACTTTTAGGCCTGCCAAAATAACCAAATGCCAACAGGGCATCAACTTTTTTGTACCAGCAAATTGTACCTGCTGTAACAGGTCTCTGAACCTGGCAGAAAATTTAAGCAGCTCCCAAGGTAGGGAGAGGGCAGATACCTCTCCTTTGAAGGGGCAGATGTATGCACCCTGAGGGGGAGTGTCAAGGCAATGCCAAGGGCCCCCAGCACCACTATTTCCCTGGTACCTAGTGGTGCAGCAGGTCACACTGGAAATAAAAATGAGGAACAGAGACCCCCGGGAAATGGTCCCTGTGTGCCTCATCTCCAGTAAGGCCTTATGGATACGTCGACCTTTTAGGGATGGATTTCTGACCCTATAATGGTCAGATGGGCATGTAGCACTGCAAAAAATGCATTAAGTCATGCCGCCTTTCCTGGGCTATAGTATAATTAAACAATAACTATGGGAGGACTATCAGCAAGCTTGGAGGGGGAGATAATCCAGGGGAAATTCAGAAACCTCCTTCTGAGTCACTAACCCTTTTCCCATCCATAAGCTTGGAAATATAAACAGGATTTCCATTTCCCAATGTCCCCACCCCAAACAGACTTCCCCGAGTTGCATTGTGTAGTCCCTGTATGCAGAGTCACCTCCGCATCAAGTTACCAGTTTTTAAGTCTCTGCAGAACCTCTCTCACCACTCACTCTGGTGCAGGTTGCTGAAATCTTTGTAAAAGTTTTATCACATCCTCTAGGGTTGCTTGACTCTGTTTCTTTCTGGAATCCGGATCCCTAGCAGTGTCCCAAACAGCATCGTGAAGACCTTGCTGAGTTTTCCTGAGGGAGAAGTCTTCCTGGGTGGATTGAACCAGGCCCCTGAGTTGAAGAGCTTTCGTTGCTTCATCTGGTGTATCAAAGGTTTGGAGACCATCTGGAAACACGATGACTAGTCGAGCAGAGTATGGAGTAGCACATTTTTTTTGTTGTTGCTTTAAAAGACGGAGTATTGAAGCATATGCCCTGTGCTTGACTGAAATAGATGGGGAGTAATCGTTGTCAAAATAAGTGCGCTTTCCTTTATACTTAGTGTCCCTCATTCTTCAGGCTCCGGTAAGGATAGTTTGTTTAGTAGTGTAATTTAAAAACTTAATTATGATGGAGCGAGGTCGTCTGTCTGGCTGAGTTGGTTTCGGCAGTAGAGCCCGATGGACTCACTCTATGTCGAATTTAAAAGCTGGGTCTAATTGTAGAGAGTCGCGGAGGAGCTCCTCCACAAATTTTAAAATATCTCTCCCTTCCTTGTTCTCCGGAATCCCATGTATTCTCAGATTATTCCTGCACGATCTGTTTTACAAATCCTCACATTTCTCTTTTAAAGCATGCTGTTCATCTAGCAAGTGCACTACCATGCGTTCCAGCCTGTCAGTCCGACCATCTAATTCAGTACGTTGTGCTTCAACCTCAGTAACACGAGATGAGTTTACTGATTTCTGTAGTTAATTCTGACCAGAAAGTACGAACCTGTCCTGAATTCCTGCAACTCTGCTAGAATGGTAGCCTTGCTGGGTTGTTGAGAGGAGGCCCCATTTGGAGCCGCCATATCTGGTTGAATCTCTGCAGAGCTTGATGAAGGGTGAGAGGATCCTGCCGAATCCTTGCTTCTGGGGGTGCGTGCAGTCCTTTTTTTGCCTCCCATTCAATGCTGTGGCTCTCCCTGATATTCTTTTTAATTATTTTTGTGAGAGTCAGTTTTTAGTACAGGATCAGCAGAGCTAGGTTTTACCCTTGCATCCCAGTCGGTGATGTCACCGGAAGTCACTAATCAGAAGTAGACATTGTGGAAAAAAGCAAACCACTGAAGTTTCCATGCAGGTGGGTGGATGGATGGATGCAGCTGAAGATATTTTGGGGAAAAAAGTGTCTTTGCATAGAGAGCAGAGTGGGATTTAATCATAGATTGTTGTTTGAATATACATTGTAAGTTTGTGATGGTATTTGAACTGTAATCAATTTGGACAGTATAGAAATGTGAAAGAGCCCCACACGCAGTAACTAAAACGTGCTCTATATACTTCAATCTTTGTTACAAACGTGTTCTATACTTTTTCCACTTTACAAGCAACACTCCATAACTATGTTCGTCTGCTTGGTCAAATGTTTCATTTCTGAAACCCACTTTCAGTAAAAGGAAGGAATTTCATACTTTAAATATGGTGGTGTGTGTGTGTGGGGGGGTCCTTCAGCTTGAAAATGTCCTGGGGTCTTTTCAGTCTTAATCCGGCCCTGGCCATATTGACTAACAGAAGGAGCTGAGGGCTCCTCCGTTCCCTCAAACCTTATTAATTGTGCTTCTCCTGTCTGTGGGGATGCAGAACCTAGTTTTTTTTTAAACATGCCTTGTCTTCAGAGGTCATTGAAAACTAGTGAGGGATGGGTCATATTTTCCCTGACCTGTGTTGTGCAACAAACCAGAACTGCAGGTGGCTCGATGGCATCAGAAATTACTTTGGGACCTGCTACTATTCCTTGCAAGTTGTCCATTTCTAACTAGCAGTACATCTTCACATCCCTGCAAAGCAAACCAATTTCTGGATAAGACAGCATGGGAGAAGATTTGTCTCAAAGAGGAGGATGCCTTGAGTGCAGAGGGACTCTGCTTTATTATTTTTGGTAAGGGCCGGGGTAACTTATCTTTTAGTAAATAACTGTGCAGCATTATTTGATGGAAATCCAGTATTTTCTGCTAGTAAGTGGGGTAGTAATAGATGCTGGTTACGTTTGCTTTCCTCCCAATTCCCTGTAGACCTTCTAATCTGATTGCATTCTGAAAAGATGTTTGGGGGTGCTACCTACTTTAATTTGAAAACTAGCTGCTAGTGTCTGTCCAGATCCACTCTCTGTATTTGTCAAAAAAGGCCCTCTGGAGGGGCGATGTGGTGTGCTGCAGCCAATTCATAGGTTGGCCTGTTAGTTCTGGGCTCCTGCCTGTTGCTTTATCCTGTCCCTGGTTCTTTCTGTGGCACATGTTTTGTCTGCTCATGCTGTTCTTTGTTCTTCTTCTAGGGTTACCCTTTCAATGTTGTCAAGCCTTGGAGAGGTTACATTACTGCATGTCTTAACTGGATTTTTTCTGTGTGCCTGATTGAATGCTGTGCATTTCTTATCCCGCAGGTGGGGCATAAAGCTTCCTTAAATCATAATGATGGATTAGTGCCTTCCTAGTGAGCCCGAGGTCAGTTAACCGGCTTTGCTGTTTGTATATGAGACAGTTTAGAGAGTGTCACTGTCTAGCTGCATTAACTTGTTCTTGTTACCCATTCTGTTAGTGTTTTTATGAATTCCGCCATAGTGGTGTTACACAGAGGGAAGGCTAAATGTTTCCCTAGATTGATTATGCTGTGACTGCTGTGAAATTCCTTGGTAGCAATTGCCGTGATGTTTGATTTTAAAACAATAAATATTTTTTAAAAAAAGAACCTTCATTCTTAGGCTTGGAGAACACTTTTGAGAAAAAAAAATGTAAAGCCTAAATTTTGAGATGAGTGCGTTTGGATTTACCTGGAATAGTTGGTCACACTACATCTGGAGACTGGTGGCTGACTGTGTGTTTTTTCACTGGGCAGATGTGACACTCAGACCTCTGAGTCCTCTGCCCTCTTATCCCGTCACTGATGTTGCCCTTTCTAAATGGCCACCTCTCAGCCTCGCCTGTTCCCTTCTCAGTCATGTACTCCATCATCAGAGGATCCATAGTGAGCCCGCCATGGTATGACCCCTTACGACGACACCAACACAGCGAACTACGCTCCCGTCGGCAAAATCAACACTTTGCCGACGGGTCACTGTGTTGATGTACCCTGAACGAGGGCATGCTGTCTCCGGTCCTGCACCCGGCCGACAACCCGACTGGAGTTGAGAATCTTTTAGTTGGGGGGTGCAGGAGCTAGCCCCCCGCTTGGGGATTCGGTGGGCGGAAGCCCCGATGAAAGCAGGATTGAGTCTGCCAAGGAATCATGCCGACCGCGATTTGTGGTTGACATGATTCCTGTCGCCGTAACGCCGGTTGACATCAGAGATGTCGAACCAGCGTGGTAGAGCCATGGAAGGCTGGGGTAGCAGTTATGTTCAGTCTGGCCGTGAAGTGCCAGCATCATCCTGCTGTGTTCCGAGGTTTCACACCTTGTTTTCAACCCTCCCTCAGGGCACAGGCAGCATGAAGTTTATGAGATGCAAGTGCATGGTGTACGTGGCCGTGCTGTGAGATGCAAGTGCATGGTGTACGTGGCTGTGTTGTGAGATGCAAGTGCATGGTGTACATGGCTGTGCTGTGAGATGCAAGTGCATGGTGTACGTGGCTGTGTTGTGAGATGCAAGTGCATGGTGTACGTGGCTGTGCTGTGAGATGCAAGTGCATGGTGTACGTGGCTGTGTTGTGAGATGCAAGTGCATGGTGTACGTGGCTGTGCTGTGAGATGCAAGTGCATGGTGTACGTGGCTGTGTTGTGAGATGCAAGTGCATGGTGTACATGGCTGTGCATGCTCAACATCAGCCTGCATCCTGTCTCCCATGACCATCTCCGGTTGAACCTCCAGCTGTGGTTACCTAGGTCGCAGTATATCTGCATAAACTGCTGCCCTCCCTCACTGCAGGAGAAGAGCATCTGTTGGAATGCTTGATCTACCCCCCTTCTCAAGCTGGCCTCCGATGTCCCAGGCTTTTTTCTAAAGCCAGATTGCTGGTGTCACAAGCAGCAACCCTAGCACTTTGCTGAAAGGCCGGCCTGGGTCCCCTTCCCTCTTGACTCCAACCTATGATTTGTGGTGTCAGTGCTTCACTCTGGGATCCACTACTTTCGAGATGTGAGGTTTTGAGCTGGACACCTTCTGGGACCCAGTACTTTACTAGATGTGAGGTTTCAAGCTGGACACCCTCTGGGATCCAGTACTTCACTAGATGTGTAGTTTCGAGCTGGACACCCTCTGGGACACAGTACTTAGCTAGATATGAGGTTCTAGCTGGACACCCTCTGGGATCCATTACTTTACTAGATGTGTGGTTTCGAGCTGGACATCCTCTGGAACCCAGTGTGTAACGTAGACGGCCAGTTCTGAGTGCTGTATTATATTGTTTTAATATAAAATGTATTAATGTCTCTGCTGAAAATTCAAATGTTCTAGGACTGACCTCTCTCATCCCCCCCCCCCCCAGATTTTAGCTGACAGATGCAGGCCAAGAGAACTGCTGACAGCATTGTATCACACACTCAGTCTTTTTAGAGACAATGTGTTACTGGAAGACTTTTATTAAGGATCATGTTTCTCTGAGCTAATTACACAGTTGTTAAGTTAATTTTGTTAAGAGAGAAATCATAAACTAGATTTATGACGTTAAAATAAGGGAAGCTAGGATGTTACATAGAGGTGTAAGGTTGTAAATGACCCTATGAAGCCTGTGTGAAGAGGGCACAGCATGAGATCAAAAAGAGGTGTCATTGAAACTTGAGTTATGCTAAGGTTGCAGAATTAATACATCCTGTATAGCTGTATAGTATCAATTAATAAAATTACATCCTGTGGTTGTATAAAAATATATTTTTGTTAGATATTTGACCAGAGGAGGGGCTGGATGACTTCATCAAAAAGGGGTTGGCCAATACTGCTTGAAAAGATTATTCTGTTTCACTATAGAGATGCATTTGTATCTGACACTGACTACGGAAACATCTGAGCACTGAAAACAGGTATTTAGAAAGCTAGACAAAATCTAAATATAGTTGTAGGAATTGCACTGTTTTAAACCTTGTTTGGTTTAAAGATATGTATGTCTTGTGTTACAGGAGTTCTGTATTGTATGTTTGACATATTATTATATATTTTAGTAAACACTTTAATTTTAGAGCAAACCTGGTCTATCTTTGAATTGCTTTCTTTTGCTAAGAAATATTTATGGTTCAGCAGACATATAGCTTGTATGGTGGTACCAAACTGGAAACAGAAGCACTTTAAATCTGAGGTCTTTATTAAAGTTTTAAGGGTTCATCTCTGAATACCTGGTTAGGTGCCCATAGGCAAAGATACTTGGCCCCCAAAGACAGCTATATCTGAGCCTGTGCATTGGGTATGCTAGCAAGAGGTTACAGTTTGAATCCCTCCTGAACTGAGACCAAAGGTTGATCCGAACTCACAAAAACAGACAAGAGGGTTACCTTGTCTGTTGCACTGTTCGCAAGACTGCGCCCACAGGTTGGCACTTTGAGAGTAGAGGGCCTGACTTGCTGAGTGAATCTGTGACAGATTGGCAGCGGTGGCATAATTTTGGTATCACAAGCTTTATTGTTCTGTCAGCTGAGATCGTAAGCTCTCTTGCAAAGAATGAAAAAGACCGAGTTTTATTTTAAAAAGAAAACAGAACTATATATCACTTGGTGTACAGTCAAGTTCCTACCTATTTTTTTTTTTCTAAAGTGCAAAGTCAGAGAAGCCATAGTCAGCGAAGAAGATGGCCTCAGACTACAGCAGGCACACTGTAGATTACTTGAAGCAGTTGTGCGGGACAGGGGAGTCCCGTTCGAGGTGACAGCTAAAAAGCAGAACCTCATAGATGCCCTGATGGTAGCAGATACCCAGAGCAGCGAGTCACAGACTGTTACTGAAAAGGACAACAGGGCCACTGTCAGTGAGGGGCCACAGCAGCAGGAGATGGTCACCAGTATCCAGAATCCAGAGGTACTCAAACTGCAAATTGAGTTGTGCAGGATGGAACTGGAGGCAGAGCAACAACAGAGGGAGGCAGACCATGAGAAGCATGAGTGCCAGCGAGCTGCAGAGGAGAAGAGAGAGCAAGAACAGACGGAGGTGGACTGTGAGGCAGAGCAACAACAGAGGGAGGCAGACTGTGAGGCAGAGCAAGAATGCCGTGACGCAGAGTGAGAATGCAGAGGCAGAGGAGAAGAGAGAGGAGCGCCAGTGGCAACACGGACTGGAGAAGCTACGACTCCAACCAGCGGCACCAGAGCAGGTAAGTGGCTTGGGTTTAACTGGGACTGCAGGACTGGGTTACAAATTGAACTCTAAATTAATAGCTGAGTTTAAGGATGGGGAGGGTATAAACGCCTTTTTAAATTATTTTGAAAAAGTTTGTATTCAGGCTAAAATTCCTAGAGAGTCCTGGAGCTTCCAGCTATCCCTGCTACTTACCGGAAAAGCTCGGGATGCATTGGGTCACATGGACAATAAAGACAGTGATGATTACAGCAAGTTAAAAGCTGCACTACTAAAAAAGTTTGAATTAACTGCTTAATCATACAGAGCTAAATTCCATAAGCTCAGGAGAAGCCCTGATACGAGCTATGAGGAGCTAGACACGAAACAACATCAGTTTTTAAGACGTTGGTGTGAAGGAATTGAGGCAAACACTGTTGATAAAATTGAAAATGTGATTTTATTAGAACAGTTTTATTGGGAATGCCCGGCAGAGTTAAAAACCTGGCTAGAGGACCAAGATCCAAAAACAGTGCAAGAGGCTGCTAAACTCTCAGACCGCTATGCCAAGAGTAGACCTGCTCTGAGAGCGAATGGGGTGGGCGTGGCAGCGCAGAAAGGGAAAAGCGTGCCTTCAGGGCAGCTAAAACCCTCACTGCTTCCACCGAAATCAGTTAGCCCCAGGTTTCAAAGAAAAGATTTCTCCGAAGTAAGAAATGTTTGTTGGTTATGTAAAGAAACTGGGCACATTGCCAGACAGTGTCCAAGAAGGGCAAGCAATAATACACAAAGTAGTACCAGAAAGGAAGTGGGTTGTTTGTGTGTCCCTGGAAGCATGCCAGTGAACATGAGAGAACACATGCACCCAGTCTTGGTAAATGGCGTATAGACACAGGGGTTAAGGGACACAGGGGCATCCCTGACATTGGTAAAAGGGGATCTAGTACAGCCTGGTCAGCTTATCCCAAACAAATACGTGACTGTACAGGACTTTGTGGGTGAAGTGAAAACACTGCCACTGGCCAGTGTTCTCCTGGACTGGGGTGAAACAGGGGGAACTGTGCAACAGGTGGCTGTAGCTAAAACGTTAGCAGTAGATGTGATCCTGGGTAACAATCTCCAGCAGGGAATGGTATGTGCAGTTACCCGTAGTGAAGCCGCAAGGGAAAATAGTAGTTCCCTGAACCCCACAGAAACCAGTGTGGAAACCACGGAGAGGCTGGTTCCCCAGCCTGTGTCTCCAGATGGGGAGACTGATAAAAAGGGGGTAAAAATTTCCCTGGTAGCGGGTGACCACACAGCTATGGAAGGTTACTCCAAAGAGGGAGGGGTGACCAATTGTCAGAGGGTCAGGATTGACAGTGATCCTGAGGGCCCTGACGCTAGTGCTAGGGACCCTAGTTTAGCAACTGAAGGGGACCTGTCCCATGCCTTGGGAAGGTGTGAAGGATTCGCAGCTGCTCAGAAAGGTGACCCTAGTTTAGAGAAGCTGAGTGCTTGGGAAGACACTGAGGGCACACACGGAGGTGACGGCAGACATAAGGTTTATTGGGAAGATGGACTTATGTATACACAGGCAGTACAGGCAGAGGGAGGGATGCTAGGCAGGCAGCTTGTCATTCCCCAGGGATATCGTGAGCAGTTGCTTCAAATTGCACATGATATTCCCTTATCTGGTCATCTGGGAATCGTAAAAACTATGCAGCGGTTAGCCCAGAATTTCTACTGGCCTAACTTTACCCAGCAGGTGAAGGAGTATTGCAGGTCTTGTCACCGGTGCCAAGAAATAGGGAAGGCGGGCAAGAAAACCCAAGCTGCTCTGATCCCCTTGCCCGTAGTGGAGGAGACATTCCAGAGGGTGGGAATGGATATCGTGGGACCTTTAAATAACCCCAGCTCCTCAGGAAAGAGATTCATCCTGACCGTGGTGGATTATGCCACCCGGTACCTAGAGGCAGTCGCCCTATCCTCTCTGAGGACAGACAAAGTGGCAGATGCCTTGCTCAGGATTTTCTCCCATGTTGGGTTTCCGCAGGAGGTAATCACCGATCGAAGGGGTTCCTTCATGTCAGACTTAATGAAATGTTTATGGAAGAAGTGTGGGGTGGTGCAGAGATGCACAACACCATATCCCCCACAAGCCAGTGGACTTGTGGAACGCTTCAATGGGGCCCTAAAGTCAATGCTCCAGGCATTTGCTGAACAGCATGGGAGGGACTGGGAGAAATACCTTCTCCATCTGTTGTTTGCATAAAGGGAAGTACCCCAAGAGTCGACAGGATTTTCCCCCTTCGAACTCTTATATGGATGCAGGGTACATGAGCCCCTAGACTTGATCCGGGAGGACTGGGAAGGCAAGCACACCACACAGGGAACTCCCGTTGTGGATTATGTCCTTAGGTTTAGGGAAAGGCTGAAGGAGCTTATGGGGACAGCCCAAAGCAACCTGGCAGCTGCCCAACAGAGACAAAAGGTGTGGTACCACTGCAGAACCAGAGCTCGCTTGTACATGCTGGGTCAGGAAGTCATGGTCCTTATTCCGGTCCGGAAAGACAACCTGCAAGCTGAGTGGGCAGGACCGTACAAAGTGGTTAGGAAGGTAAATGACGTAAACTACATTGTGGAGTTACCTGACCATGGACAGATTGAAATGATGTACCATATCAACATGATGAAGCCATATGCAAACAGGGCTGACATGGTGTTCGCAGTATGTAGTCATGGGGAGGGGACGGGCGAAGGAGACCCCCTTCTGGACTTGCTGGAAGAGAGTAGGCGGGAGTCCTCTCTGGAGGCAGTAAAATTGTCTCCCCAGCTGACCCCAGACCAGGTCCAGAAAGTTAGGGAGGTTTTAGCAGACTTTGCCCCCTTGTTTAGCGCCAAGCTTGGACTAACCCCCTTAGCAACACACGATGGGGAGACAGGGACACAGACGCCCATACAGTGGACAGCATATCGGGTGTCGGAGGCTGTCCAATGGGACATTGGGGGGAAGTGGAGGAGATGCTAGATTTAGGGGTAATCCAGAGATCCCACAGTCCTTGGGCCTCACCTGTAGTCCTTGTGCCCAAGCCAGATGGCTCAACTCGTTTCTATGTGGACTATTGTGGACTGAATGCAGTCACGATGAAGTCCAATGCCCACCCGATGCCCTGGACGGACGAACTCCTGGACAATTTGGGAGGGGAAACCTACCTTACGACTATTGACCTGACCAAGGGGTATTGGCAGGTAGAATTGACAGACAGATCTAGGGAAAGGTCGGCCTTCATCACTCCGATAGGCTTATTTGAGTTTAAAGTAATGCCTTTCAAAATGAAGAATGCCCCGGCCACTTTCCAAAGGTTGTTGAACAAGGTGTTGAATGGTGCTGAGAAATATGCCGTAGCGTACCTGGATGACATTGCCATCTTCAGTACCAGCTGGGAGGAACACCTTTCACACCTTAGGGAAGTGCTGGGCAGGATACAGAGGGTCAGGCTCACTGTCAAAACCGAGAAATGCCAGGTAGCCATGGGGGAAGTGGAATACCTCGGGCATGTGGTAGGCCGGGGACAGCTCCATCCTAACCAAATAAATATAGAGGTGATTCAGGCATGACCCAGACCAGAAACCCAGAAGCAGGTCAGGAACTTTCTAGGGACAGCAGGGTACTACAGAAAGTTTATACCTAATTACAGTGCCCTGGCTGCTCCTCTATCTGACCTGACAAAGAAAAAGATGCCAAAGAAAATTACTTGTGGCCCAGCCTGTGAGGAAGACTTTACCAGACTGAAGGAGGCACTGTGCAGTGCTACTGTTTTGACAAGTCTATAGCAAAACCTTTATAGTTCAGATGGATGCCTCAGATGTGGGTATTGGGCCAGTACTTAGCCAGACATCTAGCCAAGGGACAGACCACCCAGTTGGGCACCTGAGCAGGAAGCCGCTCCCCAGGGAACAAGCGTACTCCACGGTGGAAAAGGAGTGCCTTGCCATAGTGTGGGCCCTGAAGAAATTAGAGCCATACTTGTATGGACAGCATTTTGTGGTGCAGACTGACCACAACCCCCTGATTTGGCTGACGCAGATGGGAAAGCACAATGGGAGACTGCTAAGATGGAGTCTTGCTTTGCAAGGATATGATTTGACAATCATACGTAGGGCAGGCATTAAGAATCAGAATGTCGATGGACTCTCTAGGGTCTATGAGGAGTGAACTGATGTGGGAAGCTCATCCCATGTAGGGGATAGATCCCCCAAATTCAGTCTAGGTGGGGAGGACTGTGACATAGACAGCCAGTTCTGAGTGCTGTATTATATTGTTTTAATATAAAATGTATTAATGTCTCTGCTGAAAATTCAAATGTTCTAGGACTGACCTCTCTCATTCCCCAGATTTTAGCTGACAGATGCAGGCCAAGAGAACTGCTGACAGCATTGTGTCACACACTCAGTCTTTTTAGAGACAATGTGTTACTGGAAGACTTTTATTAAGGATCATGTTTCTCTGAGCTAATTACACAGTTGTTAAGTTAATCTTGTTAAGAGAGAAATCATAAACTAGATTTATGACGTTAAAATAAGGGAAGCTAGGATGTTACATAGAGGTGTAAGGTTGTAAATGACCCTATGAAGCCTGTGTGAAGAGAGCACAGCATGAGATCAAAAGAGATGTCATTGAAACTTGAGTTATGCTAAGGTTGCAGAATTAATATATCCTGTATAGCTGTACAGTATAGATTAATAAAATTACATCCTGTGGTTGTATAAAAATATATTTTTGTTAGATATTTGACCAGAGATGGGGCTGGATGACTTCATCAAAAAGGGGTTGGCCAATACTGCTTGAAAAGATTATTCTGTTTCACTATAGAGATGCATTTGTATCTGACACTGACTACGGAAACATCTGAGCACTGAAAACAGGTATTTAAAAAGCTAGACAAAATCTAAATATAGTTGTAGGAATTGCACTGTTTTAAACCTTGTTTGGTTTAAAGATATGTATGTCTTGTGTTATAAGAGTTCTGTATTGTATGTTTGACATATTATTATATATTTTAGTAAAAACTCAAATTTTAGAGCAAACCTGGTCTGTCTTTGAATTGCTTTCTTTTGCTAAGAAATATTTATGGTTCAGCAGACATATAGCTTGTATGGTGGTACCAAACTGGAAACAGAAGCATTTTAAATCTGAGGGTCTTTATTAAGTTTTAGGTTCATCTCTGAATACCTGGTTAGGTGCCCGTGAGCAAAGATATCTGGCCCCGAAGACAGCTATATCTGAGCCTGTGCATTGGTATACTAGCAAGAGGTTACAGTTTGAATCCCTCCAGAACTGAGACCAAAGGTTGATCTGAACTCACAAAACAGACAAGAGGGTTACCTTGTCTGTTACACTGTTCATAAGACTACACTCAGAGGTTGGCACTTTGGGAGTAGAGGGCCTGACCTGCTGAGTGAATTTGTGACACCCAGTACTTTACTAGATGTGTGATTTCGAGCTGGACACTCTCTCGGATCCAGTACTTTACTAGATGTGTGGTTTTGAGCTGCACCCTCTGGGTTCCAGTACTTTACTAGATGTGTGGTTTCAAGCTAGACACCCTCTGAAACCCAACACTTTACTAGATGTCTGGTTTCGAGCTGGACACCCTCTGGGATCCAGTACTTTACTAGATGTCTGGTTTTGAGCTGGACATCCTCTGAAACCCAGTACTTTACTAGATGTGTGGTTTCGAGCTGGACGCGCTCTCGGATCCAGTACTTTACTAGATGTGTGGTTTCAAGCTACACCCTCTGGGATCTAGTACTTTACTAGATGTATGGTTTTCAGCTGGATGCCCTCTGGGACCCAGTACTTTACTAGCTGTGTGGTTTTGAGCTGGACACCCTCTGTGATCCAGTACTTTTCTAAATGTGTGGTTTCGAGTTGGACACCCTCTGGGATCCAGTAATTTACTAGATATGTGGTTTTGAACTGGACACCCTCTGGGATCCCGTACTTTATTAGATATGTGGTTTCCATCTGGACACCCTCTGGGATCGAGTGCTTTACTACATGCGTGGTTTCAAGCTGGACACTCTCTGGGATCCAGTACTTTACTAAATGTGTGGTTTTGAGCTGGATACCCTCTGTGATCCAGTACTTTACTATATGTGTGATTTCAAGCTGGAAACCATCTGGGATCCAGTATTTTACTAGGTGTGTCGCTTCAAGCTGGACACCAACACAGCAAAATAAAGTTCTAGTTGATAGTATCTGATTGGTTAACATTCATCTGCAGAAACAGAATGCTGTGCACGCTTAGTTGATCTTTGCTAAAAAAGCTACTACTGCCAAACACAGTGGCAGAAAAAGCCATTCCATTGTAAAAGTGGTCTGTCATTTCTCTTTAGTTCTGAAACTTTTTTTGCCCTTGCCTTTTGCTAATTAAGATGATTTTCTGTTTGGCAGTACAAGGTGTGATGTATGGAACAGTACCCTGCTGGGACTGGACATATCTAGGGCTTTTCCTCTTTATACTGGACCTCACTGACACTGTGACCTCACTCCTCACTCATTGGGATGTTGCAACTGACCCGTCTGGTGAGTGGCTCTTCCTGGTCTGTTGTGATGTCACGCTTGGTGAGGGCACAGTACTGATGAGATACGGGGAGGAACAGGACTTGATATGTCAACTTTCAGGTAAAGCGCTGTTCCACACATCACACCTCCTGCTGCCAGCCATTGCACCAGTGGTCTGATTGATAGGTTCTTTTACACAGGAACTGGATATTCTGTGGAGTCGACCGAGGAAGAACTCGTCAGCCAATGGTGGTCTTTCTTTTCTAAGTTCTTATGTTTGTAAAAAGGTCCATATTTATTACTTACAGATTTCTGGTCTGCTTAACTAGTGGCACTCCAGTGAGAAGCGATGACATAATTGTCCTTCTATCTGGGTTTGAAGCACATCAGGGCAGTGAGTGGAATATTCAAACCTGATAGCTTGACACATCACAGAGGATCCTGGTTTTGTCTTGTCTGTACAATCCAGTTTTTCCAGGGTTGGCCTGCAATTGCAATTTTATTTTTGGAGGGAAGGGTCTTGTTCACTTTGACATGCACTTGGCTGATGGAATAGGGTTCTTGGTGCGGACCGCTTTGCACACTGTCAGTTCCCCTCCCCACGCCATTGGTTCAGAGCACACCATTCTGCCTGCAGGAAAGCAGGGGCATGCAGAAGGTCTTTTATTCCTGCAGTCTGAAATCAATAGTGCCTTTTCTGCATTCAGGGTAAACAAAATAACAAATCACCAAGCGTCTGTCTCAAAGCATGGCTGGGGAGTTGGCCTGCTGGTATCCCCAGTCCCGTGGCATTCACACTTGCAGTGGGCTGCCTTCTGGCTCTGAATCGAAAATTTAAAAAAAATACATATATATTGATTTTATAACTGTCTCTGCTCAGCTGAGTCTTAGTTCACATGACCTCCCTCTCTTCCCACTGCAGAAACCCCCATAGCAGCCAGGAGCCTTTTGAAGAGTATGAAATCTGACAGGGAACCTTGTAACTGAACTGCTCTGTGAAAGTGGTTATGGAAAATCTATTGTCAGCACTGACCAGTTACTGAGCTGATATGATGAGTGGGCTGTAAGGTGCGTTGGGGTCATTTGGCGGTAATGGATGATGGATGGATGGATTTATATCATAAAGCAGAAAATATTAGGAACAATTATGGGTCATTTAGTCTTGTAAAACACCCACCCTCTTTTAATATACCATGTTCCCCTAAGTCCGCCTATCGACACATCGGGGGCTCTGCTGCTTGTGACTTGTGTTCAGGAATGAGCCAGGCTGCTGGAGTGCCAGCAGGGAGAGGAGGCTTCAGTATCCCAGTGGGTGTACGCCTCCTTGGGGGTGGGTGGTTGCCTGTTGGACACTGTTTGATCACCTCCTTGCAACCCTAGTGGGTCAGGCATGATGCAGCATGGCAAGGGCAGGGGGGAAGATCGTTGTATCGTTACACATGCCTGCCACGTGCGTGCTGGTGACATGTTGTGCTCCTGTCCTTGTGGCGATGGGGGAAAACTGGAGGAGAAAATGCCAGAGCCTTGCAGGATAACACCTGACAACCTTCTGCCCTATTCCACTGTCTGGGCTGTCCTCTGGACTTAGTTACTAGAGAAGGCCTGCCCCAACAACTACATCTTCACCATGGGGGGGGGGGCAAGTCATGGGAGGCAGCTGGTACGTCCCACAGACGGACGTCCCATAGAAGGTGGTGACAGTGCTGGGGGAATCAGGTTGAAGGGGTTAGATACTGTTGGGGGAGGATAAATAATAAATCAAAAAAAAAAATTAATATATATGTTTCCCCCAGACTACATTTGTTCCTCATCCCCTTAATTCTTAGGCAGCTGACTAGGCCACACTTAGCCTCCTGCTGAGAAGGCAGGTGATTGGCTGCCTTCAGAACCAACAGTAATGTTTCTGGTTGGCCACCTTATGTGTGTGCTGGCACTTTGGTTGGCCATCTTATATATTTGCTGGTACTTTGGTTGGCCATATTTTGTGTGTGCTAACACTTTAGTTGGCCATCTTGTGTGTGCTGGCACTTTGGTTGCCATTTTATGTGTGCTGGCACTTTGGTTGCCATTTTATGTGTGTGCTGGCACTTTGGTTGCCATTGTATGTGTGTGTGAGCACTTTGGTTGCCATTTTATGTGTGTGCTGGCACTTTGGTTGCCATTTTATGTGTGTGCTGGCACTTTGGTTGCCATTTTATGTGTGGGTTGGCACTTTGGTTGCCATTTTATGTGTGTGCTGGCACTTTGGTTGCCATTTTATGTGTGTGCTGGCACTTTGGTTGCCATTTTATGTGTGGGTTGGCACTTTGGTTGCCATTTTGTGTGTGTGCTGGCACTTTGGTTGCCATTTTATGTGTGTGCTGGCACTTTGGTTGCCATTTTATGTGTGTGTTGGCACGTTGGCTGCTATTTTATGTGTGTGTTGGCACTTTGGTTGCCATTTTATGTGTGTGCTGCCACTTTGGTTTGCCACCTTATGTATATGCTGTGGCAGCTCTCCTCTTTTGAGGAGGGGGGCATATGTGTCCCACTTGCTGGCTGCCACCTAGAGGAATCTGGCTGGCAGCACACTGGGATACAAGGGATGGGAATCCTGGATCCCACCAGCAGACGCTGAGGGGGACATCTCTGTGGATCACCACAACATGTGACTGCAAATGGCGTGGGCCCTAGGATAGACAACTGGCATAAATAACCCCCAACCACAGCTGGGCAATGGCCTGATTGGCACACAGACCCCACACCGGTGACTGGGCACCTCCAAAGGTCCTGTGGTAGAGGACAGCTGGAGCAGAATGGTAAGTCTGTGAGAAGCTGGGTGATGGGGTCGGGAGGACCGGTCCTGAGTTGGTAGGTTGGGTGAAACAGGAGCTAAACTAGTGATAGAAAGATTTTGAACAGTTTTGAAAAAAGCACCCCCAACAAGTGAAATAATCCATGATTCCCAAACTTGGACATCAGGACATCCTTTTGTTTTTACGAGATTCTCTCAGGCAAGTAACTCTCCAATGGTTAATAATAATAACTCGAGTACAGGATGGGAGCAACAATGACAAACATCTCCCACCACCCACACATACGCATTACAAATTTGTTAGAAGGGCCGACTATGTATACAAAGTTGTGATTGTTTTGTTTGTGTGTAGAGAAATGCTTCCTGGAGTCTGTGAGAATGCCATCAGAGTTTTCGGAAGCTATAAATTCTGATTTGTTCTCAAAGACATCAGGGAAGAATGCAAGTATAAGCAAAGAAACAAGCCCCTGTTGTATACGAGTTTTTCTACCGGCATGGTATGCACAGGTCAGCATTAGGTTTCACTGGCTAACAAGAGGTGAAACTTCATGAACTAAAGAGATGTTCTACTGACTAAACTGCTCCTCCAGGACATACCTACAGGTTTAGTGAAAAGAACATTTGTTTCTGGCTGCACCTACTAGCACTTGATTTCTGGGTCTGTGCCCAGTTTCAGCCCCTAATATGGGAAGCACTCATTTGGAAATAAAAAACGTGACCTTAAATCAGTTTTATCATATTCTAGGGTACTCCTAGTGAATGACTGATCCGAATCAATCAACAAGCTTAACTGCGTCCCCCCCCAATACTGTCCCAACTGACCTTTAGTCATGTTTTATTTAATTTACGTATCTAACTTCTTACTTCTTGTCATATAAGTTAATAGGGTCTCCATGGGGTGTCTCTTATGGTATAAGAGGCTCTGAGTGTGAGGGTGGGGTGAGAGGATGGCGAAGCGAGGCTGAGTGGTTCTGTCTGCTCAAACCTCACGAGAGGAGTCTCCTGTACCATAAGAGACACCCCTCAGGGGCCCTATTAACTTAGTATAAATCACTGGAGTTGAGTGTGTATGACTTACAATAAGTTCATAGTCTTTTTATTTTATTGTGTCATCCTCCACCCGATGCTGAAGTGGAGTGCTCCCTCCTAATGCTCCCACCCGAGAGCACACTGTACACAGGATAAGGGGTGCAGTGACTCTGCATGCTGATTGGCTGAAATCACATTAGTGCTTTATAATACTTTAAACGAGGGTGCTTTGTTAACAAAAGTCAGCTGAGATTTGCAACAGCCTGACTACCACTTCAGGGTGACCCTGTTCAGTCAGATGTGACCACCACATCACGGTTCACTATTTCATATTCTTGTCCGTTCACTTGGCTGATATGAGTTGAGGCCCTGCGGTTTTCTTCTCCTGTTGTGCTCAGACATCACTCCAGCCTCCCTGCTCACATTTATAAAGTGCATTCTAGAAACAAAGACATGTAGATTTTGTCAGCAGAGAAGGACCACAGGGCCCATCCAGCCTGCCCTACCCCTTCCTGCCCTCAGTATGTGGTAACAGGGAGCCATATGTGGCCCCCAGCTTCCCCCACTTCTCCAGGTGATTCTTCCGTTAAATGATACCCCTGTGCCTGTCCAGTGCATGCTTGCATCCCACCACTTTCACTGCCCCCCCTTCCCGGCAGCCTGTTCCATCACCTCCCTCTTGAAACTTCTCCCCACTAACTTTATTATATTCCCTCTTGTAACCATGTTTGTGCCCAACCTAAAAATCTCTCCACACTCCACCCTGTTTATTCCCGAAGAGTATTCAGAGGTTTCAATCATGTCACCCTGGCTGTCCGGTTCTCTAAGGAGTACATGTTAAGGCTCTTCAGCCTCTCTTCCTAGGGCTTCCCCTGCCACTCCTGTGTCTTCTTGGTTGCCATCCCCTGTACAGCCTCACCCTGTCAATGGCTGAACTGATACTCTCAGTGCTGTTTTTTTTTTTGGGGGGGGGGATGCAGGTTAAAAAGGAGTAACCACAGCTCTGTCTAGTCATTTATAAATAGAAGATGTGACCTGCTCAACCATGGCTGGTTAAATCTGTTTAATCATATCCTGGTGCACTCCTGGTGAGTGACTGATCAAAATCAGTAAGGAGTTTGATTAAGTATCCTTGTTTAAAGAATGACAAGGCATCTTAATAAATTAGATAAATATGTTAAAAAAGCTTGACTACTGGCCAGTTGGGGCAGTATCGAGGGGGTACTCTGGAGATTGTATATTGATTTGAAACAGGAACCACTGCGTTTGAAATCCTCAGCTAACTATACAGCAGGTGGACTAGATTAGAAGTGCAAGTCTGAAGTACCACCGATAAAGCCCTAAATTATAAGTACTGCACGGGACTGTCCAGGATTAGGCAATGCTACACATGGCAACCTGGTCGCCATAGCAACCCGCACTTTATTATAGCCTGTGAGGTTATTGTTAGGTCACCATTGGGACAACTCCTGATTTTAATTACAGAAAATTTTGTTACACAATCTCAGGACCATCTAAAGTCTTCACCTTCTGGAAATTGTCCCCCTATAATTTAGCAATCTGGGAACTTCAACTGCTGTACTGAACAGACCTCAGACATTTTGGCAACTGAGATTTTAGTTTGGCTAGCAAGATTGTTGCTTGGTTGCCAAAGTAGCTGCCTTACAAAATCCTTCAAGTATAGTCAGAGAGTGGCGTAATGAAATATCATCAGATCAACTTCTGACATATCCTGACAAAGCCACACTGCTCCCAACCTGTCTGCTGCCAAACAGCCTCAGGTACCCCCAGAAACATCAGTGCCAGATCACAGTCTTTTCAAAGCTTTGTGAGCAAGCTTTGGTGCCAAAAAATGAATAATAATAATAATATAAAGAAGAAACTATTTTAAAATGTGCTCGGAATAAAGGAATGTTGGTGCCAGTGTTATGTGAGGCTAGGAGCAAGCTGCAAACAACAAGCCCGGAGGTCGACACGCTTATGACTGTCAGGTGCCATTTCTCACATAGTGTTATTGCAGTGTAACAAGAGCTGAGCTCCTCAAGATTTATGCATCTGGGTTTCTGAGAGACCACTGCTGCCTCTCTAACCTGACAGAAATTAAATTCTCAAAAGCCAGAGAGACTTTTAAGCAGCAGCCACCAGCCCTCAATGAGAAAAAGATTGCCTGTCTGCAGTTCACGGCTTCGTCAACTAGTACATTTGTAGTGTGGTATTGCTTTCTGCCTTTCTGTGAGCTGGCTTTTTCCTGTATGTTGAGAAGCTGATGAAATGGGAGAACTGGACTGTCCAGGGGGGAATGTACAGGGGATGGCAACCAAGAAGACACAGGAGTGGCAGAGGAAGCCCTAGGAAGAGAGGCTGAAGGGCCTTAACATGTACTCCTTAGAGAATAGGAGAGCCAGGGTGACATGATTGAAACCTCTGAATACTCCTCGGGAATATATCAGGAATACAGGTGCCAGAAATGAAAAGCAAGTCAGGGAACTGAGGCCAGTGTTTGCTTAGTTGTGCCACACCTTATTCATTTTATTTATTTAGGAGTTGTGCACTCCAGAATTGCCTCGGTTAGGTGCTGCATCTCATTTCCAAGGAGGTTCGGGGCAGGACAATACTGCAGCAGATTTGAATAGTTACAATTTGTACAAATTTAGAGTATCTTGGTGCAATGTTGTATTTATGAAGTACACAGGTACAAATTGGCAGTAATTACAATGAATCACATTTGGTAAGTGTTGTTTAGAGTTCAGAAGTGCCATTAAAAACCCATGTTGTATCAAGAAGGAGGGTCTGTATGTGTATATAAAACTGTGTTGGGGAAAGGTAAAGGGAAGAGGATGTAACTGTGAAGTTAGGAGCGAGGCCAGCACTTGAGATTAGTGACAGGAACGGGATATTTGGAGATGCTTAAACATTGTTTTTTTTCAAGTTGCACAATTTTTCTTAAAAGAGCTGGTGTACTGCTTGGGATTAATAGGAATTTTCAGATGCAGTCAGCTATCACTTCTTATACCTCAAGTATTTTTTCTTTTCTGTTTGTTAATTAGAAGATTTTCCACCTAGCAGTATTGGTGGAATGCATGGGGCAGCATTCTGTCTGGAGGGGGGAAAAAAGTCAGTTCTGTTCCTCCCACTACATCATCAGAAATGAGATCAAATATCTTGAGGCACCACAATCCCTGCAGCCTGAGCAGTGACTCTCACAAGCTACTAATCAAAATGCAGGAAACTGTGACATCTCTAGTAACCAGGGAGAGCCAGTCCCTGCCGCTTCATGTGAGGGTGAAACCTGGCAGGGAGAAATGGTTCTCATTGGTTACTAGTGATGTCATTGTCAATGTGATCTCAGTGTTGATGTAGTGGGAGGAACAGAACTGACTTTTTTTTCCCATCCAGACAGAGTGCTGTTCCACACATTACACCAGTACTGCCAGATGGAAAATCTTCTAATTAGCAAACAGAAAAGAAACAAGCATGTGTCAATGCCGAATGGTTGCTTGCTGGCATTAGCATTGGAAGTCTAGAAGTTAGACAGATGCAGTATAGGAATGGCAGTGAAGTATTGAACTGATGCGAAAACACATTTCAAACAGGACATGAAAAATGACAGCTGTACTGTTCATGAGGAGGTGTAAAAAAATGGTAATGCTTAAAATCTTGAGTAAAACTGGTGAAGTCACGAGCATGCACAGAAAGTGCGCGACGCACACCTGTAATTATTTGGGGGATTTTTTTACGCCAGATTTTCAACATAGGCATTTTGGGACCTCCGCTCATGAACAATGTCACTGTGATTTTCTTAATCTGTCCCAAACACTGATTTCCCACAGCAACCGCGCTATTCTGTGCCGGAAGTGCGAAAACACATTTTGGCCAGGATTTGAAAAATGAAGGCTGTACTGTTCATAGGGAGGTATGGAAAAATGCCAGTGTTGAAAACCTGGAGTGGAAATATTACAAATTCATGAAGTTACGAGGGTGCGTGGAAACTGCGCAATGCACACTCGTAACACAGTCATTTTATGGATTTTTGCCACCAAATTTTCAACATTGGTATTTTAAGACCTCTGCTCAAGAACAGTGTCACTGTGATTTTCTTAATCTGTCCCAAACATTGATTTCGCACACCAACCGTTCCATTGTGCGCTACATGTGCGAAAACACATTTCAGGCGAAATGTGAAAAATGACAGTTATACTGTTCATAAGGAGGTGTAGTAAAATGGCAATGTTGAAAATCTGGAGTGAAAATATAAAAAATTCTCACAGTTACAAGAGTGCATAGGAACTGAGCAGCGCACGCTTGTAAAACAGTCATTTTGGAGAATTTTTTCACCAAATTTTCATCATTGGGTTTTTAAGGGCCATCCTCATGAACTGTGACACTGTCATTTTGTTATCGGTCCCGAAAGGTGGTTTAGCACAGTGACCGTGAAATCACCTTTCCGGGCAGAATAACAAAATGACAGTGACTGAGTTCCTGAGGTGAGGTCCCAAGAACCCCATGTTGAAAATTTGGGGAAAAAATTCCTAAAAATGGCAGAGATATCCACTTAAGTTGAAAAACCCTATTTATGCCATTATATAGCTTACCGGCATTTCTTCAATTCGCAGTCAGCTTTGAAGAGTGCTGACCCACCGAAGATCGTTGTGCTGGGCTCCGGAGGTAAGTATGGGGTGAGGAGGGAGTGGGGAGGTAGGTGCGCAGAGGGTGGGCGCGGTTTGGGTGAGGGGGCACCACAGATAGCGTGGGACTGTTGTCTTTATTTTAACAGGATAGGGAAAAAAAACACAGAAAAAGGACACTGCGGGACTATTGGCACGTTGGGGATGGGCTCCCAGCGTGCCACCTGGGTGTTTGTTGAGGAAGGGAGAGTGGAACCGATGGGGATTGGGCACCCTGTCGGCCATACAGTGTGCTGGGGGAGTGCATGAGCCAAGGGGGGACTGGACACCCCCTTGGCACACCACATATAACGGGGGCACATCATGCCGATGGGGATTGGGCTACCCCATCGGCAAATGAACTGGAGAAGGGGCATGCCAACAGGGGGATTGGGCACCCCAGTTGGCTTTTGAACCTTGGAGAGATGGGCAGCAGCTTTCCGTCAGCTTCGTGGGGACTGTGAGAGGCCGATGGAGAAACTGTTGCCATGGGGACACCACACAGTGCAGCTTGTAATTAGGGACACCCCGCAGCAAAAACAGCTGATTGCATAGTGACAGGGTGCTCCCCGAGTGCAGCAGCCAGAGTTTCTTTGATCATAGTGGCATGCTCATTAATGGCCATCATTGACAGCATGTGCCTCTATTTTCTGAGGCAGAGACCAGCCCCAGAACAGACTGCTGCCATTCGGCACAACACTGCCGCGCCTCCACAACCCGCTTGTGAAGGAAGCTGACACAGTGTGTTTCTTGCACATGCATGCAAGCAACACAAAAATACTTGAGATATAAGAAGTGATAGCTGACTACATCTGAAAAGTTACAATTATCTGCAGGCAGTTTCCAGGCAGTATACTAGCTCTTTAAGTCCTTAATAATGTCAGGGACCTAGTTCCAGCTCTCTGGGGTAGCAATTCATATGCTTTTTCTCCATTTACATTAAAGGGCTGGCAGTATAGCCTAGAGGTTGGAGTAATGAGCTTGGCATATCCACCAGACCTGGGTTTGATTCCCACAGCTTGGCATATCCACCAGACCTGGGTTTGATTCCCACAGCCTCCACTTGCATACTGGGTGACGTTGAGCAAATTGCTTAACCTCCCCAGTGCTCCCAGGTCCCCCCCCCCCCCCGCAAACAGGCACGTGTGCCCAGTAGGCCTACCTGGTTATTAAAGAGTTAGTTACATGTTGTTTTTTTAACTAATCCTGCATGAGTGATATATATCCTCTACTTGAGGAAGTCTCATGTAGTTCTAGTTACTAGGTCACACATAGATATTTATTTTTTGTTGACCGAGAAGGGAGAACCAGGCAATTCTGCATATTTTCAGCCTCATCTTGGGGGGGGGGGAGAGAGATACAGATGGAAGGCAACTGAAATTGAACCAGATTAAGCTTTTGGTAGCATTTTTACTGAATGGGGGAAATATGGCTAGGACACCAGGGAACATGTGCCATGGGATCTTTAACATCCACCTGAACAACACCAGAACAGGTAGACAGGATCTCGATTTAACATCTCATCTGAAACACGGCGCCTCAGGAGTGCAGTAACCCACTCATGCTTCACTACAGTGTCAATATTGGGATTTTACCCCAAGTTTCTGGTGTGGGGCTAGAACCCACAGCCTCCTGATCTTCCAGCCTCAGAGGCGAGTATGCAACCTGCTGAGCCACTGACACTGATAAACAGGATACAGCCCATGCCCACTTTTGTAGAGGAGAGCTGCCTATTTGTGTTCCCACCCTGCAGCCGGTTCCATGTGATAACGGTGACCGAGTAGCAGCGATCACCGTTTGGGCGAGTTTACATCGCCGAAAATGGATTTTGGTGATGTAGACTCGCAGCACAAAGCAAAAGGGCACCAGACACTTGTGTTTTACTTTTTGCATCCCCCTACTAAAGGATTCTTAACTCCAGGGAGGTGCATGTCAGGCGTGCAAACCGAGGAGAGAAAAAAAATTCCTGACTGCCGCAAAAAGCAAGCGGGCACCTGGAACCGAACCTGCCACCCTCCGAGCCCTAACCTGCCACCAACCCACCACACTACACAGCCAGCTCAGCAACCCACCACCACACTACACCCCCACAAGCTCTCCCTCCCCTTCTGCCCATTGCACAACATGGTGCCCCCCCCCCCCGCGCACATGTACCTATAGCAACATCCAGTTGCTGTATTCGCCAACTCCCCATCCGGTCGCCCTCCCTTCCCAGTAGCCCTGTGTAAAAGTGTCACAATTGAGTCGCCCTTTCTGAAAGCGCTCAATTGCTGTCGCTCAATACACAGGCTACCCTGCAGCCAGTGTGAGTAGTGTTAGCTGCTTACAGTATACTGTGCAGTGATGGCTGCGCCTACTGCATCTGAGGGGAGATCTACACATGCTGTTGAAGGTAGCTGTCATTTTACAAAGAGCAGTGGGCTTAGCTGCTCTGTAGATAATGTTCGTATACTCAAAGGCTGGCAGGAGGGTTTGCTTTGAGGAGTAATTGACAGATATTAAGGTTAAGGCAACTTCTGTCTCCATAAAGTAGGTCAAGTTTTTGATGGGTGCTCCTAACTGCCCTGGTATTGTGTTCATTATGGGAGAGCTGCTGATCAAGCCAGAAGCCCAGGTACTTGAGTTTTGGGACATTTTCTAGAAGTATACATTTTGAGGCTGAGATGTGCAATGTATTTGAGAGAGATGGATTTACATGAGACGTACGTGACCTTGGTTTTAGAGCTGTTGAGGAATAGGTCATTTCTAGTTGTTCACGGCTGTGCACTGTTAAATACAGACCAAAGACTGCTGCTCACTAATGGGTTTGACGTTGGTGTAGAAAACTGTGTCTTCAGCATATAGGTGTGTGTGGAAGCATGTGTCTGAAAGCATCTTATGCATTCCAATTGTGTTTCTCTGTCTCTCCCTTCACTCCCCTCCATCCCGCACCCCAGACCATAAACAGGCCACAAATTAATGTGTGTTCTTGTAAACAAAATACTGTCAGTCACCTGCGCACTACAGATGGGCAGATCAAAGGTGGCTGAGATGAACTGCAGTGTGCCAAAATGTAAAATTTGTCTTAAACAAGTAGATAGTAACATCTCTAATATAACGTTACCTCACTTGGGGTATTGGCTAGATTGAGATGCCACTTAACTTTTTATAAAGAGACTAATCGATTGACAACCAAGAAAAGTGAGATAATGTAAAGCCCAGTGATCGCACAAGGCAAGGCACAATAAAAGTCCACCAAAGTGTTCCATAAAAGATCCAACCAAATGATCAGGTTAGTGGCAACTAGTCTGTAAAGTTCCGATGATAGTCTCTATGGCATTGTCTTTACAAAAGAAAACATCAGTGGCTCTCATAATTACAGAGTTGCTGCTGTGAGGAGAGACAGAAAACCAGAAAGTCCTTCAAAATATGCTGTAATGTCAAGGCAGAGTTCAACGTGAAAACAGTATGTTTCAGAGTAACAAATATATTGCATCAAAACAAAATCTTGGAATCATCAAAGAAACGTGGCATAAGAAAAGCTTACTGGAACCTAGATTCACTAGTTAGTGCTTCTATTTCCACTTGGAAACAAAAAAGCCTGTTTAAGGTGGTTAGCTGCTTTAGGGTGGGAAACCGTCTCGCACTTGAGATCAAGGAAAGAGGGGAGATGGGAGCACTCCAGAAACAGTTGGCACATGTGGCGCCACCCTGGTCACATGGCATGGAGCTCCCACTTTGCTAAATTACCAGCCATACCATGAGGCAACATATGCCCCTCTCATTGTGGTACAACCCCCATATCATCCACCTACCCCACAATACATAAATCCCAACAAACACAGCAAGAAAACTAACTCAAAGCAGTGGTACTAGTTAACAAAATGCAAATAATATGGCTGGCACTTAGGACAAACCAAAACATCAATATATTTGATTTGTTTTTTGCTTTATTTCATTCCTGAGGCAAGATAGAGGATTTTGAAGTTCTTAAAGGTTATTGGTCTTTTGCCGAGTCCACCATCATAGATGTGAACAGATCAGGGTGGTGCTGTGCTGTTGGCCATCAGAAACGTGTGCAGGCAACACCCTGAAATATCTGCATTATAAATACAGTGGACATACAGTGGGCACAATTAGTGTGTGATCTCTGGGGAGATTTTTTTTTAGGTTGCTGGGGGCTGCCGTCTTTATTGTAGATCCATGCAAATTACAAAAGTTGTAACTAAACATGATCTTAAAAATAGCTGATTTAATTTAAAATACCCGGATGAAAAATCTTAGATCATCAGCAATACATTACTGTTAAACACAGGTAAGATGCCAGTTTTTGCTGACTAACAAGTAGTGCTCCATTAACATTCAGCCACCCCAATTCAGCCACATTAAAGAATTAGTCCTATGACTAGAAATGTATTCATAAGGGTTTTATGAGTTCCCATCCTGCACTCTCGAGGAGAATTCTGCTGTAATTTTCTCCGCCAGTTCACCTGTATGAGTTGGACTGGAGAAAAGGTACATCTTTCCTCCATGGTGTACCTTAAAGAGATTTTCCAACCTATCTGAGAACAGCTACCACTCACATATTGTGGTAGCTGCCCTCATGGATAGTTATTCTAGCCAGGATTTTTTTAAGAAATAACATTCCATACCTAAGTGGTATGCCTCGTAACTTTTTTGTGTAGACAGAGCCGTCCTGCTTGATTTCTAGTGCCCTGGTGCTTCTGACATGCTCCCGCGCTCCAGCACATAATGACATGTGGCCAGGGAGAGCGTGGGGGCGCGCCCTATTGAAATGAATGTGGTTTGATTTTTCTTCCATTTTTAAGCTAAAGAATGGTCACATAGAGATTAATAAAGGACACCGCTCAACTAAAGGCCATTGTTAGTTGAAGGGTCCTTCGATAATCTCTGCGACATTCTTTAGCATAAAAATAAATCAAGCCTCATTTATTTCAATGGAGCATGTGCGATCCCACACGACCGTCAATGTGCTGGAAGCGTGGCGTTCAAAGCACCAGGGCACAGAAAGCAGCGGGCAGCTCTGTCTACAAAAAGTTACAAGGCATACCACTAAGGTATGGAATGTTATTTCTTCAAAAATCCTGGCTAGAATAACTGTCCATGAGGGCAGATACCACAATATGTGAGTAGCTCCCCTATGTTGGAAATTTCCTTTAAGTTGGGCTGGTAGAAGTAGATAATTCTTCACTCCTAATTCTCTCAGGAGCATCCAGACCCCATCAGATCCTTTTCCTCTGGTGCGAGTGCTAATGCTTAGATCTGGAAAGATTTTCAGAAGGACATCCCCCATTTTTCCCCATCCATTGTTTATTCCCCTTGGCCAGAACAGGCTGGGCTCCCCTCAGCCTGACCCACTGAACCCCACTCTCCGACACCTCCCCCAGACTCACCTGGAAGCCTGGCACCCCCACAGATTGCCCCCATGGCAGGGTCAGGAGGGAGAGGACTACCCTGTCCCCCCCATGTCACATATCCAGTCATTGGCCTCCAGGGGTCCGGTGGTGTGGCAGGTGGGGATTGGCTAGCAGGCATCATTTCCATCTGTCCTGCCATTATTTTCCTCTGGAATTTAGGTCCCCACCGAATATGGATTGTCGGCATGGCAGAAGATAAGGAGCTTGTGGTTCCTCAACCCTGAACGCCACCGAGTCAGCTGGATGTCCCCCATTTTAATACCTTCAGTTTGTTTGAGCTTATACAAAATCATGTTTCTCTCCTCAGAACATGCAAGGATGATTAAAATAGTCTGGAGAGTGTTTCCTGATGCAGCTGATCTATGGGGATTAACCTGGATTGCTTTCCGAACTTGGATCGGGGAGTCCAGCACTACAACCTCTGGTGGCCAGTTTTGTAGATACTACTTGAGGTTATCACCCTCTGACAGTTCAGGCAGACCCAAGAGTCTAATGTTTGCCACACGGATGAAATTTTCAAGTTGTTTGAGAGGGGCTCGCAAGACAGAGTTTTCTTTAACTAAGCCCGAGCCGATCACTGTTGCCTTTTCTGCTGTCTCTCCTGCTTCTTTGTATCTGCTTGGGCCATGTCCATTTTTTATTCCAGGAACATAGTGCTATTATTAAACACTTCCATTTGTCAGTCTAGGGTTTGGATAGCGACAAGGAGAGCTTTCATGGATTGCTTCCCACCCCCTACCCCACCCCACCCCACAGCTCCCTGCTGCTGTGACTCCACTGCTCCCTTTGCTGACCTTGGCCTTGGTTTTTGGAGGCTCCAGCTGAAGCTGCTGTTACTGTTGGTTCTGTAGTTTCCTCATGACAGACAGTGACCAAACTTGCCGTGCATGAGGAAATACTGTAATTCTGGTATTTAGCATATTTTGTGTCAAACTTTGGTGAATTAAGGTGAATTTTATTAGTTTTAAGCTCTAAGACTACGCTACTACTCATCCTGGTGGTGAGGTCACGTTCCCTAAATCAAAGGTGGTTCAAGCCCCCCCAGCCTAAGAGCCAAGTTAGAGTTAATGAACTGTGTTCAGGACAAGCCTATTTTTTCATCCTGAGAAAAATTAGCAAAGTGATGAGCACTTGTAACTCATGCGGGACATGCACATGTGTTGCTGTCGGCTCCCTTAGCTCAACTGGTATTTTCACTCACAGCCCTAAGCCAGACAGTTGGCTCAGCTGAGCTTGGCTTTACAGTGCTTGCCCACCTCTGTCACTTGCTCTGTTTAGATTTTCATGTTCTTTCATCCTAGAACTGCTACATAGTTTCAGCACAAAGGTAATGAAAGAGCCCGCCCTGAAAACTGGAATGTATTACTAACATTGGCAAATGATTACTAGCTATACCAACCTTTTAATTCTCTGCGGGATAGAATGTTCTAAATGAATAGAAATCGCCTCCTTTGGTTGCTAACTCAGATTTTCCCATGAGCCTTCATTCCCCCCATCCCTGCAGATTGAGAAGAGACTTCTATTTATACATACATGCATACTGGTAGACCATCACCGTCATTGCTGTTGTAAGGGGCGTCACTCATGATACCTTAAAGGTCTGTGGGCACTCCAGCCCTACAATGCCACTAGGTCCTCGCAGATGTTCCAGTGGTTATCCCTGCCTTGTAGGCTCGACAAGACTGAAGGTTCTGGGTCTTTTGATCTCCTTTGATGAAGGGTTTAGGAGGAAAACAGGGTGGTGCCTCCATCTGGAGAACACTTAAAGTGGGTCTGTTGTAAGTATGTTACAGCCCCCTGGGATGTAGCTCCTCCGCACTAGATCACTCCACCTGTAAACCAATACACTGGTATCATGTCAGAAGGGCGATCCAATATGAGCGACTCGCAAATGAGCAAGTCATATTGAGTGAAGTGGTGAACGGCTACCCTGCAAGGGTAGTGACCTGGTCGATGGCGACTATGGAGAAGGGCGACCGGAAGGCAGGAATAGTGAGGGGAAAGGGCGGGATAAGAGAGAGGGTTTCTGTTGGGCAGTGTTCCTGGTGCTGCTGAGCCAGCCTGCGTGGTGCGGTGGTGAGGGTGGCTGTCTCTGGTATAGGAGGTTCTGGGTTCAGGGACTGGATGGGGACAAAAATGTTGCTGCTGCCTGCAGCTTTTTTTAATTCTTTTTGGAGTCTCGCTCCCTCCTCCCCAACATGCACCCCCGAGCTGAGAATCCTTCAGTGGGGTGCGGAAGATCTGTAAGATACTGGCCGAAGTAGTGTCGCTGTTTTGTGTATATCGCCAATTGTTTTCGCTATATACACCGCCATAATAGTGATCGCTGTTTTGTGTTCACTCTTAGACATGGAACCAATACATTGCAGTGGCAGTCCCCACAAAGCATGCACTTATAACTTTAACTAAACTACAACTCAGACAAATGACTGCTAACCAGTGGGCAGGTACTTTATATAGGGTCAGACTTCAGGCTCTAAATGGGAGAAGAAGGAAGTGGTTAGCAGTAATGAAGCAGTGCAGTATAGGATCCTGTAGCTGGCCTTCACTGCCCTTCTAGTTCCAGCCTAATTAACAGCTGGCTGTTCTTCAGTGCCCTCCTATGTGCACCCAAAATGTTACTTTCCTCATGACTGTGCTATAGTTCCCTTCCAGGCTCATCCCTCAAACTGTGCCCACCCCCGCACCCCAGTGCTCAGTACAGTTGCTTTGATTCAGCCCTCCTGTACTGGAGCCCTTCCCTTGCCCCACTGGTACCAGTGTTATGACCTTAGGTCTACCTAGTGGGCTCCCTGTGCTTCACTGGGTACCCAGCCCTGGAAATGATGTAGGCCTGTTAATGTGGCATGTGGTTGGCCAGCGGCAGGGCACTTAAATAAAAGATTAGCAATGCCTTGTGATATCCAACCCCAAACACAAATGCTTTCCAACCTCCAACAGGTATTCGTAACTCCTAGCTGGATGGCCGAGTTCAGTAAATGCTTTTTGACTATTTATAGGCGCCAACTTGCAGTGCAAGTGTCAGGTTCATCACAGCTCCTGCCCCAGGGGATCCCTGTGGCTGTGCAGGGACTGATTGCATGGATTGCAGCAATCCTTGATCCCCCTCTGGCTGTGCAGGGCTGATGGCACAGTTTGCAGAGATCCCTGTCACTGCGCAGGGGCTGATGACACAGTTTGCAGAGATCCGTGATCCCTCTCCCACTGTGCAGGGGCTGATGACACAGTTTGCAGTGATCTCTGGTCCCTCTCTTTCTGTGCAGGGGCTGATGACACAGTTTGCAGAGATCCCTGATCCCTCTCCCACTGTGCAGGGCTGATGGCACAGTTTGCAGAGATCCCTGATCCCTCTCTTGCTGTGTAGGGCTGATGGCACAGTTTGCAGAAATCCCTGATCCCTCTCCTGCTGTGCAGGGCTGATGGTACAGTTTGCAGAGATCCCTGACCCCTCTCTCGCTGTGCAGGGCTGATGGTACAGTTTGCAGAGATCCCTGATCCCTCTCTTGCTGTGTGGGGCTGATAGCACAGTTTGCAGAGATCCCTGATCCCTCTCCCATTGTGCAGGGCTGATGGCACAGTTTGCAGAGATCCCTGATCCCTCTCCCACTGTGCAGGGCTGATGGCACAGTTTGCAGAGATCCCTGATCCCTCTCTTGCTGTGCAGAGCTGATGGTACAGTTTGCAGAGATCCCTGATCCCTCTCTTGCTGTGTAGGGCTGATGGCACAGTTTACAGAGATCCCTGATCCCTCTCCCACTGTGCAGGGCTGATGGCACAGTTTGCAGAGATCCCTGATCCCTCTCTTGCTGTGCAGAGCTGATGGTACAGTTTACAGAGATCCCTGATCCCTCTCCCACTGTGCAGGGCTGATGGCACAGTTTGCAGAGATCCCTGATCCCTCTCTTGCTGTGCAGAGATGATGGTACAGTTTGCAGAGATCCCTGATCCCTCTCTTGCTGTGTAGGGCTGATGGTACAGTTTGCAGAGATCCCTGATCCCTCTCCTGCTGTGCAGGGCTGATGGTACAGTTTGCAGAGATCCCTGATCCCTCTCTTGCTGTGTAGGGCTGATGGCACAGTTTGCAGAGATCCCTGATCCCTCTCCTGCTGTGCAGGGCTGATGGTACAGTTTGCAGAGATCCCTGATCCCTCTCTCGCTGAGCAGGGGCTGATGACACAGTTTGCAGTGATCTCTGGTCCCTCTCTCACTGTGCAGGGGTTGATAGCACAGTTTGCAGAGATCCCTGATCCCTCTCTTGCTGTGCAGGGGCTGAGGACGCAGTTTGCAGTGATCTCTTGATCTCTCTCTCTCTCTCATTGTGCAGGGGCTGATGGTACAGTTTATAGTGAGCCTTGTTCCCTCTCTTCCTCGTGTCCGGTTGCTCTCTTTCTCTCCTCACTCTCTCACTTCCGTCTGTGTCTGATGGCTGTTGGTCTCGCATGGCATCTACTGTCCTTCCAATGCAGGTCATGCCTCTCCTGGCTCCAACAGCTGGCAGCTCGCAGGGCAGCTTCTCCTGTGGCAGGCTCAGCAAATCCACCCCATGCAGTACATCCTGGAATCCAGTCCCACAGAGGTGGCTATAACCAGCACCTGGCAGCAGTGCTGATCAGGCAGTTCTGGTCTCAGACTCCGACTGCAGTGCAAGTAAAAGTCTCTTTGCAAGCTGCAGCTATCGGCTTCAGACCCGTGTGGCAGTCAATACATGATTACCTCTCTCTCTCTGCAGGGATTCTGCTTCTCACTCTGTTTCTTTTGCCTCAGGTAGATACAGTCTGTTTCCAACTGCAGCTCAAGTAGTATCTCTCAGCAGCAGTTGGCTCCCAGTGTTCAGAAAGCGTTTGCAGACTGGTGAGTGGCAGCTGCACAGGTGCCTGAGTTAGGTCCCTGACAAGTTCAGTAACCCTCATGGCTCTCCTCTCAGACAAATTCAACTGATTGGCTGTCAGTCATACTCTGAACCTGTCAGCATGACATTCTGGTGGCAGAGCTGATGTAAATGGCTGTCAATGTATAGTTCAAAGGCTGGTTTTCAGAAAAGTCCTCATTTAAGCAATAATGCCCGACAGGGTGTGTATTGTGCTGGGATAACGTCACGCCTCAGGTGGTTGGGCACGAGGCCGCAGGCCGAGTGCATCCAATACCTGAGGCAGGACGTTATCCCAGCACAACATGCACCCTGGAGGACATTATTGCTATTATACAATGGCTTGTTGTAATACAGAATAAAAAAAATTATTTTAAAGAATGTTTTTGTTAGTGTGGAAGAATATTTTTGTTTCTTAAAAGAAGATGCAAAAAAAGAGTAACTAATGGTCATCATGGTGGGCATCCAGATTGGTTCACAGTGCTGAGACTAGACCTGTGATGTTGTGCTGGGATAACATCACAGGTCCTGTCCCAGACTGACCAATCAGAGACCAGCATCCTTTCTTGCCATTGAATAATTGCACAATCTCATCAGTTCAAGGATTATTCTACACCCCAAACTAGTCCTGCACAAGTGCAGACACACACCTGGCTCAGTGTGTGCAGTAATCGGTGATTCCCAGTCCTGTCAGTAGCATGGCTGTTTTGTACCAATGGCAGTGACAGCTGGCACCTTTTACATGTGAGTGCAAAAGGAATCTTAAAGGCATAGTTGTCCCATGGGGGTTACACATTGAACAGTATTTTACTTTACATTAGCCTGTACAATCTTCGAGGATATCTCTTTCATCAGGCCATACCTATGGAACTTATAGCTACCAGGCACTAGGACCACATGGAAACTTTCTGCAAGCAGTCCACTAGGGGCCACCACGATGATGTCCTACATCGACTCTTCCCATTTAAATGTGGATGGCCCCCTTCCCTCCTTAGTTCTTTTTTTCCGCCGTTGACCAAACTCAACGGCCCCTACACGGAAACACCACCATTATAGTCAACCGCTTTCATATATATTTCTCTCCCTAATTAATCACTTTTAAAAAGTGATTCCCGACATTGTGTATGTCGACGTAAGAGTTGACGAAACTCTTCAGATACTGAGAATGTGGTGAGAAGATGTACTCGGATGACTAGCACAATGTCTGCGTGTGCTGCCTGGGCATGGCTCATAACATGAAGGCCTGCCAGATCTGCAGAAAGTTCAACACCGCTACTTGGTGACTTAGTGGCACATCTTCTGAAGCAGTAGGTAACCAGAATAGAGAAAGAGCTCCAGAAGAAGAGCTCCACCACGTCAATGGCCCTTTCCTTGGGCTCTCATTCCTTGAAGTCCTGGGAAAAAGACTTCAGGGCAGCATAAACATAAGCACCGGAAGAGGGAGCGCAGTAAGGAAAGAGCCTCCCCAGTCTGCTCACAGTCGCCCCTTCAGTCTAGTGTGACCACCTCAGTGCCATTGACTTCTCCAGTGGTGATGCTGCCAGTTGCCCAGACCAGCGACCCTCCCAGATCAGGGTAGGCTGCAAGTGCCACCAGACCTAGCATGGCTGGTGTGTCACCGTCGACGTCTGGGACTGCGCCTCTCTCGTCTACATCATCTGGTGTTCACATTGACCACACAGGCACTGGCATCCAGCCAATACTCTTGTCCTTTGCAGACATACTATAATGCTTGTTACCTCCTTTTCCTGTAACAGGAGCTGTGTCAATGGGGCATTTACAATAAACCCCAGCATCGACGCCTGCCAAGCCAACACACCACCTCCCATCTCAGGCAACAACAGCTTCATCTCCTCCAGCCTTGTGTTGTATTAAACATGTCGATGAGGATCAGGAGTACAGTCCTGACCTTATTATGCAGAAGGAAGAAGAAGAGGAGGAGGAAGAATATGTTGAAAGCTCTTATGAGAGGTCCAGTTCCACTATATCTGCAGGGAGTGAGGACTCAAGTAGTTTACATACCAAGATCCTCTCCTGAAGATCAATCTTTTATCTCCATGATGCAGCAACTCCAGACTGCAATGGGGTTTGAGTTAGAGGAACAGGACATTACCAAGAGGAATTTGGTGGAGTTCTTGGAATTTGCGTTATACCCTCTCCCCCATCATTATTTCTCCTCTTCTACCCGCTGTGGAGAATGCCACCCTTGCTGCCTAGCACAGACCCAACATGATACCTGCCATACCCAGAAAGGTAAACAAGATGTATCAGGCCCCCTCAGGCAAGCCCTTTTTTGCAGGCCAACCTGAGGCTGATTCAGTGGTCATAACTGCTGCTCATGACAGATCTAAGGCACCAAAACACCTTAGTTCCCTCCCTCGTGATAAGGAGTCCAGGAGGCTAGATGTCTTCGGCAAGCGAACCTTTGCTTCTACCCCTTTGGGCCTGAGGAGTACAAATTACCAGGCCCACATGGTTAAATACTGAAATACCCTCTGAAAGAAGGCCAAAGCAGATGCTCAAGCCCTCCAAGAGGGTACATCTAAGCAGGAACTCTTGAAAGCTCTACAAGCAGAAGCAGATGTAGGTAAACATCTCCTACATTCTACCTATGATATTTCAGATGCTTCTGCCAGGGCAGCAGCTTCTGGAGTGTGCCTCAGGAGACATTCCTGGCTAAGAGTGGCGGGCTTTGCGAATGATGTTCAACAATCCATTCTCAATGCCCCCTTTAGAGGATATGAATTGTGCAGATGTACAAGATATCCTCTCCAACCTGCAGGCCTCAGACAGAACCCTGAAGTTGGTGCATTCCCTCTATCACACCCATCCAAGGAACAGACAGAGGGTGCCTTTTTATCCGGCCAGTAATAGACACTGTTCTACTGCCACACAACAGGGTAAGGGTAAAGGAACAACAGCCTTGTCTACCCCAAGAGCCACCTTAGGTGCCCACTCAAAAGCCCCTAGAGGTGGTGGTGGTGTGGCAGCAGCCACAACAACCGACTCTGCCTGACTCTTTCTACAACCCCCAGCCACCCATGCCTCCAGGGGTGATTGTCAGGGTTCGCTTCTCCCTCCGCCTGGACCAGTGGAGGAAGGTGACATCAGATGCCTGGATATAATAGCACAAGGTCACGCTCTGGAACTTTTGGAGCTACCTCCAGACCATCCATCAGTACCATCCCTTTGCCCTCGAAAGCACATCCCATTTCTTCTGGAGGAAATTCAAACCTTACTTCAGAAAAAAGCTATAGAACCTGTTCTCTGGGAACAAAGGAACACAGTGTCCTATTTTCAGTACTTCCTAGTCCCAAAATGGAGAGGAGATCTGAGGCCCATTCTAGATCTCAGAGGCCTGAACTTTTTTTCTTTTTTTTTTTTTTTTTTATTTATTACTTTTTGGTGCCTCCCACTGCTGTCACCATCTTCCCAGTCACGGACCCTCAGCTGTGACTTCCCACATTAGCTGCCCTCCCAGTACCCCCGGCTTACCCCCTCTGGGTGGGGTTGCAGCACTCGAACCCCTCTAAAGGGTGCCGTGATCGAAGGGATAGGGCGGGAGTCGGCCTGGGAGCCAAGTGCAGCCGGAGGCGGGCGTCATCAAGGTGGTGGGTGGCAGGCTTTTCTCCCCTGTAAGCGGGGACTGGAATGTGCAATGACGCCTGCGTCTGTCCTGCCCCTCAGAGTCTTGTTGGTGCTGGTCGCTGTGGGGCCCCCTGCCTTCACCAGGAGTCCTTCAAGCACCGGTCACACACCACACCCTTCCCCTGGAGAAGGAGAGCAGTCCATGGGACACTCAATCCTTCTCCCCTGGCTAGCCCTCCGATGACCGAGGTCTGTTCCTGAATCAGGATCGCCAGCGTCGCAAGCGGAAATCCAGCCACTGCGCTGACAAGTCAGTGTGACCAGAACTTTTTCATCCAATACAAAAGGTTCTGAATGGTGACTTTGCAAGACCTATTCCCACTACTGCAAGTAGGGGACTGGATTTGTTCCCTGGATACACAGGATGCCTGCCTGCATACCAAGATCTGCCCCCTCACAGAAAATATCAAAGATTCCTGTTTCAAGGGGAACATTACCAGTTCATGGTATTGCCCTTTGGCTTATCATCTTTGGCATGGGTCTTTACCAAGTGCTTAGCAGTGATGGCAGCAGCTCTCTGCATGGAAGGCCTATTAGAAACAGCTTTTCACACCCTAGTACGCACCAGGCGTCTGTTTGAGGCACTGGGGATTATGGTCAATGTGCCGAAGTCAATCTTGACCCCTTGCCAGCGTCTACAATACATAGGGGCAGTCCTGGACACAGCCCCAAGGCTTAGCCTTCCTGCCCCAGGACAGAGCAGAATGTCTAATTGCACAGGCCCAAATAGTCTACAACAACAGGTATGTCACAGCCAGGACATTCTGAGACTTTTAGGCCTGATAGCAGCAGCCATTGTTAAAGTGTCACTGGCCAGACTGCATATGAGAATCCTGCAATGGACACCAAGAGTCCAGTGGGACCAAAACATAGGTGACTAGAACAAAAGAATCTAGTAACCTCTCCTGTCCACAAGGCATGTCAGTGGTGGATAGAACCCAGCCGTTTGCTGAAGGGGGTTCCTTTCCGAATTCCCTCCCTGCATCAGATTCTAACCACAGATGCTCTGAGTATGGTCTATGGGGCTCATCTGGGGCCCCATCAGACACAGGGTACATGAACAAAAGTGAAGAGCACCCTCCACACAAATATCCTAGAAATGAGAGCTGTTCTATACAGCCCAAAGGCCTTCCCAGGCCCATCTATTCCCAGGTCCTCCGTTGATACAGATGGCAATCAGTGGATGCATTAAATCAAAAAGCAAGGGGGACCTCCTTCCTATCCCCTGTGCAGGGAGGCAATGAGAGTTTGGTACTGGGCTCTACAACGTGGTCCAGGAACTCAAGACATCCTGGCAGACAGGCTAAGGAGGTCTCAGTCCAGAATCCACAAAAGGGAGCTGTTGACCTCTGTCGAAGAAGACTTGTTCAACAGGTGGGGCTATCTAGAGTTAAACCTTTTTGCATTCCCATGCTACGCAAAACTGCCGCTTTTCTGTTTGCTCATTCCAGGGCCTGGAATTTTCTGACGAGATGCAGTATCCCTCTCTTGAAAGGGAAGGTTTCACCAGCCCACTGGCGCAGCAGTAACACTACCGCTCATGACGCCAGCAACCTAGGTTTGGGAACGAGCCCAGGGAGTCGGAGGGCCGGCAGGGAAGGAGGCTGAGCGTCCAAGGGACTGCTCGCCTTCTTCTGGGAGGGAGGGGGGCTGACGCTTAGCGCTTGACTGGCCCCAGGCGGAGGCCTGGGGTACAACAAGCACCCAGCCATGTAGAGAGGGGGAGACGTGATGAACGTCGGTGGTTACACCTTGACATCAGGGCGCATGTCCACAGAACAAGGAAAAATCAGCTCCCCGGGCGACGGGAAGATGGAGCGCTCAGTGCAGACACCACAGCTTTCTACTGCCTGTCCTGTTGGGATCCAACAAAACCACAAAGTTCAGGGTGTACGGGCTCCACCTCGTACCTGCCTGGGGGGGGAGAACCATGGCTCCATGGAGGTACCCACAGGCTCCAGGCAAGTGAAGAAGCAGGGGCAGACACCATAGCGACTCCCGATGGTGCAGGGCTCAGGGAGCAGGGGGGAGGATAAAATGCAAGTTAAGAAAAAGAAAAGGGAGGATTCTCTACACCTTCCCTCCCTCCCTCCCTTCTAATTCAGAGAGAGCTACTCCAGCACCAAGTGGAGGGCGTAGTTTTTTTTGTTTTTTTTTAAGTTGTCTGTTTATGCCCCCTTCTCTTCATGGATGCTGCTCTCTTCCGAGTATCCTGTGCTCTCTCTGCCCACCCCCGGTATCTCTCGGAGGGCCGGCAGACCTTAACCCCATGCTGCCTCAGCCTACCCCCCCCAGGCGGGGAGGAGAGGGATCCCGGGACTTCCCCCTCCAGTCCATTAATGAGTGTCAGGTGGTCTGAATGGCTCCTCACGAGAGGCAGGTTATGGTGTCTGGGAGCTGGATCCTTCTACGCTGGCATCTGCTGGTCTTTTTCCCCTTGTTCTGGTGCCACCCCTCAGGATGTCAGTGTGCTAGGGAAGCCAAGGAGTGGAGCACATTGCAACGTGCAAGCGCTCCAGCTCCCAGCCAATGTCCTCCTACCTGCTTCATGCTGTCTTGCTGCACCTCCACTCATGGTTACCCAGGTGGTGGTAGAGTGGCGGGACAGGCAACCCACCCTCCCCGGAGGAGGAGAGCAGTCTATGGGCAGTCGATCCTCCTCCCAGCCTGCCCTCCAGCTGCCCGTGTCCGTTCCCGAACCCGGGTCGCTGGCACCCCATGATCGGTACGCTACCACCGTGCCAGCGGGCCAGCTGAGGGTAAATTGATACCATGGCCCCCCATGACTTCGTCAGGTTTGGTTTCCTTTATTGCAACAATTGGCAGTGGAACCGCCAGTACCTCTGCCATTATGCCAGGGTCTACTGTCATAGGAACAGGGAACGCTGGTCCATCCAGACCTCACGTCAATCCTCCTTCATGCATGGCTCCTGAAGACACAGCCATTGCCCAATTAGGAGTGTCACAAAAGGTGGTTGATGTCTTGGTGGCTGCCAGAAAGCCTTCCACCAGGGTCACTCATTCTGTGAAGTGGAAGTGGTTTGCTTTGTCGGCCACTTCTCACCAATTGGACCCTTTTACCTGTCCAGTAAACTAGGTTCTAGAGTATTTACTGTCCTTGTCAGATGCAGGCCTACAATACTCTTCTATGAAAAGTGCACTTGTGTGCCATTTTAGTCTTCCATGTGCCTACTGATCGTCGTACAGTTGTGCAACTGGAGGTGGCACATACGTTTTTCAGAGGCATTCTGCACTTGAAGCCTCCTATCTGCAATCCAGTCCCAGCTTGGGACTTCAGTTTTGTGTTAGAAAAACTTACTTTAGCTCCTTTAAAGCTTGCCACAACATGTGGCCTGCACTTTCTTTCTTGGAAAGCATTGTTTTTAGTTGCTATCACTTTTGCTCAAAGGATTTCAGAGCTTCAGGCTCTAGTGTGTGAACCTTCTTATTTGGTTTTACACAAAGTTTCTACCAAAGGTGGTGTTGGGGTTTACTTTGAATCAAACCAACCAACCGCCAGTTTATTTTCCTGAGCATGCCAATCCAGGGGAAGCATTGCTCCATACTTTAGATGTACATAGAATACTTAGGTACTATATAAACCGCATGAAGGACTGCAGGAAATCCTCACAGCTTTTTGTTTTATTCACCCCTGGGAAAGAGGGCACTTCTGTTTCTAAACAGTGCCTGTTCAAATAGTTGGCTAACTATTACTTTCTGTTATAGGAAGTACGGTAAGGATCTTCCTGGGTTGTTTGGGGTCATTCAACTAGAGGCATGGCCACTTCTGTTGGCTGTTTCAAAAATGTGTCAAATTCAGAGATCTGTGCAGCTGCCACCTGGAGTACTGTCCACACCTTCCCTAAACACTACAGTCTGGACATTGTCTCCTGAAAAAGGGCAGGTTTGGGCCTAGCTGTGCTTCAAGGCCTCCTTTCTTAGGCCTGCAGCCTCCAGCCACCCAAAACTGTTTGTTTTATTGTCAGTACTGCTTGGTCCTCATTCCATAGGTGTGGCCTGATGACAGAGATGTCTTTGAAGAAGCTAGAACAGTTATGGACTTACCGTACAGTAGATCTTCAAGAGAATCTCTTTCATCAGGCCATGCCAACCCTCCCCTCTTCCCCTGAGGATTAAGAGCTCTGTAACTCCTGTCTCTTTCTCCAGGAAGGTTTATCTGCTGCTTTCTGCCTCGCCTGGTAGGCAAAGCCATAATTTCTCTCCTGGTTCCCTGGAGAGAGTTCCTCTGAGCATGCTCTGCAGCAGGCAACTAAGGAGGGAAGGGGCCACCCACGTTTATATGGGAAGAACTGGCGTAGGACGTCATCATGGGTGGCCCCTAGTGGACTGCTTGAAAAAAGTGAATGGCGGCTATAAGTTCCATAGGTGTGGCCTGATTAAAGAGATTCTCGCGAAGATTAAATGTTACAGTAAGTACATAACTGTTCTTTCCTGGGGTGTAGCTGGCCGATGCCACAGAATCAACAGTTCAGACCCCCCGTTCTGATCATGGCCTCAGTCTGTTTTGCAGTTCAGGTGCCAGTAGTCTGTGGTCAAGATACAAGATAAGGGATTTGCTTTTTTCCCATGTAATTTTGTTTTTTCCATGTTTGCTGTTCCCCCAGAATCCCCCACCGTGACAACTGGGGCCGCTCCGGCTACTCCCTTTCTCTGGCTGGGACAGCGGGTGAGGGGTTGCCTTAACAGCTGATGCCAGTGCCACAGACAGGTTGGCCGGTAGGTGCAATGCGAACACTAGGTGTCCTCTGCCCTCCCTCCTGTGGAACCGAGTGCCTCACCTCCGCAACCTGCTTAGCTGCAGATTCACTTTTTTGTGTTTTTACAGCTGATGAAAAGACAGCGCCCCCCCCTTCCCATCCGACATTTGAAAATGCTTATGACACAGAAAGCAATGACTCTCATGACATTTTTAAGGTGCATGGAGCCGAAAAACACACGTGACCTTGACCTTTCAAAAAGGAAGGAAGGGCTGGAACTACAAGTGAGCTGTCTTGTGGAGCAGCTGTCGCAGCATTAAGCGGCATTAAAGGAGCAGTTTGCTTGCTGTTAAAAATAATTATCCTAATTAGTGTTATGCCATGTAGATTTCCTGTACAGACCTGCTTCCTCCTACATGGTGAATGCATTAGTGACTCAAGGAATTACAAAAAATGATTTGCTGACTCTGTGACAAAATCGTTTTATTAACTACATGCGGTAGGTGTAGAGGGTAACTTTCAGAGGCAGTGCTGTCCCTGGAGCTAATTGCCATTTGTGGTGCTGGAAGAGAACAGCTTCCTCCGAGATGGATGTATCCTGAAAGCTGGAGGCTGGTCATGGGTGCAGAGTCCTAAGAAGAACCAGAATAGCAACGTTTTGTTCCATTAGCTAGCTATAGGGTGTCACGCTGCTGGGGTGTCAGCTGGAACCCCAGACGCAGCCTCTGCAGTGACTCGTTTCCTCGCTCACAGCGTCATCTGTCACCATTAAGGTGACCTAAAAAATTATCTGTAAGTCAACATTTACTGAAAGGCAATATAACAACGTGAACTGCCACCCAAAGTAGCAGCACAGCACCCCCTAGGTGATTTCACGGCACTCTCTAGGTGACTTCACTTTTTTTCAGGCAGTGCTCTTGTTCTTAGAACTCTGTGATTATGTGGGTGGGCTTGCATTCTTAAGTCAACAGTGTCACCCAAAAGAGTTTGCTTACTGCTCTTAAAGCTGTCAATAGCACTGCCTGGGAAACCAATTTATTCTTTTTTTTAACATAGATACTGTTGACAGATAAGGGCCTATGGCCCACCCAATCTGCCCAATTTTCTTCTTTTTTTTCATATTTAGAGTTTGTTGATTTTATTATAGGACAATAAATACTGTTATGCACAACATTACCATTACGCATTTCAGAAAAGTGCAGTGCATACCAACAGATTTGATTATCATTAACGGGTTCAATAAAGCTGTGAATGACATACTTATACGCTATGTCCTTATTGTTGCAATGTTAAATACTGCATCAAAATCAAATTATTCTGACCCATGACCTTTCTTGCCCAGCTGGTAGCAACCACAATCCAGGAGAAATGGCCTGTATGCTGCTCAGGATGGTCCTGTTTCATATTGGTTGTAGTGGTATGTGTGTTTTGGGGTGAGGGGTTACTTGCAGAATTTCAGGGAGGCATCCCTCCATGTTTTCTAGATGAAATGTAGGAACCTGTGGTGTTGGAAGGTACACTCTTTTGGTCCCCGGAACTGTCCTATAACCACAGTTCATTACATAGAGGCACTGAACCCACTGCTGTGTTGAGCCACTGTATGGAGTGTGGAGGATGTGTCTGGTAAGTCATGGTTCACAGAGAGAAAGTGGGGCATGGGGAATGCAGGAAGGCGCAGTTGGGTTTGAAAAATAATAATTAATTCATGTTATACCTATAGTCTTACTTTATATTTGGAAGTCAAATAGTTCCACAACAGGAGGAACTGAAGCCCTCAGCACCCAGGAGACGAATCTTAACCGAGTTACTTAGCAGACAATACAGCAGTCAGTCCACTACCTCAGCAAATGTTCTTGGTGCATTACTTACCCAGAATCCTCTGGGCACTGTATGATTCATCTTGTCTTACATGTTTGCCATCCTGCTCAGTGAGCTGTGTCTGAATCGCTGAACTACAGCAACCTGTGTTGCTGTGGGATCCACTAGTGAACCGAGCTGCTGTAAAACCTGGTCTGTGGCTGTTCTGAAAAACTTCAGTCTTCCTCCATTTCTTTTCTTTCTTTTTTTTTTTACAAATCATAATGCCAGGTCAACTCCAGTGTTGGCACAGTGATAGCATAACTGTTGGCAGCACCGGCAACCTGCATTCAGAATGAGCCGGGAAGATCGAGGGGAAGTGGTGGGAGGACTCAGGATCCAGCGTCACAGTGGACTCCCTCCTCCAGGACATGAGGGTTGCACTCCCTGTCACACTGCCATCCAGGTGACCGCAAGTGGTCGTGCAGCAAGAGATTGATGTGGGATGCGGAGAAGCTCTTTGACACCAGTGCCCGGTCATGTATGTATGTATGCAAACGCACCTCAGAACCCTAGCCCACAGTGTCTCAGGGGGTGGAACAGTGAAAACAGAAAACATCACACTGCACAGCAGAATCACGCCAGCACACTGGGGGCCTCTCCGCATGTGACTAACCACACACTTGATGGTTCCGAGAGAGTCCATGGCTGTCGGTTCTCCTGGTGGAGTCTGCCACATAGGAGAAATGCCCTCCCTGTTGAAGGAAATGCCCTGAGTGGACTCCAATGGACTGAGTAAGAGACAGTGATGGGATGCAGGTGGAGCTGGAAGGTTGCCAGCAAAGTAGGACAGCAGTGATGACTGGGGGAATATATGGAATAATAAAAAAAACACAGATGTTACTGCCATGAATATATTTATTTATATTGACTCATTACAATGTATTTATCCAGAATAGCCCAGCTGGGATGCAGCATCTCATTAACAATGGTGTCCCAACGTGCTTCTACCCAGTTTTACTGCTGAATGGGAATTTAAAGGAAAACTACACCCTCATAGCTTGTAAATTTGGCTTTCATGTCAACAGATAACTCTTCACCTGTAGCGGTTCGGGATATACATGTTTGCTTTAATTTGTTTCACTGTTCATGCTAGTCCCGTGTAACTATCATGGGGCATCCATTTTCTGGTTGTAGAAATCTCATTGTCCATGAGAGCTGTATTAGCATATGAGAACATGATGTCAAAACACCCATTTATACCATATATATCTACGCTGAAAGAACAAATGCCCTGAAAAAACCCTCTGGAAACACACAAATTGAAAGCAATTTAAAGGGAAAATCCTGCATTCCAACTGAGACAGTTTGCAAAGCTAACTGGAGGTAAATGTGATATTTCACACCTTGCTGCAACTTGTTTTGTTGAAATCTAATTAAGCAGACAGACAGACATACTGTAGAGTCTCAAGAGTGCTGTCACAACATGTTCTCATATGCTAATGAAGCTCTCAGGGGCAGTGAGATCTCAACAACCAGAAAACAGAGACCCCCAGGATAGCTACAGGGACTAATATGAACAGTGAAAACTAAGTAAAGCAATCACATACTGTATATCACTAAAAGCTATAGGAAAAGAGTTGTCTGTTGACATGGAAGCAATATCATTTACGAGATTTGAGGGTGTAGTTTGCCTTTAAGCACAGGAAGGTCAAGGAGTCAGCTCAAAGTCAAACAGTGAATAAGTGCCTCAGGTGATGTTTGAACCTGGATCTCCTGCCTCACTGGCTTGTGTTCTAGCCACTGGACCACACTGCCTCCAGTAGAAGAATAACCAGAATTATTGGCCTAGCACTTGACCGAGGTGCTTGTTATCAGTTTTCACAGAGACTCTATGATCCTCCGGCAACTCTGTGCTTTACTTGGTGGTCATAGTGAAGTGTCATCCACATTTATCAGAGGGACCAACTATATTTTTCACTTAAAAAAAAAATCCCCAAACCTTTCTTTTAAAGATCCTGTTTCACAAATACTACTTGAAATGTCCCAGCGGCCTTGCTTTCAGTGAAACTTGGTTGATTCTTTCGACAGCCCGGTCAGCTGTGCCTGCACGGATCACAGGAAGAAGAGAAGTCTTTCGTTTTAACAAAATGATGGTGAAGTTAAGGCTCTGACAGCTTCTTACGTGTCTGGCTTTCAGTATGAAAGCTAAGTGAAGAAAACTTGATGGGGTGGGGGGAGGGGTCTGTCACTGCTGCCCCATTTCAATATTTAAACCCAACTGACATTTCAGTACCTTTTTCAGGATGTCTTTATGGTTTCATGCCATGACGTGAGTTCTTTGTCATAAGCATAACAATCCTCGGAGACTTCACTACACTCAGGTATTTATAGTTAGTTTAGTTAAGGTCCACATAGCTAGAGGCCGATAGTTTTTTTCATAAAAGTCACCCCAGTGCCATACAGTGGAAAGAACTATTTTATGCATTAAACAAAATGTTATCTTTTGTGTTAAACCAGTGTTCTCAAATGGTGAGGCCAGCCTCCCTTGGGGGCCCCAGCCTGTTCCAGGGGAGGCTCAAACAGCCTGAAAATGTACTGTGTTTGCATGTTTCAGTTTTGGATGTTTTGTGTGAAGGGGTGAGGCAAACTGAAAGTGGATAAGACAGCCGGATTGATTGATTGATTAATTGATTGACTGCTGCATCTACTAGTTGGTGACCAGGAAAAGCACACTGAGCAAAGACTCCTTTCCTGGTGAGACCCAGGGGAAAGGTACAGGAAGAGGACGCAATTCAGTGACAACTATGTGCAACACAATCCACAATAGTGCAAACAAACTGGCACAGTGTGAAAATGATGAGACATAAGAATTTATTTATTTATTTCAAATTTGGTGACTGGGATTGACACACTGAGCTGGGTCTCATTTCCAGGTGTGACCCAGTGAAGCGGATACAACAAGGAGTAACAAAGTGACAACAACAGGTGCAGGAACATGTACAATAAAATCACAGTACAAGTAATGCATTTCAGAGAAAGACAAACACTGTGTAAAAAGTGTGTGTACCTGTGTGCTGGTTATGGGTAGCCAGGTTGAGAGGTAGGGGAACACGCTGCCAGTGTAGGGCAAGGTGTTTGTATAAAACCAGTGAGGTATAACATTCAGATTACGGATTACACTGAGTCATAGACTATACAAGTGAGTGGGTATGAATGAGTTAAACAGGTAGACTAGCAGAGGGAGATGGACAGGACATGGGTTTTTGTAACGTGGAGAGAGGAGGAAGAAGTCTCATTGCAGGTGTATCATTTTGTGAACTGTGTCAGTAAGTGCAGTTTAATAGAGTGCAGGGAGGAAGAGAGATAGAGGGGGAGAGGGAGACGGTTCCACAGTGTAGGATGTTGGATAGAGAAAGCACCTGCTACACAGATTTCCTGTCAGGGATATGAAAAGAACGAGCAGCAGGTGAACAGAGGGAGTAGGAGGAGGGGATGGCAGGGTTAAGGAGCGAGAAGTGGGAACAGAAGCAAGCCAGAATTTGACTGTGAAGGAGGAACAGTGTGAGAGACACCGGGCTTTATGAAAAGGGAAAGAGAGATTAGCATACAGAGAGCAGTGATGGGTGAGAGGTAGAGCACCAAGGGCAGAGTGACGGGGGAATGAAAAAGGGGGACCAGCCTGGCAAATGAAGACTTTGGGGCAACGCTGTAGACTACATCTGCATAGTCAAACACCAGCAATATTATCTTAAGGGCAATCTCATGGCAGACTGGTAAAGAAAGGTAGGATTTGTTTCAGAACAGCACAGCAAGATTAGAGCCCATTAGAGCACATACTGTATAATGGCGAAGCAGAAAGGAGGAAAACAGAGAAGTTGCTTAAGGGCAGGGTAAGGGGGGGGAGGGAGGAGGCGGGTAGGAAGGCTATGCCAGGTCTTGGGCAAATGGACAGAGAAAGCAGTCTGACCCATGGAATTATTGCAACAAGAGGTAATAAAAATGGTTTAAGAGTGTGAGTAGGAAAGCAAGTAGGCTGACCCGGGCTGTGGGAGTTACAGATGAGGGAAGAACAATGAGTTAAATAAAAAGAAAAAAAACTCTAGAAATACTCAAAGGCAGTTCATATTATTCCTGGTGTACTAGGAAAAAAATATGGTATTTTTTTTCTATGGGGAGGCATGAGATAATTTCCATATTTCTTTTTTTTTGGGAGGGGGGGCATGAACACTTTTCCATGGCTTGGGGAAGACTCACTGAGGCAGTCTGAGAACTAATGTGTTAAACCCTATGCAGCTCTGTAGCAGCAAAGTCAGGCAAAAACTCTGAGCTTACCTTTTTTTAACAAAACGATTCTGGACATCTTTCATTTGCTAGTAAAATATACAGTTCAACCAGAATTAAGATATTTCTTTTAATGATTTAAAGTAGTTTTTATTCTCAAGAAAAAAGGTGAACACATCTTTCAACTTATAACAACTTCATTTTATAATCGCAATAATTCATTTCATGGCATGTATAGTAGTGGGATTTACTCGCTTCCTGTGTGGTTAAAGTCACTTGGCTGCAGCTCATGACACATTACGCAAGGCGTGTGTAAATCCCACAACACATGCCCTGTCATGCATTATTGCTTAAATAACACTGTGGAAATGAAAAGGGTTGGGGTCAGTATACAGTAAATAATACCACGGTGTGTAATGCACAGCGTAAGAATCACCAGGGAAAGTAGATTTAACAGGTGTGTTAACCTTTTTAGAGGGCTGCAGCATCGCAACACATCTCTTGTACTCACTTGGTGAGTTTTACCAAAAACGAGAGGAACTGAGAGCAACTATTCAAGAAAGGCCTGTCCTCAACATGGAAATGGAATGTTGGTACGTGCGACGTACCTTCTTTGCCTCCACTGCACCTATCAGAAGCTGTTAAGTGCAGGGATCTACTGCGTCTCCTTTGCGCACAACGTTCCAGACAAGGTTGGCTCACTGCTATTTCACTTCTGGCTACAGAAAGGAGCACAACTTACACAGCACCAAACCCGCTTGCTCCCTCTGTACATTCTCCCACCCCCACCCTCCCAACTTTAAATAACCTTCCTGTTCCCGCCCTCTGTGCATTCCAGGATTTAAAACTGTAAATAGTTATTATTTTTCAGGTTTTTTATATGTGTATGAATGGGATAAAGAAGAAAGGAGTGTTACTTATTTAGTTATTTATTTTTGTTAAATTTAAAGAGATCCACCAAGATACATGTTTCAGCCCCTGTACCTGACAGATAGATGCCTTACCTGCAGGGCATTCTGGCAGTGTGAAGATGGCGCCAGATAATCCAGTTTTTAAAAAATGAAGTAAACCGGGTCCCAAGGACTTCCTGGTTGTAAGTGCTGCCCACGCTCCACCCCCGAGCTCACTAACGTGATGACGAGATGCTAGGAAGAGCGCAGGGGCAAGCCCCATTATAGTCAATGGGTGGTGGCTTTCCGATCAGTTTTAATATTATAATGGCCACTTGGTAATGAAGCGTGGAGCGCTGATCAACTAACAAGACCCTTGTTAGTTGATAACAAAACCCTAGTTAGTTGATAGCAGGCCCTTGTTGGTTGACCGGTGCTGCGGCTTCATTGCAAGTGGTCACTCTTCTCAAAACGGTTAAACCACCACCGTATAATGAAGACTTGCCATTTCCTAACATCTCGTCCTCCGTTAGTGGCGCAGGCTGCTGCCAGCCGGGAAATCGCAGAGACCTAGTTCACCACTATGTATTTCTGGGGCCGTCTGCCACTGCGCAAAACCTGCTGTCTGTCAGATACAGAAACTGAGATAATCGACTCTTCAAGAAAGCACTATTTTTTATAGCCTTGTTGAAGGTTTTCAGTTGGTAAAATGAGACATTAGCAGCAAAGACCATTAGGGGATGGATCAAGTACCGAATGGAAGCTCTTCTTCCCACGGTTATGCGTTTTTGTTCCACTGTGCTGCTGTGTCCTAGCACTAGTCAGAGGCAGTGAGAGGTAACTGGTTAGTAGTGGGGGGATTGCTGAGGACATTCTGTACTTGGAGGAGCACTTTGATGTCAGCGCTTAGTGTTGCGTGGGGTGGGGTGGCCATAAACTTAGAAAAACAGCCGGGGGGGGGTGGCCTCCTGTCCTGGGAGAGATAGAAATGAAGCCTGGACTATGGCAACCCTGGTCATGTTACTTACAGCGGGAGTCAGGGACACAGGCTTACCTAAAGAAGAGAGCCAGTATGGGCTAAGTGAGGAAAAGCAACATGTGTTTTCTAAGCAGGTAGTATACCAAAATGCCATAGTTCAGTACACTGACAAATGCTGACAGTATAGCCCAGAGGTTAGAGTAACGAGCTGTGAATGAGATTGGTACATTCAGCAGACCTGGGTGTGATTCCCACAGCTTCCACTTGTATATTCTGTGACCCGGAGCAAGTCAATGAACTTCTGCTCTTGGATCACCCCTGAAAATGGGCATTGTGCCTAGTAGGCCTTACCCGGTTACCAAAGAATAATAATAAAAAAAAAAAAAAAAGGCATGGACTTCCTAATGGGAGCTAACTGATTACTTTACATGGCTGCTAGTGTAGAAGCTTTAATCAGATCTTCAGAAAGGGGGGCAAGGGGAGGTTGCAGGAATGATTTGTTTCAGGCATTCAAACCAGACCACCATCATCCGTTGACATTTTGATGGAGAGCCAAATGGTGTATTAATCCAGTGTATACTCGATGTGTTACAGGCGATCAAAGACAAGACCTCTCCCTGCACAACAACAACAACACAGAGGCAGTGTTGTGCAGAGGTTAGAGCTCCAGCTTGGGAGCCAAGAGATCACAGGTTCTAACTCCACTACAGCCCAATACTGTGGGACCTTGGGGCAAGTCACTTTATTTCCTCCCCCACTGCTCCAGTCCACCCTGCTTCAGAAATAGGTACAAGCAGGACCCTGCTGAAAATGAGATATTATTTCTTAACTGGGCTATTCTGGGTAAATACAGTGTAAATAAAAACTACAAAAAACAAAGTTAACCATTTCTGATTGCTTAGATAGTAGAGCCTGGTGGTTAGAGTGCAGATGTGAACCTGGAGACCCAGGTTCAAATCACACAGCCGCCACTTACTCACTGTGTGACCTTTCTAGAGAATTTCATATTAGCTGAATGGTTAGAGCTGCTGCCTTCAGGACTCGCACCAGGGATATATACCAAATGAGGATCGGGGGGTACCACTAGCTCCAGGAATATAGAAACATAGAAAGTGACGGCAGATGGGGACCAAAGATCCAGCTAGTCTGCCCTGAGCCCTACCCCCTGTTTAGAATTCCTTTGAGACAATCCCCTTGTATCTGTCCCAAGCTGATTTGAATTCCCCTACTGTTCTGGAGTCAATGACTCCAGCAGGTAGGCCATTCCATGGGTCAACTACCCTCTCTGTGAAGAAAAACCTACGCATGTTGCCCCGAATCTTCCTCCTCTTAATTTCATCTCATCTCCTCTTGTCCTTGTGGAGCTATTGACCAGAAAGAGCTCCTGGGTGAAGACTCTGTTTATAACCTTCAGAAACTTGAATGTCTCAATCATGTCCCCTCTATCTCTGTGCTGTTCCAGGGAGCACATGTTGAGTTCCTGTAACCTACTTTCATATGGCAACTCATGGAGACCGTGTATCATTTTTTGTTGCCCTCCTCTGTACTGTCTCCAATCTATCTATGTCCTTTCCGAGATAAGGCCTGCAGAAATGGATGCAGTACTCAAGGTAGGGCCTCACCAGAGACTTGTACAGCTGCAGGATCACCTCCCTTCTTCTGCTTGTGATGCCCCTTCCTATTCATCCTAGCATTCTGCTGGCCTTCTGTGCTGCCTTGTCGCATTGTCCGACTAACTTCAAATCATCTGAAATGATAACCCCTAGATCCCGCTCTTGCTGGGTGGTTGCTAGTTTCTCCCCTCCCAGATAGCAGTCCGTCCCTGGGTTGCTCCTGCCCAGATGCATAACTTTGCACTTTTTCACGCTGAGTTTTAACTGCCACATGTTGGGCCATTTTTCCCAGCTCACGTAGGTCACTTTTCATTTGCTCCACCTCCTGTGCAGTGTCCACTCTGTTGCAGAGCTTTGTGTCATCTGCAGACAGACACACCTTCACGCTCAGCTCCTCTGTGATATCCCTGATGAAAACCTTGAAGAGTAATGATCCCAGGACAGACCCCTGTGGCGCCATGCTGGTCATCTCCCTATTCCCTGATGCTTCCCTGTTTACCATCACTGACTGAGTTCTCCGTTCAAGCCAGCTACTCACCCATGATACCACTTCCTGCCCCATGCCTGTATGCTTGAGTTTGTTTAGCAGCCTTCTGTGTGGGACTGGGTCAAAGGCTTTGCGAAAGTCAAGGTAGATAACATCCATGGCTCCTCCCTGGTCCACAGTCCAAGTGACCGATTCAAAGAACTCAATCAGGTTAGTCTGGCAGGACCTTCCCACTGTGAAGCTGTGCTGCTTGGCATCCAGCTGACCAGTTTCCTCCAGAAATACACTGAACATACATTTACATTGAATATGCACTGGGTGCTGGAGCGGGGAACCACTAGCACCAAGGATATATACTGAATAAGTATTGGAGGGGTACCATAGGCACCAGAGATATATATTGAATGATGATTGGGTGAGGGGGTACAACTAGCACCAGGAATGTGTATTGAATGAAGATTGGGTGAGTGAGGGGAGTACCATTAGCACCAGGGATATACATTGAGTGAGGATTGGGTGAGGGAGGGGGTGCCACTAGTTCCAGGGATATTTAATGAACGAGGATTGGGTGAGGGAGGGGGTACCACTAGCACCAGGGGTGTGTACTGAATGAGGATTGGGTGAGGGAGTGGGTACCACTAGCACCAGGGATATATATTGAATGAAGGTGGGGGGGTACCACTAGCACCAGGGATATATATATATATATATATATATACAGTATATTGAATGAGAATTGAGTGAGGGAGGGGGTACCACTAGCAACAGGGACATATATTGAAAGATGATTGGGTGAGGAGGGTACCACTAGCACCAGGGATGTGTATTGAATGATGATTGGGTGAGGGAGGGGAGTACCATTAGCACCAGGGATATATATTGAATGATGATTGGGTGGGGGGGTACCACTAGCACCAGGGGTATATATTGAATGAGGATCAGGTTAGGGAAATGGTGCTACTAGCCCTATAGAGATTGGTGTGCGTCTTGCACGCTTTATATGGTTTTTAGCATTCTGGCATTCGAATATGGTAGCCAGGTGCAAAGGTGCTAACTCATTTGGAATGCACTAGCCCCTTTTGCTCCTGGGTGCCTGTCGCTAGCAGGGGCCTGTAGTGTACTGTGCATCTGCACTTTGCAAAATGCTAACATAGTCCTACATTCAAACATGCAGTGCGCACACCAGACAGGGGCACTGAACATGTAACAAACAGAAGGAATAGCACTCCAGGACACAGAAATTCAAGCTAAACTCCAGTGAGTTAGATGCAAAAGTACTTTAATTCCATAACAAACATTAGGACTGGAGACAGTGTTTCCCCAGAGCTTCGGCCCCACCATTGGGCATTCGTTAGGGGTTGTGTCTATTCGTGCATACCAGCACCCAATATAAGGTACTCACTTAAAGAAATACAACACTAAAACCCACATTGTTAAACATGCTACTAAGAGTTAATAGATATATAGAAGGCCAGTGGCCCATATGAGTATATCTCCAGCAAGCTGGTACTTCATCCCTGATGTAGCAGATAGCAGTCCAAGTCGTGTTCGAAGGTTGTTGGATTGGTAGAAGTAACTACTGCTTTAGGGAGTGAATTCCATAATGAAATTATTCTTTGAGTATAAAAGAAACGTCTATTGTCTGTTTTGGGGAAGGTTAGTGCTAGCTGGTATTTATGGCTTCTTAAATTACAGTCCCGTGGTTTGTAGGACATGCCTAGTTCCATCATTAACTCACGATCATTTGACACGTTGTACACTAATAACAGATCTCCCCTTTTTCTCCACTGTTCCAAGGAGTATAGGTTACGTTCAGCCGGTCTTTCAGCATAGTTTTTATTTTGCATATTGGTTATCATTTTGGTGACTCTCCACTGTACCCCCGCTAGTCTGTTTACATCCCTAAGATATGGACTCCATAGGGGTGAACAGTAGTCCATATGTGGTTTAACAGAGGCCTTATAGAGTGGCAAGATACACCCCCTATCCCTTGAGGTGAAGGCCTTCTTAATGTTACCTGTAAGTCTGTTAACTCGATTAATGACATGGTTACAGTGGCTTTGGAATGATAAATCAGATTTTATAAGGATTCCTAACTCTTTTTCCTCTGATACAGATTTTAGGGCAAGCCCATTTAAGGTAAGCTGATTATATGGGTGTGTAGCTCCTAGGTGCATTATAACACGTTTGCTATTATTATCATAGACCATGTCATTCTGCATGCCCGTTCCTCAAGGTTTTTTCAATCATTCTGAGGTTTAAGATGGCTTCCTCTGTGGAATCCAGTGATTTATTTATTTGCTTTTGTTAACCGGGTAAGCACACTAGACAGCCAAGTGCCTATTTTCAGGTACGACCCGGGAGGTTACAAGGTGCAGTCAACACATCAGGCAGAGTAACAGGTTAACGTAGAAGGGCATCAGGAATCACAAAACAATACAGGTAGAGTAACAGTAACATACAAGCAAGGTCAGTAGAGTTAACAGGTACAGGGCCAGCAAAGCCCTCAATTACAAGCTTCACAGGCTGAGGAAACGGTAGCAAACAAGAGCTCCAGGCATCACAGTAAACAGGATGGTGGAGTAACAACTTGTACAAGCAATGGAAAAATGAAGTAAACAAAAAAAAAGCAGCATTCCACGCCCCATATAAGGATTGTAATCAGAAACAGTTAAGGGGGGAGGGTATAGTGGGAGTATAACCAGAATTAAAAGGTTATAATGCAATGGGGGGGGGGCAAACAAATAGCAAACTGTTCACACTGGGGTGCAGGTGTAGTTGAAGTACATGGCGACCAACAAGAAGTATTAATTCATAGAACTCTCCAATGGACTCCTCAGAATTCTTACACTGTATGAGTGTCCCTGTTACTCCTTTTAATTGGAGGTAGTGGGATTCGAACCGAGGACTGGCAACACTTCAATGAACACCTGCAAAGGATGCAAATGAAACACACAGAATTAACAAAAAAGGTTACTGAAAGCACTAAAAAATATAAAAGTAATAGAACACAGTAAAATAATAAATACACAATAAGGTAAACACAGGTAACAAGAATGGCACCGAGCATTTTTAGGTGGTAGCAAAATTAGTCTATTGGCACCTGTAAGTTACAGTAAATGCAGAAAAATAAGGGGAAGGAATCAAACGATGGAGGCTGGTATTAAGAATGATACCTGAGTAGAATCACTGAGCCTTGACGGAAAGAGAAAAATCTACATCTTCATTAAGGCCAGCAGGATGCACTGTTTCTCATGAGACTACCCATCTGGTCTCTTTCTGGAGAAGCTTGTTAACCCTGTCACCCCCTTTTCTAGAAGACTAACGTACTCCAAAACAGTAAATTGTAAGCAAGTGGGGTCTAAACTATGATGTGTTGCAAAATATGTTCCTAGTGCACTCCTGTTACTCTGATTAATAATGGCCCTCGCATGCTCTTGGATTTTTCTACTACATAGTGGTGTAAACATGAACACCATGCAATGTAAACTACAAATGGGGTAACACCAGTGATGACGTTTGTAACAACTACCCTCCTGTTGTTATGTGGGTTTTCATATGTATTGCCTACTTTGGCGTATCTACAGATGTTGCAGTTGCCACACTTAAAAAATCCCGGTGGCTTTGGAAGTAGCCAGTCATATGGTTTGTGTGTTAAGGTTGGTCTAAAGTGGCTGGACGTTAAGAGATCTCCCAGATTTCTTGCCTTTTTTTTAAGTTATTCTGGGATTTTCTCCAACCTATTTTTTAACAATCTGATCAGTATGGGGAACGTGCCAGTACTTGTGAATTATGTTACCAGTTTTGCCAGCGCTGTCATGGTATTTGGTAGAGAAGGTGACCAGACCCTGGTTTTCCAGTTTTCTGTTCTTTAGTGTGAGGAGGGTTATACGTTCTGTATTTTGTACTTTATCTAGTGCACTAGTTAGTGTTCCTTCATTATACCTGCTTTCTTTAAATCTGCTAGTCATTTCTTGTACTTGTATACTGAACTCTCTCTATAGAGCAGTTTCTTTAACTCTCATGTACTGGCTAAAGGGTACGGAGTCCTTAAGTTTCTGTGGGTGGGAACTAGCTGCATGTAAGATTGTAATTACAGCTGTGGGCTTTGTGTGCCCAATACTCTTGACTGTCTATCCCTCGCATGATTGTAATTGAATATCTAAAAATACAGTGACATCATGACTATACTGATGTGTGAACTTGAGACTCTGACTAGAGTTATTTAGATATTGCATGAAAGAGCTTATTTCAGTGATGCCACCTTCCCAAATTCAAATCACATCACTAATATATTGGTCCCATTGTACCACATTATGGTAGAAAGGGTTATTATCAGAGTTTGAGACAAACTGCTCCTCCCATTACCCCCTGAACAGATTGGCATACGATAGCACCATGGAAGCACCCATTGCCGTGCCACATTTCTGTCTGTAAAACATCTCATCAAAGGTGAAATAATTATGTTCTAAGACAAACTTTAACGCCTGTCACAGGATGGTCTTAGGTATTGTGCCCCCTATTGTAGGTTTAAAATGGAAATGCTGAACTGTCTCTAAGGGTATCCCGTGAAAACGGCAACTGAGATTGGGTGACTCAGATTTGAGCAACTCAGTCTCAGTGCCTGCAGTGTCAACTGCCCTGAAAGGGCAGCGATGAGGAAGGACAGGGTGAAGGGAAGCGCGAGACATAGACTGGAAGAGGAGGGAAGGTATATGAGGGTTGGTAAGGTGGGAAGCCACCGAGCTGGCTGCGTCGTGGTGGTGGTGAGGGTGGCTGGCTACAATGGGAAGGGTGCAGGATTCAGAGCTGGGGAGGAACACAGTATTTTGTGCTTTTTATGGGAGTGGGTGTTAACTTTTTTTTAATTATGTTTCTCCCCCTCCCTGACATGCCGCCCCCCCAGAGCTGGATATTATTAGTGAGGGGGTGCCCCCCACATAAATACTAAAAGCGAGTTGCCTCACTGGGAGTGTACTTTGCCATTTTTGTTTTCAGCGATGTACACTCACCCTAACGGCAATCACGGTTTTGCAATCGCTGTTATCACATAGAACGACCTTTAAGCCTTACATAGGTGCCGGAACCATATGGGCATGAGGTGGCAGTAGCCCCCCCACTTCTGCCCAGGAACATTCAAAATGTCCCTTTAATGCTTGCAAAGTTAGAAAAGAAACAATCATGGTCTCTTGTGTTATTACTACAGCCCCCCCAACACACACACACACTTTTCCCCAGGTTCCAGCACCCTGAAGCCTTCTGAATGTTGAGTGGATGTGTACAGGCTAAGTACATCTGTGGTGATCGGTGATCCAGATGTAGTTTTATTTCCATGTAAGGTTTTCTGGTTTGTGTAGTAAATGCACAGTATCCCTTATATAGGCTGGAAGTACAACCACATATTATTTAAGGAAGTGATCAATGACGTTCCCTAAATTATGTGTCGTGAGGTCATTCCTGAAATGATGAGTTGGGGGGGTGCAATGCATCTGTATGGATTTTAGGTAATCCATAAAATGTGGTAATCACAGGAAAATCTGGTTTCATAAGTGAAGCTTCGTCTCCTGTAATGTGACCTAAGATGTATGCATTGTCAACCAATGTCAAAAGTTCTAATGTGTATTCTGAGGTAGCATCTTTTCTCAATCTTTCATAATTTTCTGTTATTTAACAATTCCAGAATCTTAGACACATACAACATTTCATCCATCAACACCACATTCCCGCCTTTATCAGATGACTTACATACTTCGCAGTTCTTGTAAGACATTATTCTTAAGTGTTGTTAGATTTTTAGATTTCTTACCCTGTTGATTGAGATTAAGTTCCTTGATATCTGCCAACACTAGTTTTACAAAAGCTGAAATGGCAGCATTCTCCATTCGTGGGCAGAATGTTGATTTGGCTTTAAATTTACCTGTTCTGTTCGTGCTGATCGTGGCATCTGTATCTGCCTTACTCACTTACCAAAGAACTGAAAAACAAAACAAGGCATGAGCATCGTAATGGGAGCAAAATGATTACTTCACAGGGCTGCTGGTGTAGAAGCTTTAATCAGATCTCTCCAGGGCGGGTTACAGGAATGATTTGTTTGGGCGCATTTGAACTAGACCACCATTTGTCGACAGTTTGATGGACAGCCAAATGGTGTATTAATCCAGTGTACACTCGATGTGTTACAGGAGACCAAAGACAAGACCTCTCCCTGCACGACAATAACAACAACATAGAGGCAGTGTTGTGCAGAGGTTAGAGCTCCGGCTTGGGAGCCAAGAAATCACAGGTTCAAACCCCACTACAGCCAAATACTTGCTGTGGGACCTTGGGCAAGTCACTTTAACCCCTCCCTCACTGCTCCAGTCCACTATGCTTCAGAAGTAGGTACAAGCAGGACTCTGCTGAAACTGAGATATTATATCTTAACTGGCTATTCTGGGTAAGTAAAGCATAAAAAAACCTAAAAAAAACAAAGTTAACCATTTCTGATTGCTTAGATAATAGAGTCTGGTGGTTAGAGTGCAGCTGTGAACCTGGAGACCCAGGTTCAAATCACACAGCTACCACTTACTCACTGTGTGACCTTGTTGGAGAATTTCCTTTTAGCTAAATGGTTAGAGCTGCTGCCTTCAGGACTTGGGATCCCAGGTTTGATTCTCGGCATGGGCTGGAGCTGCATCAGTCAGTCACTTGCATTACTAAAGTAACTGCATCAATACTGGGAATCACGAGAACCAGGGATATGTACCAAATGAGGATTGGGGGTACCACTAGCTCCAGGGATATATATTGAACATGCATTGGGTGACGGGGGGGGGGGGTACCACTAGCACCAAGGATATATACTGAATGAGTATTAGAGGGATACCATTAGCACCAGAGATATATATTAAATGAAGACTGGGTGAGGGAGGGGGTACCACTAGCACCAAGGGCATATATTGAATGAGGATTGGATGAGGGTGGGGGTACCACTAGCTCCAGGGATATATATTGAACATGCATTGGGTGACGGGGGGGGGTACCACTAGCACCAAGGATATATACTGAATGAGTATTAGAGGGTTACCATTAGCACCAGAGATATATATTGAATGAAGACTGGGTAAGGGAGGGGGTACCACTAGCACCAATGGCATATATTGAACGAGGATTGGATGAGGGTGGGGGTACCACTAGCCCCAGGGATATATATTGAACGAAGATCAGGTTAGAGAAATGGTGCTATTAGATCCAGAGAGACTGATGTATGCCTTGCACGCCTTATGTGGTTTTTAGCATTCTGGCATTCGTATATGGTACCCAGGTGCAAAGGTGACTAACTCATTTGGAATGCACTAGCCCCTTTTGCTCCTGGGTGCCGTTGCTAATAGGGGCCTGTAGTGCACTGTGCGTCTGCGCAATGCTAAACAGCTCTACATTCAGACACGCAGCGTGCACCAGACAGGGGTACTGAGCATGTAGCTATATGCTTTCGGGACAGCAGTGCACTAATTAGCAGGCTGCACCATCCTTTGTACTGTGCTGTCAGCCATGTCTGAATATGGGAGTCTTAGTCTCAAAACAAGACTCATCTAGATGACTTTGTAACAAAGGCCATATCTGTGAACATGTAGCTGCTTCATGAGTGCCCTTTGTGGAGCCTGGACTACTTCCAAAGTCCGCTTCAAGTCTGGCACAATGTGTGTGATGATGCAGCTGCTTCACATACGGCCTGCTGGACCAAATGCAAAGTAAGCTACTATGGCTGTCTAATTCAAACAGAAAGAAGTTCATTGTAAAACACCATGCTAATGCACAGGTTAGGGATTATTAAAGCAGCAGGAAATATGACATTAGGATTTTTACTCTGCCCACCCTCATGTACCATCTGCATGAATTCCACTGAATTGAATGCCGAAGTACAACACAGATCTCAAACATACATTTCAATGTCATAAATAAATAACACAGTACGAAAAACACAGCTATACTTCGTGATGTACACAACACTTGCTGCTGGCATTGCAAGGCCACGTGCCAAGTCCACTACAGGTCTGAGGCAATATGTGTGATGATTCAGCTGTTTTGCAGCACACACACACACGTACGCATGCACACACACACAAACACACGCACACTCAGAGACAGAAACACACATACGCAGGCATGCACACACACACACACAGAAACACACATGCGTGCAGACATACACACACACATACCAACCTCAGTATCTTGTGATACTGTCTCACAACATACAAAGTGCAGTGTTCCTCATGGCATGTAAATAGTTTTTAATCCTCATTTAAAGCTCTCAACTGAGGGGGCCTCCCAGAGCACTCACAGCACCTGGTTCCAGAAAACTGGAGCAGCTGCAGCAAAGGCATGATCCCCAGACAACTTTCCAACGTGATCTGGGGACCTTCAAGAGGCCCACATCCAAAGAGCGGAGGGGCTGGTCAGGAGTATATGGACCAGGAGCTCTGTTAGGTAGGCAGGACCCAGATCATGAAGGACTTTGTATGTTAACAAACCTATCTTGAAGGAGACACACCACCTCACAGGCAGCCAGTGCAACGTCCGCAGAGCTGGAGAGATATGCTTTGATCAAGGAACTCCGGCAATCAATCTGGCTGCAGTGTTCTGCACCAGCTGTAAGGGGCAAATCAAACCTCCAGATAGCCAGAGGCACAGAGCATTGCAATTGTCCAACCTAGATGTCATGAAGGTGTGCACCAGAGGCTTCAGGTCGTGAGGGCTAAGAAAGGTCTTGGTCCAGGTGATGTTCCTAAGATAAAGGGAAACTACTATAGACCACAGCAGACACCTGATACAGTACTCTGTAGTCAGCTTGTGATCCATAATGATGCTCAGATTCTTCACTCTGTGTCTGGCTATTAGGTCCAAGATGTAATCCGGCCACTCCTCCACTCAAGCCAGTCGTCCCTTGATACCCGGATCCACCTGTAGCATTTCAGTGTCATCTGGGTTTAACCTGAGCCAGCTGGAGGCCATCCAGTCATTGATCACAGATAGGCACTCATTTAGCATGCCCACTGCATTTGCCTCACCGGGGACAAATGAAAGGTACAGCTGAGTATCATCAGCATAACAATGAAACTGCAGTCTGTACCTCTGTGTTACTTTTTCCAGCAGCCGCATGTACACTGCAAATACATGGGTGACAGAATCAGCCCTTGATGGACTCCACAGGTCAGGGCAGCTGGTCGAGAGAGAAAATTCCCCCATGCAACCTGCTGCACCTCTCTGGAAAGGAAGGACTTGAACCACCTCAGCACAATCCCGTTAAGCCCCACCAAGTCCCTCAGATGATCTGTTGAAATCCCATGATGCACAGTGTCAAACACTGACAAGAGGTCAAAGAGAACCAAGATGGGACATTCCCCTCTATCTCTGGCCAGAAGGAGATCATTTTGCACCCTGACAAGTGCAGTCCCCATGCTGACGCCCCTTGAAACCTGACTGAAATGGCTCGTAGATAGAGAAAGCCTCCAAGTGCATTTCCAGCTGCGTCGCCACCACATTGTCAATAATCATTCCCAAAAAGTGAAGGCTAGAGACAGGCCTGTAATCTGCTAAAATGTCTGGGTCCAGAGAAGGTTTCATGAGAAGGGGTCTCATGACAGTCCCTTGCAAGGCTGTCAGAAACACCCTCTTCAAGTGAACACCAGACAATCTCAGCAATCACCGGCCAATAGTCCAGGATCCAGCAAAGAGAAGGTGGGACACAGCTTCATGATCACCCAGAGAATTTCCTCAGCCAACACAGGGTGGAATTCATCCGAGTCAGACCAAGAGTTGCTATTAGTCATAGACTACCATGCTGGGCCGTGACAGCCCACTTGAGGAGACTGAGGAATGGGTAGAGGGCACCCTATCAAGGAAAAACTGGCCATGCGTGGGATAGACACAAGGGAATCATAGAAACAAGGGGGAGGTGTAACCCAGAGACAGAGTAGGGTGTGCGGTGCACTGTAGGTAGGGAAACCTGGGCAGACTGGGTGGGCCAAATGTTCCTTATCAGCCATTAACGTCTATGTTTCTATGTTTCAAACTCCTTGCATCACTTGCATGTCGGTACTTCTCCGAACTGTAGGCAGGCTGGGTGTAACAACTTGTCCACAGTACGGAAGAGCTGAGCTGGCCTATTAGGATCCATGATGCCGGTTCAACAACAAAGTTGCTGACTGACGTTACAACGACGGATTTACATCGACTGCAATTATAATCGGCATAAGTCCATCTAAAAAACTCTGTTTCTTTTGGGGGGGCTTTGCCCCCAAACCCCCCACCCTCTGTGATTAATATAATCAACTCCGAGTTGGAGTTGAATCAAGGAGGGGGTGCAAAACCCTGAGAAAGCAGTGCCAGGGCCCCGCGGTGACAGTACAGCAACCCGTCGCTGTACTGTCATTGGCAGTACAGGTGTCGCTGTTCGGTCGACATATGGGCCTAATTACCCCTGCAGCAATCCCCTGTGACAGGAACCTTGTCATTCTCAGAGTGATTGCCCCTGATACTCCTTATAGTGACCTCTCAGAGTGATTGCCCCGATACTCCTTATAGTGAGCTTGCAGAGTGATTGCCCCGATACTCCTTATAGTGAGCTCTCAGAGTGATTACCCCTGATACTCCTTATAATGAGCTCTCAGAGTGATTGCCCCTGATACTCCTTATAGTGAACTCTCAGAGTGATTGCCCCAACATTCCTTATAATGAGCTCTCAGAGTGATTGCCCCCTGATACTCCTTATAATGAGCTCTCAGAGTGATTGCCCCGATACTCCTTATAGTGAGCTCTCAGAGTGATTGCCCCAATACTCCTTATAATGAGCTCTCAGAGTGATTACCCCAATACTCCTTATAGTGAGCTCTCACAGTGACTGCCCCTGATACTCCTTATAGTGAGCTCTCAGAGTGATTCCCCCTGATACTCCTTATAATCAGCTCTCAGAGTGATTGCCCCAATACTCCTTATGGTGAGCTCTCAGGGTGATTGCCCCCGATATTCCCTATAGTGAGCTCTCAGAGTGATTGCCCCTGATACTCCTTATAGTGAGCTCTCAGAGTGATTGCCCCTGATACTCCTTACAGTGAGCGCTCAGAGTGATTTCCCCCTGATATTCCCTATAGTGAGCTCTCAGAGTGACAGCCCCGATACTCCTTATAGTGAGCTCTCCGAGTGATTGCCCCAATGCGCCTTATAGTCAGCACTCAGAGTGATTGCCCCTGATACTCCTTATAGTAAGCCCTCAGAGTGATTGCCCCCGATACTCCTTATAGTGAGCTCTCAGAGTGATTGCCCCGATACTCTTTATAGTGAGCTCTCAGAGTGATTGCCCCTGATACTCCTTATAGTGAACTCTCAGAGTGATTGCCCCGATACTCCTTATAGTGAGCTCTCAGAATGATTGCCCATGATACTCCTTATAGTGAGCTCTCAGAGTGATTGCCCTGATACTCCTTATAGTGATCTCTCAGAATGATTGCCCCGATACTCTTTATAGTGATCTCTCAGAATGATTGCCCCTGATACTCCTTATAGTGAGTTCTCAGAATGATTGCCCATGATACTCCTTACAGTGAGCTCTCAGAGTGATTGCCCCTAATTCTCCTTATAGTGAACTCTTAGAGTAACGGCCCCGATACTCCTTATTGTGAGTTCTCAGAGTGATTGCCCCTGATACTCCTTATAGTGAGCCCTCAGAGTGATTGCCCATGATACTCCTTATAGTGAGCTCTCAGAGTGATTGCCCCGATACTCTTTATAGTGAGCTCTCAGAGTGATTGCCCCTGATACTCCTTATAGTGAACTCTCAGAGTGATTGCCCCGATACTCCTTATAGTGAGCTCTCAGAATGATTGCCCATGATACTCCTTATAGTGAGCTCTCAGAGTTATTGCCCCTAATTCTCCTTATAGTGAGCTCTCAGAGTAACGGCCCTGATACTCCTTATAGTGATCTCTCAGAATGATTGCCCCCAATACTCCTTATAGTGAGCTCTCAGAGTGATTGCCCCTGATACTTCTTATAGTGATCTCTCAGAGTGATTGCCCCAATACTCCTTACAGTGAGCTCTCAGAATGATTGCCCATGATACTGCTTATAGTGAGCTCTCAGAGTGATTGCCCCTAATTCTCCTTATAGTGAGCTCTCAGAGTAACGGCCCTGACACTCCTTATAGTGATCTCTCAGAATGATTGCCCCGATACTCCTTATAGTGATCTCTCAGAATGATTGCCCCTGATACTCCTTATGGTGAGCTCTCAGAATGATTGCCCACAATACTCCTTATAGTGAGCTCTCAGAGTGATTGCCCCTAATTCTCCTTATAGTGAGCTCTTAGAGTAACGGCCCTGATACTCCTTATAGTGAGCCCTCAGAGTGATTGCCCCCGATACTCCTTATAGTGAGCTCTCAGAGTGATTGCCCCGATACTCTTTATAGTGAGCTCTCAGAGTGATTGCCCCGATACTCCTTATAGTGATCTCTCAGAATGATTGCCCCGATACTCCTTATAGTGAGCTCTCAGAGTGATTGTCCCGATACTCCTTATAGTGAGCTCTCAGAATGATTGCCCATGATACTCCTTATAGTGAGCTCTCAGAGTGATTGCCCCTAATTCTCCTTATAGTGAGCTCTCAGAGTAACGGCCCTGATACTCCTTATAGTGATCTCTCAGAATGATTGCCCCGATACTCCTTATAGTGATCTCTCAGAATGATTGCCCTGATACTCCTTATGGTGAGCTCTCAGAATGATTTCCCCAATACTCCTTATAGCGATCTCTCAGAATGATTGCCCCTGATACTCCTTATAGTGAGCTCTCAGAATGATTGCCCACGATACTCCTTATAGTGAGCTCTCAGAGTGATTGCCCCTAATTCTCCTTATAGTGAGCTCTTAGAGTAACGGCCCTGATACTCCTTATTGTGAGTTCTCAGAGTGATTGCCCCTGATACTCCTTATAGTGAGCTCTCAGAATGATTGCCCCAATATTCCGTATAGTGATCTCTCAGAGTGATTGCCCCTGATGCTTCTTATTGTGATCTCTCAGAGTGATTGCCCTGATACTCCTTATAGTGAGCTCTCAGAATGATTGCCCCGATACTCCTTATAGTGAGCTCTCAGAATGATTGCCCCCAATACTTCTTATAGTGATCTCTCAGAGTGATTGCCCCGATACTCCTTATAGTGATCTCTCAGAATGATTGTCCCGATGCTCCTTATAGTGAGCTCCGAGAATGATTGCCCAATACTCCTTATAGTGAGCTCTCAGAATGATTGCCCCTAATTCTCCTCATAGTGAGCTCTTAGAGTGACTGTCCCGATATCCTTATAGTGAGTTCTCAGAGTGATTGCCCTGATACTCCTTATAGTGAGCTGTCAGTGTGATTGCCCTGATACTCCTTATAGTGAGCTCTCAGATTGATTGCCCCCGATACTCCTTATTGTGAGCTCTCAGAATGATTACCCTTGATACTCCTTATAATGAGCTCTCAGAGTGATTGCCCTGATACTCCTTATAATGAGCTCTCAGAGTGATTGCCCCTGATACTCCTTATAGTGAGCTCTCAGTGTGATTGCCCCGATACTCCTTATAATGAGCTCTCAGAGTAATTATCCCTGATACTCCTTATAGTGAGCTCTCAGAGTGATTGCCCCTGATACTCCTTGTAGTGAGCTCTCAGAGTGATTGCCCCGATACTCCTTATTGTGAGCTCTCAGAATGATTACCCTTGATACTCCTTATAATGAGCTCTCAGAGTGATTGCCCTGATACTCCTTATAATGAGCTCTCAGAGTGATTGCCCCTGATACTCCTTATAGTGAGCTCTCAGTGTGATTGCCCCGATACTCCTTATAATGAGCTCTCAGAGTAATTATCCCTGATACTCCTTATAGTGAGCTCTCAGAGTGATTGCCCCTGATACTCCTTGTAGTGAGCTCTCAGAGTGATTGCCCCGATACTCCTTATAGTGAGCTCTCAGAGTGATTGTCCCCTGATACTCCTTATAGTGAGCTCTCAGAGTGATTGTCCCCTGATACTCCTTATAGTGAGCTCTCAGAGTGATTGCCTTTGATACTCCTTATAGTGAGCTCTAAGAGTGATTGCCCCTGATACTCCTTACAGTGAGCTCTCAGAGCGACTGCCCCCTGATGCTCCTTATAATGAGCTCTCAGAGTGACTGCCCCCGATACTCCTTATAATGAGCTATGAGGTTTCGTTTATCTTCCAGTGAACCTGATCTCCACCAAGAATGCTCCAGTCTTCGCCCTTTGACCTTCAGCCATCTGAGTTTGCCATTAAACCAGGGAGAGCTCTCTCGGGAGACTTTTGGGGATACACAGTAAGGTGTGAGAGAGTCAAGAGCTGTGGTAATCGCCATGTTATAAGCTTCTACCGTACTTCCAATGTCCCCAGCACACAACTGCAGTAGGCCCAAGCAGCTCAGTACCAATATGAACCTACAAGGGTTCATGTTTCTTAAAGGTTGGTACACCATGGGGGGGTTAAAATGTCTCAGGGGAGCCCTGATCTGAAAACTCACAGCATTATGGTCAGACCAACTGATCAGATCAACCTCGACATTAGAAACATCGAACCCCAGAGGAAAAAACAGGTCCAAAGTGTGGCCACATAGATGGCTGGCAGAGGTAGCAACCTGTGTGAAGCCAAACAGCTCCATATGTTGGAGGAATTGCTGACCAGCCAAAAGGGAGTCATTATCTGCCCAAATGTTGAAGTCACCCAACACCAACCACCTTGGGTACTCAAAAGTCAGGCCAGCAACAAACTTCCCGAATTCCTGCAAGAATCCACTCTCTCACCCATGAGAATCGTAAACAAGAAGGATCCTGTTTTTAGTGGGGACTTGCTTTTACCCATTCCCACAGCTGAATGGCCTTACTAGAGATCTGGAAGGTTAAACTGGCTTACCCAAGAATATACAGTGAGTATTTGACTCTAGCAGGGTTTGAACCTGCGACCTCTCAGTTCCCAAACTGGTGCTGTAACAACTAGACCACAATACCTCTTTGCTGAGAAATATACTATACAATATTACATAACAAGTTAACTTAAAGTACACTATACAACATATGATGTAATATAATAGGTTAACATAACACATACAATACAATATATTATATACTGTAGCACACTGTGCAATGTATTATATTGTATAACACAAAATTCACTATACTGTTTATATTATATAACATGACATACACTATACAATATGTAATAAAGCATAACAGGTTAACATAACATACAGGAATCCCACAACGGGGCCAGCTAGGGGTGAATGCATGGCAGATGCAAGGAGCTCAGAATCCAGTGAGGGAGAGCACAGGCTCTCCAGTTTCAGCACCCCCTTGCTGGCAGACCAAGGAGAATAACTGGCAGCTGTGAAGGCATATGCTCAGTTGCCAACCCTCCTGGATAAAGGGTGTAGCTGTGTTGACCCTAATTGTTGGGGTGAAGGATGGGAGAAAAAGGGGGAGTTGTAGGCATGATGAACTGTTAGGTCAGTTGTCCATGGTTTGGTGGGCTCAGTCCAGAAAGGGAAGCCAGTCGATGCAGGTGCAGCACAGTCTTGGATACCCCTCCCCAAATATATTCTTTTACAGAGTTAAAAATATTTCTTGGCGCTCAGTCATGTCATCGCAGGGACATGCTAAATGCTGATATGAGAAGAATTAATTGCGGTAAGGTAAACTGTGAGCAAAGTGATTCTTCAGCTACAGAGTTTCAAGTGACTGATTTAGGGTTTCAGTCTTGAGCTGGTACCAAAGACATTTCTTTTGTTTAACATTCTGTTGAAAACGTTTCATGGGTGCCTATAGATTAAAAAAAAAAAGTTGTCATCAGTGTTTAAGGAACTTACAGTGATACCTTGGACATCCGATTATGTGCTTGAAAAGGAAGAGTGAAGCCTGAGCTGATGAGAGTGTAAGAGTGGGTTTAGACATATCAAGGAAACCTCTTTGGAAATGAAGTCAAACCTAAGGTCAGAGATGAAGGCCAAGGAGATTTTGTTTCTTGCTGCATACCAGGACATTTTCATTAGACGGATAGATATTCTAGTATGGGGGTTGCTTCCCACATTAACAACTTGGGTTCAAGTTGCTAGTTTGGACTGTCACGTATCAGGTAGCATAGGCAGTGCTGAGCAGCAGTCTTGGAAAATCCTGCTTGCTCCAACCTCAGGCCACTGGCATAGTGAGCGTTAGCACCAGGGCTATATTATTAAGCCTGCATGCTGAATTTTTAACACTCAACACATCTGAAGTAAGGCAGAGAGGGTGGCTCAGTTACCCAGTGGGACAGCCAGTGCAAAGATAGCGATGGGTCACAGCTAGGTCTTAAGAATGTTGCCAGAGAGTTCCAGTAGTGTATGGAGCACCGAAGGTCAGCTCAGGGCCAAAGGTCCACTCTAGTCTTGATGCTAACAATATCTACAATGCAGCTTTACACTATATAGCACAGGCACTTTGTGCCAAGGGAAGTTTCCCACAGCACACCGCAGCTTATTATAAAGTTGGCATTGGTGAGTGTCCCTGGGCATGGCTGAAAAAGATCTGGTAAGTCAGTTGCATGTGCACGATGCAAGTTCCATCTAGTGGCAGCGGAAGCCCCCTCTCCAGGATGAGATATATCAGACCTCTTTGGCTGTGGAATGGACTTGGGTGCCTGGACATGGAGCCAGAGGTCAGGGGATGTCCCAGTAAGAGTGAGGCTAGACCAGACCTGAAGGAGTGAGGTACCAGGAAACAGGCAGAGCAACCAACAATGCATTATTAGGTCACAAGTCTGTCGGTGATGTCAACATCAACTGATTCTCTAACAGTGCAAGCCGTCATAAGGATGCTCTAACAACCGCTAATTTCACACAGCTGGCACAGTCAGCCACTAGGGTGAACTACAAAACTGGGACCAGTACTCTGCTGGACTGGGTAGTCACCAACTGACCAGATCATATTACCCACACTGAAGTCTTCCCAGATTCAATTAGCGATCACTCGCCCATCCTATGTAATTGGTCTAACAAGTACATCAGACCTCCAGCTCGGATCATTAACAGCAGGGTGCTCATCAGAGGGCACCTAGAACCTCTAAAGACACAGCTCTGACAGGTGGACTGGTCGCAAATCAATGCGGCCCTGGATATCAATACGGCCTTGGATTACTTTACTGCTACCTTCAACACAGCGCGCGATCTCCATGCCCCTCACAAAACAAGAAAGATCAAGGATTACAGCAATCCCTGGATTACACATGACCTACGCGAGCAAATGAAATCCCGCGATCACCTCTGGTACCGAGCCAGGGCCACTGGCAACCAAGTGGATATACAGGCATACAAAAACAGCAAGGAATGCCTGCACAAGACCAATTTGGGCAAAAAAAGCAAAATACTATAAGGAAGCCTTAACCAATTCCTGGAAAGATGGATGCAAATTTTGGAACATCTCTGAGGTGACAGAAGGCTCCCAAAGAGACCCCGTCCATGTTCAACATTAATGGCACTACAACCGTTGATCCTCAAACCATAGCTGACACTTTCAATGAGGCTTTTACAGATTTCAGTCATGTCCTACCCCCTAACTTCTTCAACTCCACCCCCTCTTCCTGCAATTCGCAGTCAGCAGAAAATATGAGGTCACATCCACCATTCCACTTTAAAGTGGTGAGCAAAGAAGAAGCAGCAAAGAAATACATTCTCAAAGTACTTGGGAAAACTAGGCTAAGTGGGGATTCACTTGACCTAAAGCTCATCACCCTCACCATTGATGAGGTACTGTCCCCCTTGACAAAGGTCCTTAACTGCTCCCTCATGCTCTCCCAATTTCCACAAAAATGGAAAGCCGCCTTAGTTATGCCAGTACACAAGTCTAGAGATAGGGCATTGCATGAGAACTACAGGCCCATATCAATCCTCCCGCCACTTTCCAAAGTGTTAGAGTGAATCGTGTCTGATCAATTGGGAGAATACATGGAGAAGTATAATCTTCACTGTAGTCAGCAACATGGGTTTCGCAAAGGGCACAGCATTACTACTGCCCTGCTTGAATTTTCAAACTATATACATCGTGCCTTGGATCAAGGTCAATTAGTTGGAGCAATGTTCATTGACCTTTCCAAGGCGTTTGATACTGTAAATCACTCTCTACTTATCGAACAATTATTTGATCTAGGTTTATCCACAGACACCGCCAATTGGTTCAACAGCTACCTCAGTGGACACACTCAACAAGTCAGGATTGGTGACACACTCTCCGCAAAACAACTGGTACATTCAGGTGTCCCACAAGGGTCTATCCTGGACCCACTACTTTTCACCATATTCCTGAATCAGCTCCCAGCCTCCTGTCATGGTCAGATCCTACTCTACGTAGATGACGCGGTTCTTTATTCAAGTAATACTGATCTCACACCCCTGGCTAATTAATTGCAGACTAGCTTTACCAGCGCTGAGGCCTGGTTCCACTCACAGAAGCTAGTCCTTAACTACACAAAAACAAAAATGATGTTGTTTCACAATGCACAAAACAGATTCTGCTCCCACCAGCTGGAAATCAGAAATAGCTCAGGCATTATCCTGGAACAGACTCGACTTTTTAAGTATTTAGGAGTGACAATTGACAGCACTCTGTCATTCTCCAGCCATATTGACAATGTTACCAAAACAGTGAATACCCGTATTGGACTACTATACAAACACAGACACTGCCTTACCCCATAAGCCCTCAAGCTTGTTATACATAGTTCAATAGTCTCAGTAATCAATTACGGGCTTGTGATCTATGGATCCATCTCTGACACCACCCTGTGCCGTGTCACCACTGCCCTTAACAAGGCATGCCATCTTCTGACTGTGGCCACCTGCCTGACACACACATGCGACTTATATGAGCAAGCAAACTGGCTTCAGCTCAAAGGCAGACTATCCTATCAATCATGCCTAATAGCAAAAAGGTCTCCCTTGGTCTCTTGCCTTCTGGTGTATAGTCACTGTTTAGGTCGCCAAACCACACCCGGCATGCTAGACGCACCTTGAACCACGCGTTCATAGTGCCTTGTGCCGTACCATGCAAGGGCAATGCTCATTTGCATACAGAGCACCATTGTGGTTTAATTCACTCCACTGTGATGTTACCAAAGACCAAACACTGGGTTCCTTCAAAAAGAAACTTCACCAAGCACTAGTCACCAATGCCTCCTGTGACTGCCACGCATAAAACAAGTTGGACCTGTTTCTGCTCCTTCGCCCACACCCTACCACACCCTTCCTCCAAGCTACCGTCCTACCCTTGCTACTACCCTATAACTTACCTACCTTCCTGAGGTCCACATTAACCAATCCCAGCATCAGACTCTGCTTGCTGCTCCACAGGGGGCATCATTAGTTCCTGCACTGATTGCCCCACTGGAGTGCACTCTTCAACTGAATGACACAGCCCACGTTTGTCTGCTGATATTCTCCTCCTGGCGACCCCCCCCCCCACACACACACACACACACACTCAGACAATGCCTTTGGCTGTATCCCTACTCTGGAACAATGTTAGGCCGCAGCTCTTAGCTTCTGTCTATCCTGTAAGACCATGTCCCTAGTTGTTGTCTTTCCCTCATTTTGTCTCTGACAATGCCACTTGGCTGCATCTTTTTCCTTCTGTATCCGGATCCCAACCCTAATGCCCTTTTAGCTAGTTAAGCTTACTCCTAACTGCTGTATATATGCAAAATACCTGTTTTTGTAACTTAAATCCATATGTGCTTATTTTATTGTTACCTTTACTCCTAGGATCACTATGTATTTTCTCAGTAACTTCCCTAAGGGAAGCAGGGAAGGCAGTAAGGCAGGCAAAGGCCCAAACCGAAGAAACACTAGCACAAACAGTAAAAGAAGGTGACAAGACTTTCTATAGATAAATTAGTGAAAGGAGAAAGTCCAGAGGGGGTATTGCTAAGATCAAAGGGGATAAGGGGCCATGTGAGGAGGAGGACCATGTAAAAGCATCTATCCTAAATAGATACCTCTGCTCAGCATTTACTGAAGAGAAGGTAGGGAAGGTCCCACAGCTCAGCACCATGGACACGGGGAGAGAGGTGTGCACTAGTCCCTTTACAAAAGAAAGGGTCCTACAAGAGCTTGATAAGCTCGGGGTGGACAAGGCAATGGGACCTGATGGCAAACATCCCAGGGTACTAAAGGAGCTAAGGGTGGAACTAGCAGAGCCATTATCAGAACTGTTTAGTGAGTCTCTGAGCACAGGAGAGGTCCCAGAAGACTGGAGAAGGGCTCATGTGATCCCTCTCCACAAGAGTGGTAGCAGGGGGGAGGCAGGGAACTACAGACCAGTCAGTCTTACCTCAGTAGTGGGCAAGATTACGGAGGCACTCCTTAAGGAAAGGATAGTGCAACACCTGGAATGCATAGGAGCACAGGATCCAAGACAGCATGGGTTTACAACAAGAAGGTCCTGTCAAACTAATCTCATGGATTTCTTTGACTGGGTAACCAGAGTGGTGGACCAAGGGGGAGCAGTTGATGTCACCTACCTTGACTTCAGCAAAGCTTTCGATACTGTTCCACATAGAAGATTGATTAATAAGCTGGGTAGGCTCGGGGTGGGTCAGAAGTTGGTCAGCTGGGTGGCAAACTGGTTGATGGGCAGAAAACAAAGAGTGGTGGTAAATGGTATACAGTCAGAAGAGATGCAAGTCACAAGTGGAGTACCTCAGGGATCAGTCCTGGGGCCAGTCCTCTTCAATATCTTCATCAGTGACATTGCGGATGGACTGGAGGGTAAGTTTGCCTGTTTGCAGATGACACCAAGATCTGCAACAGAGTAGATGATCCAGATGGGGTGGGCAGAATGAGAAGAGATCTGGATAAACTGGCAAAATGGTCAGAAGAGTGGCAACTGGGGTTTAACACAAAAAAGTGCAAGACCATGCACATAGGGAAGAGAAACCCTGAAGCCACTGGTAGGCTGGGAGGGGAGTTTCTGGCTGTCACAAGGGAAGAAAGAGACTTGGGCATCATCATCACACATGACCTGAAATCATCCAAGCAGACCACTAAAGCAGTAGGTAAGGCTAGGGGGATGTTGGGGTGTATTAGTAGGAGTATCACAAGTCATAAGAGGGAGGTAAGAATCCCTTTTTACAAGACACTGGTTAGGCCCCATCTGGAGTACTGCATGCAGTACTGGAGGCCACACCTTCACAAGGACATTAACCAAATTGAGGCAGTCCAGAGAAGGGCAACCAAAATGATGCAGGGACTGCATCAGAAAACATGAGGACAGATTAACAGAGCTCAGTATGTTTATCCTAGAACAAAGGAGGGAGAGAGGTGATATGATCGAAACATTCAAACTCCTTAAGGGCATTAACAAGGTGAAAGAGTCTAACATGTTTCAATATAAGAAAAATAGCAGGACAAGAGGACACAGCATGAGAGTAGAAGGAGGCCGATTAAGGGGTAATGTGAGGAAGTTCTTTTTCACAGAAAGGGTGTTGGATGCATGGAACGGCCTACCTCAGGAAGTGGTGGATATGAATACAGTGCAGGGCTTCAAACAGGCATGGGATAGGCATAAGGGAGCAATACAGATGGGTATGAATAGATAGGTCATTGACAGAGCAAAGGCCGATGGCACATTTATAAGGTAGAAAAAGAAATGGGCTGACTGGATGGGTCTTGCAGTCCTTATCTGCTGTCAACTTCTATGTTTCTATGTACTGTTTGTTCTGTTCTTTGATATGATGTGGAGCCTATGTAAAAAAGCCTTTGGCTCAAAGGTATTAATTCCAAGACTGAAATAAATAAAACTAAATGAATAAATTACCACTCCTCATAATAAAAGTAAGACATTAAGGGTTGCCTAATGGCCTGGATATCAGCGGGTCCATAAAAAAGGAAGCTGTGAGCATGCCCTACCAGCCCAAGTTCAGGAGCACACTTGGGAGCTGGATCAGGGGGTTGCACTGGCACACAACGTAGCTTTCAAAAGGGAAGGGTTGGCACCAAGTTTTGCAGCCGCAGTGACCCCTGTGGGTGGCCAGGGAGCTTACCTCTCCCACAGTGGACACACTGCATACCCGTGCAAGCATTCAGGGCATTGTGTGGTGCTGAGTGCAAGGCAGGTGGGACTGAGAGGGAAAAATTGGAGAAAAATAACCCGGGCATCACGAGCCATCTAACTGACGTCGCTGGCACTCTCAGGCCCCACTCCATGCTAATCCCTGCTGACTGTGATGGCAAGGAAGTGGCATACAACATTGGGGGATTGCTGTCACGCAGACCTGAGAGTAGGATCGGGTGACAGCTCAGGGGTCATATACCTATATGAAAAAGAAAAAAAAAAACATTGAAAAGTATGTAGGTACTTAGCTGCAGTAAATCCCATGTTCATGGCATCTTATGTGGTGGGGTGGGGTGGGACAGACTGGAAGGACCACAGGGCCCTTTTCTGTCTCTTGAATTCTATGTTCCTGTACTCAATAGGCAGCCATGTCCTGTCCTGAATGACCTCACATGCCAATAACTAAGCCAGGGCAGCAATACCCTCTCCTGACCTCACAGACCAATAATTAAGCCAAGGCAGCAATGCCCTCTCCTGACTTCGCATGCCATTAACTGAGCCAGGGCAGCCATACCCTGTCCCTGACCTGACCACACACACCAGCAGCCATACCCTGTCCTGACTGACCTCACATGCCAAGAACCGAGCCAGGGCAGCTATACTCTGTCCTGACCTCACACACCAATAACCGAGCCAGGGCAGCCGTACCCAGCCCCTGTCCTGACCACACATGCCAGCAGCTATACCCTGTCCTGACTGACCTCACACACCAATTACCGAGCCAGGGCAGTCATATCCTGTCTTGACCTCGCATGCCAATGACTGAGCAAGGGCAGCCATACCCTGTCCTGACCTTGCACGCCAATAACCGAGCCAGGGCAGTTATACCTTGTCGTGACCTTGCACTCCAGTAACTAAGCCAGGGCATCCATACCCTGCCCCTGTCCTGCCCTCCCACACCAATAACCGAGCCAGGGCAGCCATCCCCTGTCCTGACCTCACACACCAATAACTGAGCCAGGGCAGCCATACCCAGCCCCTGTCCTGACCACACACGCCAGCAGCTATACCCTGCCCCTGTCCTGACCTCACACACCAATTACCGAGCCAGGGAAGCCATACCCTGTCCTGACTTCACACGCCAATAACTAAGCCAGGGTAGCCATACACTGTCCTGACCTCACACACCAGTAACTGAGCCAGGGCTGCGATATCCTGTCCTGAACTCGCACGCCAATGACTGAGCTAGGGCAGCCATACCCTGTCCTGACCTCGCATGCCAGTAACTGAGCCAGGGCTACGATATCCTGTCCTGAACTCGCACACCAATAACTGAGCCAGAGCAGCCATACCCTGTCCTGACCACACACACCAGCAACCATACCCTGTCCTGACCTCACACACCAATAACTGAGCCAGGGTAGTTATACCTTGTCCTGACCTCGCACGCCAAAAACTGAGCTATGGAAGCCATACGAACATACGAAATTTGCCAGCAGATAAAGGCCTAGAGGTCTATCAAGTCTGCTCGAATGTGCAGCTAGCACCCCTTATTCTGCAGCTGCCCCTCCCTTCCACCCTTCCCCTTCATTAACCCTCCCCCTTGTCCTGTCCCATCCTCGTTTGAAGCAGTCCACTGTTCTACTGCATACCACTTCAGCAGGTAACGCATTCCACCCAGCCACCACCCTCTCTGTAAAAAAGTGTCTCCTCATCTCCCTCCTGAACCTTCCTCGCTCCAGTCTCATATCATGGCCCCTGGTGGCCCTCCCCTCCCTTACTTTGAACAGCCCCTCTGTACCCATCTTGTTTATTCATTTCATGTATTTAAAGGTTTCAATCATGTCACCCCTGTCTCTCCTCCAGTAAGTACATGTTCAACTCCTTCAACCTCCTCTCGTATGATAAGTCCCCCAGCCCCTTGATCATCTTTGTCGCTCTGCGCTGCACCCCCTCCAGTAACTCAATGTCCCTCTTCAGATATGGACACCAGTACTGCACGCAGTACTCCAGGTGTGGTCTAACTAATGACCTATACAGTGGCAGAATCACCTCCTCCCTCCTCGAGGATATACCCCTTGCAATACAACCCAGCATTTTGTTGGCCTTTGCAGCTGCCTTCCTACATTGTGCCGAGTTGTTCATTGACCCTGTAATGAGCACACCCAGATCCTTCTCCTCCTCCTCTGTCTGGGCTAGCTGCACTCCCCCTAGCTGGTAACTCCTCCTTGGGTTCTTCATCCCAAAATGCAGCACCTTGCACTTTTTGGCATTAAAGCCCAGTTGCCAGGTGTCTGACCAGGTTTCAAGCTTTGCCAGATCATCCTGCAACCCCTGCCATCCCCCTAGGTCATCCACCACCGCGCCTACCTTGGTATCATCAGCAAACAGACTGATCTTGCTCTTGATGTCCCATGATATGTCTGCAATGAATATCCCAAACAACACTGGTCCCAACACCGAGCCCTGGGAACACCGCTCATCACTGCCCTTGGGTGTGAGAGCTCCCACCCACCACCCCTCTGTTGCCTTTCCTGCAGCCAGTTTCCTACCCATCTCACTAGCTTTGCACCCGCCTGTGCCTACAACTTCCTTCCCAGCCTTCCATGTGGCACTGGGTGAATGCCTTACTGAAGTCCAGATACAGGACATCCACTGCATGGCCCCTGTCCAGTTGCCAGTTACCCAGTCATAGAACTCAACCAGGTTGGTTTGGCAGGATCTGCCACGTAAAGCCATGCTGTCTGCTGTCCTGTAGTCCTTTGGCCTCTAGGAGGGCCACCAGCCCTCCTTCAGGATAGTCTCCATTAGCTTACCCACGATGGATGTGAGGCTCACTGGTCTGTAGTTTCCCAGTTCATCCTTGGGGCCACTCTTGTGGAGGGGCACCACATGAGCCATCCTCCAGTCCTGAGGTACACACCCCAAATGTAGTGAGGCATTAAATAGGTCTGCCAAAGGTCCTGCAAGGACCTCTGCCAGCTCCTTCAGTACCCTGGGGTGGATGCCATCTGGGCCTGGCACCTTGTCCACCCTCAGTGCCTTCAAACCCTCTTGAACTCTGCTCTCCATGATTTCCCCATCTGTCACCACTCCCCCGCTTCTGCCATTTCTCCCACCTTGGGTGTCACCCCTTCTCTTTAGTAAATACTGAGCAGAAGTACTCATTTAGGTCACTTCGCCTTATCGCACCCTGCTTCCACCCAACCCCCCTTCCTAATCCTTACTATGTGGTCCTTACAGCTCCTTTTCTCCTGATGTACTTAAAGAGTCCTTCTCCCCTTCTTAATGCCTTGTGCCAGCCTGAGTTCCGTGAATGCTTTGGCTCCCTTACTGCCCTTGTCACCTCCTTGATTCTGTCAAGTACTCCTCCTGTCCTCCTCCTCCGTTTTCTTGTACTTCCTAAAGGCAGCTCTTTTCCTCCTTACCTTTCCATGACCTCCTTGCTCAACCAGATTGGTTGCTTAGCCCTAGCCTTCTTGCTCTGGGCTTTGCAGCAGGTTTTGGTTGCCTCCACTATCCCCAGCTTTATGAGCTCCCACCTCTGGTTAGTGTCCATACTAGACTGAATTCTGGCCAGGTACCCTTTTACCACTTCCCCCATCCTCCCAAAGTCGGCCCTCCTGAAGTTCAGCACTATTGTGCCAGATTCCACTCCTTCCTTGCACATATCCAATGTGAGCCATACTGAGCAGTGGTCACTCCCTGACAGCGGTTCCTCCACTGTAGGTTTTCTCACAAAGTCCCCATTTGCCAGCACAAGGTCAAGGGTATTTCCTAACCTGGTTGGTTCACTGACCATTTGCAGCAGGAAGCTGTCCTGGAAGGCATCCAGCAGTACCTGCTCCCTTCTGTTCCTGGTTGTTGGAGTGCTCCAGTCCATATCCTGGCTTGACCTCACACACCAATAACTGATCCAGGGCAGCCATACCCTGTCCTGACCTCACACACCAATAACTGATCCAGGGCAGCCACACCCTGTCCTGACCTCACACATCAATAACTGATCCAGGGCAGCCATACCCTGTCCTGACCTCACACATCAATAACTGATCCAGGGCAGCCATACTTTGTCCTGACCTCACACACCAATAACTGTGCCAGGGTAGCCATACACTGTCCTGACCTCACACGCCAGTAACTGAGCCAGGGCTGCGATATCCTGTCCTGAACTCGCACGTCAATAACTGATCCAGGGCAGCCATACCCTGTCCTGACCTTGCACACCAATAACTGATCCAGGGCAGCCATACCCTGTCCTGACCTCGCACACCAATAACTGATCCAGGGCAGCCATACCCTGTCCTGACCTCGCACACCAATAACTGATCCAGGGCAGCCATACCCAGCCCCTGTCCTGACCACACACGCCAGCAGCTATACCCTGCCCCTGTCCTGACCTCACACACCAATTACCGAGCCAGGGAAGCCATATCCTGTCCTGACCTCACACGCCAGTAACTGAGCCAGGGCTGCGATATCCTGTCCTGAACTCGCACGCCAATGACTGAGCTAGGGCAGCCATACCCTGTCCTGACCTCACACACCAATAACTGAGCCAGGGCAGTTATACCTTGTCGTGACCTCACACACCAATAACTGTGCCAGGGCAGCCATATCCTGTCCTGACCTCACACACCAATAACTGAGTAATTCTAAAACCTCCTTGTCTTCTTGGGACACGTGTGTGTTCAGCTCTGTGCCTTTTTGGGAAAGGTGTGTGTGTGTGTCTGTGTGTGTGTGTATGTGTTCAGCTGGTATGCTGACCTCACAGCAAAACCACAAGAGCAAAGACCATCACAGCGACAGAATTCGAGCAACAACGTTGGGTCGCTGTGATGGTCTCCTTCTTTCCAGGAACTGCATCACCGGTGTTTCCCCTCCCTGAGACAACATCGACTCTGAGTTGTATCTATAGACTGGGGGTTAGCTAAGCCCCCACATGGGGTTGGGGCAATGAATCATTGAGACATCCTCGACAGACCAATGCCGAGACTGGGCATTGTCACTGTCGGGGATGTCGGCAAGGCAGCTGTTGCCTTGCTATAGGTAAACCTCTTCAGTTCTGTGTCTCCTTTGGACACGTGTGTGTGTGTGTGTGTGTGTGTGTGTGTGTGTGTGTGTTTGTCTCCTTTGGACAGGGATGTGTGTGTGTGTGTGCGCGCATGCGCACGCACGTGGGTGTTTAGCTCCATGTCTCCTTGGGACAGGTGTGTGTGTGTGTGTGTGTGTGTGTGTGTGTGTGTGTGTAGGAATGTGTACACCATTTAAGCCATGGTGTACAAATTTATTTTGAGGGACAGCATTTTGTTCTATTACAGCGCATCATTTGCTCCATTATCTGTTGTCATAACATGATATTTTTGCTCTGATTATGCAAGCCACAATGCAAAATGCATACAACAGCATGCTGCTAGTTTTCTCATACTTAACACAGCACTGGGGTATACAATCATTGAACAACAAACAGGGTACAACTGAGGGCAACAAACAAGGGCATGATGATGTAGAAATGGTATACAAACTTTATTTTCCTAGCTACACGTGTGAGTGTGCGTGTGTGTGTGTGTGTGTGTGTGTTTGTTCAGCTCCATGTCTCCTTGGGACAGAGATGTGTCTGTGTGTGTGTGTTTTCAGCCCCATGTCTCCTTAGGACAGGTGTATGTTTGTGTTTGTCTGTGTTGTGTGTTTTCAGCCCCATGTCTCCTTGGGACAGGTGTGTGTACGTTTAGTCTCTCCTGCGCACCATTGCTAATGATGCCTGTCAGTTGTATTAAGTCAATGCACAAGTGCACATGCATGTACACGGCACTCGTTTATACTGATGCAGGGCATGCTCACAGCTGCGTTTTATGGGCCCGTTGATGTCGAAGCCTTCCCGGAATTCTGATGAAAGAGCCCGCAGTAAGATGGATTCTGTCTCTGATCCAATTAACAGTAAAGTTCCACTGCTCTAGTAGAAGGAAGGGCAGAGAGGCGCTGGAAACCCATTTATGTGATTTATTTGAAAATGGCTGTCTGTGCAAGTGGGTGGCAATCATTATATTTAATTTATGAGAACACAGTGGCAAAGGCCCCAGCCATCAAGCTGTTCAAGATTTCGATGCCACAGCACAATGCGTAAGCTTTTCTTAAACAACAAAACTTGCCCCCCTCAAAAAAATCTTCCACTCCATTGTGGTTGTTAAGCAGACGTGTCCACACATCAGTTGTTAGCCTGCCAACAGGGCTTGGCAAGCCACCAGGACAGAGCCAGGGGCACTCTGTTTATCATATGTTCACCGCAGCATATCTGACCTTCGGAGTCTATGACTTTTCCTTCTGACCCTCTGGCCCAGACTAGAGGACAGCAAAAAGTAGTGGACTTACTACTAATCCTGAAGAACGTAGCAATGCTTTTACAGTGACAACAGTAAAACAAAAGAGAATGTGATTCTCTGTTTTCCTTGCATACCCAATGGGCTGGAAATCTGAAGCAATTATGTGGCAGTGCAAACTGGGATGTTAGCACTCGGAAGGTAGTTAGCATGTCAATCCCTATATTAGAAGCTGGAATTCCTGTGGCACAAAGCAGCGTGCACACCAGCACAAAGGCAGAGCTTGAGCACATGCAAATAAAAGGCAAATCCATGGCACAGCGGTAGAGTGAAAGCCCAAAGAACACAAAGTTGTAAGCGTACTCACCGCACTGCTGGTGAAGATGCTTAAGTCAGTGAAGTAGTAATCCGTCAAAAAGTGTTTATCAAATCCACTGACCAACATACAGCACAAAACATTTCAAACTTCAGAGGTGAGAAAACAGAAGAGAAAAAATAATAAGTGCCTTCGCTGGGATTTGAACCCAGGCCACCTGGCATGCCCTTCTGGATGCACTAGCTGTGCCACCAAGACAGCTGGAAAACTGGGACTCCCAGAAACACCTTACCCTATTTATTTTTTTGTAACTCATCTTTATTGATCAGAAGAAATTATAACAGCCATTATTTCCTTAACCCTTAGGTTGCCGACAGAATTAGAATGTACAGGAATTTTGGACTGATATGTCAGTCCGTGGCACAGCAAGGGTTAATTGTTACATCTTAGTATGACTGATCAGAATAGTATACATTTCTCAACAGAAAAAGAAAAGGGGCAAAAAACATAGAACTGATAATACGTGACAGGCGCTGAGAGCATTTGGGCTAAACATACAAAGCCATTTATGAGAGTAAAGTGCCATAAGCATGAATGATGAAGGGGAATGTCTATGTTGTCTTTATCTCCCCATCAGTGTGGGGAGTCCCCTTGGATGTATATGTCCCATGGGCACCAAATGTCCATGAACTGGTCCAGCCACAGCTGCAGGCTCCCGGTGATCCTTTCCATTTCTTATACTTCACGCACCTTGCTAGTCCATCTGACAACCATAACAATGTAATACACTTCAACTCTACTGTTAGCAGAATATAAAAATAACTTTTTTAGCTGTTTTTTTTTAATAGGAGATGGCAGGATACCCAGAACCAGACTACAGAAAGTGTGCAGTATCATGGTCTGTATAGGGCCGGCCCGGTGGCGCTGAGGGTTGAGGCGCTGGACGCCACACCTCGCGCTATGCCGGTGACCCGGGCTTGGGAACGAGCCTGGATCGCCAGGGGTCAGCAGGGGAGGGGAAGGATTGAGTGTCTGGAGGATGGCTCTCCTTCCTCGGGGAGTCCAGGGACTATGCCTGGCACAGCGGCAACCTGTGGTGGAGACAGGAGGTACTGCAACGCTTCAGGGCAAGAGTAGAGGGTTGCGGAGCCATGACAAGACATTCCCTGGCGTCATTGCACGTCGGAACCCCCGCTGGGGGGAGGGGTGTAACCAACAAGGAAAAAATCCTCTGCTCCCAGAGATAGGCGAAGGCACCACCCTACAGCCACACTCCACCGGCTGAACTCATCCAGCCCCTGGGCCGAGCCCAGCCCAAATTTACAGATAGAGCGCCCTGGGAGGATAGGGCAGCCCCACCTCGGGAGGGCTCAGAATCGAGGGGATAGCCAGGTCGCTGGTGAGTTTCAGGCCAGGAGGTAGAGCTGGAGGTGAGTGGATGCCCGAGAGAGTTCTCCGGGGCTCTAGCAGAGCCAGAAAAAGAGTCAGAAAAAAAAAACAAAATCATGGTCTGTGCAACTTGTGTAATATTTCTAATTGCTGTCCAGTAATGGGTTAACTTGAGGCAGTCCTAAAACACATGGAGGTGAGATCTATGGGATGCCGTTAGGGACATAATTCAGAATTTCTGGCTATGTACCCTATATAGTATAAAACATACACTATATAGTGAAATACATACATCCCCTACCCCCACAGAGCGTCCGGCATGTACCAGTATTAGTTGTCTGAAAATGTTTAGTAATTCTGGGTGTGTGGAAGAGTCAGACCAATACTTTCTGTCTAAATTCCCTCCAGGATGGGGAAGATGTGACCCTAAGGCACATTCCTATGCAGGTTTGAGGATTTGTTCCCTGTTCTCCTGTTCCCACCTAGATCTAATCTTTTCTAATGGAGGAGCTGTTTTTTTCTGAATAATGCTGTACATGTCAGGGTTCACCCATGCCGCAGTGACAATATTTTTTGCAATGTAAAACAGAATGCAACCAATCTGGTGACAGGAGCTATGGCGCTATGAGAGTGTGCCTTCCAGCACTATAAGCGACCTGCCTGCACCCATGCCATATTATGGGGGTTACATCCCCGCACCCCCGATGCAGGGGGCTTAGCCCCCCACACCCATCTATTTATATAAACAACTCCAGGTCATGGCATTTTGGAGGTAGGGTTGTGACTCCAGTGCCCGAAACAGAACACGCCATAAAATCAAACTCACGAAAGAAGCTTGCAGCAGCAGCATTCCTTCGTTAACATCACAGCACCAATAATGAGTCACCATATTAATGGAATACCCATGTCGGTGACATAATGAAACCTTGTTTTGAGGGTCACCCCCCCCCCATAAAAAGTTTCTTCCAGAGGGGTCAACTGCCTGGTCAAATCCCAACAAATTCCATTTGACTGAATTAAGTGTCTAACCTGCAGGAAGCAGAACAATTCAGAATAGGGTAGCTGAAATTGCTGGGCTAGTTCTTAAAAGCTCTTCACTTGCACCCACATTAAACACTGTGCAAAATGGGTTAACCCTCTCTGTTCCCACAGTCAGTACCCTTTGTCTTATTGTGGGGGCATGAATCTTGCTGTCTGTCATATTAGTGAAAGGGGATTCCTTAATCTTTCTCAAATGCACAGCTCAGTGCTGCACAGATAATTACATTGTCATTTACAGGGGGTGCGGGGTGCACATATATGGAACCCAAACAAACAGAAGCAAGAAAGAAAGAAATACCTCAGCTTGAATTTCAGCCCAGGCCGCCCGGCATACCATTCTGATTGTGCTACCAGCTGCGCCACCAAGACAACTGGAAACCCAGGACTCCCAGAAGCATCTTCCTCACTGAAGTAGTAATCTGCCAGAAAGTGATTATTCTATTCACTGACCAGCGTACAGTAATACAAAATGTCAAACTTCGGAGGCGAGAAGAGCACACAGCCATGCAGTTCTCCAGAGTAACAGTGGCCCAGCTGCCTCACACTCAGACAATACACTGCCTCTTTTTTGGGGGCCCAGTGGGCGCGCTAACTGGCTGATAGCACAGCACTTGTTATTGCTTGGAAAAAAAGCATGTTTTAACAGCACACAAATAGCACAGTCTGCTGCAAACAATGTACTAGAGCACTGTTAAAGTCAGTTGTAATGCAGTGGTGCACCAAAGGCACATGGATGAACACTTACAATGGAGCCCTCTACAGTTTTTTTTCATGAAAGGGGAGTACTTTTTTCCCCACATTTTATTTATAGTCCCCTGGCCAAGGCAGGTTAGGGCTCCCATCTGCCCTGTCATACTGGCCCCACCATCCAACACTATTGCCAGGTTAACTTGGCTGGCCAGAACCACAATGGATTGCCCTCCTATGGCAGGGTCAGGAGAGGAAGCCCCCCCCCTTCAAAGTTCAGATCCAGTGACAGCCGACAGGACGCACTGGTGGTGATGTGAGTGGGGGCACAATGTACACTGACTCATGGATGCCTGCATTTCTGCATTTTCCACCTGTTACATCTTCTCAACCCCCTTGCTGGGATGCACACATCAATGTGCATGTGTGGAGACACGCACACATTGTGGAGTTCCGCAGCACCCACCCTCCATTGCTGCTTGCATACCCCTACTGCCTCCTGCGCAGACCCACACTGCCTCCTAGAATGGGAGAGCAGTCCATCAGATGCTTCATCCTCCCCCATCTGACTGACACCCAGTAACCCAAGATCGCTCCAGATCCCGGGTCACTGGCGTGGTGGGCGGTAGCACTACTGCTGCACCTCGACTGGGATGCCTGGAGGGTGGGATTCTTTGATTTCAAACCTGCGAGTACAGAAGACCTCATTATTATGCCAGACTGATGTAGTGGACCATGAACACGCAGATTACAAACAGCATGCTGGCAAATAGGTGAGGGCATGAATGGTAAGTCACACAAACATAATCCACGCAAGTGGCTCCTTGTGTCAAAAGATGCGGCAATCACTATTTTTGAACGTGATCTGCATTGAAAAGGGGAGCCACTATACCAAAGTGGCACTGCATCAGCCTTGCGACAGAAATCAGGGTGCACCAGGTCACAAAGGGGCTTGCGCCATGGTGGGGCTGCAGCGTCCTCTTTTTTGGAATTTTGTAAGCCCTGCCATGGACGCAGCAAGGGATTCCACTTAGACTAGCCAGGAGGTGATCTAAGGGATGTGCACCAGTGCCACACACCGTGGTAAATGGGGGTGGGGTCTGAAAGTGGGCTTTCTGGGGCAGAAGGGGCATGGGGTGCCATAATGGGCATCGAGGAGACAGCAAGCATGAGAGGGAGTGATGTGGCACCTGGAGGGGTGCCATTTGCATAACCATACAGTTCCTGGAAACCCCTCAGGCAGTCCTATTCCATCAGCTGTATGACTGTGCAAATGGCACCCCCACCAGGTGCCACATCACTCCTTCCCATGCCTGCTGTCTTCCTGACACCCGATATTGCACCCCTCTGTGCCCCTTCTGCCCTGGTCCCCTTCTGTCAAGCAGATTCGCCACCCCCAACCCCTCTAGTGTTGCACCAAGCAGGGGTGCCGTATCATTGAGGCAATTCCCGCAGGTGCGCCAAATGTTTGGCACTAGCCTGTGACTGTGGCAACTCCTGGGTTTTTGGCCCAGGGATCTCCCTTTTATAAAATTGGCCACAGGGTCCCTGATGCACCCAAAGTTCACTGCAGCCCTAGAGTGATGCAATGTGCATTGCTCTGAGGGCTCTTTGAAAACTGAGCCCATAGTCTTTAGCAGGAGTAAGAGTTGCACCATCCCAAAACATTTGCCTTGGCTCTTTGGGGTCTCTTCAAATAGGTGTAGGATTGCCCAGTTGTATGCTATGCCATTATTCTGTCTTCCACCTGTAGGTCATAACGGGGCAATGCTAGTGTATATAGCATTGATGAGCATGAATTACATCACATAGCTCAGACTGAGGAAGGCTTACTCCGCTGGCCTGGTGACGCTGAGGTTTGAGGCACTGGATGCCACACCTCATGCCATGCCGATGACCCCAGTTTGGGAACGTGCCCCGGCCGTCGGGGTTGGCTGGGGAGGGAAAGGATTGAGCATTCGATGGACTGCTCTCCTTTCCCTGGGGAGGGTTCAGGGTTTCTATCTCTCTGTGGTGGCACCCAATGGAGATCAGGGGCACTGCAGGAGCGGTGAACTCCGGGGTGAGGTGCGGTGGACGTCGGCACATAGTGCCTGGACGTCATTGCACGTCTGTACCTCAGGGGAAGAAAATTGGAGGATAACGGCAGTTGGCTGAGCAGCTTGATGGCTGGGCCTCTCACCCAGTGGGCCTGTCATGGAATCGTGCTCCGGTATTAGATCCTGGCCGGCGAGAGGGAGTTGGTACCCCTACACAGGTACATTGTGTGCTAGTCGGATGCGAGTGAGCCTGCGGGCTAGAAAGGGGGAGACGACAGTGGCTGGATGTAGGCAGGCCAAGTTGCAAGGAGCAAGAAAAAAAGAGATGGGGAAAAAAAAAAAAGGAAGGCTTACTCCATCCAGATGGCCTTCTGATGTTATGCACCAATGACCATTTGCACAGAAAATCATCTTTTTAAGAGCAAGTAGCTCCTTTAGAGCGGCATCTTTAGCAGGAGGTATTTCTGCAATACAACTCACTTCCTCCTTTAAATACAAATTTTTATGGAAATGATTCCTAGCCCCCCCACCCCACCCCCATGTTAGGAGCCACAGTTGTAGTGGCTCAAATGAAGACAGACTCTTTAAGACCCTTTCTGTGTGCTGCTGCACCATAGTAAAAGGAGATGATAGTTAATTCCTGAAACTTCAGTGAAAGGGAGATTAGCATTCTCATTCATTTTAAATGGTGTTTAATAGTTGCTAAAGATTTTGCCTTAAAAGATTAAACAGAAAACACTTCTCATTAAACATTTAAAGTGTCAAGAAAGCAAACAGAGAGCTGTTTTTAAGCAGTAGCAGGTCTACCCTCAGACTTTTCCAGCCCAACATTCTTTCCTGTATGATTCTCTAAGGCTTTCATTTAATCTCGAACTGTTTGCCCTGAGATAAAAGAAACGCTTTGCATTTCAATCTCCGCTTACTCCTCTGTCTGTTATGGATTTAGAGAGGGATGCTTTTTGCCTCCTTAAGAGGAGACAGCACGTGGGTGGGAGAAGGGTGGCATATGCAACATCACTAGAGCGCAAGGCTTTTGGAAAGATGTGTTGTTGGTAAATGTTTCTTTTGGCTTTCTTTAAAGATTTTTTTACCTTGATGTACATGACACTCTATCATACAAGTGCTTAACTTTAAACCATAATCAATTCTGAAAAACCAAATGAAATGTTCAGTAAAATGGGAACAACTCATGACGACAGCAGTTATTGGAGTATGGGTGAACTGAGTATCTAGGATGCCACAACGTATCTTGAGTTGCTGACATGCTGTCCATGATACAGTTGTCTTCTTCAGAGCCATAATGGTGCTGTAGCAATCTTCTTCAAGACAGAAAGAGAAAGCAGCTGGCATAATCGTGATCAGTTGGAGAATGAGTGAGCGAGTTGTAAATCTCAAAATGTAGGAACTGATGGTTACTACCATGCTTTGTTCCTTGTTGCCAGTCAAAGGAGCTCATTTCTACCAGTTTCTCCTCTTCAAGGGACACTGTCAGCTCTTTTTGCTTCATATTTATTTCTAGTTCAACACCCGCATTTTACGATTGCTTACCTTCTCTAAAATTTGTTGATATTTCCGGTTGCTTTATCTGCTTTCTTTCCTAGTAGAACTGAAAACGCAACCTTGTTTTGCTTCAAGTCCTTGATCTCCACTTAGTGTACACTTCCTGAACATTAGGAGCACCTCTAAACAGTGCAGCCACTCATGCTGCAATGGTCTCCACTCCTCCCACTGCATTATGAGTGGCTAGACTGTGTTTGGGGGGGTCCCAAGTCCAAGAAAGATGCAGTGGGAGCAGATCAAGGACTGAAAACAAGCACATTTTTCTGTGGTAACATCACTATAGTGGGCAGTCTGTTTTCCACCTTTAACAAGAAAACATTCAGAATCAAATTACCAGCTATAACAGCAGTCTCTACAGAATGTGATGACCATCATAACTTGTGCTTTGCAAACTGGAGACACTTTGAGGCCTAAGGCATCAAGCTTGTCCCTTGAAGGATAATATGCCATATGGAACTGAAAACCGGAGTATTTGTTAGCAGAATAGTCATCATATCCTTGTTTTAGTAATAATATATTTTTGCGAAAAACAACCATATATCCATTTCTCGTCATTGCATTTCATTTCTGAACTGAGATATGTTTTTTTTTTGTAAATTTTTTAAGTAACTGTTCTCTCACCACCCCCACTATCAATAAATTAAACATCTCGGTATAGCGCTGTGCTATGTACCATCAGAAATGGGTGTTAGCAGCATCCAAATACATCCACAGTAGAAATCCAGCAGATAAAATCAAAAGTAACCTCGAAGGAAGGGATTTTCAAAAAGTGCTCGTGGGGGCCATACATGCTGCCTAAAAACATCAGTGAGAACTAAAAATACAGCGATGATGAACCTAACTATGTCAGAAACATAGTGCTGCTGAGACTATCTGATGAAATCTATTGCCAACTGAAAAATGCGTCTGCCTAAAAAACACAGGGCAACCCTCAAGGAAAAAACTACAGAGCTATATGTATATATATATATATTTATTATCACAGCCCCAACAGGAATATTTCTGATATTTTTCATGACTGCAGTAATTAATCAGATACAGTCTGCAGTACTGCAGTAAACATAGATGTTTTTGCACACGAGGCCCAGATATTCAAACTGCGCCAGGCTGTGGTGCAAGCCTCTACGCAGCTCAAATTGGCTGCGCAGGGGTGTGGCCAAGGTGATATTCAATGGAGTTGCGCTGTGGTGCAACTGCTTTGAATATCACACCCTGGCCACCCCCACTGTGCATGGCACAGAGGCACTGCGCCAGCGCAAATGGTCAGAGTGGAGCATTGAGATGCGGTGTGCAAGTGCCATTGTGCCATGCACAGCACCTGCGATATTCAAAGGAGGACATGCAAATGGGACCATAATTCATGCAAGGCGCACGGGCAGCCATTTGCATCTGATTATGGCACCATTTGCATGCCATTAGCATGCAAGTGCGCTGATCCCCGACGACTTGCGCCTGGTGCCCTGCCAGGCAGCAGCCGTCGGGGAGCGGCGCCCCCTGTAGCCCTATCGCTGGGATGTCCCATAGGGACAAAGAACGCTCTTATCCCTGGTGGTCCAGTGGACCGCGGAGCCCGTCGTGGGCATCACTGTATCCTCCCCAAAGTCCAATATCCCGGTGGTCCTGTGGACGCCGCGAAGCCGATCGCGAGCAGCATTCCTCCACCCCCGTCCGATATCCCTGGTGATCTAAGTGGACCCCACCCACCTGCTCACTGAGCCCCACTACCCGTTCCCCCGTCAGCCGGGCGGCAGCACCCTGCCTGCCACCGCCCGACTGACAGCTTCGGTAGGGCTGCACACCCATTGGTTCAGAGCATGAGCCAATGGGCGTGCAGCCCATATCGGCTCTAGTCAGTCCGAATGTGAATGAATTAACATATCTGCTCTGCTGCCTACCGCCGATGGTTCAGAGCATGAGCAGTGGGCGTGCAGCTCATCTAGTCGGTCAGATATGAATGAATTCATTCACAGATCTGGACTGACTAACCAGCTATGAATGCACACCCACTGGCTCATGCTCTGAACCAATGGGCGTGCAGCCCTACTAAGCTGTCAGTCGGCGGGCGGTGGGGCAGCAAGCGGTGGTGCTGCCACCCGCCGCTGACGGGGAGCGGGTGGTGGGGCTCAGTGGGAGGAAATCAAATCACCGCGAAATGAACGAAGAAAATCGCCATGTCGAGCTCCGTCGTCACTAACCCCAGGGAATTGGACTGAGAGATCTGATGTCAGCGAGAATCAAATCACTGGACCTGGGGATATTGGACTTTGGGAGACTGATGCCCGTGATCGGGGCATGGGGGGGTGCCGCCAGGTGCGGTGGGAACAGGTGATGGCCACCCACAGGTGGCAGCTGCTGTGTTGCACCCTGCAATGCGGCAGCTCACCTGTGGGTGGCCCTCGACTTGTTCCTTTTTTTTAGGCATAACTTTGTGCAGGCGCAGGTAGGGGTTGCGCCTGCATAACTCTGCACGGCCCGGGCTGAATATCGGGCTGTGCAGTTTATGCATGGCACGCCCCGCCTGTGCCTACATACATTACTGATGCGGCTCCGGCGCATTGGGATTGTGCGGCGCTTTCCTTTAAATATCGCACTAGGACGATCAGTGGGTTGTGCAAGGCGCAACACCGTTGCGCCATGCGCAACCCTTTTGAATATCTAGGCCAAAGAGCGCATTGGAAAGGTCAAAGTCCACGTATGACAAATATCAGACATATTCATGTTGAGGCCATGGTGTGTTCAATTTATGCAATGCCCTTTCTGTTTTATGTTCTTTTGTTTATTTTCTGTTCTTTTTTTTTTTTTAATAGGGTTTTCAGAAGACCACGCAGTGTTTCAGAATGACTGAGTGGTTGTTATTTAAATATGATGCATGTGACGCTCATGCATCATTGCGTCAGCATGTTATGGCATTTCCGTAGAGTGAGTGCAGCAGTTTTTTTTTGTCAATATATTTTTATTAGCCTTTGAATAAACATAAATCCAAAAGTAGAACAGATTAAAATAGAACATACATTAATAAGTACATTGAAATATGTTGTAAAAAAAATCCTTATAGGTTACTAAATAAATATAATGAAGTGTAATAAATAATTTATAAATATCTAACATCATGAATAGATAACAGCAAGTTATAATACATATTTTGTAATGTAATCACTATAAAGTATCACTTAGAAACTATAAGTACAAGGTAAAAGAAAAGAAAACAGAAGGGAATAAGAATAGAAGTAAGGAGAAAGAGTAATAGATTTAAAAGGAAGGAAAGTGTGGTGAGGTTGTTTTTTTTTTGAGCACACTTAGAATTATATTTCCGTGTATGTTGAAATGTCAGGAGACCTAAGATCTATGTTGATATAAAAAAAAAAACCGGGATATAATTATACAGTCCCAAACAAAACCTTAGATAAAGTAAACAATTTCTTGCTAAATTTGACTGATTGATCTCTTAGAGATAGTGCTATCTTTTCTGTATTTAGGATTTCTATTAATGAATTTTCCCATTCTTGAATTGTTGGAACCGTGACTTCTAGCCAATGTTTCAATAAAGCATGCCTCACTGAAACTCCTAATAACAATAACGTTTGTTTTTGCTCATATGACCAGTGAGTATCTCTATCAAAATGTCCTAGAATACAAGTATGTGCATGGATATGTTCTGAAATCAAAGGATAACCTTCAAATAGACTTATTACTGACGACGATATAGGCTTTACCATGGGACAATCCCAGAACATGTGTATTAGTGTACCTTGTTCTTCTTCACATTTGTGACAAATAGGAGTGTTATATTCATTTTGAATCATTGGTAAGGGGTGTAATATAAGTTGTGTATGGTTTTAAAATGGATCAGTCTTAATTCAATTGAACCGAATACTTGAAATGGAAGAGTCCATATCCTATCCCACTCCCAGTCTTCTGTAGGAGTTCTTAATGTATTAGACCACCATGTAATGGTTTCTGTGGCTAAACCTCTAACTAGTTCTAATAATATTTTATAAATAAAAGATATAGAGGTTGGCGTCTTAAGACAGCCCGAGTATATTCTGGTATTATTATTAAGAGGTGTAGATAAGTCTATCTGATTCTGGATTGCTTTTATCACATACGAATACACTATTCAGTGTTGTTTGGGATATTCATTGCAGACATATCATGGGACATCAAGAGCAAGATCAGTCTGTTTGCTGATGATACCAAGGTAGGCGCGGTGGTGGATGACCTAGGGGGATGGCAGGGGTTGCAGGATGATCTGGCAAAGCTTGAAACCTGGTCAGACAACTGGCAACTGGGCTTTAATGCCAAAAAGTGCAAGGTGCTGCATTTTGGGATGAAGAACCCAAGGAGGAGTTACCAGCTAGGGGGAGTGCAGCTAGCCCAGACAGAGGAGGAGAAGGATCTGGGTGTGCTCATTACAGGGTCAATGAACAACTCGGCACAATGTAGGAAGGCAGCTGCAAAGGCCAACAAAATGCTGGGTTGTATTGCAAGGGGTATATCCTCGAGGAGGGAGGAGGTTATTCTGCCACTGTGTAGGTCATGGTTAGACTACACCTGGAGTACTGCGTGCAGTACTGGCGTCCCGTATCTGAAGAGGGACATTAAGTTACTGGAGGGGTGCAGTGAAAGCTTGCCAAAGATGATCAAGGGGCTGGGGACTTATCATACAAGAGGAGGTTGAAGGAGTTGAACATGTACTCACTGGAGGAGAGGAGAGACAGGGTGACATGATTGAAACCTTTAAATACATGAAAGGAATAAACAAGATGGGTACAGAGGGGCTGTTCAAAGTAAGGGAGGGGAGGGACACCAGGGGCCATGATATGAGACTGGAGCGAGGAAGGTTCAGGAGGGAGATGAGGAGACACTTTTTTACAGAGAGGGTGGTGGCTGGGTGGAATGTGTTACCTGCTGAAGTGGTATGCAGTAGAACAGTGGACTGCTTCAAATGAAGATGGGACAGGACAAGGGGGAGGGTTAATGAAGGGGAAGGGTGGAAGGGAGGGGCAGCTGCAGAATAAGGGGTGCTAGCTGCACATTCGAGCAGACTTGATAGACCTCTAGGCCTTTATCTGCTGACTTAATAAGATTTAAGTTTTTAGTTACTGTCTTGTGTATAGTACTATATATCTTGAGACCTAAGTAATCTATATAATTAGTTGCCCAAGTGAGTCCTTCGGAGGAAATTATTTCCTTATGACATAAACTATTGAGAGGGAGGAAGTTTGTCTTGTCAGTGTTCAGGTTGTACCCTGAAAGTTCCCCAAATGATTCAATAGTTTTCAAAATAGCTGGTATGGATTGGACTGGATTAGAAACCATGAGTAATATATCATCTGCATATGCAGAAATTAAGTGTTCTTTTAGGCTTACCTGATGCATTGGATTTGTTTTATTACTAAGAATTTCCTTATTAAAGGATCAGAGTGTAAAGATTAAATAGGAGCGGTGATAATGGGCATCCTTGTCTTGTTCCCCTTGATATCTCAAAGTAAGGTGAGATCGTCCCATTAGTTACCACAGTAGAGCTGGAGCTTTGGTATAGCAGGCCCACCCATTTAATGAAGTTTTCCGAAAAGCCATAAAGCACGAGAATGTTGAATATGTGCTCCCAGGAGACTCGATCAAAAGCTTTCTCCGCATCCAAAGAAAGAAAACTGCTGGGAATTGTGTTTTTGTTAGCTGCCAATATCACATGAAATAATTTCCTCATGTTATCTGCAGAGAATCTTCCCCTCATAAATCCAGCTTGTTGTCTGGTTATGAGCAAGTGTATAACTGACTCTAACCTGTTAGAAATAATCTTTGCTAAGATTTTTATGTCCGAATTAATTCATGAAATTGGTCTATAATTTCCACACTCTAAGGGATCTTTTCCCTGTTTATGAATGAGTGTAATAAGTCCTTTAGTCATTTCTCTGGATATGTGACCTGTCTCAAAGGCCTCATTAAAAACCTCTGTTAATATCGGGGCAAGTACATCACTAAATTTGCTGTAGAAATTTTGTGAATACCCATCCGGACCGGGTGCTTTATTTTTCTTTGTTTGCCTAATGGCCTATAATACCCTTATGCGATTCCCAAGACTAACTTTGTATGTTTCTGGAACCGATGGGATCTCAACATCAGAACAAAAAGAATTTAATGTATTGTTTTTGTCAGTATTTTCCTTTGTATAGAGCTTCTCATAATAGTTTTGAAATTCCTTATTGATCTGCTTATGTCCTGAAGTGAGAAGTCCATCCCTCTTGCGTCTAACTGCTGCTATATTTGTGGAGCCGCTATTTTGACATAATCTGATGGCTAATATTTTCGCAGCCTTAGGCCCTGCACTGACATAATTGATTTTTGATTTCCTAATAGCAAATATTGCTTCCCTCTTAATGGACTCATTATATTCCATCTTTAATCGTGACCATTCTTTCCATGTAATATCATCTTTATTGTCTAGTAGTTTCTCTTCTATTTTTTTGATTTTTGTCAAAGTTTTTGTCAAAGTTTATTTTTGTTTGTTTAGGCTTAGCTTCTTAAGTGTTGAAGTTTCATTTATTAAAATACCTCTAAAATAACACTTTAGACAATCCTAATTAGTACCCCATGAGGTGTCAAGTGGATTATTAAATTCCTCAAACTCTTTTACTGCTACCCTTATCTTTTGCAGCAAGAGAGAGTTATCTAGTAGAAAATTATTGAACTTCCAGCTACGTGTCCGACATGTTTTGTTAGATGTCTCAAATAATATTGATACTGGACAATGATCTGAAATGACTTGAGTTTCAACTGTTACTAGAAAAACTCTATTTAGTAAATCTTTTGGTACATATATTTGGTCTATCCTTGAGCCTGATTGATTGCACTGTGACCAAAATGTGAATTCTTTTATGTTTGGATGCAAACTCCTCCATGCATCAATGAGCTGTAAGTTATCTATTAGATCTCCCAAATCTTTATCTGCCCTGTCCCTATGTGGTCTAAAGGTAGATCTGTCTAATGTCGGGTCAAGTATACTGTTAGTGTCACCAGCCAATAGGATGGTACTGTCTGAAAGGCCCTCCACCTTTGAAAGAATAGTGTTGAATACCTCATGTGTCGGCAAAGTGGGTCCATAAACATTAATAAGAGTATAATACTCTTCCCCTATTTTACCATTGAGTATCAGGTGATGTCCCATCGGATCCTCTATGATGACAATTGGTTCAAATAGAACACCCTTTTTAGAAATGATTAACACGCCCGCTTTCTTTGAACAATCACCTGCTCCAAACACTTGTCCCACCCATTCCCTCCTCATTAAAAGGTAATGTTCTTTCTTAAGATGTGTTTCTGCTATCACCACCACATGTCCCTTGAGTAGGATAAGAGGAAACATTAAGTAGAGAAGGAAAAGCTGTATGCTGAGTTTTAAAACAATACAAATATAAAATATAACAATATTACTAACAAAAATCATGAGCACAAGGTGTTTTAAAATATAAGTACTTTTAGAATGAATATCCCATAGAGTATCAGTGCCTTGCATAGTATCAACAAGGAGTAAGAATTTAAGCTCCAGAGATTTCATTAAGATAAGCCATAACATTCTCAAATGGCTTAGTGAGTCAAATGGGCGCTCACACCCCCAGATGTTCACAACATTGAACCTTTAACAGCAGCAAAAAAAAAAACTCCACCCCTCATTATGTGAAACAATAAATCAAATAAGGACTTTCACCTGCAGATGAAACATACCATATGGGATATACTTGGATTTACAATGTTATCTTAATAACTATATCAACAATTGAAAAATTTTAGACCTTTGTAAATGTGTAAGCAATTATATACATATGGCAATATATGGATCTATGTATCTATCCTATACCTAGCGTGGCATCAATGTACAACTGTAGAGACAGTTTGTTCAATGCAATTTAACTAAGTGTATCCCACACTGAATCAGATCTCATATTAGATTCAGATAATAAAGGTTTTGTCATAAAATTGAGAGTGTGCAAAAAAACAATTATACAGTTATTTTGCATGCCAAAAATAGAACAGGGTACATGCAATTAATATTCGTACCCTCCGAGATCAAACACGGCTTTTGCATTTTTTATTTGTCCACATTAGGCTCCCCCTGTAGAATGAAAAGTTGTAAAATACTAAATATACCAAGAGAATGATGTACTGTGAATAGAGGAACAATAAAATAAGAAAAGTCTCTCGAAAACATGCTGTGCAAGAGAGCGTCTATGTAGCGTCATGATGATCCAGCATGTAGTGTAAGGGTGAGAGGTCAAAGATGTCTCAGGGTCGCTATGCATGCACATACACAGAGAGGGTCATGAGCACAAGGCTTCACTAGCTACTAGAGAATCCTTCAATGATGTGAATTTAAACAGGTAAGAACAAAAATGGCAAATTTCTCATTTCATTGGGCAGATCAAATGCGGCTGCCTAGCAACTCCACTGTCAAAACCTTTTATCTATAAGTACTTTAAAGAGATAATGTCTCCATACCACCCTGCCCCCACCAGCAACCACCACAACCAAAATTTGGGTGAGGTTAAAAATGAGTTCCAGTCAGTATTTGTTATTTGTCAAAAAACCTGAAAAAATGGTTTTGATACAATCACGACAAAGATAAGCATATTCAGCGTAATTTAAACCAATGCCAAAGCCTGCTCACAGGTCGCTCAAGGAACATTGTTTTAGCCCTGGTGAGGCTGGGTTAGAGCCGCTATTTCTGCCCAATCAGTATTCTACTGCCTTCACAAATACCTAAATGGATTCACAGAAGGCTCTCCCATTTCTGTTACCCCAGCTATTTCAGAGCAAAGCCAGCATCAGTTCATCTAGATATCGTGCCCTGCTAATGATCACATTTATGGCTTATCTCAACAACCACTGAACAGGCAGAGACAAACTTTTTAACAGAATAAATAAGTAACTAAACACAGAGAGTGGGTGATTGCCTGGTACAGGGCGAGATACGATAAGTGAGCACCTCTCCTCCCCTCCCGATTATTTATTAAAATAGATAGAATATACTCAGCAGCCCCAGCAAGGTTTACCCTTTTTTTTTCTTTGTCTTTTGGTAGCCAAAGTGAAAGCCAATGAAGTAATCTGTCTTTTGACAGCAAACCATTAGGATTAACCAACATAACTAAGTGTTAATGCTACTCATGAGACCTAAGTGATTTCTATGTAGCAATTAATGTTGAAAGTCAAAGGTTTTAAAAATGGTGGAAAGTCAGTCTTTAGCAGTTTGGCAGCAACAATTGGTTGTATTCTCTGACCCTTCTGGAGCCCAGATTTTTAACAGAGTGGGGAAGAATAAACTGTATTTCAGTCCTGCCTCTCTCAGCCTTTTTTTAATTGGTAGAAAGGCATCCTGCTTCTGGATAGTCTCAGGTGCTAAATCATTAAAAATTTTGATTTTGCAGCCTTCATAAATTAAGCTGGTTTTGTCTCATCATTCTTTGTACATGTGACTTTTGCTGAAAATTTAGAAATTTAAGCACATAGGATCTAGGTCTCTCTCCAGGGTTAGGTTTTGGCTTCAACAATCAATGTGCTCTTTCGATTATGTAAGATTTAGTGTCACTAGGTGGGCCAGCGATATTAAGAAGTAATTTGTTGGCAAATGCAATGGTATCTTTGCCTTCCAGGCCCTCTTTCAGTCCAAAAATTCTAATATTATTTCTCCTGTTTCTATTCTCCAAATCTTCCAATTTATTCTCCAGCTTAAGAAGTTTCCGATTGTCACTAACCCTTTCCTTCTGCTCCTTGACTGCGCTATCTTCTAAACTGCTGATTCTGGCCTCAGCATCTTTAATCCGAATAGCATGTGCTGATATTTCTTGTAACCTCTCTCAAGTCTACATACATTTCATTTAATGTAATTTTCATAGTGAAATTTCAAACATCAGACGATCAAAATAGATCACTGTTAGGCGAGGAGGAAGCTACCTTTTAAGCTGTACTACTGCCCTGCTCGTCTGAGCTGCTGTCACTATCAGAGAGAGGTAAAGAACGTTTCACAGGATTAATTTCAGCCTGCATTTCTACTAAATTGTCGATTGCTTCTGCATTTAAAGTGTGTTGATCCATTTGGTCTAAGCAGAGAAATGTCTAAATATTCTGATGAATGTTGTACCTTGAATTAATAGTTAATCAGGATGCAGTAAATCCTTCGGTGACCATACAGGACTTTTCGTTCTTGCTATCTGGATGAGACGGCACTTCTAACCGACGGTTAAAATGGCACCCGCTCGTCAGGGAAAATAATACTAAGTAACTAAAAAAAAATACCAATTAAGATATTTGTAAACAAGAACAAAAAAGGAAAAACACATTTTTGTCAGTATCTTGATAGGGTATTAAATTTCACTGTTGTTTGTTCAAAGAGAAAAAATAAATCTCGGTAATGTTTGAAAGTGGAAGGCCACCAAGGAGCTCACCGCTGGACGTCCACATAGATCAGCACCATTCGATCAAATCGAGTGCAGCAGTTAGTGGGGTGAAGGATGTGGGCTGCCGGGGTGCCAGGCAATGGTCTCCTGAGTGTGCAGGAGTGAGTGGTGTGCTGCTGTGCTGGCAGTAGTTTCAGGAGAGTGCAGGTTGGGTGAAGTGTCAGGGATAAGACGGAAACCACAGCATGGAAAAGCAGGAAAAATGGTAATGGGATAGAAGATGGAAGGCAAACAGATACAGGATGGTGCTGAAGCAGTTGGATGACAAAAAAATATTTCTTAAGAGTAGTGTGGTATGGAGCAGGATATTATGGCTATGCTGGAGCTGGCGTGCTACTGAGCTGGTGGTTCTAAAAATAGATCCATGCTCCTCATGTTGTCGGCTCCAGACAGTGAAAACCTACAGTGAGAATATTTTGGTCACTGTGGACCTAGAGCGAGAATATCACAATATCCTCACCCTAGCTCCCCATAGTGACAAAACCATCACTGATATGTGCCAGTTATTATTCTCACAGTATTGCATAAATATATATGTGTTTGTGTGCGTATAGATATAGTCCAGATATAGACATGTAGGTATGGGTTATGACATGGCCTGACTGACAGAAGGGAGGAGGTAAGGTGGGAATGCAGACAAGGAGGCATCAAGGTCTAGGAAATAAAATGTCAGACCTGGAGGCCATTGTAGTGGAGGAAGACCTGTATATGGTGGCCATAAGCGAGTCATGGTGCAGAGAAAATCACAACTGGGATATGGCCATACCACGATGCACTCAGTTCAGAAGGGACAGGAGGGGGGAGGAGGGGTTATCCTGTATGTGAAGAAGGATATCAGGGCCATGGAAATGCAAGGAAATGTAGGGGCAGGAAAACGGCTGGAGGTACTGTAGGTCACACCGGAGACCAGCGCTGGGGCCATTTTTCACACGGGGGTGTTTTACAGGCCTCCAGCACAGGGAGAGGCATTCGACAAGGCATTAGGGAAAACATCATCAGGATGGTGACTAAGGGGTAGGTACTACTGGTTGGGGACTTCAGCCTCCCTGATGTGAACTCAAGTCTTCCAGCAGCAAATTCTACGGGAAGTAAGGTAATCCTATACTCTATACTGGAAGCGTTTCTCAGGCAGTTCGAAAGTGAACCCACTAGGGATGAGGTAATACTGGACCTGGTGTTCACTAACAGAGACAGAGTAACAGATGTCCCAATGGGCAGCCCCCTGGAGGACAGTGATCACCGTACAGTGTGGTCTAGTATCAAGATGGGTACAGAAGCAAACCACACATGGATGAAGGTCCTGGACTTTAGAAGGACAGACTTTAAAGTAATAGGAAACTGTCTTAGAAAAATCAGTCTAGCAGTGATGGATGACTCAGGTAGGGTAGATGAACAATAGAGACAAATTAAGGAAGGTTTAGTGAATGCTACTAACCTTTGTGTGAAAGAAGTGAATAAAAACAGGAGAGAAAAAATGCCGCCATAGTACTCTAAAGAGGTGGACATGGAAGGGAAAAAAAGATAGCATTCAAGAGGTACAAATAATCACAAAAGGAGGAGGTTTAGGAGAAAAACTAGTTAAAACGCAGGGAAGCAGGGAGGGCAGTGAGGCAAGCAGAAGCAGAAACAGGAAAGGATAGCCAAAGGTACATACATGAGAAGAGGAAGGTAAAGGGAGGGATAGTGCGTAGAAGGAAGTCTGTAGATGGTGCCTTTGCAGAGGATGATCAGGAAAAGCTGATATCCTGAACAGATACTTCTGTTTGGTCTTCACTGTGGAGAGAGAAGGAGATGAAACAACAAAGAACAGCAGGAACACGGGGGGGGGGGGAGGTAAACACAAGTCCATTCACAGAGGAAAGAGTCATGAAGGGCCTTGCAACTCTGACAGTGGATAAGGCCATGGAGCTGGCTGAGAGACATCCAGGGGTGCTATGGGAACTCAGAGGGGAGCTTGCTGCACCACTGGCATCCTTATTCAACATATCACTGGTAGCAGGAGAGCTGATGTCGTTCCACACCATAAGAGCAGCAGCAGGGAGGAGGCTAGCAACTATTGACTGGTCAGTCTCATAACAGTAGTAGGGAAATTAATGGAAACCCTGTTAAAAGAATGACCAGTGGACTATCTTAAATCCAGGTGGTTGCAAGACCAAAGACAGCATGGATTCATGAGGGGGAGGACGTATCAGACAAATACAGAAACGTAGAATCTGACAGCAGATAAGGACCGCTTGGCCCATCCAGTCTGCCCATTTTCCTCACCTACTGTAATACTGCAGGCCCTACTTGGTCTCCGGCTTGACCCTCCCTTTCCTAACCTCTAATGTTTCCTTATGCCGATCCCATGCATTCTTGAAGCCCGTTACAGTTGTTGCCCCTACCACCTCCGCTGGGAGACTGTTCCATACGTCCACCACTCTTTCTGTGAAGAAGTACTTCCTCGTGTTTCCCCTAAATCTACCTCCCTCCAACTTCATAACATTACCCCTTGTTCTTGAGCATCTTTTTTTTCTGAAAAATGCTTCCCTCTTGTATCCTGTTTATACCTGTGAGGTATTTGAAAGTTTCTATCACATACCCCTCTCCATCCTTTCCTCCAGTGTATACATATTGAGGTCCTTTAGTTTCTCCCCATATGATGTGATGTATGACATGACATGATATGGTATGATATGATAAATTTCTTTGGCTGGATGACCAGAAAAATAGATCAGGGAAGGGCAGTGGATGTGACCTATTTGGACTTCAGCAAAGCATTTGACACTGTACCACGTATGAGACTGTTAAAGAGCCACTGACGTCTCCAGGAGAACTTTTACAAACATAATATTTGGACACTGAACAGCCTATATTTCTCATGGGCTCTTTATTTCTTCTTGCCATTATTTATTACTGAGACTGTTTGCATGAAAACAGGATCTGTTGCTCCTTGAGGGTTCATCAGCTGCTACTGCTTATTCCCAACCAGATGTCATAATACTCTGCCTATGACATCACAGTTATTCCCATGGCAATCAACTGTGATGTCACAACACAGCATTATGATTTCAGGTAGGGAATATGCTGTAGAGACAGATGAACACTAAGGGATAAAGAGCCTGTTTTGATGGAACTTTCTCAGTAATAAATAAGAGGGGAGAGAAATCTACACAAGGTCAATGGCATACATGCTTAATTGTTTCTAATTATCATGATTTCCAGAGTTCTCCCAGAGGTGACAGCAGCTCTTTGAAGAAACTGGATTGTCTCAGCGTGGGAGCCAGAGTTGTTAATTGGGTATAAAAACTGGTTGATGGATAGATGGCAGAAGGTGGTGGTAAATGGCTGTCACTCAAATGAGGGGAGAGTGACCAGCAAGGTGTCACAGGGTTCAGTACTGGGGCCAGTCCTGCTCAACACTTCATAAGTGACATCACAGAAGAGGTTGAAGGGAAGGTATGCCTTTCTGCAGATGATACCAAGATCTGTAACAGCATGGATATGCAAGAGTGGGTGGGAAAAATGAGAAGCAACCTTAGAAAACTTTGAGTGGTCAGGAGTATGGCAGGAGGTTCCATGCCAAAAAGTAAAATCATGCACCTGGGGCATAGATACCCAGGAGATGAGTATGAAATGGGGGGGATTACTGTCAGTCACTAAGAAAGAAAGGGGCTTAGGATTTATAATAACTACTGACCTCAAAAGTCGCAGGGCACTGCGACAAGGCAGTGGGCAGGGTTAGTGGATTGCTGAGGTGCATAGGAAGAACAGGAAGAGGTATTACAAGGAGGAATGAAGTGATATTACTGCTGTATAGATCACTGGTGAGATCACACCTGGAATACTGTGTACAGTTCTGGAGGCCGCATCTCAAAAAAGACATCGACATGGTAGTGGCAGCCCAGAGAAAGGCAACTAAAATCGTACACAGGTTGCATGACAAACTGTACAAGGAGAGACAGGGATCTCAATATGTACACTCTGAAGGAGAGGGGGGAGAGAGGGGACATGATACAGACTTACAAATACCTCACGGGAGTCAGTAGAATACAGGTGGGGACCCTCTTTCAAATAGAAAAATGCAACAGAATAAGATGGCATGAAGTGAAGCTAGAAGGGCAACATTTTAGAGGGATGTGGGGAAATATTACTTCACTGAAAGAGTGGTGGACACCTGGAGCAGCCTGCCACAAGATCTAGTAGGGGCAAAAACTGTGGCAAGGGGATCAAACATGCATGGGATAAACATAGGGGAATACTAGTAAATAAAAAAGAGGAGAAGGGAAGGTCGTTGGAGACCAGTTAGGGTCTGCTGGGACAAAATAGGCAGGGTGAAAACTGGGCAGACTGGATGGGCCAAGCGATCCTTTTCCGCCAACAAATTCCATGCATCTATGACTGAAGATATTATATTTAGATTCATGAGAGGGCATTGATATTATGATATAGCACAAGTGGTAAAGCCTTAATATCATTGGCCTTGAATGAAGATAAGATATCTTCAGAAAGGCCAGGTCATGTTCTCTTTATACAGACATTCATTTGGGGATAAATTATGATTGGGAATGTGTAAAAGGGCTTGTGACTTTGGCTCTGTCCACACTACGACTCTGTAACGTTACAGAGTGCGCAAACTGTTACCGCAACAGTTTGTGTTTACACCTGTAACGTTACAGAAGGCGTATTCGTGACATTGTTGAAACCACATATGAGGTGGTTTCAACAGCGATTATGAAGCAGTCCTGCCTCAATAGCGTTACAGGTGGTAGTGTGGATAGGCAATGTGATCCCCTGCAGGGCCCGTAGTGCACGTGAGCTGCAGTGTGGGATTGGGTGCATGATAGCGATCTCACAGTTCCAGTGTGGACTGGTGGAACCGGTATCGTACTGGTCACCGCTGCAGTGTGGACACTGTACTGCTCCCTGCTGTAACGTTTCTGTCCGCTACGGGTCTGAGCGGTGTAGTGTGGACGGGGCCTTAGTAATATATGACTGACATTCATTCCGTGTCTTTTAGGCCCTGGACACACTACAGAACTGTTTTTGGAAAACAGTTTTAAAACCAGTTTAGCTAAACCATTTCAGTGCAGCCACACTACTCAGTAACCATTTTTGATAATGGTTTAGTGTGGCCACACTGCTAGTATTAAACCTGTTCTCCTTGTAACTAGTTTGTGCTAAGTCCAACACACAGAACTGTGCTGGCCTGGACACACTGCAGCTAGAACTGTTTTAGTTAAACCATTACAGCTTAAAACGTTTTTACTCCTGGACAGACTTGTGAGTAAAACCATGCTAGCTCCAAAACATTTTTAAAAATGGTTTTAAGACTAGGTATCTTGCAGGGTTTAAAAACACTTTCGTTAAAATGTTTTAAGGGGCTTGTAGTCTGTCTGCAAACAGTGCTAGGAGGATTTAAAACATTTTAAGGCACTTAAACCATTTTAAGTTCCCCAGCGTGTCCTACAGTTGCTTCAGGGTTTGGAGCTGGGGAGTAGAATTCAGAAGCTTGCCAGTCACAACATTCGATTGTGCTTGTTTGGGAATGGCTAGTTTTGAGATCTCCTAGTACTTCTGTTTAAGAATGTGCTATGACATTGAGCAACAAGGAGAGATACCAGGATGACATAATGCTTTATGAAAAGATACTACTGTCTTTTCATGATGCCTGAGATAGCAGTATTTATCTGCCCAGTTATCTCAAAACGTATGTTGTATATATTTACACAACAGACGCAGGTTAGAACCGCTCAAGATATCGCTGTCTCGCTGCCTACTGTGAAGAGAGTAGGGCTAGCCTGCTAACAGGTCACAATGAAACAGTGGAATACTGAAGCAATCAGAGAGCAGCTTTAACATTCTTTTTTTTTTTTTTTACAATTCTTTTTCTAGCTCAGCTTTGGTCCCAGGGAACTCTCTCGGGCATCCACTTACCAACTCCTCTTCTCCTGGCATCAGCCCGGCTACCCCTGAGGTCGGGGCCACCCTATCTGCCCAAGACACTCTATCTAGAATTTGGGCTGGGCTGGGCTCAGCCCAGGAGTTTAGTGAGTCCGGCCAGTGGAATGTGGCTGAGAGGGTGGTGCCACCACCTATCCCCGGGAGCAGGGATTTTCTTAGTTACATCCCCTTCCTCCTCCTCCCGGCAGAGCCTGGACGTGCAGTAGCGCCAGGCATGTCTGCCACGGTTCTGCGTCCCTGTTTGCCATGCCCTAGGCATTGCAGTGCCTCCGGTCGCCACCAGGGGCCGCTGCGGTGCCGGGCAGATGCCTGGATCCCCCTGAGAGAGGAGAGCAGCCCTCTGGACACTCGATCCTCTCTCTCCCCCCTGCCCATCCCCGGCAGCCCAGGCTCATTCCCGAACCCAGGTCACCTCGTGGCGCGAGGTGTGGCATCCAGCGCCTCAACCCTCAGCGCCACCGGGCCAGCCCAGGTTTAACATTCTTGATGGTATCACAGTAGTCAAGTGCAGCACTGAAGCCAGCAGATGTGAGATGCTTTGTGGGTACAGCTTAAATTTTGCACTTTTTTCTTTTGTAGTTTTTTTTATCATTTTTTTGTTTTTTTGTTAAACTATCACAAAACCATCTAAGCACCAGTTTTACAAATCAAAGATGACATGAATGAGAATGCGATAGTAGAAATACCTTCACTCGTTATACTTGACTTCCTCTAACCTCACTTGTGAGGTCAGAAGGTCAAGTATAGCTCATGAAGATGTAAGCAATAAGACACGATGGGGTGTGCATGGAACAGATATTACTACATATCCAGGGGCGTAGTGAGGCATAAGGCCACAGGCTGAGTGCCTTCAGCCCCTGAAAGTGTGGAAATATCTGTTCCATGTACACCCCCGGAGTGTCTTATCATGCTTATAAAATGGACTACTTTTTTTTGTAGTGTTTATTGTTAGAGAAAAATAATTATACATGTATTTTATATATATATAATTATAATATTAATTTTAAATATATTAAAAAGAATTTCTGATAAAATAGTCCTTTCATCCGGTATAAGATGACATCATAGTATTGCTATTAATAGTCATAATCTCATTTGCATATTAATGTAATGCACTCAGTTCATCAGATTTGGGACCCAGAACACGGAATGTCGCTGTTATAGTATTCAGATTTGACACTACCTGAAAAGTGGCATGTACTTGGAGAAGTTTTGTCAGTGCAAAAATGCCAATTTTCGCTCTCTTTTTTTGTCAGTCAGATGACAGTTGCTAAGCAACAATGAGGAGTGGTGTTTTGCCACCTTCATCAATGAAGTTATTTAGTAAATGTAATATTGTGATTGAGAATTACAGTAAGATAACACTGTGTTAAGGAGTCTCTTTCATGCAGAACATAAGGAATCCCTTTGACTAACCAGTGATTACACATGATGAATCAGAAATGGCTTACACCAGCTGCCAATTCTTCCTTCCGTGGAGCAGCCCCTCCTTTCCTGTGACTGTATGACTATTCCCTGCCGATCATGCGGAAGTACTTTCTCGCTGCCAGCTTCAGTTTACCCCATATTAAATAGAAAAAAAAAGGTTAACAGCGAGTGGCTTCAGAGTTTGCCTGATCTGCTGCATGTTCAGGATGAGCTACGCTGGGGAGCCGCATTAGTGAGGGAAAAAATGGCGGCATTTAAACAACCAGTGTTCTAACTGCACATTGATTTTTCTTTTTTTCTCTCACTGCGGTCCTGCTTTTAGGTACTTATTATTACCTGTGCATGGAACAGATTTCATGCACAGGTAATAACCAATCAGAAAGCAGTATTTTCACTCCCCATTTTATAAATGTCTGTTATCTCACACTCACTCATGTCATATCATATATATATATATGTATATGGCAAAAAAAAACTCTATTTTAATGCAGCAGTTAGGGTTTCTATTACAGCAACAAAAGTCTGGAAATTCAGTGTTAGGGTTACCACTCCTACCACCCCCCCACAAAGTCCAAACACCAACCGGCATCACAGTGTGCCTTGGGGTCGTCAGATCTAACTCTCACCTCATTCCATCTGTAAACAAGCTGAGATGGTACAGTATAGTAGAATGGGGTGAGGATTAGGTCTGATACCAAGGCACACTCTTGATGCTGGTTGGTGTTTGACTTTGTGGGGTGGGGGTGCCACCAAAATCATAACCGTGTTGTGCTATACTTTCACAAATTGCGACAGTACAGACCAAAAAAATGTAGAAAACACATTTCTGGGCATTATTTTCAAAATCTGATGCCAGGATCGTGTTCCTAAGGCTCCATTTAGGTAAACACAACAGTTAGTGTTTACCAAGGGGCATGCTATTTTGAATTAAAAAGCTTTTTCTCCACCGCTAACTGAAAACAAGATGGCCACCGCATGACAGTACTGACGGCATATGCGACAGTAAAATGTGCTGTCACGGCAGTACAACGTGCTTTTGCACTGCACATATATTTTTTCCCATAGGCTATCATAGGAAACGTCATTCTTTAATAACTTTTGAATGGATTAATATTTTTTCACCAAATCTTCAAAAGGCACATCTGTGACCCATACCACATATTCACTGACAATTTCAGACAGGATGGGCAAACTGTCGGGGCTGTAGCCCAGAACAACAAAACTGGCCAAAAAGTGCTTTGTTTCATGTTTTTTTTTTTGCATTCCAGAGCTCCACAACTGCACATCTGACTGAAAGGCAATTTGCCAGATCCAAAAATCTATGGTATCAGACTACACATACAACATTTCAGGCAAATTGGTCAAACGGTTGCAAAGTTATTAATGTGCAGAATTTGGGGTTTAACATAGAAGTGGCCGGGCAACCCTAACTATACTGGACAAGCAGAGTAACATTTGTTTTCTTTGAAATTACTCTTTTATACTCTCCCGTGCGCACAGTCTCTACTCCTTCGGGAGACACACAGTGCGGTATCCCCACACACATGGCCTACCTGAATCCCAGTCGGTCCCCATGGAGCCTTGGCTGTGTCTCCCAGGTGGATACAGTGTGGGGCAGGACACCCCGATGCTGCATATTTCGTCAGACCTGTTCCGGGAAATCTGGCAGGTGCGTGGGCCATCAGGGTCTCCGCCACGGTGCTCTATCATCTAGGAGACCGTGGGCTATTTTTCCTTGTTGGGGAGTGGTTCGTACCCAACGTCATGACCTCACCACTGACGTAGTCACTCCCAATCCCCCTATGTCTCACCCCAGGAGCTGATTGGTCCACAAACCTCCACCTGTGGCCAATCAGGCCCTTGAGGTGCCAACATGCCGACATGCCCCCAGCCTCTGCCAGGGTCAGCCCACGCCAGGATGGATCCCAACCCTCCCCCCAGAGAAGGAGGACTGTCATCAGATGCTCAAGCCTGTCTCCCCCTGACCGACCCCCGGTGGCCCGAGTCTGCTACCGAACCCAGGTCATTGGCATGGTGCGAGGTGTGGTGTCCAGCGCCTCAACCCTCAGCGCCAGTGGGCTGGCCGTATAATGAAATTTTTGTTTGCACAATCCTTGTTCTCCTATAGTTGAGCTACTCATACTGCTTAATCCTCTGCTGCAGCCTCAGTCCTCTCTGTCTGTGATATACAGAATACTATATGGGGTTGTATTCTTAATGAGAATTTCACAGACACCCGAGATGTTGGCTACTACACATCCAACACCGAGAGTGTGTGTAAAATTCGAGTCTTACACACATTCCCATGTTTTATTTTATATAATTGCTGGGTATCATTTTTTTCACACAGCAATTATATAAAATAACAGGACGTCTCTGCGCAGCAGCAGCAGTCTGATTGGGTTTCAGCAAGGTCCGCGGTATGGCGTCCCTGCTGAAAGAAATGTTTAGTTTATCTTTTTTTCCCATTTTTTTAAGTAGCCCAGTTTCAGCATTTTTAGCCCAGTGATTTTTTTTTTCAGTGGACTTACTATGGAGTCTGAGTGGCGGTGGAGTGTCTGACAGTAAGCCATGGCGTTCAGCGATGAGAGAGGGAAACAGCGGTGGCAGGTGCATATGCAGAGCAAGGAAAACCCGGCACGTTTGCCCTTATAAACACTCCTTTATAACAGCAAATTACAAACTGGGTTTCCCTTAGGGAAAAAATTGGAACCAGTTATTATATCCTATTATAAAATGGCAACAATCAATTCTTAAACCTGATTGGCTGAGACAGGCTCCAAGCTGGGCATTTATTTTTCAATAGATGCCCAGCTAAGAATAAGAGACAGTCCAAGTGCCTCTTCACAGAGTAACATTCTCCGATGGGCCATTTTCTAAGTGCAATAATACCCTCCAGGGTGAGCATTATTGGGAAATAGCGGACCTTCCAGGGGCTATAAGGCCCTCCACCTGTGGCGTTGGGCCTCATTATGCCCCTGGGCGGTCTGGTATTTCCCAATAATGCCCACCCTGGAGGGTATTATTGCTTACATAATTTCCACAGCTTCAAACTGTGATGTCACAGAGAGAGGATTATGACTTCAGCAAATAATCAAGCAACAGAAGCACTAGGAGAAAAGGATCCTGTTTCCATGCAAATGAACTCAGTAGCAAATCATAAAGGGAAGAAAAATGCAGACATAAAATATAAGCAGGACTGTGTCTTACTGCTGTGCTTTTCAGAGTTTTCTTTAAAGTAACAAACTGACTTTAACTCCTGTAACATTGTCTGAAAAATGCAAAAAAAAAAACCCCAAAAAACAGACTGATTAAACAGGAGGCAACGAACGACCACTCAGTCCCAGCTGATCCCGATTCGGCATGATTTCTTGCACTTCCATATTAAAGGGACACTGTCAGCCATTTCTGCATTGTATTCTAGTTAAAACCCCACATTTTATGATTTCTTGCCTTATCTAAAATTAATTTATGTTGCTTGTTGCTTTATCTTCACTCTTTCTTAGTAGAACTGAAATGCATGCTAATGGTGTAATTACTGTACATCCAACCTTGTTTTCTTTCAGATCTTTGATCTACTCTTATTGCATACTTTCTGAACATTTGGAACACCTCCGAACAGTGCAGCCACTCATGATGCAATAGTGTCCTCTCCTCCCATTACACTGTGTGTTCCCAAGTCCAGGAAAGATGTAGTAGGAGTTGATCAAGTATTGTAAAGAAACATTTTTGTGTGGTGACACCAGTATGGTGGGCAGTCTGTTTTCTACTTTTTAAAAGACCAGCGAGCTGTACAGAATGTAAGCTATTATAACAGGCATTTTGTAAACAAGAGACTCTCTGAGGCATAAGGGGATTGACAGTGTCCCTATAAAAGTTCAATGATGGGGCAAAGGTCAAAACCCTAGGGAGCGTTACCGTTACAGGTACATACAACTATAAAAATGATCTTTTTAAACTTTTCAGTTTTGTTGATATCTGCTCTTGAAGTAGGACGTCACATCAAATGCTTTTAAAACTGACCCCTGCCTGCATCCATGCACATGGGACACTGACGCACTCCGGTAAATTTCTGGAGTCTCATGCAACTGAGATAACGCAATACTTTTGCATGTTCTCGTTAAGATCCCTGCTTTTCTGTTTCTGTTTTAGCTAGATTCAAATAAATGTGCTGTTTCTCCTGTTCACATCAGACTGTAGTGACACCTGCAACACTGTTGCTGCGGGCCATTGAGAAAGCCATTTCACACTGCTCTGAACTGGATCTCGGTGAACTGTGTAAACACCGGGGAGTTAGGATGAGTACGAGCCAAAAAGACAGCTCGGAAAATCAGAATCTAAATGCTCCAACTTGTCCTTGTGTTCCAGAATGCTATGTGACATCTGTTGTACTACTGTTGGGTGGCATGGCTCAAGGATTTCCAGCCTGCGGGTAACATCAATAGGCAGTCATGCCAGAATGTGTAAACCATGGGAATCATTCAACTGTCTTCAAATGGGGCTCCTGCCCTGCAAGGCTACCCGGTTTAGCTTTTATCTGAAAAGCCACATTTTTCGTGCATAAGTACTTTATTCTAACAAGGAAAAGTCCAGTACCCAGAAGTATGGCTGACACGGGGGTCCATTTACTTGTATAGGTGGCAGCACCACTTGCTTCAATACATTTGTACTGAAGCGAGTGGTGTGGCGCCGCACCTTTACAATTAATGGAGCACCCCCTGCATCTGCAATACATCCAGGTAGCGGACTTTTCCTTGCTAAAATAAAGTACTTTGAGGTGCAAGAAAAATGCCATTTTTCAAATAAAAAGCTAAATCGGGGAAGGGGGTAAGCCTTGCATGGGCGGGAACCCCATTTGAAGATAGCTCTTCTTAAAATACACTAAACCCTAATTTATTATTAGTTTTTTATTTGGCACCCATGTAAGCCTATGAGCAGCAGTGTAAAGAGAATTATAATAATATTTTCTACTGATGCCTTTTAGCTCTTTTTCAAATTGCCCTTTTTTCACAGGATGACACATTTTTCTCCATTTTTGCATTTAATGCCAGCGAGGTGGTATGGTGGTAGTGCTGCTGCCTGCCACACTGGCAGTCCCAGTTTGAGAGTGGGCATGAGTCACCATGGGCCGGGGGAGGGGGGAGGAGAGGCTCGAGCGCCTCAAGGACTGCTCTCCTCTCCTCTTCCAGGGAGGGAGGTATGCACCTCCTGCAGTATAAAGCAGTTACAGTCCTAGCTCACAAACCATAAAAAGGCACTTGATTACCTATATTAACATAGAAACATAGAAGTTGTCAGCAGATAAAGACCCCTTTGGCCCATCCAGTCTGCCCATTTTCCCTGCCTACTGTGCCACCGCAGCCCTTGTACAATCTCCAGTGGTTCCCATCCTTGTTTTCCTTCCAAGGTCCCCTTGTATCTGTCCCATAAATGCTTGAATCCTGCAACTGTTTTGGCACCTACCACCTCCGCTGGGAGACTGTTCCAGGCTTCCACTACCCTCTCTGTGAAGAAATATTTTCCTCACATCCCCTCTGAGTCTCCCCCCCAGCTTTGTAGCATGACCCCTTGTCCTCGAGTCTATCTTTCTATGGAAAATGCAACCTTCCTGTACCTTATTAATACCTGTTATGTGTTTGAATGTTTCTATCATATCCGCCCTTTCCCTTCTTTCCTCCAGTGAGTACATATTCAGTTCTCTTAGTCTCTCCTCGTAGGTCTTTTGATTCAGTCCCTGCGCCATTTTGGTTGCCTGCCTCTGTACCGCCTCCACTCCATCCCTGTCCTTCTGGAGCCGGGGCCTCCAGTACTGGACACAGTACTCAAGGTGTGGTCTTACCAGTGACCTGTACAGGGGCAACACTACCTCCTTCTACCTACTGGTGATACCACTCCCTGTGCACCCCAGCATTCTACTAGCCTTTCCCACTGCCATTTCTCTCTGCTTGGCTACTTTCAGGTCATCAGAAATGAGTACCCCATGTCCCTTTCCTGTTTGGTGGCTACCAGTACCTCCCCGTCCAATTAGTACGTAGTAGCCCCCTGGTTTCTGTGCCCCAAGTGCATGATTTTGCACTTTTTAGCATTGAAATCCAGCAGCCAAACACTTGACCATTCTTCTAACTTCCGCAAATCATTCCTCACCCCGCCCCCTCGTGTGTCCACTCTGTTGCAGATTTAGATTTTTGTGTCATCCATGAACAGGTAGACTTTCCCTTCTAGAACCTTCTGCAATGTCACAGATAAAGACATTGAAGAGGACTGGGCCTAGTACTGACCCCTGAGGCACCCTGCATGTTACCCTGCCTTCTCCCAAGTGGACTCCATTTAGCACCACCGTCTGACTCCTGCCACTCAACCAACTTCTTATCCAGTTTACTACTTTCTGTCCCACTTCTAGAAAGGCCAGCTTATTCACCTGTCTTCTACGGAGGGGCATCAGAGTGGATATGGGGTGGACCAAAAATGGCCATCATCAAAGAAGGAATACTGGCTGCCCAGAGGAGTGTGTTAGGCTCAATGGGAAGAACTCAAGGGCCAAAACACCCAGCTGGTTTGGCTCTGAATAAAGACTTTGATTGATTGATTGACTGAGGTTGCCCACAAGGCGAGGGACAAGAGGTCAGCCTATAAGAGGTACAGCAAGACCATGCGGGAGGTAGATAGGATAAATTATCTAAGGTTGGCCAATGTGGCAAGCAAGATAGTGTGGCAGGCTAAGGCACAAAAGGAACTGCAGCTAGCTGAGGGAATCAAAAAGGGGGAGAAGGCCTTCTTTCGCCACATAAGTGAAAAAAGGGACAAGAAGGACGGGATTATAAGGCTTTGGAAAGGGAATAAATGGGTAGAAGAGAATGGGGGAAGGCTGAGGTACTGGACGAATACATCTGCTCCGTCCTCACCAAGGAAAATGACGTACCGGTGCCTGCAGGGGGAGAAGGGGAGCAGGGGAGGAGGGAGCATGGATGTTGTGATAGAGGAGGATAGAGTGAGGCAGGGGCTGCAGCTCTGAAGGTGGACAAATCACCAGGCCCAGACAGCATACATCCAAGGGTACTAAGGGAGCTGGCATGGGAGCTTGCTGGGCCAATGGCAGGCCTGTTCAATAGTTCCCTGGAGTTGGGTATGTTAACACAGGATTGGAGACTAGCACATGTGGTGCCCTCCATAAGAGAGGTCCCAGGGATGACCCGGGGAATTACAGAACGGTCATTCTGACCTCAATCATCTGCAAGCTCATGGAAACCATCTTAAGAAAAAATTGGTAGGGTATTTGGAGGAGAATGGTCTCTAGGATGAGAGACAGCATGGATTTATGGGAGGGAGATTGTGTCAAATGAATCTGATTGACTTCTTTGGAGCAAGGGACTGATCCCCAGGCAGGTCTCCTGTCTATGGCTTTCTCTGTGCAGCGGGTAGTCTGGCTGGACCAGTGTGGCAAGGCCCAGGCCAAATGGAGACAAATTCAGATACAGTCCATTTTGGGCTGGGTACAGCTTCCAGCAAGCAGAACACAGTTCACACAGTGGGGAACCAAATCATGAACCACTTTCAATACACAGCACATTTACATGTAAGGAAATTCTACTGTACCAGGCAAACCAGTCTCCAGTCACGATTGCAAAGTCTCTACACAAACCGGGGATTCAAAAGCAGCTGGAAATCCTGATAGGCCGATCGCATTCGGCAAAATTTTTGGTCTTCTTCAGGTATGAGCCTGGTAAAAAATCAGTGGCTTACTTTGTTCTCACAAACTTGGAATTAGTCCAAAATAATTCTCTTCTCTCCATCTCAGGGGCAGCAGGCAGGCATGCAGCCAAAACTCAGGCCTTTCCACAGAGACTGTATTGAGCTCTTGCTTCTTCAGCTCCCAACTTAGATCTGATTCAAACTGCAGCAAGCCTGGAAATTTCCCCCAAGATCCAAAAGGTTTGGTTGGCTAAATCATCTGTCAGTCACAACAGGAGCTCCCCCTTCAGGTGCAAAAAGGCACCAAAAGCCCCAAACTACAATTCCTACAGATTCTGACTCCAGACAGCTCCTGTAGTCCAGCTCCATTTTAGGTCCCACCAGTACTGATTGGTCCAATTCGGCAGTCCCGGGCCAAAGTGGTGGGGATAAACAAAACAGTCCTTTGCTGCAAAGAAGACAGGTTAGACAAACTACATTATCATTATCACTCTAAATGATTTTCAGCAAATAGTTACATCTTTCAACAGAGCTCCCTCTCAGATTACTTATGACTGCAATCCAGGCAGCTCTTAAAGAGACAGTACACAGAGGCTATACAGGCACTCTCTGGCAATCACATTTAAACTGCTGAAATGCAGGACACCAGCCTGGCAGTAAGCATTTAGGCAAGCTCAAAGAAAACTTTTCGGGAACCCCCATTTGTAGGGGGGGGTTACACTTGTGCGTAGTGGGCCTTACCTGGTTACCAAAGACTAAAATAAAAATAAATCAAGGCAGTGTAACAAGACCTGTAGTAAGACCAATGTAACAAGGCCTGTAGTAAGGCCAGTGTAACAAGGCCTGTAGTAAGGCCAGTGTAACAATCCCTGTAGTAAGGCCAGTGTAACAAGGCCTGAAGTAAGGCCAGTCTAACAAGGCCTGTAGTAAGGCAGTGTAACAACGCCTATAGTAAGGCCAGTATAACAAGGCCTGTAGTAAGGCCAGTGTAACAAGGCCTGTAGTAAGGTCAGTATAACAAGGCCTGTAGTAAGTCCAGTGTAACAAGGCCTGTAGTAAGCCCAGTATAACAAGGCCTGTAGTAAGGCCAGTATAACCAGGCCTGTAGTAAGGCCAGTATAACAAGGCCTGTAGTAAGGCCAGTGTAACAAGGCCTGTAGTAAGGCCAGTATAACAAGGCCTGTAGTAAGGCCAGTGTAACAAGGCCTGTAGTAAGCCCAGTGTAACAAGGTCTGTAGCAAGGCCTGTAGTAAGGCCAGTGTAACAAGGCCTGTATTAAGCCCAGTATAACAAGGCCTGTAGTAAGTCCAGTGTAACAAGGCCTGTAGTAAGCCCATTATAACAAGGCCTGTAGTAAGGCCAGTATAACAAGGCCTGTAGTAAGGCCAGTGTAACAAGGCCTGTAGTAAGGCTAATAGGCTGCTGGGCTGTATAGAAAGGGGTGCTGACAGCAGGAAAAAGGAGGTACTACTACCTCTACATAGCTCACTGGTGAGGCTGCATCTGTAGTACTGTGCTCAGTTCTGAAGTCCTCACTTAAGAAAAGACAGGGACATACTGGAGACGGTGCAACGCAGGGTGACTGAGATGATTCAGGGCCAACAGGGCAGATCATAGGAAGATCTTCTGAAGGCACTGAACATGTACTCACTGGAGACCAGGCGAGAGAGGGGGGATATAATCGAGACCTTGAGGTTCCTGAAGGAAATAAACAAGATGAACTGTGGGGAACTATTTATCAGGAGTACAGAGACAAGAATCTGAGGTCACCAAATGGAAACTGGCAGGGGTGGGGGTGAGGTTTAAGAGGGATATGAGGAAGTTCTGTTTTACAGAATGGGTGGTGACACCATGGGACAGTCTGCAGCGGAGGTGGTGGGTTTCAGGACTATAAATGGTTTCAAGCATGGCTGGTAGGGGAGTGCGCCAAATCCGAATTGACAGTTGAATACACCAAATTCAGATGAATTCTGAATACTTGCTGTATTCCGTGTATTTGGCTGACACATTTGGCGTACGCTCTGAGGCCCTTTTCTGGGAGCAGTTTGGACTGAACAGTTGAGGTCGCATGGAGCTGGAGGGGCTGAGTGAGGTGACAGGTTGGAGAAGGACCATGACCAAAAATGGTCAGGTCAATACGAGCATAGCCCAGCCCCTACCACAGCCCACTGGCAGAGATGTAAATGCTGTTGTCTCTGTCGGCTGGTCGGGACTCAAGGTCTCTGGGTCTGAGGCCAAGGATGGGAATTTGTAAGCAGTGTCTATGTGGAGTGGAGTGTCTGAGTGAAATTTGTGCATCTTGTATGCAGTGGGAAAGCAGAGGAGTGGGCTTTGGGGGCTCAGCTGTTCCCTATTTCAGCATTTAATTGTGGGTTTGGGGTGGGCTAGTGAAGATCAAATTCCCGAATACCTGAATACTGCCAAATACCTGAATACACCCTAAAGTATTTGGCAAATACTTCTTTGGTGTATTCGCCCTTCCCTAATGGCTGGGACAGAGTGAAGAGTTTGGTGGTTGCTCAGCTCAGTTGCAGTACGATGGGGAAAGGGGGTGGAGGGTTGAGTGGGATGGATAAAACCCCATGTGGAAAATAGGTCCTGGAGCAGATAGGGAACTCCAGGCAGACTAGATGGAACTCTGGTCTTTTTCTATTGCCATTGTCTATGTTTCTGTGTTAGCAGGGAATTTGTTTCAATGTAGGTTTGCAGTTGGTTTTACACCAGTCTTTCTTAGACATTTCTCTTATTGACTGAGAACATTCTCTCGCATCGTTTGAGGCTGAGAGTTGCTCCGCTTCACTTTCACTCGAACAGCATAAACAGCATAAGAGAACATTCTTATTCAATAAGTGACACCCCTCAGTACACATATATATAACGTCTCACAATTACATTACAGACCACTCCGGCTGCCCTTGTTATGACATGTAGAAAACAGGTGCTTCTCCAGAACAGCCATTAGGCTGCTATAATAGTTAATGAAGCAAAACCAGGAAACGAGCTTTATTTGAAATGCTGCTGTCCTGAATAGACCTCTTGAAACACATCAGTGGATTAACAATGGGGGTGGGGGCCAGCATGAGAGTCTTTCAGCCTGCAGCCATTAACACAGGCTAGACAGTATAGTGGTGACACTGTACAACTGGCACAAGATATAGAGAGAGGGCACACATGTACGCACATCTGGAAGTGTGTAGGAACATTACTGGTGATGTTCACCAGGGTAATATACAAGTGCAGATGTGGTATTTTGATAGTGCATTCACTCGTTGCTGTCTCTGTTTGGGCTTGCTCATCCCATGCTGAACTGCTTTTCATGTCTCCTTTGGTCAGTCGTTGCCTCCTTCTAGGACTGACAGCACAATCCGAGTTAGCAGAAAAACTGTAGCTTACTTCCTGCAGCAGGGATGTAGGGGTGTGTGTGTGTGTGTGTGTGTGTGTGGATCAAGACAACTTGACATAATCCTTCTTACCTCCTGCAAGATACATGCGGCCCTCCACTGGCTGGAGGGGAGGCATCATAGCCTGTGGGGGGCACTACAGCCAGGCCTCCCTTAAGTGTCACTCCTGGAAGGGGGGTGCACCATAGCCAGGCCTCCCTTAAGTGTTGTTCCTAGAAGGGGGGGCACGATAGCCAGGCCTTCCTTAAGTGTCACTCCTGGGAGGGGCACCATAGCCAGGCCTCTCTTAGGTATCACGCCGGGGGGGCACCATAGCCTGGCCTCCTTTAAGTGTCACTTCTGGATGGCACCATAGCCAGGCCTCCCTTAAGTGTCATTCCTGGGAGGGCACCATAGCCAGGCCTCCCATGAGTCAATAGCTCCGGGCGCACCATGTGAACCTCCCTTAAGTGTCACTCCGGGGCACCATAGCCAGACCTCCCTTAAGTGTCACTCCAGGAGGGGGGGCACCATAGCCAGGTCTCCCTTAAGTGTCATTCTGGAAGGGGGCACCATAGCTAGACCTCCCTTAAGTGTCAGTCCTGGAGGGGGCACCATAGCCAGGCCTTCCTTAAGTGTTGCTCCTGGAGGGGAGGCACCATAGCCAGGTCTCCCTTAAGTGTCACTCCTGGGGGGTCACCGTAGCCAAGCCTCCCTTAAGTGTCACTCCTGGAGGGGGGTACTATAGCCAGGCCTCCCTTCAGTGTTGATCCTGGAGGGGGCACCATAGCAAGGCGTCCCTTAATTGTCTCTTCTGGGGGTGCACCATAACCACGACTCCCTTAAGTGTTGCTCCTGGAGGGGGGGGCACTATAGCCAGACCTCCCTTAAGTGTTACTTCTGGAGAGGGCACCATAGCCAGGCCACCCTTAAGTGTCACTCCAGGAGGGGGGCACCATAGCTTGGCCTCCCTTAAGTGTCACTCCTGGGGGAGCACCATAGCCAGGCCTCCATTAAGTGTCACTCCTGGAGGGGGGTACTATAGCCAGACCTCCCTTCAGTGTAGCTCCTGGGGGGGGGGCAACATAGCCAGGCCTCCCTTAGATGTCACTCCTGGGGGGCACCATAGCCATGCCTCCCTTAAGTGTCACTCCAGGAGGGGGGGTACCATAGCTAGGCCTCCCTTGGGTGTCGCTTCTGGAGAGGGGGCACCATAGCCAGGCTTCCCTTAAGTGTCACTCTTGGAAGGGGGAGCACCATAGCCAGACTCCCTTAAATGTCACTTCAAGGGGGGCACCATAGCCAGGCCTCCCTTAAGTGTCACTTCTGAAGGGGGGGCACCATAGCTAGGCCTCCTGTCTCACTCCTGGAGTGGGGGCCATAACCAGGCCTCCCTTAACTATCACTCCTGGGGGCACCATGTAGCCTCCTTAAGTGTCACTTCTGGGGGGGCACCATAACCAGGCATCCCTTAAGTGTTGCTCCTGGATGGGGGGCACTATAGCCAGACCTCCCTTAAGTGTTACTCCTGGAGAGGGGCACCATAGCCAGGCCACCCTTAAGTGTCACTCCAGGAGGGAGGCACCATAGCTAGGCCTCCCTTAAGTGTCACTCCTGGGGGGGGCACCATAGCCAGGACTCCATTAAGTGTCACTCCTGGAGGGGGGTACTATAGCCAGACCTCCCTTCAGTGTAGCTCCTGGGGGGGCAACATAGCTAGGCCTCTCTAAGTTTCATTCTCGGGGGGCACCATAGCCAGGCCTCTCTTAAATGTCACTCCAGGAGGGGGGGGCACCATAGCTAGGCCTCCCTTGGGTGTCGCTCCTGAAGAGGGGGCACCATAGCCAGGCCTCCCTTAAGTGTCACTCCTGGAAGGGGGAGGCACCATAGCCAGGACTCCCTTAAGTGTTGCTTCAAGGGGGGCACCATAGCCAGACCTCCCTTAAGTTTCATTCTCGGGGGGCACCATAGCCAGGCCTCCCTTAAGTGTCACTCCTGAAGGGGGTACACCACAGTTAGGCCTCCCTTAAATGTTACTCCCAGAGGGGGGACACCATAGCCAGGCCTCCCTTGTCTGGCTCCTGGAGTGAGGGGGGAACCATAGCCAGGCCTCCCTTAACTGTCACTCCTGGGGGGGCACCATATCCAGGCCTCCCATAAGTGTTGCTCCTGGAGGGAGTACACCATAGCCAGGCCTCTGTTAAGTGTCGTTCCTGGGAAGGGCACCATAGCCAAACTCCCTTGAAGTGTCGTTGCAAGGGGCACCATGCCAAGCCTCCCATAAGTGACCGTGGGGTGCACCATAGCTAGGCCTCCTTAAGTGTCACTCCGGGGACACACACAGACCTCCTATAGTGTCACTTCAGGGTGGGCACCATAGCCAGGCCTCTCTTGGGTGTCACTCCGGAGAGCACCATAGTCAGGCCTCCTTAAGTGTCACTCCCAGAGGGGGATGCATCATAGCCAGTCCGCCCTTAAGTGCCGTTCCTGGGGGACACCCTAGCCAGACTTCCCTTAAGTGTCGCTCCTGGGGGGGTGCACTATAGCCAGACCTTCCTTAAGTGTAACTTTGGGAGGGGAGGACACTATAGCCAGGCCTTCCTTAAATATTGCTCTTGGGAGGGGCACCAGAGCCAGACCTCCCTTAAGTGTCACTCCTGGGGGGGCACTACAGACACTATAGCCAGGCCTCCCTTAAGTGTCACTCCCAAGGGAGGGGCACCAGCCAGACCTCCCTTAATTGTCACTTCTGGTGGGACACCATAGCAAGGCTTCCCTTAAGTGTCACTCCGGGGGGGCACCATGTCACTCCTAGAAGGGGGGCACCATAGCCAGGACTCCCTTAAGTGTCGTTCTGAGGGGGCACCATAGCCAAGCTTCCCTTAAGTGTCACTCCGGGGGGGGGCACCATGGCCAGGCCTCCCTTGGGTGTCACTCCTGGAGAGGAGGCACTATGGCTAGACCTCCCTTGGGTGTCACTCCTGAGGGGCGCACCATAGCCAGGCCTCCCTTAAGTGTCTCTCCTGGGGGGGCACCAAAGTCAGGCCTCTCTTTAGTGTCAATCCAGGAGGGGGGCACCATAGCCAGGCCTCCCTTAAGTGTCACTCTTGGGGGGGGCACCATGGTTAGGCCTCCCTTAAGTGTCGCTTCTGGGGGGGGGCACCATAGCCAGGCCTCCCTTAGGTGTCACTCCCGAGAGGGGTACCATAGCCAGGCCTCCCTTAAGTGTCGCTTCTGGAGGGGAGCACCATAGCTAGGGCTCCCTTAAGTGTCACTCCTGGAGGCAGGGCACCATAGCCAGGCCTCCCTTAAGTGTCACTCCAGGAAGGGGGGCACCATAGCCAGTCCTCCCTTAAGTGTCACTCCTGGAGGGGGGGACACTATAGCTAGATTTCTCTTAAGTATCACTCCTTGGGGGGCACCATAGCCAGGCCTCCATTAAGTGCCGCTCCTGGAGGGGGTCACCATAGCTAGATCTCCCTTAAGTGTCACTGCTGGGGGGGGGCACCATAGCCAGGCCTCTCTTAAGTGTCGCACCTGGAGGGGGGGCACCATAGCCAGGCCTCCCTTCAATGTTGCTCCCGGAGGGCACCACAGCCAGGCCTCCCTTAAGTGTCGCTCCCGGAGGGGCACCAGCTAGGCCCTCTTAAGTGTTACTCCTGGGGGGGGGGGAGCACCACAGCCAGGCCTACCTTAAGTGTCGCCTCCGGTGGTGGGGACACCATAGCCATGCCTCCTTTAAATGTCACTCCTGGAGCAGCGCATGAGAGCCACCCTACCCCAGAAGGAGCCTCGCCTCAAGGATGCTCCTAAAGGTTCCTGCCAGCCTGTATTCCTGCTGTCCTGGGCTTGGGGCAGGAACACAGGTCACCAGCGTATCAAGCAGCCACATGCTGCAGGAGGCACATTAGAGTCTGCTTTGATAGTGTATGTTTCCTGTTGTATTTGAAGAATTGTAATAACTTTGCTAATTGGGCGGCTTTACTTCATCTGTTCCATCCAAGATTTATATCACCTGCAGCAGTGTGGCGCCTTGTGCACCTAGAAAGAAAACAGACCGGGAGTGATCTGATTGGGAGTGGAGCATGAGAACCAATCACTGGTATACTTTTTTTGTTAATTCTTTTTATCCCTCTTTTTTCCATCAGATGGGACCTCATTCCGCCATTTCCAGCACCCTTATCCCATCCATCCAAGATCCTCCTGCTTGTGGTTCTGGGCCTTCCCTGGTCCACCTGCAACACAGCTGGTGGCCAGACCCCTCAGTTTGCCCTCTCCTCCAAGGCGGAGTTGCCTACAGTGCCTCGGCTAACTCCCCACTCTGTCCCATTTGGCCACAGGCAGAGGTGAAGGCTAGGGGTAGCCAGGCCCAAGCAGATCAGATCCCCTGATAGCCGTGGTGGGCAGGAGCTGCATAACCCTCTCATTCGATGGCCATTTTCCACCCTGATTTCCTCCCCGGAAGAGAGGACATGCAGTGACATCCTGGTGACATCAGGCATGCTCCCACACCTGACACACCGACATCTCCCTCACCTTCAATCCCCTTGCTTGTGTGGTCTCTGGCTTACTGACCCCCAGCAAACGCTGAGGTTCAAACTATCACTGAGCACCACAATCCACCCACCCCAGAGGAGGAGAGCTATCCACTGGACACTCAATTCTCCTCCCCGCCGACCCTCCAATGCCCCGGGATCATTCCTGAACCCGGGTCATCAGCTCTATAAGTGGTAGCACTACTGCTTGCACCAGTGGGCCTGCTGTCAGCTGTATACTTTTTAAGATTTTTTTCATTCCACCAAAAAAACGCATACACAGAAACTCCAGGAAGGAGTGAAGTGAGGGCTGTATTCAAACAAGACACTAGGGAGTGTTTAATGAGACTAGTACAGAGGGTCACAATATAGCAAAGGAGGAGCAAGGCATAGAATAATAGCAGACTACCTACTAAATGAGAATTGTGACTCCATACCAGTAAGGGCACATTTATAGTCCTGAGGAAGTGGTCAAGGGTTCGAGACCATGAAACGTTGACCTATCTGTATAATTAATATGCTGTTTTTTTGGGGGGGGTTGTCTATGGGGGAGTAAAAACCTTTAAAAAGTATGCCAGTGAGTGGCTCTTATTCTCCACTGTTTCGTATGCCATCCAAGATTTACCCTGCAGGAAAATGCTTACTTGCCTTTCTTGGGTTTCCTCTGGAGAGTTTTATAAGTTGTGGCATCTGTAGATTTTAAGTTATCATTACTGTTGACAGGTCAAACAGCGTAGTAAGGTGGACTGTGATAACCCAACTAAGATGTTACACTAGGGTCCTTTTGTTACTCAGTTGTATAGATGTGATGACTGAAGCACAGGGAGGTCAAATGAGTTATGCAGGGTCACCAAGCAGGATATGAGATGTGGTGGGCATTGAACCTTTGGGACCTTTGGTTTATAGTTTTTTTGTTTCAGCCACTTGTACAGACCGCCTTCTTTGCTGTTTATTTTTGGGGAGAAAGGGCTGTAGCTTGGGGTTCTTTAAAAGTTAGAGATAGGTGGCCGGCCCAGTGGCGCAAAGGGCTGAGGCGCTGGCACCTCACCTCGCACCACACTGGTGACCTGGGTTCGGGAATGACCTCAGGCTGCTGGGGTGCCAGCTCGGGGGTGAGGGTTGGAATGGGATTGAGCTCTGGCTCTCCCTTCCAAAAGGGGTGGATGCCCGCTCCGCCGTAGTCTCGCTCCCACAAGGTGGAGGTCCAGTGGGTAGTGCAGGCAGTCAGGAGCGGTGATGCAAGTCTGGGGAGGGGCAGAAGGGGCCACTGGATCCTGGCATGTGCGTGCGCCTCCACACATGCACATGTATGTGTATGCCATGGCTCTGGGGGAAGGGGAATAAAAATAGAAAAAGACCTAAATGTATATATAGGAAAAAACAAAAAAAAGTTAGAGATAGGTGGATGGGTTACAGACTCCAACTTTTGGGCAATTACGTTTCACCAAATGTTTCAGTCTGTTTGTTTGGCCACCCCGATGATCCAGCAGCGGCGGCGCGCTGTGCTGCCAGGCAGGTGGCCTGAATTTGTGAGCAAGCTTGGGATGCCGCATCAGGAGTCAGGCCAGACCACAGCAGCTGGTGCTTAGCAGTGCATTGTGGTTGGGAGGGATGGCATTGGGCACTCAGTGCCGCACCAACTCCTGTAGTGAGCCAACAGGAGGCTGCTACATGCAGCGGATGTCACTACATGTGCTACACCCATGCCAAGAGAGGTGGAAGCAGCCAAGAGAGAAAACACTTGTCCATCTTTATGATGGAGAAGGCTCTCTGGGCTTCTGCTGGGTCCTTATGCCTGCCAAAGCTGAATCTGGACTGCCATGGGGGGAGACGGCCCTTCCCCTGGGGCCCCCTGCCATGGATGCTAGACCTACGGGAGATGTTGGTGGGGTCAGGGCCCTGGAGGGAGAGGGATCAACTGGGCAGAAAGCTGTATATCCCTGTGAATGCAGTATATCCCTTTGAACATATCCCTGAGAGACACGGCTGCTAGAAAAAAGCTCCATGGGAGAAAAAATCTGGTTTTGTTTTCCCCAAAATTTCATACAAATCGGTGTGTTTTGCAGTATAAACTTGTGGAGTAAAATGGGGGGTTGCACACAGTTGTCACCAACTGTGGGGGTAAATATGGTGCAGATTTTTTTCTATTAACAACTGACTTGTAAGTAGCGTTTAAAATGGCAAATTCTGTTTTAAATTCCAGTTTCTCCAATTTTGCCGGAAAAGGATGACCCCCCCCCGTGGGTTTCATTAATACCATACGTACTTTTTGCTTTATTTTGGCAGTATATGTTGCAGCACACTTTAGAGAGGGGCATTGTTTTCTGGAAAAGAATAAACCAGATACCAGTGCTTGAAAGCAGGTAACGGAGTTGTATGCGTGCTCACAGCGGTACCGCAGGTTGGGTTTTACCAGCACCCGCCAGTACTGCAGACATTCCAACTTGGTCCAAGTAAGGCTTCCCAGCTCTCCTTTATTAAAAAGCACTATAACGTGCCCCATGATCCCTATCCTGCAGCACATCGATAACGAATTGTCTAGTGATGTCACACCACCATAGCATTAATAAACTCTTCAGCAGCTGGAAATTCATAGAATAAAATAGAAATCCAGTGTCATTTGTTAAGATACAAATGATTTGGTCTCTCTGTTGTTTTGGGCACAGATGGTTCAGGCAGCCATGTGGTGAAACTGCACAGGGGAGCCTGGGATTTGGGTGCAACCCTGGAACCCCTCATTGAGGCTAAGTGCATTATGGAGCTCAGGTACAGTATCTGACTCTCAGAGATGGCACAAGCTGCCCAGCGTTTGGCCATCTCCTACTGACCAGGAGCAGCAGTGATGTTGACTGTGTGGCATCGCACACTCACCCAGCCATCCAGGTCGAAGTGGGATCCAGCCATAGTAACTCCTATCATAAGGGGGGGTGGGCAGTGTCTGTGCCGAGGTGTTTGGTGGTCCCTTATTATGAAAGGAGCATACCCTGTTATACGGGCACAGGGCCTTAGCACCAAAGATCCTTTCCCACACAGAATCGAGCATCCCTGCTGGATAATGACTGAGGAAAGAAGCATTTGCGCAGCAGTGGCCCCAGTCAAGGGGACTCAGCAGAGGAACATTACATATTAAAATGCTATCAGCTGCCGGGATGCAGATGGTCCCATTTGCATCAAACAACTTTTAAAGTATCAGTCAAATGGAATGAAAGAGCACGTAGTGAGCCATTGTTGTGGAGCCAAGACACACAAAAAGGCGTCTTAATCGAGGTTGCGGTACTGCCAGCAACAAGCGTGTAACAGGGGCTTTGTAGGAATACAGTCGAGCGGAAATGAGATTTCCCTTTTCTGTGCTCTAGCTAGCTAGCATAACACAAACTTCATTTGTTTACATTCATCAGTTAAAGAGTCACATTAAATATACACTGCCAATTGAAAGTAAAGTTAGCATCAACATTTTACATCTATAAGCCTTCTTCAGGAGTCGGCACAGTAGCGCAGTGGTAATGCTACCAGTCGCTGCACCAGTGACCTGGATTCAGGAGTGGATTTGGCTCATTCCTGGACTCTCATCTTTTGGGATAGGGGGAGGCTGGATCTCACTGCTTGATTGCCACATGAGTCTGTGAGCCCTTCCTACCCATGGAGAACAGCATCCTCTGGGACCTTCAATCCTTCTTCCCTGGCTGTCACTCCAATGACTCAGGCTTGTTCTCAAACCCAGGTTCTCAGTGTCGCAAGCAGTAGAGCTACTGCTGCACTGGTGGGCTGGTATATTATTATTTTATTACTATGGTATCATTGTCAGCTGTCCATAGGGCCCCCCCCCCCCGCAACAGCTCACTGTGACTACGGTGCACTGCCGAACCTCAACGCGGAATAAGGCCATTAGTTGTATGAAGCACGAATATGAAAGGAGAACTCCCACCAACTAGAAGCCATAACCAACTAATGAAATCAGTTCTGAAAGAAACAAAAGAACAAAGTAAGTTTTCCTTTATGCAGAGAGTGGTGGGGTGTGGAATGGTTTACCACAATTGGTAGTATATGGCAAAAATAGAGCATTTTTTTTCCATACAGGTGTTTCTCTCTTTAGAAGCTATGGTGGTTTCTCAGTTCTGTCCCTACCTCCACGAACTGGTGTCCGCGTCCCCCAGAGCTGCCTGAGGTTGATACTCCCACGGATTTCACTCCCCGTGGTGGGATCGAGAGGGAGGGCTGTCCCCCCTTCCCACCAAGCATATAATCCAGTTAGACCACATGTCTTATGGGTGGTAGTACAGGTCTGCAGATGGGCAAGCAGGGCTTCACATAGCCACAGACCTCCCCTTTTCCACTTTTCTCCCCCTTCCCCTTCTGCAGCCATAGGTGAGCCTACATGTGGAAGCCCGCACTACCCACCAGGCTGCAGACTACCCCATTCCTTGCCACCCTAGACTGCACTACCACCACGCCTCTACCTGGTAGCAGTCATAGGCTAGGCTAACAAACCCTCCTCCCTCCCTCCCAGGAGGAGGCTGCCCTTGGATGCTTGATCCTCTCCCCCACGACACCCCAGCGACCCAAATCCACTTCCAAACCTGAGTCACCGGCATGGCGCGAGGTGTGGCGTCCAGCGCCTCAACCCCCGCTGCCACCAGGCCGGTTTAAATAGAACATTTTTTTTTTTTTTTTATAGATTATTTTTATTATTTTCAATGTAGGTGTACATTACATTCCAAGCAGAGACATTTAAAATGATAACTGCATACTTGACACATTGAGGACGCCACCGCTCTAAAATTCCTATATATTGATTATTCTGCTGTTTTAAGATACGTCCTGGGGAGTTACTTAATTATCATATACGAGTTTCTATACAGAATTGCTAGGTATGAAGCCCATGAGCGGCACGGAAAAAATTACTACATCAGTTTTAATATACATTTTCCACTTATTTAAATATCCCCCAAAAGGGGTTATTAAAAGAACCATGCTTTAACTGTAAAAAAGTATCACAATCTGTGATAATTCTAATAAGGTCGTGCCACTTTGAAATAGAATACCTCTACTATGGGAACATCTATATCCATTACTAATAAAAATAATGTATATAAAAAAAAAAATGTTCTATTTAAGCCAGCCTGGTGGCAGCGGGGGTTGAGGCTATCTGATTTCCCAAACCTAATTGAACAAGTAACCAAACTTTAGAAGACTTATATAGAGTCCAGTAATATGTCTGTTGCTTAGAAGGAGTTTACTGTTAAGTCCAATAGAACATTTTTTAAGGATTAAATTGATAATATAATCTTACAGGGGTGAGCCTTAAAATTCTACCACTGAATAGTGTGGCGTGCAGACCAGATGGGCTCCTGCATGGACTCCTGCCTTTTTTATCAGAGTACTGACCAAAGTATTAGTTCCAGGTTGCTAGATTTGGACCTACTGTTTTAAAAACGGCAAACATACAAACTAAAAAGGAAGCTGAGGTAGAGCTGGCAAACCAGGGTCAAATTCATTAACTAAGGAGCATGTGATCGAGAGTTCCCACATGAGCTGGAGAGCCGTTTATGGATTCAAAGCATGCAGTGGGTGTTATTCATATGTAAACTACAAATTCCGAACACTGAAAGCAGTTGCTTACACACACACACAGATCTATAATATCCATCAGTCTCCTTTTGTTTACTTACAGACACACACACACACACACACACACACACACGGACTGCATCTAAGGTATTTATATCTGTTTAATCCAATTTCTAACTCCACAGCAAATTGAAAGAGCCCTTGACTTCTTGGGGGATTCTCTGAAACCCCATCATAATTTGTCCCGTCTGCCTGTATTTCAGCAGGGTTCTGTATTTGCCTTCCCTATTTTCCTTTATAACTCTGTGCATTAACATTCAAACAAGAACCACTACCTGTCCTCTGCTTTCGCCATTTATCTCTTTTTTTTTTTGATTTACTGTGCTTTTTAGTTTGTTGCCAGACCTCCTGAAGCGCTGAGCTTCTGACTCTCCCAACCACCACCCTCCACCGAATGTTACCTGGAGCAGTGATCGACCCAAGCTTTCCCCCTCTGGGTGGGGCCGTCAGATGGATTGGGTCCACATGGATGACTGGACATGTCTCCCGGCAGGAACACCACCGGGAGGGCCTCTCTGGCTTACCCCCCAGGGCAAGCCATGGGACTGCGCCATACCGACGGAGACTACCTGCTCAGTCACTAGCCAGGAGTCACAATGGAGGTGCGGAGCAGAGAAGTGGGGTGTCATAGATGGAGCCACCAATGTTTTTTTATGACCCCAGGGAGGCATGGCATGCAGTGATGCAGTGCGCTGAAGCTCAAACATCCAGCACACCTCCCAACACTGCTGGTGGTTGTAGCTGCAGAACCCCAGCCTCCACCAGAGGTCAGTCTTGTGCCGGACACTGTACCACACACACACACCCACACCCACACCCCCAGAGAAGGTGAGCAGTCCCTGGGATGCTCAATCCTTCTTCCCCCAGCCAGCCCTCAAACTCTCGGGTCCGTTCCCGAACCTAGGATGTTGGTGTCACAAGTGGAAACCCAACCACCGTGCCAAAGGGCCAGCTCTGCTGTGGCCATTTATCTAAAGCTAGCATTGTAATTGTTTGTGACATCAGAATCTGTTGCTGTAGAAATATGCTCTCACAAAGAATTCTGATGTCAGTTGTAGACAAGCAGCTGGACCAGACAGAGTCTCGGGGACCGTGGTCCCACATTTTTCTAAAACTCAATAAAGTTTAGTGAACATACATACGAACATACAAAGAAGCCAGCAGAAGAAGGCCATTTGGTCTATCAAGTCTGCTTGTATTGCAGGGTCCACAGCTTGAGCTACTGTCCCTGCCCTCCCTCCCCACTCCTCCCATCCTCCCTACCCATGATCCTTACCTTCCCCAATGCATATCCCAGCCTATCTTAAAGCTGCCCACTGTCTTCAGCAAGATTACCTCTTCTGGCAGCGCATTCAAGTGTCCACCACCCTCTCTGTGAAGAAGTGCTGCCTGACCTCCCTCCTAAACCTCCCACCCTCCAGCTTAAGACTATATAAGATAGTGTACATTGTGGACAAGCATTCATTGTGTGTAACATACATCTAACAAATTCAGAGAGTTTGTTTCTACAATTCTTTTTACGTTGTTTCATATCTAGAGTTGTTCCTTACACCACTTGTGCCCCCACAATTAATAATTGGTAAAACGTTGCTAGTTCTGATTAATAGCATATCACAGCCTCACTTTGGTTGGCTAGTTGCACCTTTACACCCCAATCAAGGATGAAGAATGCCATGCCAGTGATCCTATTTTTATTCTTTCCTTCAGCTTGGAGCACAGGTGACTAGCAGCTGCCGTCACATCCAAGACTAATGTCACTCTTTGACTGGGCGGGGTGGGGGTGGGATGGTGGTTGTGTGCAAATGCTGAGTGGGACACCCACACTCCCTCCCTGGGATCCGAGCACTTCAGCTGTACCACATGCCCAGACCCTGCAGCTAGCCCCAATGGGGGCTCTCAGGAGGCATTGTAATATGCTGTCGCTGCTGGGTTGGCTCACTTCCAAGACATTTCTAGAGTCCAGAGCAGGCGCTCCATACCTGTGGCAGTAGGCTTGATCCCAGCCTGAAGGCTCCTGTTGGTTACAACCAAAATAGTCAACTTTGCTGATTTGTTGATTGGCTGTTGAATGATGACAGTTTTTTTTGGGGGTTATATAGTACCTTTCAGTATCTCAAAATACTTTACAAAGCATACTGTAGCGTGCTAACAAAAATCTTCTTTATTCATCGATGGTCTAACCAAGTACAGATTTCCTGGGATTCAAGAGTTGGTTGTTTCCTATTGAGGGGCTAAATGCTAGCAGCGACTATACCCACCATTTTAAAACTGGATGTTGTTGAAATGTATTTCATTGGGTTTCACTGTTAGTTGTGTTTGGGGGTTTTGTGTCTTGAGGCCCTTTAAGCTGTTGTTTGAATGCTGTGAAAAGAGGTGGCGGGGGCAGGAGGGCTGCAGAATGATTATGTCAGCCTGGGTCAGGAGTCGAGACTGACACAGTGCCCTTAAAATTCCGGCTTCATTATCCACTCTCCATGGGCCTTCCTCTCCCACACAGAAAAATGCATCTTGCTGCCGTGGCAACAGCGGTCACCATTTCGCTGCTCTGAACTGAACATTGGAGGCTACGCTGGACTTTGACAGGAGGGCACGCCCCTAGATTTAGGACTAGGGTAAGCATCATTACAGACAGAGGTGGTTCAAGTGGCTTTAATGCAGGGGGGTCCAAAATCTGTAATAAATGGGGGGGGGTCGCTCTCCCAAAATTTTGTGTGTAAATTTTTTTTAAGTGTTTTTGTGTGTTTTAATGGTGTTTCACAGTATGTTTTTTAAGTACAACTCAGGAAAAGGGTCAAATGTTATTGATCAGTTATTCTGGAAGAACACAAAAATGTGCCAGAACAGATCCAAAAACATTTTCTAGGTACATAATAAGCAGTTGTGACACGCAGCCCCCAGGCATTTGTTAACTGTTTTTGTGGTATCATCAGCATTGGTCAAGTCTCTTTGTGTCGTTATCAGTGTAAAACACAATGCAGAATTGCACAGAGTAAATATCTCAGGGAGAGGAGGGAAAGGCTTATGGACTCCGATGTAAAAGGAGGCCAGAGCAAAGAAACTGAGAGGCCATTTCCAGGGTTCTCACTGGACAGGACTTGATAGAGAAGTTTCCCAGGTCTCCAGCATGGTGCCCATAACTGCCATAACCTCTCCCCTAGTTGTATCTGACCCTAAGTTGGACACCATCATAGGAGAGGTCCGGGCATTCCAACAGGAGTCCCATGTTGATTTGGGGAATGTAGAGGGTCAGATTGCTGAGTACACTTACAGTATGTTAAAAGCAAAAGCAGCTAAAGGAGGAATATGGGGACAAGGAGTCTGGAGGGAACAATATTCACCTAAGCGTGGTATCTGAGGGCCTAGAAGGCCCCTCACTTGGTTAGAGTTTTTATAAGAACACCTGTTCTTATAGTTAAAAAAATGACTGCAAGATTTTTCATTTGCAATTGAAAGAGGTCGAACTCAGCCCATCAACCCTGTCCTCAGAGCTGGCGATCCAGCAGTGAGGTTGTGCTCCATTATCTACTGGTAAACTATAAAAAGACAACTAGAAAATAGTAAATGCTATGTCATGGGTGCAAAAGACATTTCACCTAATATACATACAGTTGTACCTGGACAAGTTGGCAATGGTTACACTCCTGAGCATCAGGTGTGCAGAAAGGAATAACAAGCTTCACTCCTCTCTTTAAACACCTACTGCCCCCTTCACACCAGCCCCAGCACCAAACAACAATGTAGAATTGAACGTGTAACCCCCCCTGCAAATGGGGGTTCCCAAAAGTCTTCCAGGAGCTTGCCTGAATGCTCCAAGCCTGGGTGGTGTTCAGTGTTTGAGCTGCTTAACTGTGGTTGCAAGTGAGTGCTATTTGAGCCTCCACGTATTGTCTCTTTAAGAGCTGTCTGCTTGCAGATTTAATTAGTTTGTATGGGGGGACTGTGTATTTAATGCTTGAATCCCGCCCGTGCTGCGGAGTAATCGCTCCATTTTGCAGTCACTGAAGGTGCAAAGGGAGCCCATCTGAAAACTGCAACTGTTTGCCTGTAATCATTTAAAGCATTAGCAAAATTGTAGTTTGTCTAACCTGCCTTTATTGCAGCTGGGACTGTGTGTGTGTTACCTCTCCATTTTGGACCTAAACAGCTGTGTTGGGCCAATTGCGCATGACCGAACTCGGAGCTGCAACTTTCATAATGATTTAAAGTACATTACACGGTTCCGTTTTCACCGGGAATTGGATGTAGAGGTTTAGTTAACATACCTCTACATGCCACAATGTTTTTTTTTTCACCCAGGTAGATGCACCTGGCTCGTCATTTTACCAAGCCTTCCGGCACAGGACAGGATGCCAGGGGCACACTCCATCTGCTGGTGCAGCGGCACTTTTGACATGGCGCCTCAAGGAGCAAGATTAAAAAGCTAAATATCTGGAGAAAGGTTAGCCAAATTTAGTTTAAACCATTAAGGTTGTTTTAAACGGGCGTTTTTGCAGCCCTGGTGATTGCCCCCACTGCTTTGTGCTGCTTTCCTTTAATAAACAAACTATGGTCAGGGCAGTGACCGGGGGGTGAAAGAGCTGCAGCTGCAGTAGGGCTTACACTGTTAGGGGCCCACTACCTCAGATGTCAGCATTGAGAAAACCTTTTCTCACAGACAAACTTGCAAGTTTATTTTTGGAAATTGCTTATCCATTTGAAATTGGGTTTGTCAGCCGTGGTGTCACAAGATTCCAACTCCAGTTTCACATGGTTGGGGGGGAGTACAGAACAAAGAAGCAATCGGGCCCATTACTCAAAACATCTAATCTTGGTGCTGGTGTCCCCAGGAGGAGCAGGAACAAATTGTATTGTTCAGTTCTTTGATCATGGTGCCAACAAGAGGAACGGGGGCAGCATGGACAAACTATGTATATTCAGCAGGACTGATACAAAAAAACTTAGACGATAAAAACATCATATGTGCTAATAGTTATTTTACATTGGTTGGTGTGGAGGTGGGTCCCACAGAATATGTTGCAGGGGGGCCCTTAAAGTTGTTGGCACAGGCCTAACTATGGTTGTTACCCTCTTTGTTTACTTTTCTCTGTCCTGTGGTTGGCTGTCAGCAATGTCCAGATAGTTCACACCATGTCCAAATCCAAGATTCAGATTTGCTGGCGGCCATTCACAGCACCACCTATATGCCTGAAAATGCCACAGCAGACATGATCCTAGAGCAAGATTTGAAAATTAAAAGACGTATATTGCAAGGAATGAAAAGCCAAACTAGGTAAACTAACATTTATTCATTTTAACTGGCAGCTAGCCATGTTTAAACAATAAAAGTTGCATTGCTGTTTTAATTATCAATGAAGCAACCAAGAGTAATAGAGTTCCATCATTTTTAAAATTTGTGTTTCTCCAGTAAGGTCAAAATGTATAGTTTGGGGCGGTAAGCTGTCAGACAGCTCTTACAACCATTCATCGGACAAGACTCCCTTAATCTCTGAGTGCCATCCATCATTTTTGACAAGGTACAGCTCAGGCCCTTGTTACATTTCAACATGCCAGTATTTTAATCTGTTCCCTTTGGAAGGAACATGTTTCAGTTTATGACCTGCCATTTCCAAGTGTCATAGCTTTAATGTTAGGATGAAAGGTATGGTTTTTCCAAAAATTAATGAAATGAATGATGGGAGACCATTCTGATGGGTCAGCAGCAATGTTATGCGGTACCATGCAGTTGATTCCTGTTTGGAATGAGCCCAGGTCCCTGTGTATCAGATGGCCTGGAGACAGTTGTCAGCTAAGGGCAGTGCTCTCTGTCTCACAGAGGGAAGTGTTGTCATGTCACTCCCACGGCCAAGCCCTGTGGCAGACTAAGGATAGGCTACGATACATCGGCATTTTCTCCAAAAACATTTCGGAGTCAGGTTGCAGTGAATGCGGGTAGGGTGGCAGGGGTGATGGGAATGTACCACATTCAGAGCGGTGAGTGATTGAATAGCTGTGGCTCCCAGGTACAAAATATGGGACAAAATGGATGAAGTCAGGCAATCATGGAGAGGCAGCGGAATCATCTGTGATGGCAGCTGGTCTCCCCGCATGAGGTTGGATGCAGCTGTGGCAGCTGGGATCAACAGGGTGGGGGAAGGGAACTGCAGCTGCAATTAATGGGGTGGGAGATGGGAAACCACAAATGCGATTGGGGAGGGGACCACAGTGTGATTGATGGGGTGAGGGATGGGGGACCACAGCTGTGACTGACGGGGTTGGGGATGTGGAACTGCAGCTGGGATCAACAAGATGGGGAACAGGGAACTGCAACTGGAATCAATAGGATGGAAGATGGGGAACCACAGCTGCAATTGACTGGGTGGGGGTGGGGAACCGCAGCTGCAATTGATGGGGTGGGGGACAGGGAACTGCAGCTGTGATCAACGGGAAGGGGGATGGGGAACTGCAGCTGCAATTGACAGGGTTGCAGATGGGGAACTGCAGCTGCAATTGATGGGACAAGGGACGGGGAACCGTAGCTGGGATCAACAGGGTGGGGGATGGGGAACTGCAGCTGGGTCAGCAGAATGGGGGATGGGGAACCGTAGCTGCGATCGATGGGGTCAGGAATGGGGAACCCAAGAGGGAAAAAAATGGGAGAAAAAGGAATAATCCTGATTTTATATACAGTAGCTGTTACATTCACTGGGGTTGTATCAGTACAGTGAAATATGCCATGCAGAAGACAGCAGAGACGTACCCAGTTCACATTTTTCCATCAGGACTTGCTATGCTGCATGTATGGGTGTGTCTTACTTTAGCAGAGTGTTCTCAAGTATTCCATGGAGGGACTTGTAGTGCTAAGAAGGATGCTCCCGCTATAGCGCTGCTTCTCAAACAGTGAGGTCTGCCTCCTCGGGCAGGGGGCAGACACTGACCAAATCCAGAGGAGGCTTAAGCAAGTTGCTGAAAATGTGAGTTTTTTTGCTGTTTTGTCTGAAAAGATGGGTGGGAGCAAACTTCGCACAGTTGTCACAATCAGAAATCTGTTGACTGTCCAGAGAATCATGTGCTGGCTTGCCTCCATTAATTTTTTTTGTATTCATTTTATTTATTTCATAATTTGGGACCAGGAAAGGCACATTGAGCTGTGACAGCTTGTCTCCATATCCTGTATTATAGGCTTGCAAGCTTTCACCTGAACACCTTCAGAAATTCCCATAATTGTAGTCTTCATCTTTAGGCTGGATACTGGAATTTAGACGCCAGTATCAGTTGGCTTGTCGCATGCTTAAATGCATGACAGTTAGGTTTGCTAAGTGTTTAACATCCCTACTGAGTATAAAGAACACGAGGCATGGCCTGCACTCCTCACATGGTTAACATTTTAATATTTCTAAATTCTTCAATATTGTTGCTGGCAATGCCTTTGCTTTTGCTGCATCTGTTGTGTGGAACGGGGTCAACTTCCACTCAATTTACAACCTGTTGTACTGGATTTATTTTTGGTTTTGCTCCCCGTCTCACCCCATTGGCCACACCCAGCACCATCACTCGCCTGCTCCGGGACTTACCCCATTCGTCCTTGGTCCTCCTTGGTTTACCTCCCAGGGCAGGGTCGATGAGGTGGATCAAACCCTGTCAGAAGTCCTGCTTGGTCCACAGGTGGGTGCTGAGTCAGCATCGTGCCGGGCCTGTGGAGCAGAGGGTCAGCATCATCCTGCCATGATTGGGGGTGGGGTTCTGCTTTCATGTGTGTTGTCCCTTCCTGTGGGACCCTGACTGGCCAGAACTACTGGTGCGCTATGTTGTGTGAGGTATTGTTGCTAAACAGAAAGGAGCAGCTGACCCCAGTGAAGGACCCTGGACAGTTGCGAGTGCCACTGTGCCATGTAGCTTTCTTTGTGGGACAACAGAAACAAATTTGCGTGGGATATTGTTAGACAGCCATGGTTCACCTAATGCACAGCAGGCAAGACATACAGAAACTAGATGTTTCATTTTTAAGGTACTGCAAGCCTTGTTGTTGGGGGGAGGGAGGATCACACAATGCATGCAGCAGACCAACGTGTCTTTCCTATCCATTCTCCTCCCCCTAGAAGTTTAATGATAACTTCTTTGTTTACTGTAGCAGTGTATCCATCTGCGGCTCAGCTGACTGTAAAAGCCCAAGTGGAAACCAGCCGTGGGAAAGGAAAACTAGGAAACTGTGATAATGTTAATAATGATGGTGTGATGTTGTCATGTGTTGAAAACTGGTCTTGCTGACTCTTACTGAACAGCTTCTTTCTACCAGGCATTTTGCTGTGTTTATTCACTGGCCAGTCTTATTTTCAGAGCTTCTCACACCAGGTTTTGTGCAGAGTTGTCAGGCAAGCCTTAGCATCTACTGGAGGGGAGAACACAGATACCAGGTCCCTGAAAGTCTGACAGACCATGATAGATTCTTTTATACAAGGCTTTGGAGCTGGACTGCTGGCACAGAGGTAGCACTACTGCCTGGAGCTGGCCCGCTGGCACAGAGGTAACGCTACCACTCACTACGCATATGACCCAGATTTGGGAACAAGACTGAATTGTCAAATGACTGGGAGAGGAGGATCGGGCACCCCTGATGATGCTCACTGTGGGGAGCGAGGGCTCGCTGTCTCTGCTGCGCTGCTGCCTCCTGGGTGACCACGGGCAAGGGCTTGCAGTCTCTTGCTGCGCTACTGCCTCCTGGGTGACCACAGGTGAGAGCTTGCAGTCTCCGCTGTGCTACCGCCTCCTGGGTGACAACAGGTGAGGGCTTGCCGTCTCTGCTGCGCTACTGCCTCCTAGGTGACAACAGGAGAGGGCTTGCCATCTCTGCTGTGCTACTGCCTCCTGGGTGACAACAGGTGAGGGCTTGCTGTCTCTGCTGCGCTACTGCCTCCTGGGTGACAACGGGCGAGGGCTTGCAGTCTCCACTGTGCTACCACCTCCTGGGTGACAACAGGTGAGGGCTTGCAGTCTCCACTGTGCTACCACCTCCTGGGTGACAACAGGTGAGGGCTTGCAGTCTCCACTGTGCTACCACCTCCTGGGTGACAACAGGTGAGGGCTTGCCGTCTCTGCTGCGCTACTGCCTCCTGGGTGACCACGGGTGAGAGCTTGCAGTGTCCACTGTGCTACCACCTCCTGGGTGACAACAGGTGAGGGCTTGCCATCTCTGCTGCGCTACTGCCTCCTGGATGACAACAGGTGAGGGCTTGCCGTCTCTGCTGCGCTACTGCCTCCTGGGTGACAACGGGCGAGGGCTTGCAGTCTCCACTGTGCTACCACCTCCTGGGTGACAACAGGTGAGGGCTTGCTGTCTCTGCTGCGCTACTGCCTCCTGGGTGACAACAGGTGAGGGCTTGCTGTCTCTGCTGCGCTACTGCCTCCTGGGTGACAACCGGCGAGGGCTTGCAGTCTCCACTGTGCTACCACCTCCTGGGTGACAACAGGAGAGGGCTTGCCATCTCTGCTGTGCTACTGCCTCCTGGGTGACAACAGGTGAGGACTTGCTGTCTCTGCTGCGCTACTGCCTCCTGGGTGACAACGGGCGAGGGCTTGCAGTCTCCGCTGTGCTACCGCCTCCTGGGTGACAACAGGTGAGGGCTTGCCGTCTCTGCTGCGCTACTGCCTCCTAGGTGACAACAGGAGAGGGCTTGCCATCTCTGCTGTGCTACTGCCTCCTGGGTGACAACAGGTGAGGGCTTGCTGTCTCTGCTGTGCTACTGCCTCCTGGGTGACAACGGGCGAGGGCTTGCAGTCTCCACTGTGCTACCACCTCCTGGGTGACAACAGGTGAGGGCTTGCCATCTGTGCTGCGCTACTGCCTCTTGGGTGACCATGGGAGGCAGTGCAGCTGAAGCTGATGCATAAGGAGGGAGGACATTAACGGGCTCTTATATGCACTGACACGCATGTGTATGTGTGGGTGTCACTGAGCCCACTGTCAGTGTCCTGGGGGAATGGGGAGAAATGTGGAGAAAACCCTGTGAGGGAGCATGAAGCCACTCTTACTCCACAGGCCCCAGATGGCCGACTAAGGCACCCACCTCCAAACTTGTGCTTGTGTTCTGCCAGAGGCCTTGTCCTACCCCCAAAGGCTCCAAATTGGGGGGGGGGGAGAGACAGGAAAGAGAAAGAGGGGAGGTAAGACCAGGAGAAGGTGGGAGATAGTGCTGAGAGTATGGGGTATTGCTGAGTGAGGAGGTCAGCAGAGTGAATCAGGAGGAAAAGTATGCTAAATTAAAAATAAACAAGGCGCTGGCCACACAGGCTTGAGCAGGTACCTCCCTTTTTTTTAATTCAAGTTTATTGAACAACTTGAGTACAGGATACATCACAATAACATCTGACAAGTTCAAGCAGTACACAGTTCATTATACAAATGAGTCCCAACAGCAGGTTTTCGATCGTAGCAGTTTTACAAGCCTAGGGTAATATTTAATTCTGGCATCTTTGGGGTTTTCTACCATTGTAGGCAAAAGTGATGGCAGGACCCCATCTGAGGAGGTTTAAGTAGGTGGCCCCAGACAAGATAGGGAGGGCCGCCAGGGCTGGGTCTAGGGGTGCTTTTATGGGGTTTCAAGGGGATCAGCCCCCCCCCCCGGTATAAGATCCAATGGAACCATCTTCTTGTGAAGCTGGATACCTGATGATTTACATGGTAGGTTAGTTCTTCCATGAGATATATGTCCCCTATAGAATCTAGTCACTGTTTATGGATAGGTAGCTATGGCTGTAGCCAGCATCTTGTTATGGCTTTTGTGCAGCCACCAACATGGGGGCTGGCAGTATAGCCTAAAGGTTAGAGTAACAAGCTGTGAATGAGCTTGGTACATCCAGCAGACTGGAGCTTGATTCCCTCAACCTCCACTTGTATACTGTGTGGCTCTGAGCAAGTCACTTAACCTCCCCAGTGCTCCCAGGTCACCCCTGAAAACAGGCACTAGTGCCTAGTTGGCCTTACCCTACCTGGATACCAAAAATAAAATAAAAAATAATAAACATCACAAGATGGTGTCTTTGCCTCTCTCACCCCATCTGCAGGGGAGGCCTAGAATGGCTTGCTGAATGGTGTGTCCATCAAAAACGGCTCCATGAGGGTGGCAGTGATCTGTTCCCAGTAACTGGTTAGGTTTGGGCATGACAAGAATATGTGCATATGATGCGCCTTTGTTTCTAAATAGAGTGTCCAACAGGCCTGTGAAGCATTCTGTGCCCACTTACCCTGTATTACAGGGGTATCGAAAATTTGGTCCTCACCTTCCAGGCAGACTCTTGCTATAGCAGAGACTTGGTTGTTTTGAAGGTGGTCTGGAAGGGTGTAGGCCACTTGAGCGGGTACCTCCTTGACTCATGCAGTGCTGCTTTGTGCTTGCTCAGCAGCGGGGGGGGCTGGAGTGCCAGAAAGCCTGCACTCCTCCCATGGAAAATCAGCACTCATTTCTTTCTGTGTGGCACACTTAGGTGCTGTCAATCCCAGAGCCAGAAACCTAGAACCAGAGACGAATGTGAGTCAGGTGACAGTATGAAGTGCCACTACTCCAAGACCTGTTCCTGTCCTACTTGGTAGTCTGAGGAACTTACAGCTTGTTCAAGATCCACTAGCCCAAGCAAGATAATTAAAACTCCACTACCAAACCAATGCGTACAGGCTATTTAATCTCAGATTTCCATATTCCGCACATAGCATGGAGCCAGCAGGGTCTAGTGGTTGGAACACGGGATACTGCTTCATATCCCACTCAGCCACTTAATCTGGGTGTAATCTTGAGTGAGTCACTTTCGGTAATTTTCCTGTTTTCTGCAAAAATAATAAAAAAATTAAATTCTCACGTCAGATCCCTTAACTGTGCCCAGTTCTGGAATCGTCACCTAAGGAAAGAGAAAGACAGGCTGGAGACATTGCAGCATAGGGTAACCAAAATGCTTCCGGGCCAGCAGGACAAATCCTAAAAGGATTGGCTTTGGGCACTGAACATGTACTCACTGGAGGCCAGACGAGAGAGAGGCAGTATGACAGAGGCCTTCAAGTTCCTGCGAGGAAAAAACAAGTTGAAGTACAAGGAACTGCTCAACAGGAATAGTGAATCTAGAATGTAAGGACATGTGTGGAAGCTGGGGGTGGGGGGAACATACCTCTCAACTGCTATGAATTTCGCATAGCGCCATGATTTTCACATTCAGATTTACCCTTTCTCCACATAGGTTTACTGATGTTCTTAATAATGTTAGGGCTATTTCTGGAAACACAAACTATTAAATCATTAAAGTAAGTTGACTGAAACATACCTTGTCACTAACTATATTGGGCCCACTATTTGTAGACATTTATTCTTTAAAATAAGAAAGTGCTCCACATTCTGGCTAGTTGCTATGATTTTTAATGCTGAGAGGTTGAGAGGTATGGGGGCAGATTCAGGAGAGATGGGAGAAAGTTATATTTTACAGAGTGGTTGAGCTGTGGTCCAGTGTGCCAGCTGAGGTGATGGCCACCAAAACCACCAATGGTGTCACGCGTGGCTGGGATAGAGTGAACAGATTAGTAGTTACTCAGGGGGTAGCAGTAAGACAGAGAGAAAAAAAGGGGTGGATAGTGTAGACAGAATATTTTCCTGTAGACATATTTTTTCACAGAAAGGTTGTGAATGCATGGAACAACCTCTCAGCAGAAGTGGTGGGGGCAAAAATAGTAGGGGATTTCAAGAATGCATGGGATAGACACAAGGGAACCCTAGCAATAGAAAAAAAAAAGGGGAGAGAGAGTAAAACCCAGAGATCAAGTAGGATCTGCCATATTGCAGTAGGTAGGGAAAATGAGCAGACTAGGTGGGACAAGCGGTCCTTATCTACTGTTAATTTCTACATTTCTAAAAAACCCATATTGACAAAAGGTCTTGGAGTATAATTGGGTGTTACGGGCAGACTGGAGGGGCCAATGGTCTTTTTCTACTATCATGGTGTATGTTTCTATAACATTTCCCAATAATGTGAATTTCATTGGTCACCCATGAAGCGGTTACCTCGGGACCCTTAGCGGAAACAGGGTGCAGACACAGGTTCAAATAAAATTAGTTTTGGGACTAGGACACCAAGCAGCAATGGCACCCTTACCCCCTCAGGGGTTACATTCCATCTTTCCCTTGAATAAACTAATTTTCCACACAAATGTACAAAACATTTGCTGCATTTTATTGAATCAGGTAGTCCTGCTACACTTCAGAGTAATTACTTTGTAGTCATACATCAGTGAGGGAGTTACCCTCTAAACTACTGACATTGGAAATACATTACCATTGCTCCATAACCTCATTTTTCTCTTGTTCCACTCCAGTCACCTCAGACTGGGTGCCAACTCAAGATTAATGGCCCCAGTCCAAAGGAGAAGCTAAACGTGTCAGTATGGCTCAGTTAGCAGGACGTCCACCTCTGGCCCAGAGGCAGAAGATGGGCAGTATTGTCCAGCCGTCCTTTCCCAGTCAACAAAAAATAAATAAATGGGACAAGGCACAGGCACCTAGAGCCTCTGAGGATGTCTATCCCCCAAGGCCAAATATTTGCTCCCCCACCTGGTGGCTGAGAATAGCCCCAGAGGCAGGTAGCATCTGCTTGGGGATTCCCCCCACACTACTCCCTGTACAATATCTCCACCTCTGTGAGTGAATGTCGAATGACACCAACTGGTACCCTACTGCTCCTTCTACTCTTTCCTTTGGGATCCACCTTCTCCCTTCTGAGGTTCCCATCCTGGGGCAGACAGTAATGGAGTAACTCCGTCCCTGGTTGAAACCTAGGCCCCAAAGAGCCATCAGGACATGCCTCTTGAGGGGAGGAACCTAACTCAGCTACTTCTCCTCCTTCAAACTCCTAATTCCATCTGTCAGAGATGAGTATGGGTTATGCTGCTGCAGCAAGCCCCGCCCCTTGGCAGTGGCACCATCCAAGTTCTGTTTTTTTTTTTTGTACATTCTATTTTTGCTCTCTCATGAACAGCTGAGGAGTACTTACTGCATCTCTGCCAGTTACGCGGATGCTCAACCATCCTCTTCAGCCAGCCTCTGCCACAGCCACAGGACGGGGTGGACTGTGGCTTACCCCCCATGGAGGGGCCTCCCCCAGTGGGAGGCGAACCAGGGGAAGAGACTGCATCACCATTGAGCCCCCACCCTGACTTACACTGGGCTTTGTTTGGCCTTGAGGATGGTGGTCCATCAGTGACGCCACACTGCTCATTGTGAGGGTTTTTCCTTTCTGGATCCCCTAGGGCAGAGGTGCGCAATGACATCCAGTGTGCAGCAAGCACGCTGCCATGCTCGACCGAAGGACATCTGCCGCTGCCAAATCCCATTGTCAGGTGCCCCTTGAGTACTGCTCCCCCAGTCTCCACTGGGGTTGCTAGTACAGCGGGCACATACCCCAACCCTCCCCAGGAGAGGAGAGCAGTCCTCTGGATGCTCAATCCTCTCCTCCCCTGCCGACCCCCGATGACCTGAGTCCATTCCCAAACCAGGGTCAACAGTGTGGAGCAAGGTGTGACGTCCAGCACCTCAACCCTCAGCACCACTGGGCCGGCCCCTCCAAGCTGTAGGGTTGACCCTGTGGTTGCCACCTGGCAACCTGCCTGCACAGGTGTGCAAGCACCCCCTTGGATGTGATGCCACATCCTCAGCAACACTCATCCCAGGATGGGGGGGGGGTTTACAGAAGGCATTCCAGTCTGTATAACTAAAGACATTTCCATGAAACCAGACTCTGTGCCTCTTAGACTTCATCTTTTCCCATTGCTGTTCTTGCCCTGAAGTCACAACCCTCTGCTTGTGACATCAGAATAATTTCTGTGCAAGCAGGTTGTGATGTCACAAGCAGAAGACCATGACATCAGAAGATAAGCAACGTGGAGAGACAAAATCGACGGAGAAAACATCCTGCTTAACTGAAGATGCCTTTGGTAAGGAAAAAAAACTGGAAGGATGGGTAATTCAAATTTGAGGCGAATTTTGAGTAATTTATTTCTGCTGAGACCAAATGCAAATTATTTATTGGAAACCAGCAATTCTCTTTAACTTCCTAGAGCTTCAGTCTACTGTCCACTCAACAGTAAAAGTGGGCAAAAGCAGGACCCATTGGAAAATGAGATGCTGCATCTTCAGCTGGGCTAACCTCAGTAAATAAATTGCAAAAAAAGAAAAAACTCAAAGTATTGTCTTTGTTTCATTAATAATCAATGGCTAGTGTTACTTCTGGACGAAAGGATTTTTTGAACACCTCTCTCTGCCGATTGGGCTCAAAGATTCATCTTTTTGAGATGAAAGGGCAATAATCCACAGCAGAGAATCTCTCAACTGGAACTAATGAGGCTGTACAGGTCTTACTTCAATAAAGATGTTTACTGCTTTGAATGAAATCATGAAAGGGCATGACATGGTTTATAAATTGCTCCAATTTGCAGACCTCATTATCCTTTCAGTTTCTATAATGGACCTTTTTAAGTCAAGTGAATTCAGTCTACTTTCAACATGCTGTAGAATATTCTATATTTTTAAAGAAAGTACTTAGTATTTCAATAAAAAAGCATGCCCCATCATTCAGGAACACCTTTAAAGTTCTCAGTGTCGAGTTGATAATTACCCCCATTTACATGTGCATGTAACCCGGTTCAAGCAGCTGAAAAATGGGGATCAATGAAGAAACTGTGGTTTACAGATACATATGAATCCAGTCCATGCACCAACCAGATCAATTGTGAAACCAGGTTGAAAGTATGTAGTTCACAGGAATTGATGCCTATAGGACCTGGGTGTGTTCCGCATGTAACACATCAGTTGCATGATTGTTCTGTACACCTGCGTTCTGATCAATCCTCCCTTGGCAATGCACAACAGCATGCACTGAGCATGTTCACATTAACTGTGCATCCATTGCTGGTATTTGAGAGATGCACATGTGAACTGAATCATGTCTGTGGAACCGGAATCAGTTGTTCATGTATACTGAACAGCCATTAGGAGCGGACCTACCAGCACTGATCCCCTTTCCTTGATCATATCACACATGTAAACATAGTAAATGTCACTTCTGTTTGACCTGGTGGCTTGGCCGCAGCACACTGCACTGTCACCTGGGAGACAGGAGGTTCACATATGAGCCCTAGGGGGTCACATTCTATGTGGTTGAGGTGTGCCATAGAATTGAGACACATGGTACCTGGGGAGAGAAGACATGGGCCAACTAATATTGGTGCACAGTCTTCCAGGCCAAGGAGCAGCATTCACATTGGCACTGAAAGGCATGCTCATCCAGCCTCATGCGGGTTGGTGCTCTCCTGGTGACCTCAGTTGTCAGAGTGGGGAACAGGGGAAATGAGAAAACAAAGATAATGGCCTTATATATATATTTTTTTTCATAGCATTCTTTCTGCTCCCATAGCTCAGTCGTAGTCGTCTGGCCGCCGTCCTCCTGCGACCCCACCGAACCCCTATCAGGCCCATGCTGCTCGGCTGGCACACAGTATCCATGGGTTGGCCCCTACCTCCCCACCAGGTCCGGATCCAATACCTGAGTGTGGCTTCTTCGGGTCCGTGGGCACGGAGACATGGCCATGAAGCCGCCACGACTGACCACCATTTTCCTCCGTTTTTTTCTCCCCTCTGGAGTACAGACATGCAATGACATTAAGGCACAGCATGCCAACATCTGCCATACTCCAGCCCCTAGATGCACTGCACTAGTAGTGCCCCCGACTCACCATCGGGGGCCACTGCAGAGCAATGCGAGCCCTGAGTCCTCCCCAGGGAGAAGAGAGTAGTCAGCCAGATGCTCAATCCTCTCCCCCCCCCCCAACCAACCCCAGACGACCCAGGCTTGTTCCCAAACCCGGGTCGCCAGCGTGGCATGAGGTGTGGCGTCCAGCGTCCCAACCCTCAGCGTCACCGGGCCAGCAGATGTCCTTATATTTTTTTTAATTTTTTCACTCCCACCATATTCCTTTCCTTTGTCCCTCGACAATTGTGGCTTCCACTGCTGGGCCCTTCCTCCTACTGGATGGCAGGTAAGAGGCTGCCTTCACAGCATGTGCCACTCCTGGATTGTCTGACAGTGGGTGCATAAATGCAAACTGACCTGTGCTGTCCTTCCCTGGGAGCTGAGAGTCTTACCTCCAAGATGCAACTGCCAAATAATGTCCCTTTGAAGCAGTAGTATTTGTTAGTCGGCAAAAATTTCCATCGGATTTCTTTTTTTGTTAGGAAAGACTTATTTCTGAAACTTTTAGATTCATAATCAGTATATTTTCTAATTTCATCAGGTATTTAGAAAAACGGCTTTTAGAATGACTTTTGCAATTAATGATTTGAGTCATTAGAGACGGGCGTCACTTGTAGTGTTTAAAACTCTCTTCCATTGCAGTACCTTTGGACTGTACATAGCGGATTGTTACTGTGGGTGTATTATGATGTACAGGCACTTGTTTCTAATGGTACACAGCACTGCACTACACCAGGATGTTTGTTTATGGTGGGCCCAGCAAGGGAGCAGGAACTTTAAAAAAACTTCAAAATCATGCATCTCAGTTCAGGAATTGAAAAAAAATTAAAAGAAAAATTCCTTTTGCCAGAAATACATTACAGTTACTAAAACAGTGGCATGATGACTAACACAAACTGCTGCTTTTAATGAGAGAAACAGAGCAGCAACATCAACAAAAACTGTCATTTGGCCTGTTTGCAATGAGTGACCTTACCGCGGGTGACTAATGATAACAAGCCTTTATTTATAATCTGCAGCACTTTGCTTCCTTGGCAGTGAACCTTACTATTTGTGATGGCCCTTAACTGCTATGCATTGTGCGTTGTGTTTCTTTAATCATTACGATCCTCTCCGTTTCTCTGATGAAAGGAAGGGTGATCCCCGTTAATCCTCCTCGCTGCCATCCCATTCTCGGCTGTTAAGTGAACGTGGAAGACGTCCCAACACCCCCTCCTAACCCTCGCTCTCTGTAATGGCAGCATTAAGCAAGGTTTCACAATTAACCCCTCAAAGAATTAGCATTTCTGTGACTAAAGTGGTTTGACATAAACTCCTTCTCAATGTGACGCTTTGATCTTCAACAGCCGGGAGGCTTTTTTTGTGTTGCAAGCATTTTGTCCCCCCATCAGTGTTCAGGGGATTGAATACAGGGAAGATCAAAATAGGGGATGCAGTTTTACAACAGCTGATGTTTTCTGAAGATAGCATTAGTATTCTGAGTTGATTCCCCCCCCCCCTTCATCTGAGAGGGCTGGATTTTTTCTACAAATGTAGAGATTGTGGGTGTGTTGGGTTGAGGTAAGGGAGCTACACAAATCTTCAATTGATGGCTGATGTTTCCTCAGAAATCTTCTAGCTACAGAGAAAATGTTATTAGCAAGTTTGCAGTATTTACTGGTGCCTTTGCATGATAACATTTGTATCTGGACGTTGTGGGATCCTTGGAAAGTACAGATTTATGGGGCCACCTATGCCTGGGGGTGGGTCATGGCGGGCCGGCCTGTTGGCAGGGAGCTGTTTTGCTGCTTTTGATGCTGGTGACTCAGGTTAACAATTAACATCCTAAACCTGGTGTGCCAGAGGGCTGGGGGAGATTGAGCATCTCAGAGAATGCTCTCCTCCTTTAGGGCGGGGAGGAGTGCGAGGGGCTCCAACTCACTACTGCCAGCTGAGTGGCTACCAGTGATGGTTCAGCTGGAGCAGTATGTGGGTGGTAGGATGCTGACTGGCTTAGTGTGGCACACAATTATGTGCATGCACATGTCAGCTCTTGCTGTCAGCATCCTGTTGGTGGTGGTGGTGGGGAGTAATGAAGGAAGAAAAACCTCCCTGATACAGGGTGACAGTGTCGGCACCCTCGGGCCCCTGCACTCCCCACTGTCTGAATTTGATGTGCTTCTGGGGGGGGCCCTAAGAAAGTTTCACCACTAGAGGTAAGTCTAGGGAATTGCTGTCGGGGGACAGTGCTAGGAGGGATGGGAAGCAGCCATGGATGAACCTGACTGAGCAGCCAGGGATGAGAGGACAATAATAAGGATGGTCCAAAATAAAAGCTTTGGTCAAGATCAGGGTTGAAACTTTAGTGACCCCAACATGTGATGGGGGGGGGGTTCTTTTCTTGGCAGGCCCCTAGCTGGAGCTGCAGTCCTGTGTTTGGAACCCTGTGGTTCTCAGATGTATGGCTAGTGTACAGTACTTCAGCCGATATAAAATTCAGGTATTTTTTTTTTTGCTTTTTGTTAACTCTTTTTCTCTCCCATTCCCTCTGGACCTCTCTCAGGTGATCCCCACTTGCCGCCTACTGTGCTACCTCCTGCTTGAAGTCCACCCCACCAGGAAATTGGGGACAGACACTCCCTCATTTGGCCCCATCTCGCCAGGCAGGTGAGGGGATTGGGAGAGCCAGTGGAGTGAACCCAGCATTGGGAGTGTGACAGTGGGGCACCGGAGGACGCCATCACCTATCTAGGGGACAGGGTTTTTTTTGCTGCTTTGTGTGTTGCCTGGGTACAGATGTGCAATGGCGTCCTGCTCACAGCAGACATGCTCCCTCACCTGGGTGAAAGACACCCGTCACCGCCCAACAACCCGGCTACGTGCCTACACAGACTGCAGTGTTCCCCAGAGTCCCTGGGGTCACCAGAGCTACGCGAGGAAGGTCCCACTCACCCCAGCAGAGGAGAACTCTCCTCTAGACACTCAATCCTACTCATCCCCTGCCGACCCCCGGCAACCCGAGTCCGCTCCCGAAGCCGGGTTGCCAGCATGGCGTGAGGTGTGGTGTCCAGCACCTCAATCCTCAGTGCCACTGGTCTGGCACAATTCAGGTATTTCAGACTTATTTCATAGATGTCTAATAGACACCTTACAAGGGCTGCAAGAGTTATGAGGGGATGGATTGGACATGCTCAAATTATTTAGCACTGAGAAGGGAAGGCTTAGAGGGGGAGTAGCTAGGACCTAAAAAACTGATGACCAAGGCATTGGTGCACAAAGTGTAGGGGAGGTTGGTATTCATGGCCAACTGAGTTAAGGCGTATGTATTTGGTCAACATTTTTTAATCCAAATGAAAGCCTAGTCCTTCAGGCTATGGCCTGGCTACCCCACTCTGAGTAGACATAAATGTTTGAGCCTGTCAGTGTGTAAGCAGAACATGAGTATGTGCCCTCGAACTGAGAGAAAGCTGGATAAGGATAAATATTTGAAAATATTACTTCACCCAGGGAGCAGGTAGCATGGTAGCATGTGGAATCACTTACCTGGTGACGTTGTAGAAGGTAGCACTTTTTGGGATTTCAAAGCAGGACTAAACATATTCCTGAAGAAGAGTGCATTCAGGGTTACACAACACGAGTAAGGGTTGCATTCTGGCCGTTAAGCTGGATATATCTCCATATTTAAATTGGGTCTAGTCACTACTGTGTGTAGGAGGGGGCAGACGTGTCTCTTCCACCATCATAATGCTATACTACTATTGTACCTGTTCCTGCCTCACCTAACATCTCTTTTCCTACACCAGCCTCCTTTTCATTGGGTTGCAGCCTCAAGAATGAGACTGTCTTGCAGGGATACTATGTCTATCAGGCATAATTTGTATATATGTTAATACCAGCCTGTACGTTGAATGAAATGTGTTGTGTTCATAATGCTTAACTTTCCTGCTAGCTAGCCTCAGCACGCTGTTCCTTTTACTCTGTACCATACTGCCTGTAAGGTTTTGAGGCTGTTGTATATAATGTTTATATTTGATATTGCCTTGCCTGTGCTTTGTATCATATGTTTCTTTACCTTGTTCTGCATATTTTACGGCAACCTTGCTTCTATACCTTGTATAACTTATTTCTATTCTTTAACTGCTTCGTTCTCTACCCCTCCCGGGTCATCCCTGAAAAAGAACTGCAGTTGTCTCAGTGGACTTACCTGGTCACCAAAATTCAATAAATAAATAAAAGCTTTGTATAATAACGAAGAAGGTTACCAGTAGCAAGGTGTGCATGACTAATGACTTATCTTAGCTACTGGAGAATGCAATGATCTTCTTCACAGACATTTGCCTCTTTAGAGCCATACCTTTGGAAATGTAAGCAGTCTGCGTGAGGACCACTTGGAAACATCTGCCCAGCTGGGGCTACCAATGTTGACATATGTCAGTGCCATCTATGTAACATGGGTGTCCTAATTTCTTCTCAGTTTTTTTCTCTCACCATCAACAACTCATCGAACTGTGGAAAACACCTGTCAATTCTGGTTGATTTTCTTTGAAGTTTCTTTATTTTTCTTACTTTCTTTTCAACGGAGAGTCAACACAAACATTCTGTATCTTCTTCTTCCCAGTCTAGGTCACCATTGAATCTCAAGTGTAACTCCTAGATGGCGCTATCCCAGGGGCTACTACCCCTGCCTGATTTGCCACTAACAGGTTGAGGGGCCTGGATCCAATGGCGGGTGCCTCCACCCAGAGGTCAGGGTTTGCAATAGTTAAACTTACTTGGTCACAGCCCTCTGGGACACTGCAACCCCCCTTTCTTCCCACTAGTGGCCCACACAATATATCATCATTACCTTCACAGTATACACTTACCCCAGGGCTGGTTCAGGCACTGGGACCTCCTGTAAAATAAGATACAGTGCAACAATCACAGTACAATACTTTAACATAGACAAATACCTTCAGGCAGTATAACTTTGCTGAAACAAGCAGCTCTGATTTATTTAGGGGAATATAACAAGGACAGGGGAAATCAGGTTAATTAGCTTATCACTTTACTCAGCTACCTGTGGCTCTTGTGCACAGGCCTATCCCTATCAGTTACTGTCCCTGGGTACCCAAGCCCTAGTGGCTAGTCCAAACTGTGGCAGCTGGTAGGGGCCCTTTCACACAGAGAAAAGAAAATTAGTTTAAACAGTCAGCAGTACAGTGATTCCATTTGGACTTAATGTGGCAATTCAACAGGGAGCGACCCTGAATTAGTACTCACGACCTCCAAACAAGATAGGGTCCTTCAACGTCAGCAGGGCTACTCTTGAGCTCCACGAGACTCTCACACATTTATATGGCAACAGGCAGGCTGCTTCTCTATCCCGATCGCAATTACTGCACAATACCCGAGAACACACAGCAGATTCAGTTCCTGACAGACTGAGTGCAACTCAGCAAATTTCTCCAGTCTTCTACAGGGTGAGCCTGGTTTCTACTCTTCAGATATCCTTTGATTCTCTTCACAGGACGGATTCAGTCCTAACAAGCAGTTACACAAGCTGCAGGCCGGAACTCTGGACCTTACACATGTTTTTTGACTAAAACTGTGCACTGAAGGAGCACAGGGTTCCTTTCCCTTCACTGCCAGAGCTAAACTGAAACTCCAACAGACAAAACCAGGCACTTCCTTTGAGTTCCTCCCAGTTCTTGACTGGATTGGCTGTCACTCACAATAGACTGCTGCTGTTGGTTCAAAAAGGCGCCGAAGTCTAAACTACATCTCCCAGAGTCACTGCCCATACAATCCTCTTGTGGCTGGCTCAGATTATGAGTCCAAGTTCTGATTCGTCCAAGGCACCATTTTAGAGCTAGCTTACCCCACACTGATTGGTCCAGTTCAGCAGTTCAAAACCAGAATGGGGAACTAGGCAGACACAGTTCTGACTGCAAAGAAAGCAAGTTAGACAAACTGTATTTTCATTATTACTCTAAATGATTTCTGGCAAACAGTTACACCTTTCAGATAGGTTCCCTTTGCACTCCTAGTGACTGCAAAAATGGAGTGAATTGGCAGCAGTTCGAGTGGTACTCAAGCAGAGAAGCACACAGTCCCCCCATACAAACTAATTATGTCTGCAAGCAGACAGCTCTTAAAGAGACAGTACCAGAGGCTCTAAAAAAACTCACTGATAAATGGCTTAAACGCCAAACACCATTCAGGCTTGGAGCATTCAAGCAAGCTCCTGGAAGTCTTTTGGGAACCCCCATTTGCAGGGGGGTTACACCAGTGAGGATAGGTTTCAGGCTGCATCATTGGCTACCATCACCATCTTAACTGTCATTCAGACACCAAGGTCAAATGCAAGTTCTGACTCCCACTGCATGCAGCCCTTTCCTGGTGCACCCTGAATGGGCACTGTCTTATCAATATTTTCTTCACTGACCCCGCCAGCTGGCATCACTGATGCTAATGCTGTGGTTTTGGCTACTATCTGAATTATTTCACAGACTTTTGCCATCCATGCCATTGATGATTACTATGTTAATGGCTCAACCATCACCACTGCTACTGTCAATATCAGCTGTTAGTTCCTCTGGGACTGCTGTCCCTGACTCTTTTTCACTGCTGTTGCTGCCTCAGCAGCCTGTAACCCTGTGGCCCTTCATCCTCTCCCTCAACCAGAGGAAGAGGAAGAGGAGGAAGCTGATTATAATCCTGATCTTCTTGCTATGGAAAAAGGTGATGTTGAGGAGAAGCAACCTTTTTATGGGTTTGCATCTAGTTCCACTGTTTCATCCTGTAATGAAGACACTGTGGTCTGTGTAACCAGCTCTCCCCAAAGATGCTGTATTTCAGGCTTTACTAAACCTCATGCAGGACAAGCTCGGCGTTGCTGCTGAGGAAGCGTACACCATTAAACAGAGTCAGAATGAATTCTTGGAGATCCACATGTCTCCTTCCATGATCGTTCCTCTCATTTACCCTGCTTTGGAAGATGTTGCCATGGTGCCTGGCACAGGCCCAGTACATTGCCAGCTATTTCTGGCAAGGTGGACAAGCAATGTCCCGTACCCTCTACTAAGGCTGTTTATACAACACAGCCTGAAACTGACTCGGTCATTATTATGGACACTTATGATAGGTCCTGGGCACCCCATGATATCAGCTCCTTGCCCCCTGGAAAAAAATCCAGAATGTTGGATGCTAGGGGCAAATGGACTTACTGCTCCACCTCACTCGACCTTCGTATTGTCAGTTACCAGGCTTACACGATTCAGAATAGCCCGTGGAAGTCTACTGTGGCAGATAAATTGCCCTACTAATCTGTTAAGACTTAAGTCCAGCAGTGTGTTGGGTATCCCGTGAATATAGCAAGTGAAAAAGAGTGAGTACAATATAGCAACTTAATACCAGAAATGCAAGCTGAGTGAGACTATTTTAACAGTGTATGGTTAAGTTAGCAAGGTAGGCAGTAGGATAGTGTAGCAATGTAGTCCAGCTGCTGTGGGGTAGAGTCCATGCTGCCGGCATAGCTTATGGGTTAGAGTCACTGCCTGTGAGTGCAGTTGCTACGTGCAGCAGACCTGGGTTCAATACTTCGGTGCTATAGTGCTTATTTTTTTTCCTCCCAACTTTGTTCCTCCATGAGTTCAGCCTCGAGTTAAAACAGTAGATTTACCCTCCCTACTTTGTCCCTTCCCCAAATTCAGCCACTCCCAGAGTTGGAATATTTGATGTGCTCCCTCCTAAGTCCCCCTGTAGTGTGCTGCCCATTACTGTGGCATTCATGTTTTTCTGCAGATTTATGTGGTGTTTGCTGTTTCTGGTGTTCAGTGTTTTTCTGGTTGTGGTTTTTGTCGGTGCTGAGACTGACTGCTCATTTTGGTCGGCGTGATTTTTCATTCACAATTATCACATAGAACCAGTGTGCTGTGCACAGTTTGTAGGCTGGTGCCCTTACTGCGTTTTACAAAGGAAATATTTGATGCTTCCACTCTTTTGTATTGTGTGCATGAAGTTCATTTATTGTACTGTTGTGTATCAGCTTTGATGTCCTCTGTTTAGACTGTAACATTGTATACATGTTTGCTATTGTACTGCACCTTGGTAACATTGTTTAATTCTACTGTGTACTTTCTCCATTCCTGCCATGCTACTGTAACATGTCCCCTAGGAACTGCATGAAACTTCAGTTGCCAGAACAGCCCTTAGATACACCCTCCCCGATTGATGACATTGAATTTCTGTCTTCCTCCCCTTTATCACCGGAGAAAGCATGCCATCCAAAGTCACCCTTAAGGAACTCCTTGAGGCTTTTTCCATAATGAGCTTGGTTCATTAACCATTTGCATAAAACATGTAGTGTGGGTAAGCATTAAAAAAATGAGCGTGTGTGCATCTATGATATTCATGAGTGTTGCCCCAGGGGGTTCATTTGTGGCTCACGGAGCTGTGTTGCGTGTCATTAATTCAAAAGAGATGGCAGTACTAAGATGCTTCTATGCTTGCTCTTCCTCCTAACATCCTGTCAGGGAGCTGGTCTTGGTACTGTCACTCCTATCTTACTTCAGCAGAGTCACTGCCACTCTGCTCATCATGATGTGTTGTGTGTCACAGATGGTATATATACACATGCATGCATGCATGCACATGCACATACACACGCATACACAAGCACATACACGTACACACACTCACATACACACATGCATACACACACATGCACACACGTATACAGACACACATACACACGTGTACACACGCACACGTGCATACATGTACAGGGAGGCTTTTCTCATCGGCAACAAGGGCACAGTGCCAGCTTCAAGAGCACTTATTAATGCACCGTTTTTTTATTATCTTGTCAATCTGGAGCTGACAAGACATGATTGGTGGAGAAAGTCTTTCTGCTTAAGAATGCAGTGCTCAGGGAATGCCAATAAATCTTTCATGCCTGGAACTGTCATTCATTGTCACCTGAATGTTATTAGCCCAGGAAGATGTAGCATCCATTGCTTTTATGAGGCACTGTCAATCAAAGATCTGAGAGTGATCCTCCTCCCACATCTTCTGGGGCTCAGCTACAGTGCTGTGGAGCTTTCTCTTCGCTGCAGTCAGGCTGAATCTGAACCGGTACCAGCACATTAATTGTGAAGATGGGCCATTGGGCAGCATGGATTCAGCCAGCTGCGTATTACAAGGGGTGCTGATTACACATTGTAGCACACAGTTTATGCCTGAATTTACCCATCACTCCACAAAGATATACTGATGGTCCACATAATGGTGGAGCTATTCGTGCACATATACAATGACAAACAATAAAACTAACTGTATAGAGGCATTCTTTAAAGGAAGACTGTGGAAATTATTGCCACCTCCCCAGCTGAAAGGCATTCCTCTGATTAGGGATTTTAGACATGACATCAATGTTTTTCTTTACCTTGAAATATATTTTTTTACTTATTTTCCACACCACACCATAATGTCTGAAGGAAAGACATGCCTGCAATGATATTCTTGCAGTTCACGAACACCAGCAGCTTCTGGTGCTCACTGTATGCTAAAGACAATGCTGCCTAGTGGCAGAGGTTGACAGTGCCCATATCACAGTGTAAGCGCCAGATGCTGACTGGTGCCTGCAAGATGGCCGTAGGTATGGCTTTTCATTGAATATTTTGGCATGGTGTGGAAGAGAAGTAAACAAGCATTTGTCAATGCCGAACGTTTGCTTGCAGGTATTTGCAGTGGTGTTTGGCACGTATGGTGCTTTACCCTAATGCCCTGTGCGATTGCTGGTATTTGCACAATAAAATTTCAACATGACCATTTTGTTACCCCCATTGTGCGCTACATAGGCGGAAACACGTTTTGGGCAGGATGTGAAAAATGACAACTGTACTGCTCATAAGGAAGTGTGGTAAAATGGCAATGTTGAAAATCTGGAGTGGAAATATTGAAAATTCACAAACCTACGAGCGTGCGTGGGAACTGTGCAACGCACGCTCTGAAACAGTCATTGTTAGGAATTTTTTTCTCCAAATTTTCAACATTGGCATTTTAAAAACCTCTACTAATGAACAGTGTCACCGTGATTTTCTTACTGTGTCCCATACATTGATTTCAAGACACCGACCGCGCCCATTGTGCACTATAATGGGCGGAAACAAGTTTTGGGCAGGATGTGAAAATGACAGCTGTACTGCTCATAAGGAGGTGTGGTAAAATGGCAATGTTGAAAATCTGGAGTGAAAATATTGAAAATTTGCAAACTTACAAGCGCATGAGGGAACTTCACAACACACGCACAGAAACAGTTATTTTTAGGAATTTGTTCACTAAATTTTTCAACATAGCCATTTTAAGATCTCTGCTCATGAACAGTGTCACTGTGATTTTCTTAATGTGTCCCATACACTGAGTTCGCTTAGCGACTTGCCATTATGCGCTACATGATGCGGAAACACGCTTTGGGCAAGATGTGAAAATGACAGCTGCACTGCTCATAAGGAGGTGTGGTAAAATGGCAATGTTGAAAAATGTGGAGTGAAAATATTGAAAGTCGCAAACTTCTGACGTGCATTAAAGACTGCACCTAGCACTGCGCTTGTCAAACGGTCATTTTAGGAATTTTTCACCAAATTTTCAACATAGCCATTTTAAGACCTCTGCTCATGAACAGTGTCACTGTGATTTTCTTAATGTGTCCCATACATTGATTTCGCACACCGACTGCGCCATTGTGCGCTACATGGGTGGAAACACGTTTTGGGCAGGATGTGAAAAATTATAGTTGTACTGCTCATAAGGAGGTGTGGTAAAATGGCAATGTTGAAAATCTGGAGTGAAAATATTGAAAATTTGCGAACTTACGATCCTGTGTAGGAACTGCGCAACGCACGCTTGTAAAACAGTCATTTTTTTGAATTTATGCACCAAATTTTCAACATGGGGTTTTTGGGACCCCTTCTCATGAATGATGTCACTGTCATGGTGTTATTCGGGCCCAAAGGGTGATTTCACGCAGTGACTGCAAAATCACCCTTCGAGCCTGAATAACCATGACAGTGACATCACTCATGAGAAGGGTCCCAAAACCCCATGTTGAAAATTTGGCAAAAATTCAAAAATGCCTGAGATATGCATAAAGTTGAAACCCCCATCTAGCCCATTATACAGCTTACCGCATTTCCTCAGTTCGGTCGGCTTTGAAGAGTGCAGATGTGTTCCTGGTCCATCGAAGATCGTCGCACCGAGTCCGGAGGTAAGTATGGGGTGAGGGGGGGGAGGCAGGTGCGCAGGGTGGGTGTGCGGGTTGTGGGAGGGGCGGGAGACTGCTTGGGACCATTTTTACTTTACAGGGTTTTTTTTTTTTAATTGACAACGTGGGACGTTTGCCACGCTGGGGTGGGCTCCCAGCGTGGCACAAAGGATGGCTGGGGCTGAGGAGCCGATGGGGGATTGGGTACCCCATCGCAAAACAACGGGGACGTTGCCACGCGCTTGGGAAACCAGAAGGATGGCTTGAGGGGCTGTGGAGCCGACGTGGGATTGGGCACCCCATCGGCCAAACAACACAGGAGGTTGCCAAGCTGGGGTGGGCTCCCAACGTGGCCAGCAGGGTGGGGAGACGAGGCGTGACACGGGGGTAGGCGTGCGGTGTTCTGCATGACAGCCGTGGTTTTCTTTGAAGTGAAGACCACCACTGTCATACACAGCTCCTGCACCCATTGGTGCAGGACCGCCATGCTTGCTCAACTGAGCAGTGGATTTAACGGGAGAGGCACACCTCCAAAGTGTGCTACTCTCCCAAAACGTTCCTTGTGCATGCGCGCAAGCAACGTAAAAGTATATTTCAGGAGAAAAAAAAACTACTGTCACGTCTTAAAACCCTAATCAGGAGGATACCTATCAGCTGGGGAGGGGCAATAGTTTGCACAGTTTTCCTTTAACAGTAAACACGTGATGCTCACTGCTCCTAGTCTGTAATAAGAAAGCTGCAACACATTTAACACATTTTGGCCATTTACTCTGCATTGCACATTTTAAGGCTGCAGGTTGAGAGGTATTATGACCAAATATATTACATCCACAGAGGGTCAGAGTGTTATATTGGTATGAAGTCTTCTGATTCTGCCACTGCAGGATCTGGTTGGATCAAATTCAAAGCCAATGGTGGAACTGAGACCAATTTTACAAATACAGTTTCAATCGACAATGGTTTCCTTGCTTTACTGTGGCGGAATGCATTTGCAACAAGCCACCATCTTGGTTAGACTTGTTACCTAACCACCTGCAGGAAAGTCAAGGAAGCCCGTCCTATAAGCCAGACCTAGGAGACATGAAATGAGAGTGTTACTTACCACGTTTACATGCAGGGTTAGAATCGATGACAGAGTAATCAGTTACTCTGTTGTAGATTCTAACCCTGCATGTAAATGATGCTTTTGATGACATTGGAATCGATCTCGAGATTTATCCAAGTGCACTGATTACCTGGACATCGGTTTCCAAAATGCATGTGGATTCAATCAGTGATGGAACCGATCCCACACACATGCTCAGTTGTCATGCAACCTGTTTACATGCAGGGTAAAATCGATTACATAGTGATCAGTTACGTTGTAATCAGATATTACCCTGCATGTAAACCTTTTTTCTTCTTGGTGCGTTGATTGCTGCCCTTCATATAAACATGAGCAGAGACGTGATTAATTACCTGGAATCGAAGACAAGGTAATCGATTACCAACTCATGCAGATCTAGTAACTGTATCAATACTGTGGCATTCAGATGCTCTCAATGGTCCCATAGTTAGGAGGAGCCACCCTCTCATTTGATAAGAAGCCCTCCGTTCCCCTTGGTGAGGGCGCTGCCCCACACTGCACTCCAACATTATAAACCACAAATGCATATTAATCCACATTGCTCAGCAGACAGCAAACATAATGCCCATTTCTGCTGAAGTATTTATTTATACAGAGGGAGGTAGAGAAATGGAACAAGTTGCCATGGGACGTGGGCTCTGCTGAAACAGCGATGGGGTAACATAATGTCCATTTCTGCCGAAGTATTTATTTACACAGAGGGAGGTAGAGAAATGGAACAAGTTGCCATGGGAAGTGGGCTCTGCTGAAACAGCAATGGGGTTTAAGCACAGATGGAAAAACACATGGGGACAGTAAATGTGGGTTGTGAAGAACGGCACAAGGGACAGAAGTGTAAGCGACCACTGCGGTCCTTGTAACATACAGCAGTTTGCATTGGGCAGACTGAATGGGTCACGAGGTCTTTTTCTACTGCCATTATCCACGTGTATGTAATCATTGAATTCTTCAGTGCACTGAGGCTTTATCGCTAAGAGTTGATGATGTGTCCCACAATTCATCTCTTATTTCCCATTTTTTTAGGGCAGCATTTTTTTTGTCTTTGGCCAGGAAAGGCACACTGAACTGCAATAATTCACATTCTAGTGCGTCCTGTGGGGTGGAGCACATAGGACTGTAGGACTGTAGAAGGGAAAGGACACAATAAAGCTAAATGCACAGGGTTGAAGACTGCACAGATATAGAGGTAGAACTAGAGAAAAACTACAGGTAGCATACAATAGGCACAAACTACCACAAGAATAACAACATATATAGCACCCCCCCCCCCACTTTGTGTGAGGGAAAGACTGTGTGCTGACAGTTTGAGAGGAATGCTGTCATGTGTTTCTTTCTCGATGTGATGGCGTGGGGGGCAACAACTTTTAATCAAACTTTTTGTGTACTGCTGGATTTATTACATTTACTGTATTTCCAGTTTATAGACAAGATTGTGTGGTGCAGCAGTTAGAGGACAGAACTGTGAGCCAGGGGATCCCAGGTTCGAATCCTACTGCAGCCACTGGCTCATTGTGTTACCCTGAAGATGTCCCTTCTGTCATCACACAGCCCCAAAAGGTTATAACGGAGGAGGAGGAGCAGTCTGATGGCAGGAGTGTAAGGCTGGGCCATGGGGGTCCCGGTTTGTATTCAGCCAGAGCTGTTTACCTCACCATGTGACCTAGAGTCTGGCAAGAGCTTCAGACTGCCCTGCTGAAAATTGGATACAATCAAGAACCCACTGAAAACAAGATATTGCATCTCAGCTGGGCAAGCGCGGGTAAATAAATTGTAATAAAAAAAGAAAAACCTAACATTAAGCCTGGATGATTTCACTGTCAAAACAGTGCATCTTTTGCCGGGGCGGTCCTAATTTGTCACCAGTTTGGCTTTGGTTGTTTGTTGTGACTGAAAGTCAAGTGGTTAGCAAGATGCTGTGAAGCATGTTGTCCTGCTGTTACTGCTGAAAATGCAGCACTGCTGTCCTTTGTACACAATAATGAACATGTTATAACCCAAGTACAGACTGTTTACCAACAGCGAGTGCTAATTGCATTCCACAGTTCTCTGAAGCAGCTTCCTATGTGCTGTCATCAGCCATCACGTACGATTTGGCCATGTTTAATACCGTCTGCACACTGCTAATTATACATCCCAGTTTTAAACAGGATTTATAGACCACCCATGGCTTTTGTGTAAATTAATAATTGCTGGGGAGAAGTTGGCACCCTTCCCTTAATTAGATGACAGGTCTGAGAGGTCATCCATAGAAGCGTATGGAGAAGCATTCAAGTTGGTACCCAAGCTTGTGGAATGTTGGCAAGAACATTAAATGATGTTTTATCAGCAACAATAAAACCTCTGTACTCTGGTTAGTCAGATGACATAAAGGAGCATTTGGTTTTAGTGAAGCTCTCTGAAACGTACACATACAGGCAACAAGGCTTGTTCACAGTGCGGGGCATCATGGGTATGCAATTTTTTGTGCGGGGCAAGTTGATGAGGCTTCACCAGAACAGATATTGCCTTTTCAACAGGCTTGCACATCTGATCCAGGATAGGTGGAAAATGACAAAGTATCGACACGTGATCTGTACTCTTGGGACTCCTCAATGTACAGCAGTCATTATCCCAACCAGGCACCATGTCAGGGCCCCATGACAATGCACATTTAGAACACTCGGACTCCCAGTCCCCACCCCCCAGTTCTGCGACAACCTGGGCTCGTTCCCAAATCTGGGTCACTGGTGTCACAAGCAGTACTCCTACCGCTGCGCCAGTGGACCAGCTCTGGTTTTCTTTTTTCCATCAAGGTTTTTCTGTCTGGCTGGTGAGCCCCACTCTACCCCCACCTGCCCACAACTGACTGTCAGCCTCCCTGGCATCTACCTGCCATGTTCCTCCATGGGTTGCCCTCCCCTCCATATCAGGGCCAGGAATGGAGGTCCATCCCCCCCTCTGGACCACAATCTAGTTGGACAAGTAGCACAGAGTGGCAGTACAGGTCAAGGACAAGCTGGCCATCACACACTGGCTCATTTTCCTCTTTTCTCCCTATGATCGATGGTATGCAGTGGCGCACATGCATGTGGAGACATGCGCGCACTATGTACCAAGCCACTGTCCATTCCACAGTGATGTCACTGCTGTGTGCCCTGCCACAACACCTCCATGTGATGGCAGCACTGCAGTGATGCAGCATATCCCCCTCCCCCCCCCGGCCGACCCCCAGTAGCTTGATTCCATGCACAAACCTAGGCCACTGGCATGGGCAGGGGTGTGGCATCCAGCACCTCAACCCTCTGCACCACTCCCATCAGAGCTCCCAGTGAGCTCCCAGCCCCCAGCAACCACAACACATTCTTTGTGGCATGGGGCCTGAGAGTATCGACAGCTATTACTCTGTCAGCTGTTGTTGAGGTTTTTCTCCCACTTTTCTCCCTCCACCCTCATGGTACCCTGTAGCTACTCCTGGAATCTGCAATGATCAGCGGCCCTGAGGAGGAGCTAAGAACTACCCCATTCACGGGGGGTGCTGCAGAAACAGAATTGGGGCATCTCTCTCCCACAGCCAGGAAGCACTGCTATTGGAAGCACCTCCATGACCCAGCGGATGCAAGACTGCAGAGACCTGAGCTTGCTCCGGAACCAGGCTTGCCTGCAAGCTCCTGTAGTGCACTACCACTGAAGGGTGGGGCCCTAAATTTCATTTTCAGCAGTACCTTTTATTGTGTTTGTTTTTGTTTACCGGGTAAGTGCACAATACAGAGAAATACATATTTTCAGGCACAACCCCGGAGATTACAGAGGCTACAAATAAGTTAAAAATGCAAGTAACCAGCTGAGATTATGTGAAACAGTACCAGCAGGAAAAGGTGCGGTGTAAATCGACAGTACCAGAAAACATTGCAAGGGTATAAAGAAAACACAGTACAGGTGAGATCACTGGATAAATGCAAAATACTGCAGTGACTTGCATTACATTTAGACGAATACAGGATAACATGGATCAACAGCAGTAAATATACATGGAACTGAAGTGTGTCGGGTGACCCAGCAATACCCATGGGTCTGACACTGTTATGTGCGAAAGCAAGCATACTTCAGTAGGAAGTGTTTCCTAAATTTAGAGCTCATCATACAGTGTGTAGGACTAGAATGGATGTTGGAAGGGAGGGAGTTGCAGAGTTTTGGCTAGTAGCAGGAGAAGCAAGGTCAGCCATGTTAGTGCAACACTTAGTGGCCGATAACATGGCTTGACCTTTTGTCCCCCAAATTTGGAACATTGCCTCTCAAAATGTGGAACAAATGTGCAAAATGTGGAACATTTAATCAAATCTTTATCTAAGAGGCTCAGAACACTGTTAAAAGGTTTGCATTTATGTTCAGAAAGTCTTATTATTTGAATAATATATTTTTTGCATCATTTACTATAGATTTTTGCTTTAAAATGTTAATACTGAATGTGGAACAAGTCCTCACAATGTGGAACAGGGAGCTTTTTTGAAGTAAAATGAGGAACGTTCCTCGTAATGTGGTACAGTTGAGAGGTATGCCATGGGACCATAAGGCATATGCACAGAGGGTCATTGTCAAGCATGAAGCTACAGTAGAGGGAGTTTGGTAATGAAGCACATTACCTATTAAGCACCCTAGGTTGAAAGTATGTATGGGTGTTGGGGAGACTCACCCTAATCCTTATACATACTTTATCTCAACTGCTTTATAAGCCATGAACAGTTACATAGATACATAGCTACATAGACGGTGTCGGCAGATAACGGCCTATGGCAACAGAATGTTTGCATGAGGATAAGGGAGGTTTAGATAAGCAGTGCTATGGTACCTAATAGTGAAAGCTGTGAATAACTGCCAAACGCAATACAGCCATCTGGTGGTGGTCTATAGGATAGCAAGCATGAAAGTCAAAGGAACACTGATCCCCAGCTATAAGGGAGTTGCCCTTTAGTTTAAGGGGTAGAACTGCTTCATGCATGACCTGGGGTTCTTGGTTTGATTTCCAGCAAGTGCTGGATGTGTGTCTGCCAAAGGGAGGGGGCAAACACAACAGTGGTGATGAGGACAGGATGCTTCACAGTCAGACCTAGAGGATGGATTGGGTGGGCTGGGGGCTTGTTGGGTCGCTGCGGCTGTGCTGACGCAAGCTTATGGATGGACAGAAGGAGGACGACTCAGATCTGTCAAAGGACAGAGGGAAGAACAGTAAGTAAAAAATACTGGTAGGCGTTACAGACTGATTTATTAACCATATCTGGCCTGAAGGACAGGCAGAGCAGAGAACAGCTCACTTTTAAGGGCATTCTCAAGGGAAGAGAAACAGGGAACAAGTAGCATATCATTACACAGATAAGGAGAAAAACAGTACAATATTTATACAATTTAGTTACCCAAAATAGGCAGCCGAGATGCAACATCTCATTTTCAATTCAGCGTGGGGAGGAGGGGGTCGGGATACTGCCTCTACCCATTTCCACAACTGGGCGAACGTCAGTATTGGGAGAAAAAGTGACTTGATCGTGGTCTCACAGAGATTATTTGACTCTAGTGGGGTTTTAACCTGTGTATACCTGTGTGTACCTGAATATGCTGTTCTCCCACTGAACTCCCTTTGTTAGGAGCAGTGCTTCAAGTAATACAGAATTTCTGTTACCATCCCATTAACTTTCATTTATGTGATTCCCCAATGTAATTTCACTTTCCATTACTGCAGGATACAGACTAACACCGTGAGTCATGTTCCGCCTCCGTGCTTCGCCATGGCTCTCATTTTTACTGCTTCCCATTTTTTACACAACAGATGGTTTCATTTTGGTATTTTACATTTTCAACAAGCTGTGCCACCCAAAAGCCAGAGTGCCATGAGGCAGTACGGAGGGAGACAAATGGAGAAGGGAATAGAAAAGCAATTTTCTGGGTTATAGTTCTGGCACTAAGTGAATATATTTCAATTATCTTAATACCGTTCTCAAAAGGTAAAAAAAAATACATTACTCTGTGGAACACGAGGCTATAGTTAAATACATGTTGAGAAAAGGGAGAAGTAGGACACATAACAATGAAAAATGCAGCCACTGGCAGGCCCAATGGGGGAGCGCTGCTGCCATCTGGGCAACAGGGGGTTTACATACGATTCCCAGTCGCATGCTGGAGCAGGATGAGGCCAGTCGCATCACAGAGGTGAAGTGGTTAGCTCTTGGGGAGAGATATGTCAGGCTGTGCAGCATTCTTGAACTCATTATTGGTCAACTACAGTGTGGGACTGGTGCCGCCCATTAAGGCAGCTGCTCACCCGCCCTCCTTCTCTCCTACTTAGGAGGAAGGGTTCAGTTATGTTGACCCTGATCATTGCTGCGGTGGATGGGAGGAACAGTTGGAGGAAAAACATACAAACAGAAAAAAGACTAAAACAAATTCAATCCTGCCTCAAACATGTGGTGCACACATTTGAGAGTGGTAGCGGATCTCCTGCTTGCCAGGCCAGAAGGAAGTGTGCATGTGCATCACAGAAGCAATGTGTTCAGCCACTGGGGAGGAAGACTATAGAGTGTATCACTCTCCCATGTGCCCCCTGCAGCTGAGTCATTAACAGGACATGGCAGGTTTTTGGAGACCACTACCCGCACACCCTTGTGGCCAAAGTCTGGTGCAGTGATAAGGATGTCTGAGTGCTGGGGTGGGGGAAACTGAGCAACAAAAACGAGGAATCTAGTCTGAACAAAAGAAACATTTAGTGCACTAAAGGAGTAAGTCTTCAAAAGGCACTCAATTAATGTTCATTAAGAAACAACAGATTTACATTATTTGGAAGGTGGAGCACTTACCCCAGAAATGGCAGTATGCATCCAGACTTGGATCCATGCTGCTACAAAGTGGATTGCAGAGTTGCATCCAGTCCAACCTACTGACAGTGGGACATAACCACAGAAGGGTCCCACAGACATATGCTTCTGTGACACATCCAGGAGATGTATCCCCCAGTGGTGTTTTTAACATATCTTGCTCAGACGCACAGACCCCTTTTCCTCATGGTGCCCTTCAGATTTGGCGCCTCTGTAGCTTCCTCTATATCCACAGCATGGACTTTCAGTCTTGCTCCTTTGCTGCAAAAGACACTGTAGTTTATTCACCTGCTAAAGGTGATTATGGTAGTATATCTGTAAGCCACTCCACAATCCTTACTCATGGCTTATGTCCACCTGATAGGCTATTGATGAAACAGGGTGAACTAAGCACCTCCTACAGACCCAAGTGGCAGACGTATACCGATGGGACAGTGACACCCCCACAGTGAAACCCCAATGGTGATGAACATTGCGGCGATGAGGATCCCACGGCGACGGACTGTGCAGCGATGGGGGATAGGCAACTAACTCCACTGTCTGTGCAACATGAAGTTAGTAATCTGAAACGGGGGAGTGCGGGGGGCACAGCCCCCTCCATGGGGGATGTGGAGGGACTACTGCTATCGCCGTGCTGCCAGTTGATTTCAGGATGCATTGGTATTTGGGTTGTCAGCAAGCTCATGGCGCTGTGGAGGATGTCGCTGTGTGGGATGTCACCAGGGCAGTGGCAGAGGGAAGAAAGCTGGTCTTGTAGCTTGAACCTAGGTCTGACATGTGAAAATGCAACATGCTACCCTCACCCCCACCCCCATTGTTACCAGGCAGGATATAAGATTCTCTTTTATAGTTAAACACATGGGTGTGTTTGAGATAGTGCTGGTCCAAGCAATGGCTAATGCATCTGCCTGGATGCCATCATGATGTATCTGTTGCAAATCATGGCAGGATTTGGAGACCCTGCACTGGAACTGCAAAACCCAGCCCATAACTCTGCAATTCACACCTGCACCTGCGAACTGCAGGACACAGCTGCAAAATGTATTCAAATTTAAGTCAGATTTCTCTTCTTATCCCCCCCCCACCAAGAGTGTTGCTTACATATGCCTCCTTTGGCAGACCTCCCACTCGACCCATCTGGCTTGCTTTGCTCATCTTTCAGAAATGGCCCTTTCTATTCCTGCAGTTCCCCCATCCCCACCCTCAACAGCAGCATCAGACCCCCCTCCAGGATCCAGTGTGGGGTGTTGACTTTCAGAGCAGCTGCTCTGGGCATTTGGGGTGTGGACAGTAGGGGAGTGCCAGGCTGCCTATTGGTATGTGAATGTAGGGGAGTGCCAAGCTGCCTATTGTGGTGTGGGCTAAGGCAGTGTCAGGCTGCCCATTGGGGTGTGGGTCTAGAGTAATGCCAGGCTGCCCAGTGGGGTGTGGGTGGTAGGGAAGTACCAGGCTATCCCTTGGGGTGTGGGTGGTAGGGAAGTGCCAGGCTGTCCATTAGGGTGTGAATGGTAGGGGAGTGGAATGCTGTCCCTTGGGGTGTGGGTGGTAGGGAAATGCCAGGCTGCCCAGTGGGGTGTGGGTGGTAGGGATGTGCCAGGCTGTCCCTTGGAGTGTGGGTAGTAGGGAAGTGCCAGGCTGTCCGTTAGGGTGTGGGTGTAGGGGAGTGCCAGGCTGCCCATTCGGGGTGTGGATGGTAAGGAAGTGCCAGGCTGCCTATTGGGGTATGGGTGTAGGGGAATGCCAGGCTTCCCATTGGGGTGCGAATGGTAGGGGAGTGGAATGCTGTCCATTGGGGGTGTGGGTGGTAAGGAAGTGCCAGGCTGCCCATTGTGGTGTGTGGGTGGTAGGGAATTGCCATGCTTCTCACTGGGATGTGAGTGATAGGGATGTGCCAGGCTGTCCCTTGGGGTGTGGATGGTAGGGAAGTGCCAGGCTGTCCATTAGGGTGTGAGTGTAGGGGAGTGCCAGGCTGCCCATTGGGGTGTGGATGGTAAGGAAGTGCCAGGCTGCCACTGTGGTGTGGGTGGTAGGGAAGTGCCAGGCTTCCCATTGGGATGTGAGTGGTAGGGATGTGCCAGGCTGTCCCTTGGGGTGTGGGTGGTAGGGATGTGCCAGGCTGCCCATTGGGATGTGAGTGGTAGGGACGTGCCAAGCTGTCCCTTGGGGTGTGGGTGGTAGGGAAGCGCCAGGCTGTCCATTAGGGTGTGGGTGGCAGGGAAGTTCCAGGCTGTCCATTAGGGTGTGGGTGTAGGGGAGTGCCATGCTGCCCATTGGGGTGTGGATGGTAAGGAAGTGCCAGGCTGCCTATTGGGGTATGGGTGTAGGGGAATGCCAGGCTTCCCATTGGGGTGCGAATGGTAGGGGAGTGGAATGCTGTCCATTGGGGGTGTGGGTGGTAAGGAAGTGCCAGGCTGCCCATTGTGGTGTGTGGGTGGTAGGGAAATGCCAGGCTGCCCACTGGGATGTGAGTGGTAGGGATGTGCCAGGCTGTCCCTTGGGGTGTGGATGGTAGGGAAGTGCCAGGCTGTCCATTAGGGTGTGGGTGTAGGGGAGTGCCAGGCTGCCCATTGGGGTGTGGATGGTAAGGAAGTGCCAGGCTGCCCACTGTGGTGTGGGTGGTAGGGAAGTGCCAGGCTGCCCATTGGGATGTGAGTGGTAGGGATGTGCCAGGCTGTCCCTTGGGGTGTGGGTGGTAGGGATGTGCCAGGCTGCCCACTGGGATGTGAGTGGTAGGGACGTGCCAAGCTGTCCCTTGGGGTGTGGGTGGTAGGGAAGTGCCAGGCTGTCCATTAGGGTGTGGGTGGCAGGGAAGTTCCAGGCTGTCAATTAGGGTGTGGGTGTAGGGGAGTGCCAGGCTTCCCATTGGGGTGTGGATGGTAAGGAAGTGCCAGGCTGCCTATTGGGGTATTGGTGTTGGGGAATACCAGGCTGCCCATTGGGGTGTGAATGGTAGGGGAGTGGAATACTGTCCATTGGGGTGTGGGTGGTAGGGAAGTGTCAGACTGCCTAGTGGGGTGTGGGTGATGGGGAGTGCAGTGTTGCCCATTGAGGTGGGGGTGCAGGGGAGTGCCAGGCTGCCCATATGGTCATGGCTGGTAAGGGAGTGCCAGACTGCCCATTGGGGTGTGGATGATAGGGAAGTGCAGTGCTGCCCACTGGGGTGGGGGAGTGCGGGGTTGCCCATTTTGTTGCTGCTAGTAGGGGAGTGCCAGGTTGCCCATTTGGTGATGGGTGGTTGGGGAGTGCCAGGCTGCCCATTTGGTGATGGGTGGTAGGGGAGTGCCAGGCTGTCCGTTTGGTCATGGGTGGTAGTGAAATCCTGTGTTGCCCATTTGGACATGAGCGTAGGGGAGTGCTGTGCTGCTTACTGGGATACGGGTGTTTGGGAAGCACCATGCTGTCACCCCTCCCCCACAGATTGTTCCCTATTATTGCCCCTCCCACCACCATGTCATGATACTGCCGGTACAAGTTTTGTTGGTGAGGGGGCTGGCATTGTGCGGTATTCCACAATATTGATTATTCCTAATACCCCTTCCCAGAAGGCCCTGAGTCAGCAGGGTAAGAGGATCACTTCTCAGAGTCTGCACATGTTAACTTTGCATTGCAACCTATATTCTATCTGCCAGCACCACTAGGCTGAGCAAGTATGATTTGTCTACTCTTAACTAAGATGTTATTGGAATTAGCTGCTGACATCTTCTTGTTCTCTGTATTAAACAGGCTAGTTGTTGTAGAATGGGCTCAGTCACAAGAAAAGCATCACAGGGGGTATTAGCAGAACTTAACTCCTTGACATTCCCCGAAAAACGAATTTCAGTCCGTCCCATTCCTCATTACTAACGGTGCTTACATGAAAACTGGAGCGCTGTCCCTCACTGTTCCTCTGTGGCCCCCTGTTTTAGCCAGCAGCGGAAGGCACAGTGTTCTGCTTGTGAGTGACATCATAGTCATTTCAACAGCAACACACCGTGATGTCACTGACAAACAGATACTGACTTGTGCCGGCCCACCAGTGTAGCAGTAGCACTACCACTACCACTCGAGATGCCAGTGACCTGGTTTCGGGAATGCGTCTGAGTTGTTGGAGGGTTGGTCATAGGAGGAAGATCAAGCATCCAAAAGGAAGAGGGACCACTGCCGCTATGTGACCGCCACCTGAATGATCACAGGTGGCAGTGCAGAAAAAGAGAAAAAGCAGCCAAGCCCTTTTATGGCTCTGTGCAGCCCGCAGACCCTGCACTCCACCGACTTGCGCACACTCCAGGAGCACCAAATGAATACTTATGGAGGGAACAGGTCCGGCCCGTTGCCCGAAGTCCTCTACCATGGGGAGGGAATACCACAGAGCTATATTCCCAGAGTGAGGAAGTCCCTGGGAGATGGTGGGGGAGACAGGGTTAGGGCCACCTAGAAGCCCTGAGATAGGCTGACGCTAGTGGACGTGGGAGAAAAACAGAAAGTTACAAAAAAAAACCAAAAAACAGCCATTGACTTCGGCTTCAGAATTAGCCTTAGCTTTAAGGGAACAGTCAGGGCAAGCGTCCAGTTTACAAGTGCAAGAATTGACTAATGCCAATGACAGCTGCTTGGACATTAGCTTGAAATGTAAGGTTTTATTGTATATGTTATATTATTGGGATATGCGTGAGTGAGAAAAGTTGTAGGGAATTCAGTGGTAGTGGCTTATAACTTGCACTCATACTTCCTTACTACACCAAAGCCATGCACTCACCCCTAGCCAACACATACAAAAAAGTGTCCCAACCACTCATACAGAGGCAAAAAATTGACTACTTCATTATTAACTCTGTAGTTAAAATTGTTGACTAGACAGTGCAGAGTAAGAACTCAATGTTTCGCATGACCGCTTTCCTAATCAAGGCCCCTTCCTAGTCCACCAGCCCCCAATGCCCCAAAATACTATAATGTATTAGTTGGCCCACTCCAACTGATCCCCAATCCATGATTTGGCATGAGGGGGGGATCATACTGCTAAATCTCTCCCTGTCTCTCAGCCAATTCCCTGACAAATGGAAGGCAGCGACTGTCACACCTATCCATAAAGGTGGTGACCGGACCTCCCATGTGAACTACCGACCTATCTCTATCCTGCCGCCCCTCTTTAAGGCCCTGGAGCGGATAGTAGCAGACCAGTTCACTGATCATCTGGACAATACAACATCCTTTGCCGGCAGCAACACGGATTTAGGAAAGGGCACAACACTGCCACGGCACTTCTTGAGCTTACGGGAACCATACACAACTCCCTTGATCAGGGTCGCCTAACTGGAGCTGCATCCATCGACCTGTCAAAGACTTTTGACACTGTCCACCACCGCCTCCGGCTTCATCAGCTACTGAACATTGGACTCTCCGCGGAATCAGTGAAATGGTTCAATAACTATCTTGACAACAGGTCCCAATGTGTAAAAATATCAGGCGTGGTCTCCAACACTAAACAGGTTCGCTCCGGTGTCCCCCAAGGCTCCATCCTGGGCCCATTGCTGTTCAGCCTGTTCCTCAACTCCCTCCCCAACTCCACCTCTCAGCAAGTCATACTCTATACAGATGACGCGGTGATTCTTGCCTCTTATCATGGCCCAAGCCACCTGCAACAAACCCTTCAACACGGCTTCACCTCTGTTGAAAGCTGCTTCAAAGAACATAAGTTAATCCTTAACCAGAAAAAAATGAAGACCATGATTTTCACCAGCCACCAAAACAAGCATAAACACCACCAACTCTCCTTAAACACCTGATTTGGGGACACCCTGGAGCAGGTTGACTCCTTCAGATACCTAGGAATCACCCTAGACCCACACCTGTCCTTTGGAACCCATATAACCAATGTCGCTAAAACCATGAATACTAGACTGGGCTTACTCTACCGGCTTCGTCGGCACCTGACTAAAGAGGTCCTCTTTGCCACAGTTCAAAGCTCCATCATCTCCCAGATTGACTATGGTCTTGTCATCTATGGCACTGCCACTACCACTGCACTCAGAAGGATTACTACCACCCTAAACAAGGCCTGTCGACTCATCACTGGGGCCGAACCGCTCACACACACCTGTGACCTCTACTCACAAGCTAACTGGCTTCAGCTTGATAATAGAATTCAGTACCAAACCTGCGTGGTTGCTAAGAAAATACAGTTGGGAACTGCCCCTCCTGGGGTCTGTTCACTCCTTCAAACGAAAACCAGCTCCAGAATTACCAGGGGATCAAAGCCACAACTTTTCCATATCCCTCACTGCTGCACAGCCATTGGCCAGCGTTCATTCACCTACAGGGCACCCACTTGGTTTAACTGTCTTGCCAATGATACTATCAATACCAGTGGGCTAGGGGCCTTCAAATCCAGGCTCCGTAACACCCAGGTCGCTTCCAGCATCTGCGACTGTCATGGATAATGTCTATGCAACTCCGCTCCGCTACCGCTCTTTCCTATATCTAGCTCCTTACATAACGCACTTGCCCTAGTTTGGCCTCTGCCCCATACGCTCTACAGCACCTGACAATGCCACCTTCCTGGCAACTCCACCCCACCCCCCCTCCTTATCCTTACCTACCCCCACCTCTCCTCTCTTCTCATTTTCTTACCTCCCCCTTGCCCCTCCCATTTCTTTCTACCACCCCCCATTGTCCTCTTCCTTTCCACTTTACCCTCTCCCTGTCTGTTCGAAATTAATTTGATATCCTTTACCCTGATTTGTGTAGCAATTTTGTCTATTGTCATGTGATACCTATGTCTTGACATGAAACCTTTGTAAAAGAGCCCTGGGCTCAAATGTAATTGTAATCCTAGAATTTGAAATAAATAAATAAAATAAATGAAAAATATCAATCAGACTCAGCGCTCCCCCCGTTCTCCCCATACATATGTAAAAAAACAACTTTTCCGGCTCCTATGTTAAAACTCCATGTGCTCTCCCTAGCCCACCTCCCAGGGATCCCACATACCTTTACTGTAAATATGGAGACTCCCTTCTGACACCTGATCCACAGATTGGGGGGGGCAGTTGTACAGCTATGGGCTAGCTCAGTTAGGTGATGGAGTTTTAATGTATGGCCAAAAGTGTGTTTTTTAGGTATTTGGAGAGGCTGGTATCCAGTGCTGCTTTTACCGTCACCACCGACCTAGGTTCATGTGCGTGTGTGTGTATGTAGGGGGGAGTGGCTTATGCAACTATTAAATGAAGTGTTTTTGTGAAGTGGGTACACTCAGAGGAAAAACATGGTACCTGGTCTTCCAGTTTCGGTTTTGTCTGCACTGCTACCTATAGCTAACCAGCTGTTTGACAGCAGCTCAAAGTAGCCATTCCTAGAAAACAAGGGCTTAACATTCTAATTTGGGGTGGGGGGGCTGTTGTATTATTATGATTCACGTTTTTTGCTGGTGACTAGAGCTGGCACCAGGGTGAAGGCAATGCAAAACACAGTTATGTGCCTTGTAAAGCTGCAGTAACTATATTTGTTCCACACCTGTACAACAGGGAGAATAATACAGATGTCCTTGAAAGGCACCACAGTTCACAATGCCAGCCAAGAGATAAGCTGGTGATTAATTGGGAATTTGCTCTTGCCAGAGGTGGCTATAAAATGTGAGTAAATAAATAGCTTTTATTCCCTATCCTCCCCACCAACTAGGCTTGATGTGATAAATATGTTCCCTCAGTAATGGGGACTGGTGGCCCTTTAAAGGTTAACATGCCCAAAAAAACAGTATTGCCCTCGGGGGTTATTCTGCTGCTGATGTCATTAAACATCATGTCACAAGAAAATAACGTGACAATAAGGCGGCTCATTGGGCTCATTTTCTGAAGATGTGGGAGATGAATTGTGACGTGGATTGTGCTGGTTGGCCTGCATTTTGCAGAAATCACAGTAAAGTAAGTGATAAGGAAGCACAGGTTTGACTATCAAACCATTATGTAAAAGAGTCTGAATATTACACAGATGTGGTAGCAGTGGCACCTGTATGTTACAGTTGAGTTAATGTTTTTGACAGCTACTATCTCAGTTCTCTTAGGACCGAAGGCCCCATATTCAAATGGTTAGCACAGGACTAGCCTAGTTAGCGCCCACACTAACCTGGATTAGCGCCAGCACTCCAGGCTGGGATATATTGAGAGGGACCTAGATAGCCACCCAAATCTAGTGATCATTCTGTGTGACTGTCAGACAGTGGCTGGCTGAGTAGGTGAGCAAAGGATTGTGCCGGCCACCGATCTGACCTTGGCAGATGTACTGAGTGTTGACTGGGGTGAGGGTGTGTGTGGAGTGGGGGGTCCTTAGTAGATGGGTGAAATCAACGGGGGGCAGTGGCACTCAGCGAGAGGGTGCCAGCCCAACCGGGAATTTGCCTAAAACCTATGTCTGGGGCAATGGGGGGTTACTAGACTACCATGGAGAGTTGTAGTTATTTTAATACTGGAGTGCTTGGAGGAGAGATTGCTAAACACCCGGGAGCGCTGTACTTATTGTAATACAGGGGCGATCAGGGGAGGGGGCCACCAGACTACTAGGGATATGGTACCACTTGGTGTTAGATGTCTGCTGCACCCATGCAAATAAGCCCATAATGGGCATGCAGATGTCCCCATAGCGCCATGCAGGCCCAATGAGCTCATTTGCATACTCAGGCTGAATATGGCCCACAGGAGCCCTGGCGCTATCCCATTTTGGGCAGCGCCATCTCCTGAGGGCCATATGCAGCCATGGGCCATGTCAGGACAGCCTATATCCACTCAGCGCTACGCTGACACGGCCTGATATTTAGTCAGTTAACATGCTCTGCTAATGCGCGCTAACTTATTTATTTATTTATTGAAATGTTTCACCAGGAAGACAAACTGAGCATGGAATGCTTTTTCCAGATGTGTCCTGGGGGGAGGGGAAAAGGGATATACAGCAAATAGTTACAACAGTGGCAAGTGCTACAATTACAGTGAGGAGATACTATACAAAAATGGTAAGTGTTGCCTCATAGGATTTACATGCAGGTTATTGTACAGGTAACAGGATTTACATATAGGTTATTGTACAGGTAACAGGATTTACTTACAGGTTATCATACAAGTAACAATCAGTTTATGTGATACAAAAGCATAGGTACTTGGGAAGATACTTGCAAGAGGGATTAATGTTTGAAGGTGAAATAGGAGAAGGGGACAATGGGAAAAAAATTAGGTACAGCTGCATGTGAGGGAAGTGAATGCACACAAGAGGGAGGAGAGGGCACCGGCTGATGGAGCATTGCAAATGTTGATGGGAAGGGAGTTCCAAAGCCTGGGCAAGCGGTAGGAGAAGGATGCGTGATCAGCAGCGGTGGACCTGGAAGGGATGGCAAGGAAGCGGACAGAACTGTTCCTGGGGGAGCGCAAGGTGGGGGGGGTGAGGATGTGAGGTAGGACGGGAGTACACCGAACCAGAACTTACCAGTAATATTAATGCAATGAGTTAGGCAGTGATCAGTAAGGGAGGAGAGAGCCAGGAACTGGTACAGGGAACAGTGATGGGTGCAAGGTGGACAATTGAGGGTGAATCAGCAGAAGGAGTGGAAGAGTGTGTCCAGTCTGGCTAGGGTGGATTTGGGGGCAGCACTGTAGACTACATCACTGTAGTCAAATGTTGGAAGGATCATTCTCAGAAGAATTTCTCTGTGGGCCGATAAGGGGATGCATTCATGATTTCAGTATAATGAACCCAACTTGGAAAGTAGTTTCTTGTGAATACCATCCATGTGACTAGAGAAGTCAATGTGTTTATTGAGCCAGACCCCCAGGTATCTGAAGGAGGAAATATCTTCCAACAAGGTTCCATCAAGTATGGGGATGGAGGGGAGCCTAGAGAGTCTCTGCCTTGTGCAGAAGGTCATGGAGACTGTCTTCTTGGCATTTAAGAACAGCTGATTGGTACATAGCTACTGTTGGACATTATCAAAGTTCAGGTGGAGTGTGGCCATCACCATGTGGGAGGAGGGACCGGATGTATAAAGGACGGTGTCATCAGCATACATGTGAATGGTTGCCGATTGACAGGCTGAGGGGGGGATCGTTAAGGAAAATGGAGAAGAGAATTGGACCAAGGACCGAGCCTTGTGAGACCCCAGTTTGGATGGGATGGGGTGGAGCGAGGGAGTCCCCAATTCTGACTGACTGAGACCTGCCCACTAGGTAGGAATTGAACCAGCTGGTGGCAGAGGACGATAACCCGGCATTTGAGAGTTTGGCCAGTAGAAGGGAATGGGAGACAGCGTTGAAGGCCTTGGCAAGGTCGACAAAGATGGCAGAAGTAATGAGTCCTTGATCCATGCCAGAATAGATGGAGTCAGTGAGTCGTAGAAGGGAGGTGGCTGTGGAGTGGTTCTTCCGGAAGCCAGACTGTAAGGAAGAAAAAAGAGGAGATGTCGAAGAAAGGAGAGAGCTGGGAGAGTACTGCATGTTCTTGCAGCTTGGCAAGGATAGGGAGATGGGGTGGTAGTTTCCTGCTGCTGAGGGGTCACCCCCCTTCTGGAGGGGGATGACAGTAGCCTGCTTCCAGGTGGTTGGGATGGAGGCTAGTTTAAAAGTGAGATTTAGTAGAGGCACTATGGGATAGGCAATGGCCTGCTCAGACAGATACAGTAGTCTTGCATCAAGGTCATCCAGGCTTTTGCCTTTAGACAGATTCAGAGCCATGAGAGCCCCGAGTGCATTTAGGGGGGGAGACAGGAGAGAAGCAGAAGGGAGTCACATTAGGCAAAGGGTGTGGGGGGGTGATGAAGCGGGGAGAGTGAAGAGAAGGAAGGAGGCACAGGAGGTAAAGTAGGTATTAAACCCTTTGGCTACAGGGGGGGTCAGAGAGGGTTGTGTCCACCACTACAAGGGTAGGGGTGGGGGGTCACTTGTGGGGGGAAGAGCGCAAGCACCACCTTCCAGAATTTTGAAGGGGGGGGTTATATTGGTCTGGAAGGTACTAGTGAAGTATGCAGCTTTGGCTTGACAGACTAGCCTACTGCATGTGTGCCAAAGTTGGCAATTTTTTTGGTAAGTGGTGGTGGAGGGTGACTGTGGGTCTTATACACAAGGTCACATGTCCTTAGACAGTCCAGGAGATCAGAGTTGATCCAGAGGAAGTGGGAACCACAGACTCTGATGCATCTGACTGGGGCATAATGATTCCAGATGTTGAGAAAGGTTGATTTTAAATTATTAAGAGCCGTGTCGATTGAGTTGGCAGTGTTGATGGAAGACCAGTCTGTACTACCAAGCTCATCCAGTGGGGATGAGAGATCAAGAGATTTGAAGGAATTAGAGTGAAGGAATTTGGGGGGGGGCTCGAGGAAACCAAATTTTTCATACACAAAAGGTGATGTGATGGTCACTTAGCACATCTGGAAGGATACCTGCATTTATAATACAGTGCGGGTATGATGCCAGGACCCAGTCAATGAGGGAGTGGTTGAATGTTCTGTTGTTGAGATGAGTTGGTTCAGTGATGAGCTGTGATACGTTTAGGGCATCGATTTCTCAGCAGGAGGAGGAGTGTGCAGAGGTGAGTCAATTCAGGTTGAAGTCACTCAGGATTAGTAATTCGCCTGAGGAAGCATGGGTTGATAGGGATGTGTGACAGGGTTGAATAGAACCCTGTCCCAGTTGTTATGGAGAGTTTGAATGCAGGGATCTGTTCTGTCCTTTCCTTTTCTGTCTCTTGTCTATCTAGTTGCACAACCAAATTTTCCTGTGAGACCTAGGATTTGATCACCCCAACAGTCTCGTAGTTCTTTGCCTCTCACTGTCACTCAGTCTTCCCTTGCTGTTCTGTCTTTTTCCTCCCTTGCAAATCTATATCTGCTGGTATAAAAAAATATGTAAATCATTATGTGGAAAATGTAACTGATATTGGGATCCCTTTGTTTAGAAGTTACATAGTGTTACTGTTGAAATGTATAACACCAGAAAGGAATGTATGTGTGATTCACATGGGAAAACTTAGGGGCCTTAGTTGGCTGAACTCTCATAGCTCAGTTGGTTAAGAGCTAAAGCATGTATTGCTGAGGTCCTGGGTTCAAATCCCAGTGAGAGTCAGATTTTTCCTTTCATTTCTACAATTGGATTTCTAAATTTGCCTTACAGTGGCATATACTGCACTTGGGAGAGAGAGAGAGAGGAGGAGTTATTTGAGTCTGTAAAAAGACTTCCTGGTTGCTCATTGCAACACCAGAAAGGAATGTATGTGTAATTCACATAGGAAAACTCAGGGGCCTTAATTGGCTGAACTGTCATAGCTCAGTTGGTTAAGAGTTAAAGCACAGATTGCTGAGGTCCTGGGTTCAAATCCCAGTGAGAGTCACACTTTTCTTTTCATTTCTACAATTGGATGTTGAAATGTATATATTTATAGTTTGAGATGATTGTAAAGCTAAAACTGTATATAGTTATACTGTTGAAATGACTGCATAAAGCTATTGGGAACTCAAGAGGTTAACCTGAAATGCAATTTTTAAGCCTTTTGCAGAAGCTATGGAAAAGGGGCCTCAGTGCTGGGACATTGTGTTCTGGCTGCACCTGCCTGAAACTTACAAGAACATTTTAGAAATAAAACAGGATGCTTGTTAAGAAGGGGGGTTGCAAAGACTTATAAGACAGAGCTGCAATTTCTTGGAAGACACACAGAGATTGAAGGAAAACTCAGATGGATCTGTTTATTCTGCCTTTGTAAATAGTTATTCAATTTATTTTTATGTTACTGCTAGTACTAATAGACACTTTTTGCAAATTCTACAGCTGCTCCTGGTTTTCCCTATGCTCCCTGACCTGTGCCTCGATGACAGGATGCCAGTAGGTCAATGACAGAGTTAGGTTGGATTAAAGGGTAGCAGTAGACACCCTCTATGAAGATCGGAAGGGAGGAGGGGGAGAGATCTTTATGATTAATTGATCGTACATGAAGGGGTAAAGGAAGCCAAGATCATAGTAAAGTGTATAGTGGATATGAGGTACATGACAATCCCACCACCTCTCTTGGCACAGTCCTGATGAATGAGGGTGTAAACGGGGATGGAGACACTTTCATTGGGAATTTTTGGGCTTAGCCAGGACTCAGACAGAATAAGGACGTCAGGTTGGAGAGCTACAACTAGGGGTTGGATCTGGTCAATCTTCAGCAGCAGGCTCCTAATATTTAGGTGTACAATTTGCAGATCCTGGGGTAAGGGGAGAGGGGTTGGACCAGGATTTAGTTCAATGTCACCAGCTAATAGTAGGGTTGCCACCTTTGAATGAGGCAAAAAATGGATTTTAAGCTCCACCCCTAGCCCCACCCCTTTTCATGGCCCATCATGTGTTGCTCCTCCTCCAAAGCCATTTATTATATCAGTAAAAGACAACACCTAAAGCAGCAGTTTAACAAAAATGTTAGGATACCGTACTGTATCTGTTAGTTACTTTCCTAGGTTCTTTCTACTTATTTACTTATTTATGTATTTATTTACAATGGTTTACCAGATAAACATATAGAGATAAAATAAATCTAATTTACAGATATGATCTGAGGGGAGACAAGGGAAACATTGTAAATAGAATACATGAGTATGCAGTGTATATAATGATATATAATAAATAAAATGTTCCTACAATGTGTACTTCATGGGCTGGATATTCAAACTGTGCTATTCTGTGGTGCAAGCCCTTGCGCTGCACAAAATACTTGCGTAGGAGTGTGGCCGGGGCGATATTCAACGGAGTTGCACTATTGAGCAACTCCTTTGAATATCACCCGGACCACAACCACTAATGCGTAAGCGCCCAGTGGAACTAGCGCCACCGCAAGTGGTCAGAGTGGAGCATTCAAGAATCTTGATGGTGCAAGTACCATTGCGCCATGTGCAAATTCCCATTTTCAAAGGTGACATGTAAATGGGGCCATAATTCATGCAAGGCGCAGGGGGGGCCATTTGCATCTATTTATGGCCCCATTTGCATGCCATTAGCATGCAGGTGCGCCGATCCCCGAGGACTTGCACCTGGAGCCCTGCCAGGCAACACCCGTTGGGGACCGGCGCCCCCTGCAGCCCGATCGCGGGCATAAGTTTAAACATCCCCCCGACTGGCCCGATCGCAGGCATAAGTTTAAACATCCCCACCCCGACTGGCTCGAGCGGGCATAAGTGAAATAAAAACCCACCCCCACCAGCCTGATCGCGGCAGAAATGAGTTCAAACCCCCACCCAAGAACATATCCCTGGTGGTCAGTGGACCTCGAAGCCCGATTGCGGGCAGACATGATTCACCCCCAGGACCACCCACCTGGTGATCTAGTGGCCCCACACCACCCACCCACAGGCCCCACCACTCGCTCCCCCATCAGCGGTGGGTGGCAGTATTCCACCACTGCCGCCCCGCCCGCCCAGGGGTGTAGCCAGGGATTTCAGATCTGCACACCAAGTGGATTCACTGCTACCGCCCCCCCCCAACCCGGGGTGTGGCCAGACAATATACAAATGTACACCAGGACCGTGTTTGTTGCCTCATTTGGCACAATAAATACAATTTTGATTCTCATGACAGTGGCTGTTGCCATGCATGGGTAAATAAAAATGCCATGCATTGTTCCCTAAGACACCCACATACCAGCCCAGAGCCTGTATTTTCCTTGGGATGCAAAGAGAGTATTAGTGACCAGTCCTTCTAGTTTCGATTCCTATGAATAAAATTACAGAAAGGTTCAGTATTTTTTAGTTTTCATGGAAAAAGGAAGCAGTTGAGAGCCTATTTGCTACCCCCCTTTAATAAAATTGCACACCATGGAGTGCTTGGAGTATGCCTGCCTACACCCATGCATGACTGACTGCCCGGTAGACTGCGCCGATGGTTCAGAGCAAGAGCCAATGGGCGTGCAAGCCATCAGAGCAAGCAGTCAGACATGTGAATGAATTCATTCACTATCTGGACTGCCTTTATCGGTATGGGCTGCACAACTACTGGCTCTTGCTCTGAACCACGGGCGGCAGCCCTACCGGCAGTAAGTCAGCGGACGGCAGGCGGTGGGATGCTGCTGCCTGTCGGCTGGAGGGGGAGCGGGGTGGTGGGGCTCCGTGGGTAGGTGGGGTGGGGGCCACTAGATCACCAGGGTAGGTGGTCCTTGGGGGTTTGAACTCATTTCTGCCGCGATCGGGCTTGAGGTCCACTGGACCACCAGGGATAGGTTCTTGGGTGGGGTTGAACTGTTTTCTGCCTGCGATCAGGCTTCGAGGTCCACTGGACCACCAGGGATATGTTCTTGCGGGGTTGAACTGTTTTCTGCAATCGGGCTTGAGGTCCACTGGACCACCAGGGATATGTTCTTGGGGGTTGAACTGTTTTCTGCCAGCGATCAGGCTGGTGGGGTGGGTTTTATTTCACTTATGCCCATGATCCGACCCAGTCGAGAGGTGGGGGGATGTTTAAACTTATGCCTTGATTGGGCCAATCCCGGGAGGTGAGAATTACTATATGCCCGCGATTGGGCTGCAGGGGGGGCACAAAGAGTAGGTTGAGGGCCACCCACAGGTGGCAGCTGCTGTGTTGTGCCCTGCAATGCGGCAGCTCACCTGTGGGTGGCCCTCGACTTTCTCCTTTTTTTTTTGGCTCAAAGTTGTGCAGGCGCAGGTTGGGGGTTACGCCTGCACAACTCTGCACAGCCCGCTGAATATCGGGCTGTACAGTTTATGCATGGTTCCTCCCCCTCCGGTTCAGCATGCCTTCATTAACATTGCGCTGTTGCTCAGCTTGACTTGGGGGGGCGCAACTGCCTCCTGCTGAATATGGCAGAATGGCGCAATTTCGGACTTGCACAGGCGCAACCCTTTTGAATATCCAGCCCCATATCTTTTTTGGATTTTCCATTCCCTTTTCATGTCCACAGTACTATTTCAAAGCTAAAGAAGTGACCATACTTTTTTCTTGAGGGGAAAAAAATAATTTTAAACATTTAAAAATGCCTAAATTCTGTTAGAGATGAAAATGTTTACCAGCAAATGAAAGTAGAAGGCAGCTTACTCTGTTATTGTTACAAAAGGTGGGGGCAGCTTTGCTGCTATGCCAAGTGCTAATGGTGTTAATGGCCATACTTTACACCTACCAGGTTGACTGCTTTCACAAACAAAGGGCTATATTGGCAACAGAACTTGTCTATAAAGTGGACATGCAGCTGAAACAATGAATTATATGACAAAATATGTTTCAAAAGTGTGTGAGCACTCAGAATGGTTCAAAAACCTGACCACCACTGAGCAAAACCGGATTACCTGATAGGGACCCAGAAAACCTGATCACCAGGTAAAAAATCTGACAGGTGGCAACTCTGGCTAATAGCAACAATAGGATGAGTAGATAGTGTGTAAGTAGTAAACTACGCTTATTTGGTGCATGAGAGGGGTTGTGGTAGGGATTATAGGGAAGATAGGGTGTAATTTGTGAGGGCCTGATTAAAGCTATTAAGAGGCATCAAGGGGGCAAGATAGAGGCACAAGGGGGCCACGGGTAATGGGCATCAGCAGTGGTGTAACAGGAGGGTGTAGTGGAGGGGGAGGGGTGGAGAGGAAGTGAACCAGTGTGTGGGGGGACAGGGAGGGAGTGAAGGTTGTAGTGGGGGAGTGAGGTGATGATAACAAGGAGGGGTAGGAGGTAGAAGTAGCATGGCAGCATAGCTTGGGCTAATGATAAGGTAGCAAGGAGGATATGAGATCCTGGGTAACTGGGGAATGAAGCACGTTACCTAGGATTGGAAGGAGAGGGTAGGCCAATGCGCTTGGAGAAGGGGGTGGGGTTTAGTGGGAGGGACCAAGATCTTCAGTTGTGGGAGGGAGGTAAGGGCTAGACCAAGAGCCTAGGCAGTAGGGAGGTGAAATTGGGCCGATTGTTTCCACCATCAGCCTATCAACATGGTGCTGTCAAGGCACAAGTCAACTAGGCTATTGAGCTGCTGTTCAGGAAGGACAAGATAGCGCTGGATGCCAAATCAGTGTGGCAGAGTGATGAGTACCTTAGCTGGAGTCCGTCATCCCGGGGGAGCTGTGGGCCCCATGAGCCACCCGATTATCATTGGAGAGCTGCTGCTGTGGTTTGAGGCTGAGGAGAAAGAGACACAGATAGTTAGGGTAAGCCTTGGGGAAGGGACTGCAGTGGGAGGAATTTGGGGCTGGGGGAGCAAGAGGAGAAAAACGCCTGCAATATGGCGCCAAGTAACTTTAAAACACTAGAACCCTGTATTGGAATCCGCCTAAAGCACTGTAAGAACGGGATTAAGCATAGAAGTGCACCAGGACAAAACTAGAGCACAACACAATTAATAAACAGGATTCTTGAACTGTAGATTACATTTCTGAACTGCAGTAGCCCTGTGAACTGCAGTAAAACCTACACTGGAGCAAGTACTACTAGTTCTGATAGCCTGCAGCAGAAACATCCCTCCGCTGGAACATAAGAACATAAGGTACACAGCCACTACATTTCAGTACAATAACGCCTGGACAGTAGTACTACCCAAGCAGTAAAACAGCTATATTGTGCGGACTGCCTGAATATTGGTCAGAGACACTGTGTGCTATTTTTGGCATAGTGTTACGGGCTGTACTTGCACCCAGCTCTGATAATGGGTGTCCAGATGTTTCAAAAGTGGTATGCAGCAGCAAAACACTAGGTCTAGTAGTTCATAAGTTACAGATTGTACAACTTATGTAAAAATTCACCTAGTAAGACTTTTTTCCGTTGCATGACAAATAAAAAAATTGACTGATTTTAAAAATCCTGAAACTTTCAGGTTCGTTAGATTATTGATCTAGAATAGGCCTTTTCATTTGTGTCAGAATAGAAAAGTCCAAATTAAAAAATTATGTGCTTAAAAACACAGAGCTCATACAGATGCGATCACTGTGGGGAAAAAAATAGCTGAAAAAACACAATTTTTTTCATTCATGAAGTCAGTCCCGAATAAAGAAAACCAAAAACTATGTGTTTGTTGTTGCCCGCTGCCAGACCTCTACCTCAAACACAATGCTTTTTTTTAGTTCGTGATTGATTTATAAAATCAGTCACAAGTGATAAACAAGCTGGTCCAGTAGCTGAGTGGCAGAGATGTCACCCGCCACGCCAGCAACTGGGGTTTGGGTAATGACTCCGGTCACTGGAGGTCAGCTGGTGGAGGAAAGATTGAGCATTCGGAGGGCTGCTCTCCTCCCTTGGGGTAGGGGGCCCAGATGTCAGGCTCAGCAGCTGCCACCTAGTGGAGTCCAGGTGATAGCACAGCAGGGAGTCTCAGCAAATGGACGCTCGAGCCACTTGGGCATGTGAGTATACAAAGGCATGCACATACACATGCACTTGTAGCACTGCGCTGGGTGGCCTTAAGGGACAGGGGACGAAAACAGAGGGAAAGAAAAAACAGACGGCAGGATGAAGCTCCAGCACGCCACAGGCCTCAGGCTCTGCACCACCGACCAGGTGCAGCTCCCAATCCAGGACATTGTGAAGGGGGGGGAGATGACCTTCCCTCCCTGGTGCCACCATGAGGGGGAATCCGGGGGGATCACTGGAGCTGGTAAGTCATGAGGAAGGTGGCTTAGAGGGTGAGATGGACTGGAACAGAAGGAGGCCAGAAAGGAGTCAAAGGACAAAAACCTATACAGAAAAAAAACACAAATAAAAAACAAAACTTGCATTTTGTTGCTTTTTCCGACACTCTTTATAGTAATTTTATGCATTTTTCTGTAACATGTTCTAAGTGTATGGAACACGTCCACCATTTGCATGCATTCCATCGCTGATAGAAAAGGGGAGCAGTTTACAAGAAAAGTTGCACACACTACCACTCTATCTACAGGGAAATTAAGGAATACTGTACATGTACCTTAGGGATCAGTGCAACTTACAGGACAATGCAGGGAAATGACCATGAGTTATAGAGAAAATGGCAAGTTGGCAAGGAAACACAGTCAGTGGTCGAAAATGGGATTTAATCTACAGTTTGTTTTCGAATCTTCACTGGAGTCAGCTGGGGGATGGCTTGTCATGGGCTCAGGTGCTTGGCTCTCCGTTTGTGTACTAACTGTTGTCTGACCAGAGAGTAGCATTGGCATCAGCTGTGAAAGTAACAGCTCATCCCCCTCCCAGCTGGGTAAGTGTGTAGCCAGGATGAAGAAAAAAATTAGGATAAATAGAATAAAAAAAAAAAAAGGAATTTCAGGTCTACATTTTTTCCCCTTGTTTGCCATGACATTGTTCAAAGTTGACACAGCTATATCTTTTCTCCAGGTGGGAGGGCAGATTGCCATCGTGGTCATCATCAATCTTCCAGCAGTGGACTCAGGAATAGGTAGGCGACTCACGCTATCCCTTGTCAAGAGCTGAAGACCTCACCTCTATGATGAGCTCAACCACCAGTGAACCCCAGTGTGGGGATTCCAGGACTTGTACTGCAAACTCTGGTCTGCCAGTTGCACTGTGGCTGCACCACAGGGTCCCCTGATCCACACTTTGTTTACACAAGAAAATAGAAAAACCTGACAGTTCTGAAAGGCATAGTGCTATCCCTTTAAAATGTAGTAGCTAGCCTGTCACAGTTGAGTACCTAAGTACACCTGGTGCTGCGGAAGGCGGAGAGGTATTCAAAACAAGATTTGTTTTCCTGCAGGTGTTATCTCACTGTTGTCAGTGCTGAGATGCATGCCCCCTTGAATGAGGATATGTGTCATGTATCCCTTTACAAGGGAGCTCAGGTCACTCCTGGTCACAGAGACAGGAAAGAACCATCAAGCCAAGAGCAAAACTTATCAAACACATTGGAGCTCCCTCGCACTTCTCTGCAACCTTTATTATTCTTTGACAACAACTCAATTGAACTGCAGGACATAAATACATGGGCCATGTCCCATCAAATGATGCTGCTTGGCTCTGATGTTGGTCTGTGCAGATGCTTTTTTTTTGTTGAATTTTTTTGTCATGGGAACCCTGGATGTCATCAGCATCACTGCACCCTTCTTACCCCTATCAGTCTGTGCTACCATAGTGGGGTACCCTCCAACCATCAGTGCCCCCAGGGCTTCCCAACCTGACAGGGGCGGCGGAGCCATGGCCACACCACTGCACACAGGATCCAGCTATGCGGCTTGGAGGGGCCCACTGTAATTAGTGTGCAGGGTGGAGGTGCTCATGTCATTTGGCCGGTTCTCCCCATTCTTCCTCCTTTGCTCTCACCCCATAGGCTGCGGACATGCAATAACATAATCAGAGCATGTGCAAGTGCGTGCATCCACGTGCATGCTGCAGATGTCTGCCAATGGCCCAGTCTGTCTCTGTGTGATCTAATCAGAGCATGTGCAAGTGCGTGCATCCACGTGCATGCTGCAGATGTCTGCCAATGGCCCAGTCTGTCTCTGTGTGATCCTAATCAGAGCATGTGCCATCACGTGCATCACGTGCATGCTGCAGATGTCTGCCAATGGCCCAGTCTGTCTCTGTGTGATCTAATCAGAGCATGTGCAAGTGCGTGCATCCACGTGCATGCTGCAGATGTCTGCCAATGGCCCAGTCTGTCTCTGTGTGATCTAATCAGAGCATGTGCAAGTGCGTGCATCCACGTGCATGCTGCAGATGTCTGCCAATGGCCCAGTCTGTCTCTGTGTGATCTAATCAGAACATGTGCAAGTGCGTGCATCACGTGCATGCTGCAGATGTCTGCCAATGGCCCAGTCTGTCTCTGTGTGATCTAATCAGAGCATGTGCAAGTGCGTGCATCCACGTGCATGCTGCAGATGTCTGCCAATGGCCCAGTCTGTCTCTGTGTGATCTTGGCCTGAAGCACATCCAGCCTCTGCTGGGAGGCACTCAAGTGCTAGAAAACAGTGGATCCCCCAGCCCCCGGAGGTGTAGAGCGGTCCATCAGATGCTCTAGCAACCTCCCCCCAACCAACCCTTGGACTTCTGGACTCGCTCCCGAACCTAGGTCACCCGTGCTGCAGGCAGTAGCGCTACCACTGCACCAGCGGGCCGGCTAGTGCGTGCAGAGACTTGACCTGTGATACATTGTTGGTGAGCAAGTTGACAGCGTACTGTGTTAATGATTCAGTCATTTAAATGACAGACAGAGTCTCTAATCTCAAGCATTTAGAAGGCATAGGAGATAAGATGTGGGGCGATGTGTTTTTTTATAATAAACTGACTCACAAAGTCTTGAATATTTGGGGGAGACTGGCAAGAAACAAAAAGAAGTTGGCTTTTTTTGCAAATGGTTGAGTTTCTTGTCAAATGAAGGCATGCTGGCCATTTAAATTGACTCACCCCCCCCCCATGTGTCAATACTGGCATTTTTAAAGCAGTGTAGCCTCCTGCAGGCAAGTGGAGGTTAGAGTTCTGCACCAACAAATCTCTCAGGAAGGCTTGTTAATTACAGGATATTCTGTGTTATGTTCGTATGTCCTGAACATTGTAAACACAGGACTCTCACAGGAAATGGGTTGCAGAATCAAGCCAGGGATTGCAGAGGGGCTGGAGGGGAATGTATGCCTCTTTGCAGACAATACTAAGATCTGCAACAAGGTTGACACTCCAGGGGTGGTGGAAGAAATAAGAAAGGCCCTAAACATGCTTGAGGAGTGGTCGAGAGTGTGGCAGCTAAGATTCAATGTAAAGAAGTGCAAAATCGTGCATTTGGGGCACAGAAATCCAAGGAAGAAGTACAAGATGGGGGGAAAGGTACTGGGGGGTAATCATGTCTGATGACCTAAAAGTAACAAAACAATATGAGAAGACTGTGGGGAGAGCCAGTTCGACGCTAGGGTGCATAGGGAGAGGTATCACCAGCAGAAAAAAGGAGGTGGTTATGCCACTGTACAGATCAATAGTGAGACCTCATCTGGAGTACTGTGTCCAGTTTTGGGGGCCACATCTCTGGAAGAACATAAACAAAATAGAGGCAGTCCAGAGAAGAGCAACAAAAATGGTGCAAGGACTGCACCAAAAGTCATATGAGGAAAGACTAGAACACCTCAATGTGTATTACCTGGAAGGGGGGGAATATGGTGGAGACATTCAAGTACCTCAGGGGTATAAACAAGGTACAAGAGGGTAGCTTATTTCAGAAAATAAGGTGTACAAGAACAAGGGGGCATGATATGAGGTTAGAGGGGGGGTAGGCTCAGGGGCAATATGAGGAAGTACTTTTTCACAGAAAGAGTAGTGCATGCTTGGAAGAGCCTCCCTGCAGAGTTGGTGGGGGCAAAAATGGTAGGGGAATTCAAGAATGCATGGGATAGACATACTGTAAGAGTATTCTCACAGTAGAGAAGAGAGGGTAAGCAACAGATCAACTAGGGTCTATGGTATTGCATTAGGAAGGAAAAAGGGGCAGACTAGGTGGGCCATAGGGGGTATAAATAGGGTAGCCCAGAGAAAAGATTTGACAGCAGCTCTGTGTGTGTGTGTGTGTGTGCATGCACATGCCCAAAGAGAGGAGAGACATCCTTGAACAGCCCTTTGAGGTTTGACACTGCTCACAACTCCTACTGTGCCCAGCCAGGGGGACTTGCCAGGCTCGGGGGTGGCAAAATGGGTCCTCAGTCTGGTGTGTGGTACAAGTCTCCCACTGGCTCTGGTTCTCCACGAAGCTGACCTGTACAGGATAAAAAAAGATGAAACAGAGGGATGATGATGATGAGACTGTTGGAGGTTCCCTCTCAAGGGGCTTTTCCAGATGGCTTCTATATATGTCCAGAGACATTGGACGGTCAGCAACTACAGTTTAGTTCTTGTGACCAGGTGGGAATTAAGGTATAAATGCTGTCCCCAGTACAGCACTCCGGCTTCCAGACCTAAATGAGGCAGATGAGGTTGAAACAAGGACCTGAAGAGTGAGTGTTCAGAGCAGAGGCCAGACTACAGGTTTGCCTGCCTAGTAAGCTGCCAGAGTAAAGGCCATGTTCAGGAGGCAACCAAACCAGGGGGTGAGAGATGGCCAGTGACCTGGAAAGAGGTGCAGAGTGGCTAGGTTCCATGGGTTTTACGTTAATGTCAGAAAGAAAGGAGAAGGGTTCATGTTCTGAAGCTACCTGAGGGAGGAAAAGGTGTGCAGGGGCATAGGATCAGTGCCAGGAAGGGAGAGATACCAAGATCATGATTGAGAGCACTGGTAGTTTGTTTCTATTCCTGATGAAAAAGCTTGAGTAGTGACATGCTCAGTGGGTGACTGAAGTTCAAAGCCCACCACGGGCTTCTGGTGTTCATCACCGAGCTGCGAGTCATAGCACCAAATGGGTAGTGATGAATCCCTCAGGTATAACATGCTTTATCTTGTTTTAAGCCAGAGAGAGGGTACCCAGAATGCCGTCAGTGAGTCAACTCTGTAACATCTACTAAATAATCATGTAAAAGGCGTGCTTACATAAACTGTAAATAAACCTGTTCTTTGTTTCATAGCAACTTGAAGTCTGTGTGCCCTTTTTCAATTTGCCTAAATAGGTGGTGCTGAAGGATGCACTGAAGATTTAAAGGTAAATAGAGGAACTGAGTTTAAGGAAGATTTGATCCAGTCACCATCTGTGTAGAGAGTGCCCAGGCATAAAAGTAAATGCATTCACAGTTTGCACCAAAGATCCCAGTCTCCCAGGGGATAGTTAACACCAGGTGCCACTGTACCAACAGAACAAATTCCAGAGGGGCATCACCTCTAAGTCAACCCTAAGAATGTAGTCACCTCAGGTGGAGGCAGTGCTGGGTCAGTGTTAAGAAAGGAGTCACCTTGGGTGGAGGCACTGCTGGGTCAGTCATAAGAAAGGAGTCACCTCAGTTGGAGGTACCTCTGGGTCAGTCCTAAGAAAGAAGTCACCTCAGGTGAAGGCATCATTGGGTCAGTCCTAAGAAAGGAGACATCTCAGGCAAAGGCACCACTGGATCAGTCTTCAGAAAGAAGTTACCTGGAGTGGAAGCACTGCTGGGTCAGTCCTCAAAAAGAAGTCATCTCAGGTGGAGGCACCGCTGGGTCAGTCCTCAGAAAGAAGTCACCATAGGTGGGGATCATGTGGCCTTCTCTTCATCTGCCACCCAGAGGAGGCCAAATTGCAGCTCAGATGGGACACACAGGGTTGAGAAGTGTCCCTCCTTGGTGCTGATATGTGCTGATATGTGCGCGTTCACCTCCACATGCATGTGCAATGCACTATTGCACGCTGGAAGCCCTTGTGGGTGAAAATGTAAGGAGGAAAAATCCCAACCACAGCAGGGCGAGCCCCAATGTCCTGCAGATCCAGCACCACTTGCTATGGCACCTCCACATCTGGATCATGCTCTGGAGGGGCATGCCGACCTTCTGTCCCCCCATGGAGGAAGATTCATAGGGGGACCCTGTGAAGAGGTAAGCCCTAGAGATGATGGGTAACAGAAGTGGAGGGATCAGAGACAGAAGGTGGTAGGTTGGAGACCAGGAGGCATAAACAAATAAAAAAAAAAGACTTGCACTATGTATCTACAGCACTGTTCACTCCATTTTAGTTTCAAAGGACCCAAATTAACTGGCACGTAGGATAATGACAGGATCCCCGAATGATGGCCTGGACTGCTGCTGTGTGTTAAATGATAATGAAGATCACCCAGATCCTACAGCTCGTCCAAACTGGCTACTGAAGAATTCAAATGGTTAAAAGTTGAATTACAGTTCCTCAACAGCAGGGGGTAGACAGAGAAATAAACTTTGCTCATGATTCCTGTTTGTTGCCCCTCCCAGTTTTGTGAGTAACACTGATTGCTGCCTCCATGGTTTGATACCCCAATGTAATTTTAAACTTGTGGAAAAAAAAAACAATAGAAACATTAAACTAAAAGTAGAGCGCAAGCGTTGAGGTACCTTGTCTTGCCTTGCCTACACCTGTGTTCAGCAGCTGTGCGTCCAGCATTCTTTGGGCTGCAGAAAAACACTTTTGACAAAAGTCATAGAAGATGATTTTGTGAAACAAAAATTACATTTTTTGCTTCTCATGAATGAAAAACTAAGGAGGAGCAAGGGTCATAATAAAACATCCATCATAGCTTCAAGTCAATGAGGTTGTAGTGGTACTCGAAAAACCAAAAATAATCTGAAATACACAGGTATCATTTGATATATCTTTCAAAGTGAATTTTTCCACATCTGTAACAGAACTAATATTGCTTTAAGCTTGATGTTTGGATAATAAAATGGGGGGGGGAGAGGTACAGCGTTAAAGTCTTTTAGCCCAGATGATTGTTTCTTTGATGACATTTACTGCATTACAGATATATGGTTTGTAGGATTCAGCAGCGTGAAATGAGCGTTGCTGCGGTGCCATTTTTTTTATGGCCAGGTGACAGCACATGTGGCACCCTTGAGATGTGACATGCACAGCCGTTGGCTAGTGTGATGAATGCAGACCTCTAGCTTTGACCCTGTCGGAGGTTTATTGCTAGATGTGAAACATAACATCTGAGTCTGCTGAGTTAGCCTAGCTCAGCTGATGAAAGAGGGAGGAAGGTGTTCTCTTCAGCTGTGGTACTGCAAGCATACACCATTCATCAGGTTTCCAGTTTTCAGACACAAAGCATCCATTAGGAAACACTTATTATCGTCACCACTCCTTCCTTTTTGTGTCTTCTGAATTTCTGTTGTTCCAGTGCTGCCATCAGGACCATAGTGAAAATAATATGTAGCCTCTCTGCTGTGTATACTGGTTAAAACATTTCCCAAGAGGGCCTTTCCGGGTTCTGAAGCAGACTTAGGAGCTGGCTGGGATGATCTGGGGGGGGTGCTGAAGAGGCGCGGCTGTGTGGTAGCTCTCCCAGCCAGGGAAGGACAAAGGCCAGGATCCTCCAGCACAGAGATCCAGGGAGCTTGCAGTAACCCCTGCGGTGTGCCAGGGAGCTTGCAGTAACCCCTGCGGTGTGCCAGGGAGCTTGCAGCAACCCCTGCGGTGTGCCAGGGAGCTCGCAGCAACCCATGTGGTGTGCCAGGGAGCTCGCAGCAACCCCTGTGGTGCGTCAAGGAGCTTGCAGCAACCCCTGTGGTGTGCCAGGGAGCTTGCAGCAACCCCTGTGGTGTGCCAGGGAGCTTGCAGCAACCCCTGCGGTGTGCCAAGGAACTTGCAACAATGCCTATGGTGTGCCAGGGAGCTCGCAGCAACCCCTGTGGTGTGCCAAGGAGCTTGAAACAATGCCTGCGGTGTGCCAGGGAGCTCTCAGCAACCCCTGCGGTGTACCAAGGAGCTTGCAACAATGCCAGCGGTGTACCAGGGAGCTTGCAGCAACCCCTGCGGTGTGCCAAGGAGCTTGCAACAACGCCTGCGGTGTGCCAGGGAGCTCACAGCAACACCTGCGGTGTGCCAAGGAGTCTGCAACAATGCCTGCAGTGTGCCAGAAAGCTTGCAGCAACCCCTGCGGTGTGCCAGGGAGCTCACAGCAACCCCTGTGGTGTGCCAGGGAGCTCTCAGCAATCCCTGCAGCAGTGTGCCAGGGATCTTGCTTTTTCTGCAGAAGAATGTTCCATATGAGGACAGTCAGGGTACCACCTGGCACCGCATGGGGGGTGGGCAGGGTGAAAATGGCAAAAACCATGTATCACAAGCCATCTAAATGACAGTTGCTAGAACTGTCTCAGGCCCCACCTCACATGGGTCCCAGTTAGCCACGAGGAATGAGGGGGGGTGGTAGATGAGGCTGGGGAGGGGGTGAGACCTGATCAAAAAGAGCAAGTCACTGTCTAAGGGTCAGAAAGCTGAATTAAAAATACAGTTTCCATGCAGTGGTGCAGCCACACAGAAAACCAGAGTTTGCGCATGAGCCTAGGAATTGCATGCTGGAGCTGACTGACTGGGGGGTGGGGAATGTTTTTGAAGTGAGGTGTTTAGCTCCTGGTGGGGGGGACCCTGTCCAACATTTGCGCTCCTTCTGCCAGCCAATCACATAGTGAAATTGGCAGCAACCTGGAAGGCCATCACTCACCTGCCTGCCCTCCCAGCAGGAATAAAGGTGCAGACAGGGGGGTGTCCAAGCACTAGGGCAGGGAAGAAAGGGAACCAGTTGGAAGCAAACTGCAGAAACACAGAATAATAAAATAACTTTTTCCGATAGGCCTCCCACCCAGAGGAGCAAGATCCCATCATACAAAGTATCTATTCCTGATACTGGTGGCAGCTGCAAGCAAATCCATCACCCAGAAGTGGCCAACCATTACCTGTCCTATGGTATGACAGTGGATACTCAGAAAATCAAAAGCAGGGTAGCCACCACTGGCTTGCTAAGGTGACAGCAAGACAAGTTTAATTCCAGATGGCTCACATACTTTCACTGTAGGGAAGAACTGTAAGCTATCTCAGTATTGGACTAGTTGTTAACTATTAAGGTCTCTGCTATACTCTCACCTGGGAAACAAAAACCCAGGGGAAGAGTACACAATGGGGGGTGAGATACTAACAACAAAAATGGAAAGGGACCTGGGGGTAGTCATATCAGATGACCTAAAGGTGGGCAAGCAATGTGAGAGGGCAGCAAGGAGGGCTGCTGGTTAACTAGGACCTGCAGCTTATCCATTAGGTAGGGAAATGGGCAGACTGGGTGGGCCAAGCGGTCCTTATCTGCCATCAAAATCTATGTTTCTATGTTTCTGTGCGGCTTACAACATAATTTCGAGGTTCTGTAAGTTCAGAGGCTAAAGGGACTACCCTTCCTTAAGGTAACGGAACATAGACAATAGAAGGCCCCCTGGACTTTCGAGTCAGTGAGCCTTCTAGAGACCTCAGACTTTGCTAGGGTTGCACGGAGACAATACCAAGCAAGCAGGTTTAAACAAAAAATGACATAACAGTATATAAGCAAATGCTGTGCAGCTACCTGTTTGCTGTACCAGAGGAAAAGTCGTGAAAACTTTATAAGTGCAATGTGTGATGTACCCCATAAACTTTACAAGTTTAAAAAAAAGAACATTTTTATGAATAAGTAAATTAATATTCATACAGGGCTCTTGGGGACACAGGGTCCCTCATCTTTTACCCAATAGCAGAGTACCAAGATGCAACATTCTTCACCACCAATAAAAACATTTGCTACTGCCTCCAGAGATGCCCAGAAATAAACAGACAAACAGCTAAACTCACCACAGAACAATCAAAGTATTGTAGCACACAAATCACAGATATAAAAACTGAGTGCCGAGAAAGTAAAATATTTTTATTTTACAGTGAAGTGAAGTGGATTATATAAAAGGGATTTACAAAATGCATCACAGGGCAGGAGAGCAAAACAGCTAGACTATCCACCCCAACGTTTCACTTCCTAAACTGTGGCTTTCACAGGGCAAGGAGAGGTTAGTTGACTGGGGGAGGAGAGGTTATTTGACTCACTAGGGTCAGACAGTGAGACAGTGGCTGCAGTGGGATTTGAACCTGGAACCTGGGACCTCTGGTTCAGAGTTACATGCTCTAACCACTTGAACACATATCTCTCATTACTGTTTAATGGCCTCTCAAATACCGAATGCAGACACTTTGCTCTTGGCAGCAAAAGACGTCTCGGGGCCAGATTCCTGGAATAAATTACTCGCTCACCTCAAAACTGCTCCCCAACACATTGAAGGCCAGCCTAATTCTGCACCTGAAGGAACTCTGCAACCTTGAATTTTAATGACTTTGCTTGTATATTATGTAATATATTGTGTTTTCTGACTCAATGTTCTTATAAATCTTGATAGTTATGAATAAGTAGCTCTCCAGGGCTGCTGATGATGCAGCAGAGGTGCATTGCATTTCTGTGATGGTGATCCAGGTTCGGAAGTGAGCCTGGGATCTGGGATCATGCATGGCCCTGGTCTGGGAAGCACTGCCTAGTACAGTGTGAGCCAGCCCAGGAGGGAGACACATGACTCTGACGCCACAGCGCCCTCCCCCTCACAGTGGGCCAGAGAGCTTGCTCTTCCATGAGGGGATTGCATCAGCCCAGTGTGCTCTGCATTGCGCAAGGCTGACAGAGGCTGCGTCTGTATCTTGAGAGGAGGGAGGACATCAGGATGGGGTTGTGGCAGAGAAGAAAAAGTTACTTACCATAGTAATCTTGTTTCTCCCAGGGGATACTCCAATATTCATAACTCCTTTGCAGTGTGCCTTTAAGCCAGATCTGCCCGGAGATGGAACGTTATGTTAATGATAGAATCATTGGCTCGTGTCACTTTTTCAAATGCTGCCACCTATCAGCTGTCTACTTTCTAACCTTCCGATTTCACGGACACCTGGAAAGACAGGGCAAAAAAGGAATTAATAATTATTATAAATTTAGTTACCATAAACCTCCCATAACTAACCTCCAACTGCAGGGGGAAAAATACTATAAACCACACAGTCCCCAATGTCAGGAACACCTGAAGGGGAGAAAAGACCAACTGAAAACATAGTTTCAAATGAAAAGCCAGAATGTGGCATACATGCCCTTGAAGTACAGTATGGAGTGCAGAGGCCACTGGTTCTGGTAGGGGAGGCAGGGTGGGAGAGTTATGAATACTGGAGTATCCCCTGGGAGAAGCAAGATTACTGTGGTAAGTAACTTTTTCTTCTCACCCCAGGAATACTCCAATATTCCTAACTCTTCTGCAGACTAAGAAGCAGTACCTTTGGAGGTGGGAACAGAACCTATTTTGGAAACAAGCTCTGCAAGACAGCTGTACCAAACCTGGCATCAGCCCTAGCCTGCGTATCCAGGCTATAGTGCTTGGTAAATGTGTGAACTGTTCTCCAGGTAGCTGCTTTACAGATATCCACCAAGGGAACATCCCTGGAGGCTGCCAGAGTGGCAGCTGTACCCCTTGTGGAGTGGGCTCTGAGCCCTGCTGGGCCTTCCTTACCTGCTTCTGAATAGCAAAACTGGATACATTTGACAATCCAATGAGAAATAGGCCTTTTTGATGCTGGGTTACCCTTTCCCACATCCCCATAAGTCAGGAATAGCTGCTTCCTTTCCTGCCTATGGGACTTAGTGGCTGTCATGTAGTAGCTCAAAGCTCTCTTGACATCAAGGATATGTAACCTGCGTTCACCAGAGCAAGAACGTTCAGTGAAGAACACTGAAAGAGTGATAGTTTTATTCAGGTGAAAGTCTGAAACCACTTTAGGGAGGAATTTCCTGTTAGTTCTGAGGACAGCTTTATCCCTGTGAAAGGAGATGTAGTCCTGCTCAATGCATAAGGCCCAAAGTTCACTGATACATCTGGCTGAAGTGATGGCTACTAGAAATACTGTTTCCATGTAACATACTTTAGTGGTGCTGGAGACATGAATTCAAAGGGAGAACCCATGAGTTTGGCAATACAAATGTTTAGGTCCCATGCTGGCACCAGTTCCCTGATCGCTTGGTGCAGGTGGGACAGACCTTTAAAGAACCTCTTAAAGATGGGGTTCGATGTTATAGAGGTAGTCTTACCTGATGAGGTATAAGCAGAGACTGAAGCCAAATGATGCTTCAGGGTAGAGGGCTGCAGGCCCAAAGAATGCAAGTAAACCAGGTAGTCCAGCACATATGGCACTCCTGCCTGTACTGGATCTACATGCCTGGTAGAACACAAGAAAACCTTTTCCATTTTGTAGCATAGGTTTTCTTTGTAGAGGGTTTCCTATACCCCCTTAAGATGTCTAAGACTCCTTCAGAGAGGTGTAAGCCAGCGTACTCTAGGTTCTCAAGAGCCATGCCTTGTGTCTGAGTGACTTGAGGTTCAGGTTTAGGAACCTCCCCCGATCGGAGGTTAGCAGATTGTGCCTCCTGGGAAGGTGTATTGGTTTGTCCACTGACATGGAGAGCAGTAGGGAGTACCATGGCCGTCTGGCCCAGTCTGGGGCTATTATTATTATCATTGTGGCCGGCTGAAGTCTGAGCTTGAGCAGTACCCTGTACACCAGAGGAAATGGAGGGAAGGCATACAGAAACTTCCCCAACCAGTCCAGGATGAGGGTATCCATGGGCACTGTGCCCACTGCTGGAAGCCTGCAACATTACTATGGGAGGTGGTGGCTTTCGTGGGATGCAAAGAGATCTATCTCTGGGGTACCCCACCTTTTGAAGATCACTTTCACCACCTGCCTGTTTAAGGACCATTCGTGATGGGCCTGGCTGATTCAACTCAAGGCATCTGCTAAGGTATTGTCCTTGACTAGCAGATGAATGGCCTGAAGAGAAAATCCAAGGGAGTAGGCCAGAGTCCAGACTCGCATGGCTTCTGTACAGAGAAGATTTGACCTTGTACCCCCTTGCTTGTTTATGTAGTACATAGTGCTGGTATTGTCTGTTCTGACTTGTACCACCTTTCTCTGGATCAGTGGTGTGAAAGCTTGCATTGCCAGGAACACTGCCCTGAGCTCTAACAGACTGATATGCTGGAGAGACTCTGCACTTGACCAAGTGCCCTGGGTACTGTACTCCCCCAGATGGGCACCCCATCCTAACAGTGACACATCTGTTGTGAGAATTACAGAAGGAATCTCTTTTTGAAGGGGGACCCCTTCTCTGAGGTTGGCTTCCTCCTTCCACCACTGAAGGACCAAGATTCACATCTTTGTTACTGGGACCAGTTTTGAGAGAGAATCTTTTCTCTGAGACCAATAAGCTCTTACGTGGAATTGAATATCTCTCACCTGAAACCTGGAACCCAGGACTGTGCCTGTGACAGCTGCCATGTGTCCCAGGAGTTGAAGAAACTGTTGAGCAGTTCTTGGCACATTCGGCTTGAAAGAACCTGTTAGCTGCAGAATGCTTTTTACCCTGTGCAGTGGTAGAACAGCTCTGCCCTCTCTGGTATTTAGTTCTGCTCCTATGAACTGCAGAACTTGTGTGGGAAGAAGAATTGATTTCTTTAGACTTAAGAAAAACCCCAAGGACTCCAGAAGTTGCTGGGTGGGTTGTGTTCCTTAAACTGTTGTGGTGACTTTCCCACCACTAGCCAGTCATCCAGATATGGAAACACTGTGACACCTTGCCTTTGCAAGTGTGCCACAACTACTGCCAGACACTTTGTGAACACCCTTGGAGCTGAGGTGAGACTGAATGGCAGGGCTGAGAACTGATAGTGACCTGAAGGGAGTCTGAGATACTTTCTGTGAGACTCCCTTATGGGGATGTGGAAGTAAGCATCTTTTAAGGCCAGAGATGCCAGCCAGTCCCCTTTTTGGAGTGCTGGCAGGATCAGAGACAGTGTCACCATTTTGAATTTTGGTTTTGATAAATGCCTGTTTAGCACCCTTAGGTCTAAGATAGGCCGCAACTCCTCATTTTTCTTTGGTGTAAGAAAATATCTTGAATATAGCCCCTTTCCCCTGTGCTGTGGAGGCACTGGTTCCACTGCCTTTAACAGCAGCAGGTTTTGAACCTCCTTTTCCAACAGCTTTTTCTCCATGATGGAAGCTGGCTTGAAGACTCTTGTTCTTAGAGAGGGGAAGGATTTGAAGTTTAGGGACAACCCCTGACCCACTATCTCCAGGACCCACTTGTCTGTGGTGATATTTTTCCAGGCCTGGAAAAAATGGGTCAGCCTGCCCCCTACTGGAAGAGGAGTGGCGGCCTGGGAGAACCAGTCAGGGATCCTGCTTGGCTTGGGGCTGGGAGTGGGAGCCACGCCTGGCACCCCTCCTGCCCTTACCTCTAAAATACCCTTGCTGGGGGTACTGAGGTACCTGGGGTATAGCCATGGCCTGATAAAAAGGCCAGGAATGAAACTGTCTGCCCTTGCCTACCCTATTGTAAGGCCTTGTGGATGGAGTGGCCTTTTCTTTGGCCAAATTACTTCTGTAAGTAGCCTTGTATTCATTGATCTTCTTCATGTAGGCCTCTATATGGATCCCAAAAAGGGAGTTACCCTCCACTGGGAAATCCAGAGCTTTGTTTTGGGTGTCCTGTGTGAGGTTTGTGGCTCTTAACCAAGCAAACCTCCTTTGAGCTATAGTACTGGCCATCCACCTAGCAGCAGTGTCATTTCAGTCTGCTGCCATTTGAAACTGGTACTTGGCAGCTTCCATGCCAAATCTAGCAGTTTCAGCCAAGTCTGCTGATAGGCTAGCTGGGGCTTTATCAGCCATAGCCAACACAGACTGACAAAGAGTTTTCTGATATTGGGCCGAATAGGCCTGAAAGTTAGCCTGCCTGATGGCCAAAGAAGCTGATATATAGCCCTTTTTGGCCATGCTGTCAATTTTACATGAGTCCTTTTCTGGGGAGTGAGAGGCCAGAGGGACTTTTGCCTTATCACAAGCTGCATCTTGCACCACCCACTGGTGGTCAGGGTGTGAATACAAAAATTCAGCCCCTTCCCTGTCAAGCTGATATTTTTTATCCAGCCTTTTATCTAAGGGAGGGACAGACCCAGGTGTCTGGAGAAGCTTAAGTGAGTCCCCTTTAAAACATTTATTTATAGGGAGTAACAGCTTTTTGGTGGGTGTTAAACCCATCATTTCAAAGTACTCAGTTTCCTCCTTGTCTTCTATCACTTCTGTGGCACAGATGTCCAAAGCATCAATAATTTTCCTGACAAAGGAAAAATGTGAAGAATAGTCTTCAGAAGACCTGGGAGGAGAGCCAAAGTCCTTCTCAGGGGAGACCTCAGGCTCTATTGGCTCCCCTTCCTCCTCCTCCTCCTCATCTTCACCATAATCCTCTCTTTCCAGTAGGGAAGACTGATGGGAACCAGGAGGGGTCTGAACTGGGGGCTGCTGATCAGCAGGCAGACCTTGCAAGGCTTGTAAAATTTTAAATGTCTGTGCAATTTCAAGAGGAGAAGGCAGGACAGACGGCACCATAGAAGTCCCCTTAGGCTGACCAGCCGGGGGTTCAGTGTGCTTAGTCTTTTTAGTCTTTTTTGCTGGAACCAGAGAGCTAGCCGGTTTAGATGTTCTTTTTGTACCCGTATCAGGGGTAGACGTAGGGGGATCTGTGGTTTCACCCACAGCCCCAGAGGGTGTCAGCTGGCCAGAGCCAGAGGGACACTTGGGTGGAGGCACTTTTTTCTTCAGCCTTTCCAGACTTTTTTCAAGCGTCATTTCTAGAAAGGTCTTGCAGACCTCACAATCTGCATTTAAATGATCATAGCCAAGGCAGATAACACAAGAAATTGCAGTTACGTAAGAACTTACCGTAACAGTAGATCTTCGAGAGAGGTTCCTGCAGTAGGTCTTCACATATAGGACTGCGCACCCTGACGTCAGGTCCGCACAGCAAACTTGTAGATAGCAATCCCCAGCAGGGACCACCCCCGACGTCGGAACAGCATGACATCAGCCTGACAATAATAGTGGCGGTCCCACTCCCGCTCTCCAGTTCTTTTCCAACGGAGACCTATAGATAGGTAAGGAGAAAACCAGAGTGAAAACTCCCTTAGACCCTGCTTCCGCTCTAGTCCCGAAGGACTAGATAGGATGGAAAATAAGGATAAAACATCCAAAAATTGGGGGAAGGAGGGTGGGAAACTAGACTTACTACAGGAACCTCTCTCGGAGATCTACTGTTACGGTAAGTTCTTACGTAACTGCAATATCTTACTTCAAGAGGGTTCCTGCAGTAGGTCTTCACATATAGGACTGAATACCAAGCAGTCCAAAGAAAAGCAAAAGAACATAGGTGCAGCCGGGAGGAGGAGAAGCCGCCATGAGGAACCACAACAAGAGACCTTGCAAGACCAAAGCCAGTTCTGCACTGAGAGGCAATGTCCAGACTGTAATGCTTAGTGAAGGTGTGACCAGACAACCAAGTGGCCGCAGCACAGATCTCTGCCATGGACACAATCCTAAAAAAGGCAGTGGAGGTCACCACGCTACGGGTGGAATGGCCTTTGACTGCCCCTGGAAGGGACTTCAGATATTTCGTATATGAAAAAAGGATGCAGTTAGCTAGCCATCTAGAGATGGTCTGCTTCGAAATAGCCTTGCCCTGGCACTAAGGGGCAAAGGCTACGAACAGTTGGCTAGATTTCCTAACCTCTTTAGTCCTGTTTGTATAGTACCTCAGGATCCGGTGCACATCAAGGGTGTGCAGAAGGTGTTCCCCTTGTTGGAATACTATGGATAGTACACTGGTAATTCCACGCGCTGGTTCAAAGTGGTTTCCGAAGCTACTTTGGGCAAAAAAGAAGGATTAGTTCAAAGAACTACCCGGTCCTTATGAAAAATCAAATAAGGCTCTTTACAGACAAAGGCTTGCAATTCAGAAACCCTTCTGACCAAAGTAACTGTGATTAAAAATAAGGTCTTCCAAGAGAGGAAGCGTAATTTGCAGGAAGAAGCTGGTTCAAACAGGGGTAAGGTCAGCTTCTGGAGCATGAAATTCAAGTCCTGGGGGGACAAGGATTCCAGATCGGAGGTTTCAAATGAAGGATGTCTGTCAGAAAGGTTTTGGCAACCTCCAGCTGAGCCAAGGTTTTGCCCTCCACCGGGAGGTGGTAGGCAGACACCGCAGAAAGGTGGACCTTAATGGAGGAATAGCTAAGGCCTACCTTGGACAGGTGTGTGAGGTACTGTAGAACCTGGGAAGCCGAGCATGAAAATGGATCCCAGCTCCTTGCTTGGGCCCATATCGTGAACCTCTTCCACTTCATAGCGTAAATAGATCAAGTGGAGGTTTTTCTGGCCTACACTAGAATATGCGCAACCTGCAAAGTTACCCCGTAGTGAGAAATCGCTGTGTCCACAGGTGCCACGCATGAAAGTGGAGAGACTGAAGGCTTGGATGTACTAGGGTGCCCTGCTCCTGAGTCAGAAGGTCATGGGAAATGGGCAGAGGAACCGGAGGTTCCAGTGCCAATTGTTGCAGAAGGGGGTACCAAATTTGGCATGGCCAAAGAAGGGCAATCAGGATTGCATGAGCCTCCTCCTGTTGAAGTTTCACCAGAGCCTTCTGAATGAGAGGAAAGGGAGGAAAGATGTACAGAAACCTCCCTGTCCATGAAAGAGACAGCACGTCTCGCCAAAAAGCACCATGCCCAGGAGCGAGCGAGCAGAAGATGGGTAGTTTTGGGGAGGCAAACAGATCTATTTCTGGCCGACCCCATCGAAGAAAGAGTTCTTTGACTACCTCTGACTTTAGCTCACACTTGTGGGCCCTGTCCACTAATCAACTGAGACTATCTGCCAGGACGTTGGTGACGCCCGGAACGTGGACTGCTGTCAAGTAAAGGCTGTGTTGAATCGCCCAGTACCACACCCCCATAGCTTCTCTGCAAAGAGGATATAAATGGGTTCCTCCCTGTTTGTTTAGGTACCAGACTGTGGACATGTTGTCCATCTGGACTAAAAGAGATCCTGGAACCAGAAGCAACTGGAATGCCTGGAGCATGTAAAGAACCGCCCTGGTCTCCAGAACATTGATGTGGAACATCAGCTCCTGGTCGGACCAAGACCCTTGTGTCTTGTGAGTCCTCAGATGGGCTCCCCAGCCCAGATCTGAGGCTTCCGTGGTGAGAATTTGGGTTGGAACTGCAGGATGGAAAGGAATTCCCTTCGATAGGTTTGAGAGATCTTGCCACCAGCGAAGATCTCTCCAAAGGCTGTTGGAGATCATGACTTTTTGGTTCATGTCGTCCATCTTCTGATCCCATTGGACTCAAAGAGACCCTTGGGTGACCCTCATGTGAAGCCTGGCCATGGGAACTGTTGAAATGGTAGTTGCCATCAGTCCCAATAGATGAAGCACAGAGTGTGCTGGGATCCATCGGGGTTGTGCCACAAGAGCGGCCTGAGAAGCTAAGGTCTCAGCCAAATCCGATAGCAGGAAAGTCTTACCCTGAACTGTGTCTAGTACAGCTCCAATGAACTGGAGCCTCTAGGATGGTACTAGCTGGGACTTGGGAAAATTGACTGATATGCCCAGGAAAGCAAACAAGCTCAGAGTGAAAGAGAGAGACTCTTTCAGGCTGGTAGGAGAGGGTGCAGTGAGGAGCCAGTCATCCAGGTACGGGAAGACATAAATGCCCTGATGGCGTAAAAATGCCGCCACCACCACCACTAGGCATTTGGTGAACACTCTGGGGGCTGAAGAAAGGCCAAAAGGAAGTGCTCTGAATTGGAAATGCTTCTCCACAAAGACAAAACGGAGAAAACGGCAGTGGGCTGGGAGGATAGGAATATGCAGGTAAGCATCCTGCATGTCCAGGGAGCACAGCCATGAATTGGGGTGGAGCAGGGGAAGGAGCCCCTGAAGGGTCAACATACGAAACTTCTTGTACTCGACAAAGACGTTTAGTGTGCTGAGGTCCAGGATCGGTCTCAGGTCGCCCGTTTTCTTCGGAACCAGGAAGAAGTGGGAGTAAAATCCCCTTCCTATTTGGTTTGACAGGACGGGTTCTATGGCCCTCTTTAGAAGGAGTGCCGGGATCTCCTGAGATACTATGGGGACCTGATCCCAAGGATATAAGGACCATCCCAGCGGTTGAGGGGCTGGAATTTCACTGAATTCTATTGAGTGACTTCACTAGATGAGCGGAAGCACCCAAGTTTCTGAGTGACGAACCTCCAGCCATCCAGGTGGAGGCCGAACCTTCCTCCGAATGGTTCCTCCTGTGTTACTGGAGGGAGCGGAAGGAGGGGAAAGGAGTCAGGATGCCGAGGGGAGGAGAGCTTTTGCCCCGAAGCCTGTTCGGGAAATTTGGCCTGTGGGGTTTGAGCTACAGACCCAGGTGCAGGCTTCTTTGCTTGGTGCTTGGCCTGGGATTTGTTCCATCTTCTTTGGTGGTGAAAAGGCTGCTTTTTCTGTCCCGTCTTGTATAAGGAATGGACATCCTGCAAGGAGCGTCCGCTCTCCTGCAGCCCAGTAATAATATCTTTAGTGTCGCCGCCAAAGAGGACGGAACCCCTGAAAGGGGCATCCAGAAGACAGAACTGCACATCCTGCACCAGTCCGGCTATACGCATCCAGGAGAGGCAACGGAGGCAGATCCCCGTGGCTGCCGCTGTAGCCACCGAGTCCACTGAGTCGTAAGTCACCCGAAGGGCATGGCGACACGAGGATTTCCCCATCCTAAACTTTTCCAACAACTTCTTTCTCAAGGTTTCGTCCTGAACCTCCTGGAGGTCCCTTTCCAAATCCAAAAGAGAAGCTTTTTGAAAAGCGACCATGTGTGAGACATAATTAAGGGAACGTAACGCACAAGAGGAAGAAGAGTATATTTTACACCCAAATTGGTTGAGTAGGCATGAGTCCTTATCAGGAGACTAAGAGCTCAAATGTTTGGGCTGGGCTGAAGGGTCGTGAGCAGCTCTGATGACCATGAAGTCAGCCTTAGGATGGGAGTTAAGGTGAGAGATCCCTTCCGAAGGGTAATAGATGCAGTCAACTTTGCGTGAGACCGCTGGTATGGAGGGCGGTTGTTGTCAGACTGTGGTCACAAGGTCCTCATGGGGCCCCATCCACAAAAGAATGGGGATAGGGTCCGAGGTGGCCAGGTCCAGGTGCTCCACAAGGCGTTTTCTTTGAGGATCGACCTCTTTGGATGGCAATCCGCCAGCCGCCTGAAAAGAACGCAATAAATCTCTGAAAGAGGGATCCTCTGGAGGTGACTTTGGAGAGTCTTTTGGAGGGACCTCTACGGGAGACCTGGGCTCTGATGCATCTGTTTCGGAGTCAGTGTCAGAGGGCTTGGAGTCACTAGAAACGGAAGGGTCTGGTTCCGTGTGCCAACAGTGATGGAGGTCGATGCTCTGGCCCGATGAGGCAGTGGAGAGGCGACCCTGGGGGTGGGTGCTTCCCACACTGGTTGTCTTAACTCTGACAAAAGTTGTGCTCTAGTCTCTTTCCACCAAAGAGGGATGGACTCGTGGTCCGGTACCAGAGGAGGAGGAGGAGGCTGGTAACTCGGATACCCCAGGTACTGAGGATAGTGCCAGGATGGGTAATAAGCAGAGTACCAGGGATAACCCAGCGTGGGGTGTCCTGGAGTAGGTTATCCCGGCATCTGGAAGGGTGACGTCGGATAACCCGGCGTCTGGTAACCCAGCGTTGGAAGACCCGGCGACGGAGGCATCTGGCCCGGCATCGGGTACTGAGTGACCAACGGACGGCCGCCCACAGTTGGTATAGAGGGTTCAGATACTTGGAACCTAGTTGAAGGACCCTCAGGGAGCGGTGCCATAGTGCCAGAAGGTGGCGTCGGATCCAGGAGCGCGCCCAAAGAGCCAGAGGGCAGAGACTCCATAACAGGATCCCTGGTTGGCAGCGGAACCCTTGTCTGGCAATGGCGGAAGGCCTGGCAAAGGGGGGAAGCTTGAGGGGCCCCCAAAGGCAGTTCTGAGTGCGACTTTGCTAAAGCAAAAAGCAAAGGGTCAGTGGTGAGTCTCTTGGGTGAAGAACCCTGGGAGATGACAGGTCGACTTGTCCATCACTCTGTCCGATGTCGGGGGCCAAACTGGAGCCCAACGGGAGAGTGGATGGATCCGGACAGGTGTCGGAGCCGGCATCCGAAACAGCAGATCCGGCCGGGCTAGAGATGGCTGGAAGGCCGCCGCTAGTCTGATCAGTAGAGGCCGCATGCCCTTCGCTAGAGGTGAGGGGTGACTTATCGTCAGGACAAGGCGGTGAAATTACCACCTCTAAAGAGGCTACCCCCAGCTGCCCGCTTACCTCGGCAGGAGGGGGAAGGGGGGCCCGGCCCAAAGAGGCGGATGGGGCACCCAAAAAGCACTCACAGTTTCAGGCCTCTTGTGTGGCGACGGACTCCGGTCCCGGTGCTTCTCTTTACTTTTCTTCTTTTTCAGAGCCGGCGACGACGACCTTTTCCTGAGTTTTTGGAGCTCCTTTTCCACAGACGCCAAGCATTGGGTCAGAAGATGGGTCTCAAGGGACCGCTTGCGCCTGGTTCTGGTCACCTGGTTGGAGACCTGGCAGATGGAACACTCCTGGATGTCATGCTTTGAACCTAGGCAAAGGAGGCAGCAGGAATGGTCGTCCACGTGCGGGATTTCAGCGCCACACTTAGAGCACTTCTCTTCTGTCTAGAAGACATCAATTTGAATAAAACTTTGAGAGAAAATTAGATAACAGGCAAAGGAAACTTTGACAAAATACAACGCGGACGTTGGATTGCTGTTCTGACACGAGCCGATTGTTACTGAGGCGACAGCGGGAAAGAACTGGAGAGCGGGTACGGGACCACCCCTTTTGCAGTCAGGCTGACGTCACGCTGCCCCGATGTTGGTGGCGGTCCCTGCTGGGGATTGCTATCTATAAGTTTGCCGTGTGGAGCTGACGCCAGGGGGCGCAGTCCTCTATGTGAAGACCTACTGCAGGAACCCTCTCAAAGTAAGATCTGTGTTTATCTGCCTTGGCAAAGACCTCTCCACATTCTGTGCAGTTTTTGAAACTGGGTTCACCGGTCTTCTTCTTTGGTTTTTCTGACATTTTCAAAAAAACAGCAACTGCGATAAAACCCAGTAAATTAAAAGTGTTTTAAAACTAAATTTATCGGTTGCGGTCGGTTCAGGAACCGGTCAGGAGACCGAGTGGAACCGGGAACTGATAAAACTGGAACCAGTATTAGCGGTTCAGTAGCCAAAAAAAGCGGTTCACAAAGATAATAAAAATAACTTTTTTAAACTAGAAAAAAACTAAAATAAGAGGAAAAAAACACCCGCTAAAGCTAAAAAAAATCCTTAGTTTCTCACAGGTTATACCGAACCAAGAGAAACTGAGAAAAACAAGGTAATTTAACTAAAAACACTAACGGTTATTAAATAAACAACAGATAATGGCAGCAGTTGAAAATAAAATAAAAGTAGAATACTTACAGATTATTTTCAAAGTGTTTTAAGGTGAGACTTGAAGAGAAAATCTCTGAGCATCTTGTCTTGACAGGCGGAGAGAGAAATCTGAGGGTTAGAATGTAGGCAGTGGATAGGTGGCAGCATTTGAAAAAGTGACATGAGCCAGTGATTCTATCATTAGCATAACATTCCATCTCGAGGCGGATCTGGCTTAAAGGCACACTGCAGAAGAGTTAGAGATATTGGAGTATTTCTGGGGTGAGAATTACAGTAATAAAAAATGGAGGGGCAAACAGACCACAACTTGGACAGTTTGTAGGGTTTTTTTAATTACACTTTTTACCCCATACTACCCCCACCCCCAACTATTTGGGGAGATGCTCTGCCTTAGGCCAGTCCCGGTGTCTCTGCTTAGCCATTCCACCATTGTTTGTGTCCTTGCCGTTTATTCCATGCAGTGGTGTCAACCCAGTAGGACCCCAAGCACCAGGGTGGAGACAGTTCAGGAAGAGAAGGATGGTCTTGGATACACCATACTTGGAGGGTAGGTCAAATAGTTCCTCACCATCCCAATGACAATCTGAATTTTTTCTCTGTAGTGAAACCCTGCCCCCTCCATTCACCACGAGATTTCAGAGTCGTAATGTGCACACTGTCCATCTGGTGGTTGTGATGGAGGTGTGGAGCAAAGTGGTGTACTCACCCACTATATCAGAGCTATTCTGTGCCCCTCACCCAGTGCAGCACACTGGCCTTGTGCACTGGGTCTGACACATGATAGCACACTGTGCTTCTGTCAGCAGCAGATCATCTATTCTGGTTAGTAGTCTGTACTGGTCTTCCCCTGGGACTGTAGAGGAACTGTGTCAATTAAGCAATACTGCCCAACAGGGTGTGTGCTGTGCTAGGATAACGTCACACCTCAGGTGGTTGGGCACGAGGTCGCAGGCCTAGTGCACCCAGTACCTGAGGCGTGACGGTATCCCAGCATGACACACACATTGGAGGGCATTATTGCTATTATACAATGGCTTGTTGTAATACAAAATAAAAATAAAAAAAAATGTAAAAAATGTTTTTAGTAGATTTTTAGTGAGGCAATATATCTTTGTTTCTTAAGAGAAAATGACTACGATCATCCAACAAATCAATACAGTAATGTTATACTGAGATATCATCACTGTCTCAGGCACACACTGACCAGTCAGAGTCCAGGATTCTTTCTTGCCATTGTATAACATTGTTACTCAGACAGACAAGAAGGGCTGCTGTGTCTTTCTCGGTCATCTTCTATGTTTCTGTCATCTTTCATTTATTTTTTATTGTTATGATTTTGGACCTCTTAGTTCCTGTTGGGTAGCACAATATACCTAATATTACCCAGTGTAAAATAAAGGCCTTGTATACTGTACTGGTACTTTGTATAGTGCTGACACCCCAAATTTACCTTTCCACTGGCAAAACTCATCAAACTGCAGTACAACACCATCATAGCAAACAAAGGGGACTGCTGTTTGGGTATTATCTTGGATGATGGGCCCACACAGCGGTGATGATAAACCTGACTGCGTTGCCATCTGGCCAGATGGTTAATGTGGTATGTTATCACTATGCCGTTCAAGAAATCCTACTGCAGAAAAAAAAATACCACACTTGTTGCCTCTCTTCATGGGGGTGCACATTACCCATATGTAATTAATCGCCACTGACAATGTGGAGTGACACAGAAAATATATGACTGGCTTGCACGGCTGAGGTTTCAGTCATCTTTTTGTTTAACCTTATCTGCACCTGTGACGTCTCGGTTACTGGCGTGGGTTCAATGCCACATGCGATTGTTATCATGCCAGCTGCAGTCACAGTGGCTGTATTCTTTGTGTGTGTGATACTGAATTAATTGCACCCCGTTTAACCTTGCTGATAACAGAACATATTGACCGTACATGGCCCGGGCACCAATCGATCATTAAGCCTTCTGAGTTCTTTTGACATCCAGTTCGATATTACCGTATGATCTGCCCTGTGGATTACTAGATTGCACTTATAAATCTTTTCTGGGTTATACGCCACACTTAGATTGGAGATAGCATGTTTTATCATTTGCAAACCCCACAGACAAAGGAATATTTATTTTTTTCTATATTTATGGTGGCTTGCAGATTCTAGGGCTGACGCTTCCCTATAGCTCACTAACCAAGTCCCTGATATGGAACGATGTCTTTCATTACTCTTGCTTTCCACGCACTGGGTTTCAGAGTTCATTCCGCCATCCCGCTGAGAAACACTCTGTCTACAAGGAACGTACCATGGGGTCCCTGATGTTCGGAATCAGCTTTGGCACTCTGTTTTGGAGGTGGGAGGGGGTCACAAGTTTGTAGATGAATCCAGGTCTCCTGCGTAGCAACACAAACAACTGCTGCTGCCCCATGGGGGCCTTTCACTGGAGTAGTTTACTCGTATTTTCCTGTGGTTACGGTTTATTTTTCCTTGCTTTGGGCTGCCTGGTTCTGACCAGTAATTGGACAGGAGTCACCTCTGATACAGGAACTGACACTCTAACACAACCGCACACCCCTGGCTTACCTCCCCCACCCCACCCCCGCAAGGTGGGGTTTCACTGTTCAAACCTAGGTGGGCAACATTGTACTGGGTGGACAGATACATGGATCACACTGGCTGGGCAGAAGTGTGATCTAGGATATAAAAATAGAGCTCTTTCTATATGTTTTTACTTTTCTATCTTTGCAGTCTGTTGCAACAGCATTTTCTGTGACCCAGGAATTGATCATCCTGGAGGTCCGACTGTGACCCCCCCCCTTATCTATATGCTCCCCTTTATTTTCCTCTCTTTTACCTTTAATTCATTTTCTTTTCTATAGTTCTCCATGCCCCATATGAGCATAGATTAACAGCATCAGAAGCAGAGATATTTAGGTACAAAGAGCCCATGTAGGGCCCCTTTTTGTTAAAGTGTGCTCCTTTGAAATTGACAGACTCGGACAAACTGCAGAAAACACTAACAAGAAGCCTGCTGTCACGTATGGATACATAAACCCTATAGCATGCTAGTTTACCCTTTTCTAAATGCTGTATGCTAAATGCTATGTTTACAAATAAAGGTGCACTAGTACGGTGTACAAGAAGGTTACAGGTACTGTAAGCCCACACTAATACAGTGATGGGCAGTGTTTTCAATGCTTTTTCCCCTGCTTTGCCATTAGCCCTCCCGTTTGTATTGTCTGAATCAATGTTGAAACAATACAGCTACTAGAGAACAATGATAAATGTTTATTTTCATGTTACTAGATTTTATTATACAATGTTAGCCCACATTCGAGGCAACTAGACACGTCTGGTTCCCCTGACACTGGTCAAATAAAAGAGGACTTTAAGACAGGGGTTAGCTAAAGCAAATGTGAGATGTGATGCTGTTTCAGTATGAGATCTAGGTAATTACAAGGTACTTATTAGGACTGTGTGAACCAACAAATTTGGCCTGAGAAGCCAATTTCGAGTTAGATAGGGCCAAACTTGAAATGGTCCAATTCCACCCAAAATTAAATGAAGTGTTAAGGTGGGTTCTTTTTCATGGCATTCTTCCAGCAGGACATCCCACTCGCACCATCAACAACCTCCCTGCATGACTGACTAGGCTATGAGAGGGGGCTGTCAAACTTCAACCCCCCCAACAAGCCTCTTTAAAACATGAAACAAGGGCTCTTAAGCCCTTACCAATATGAAAGTAATTATGGGCTGCTTTTCCATTTTTTTTTCCAAGTGAGACATAATTCTGCCCATTTCACCAAACCTCCCCTAAACCCAAACAACTCGAACCTGTGGCCCGACCCAGTTCCCAGCCTAGTACTTACCTGCAGCTGGTGCTGTTCATATGGCAATGATCAGCCACAGACTAGGGGTAACCGAATGCTGGTTAAGGGGAGTATACAGTAGCCAAGGAAAAGAATCTTAGCCTTAAAGAGCACCTTTTCTGGTGCTCAGTCTAAAACCATTGTACAAGCTTTACCTGCCCCAAAGACCACTGGTAGTAAAATAAAATTTTTATGTGGCCATATTTCAGGAGGGAAGGGATCATAATTTGGCTGCATGGAGCCGACAGCTTGATTCCTTCCACGTCCCAATTTGGAGACGTGTCCCCGAGCTGTTACATTTTGTGATGTAATAGCATGGAGAGCATGTGGGTGCACTCCATAGAGTTGTACGGGACCCATTTATAAGTCATTTTTTGAACATTTTAGAGTAGTGATTTTAACAAATCAAGGTCACCGCTCAGCTGACAAGGGCCTTGTTTGTTGAAATCGACACCCTAAAATATTAAACCAGGAACTTAAAAACAGATCCCTATACAACTCTACGGAGCCTACCCCCGCACTCTCCATACTATTACATCACAAAATGGTGCGTGTCTCCAAATTGGGAAGTAAAAGGGATCAGGCTCTCAGCTCCATGCAGCCAAATTACAATCACTACCATCCCAAATCATGGCCACAGAAAAATTATAATTTTTGCGCCAGTGGAGTTTGGAGCAGGTAAGGTTTCCACAGTGTTTCTGGGGGAAGATTTAAAAAATAGCAGGAAGGGTGCTCTTTAAAGATCCAGGCAGGTATTACAAGTAAGAGTGAACATCTACTTTGTTGTCTCCAGGTTGTGTTTTTGCAAAAAGAGAGTCTTTATCCTGACAAAACCTGACCAGAACTAACAACCATTTTGCTTTATGTAATACTAATATGTACTTATTCAAAAATCGATTAGACACTTTTCTGAGTAACAAATTAATAAAGAGTTATAATTAAACAAATTGGAGAGCAATATGGACCACGGTCTTCTTGGCTCTGATTTACCTTTGAAACCTATACTTGCTGTTTGAATAAACACACAGCACCTTACCACCTGTGCCCTGCTATCTTTCATGCCTACTCCCCCATGACATGGACAGTGGACGGGACGGCCCGTTCCTGTGCAGTGAGGGTATTCGCAGCCATTGGTTCATCCCGCCATGCTGCTGCCAATAGAGGAGGTCTCAGTAAAAGCAGTTGTTCAGTTTTGTGAGCAGAGTGAAAGATAAATTAAGGTCTGAAAGGAGAAAACTTGTCATTTTCCTTTCTGTGTTTCGGGCCTGGCCCAGGCAGGTTGAAAGCTGAGTGACAGGTTTAGAAATTCCAGGGAGATCTGCAGTACTGAGGAATCTGGAATAACCTGCACTTACACAGGAGCGTGTTGACAGACCAGATGGCATGCACACTACTTTTAAAAAGCTATTTCAGCCGTGCGTGTCTTGCCACCTGGCTAACATTAGTAACAGTGTATCACCAACCCTTTACTTTGTCACAAAAGGTGGAAAATAAAAACAGTTTTTTATATGGAATTTGAGGAGTTGTAAACAAACCAGACCACTACTAACTCAGCAGCTTGTTAACTTGGAAGTGCTGGCTGGCCAGATTTGCTGATATGATGTTAAAAGGTACTCTTCTTCTAAACACTGCAGTGATGGGTTTCATCTTGCCACCTTTTCAATGGCAAGATGATTTAAGGTTCGACAAATAAGCCCAAACTCTACTATTTTTGTAAAATAATCTGTGGTCAAATTAGAATGAGGTAGCTTATTTAGCACTGCTAACTGAAGGGGGGGGGAGCTACTTTTATTATCACTTGAGAAAGTCACACCTCTTAAAATAACGTGTTTCTGGACTGCACAACCATCTCAACCAATGCAACTATGTTGGGTTACGGCTTCACCCAGTGGAACACAAAGCCACCTCGAGTAACACTACTGTCTTGGGTTATGACTCCACCCATTGGAACACACCCTCCCCGGCCGACCTTCAGTGACCAGAGTCCCTTCCAGAAGAAAAAAATTACTCACCTTAATAATGTTGTTTCTTCTAATGGAGTCTTGCTGTATTCTGACTATTGCAGTTAGGTTCTGCCTTTCAACTGCCCTGGAGAACAAAGAGTTAAACTTTCCATGGCCAGCATGGAATGTTCAGTGCGAGCTCGGTTGAAGCCCCTGTCTGCTGTTGTTTAAACTCCAACCGTCAGATCTTTATGAGCAATACTCACTAGAAGTTCTGTGTGGAAACTGTAAAACTCACGCTAGCCAACTGGCAACTAAATTTGTATAAAAGGGTTTTTGGTTTCAAAGCAAAAACTCAAGTCAGGAAACCCAAAAAACAAAACACATTCCAAAACACAACAATCACCCAAAATAAAGGAGGGTGAAAAAGGGACACCCCTAGGGTGCCAACACTGCTCCTGCCCACCCACATCCCAAAAACCAGGTTCTGAGAGGGGAGGCGGGGGGGGAGGTCAGAATACAGCAAGACTCCATTAGAAGAAACAACATTACTAAGGTGAGTAATTTTTTCTTCAAACAACATGAAGTCTTGCTGTATTCTGACTATTGCAGACTACCAAGCAGTACCTCCATGGAGGAGGACAGAACCTACTTGGAAATAGGCTCTGAAGTACTGCTGTCCCAAACCGAGCATCACTCCTAGCTTGGATATCCAGAGAGTAATGCTTGGTGAATGTATGGACTGTTTTCCAGGTGGCTGCTTGACAAATTTCTAAGATAGGAATATCCCTGGCAGCAGCCAGGGAAGCAGCTGTACCTCTAGTAGAGTGAGCCCTCAGGCCTGAGGGTGGAGTTCTACCCTGTTTTTCATAGCAGAATTGTATACAAGAAACAATCCACCTGGCAATAGATCTCTTAGTGGCAGGTTTGCCCTTACCAACCTCTCCATATTTGAGGAAAATTGGAAGGACTCAAACCTGTGACCCTTGGTGCACTCTATGTAGTAGCTGAGGGCCCTTTTAACATCCAAGCTGTGCAGCCTCCTCTCTCCAGAGGAGGAATGGTCAGTAAAGAAAACAGGGAGAGACATAGACTGGTTAAGGTGGAAATCTGAACCAGCTTAGATAAAAACTTCCTGTTAGCTCTGAGGACCACTTTATCTCTATGGAAAGAGATAAAATCAGGCTCCACTGACAGGGCTTGCAAATCACTGATATGCCTGGCAGAGGTAATGGCTACCAAAAACACAGTTTTCCAAGTCAAGTACTTAAGCTCTGCAGAGGACAAAGGCCCAAAGGATGGTGGCATAAGCTGAGCAATGCAAACATTAAGGTCCCAAGCAGGAGCAGGGTCCCTAAAGGGGGGATTGGTGTGCAGCAATCCCTTGAAGACCTTACAAAACACAGGATGGTCTGACAGAGGAGAGGGCTTGCCTACTGACAGGAAGGCAGAAACAGCTGGTCTAAGGCCTAGGCCATTGAGATGGACCATATAGTCCAGAACCATGCGCAACCCAGCAGATTCTGGAGAAATATTCTTATTAGAACACCAAATAGTGAACCTTTTCCATTGGGAATTGTAAGTCTTTCTAGTGGAAGGCTTTCGAGAAGCCTTAAGGATATCCAGAACCCCTTGGGAAAGATGCAGATCAGCAAACTGTAACTCTTCAAGAGCCAAGCCTTGAGATTGAGAGACCTGAGGTTCGGGTACCAAATCCTCCTGAGAGAATGTCAATAGGTTGTAATTCCTGGGAAGAGACAGGGGAAGGTGGACTGCTAAGGACAGCAACAGGGGGTACCAGGGCTGTCTGGCCCAGTCTGGAGCAATCAGGATCACTTTGCATGGTTGTGACCTTATCTTGACTAACACCTTAACAGGAGAGGGAAGGGGGGAAGCATACAGAAATGTCCCTTCCCAATTCAGGATCAGGGCATCCAGGGGGACTGAGCCCAAGACTGGGGGTCTGCAACAAAAGAAGAAGTTGGTGATTGTCTGGGGCTGCAAAAGATCTGTCTGTGGAGTGCCCCATCTCAAGAAAATCACTTTCAAAACTAGGGATCTAGGGTCCATTCGTGATGGCCTGGGATATCCTACTGAGAGCATCTGCTAGGACATTGTCCTTCCCTGGGAGGTGAACTGCTATCAGAGAGGTTTGCAGGAATAGGCCAGGGACCACAACTTCATTGCTTCTGTGCACAAGGCCATAGACCGAGTGCTTCCTTGCTTGTTGATGTACCACATGGTGGTGGTGTTGTCTGTCCTGATCTGGACCACCTTGTTCTGTACAGATTTGGAAAAGGCTTGCAGTGCCAGAAACACTGCTCTGAGTTCCAAGAGACTGATATGAAGCAGAGATTCTTGAGGTGACCACAGCCCTTGGGTGGTAAGATCCCCCAGGTGGGCTCCCCAGCCCAGGAGGGAGGCATCTGTGGTGAGTATCACTGAGTGAGACTGAGTGACAAAAGGAACTCCTTGTCTCAAGTTGTCCTGATCCTGCCAACATCGCAAAGCCTGGATCAGGGTTCGAGTCACTGGGACTAGTTTGGTAAGGGAATCCTTTCTTTGGAACCAGAAGGCTCTTAAGTGGAACTGAATGTCCCTCATCTGAAATCTTGCTCCCTGGACCACTGCTGTGGAGGCTGCCATGTGGCCCAGAAGCTGAAGGAAATGCCTTGCTGGCCGAGACACCTGTAGGGTGAATGAAGAGGCCAGTTCCATAAGGGTCCTTGCCTGTCCAGGGGAAGGAAGGCTCTTGCCCTTACTGTATCCAGCTCCACCCTATGAAGGTGAGGAGCTGTACTGGCTCAAAACTGACTTTGGAAGGTTGAGGAGGAACCCTAGGAGTGAGCACTTGCTGAGTTATTTGCAAATGTGACTTGACTTGGTCTGGAGACTGACCACTATGAGCCAGTCGTCCAAGTATGGAAAGATGGAGATCTTTTCTCCTTAGGAAAGCAACAACTACTGCCAGGCACTTTGTGAAACCCTTGGGGCTGATGTTAGGCCAAAGGGCATTGCTTTGAATTGATAGTGGCCTGAGGGCAACTCGAACCTGAGGTACTTTCTGTGGGAGCACCTGATGGGAATGTAAAAATAGGCATCTTTGAGGTCCAGGGAGGCTAGCCAGTCCCCTGGCCTTAGAGAGGGAAGGATTATTCCCAGACTCACCATTTTGAACTTTGGTTTTAAAAGGTGTTTGTTCGGATATCTTAGGTCCAGGATGGGCCGCCATTCTCCTGTCTTTTGGGGGGTTAAGAAGTACCTGGAGTACAATCCTTTGCCCTTGTGTAGGGTGGGAACCATCTCTATGGCTCTGAGAGCCAGGAGGGAAGAAACCTCTGCCTCTAAGGCACAGGTCTCTGATGGATTTGCAGGTGGAAAGGATCTGGTTCTCATCTTGGGAAATTTTTTGAAGCTGAGAACCAGTCCCTGGCTTACTACTTCCAGGACCCACTTGTCTGATGTCAGAGACTTCCAGTCCTGGACAAAGTAAGCCAGCCTGCCCCCTACAGGTATTGGAGAATCGGCCCGGGCAGACCCATCAGGGTGTCTGCTTGGCAGGGGCTTTAGGCTGAGGGGAGGATGCAGGCCTGCTCATTCCCCATCTGTTTCTCCCTCTGAAGAACCCCCTCTGAGCATAAGAAGAGGAGGCCTGGGCCTGGTAAAAAGGCCATTGGAAAGGCCTGCCCCTGCCCCTGGACTGCTGCCTTTGAGGAGTGGCTTGCCTTTCTTAGGCCTGAGCACTCCTGTAGGTGGTCCTGTACTCGTCCATCTTTTTCATGTAGTTCTCTGTCTGCTCCCCTAACAGAGAATTACCAATAACAGGGAAATCCATGGCCTTAGCCTGGGTATCCTGTGATAGGCTAGTACATCTGAGCCAAGCCATCCTCGAAGAGCCACAGATGTAGCCATGACTCTTGATGAAACATCATTGGAGTCCACAGCAGCATGAAATTGCACCTTGGATGCCTCAATCCCATCTGCAGCCACCTGCTCCAGCTCCTTGGCAAGCTGGTCAGAGGCCTGTTTTGCCAGAGCCACCACAGTGTCCCATCTGGACTTCTGGTATCTAGCTGTGTAGGCCATATTGTTAGCCTGCCTGAGTCCCAAAGATGCTGCCATGTACTGTTTCTTTGCCATGGCATCAATCCTCCTGGAGTCCTTATCTGGGGGGGTATAATGCCAAGGGGATATTTGCCTTATCACAGGCAGCAGCCTGCACTACCCCAACATGGCTGCATTGCTGAGAAAGGAACTCCATGTCTGAGCCTGAAAGAGTGTACCTCTTGTCCATTCGTCTGTCCATAGGAGGTATGGAGTTAGGAGTCTTAAGAATTTTGTCCGTTTCCCAAAAGATTTATGGAGGGGAACAGACAGTCTCCTGGACTCTGGGATGTCCATCATTTCAACAAAATCAGGCTCCTCCTGATCCTCTACTGCTTCTTCCATAGGAAGCTGGAGGGTTTCAGCCACCTTTTGTAAAACATAAAGTGGGAAGGGGACTCAGAAAGCCTAGGAGGAGAAACACCTGAAGGTCTGTCTGGGAAGATGTCCAGGTCAATAGGCACATCCAGACTTTCATAATCACCGTCATCATCCTCATACTCTCCCTCCTCCTCCTCATCCAGTTCATAAAATTCCTCTGAAGTGTAATCCTGAACTGGGGGAACCGACCGAACCGAACCCCTGCCAGATGGTGCCGGTTTGGCCGGAACCGAAGTAAGCGATTGCACCATTCTTATCACCTTGGCTATCTCATCAGCGGTCGGAGTATGAATTTCTGGATCCGAACCGGACAATTTATCTTTTCTTTTTCTTTTAACCGGAACCGACTCCTCAGAGTCGGATCTCCTTTTGCTCGAAGAAGTATCGCCCTGGTCAGAGGGCACTCCTTCTGGTTCGGTCAGAACCGAACCGGGCTGGCCATCCAGGTCAGCGGACTTCTCGGCCTCCCTTTCCCTCAGTCTACCTAATCTCTTATCCAGGGTAGCTTTGAGAAAATTCTTACAAATTTGGCAGTCTGAATCGAGGTGGTCAAACCCCAGACAATAAACACAGGTGGTGTGGGGATCAGCCTTAGCAAAGACTTCCCCACACACGCTGCAGTGTTGAAACACAGTGGGTCCATTTTTTCTCTTGGGTTTCTCAGACATGGCCAATCCTATCCAAAACTTACCCTTTTTTCGGCAATCCGCCAGGCAAGACTCCCCTATCAGTTCCTGACCGTGTTATGGGTCTTGGAAAAAAACGTAATAAAATCGTTTTTAGAACCGATATGGACCGCTTACCACACTCTAAGTAAATTCACAAACTTTTTTTTTACCTGAACTGATCGGTTCAGCCGAACTGATCCACAATTTACAAGTTCCACACAGAAACTAAATGCAAAACCTATCTAGTACTCAAGACACTTTAACCGACTTTTTTGAACTGAGCAAAGGAAAAATCTTCAGAGCGACTGTTCAGTGAGGTGGAGTAAAGAATCTGACAGTTGGAGTTTAAACAACAGCAGACAGGGGCTTCAACCGAGCTCGCGGTGAACATTCCATGGTGGCCATGGAAAGTTTAACTCTTTGTTCTCTGGGGCAGTTGAAAGGCAGGTCCTAACTGCAATAGTCAGAATACAGCAAGACTTCATGTTGTTTGAACTTGCATCATCAGTGTTGTGGGAGGTGTGGCATCCAATAATAATAATAATAATAGCTTTATTTTTATGGCGTCTTTCAAAATATCAAGGCGCCTAACAAATGTAAAATAACACATCAGATATCCAGAATCATAAAATAGTATAAAACAATTAGTCCAGTTACAGAAGTCATTCATTCACTCAACCCTCCGTGCCATTGGCCTGGCTCATGTTCAGATGTTTGAACATCATGAAATGTAATTCTGCTTCTGTTTTCACTAAGCATTACTAGCATTATGTTAATAAGATGTATTTTATTGCTGCAGTTATTGGGGCAGCATGCCTCTGTAAAGGACAAGATACTGTGGTTAAATAAAGGATATGACTTCCGATAGCAAAGAAATGCTGACATATGAGGGGTGATCAGGTTACATACTGTAAGGTGAAAAAGAACTGCTATACAAGAAAGGATTTGCTTGCCCTATACTCACCGAGCACAGTGCTGGCAGTCAGCAGTTAATATCACCTGGTTCTAAAATGCATTGGGAACCCTGCTTTCAAAAATACAGCACTTGAGCTGCTCACTGGTTGCATTATACCCCGTTTTTGTTTTGTGTGAAATACCATTTTTTTGAGAAAACATAGAAGCACATCACACGCAGATGATGAAAAGACCCCCTTTCAGATATAATTATAATGAAATGCATTGCCTCTCAAAACCAGTGCTTAACAAATGCTTTTATTTAATTATCGCACTAGCATGGCTTGAGGATTCCCAAGGTGCAGGGTAATTTATTTTTAAAATTGAAACAATTCTCCATTGGATACAATCAAGAAAACCATTTTATGTACCCTTTTCCTCTGGATGCTTTCACCTCCCCCTGCTCTGCTGTATCCTACAGATATTCTCGTACTCCTTCAGTTGTCAGTATTTTTTTTTTTTAACAACAGTATTGCTGTGAAGAACTTATAAAATAAAACACATGCGTCAAGAACTGCACACAGTGCAGAGACCCTGAGTCTTGGCCTATTTTCTTTTATTTAATTTTGATAGCTAAGGCAGTGATGTTGAGTGGCAACTCCAGGCAGACGAGATGGACTTTTGGTCTTTTTCTGCTGTCATTGTCTATGCTTCTAAGAGCACCAAACTGTGAGACAGGAGACCACAGATCTGAATCCAGCCACAGCCTCACTGTGTTACTTTGAGCAAGATCCTTGACCTGACGCACCACACCTTACAAAGGTACGCACTGTGATCAGCAGTAATGGCACAGTTACCCTCATCCAAATGTCAGCCAGGAGAGAAGACGACAGTAAGGCACAGGAGAAGGCATGAGTCATGGAGTAGGACCTTCAGGGCAGAGGAAGTGTGTATGGAATTGGAAGGGGTTAAACCCAGAGAAATGGGAACCTATATGAGAAAGCAGCTTGAATAGCAACAGTTTTCAGTGCAGGCAGAGTGAAGGAGATAATACCAAGGAGTTATGAAGGAGATAATATGAAGGAAGGGGACAGGAGAGTAGGGAGCTTACAAGGGGGGGGAGTTTACAACCCAGACTTTAGAGATAAGGGGGGCACAGTGGGAGACATGCCTACCCTGTATTGAGGGGGGAGACAGAGGAAGGTGTACAGGGAGCAGTGATGGGGAGGAAAGTCAAAGGAAAAGTGACAGAGGGAATGAAAGGGGGTTCATCCTAGAAAGGGTAAATTTTGGGGCAGCGCTATACACAGTATCCACAGTCACAAAATGTAGAACTGACAGCCAGCTCTGTGGTGCTGAGGGGTTGGGGACCACTCTGGCACACTGGTGACCCTGGCTTGCACACCGAGGGACATCAGGAGTGAAGGGATTCAGGGTGTCCTTGAGGGTTGGTGGCGCAGCTCTGCTTTTCTCGTGGCTCCTGGTGGTGATGTTGTGGAGGTGCTCGTGGTGGTGGAGGTGACCATTTGCTGGTGAGCATCTCTGTCCCCAGGATGCTGCATGGTAGTGCATACATGGGTAGTGGGTGGAGCCCTGAAAATGGAAAAAGGGATGCCACTGAGCATGCTAGATGATGGCCCATCCCATGCCAGCAGCTCCCCAAGCGAGCTGGCCTGTTACCCTCCACTGTCGGCAGTCTGATCAGTGCGCTTCTCTCCCAGTGGCTGAAGAAGGGCTCCGCAGAATCTTCAGCTGATGGAGGACTTGGGGGATTGGCTACAGGTCCAGCAGTGCAGGGTGAGTCTGGCAGGCAACAGGGGGTGTGCCTTGTGGGCTGTTAGGGCCATGAGAGAGAAAAAAAGCTAGGGTCATTTTTACAAGGATTTTGCAGTAGGTTGGGAATGGGATACAGGCTGTATTCCAGTATAGTACACCAAGTTTTGGGTGGCGCTTCTTGTGGATGGTATCCATGTGACAGGAGAAGTCAAGATGGTGGTCCAATTAAACATCAGGTTATTTAAAGGCAGTATCTCCTTCCAGCTGGCAATCATCCAGGGTCATGAAGACTGCGGGAACTGGATTTTGACCAGTCACTGCCTGATGCCAAAAGTCATAGTCACTGTTATTATGGCATTTAGAGTACGTTGGTTAGTATGCAACCAAAGTTAGATGTTGATGCATCCACGTTTGGAGCTATGCAGCCATGTCAGAGAGGCCTCAGGCAAAATGCAGTGTGCTCTACATATACGTTCTTAGTCAATCAAGTTTGAGGAAATGCAGTACAGGGAGAAGTAGCATTCTGTAGTAGTTGTAGCACAGACCTATAAACCAGGAGATTCGAGTTCAAGTCTCGCCACAGCCACAGACTTACTGGGTGACCTTGAGCAAGCCCCTTGACCTCCCTGTGTTTCTGTCCCTCTCAAATTACCTCACTAAAAAGAGATGTTAAGGCTCAGCTGAGCTTTCCTGAGTAAATAAAATACTGGACATTTAAAGCAGGAAATTGGGAATCCTTGGACCAGCACAAATACCCTTTCTAAATCCAATGTCTCACATTACTAGAGTAAATGATTAGTTAGCAAATACTGATATACAGGAAAATATTGTATTCAGATGTGAGTTTTTTTCTCATTTGCTACAGTGACGACTGCAGATCACTTGACAAAACTAGAAATAAACAGCAGGGGTTGAACTTGGCACTAATCCATCAGCTAAATAATAATACATTTTGTTTCAGGCTAGAAAAATTGCTAGTACTACAAGAGGTAACATTTCAATAAGTGCATCAGTTGAATCTGTGGAAAGTCTTGTGGGGACCTGTGGGTTTTCCCAGCCACTAACCCTGCTGGCTACTAGCTGAAAAACTTAATTTCAGCCCTTGAAATAGAAGGTTCTATGTGATAACAGTGCAGAAAAAATGGTGCTGACCAAAAACAGCGAGTCCACAACAGCGGCAAGCAAAACAGGTCAGAGCACTACAGCGTGCGCCAAACTCAGCGCTGCTACACTTGCTTTTTTTTTGCAGGGGGCTCTTGACCCACACAACCCTCTTTGTGGGTGGCTTTGCCCCTTGCACCCCACATACTTATAATAACAATCACCGGGGATAACTTTGAGGAAGAGGGAAAAGCTTGGAAGAGGGCTACCCAAGGACGGACACAGGTCAGAGGGGCAAAGGTTGGGGGTGACAACCTGGGGGTGCAGGGGAAGAAAGTTGGGAGGGTGGACGAGGGGGAATGGGATTTCAACAAGAAAAAACGAACCAAAAAAAAAAGTCAACACAGCCAGACCTGAACCCAGGTCCTCCAGCCACACAGTCAGTGACTCTAACCAGTATACCGCACAGCCAGCTCATAACTGGCCTGATAAGCAACTACCTATATACTTGACAAAATAACTACATGTATGACTCCTTGCTGAAACAAAAGCACTGAACTTATAATGCACTCCTATTACAACATAATTCATTTGACAGTCACTATGTTCACCTCACCCAAATTGACTCGCTTTAATTGAGTCACTATATTCACGGGATACCGAAATAGAATCTGTGTTTTTATTTTATTTTATTTTTGTTGACCGGGTAAGTGCACTAGACAAATTCTGCCTATTTTCAGGCATGACCCGGGGAAGGGGGATACAGATGAATGTCAACTGAAAATGAACCAGATTAAGCTGTTGGTGGTATTTTTAGTGAATGGGGGGAAATTTGGCCAGGGCACCAGGAAATTCCCCTACTCTCCAGTAGGGGGAACCTCTGTCCGTGTCTATCATGGATCGTTCCACTCCTCCAGAGGCTGGTCTGCAAGAAGGTTGTGTCTCTCAGAGCTCTTTTACCAGGGATGTCCCTGTAGTTTTGGACCATAGTTCACCTTTGGTAATTCAGCTGGTCCCTTTACCATCTACTGACCTTCTTCATCAAGGAATGGTACAACAAGAATTGACATTGCAAGATTTATTGGCTTCAGACCAAGATACGGTACACCCTGTGGTGGCTGATGATGGCAAGAAACATAAACAGACTGAACGGAGCCCTTCTGTTATGCCATTAAAAAAAGTCTACTTCAGGACCCTGACCTTACTATTTCGACATTACATTCTTTGCCTCCTGATTCTCTTGGTTTATCGCAAGATTCAGTTTTATTACCTTTTTCGGGAACAACTTCGGAGTGGCATCCTGAACAGGCATTATCTAAAGCAGGCTGGTTGTTTCGTGATGGAATTTAGATCCCTGACCCCAGTATTCCTCTGCCTGACATTGCTGGCACTGCACATATGTCCTTATCTCCACATCGTCAACAAACAGTTTCCCCTGAGGATGTGGATGGACTGCATTCTTCTCCTTCACCTTTACTGGAGGTTCTCCAGGGAGAGGCACACCCCATGGCTCCTTCTGTGTCAAATGCGGTGAGTGTGCTTGCAGGACAGGTAGAGTCTCAACCTCCTACTGTTACTTCTCCTATTCGTCATGGACATATTTCTCCCTTTCTTCCTCAACCTCTTGATTCTCGCTGCCAGCATGCAGGTATGTCTGCTCCTAAAGAGAATGTTTCATTACTGTCTTTGCCACCTAAAAAAGTCCTTACTCCTGTTCCTGGTACTTCTGGGGCTCAAGCCAAGCCCCCTCTAGCTTTGCTGGTTTATTTCGCAAACTGGTGGAGGTGGCTAGATGCATTTTGTAGTGCGGCTGTACTATCGGGGTAGTTTGAATCTTCCTCTGGATAGGAATTATGTGGGGAAGCACCTGATTATCGACTCTCTTCATTTTACTCCAGCCGAGGTTTATGCCTTCATCCATGCGTCAGGTGATCACAATTTTGACATAAGTTTTCGATCAGCAAGTTTGTCGGACAAATTTTGGGCTGCTTATTATGAAGTAAAAAAACACTCCCCTTTGGAAGCCTTTCTCAGCGATTCCTATCACTAAGCCCACTGCTAAAGTGATTACTGTCCTATTTAGGAATGAGGGGGTTAATGTCTTGGATACTGTGTACTGGCTGGAAAAGCATTGTACAGTTAATGGTCTGCCATGAGCCCCAATTGATGATAATGGCTTCTGGACAGGAGGCTGGAAGTTTACGGTCCAGCTTGCTCTCACAGAGGATGGGATTCAGCATTTGCCCAATTGTTTTTATTTGGGCAGGGATTGGGGTATTTTGTTTTATCCAGGCCAACCTTGATCCTGCTATTGGTGTGGCTCCCCCTCACATCTTAATTCCGATTGTGACCAGCTGAAGTGCTCCAACTGTGGAACTCTTGGTCACTCTGTTACTACGTGTGACTTTCCTCCCTCTTGTAATTTCTGTGGTATGGAAGATCATGTTTTTTCTTCCTGCCCTTGGGCAGCACATAATTCTGCTGATTTTATGCAGCATGATTTCTAAGTTAATACAGCCACTATAGAACATGCTGCTGTACATCATTCCCAACATCTGTCCATGGATTCCTTGCCTGGGTTTAGTACACCCGTGACGACTCCATCTATTCCTGTCCCTTGCCCTCCTACATCTTCACCCACTGTTGCTGATATTATCCCTCCTCCTCTCCTACACCTCTTGTAATGGATGTGGTTGAGAAGGTGGACTGTCTCCCAGCTGAGGCTGTGGCTTTTCAACCAGTTCACGTGAAGAGATCCTTGAAGCATTTGCAGTTGAAGGCTCAGCTCCCTGGCCCTATGCATACGTCTAATCATTATGAACCGCTGCAGTCTTGGGGTGACATTATGGATAGTGAAGATTCTGAAGTCTTGGTTTGCCCTTCTCAATCGGATACTCCCTTGGAAGATTTGCCTCCTGTTGCTGACAAGGTTCCCTCCATTGTAAAGAAGCAGTCCACAAGGGCAACTAAGAAGAAACTTAGTTGATGTCCTTCGAGCTACTTGTTTCTTTCACTCCTTATTTTTGATGTCCTTTTTATCCATTATTGTTGCTTGTTTGAATGTGAACAGTGTCAAATCAGATTTCAAGCATAAAGATACTTATGCAGCTTTGCAGTTAATTCCTTGTGACATTTACTTTTTGCAGGATACTAGAATCTCTTCTGTTTCAGAGTTGAGTAAAGCTTCAGTGGAATGGTTTTCATGGACTTCCCTTTGGTCTGTTGGGCAAGATGCTTGTTCGGGTTTGGATTTTTGTTTTCTGGGTTCTGATTTTCAAATTTAAAAGTTGGTAGATATTGAACCAGGGAGGGCTCTTTTATTGGATATTGTTCTCCATGTTTTTTTTGTCATTTAATCAATATCTATGCTCCCCAGCAAAAGGCACTTCGTATGGCCCTTTTCCATAAAATTAGACCTTTTTTGTTTACCAACCATCCCGATTTGGGGGGGGTGACTTTAATACTAATTTGCACGGGGTTGGTGCTAAAAAGATGTATTGGGATACGCGTGCTTTGTGCAACGTTTTACAGTTGTCTGATTTACATTATGCTTTTGCACAGAACCCAGTGTCTACTTTTTATCAAGAGTCACTTCATTCTAGGATTGATTATTTTTTTGTGTCCTCTGCTCTGCCTGTCTCTATTGCTGAAGTGCTGCTGTTTGAGACTTCTGATCACTGTTTACTACGCACACAGATTTCTCCTCACCCTTCTTCTTTGCCTGGGCCTGGGATTTGGCATTTAAATGTTAGTTTATTGGATGATTCCACAATTGTTTCTTTACGTTCAGAAATTTTGGAGGATAGGGAGTCTGTATTATTTTTGTATGCTTTCCCCATTGAATGGTGGGAGGATACAGAGCGATGTTTGTGTGATTTTTTTAAGCAGCAATCTAGGACTCTGGCTATCTCTAAATATCAGGAATGTCAGCAGGTTAGGAAGGATCTTTTTGCTTTATTTGCTTTGGCACAGTCTGATTGTAACTTTGATCTTGGTGAGATTGATGTTTTGAAGAAAAGGTTGACTCAGCTGCAGTATAATCGTCAGCTTATTTTACAATGTTTTGGGACTCAGGGTAGGAAGGCTAGGACTAACCCGTTTGAGGCTTGTAAAGCACGTATGCAACATAAACACATGGGTGCTTTGCAAGATGTGGATGGTTCGTTGGTGTCGGGGTCTGTTATTTTGGGTGTTTTGGACTGCCATCTTGAGGCTCAGTTTGGTACCCCCTTTCCCTTTCATGATCATTTGTTACCTATTTTGCAGGTTGCAACTCCTCCATCCTTGTCTTGTGCTCAGAAGGCTGCTTTAAGTGCTGATTTTACCCGTGAGAAGTTTGATACGGTTGTTCGTGGCCTGAAGGGTGGCTCCGCTCCTGGGTCTGATGGTCTTCCTGCTGAGGTTTATACGGTCCAGTGGGCCCTTTTTCCTGAAACGATTTTGAGGGTGTTCAATGCCTTGCTTTCAGAGAACAGACTTGCTACTGATATGTATGAGGGGTTGATTTTTTATTTAAAAAGGAGGATAGAACGGTGTTTAATAATTGGAAACCGCTTACTCTTCTGAATATGGATTTTAAGTTATTTGCCAAGCTTTTATGTAATCGGCTTTTGGGTGTTTTACCTGATTTGATTCATGGCTCACAATATTGTTCAGTGCCCCGTTCTATTCAGGATGCATTAATCTTGTTGAGAGAACTTTTTTCGTCAGGGACTGGGGGTTTGCATCGTGGATATTTACTTAATATTGATCAGGCTGAAGCCTTTGATTGGCTTTCCCAAGAATTTCTTTGGAAGGTTTTGTTGGTTTATGATTTTCCTGTCAAATTCAGAAATTGGATTCAAATTTGTTATTCATTAGCATATATTTTGCCCTATGTGCATGGGAGGGCTGGCTCGAGATGTTTTATTCGGAGCGGTGTAAGACAGGGCTGTCCCCTCAGTCCAGTTCTGTTTGTTTTAGCTTTGGATCCTATTCTGCGAATATTGAATCGATCACCTTTGTTGTACAGTATTTCTTGTCCTGATTTGGGGGAAGTTCGCACGATCAGTTATGCTGATGATTTATGTCTTGTATTTCCTACAATGGTTGTAGGGTTTTTGTTCCTTCAAGTACTGGTGTCCCTTCTATCCGTTATGGGTTCTAGTATAAATCGAGACAAAAGTTTTAGTTTTAATTTATCTGGTTTTTCGATGTTGGATGATCACACTGGTGGTATTATTATTTCTGACTCTCCGCGTAAAATTTAGGGTATTTATTTTGGTGGCCCTGCTATGGCTGACTATAATTGGGAATTATGTTTGAATTCTGGGAGGGCTACTGTCAGTAAGTGGGCGGCTTGGAAGATGGGAAAGAGGAAACGTATCTATCTTGTAAAGACCTTTTTCCTGCCTATATCTCTTTTCCTTAGTCATATTTTTCAACCCCCCAAAAAACATGAAACCACATTGATGGCTTGTTTTTTTTACTGGTATATGGGGTAGTAGATTAAACCCGATAAAACGTAATGTTTTATATTTGGATTTTAAATTCGGGGGTCTTTGGATGATTAATTCTAGTTTGTTCTTTTTTTTCTATTTTTCTTTTTACGAATTTACGGTCTCTTCTCTTATGTCATGATAAAATTTGGGTGCCATGGATTGAGAGGGGCTTACATGAGACTTTATTGGAATGGCACTTGTCCTCCTTTATTCATAAAAATAAAAGGCAATATTCTATGTCTCCGGATTGGGGAACTATTTTTGATTATGTCCATAAATGGAATGTTCAAATATCCGATGTAGTCCGCTTACCCCGGAAGGCTTTCTATGCTTCCTTGCTTTTGGATTTTTTTCTGGCTGATCCATTTTCCTCTTTCACCGATCAGGAACAGCGAGCAGTTGGTCTTAAATTAACTGATTGCCGTATTCCTCATTCCATGTGGGATTTAGTATGGTTAGGGGTATATGGCAAGATTAGTACCAGAGGAAATCATAAGCATAAAGTTCTAGCAGATAAATTTTGTCTACGTGAGTCATGGAACCAGATGGTTGAAACTCAAGAACATTTATATTTTGACTGTCCATTTGTTAAGATTTTTGGGGATTTGTTCTATCAAGGTTGGAGGGGCTTTTTCTGTTTGGACTGCTCCACAATTGTTTCATGGTCTTTACCCAGCATTTTGGCAAAAGTACAATATAAGTACCTTAAATGTGTTTGCTGCAGCGATTTTGTTTTGGGTTTGGCAGGTTCGGTATGGTTTTCTTTTTCAACAAAAGCTGACGACTCCAAATGCCTTATATCACATGGTGCTCTCCTACATATCTCGAAAGAAGGAATCAGAATTTCTCTCATTAAAAAGGGGTATTTGGGAACGTTATTGGCATGACTTTTGATTTTGTATTGGCCTCATGGGCTTGTCTGCTTTTGCTTCTCTTTTTTTGTTTTTTTCTTTTTTGCTATATGATTTGCTTCCTTTAGTTTTGGTCTTTCTGTATGCAGTATTACTCTTTTTTGTTTTATTATGTTTTTATGTCTTTGTATGACGCAATACTGCTTTGTTTATATGTTCTCTGCTGACATGACTAAAAATTCCCCTACTCTTTTAGTGGGGGTGGGGGGGACTTTTCCTGTATTAGGATATACTATTGGCCTTAATAATTTATTTGTATCTTCTTTTCATGTGAGTTAACACTGTTTGCATTCCTTTTGATTTCTTGAAGTTTATAATAAAAATTTCCCTACTCTTTTTGAGAAGTGCCATGGAATCTTTAACATCCACCTGAATAGGCAGATGGGACCTCGGTTTAACATCTCATCCAAAAGATGGCATCTCAGGAGTGCAGCACCCCCCCTCATGCTGCACTACAGTGTCAATATTGGGATATTAACCCAAGTGCCTGGTATGGGAATAGAACCCACAGCATTCTGATCTCCCAGCCTCAGAGGTGAGTGTGCTACCTGCTGAGCCACTGACACTTTATATAGTGCCTTTCAAGCATGAAACCTTTCAGAGCACTTTTGCAAACCAGCAAGATTTTTTTATTTATTTAGTTTTTGTTAACCGGGTAGGTGCACTAGCCATAAAATGACTATTTTCAGGCACGACCCGGGAGAGTACAACAAAAAGAGAACAGCTGAACAACAGCAACATGGGTACAATAATACAAATAGAGGAACAGTACAGCAGTGCTACAAAAATACAATGGATAGAAACAACAAAAAATAATGGCAAGCATTATACAGATAATGGCAGTAAGATATATAATAAGTGCAGAAAGCACGGACCCGACCTGTGGAGGGAAAGGGTTAATAAGATAGTAAGGTTATATAGAGAGAAATGTGAGGAATGTTCAAACATAACAAGAAAGACTGACAGAAGGAAGGTCAGGGGTGGTAACTGGCAAAACAACAGTGGATGGTCCCTGATAGTGCATTGGCTGTGTATACAGGCAAACACAGCAGTCATTATGCATCAGCAACATCCCACACACAGCTCTGGACAACTGCAGAACCATTTGTTTTTTTATTCTCTTTATACTTCTCTCATCCGGTCCCCCTCTCAGATTATCTACCACACCTCAAACCCATCATCCTGTCTTCTCCTGGGGACTTACCGTACCCCGTGTATTGCCCTTGTGACTTTCCCCCCACAATCTGTTGGGACACTCAGCAACCCCCCCCCCCAGCCAGCCCGTTGGTGCAGTAGTAGCACTACTGCTCATGACGCCAGTGACCCAAGTTCAAGAATGAGCTTGGATCACTGGGGACCAGCCAGGAGAGGAGGTTTCAGCATCCCAGGAAACACTCTCCTCCTCCAGGGTGAGAGGGTCACTGTCTCTGCTGCTGTACTGCCACCTGGGTGATGACAAGTGGCAGTGCAGTGGGGAGCACCATGGGTGGGAGGGGATGTCAGATGAGATCTGGAGTGGCAGCACGCCTATGCATGCACATGCTCCTTGGATCTCCTAGAGAGCTGACATCTTCAGGGGATGGGAAGAACAAAGGAAAAACCTAACAATCTGCCAGATGATGGGCCCCAGTGAGCCTGAGGGATCAGACCTGCACTCCTCAATCAACTGCTGCCTAATGAGACACAATGTGTTAGGGGGCTATAATCCCCTTCCCCGCCTGGGGGGCAAACAGTGGCTGGATGGAGGACCAGTGGTCAGAGACAGTCGGGTCACAATGAAGCTGTGGCGCCTTGGGGTACCAAGAGGGAAGGTTAGGATTGTGGGATAGAAGGAGGTATAAACTGCAAATAACACCACCCCATCAGCCCTGGAAACCCAGGCTTGCTCCCATACCTGGGTCGTTGACTTTGTGAGCGGTAGTGTTACCCCGTGCCGTCACAGAACCTGTTTTATTGAAAAAAGAGACAGAGGCTGAGACACTCTACTCGTTTTGAACACTACCATTTTCTTTATTCCTTTTTGTCTCCCAGTGACCATCCATACTGTCTACTCCAGCCTCAATTTCCCACTCCGACACCTCTGAGTAGCCCTGATCCTCCTTCAGCTGCCACCCTGATCATCTGTATGGCTTCACCATCATAATGGGCCTAACCCTTTCACCAGAATCAAATGTGGAGGCAGGGAGTCTCCAGCGATATTGTCAGTGTTGGAGCCTGAGCAAGAGACTGGATGTCATCCATGCCACCACAGCTGTTTGTTTTCCTCACCGTAGACCCACCAACGTACCTATTTTGGCACCAACTCTGCTCACCCTAGCATGTGTGGGGGGCCGGGGAGCGCTGACGTAGCCTGGTTGACTGCAGTATCCATGCTGCTTCACCTCCACCTCAAAAGAGGTACTCATTCAGCCAGACAAGCAGTGCTCTCCCTTCGAAATCAGAGCGCATGGCCTCCGTAGCACGCTCTAAGCTCTGCCAGCCCAGGGTGTTGGATGGTGACAGTCTCCAACGTGGTAGCACCAGTGTCACGGGGCTGCACACTACCAAGGGATATGAACACACACACATGAAACAACAGTACTGTATAGCATCTGTCTGTCACATTATTGGCCAATTCAGCATGGGTGTACAAGCTTTCAAGGCACATTTGTATAAACATGTAGGAGTTTAGAATAGGCAGGAGGGAAATGTCATCATTCTGTGCCAGATGCACTTATTAAGAGACAGTTACTTTTTTTTATAGTTAACATTTTTATAGAAACATAGAAGTTGACGGTGGATAAGGACCGCAAGGCCCATCCAGTCTGCCCATTTCTTTTTCTACCTTATGAATGTGCCATTAGCATTTGCTCTGTCAATGGCCTGTCTATTTATACTTATCTGTATTGCTCCCTTATGCCTATCCCATGCCTGTTTGAAGCCCTGCACTGTATTCATATCCACCACTTCCTGAGGTAGGCCATTCCATGCATCCACCACCCTTTCTGTGAAAAAGAACTTCTTCACGTTACCCCTTAATTGACCTCCTTCTAATCTCATGCTGTGTCATCTTGTCCTGCTATTTTTCTTATATTGAAACATGTTAGACCCTTTCACCTTGTTAATGCCCTTAAGGTGTTTGAATGTTTCAGTCATATCACCTTTTTCCCTCCTTTGCTCCAGGGTATACATATTGAGTTCCCTTAATCTGTTCTCATATGTTTTCTGATGCAGTCCCTGCACCATTTTGGCTGCCCTTCTCTGGACGGCCACAGTGTGGTTAATGTCCTTGTGAAGGTGTGGCCTCCAGTACTGCATGCAGTACTCCAGATGGGGCCCTAACCAGTGTCTTGTAAAAAGGGATTATTACCTCCCTCTTCTGACTTGTGATACCCCTACTAATACACCCCAACATCCCCCTAGCCTTACCTACTGCTTTAGTGGTCTACTTGGATGATTTCAGGTCATCTGTGATGATGATGCCCAAGTCTCTTTCTTCCCTTGTGACTGCCATCAACTCCCCTCCCAGCCTGTAGGTGGCTTCAGGCTTTCTCTTCCCTATGTGCATGATCTTGCACTTCTTTGCGTTAAACCCCAGTTGCCAGTCTTCCGACCATTTTGCCAGTTTATCCAGATCTCTTCTCATTCTGCCCACCCCATCTGGATCATTTACTCTGTTGCAGATCTTGGTGTCATCTGCAAAGAGACAAAACTTACCCTCCAGTTCATTTGCAATGTCACTGATGAAGATATTGAAGAGGACTGACCCCAGGACTGATCCCTGAGGTACCCCACTTGTGACTTGCATCTCTTCTGACCGTATATCATTTACCACCACTCTCTGTTTTCTGCCCATCAACCAGTTTGCCACCCAGTTGACCAACTTCTGACCCACCCTGAGCCTACCCAGCTTATTAATCAATCTTCTATGTGGAACAGCATCGGAAGCTTTGCTGAAGTTAAGGCAGGCAACATCAACTGCTCCCCCTTGGTCCACCACTCTGGTTACCCAGTCAAAGAAACCTATGAGATTAGTTTGACAGGACCTTCCTGTTGTAAACTCATGCTGTCTTGGATCCTGTGTTCCTATGGATTCCAGGTGTTGCACTATCCTTTCCTTAAGGAGTGCCTCCATAATCTTGCCCACTACTGTGGTAAGACTGACTGGTCTGTAGTTCCCTGCTACCACTCTTGTGAAGCGGGATCACATGAGCCCTTCTCCAGTCTTCTGGCACCACTCCTGTGCTCAGAGACTCACTAAACAGTTCTGATAATGGCTCTGCTAGTTCCACCCTTATCTCCCTTAGTACCCTGGGATGTATGCCATCAGGTCCCATTGCCTTATCCACCCTGAGCTTATCAAGCTCTTGTAGGACCCTTTCTTTTGTGAAGGGACTAGTGCACACCTCCCTCCCCTCTGTGTTCATGGTGCTGAGCTGTGAACTCTGCCCTACCTTCTCCTCAGTAAATACTGAGCAGAAGTATCTATTTAGGATATATGCTTTTACATGGTCCTCCTCCTCACATGCCCCCTTATCCCCTTTGATCTTAGCAATACCCCCTCTGGACTTTCTCCTTTCACTAATGTATCTATAGAAAGTCTTGTTACCTTCTTTTACTGTTCATGCTAGTGTTGCCTCGGTTTGGGCCTTTGCCTGCCTTACTGCCTTCCCCACTTTCCTTAGGGAGGTTTGGTATGCCTCCCTATCTTCACCCCGCTGCGTCCCCTTATATTTTCTGAAGGCCAGCCTTTTGGCTCTGACCTTTTCTGCTACTGTTTTTGAGAACCAGAGTGGTTTCCTTCTTCTTTTGCACTTCCTTTTCTCTCCAACACAATGGGATGTTGCTTCAAGTATTTCATCTTTAATATTTGCCCACTTTGCCTGTACTCCCTCTCCTTTATTTCTTCTTGCCAGGGTTAGCTTAACTCTGTTGGCCATCTTATCAAAGTCAGCTCCTCTGAAGTCCCATATTTTTGCCTTGGAATGGGATGATTTAGTTCTAGTGGCCAAACTGAACCATACCATGTGATGGTCACTGGCCACTAGGTGACCATCTACCTGGAGATCTGTGATCCTTTCCCTATTAGTCAGTACTAGATCTAGGATAGCCCTGTCTCTTGTGGGTTGTTGTACCAGTTGTTTAAGGCCCTTCCCCTGCAGGGAATCCACTATGTGTCTAGTTCTGGCAGATGTTCCTGCTGGTATTGACCAATCTGTATCTGGCAAGTTGAAGTCTCCCATTATCAGAACCTCCCCCTTAGCTGTCATGTTTTGTATATCTTCTAACAGTAATGTGTCTATGTCCTCCCCCTGGTCTGGAGGCCTGAAGACAACCCCAGTTCGTATGGCTGACCCATTTCCTGTTTCCAGGGTGAGCCACAGTTCTTCAGGCTCCTCATGTGTATTCTGAATTTCTGTAGCTTTGATAGTTTCATTGACATAGAGCCCTCCACCCCCTCTTTTTGCACCTCGGTCTCTTCCGAACAGTACATAGCTGGGTGAAGTCTCCCAAGTGTGGTTACTGGTGAACCATGTCTCGCTAATGGCTGCTATGTCCAGTTTAGCCTTTGTCATTATTGTCTGCAGGTCTGGGATCTTGTTTCCCAGACTACAAGCATTTGTGTACATGATTTTCCACTGGCCAGATTTTGGTGTGTTGGTTGTTGGGCGAGGTCTGGCATTTCCCCTGTGCATTGTATGGGGAGCTGGACCTTTTTCCTTACCTGGTGATGCAAATGAACTACAAACATGCTGAACTCCTGTTTGATCACTAGCTGAGGGGGAAGGGTGTTCTTCCCATTTGACATATTGATTGCTGCACCCCTCTCCCCATTTGCTAGTTTAAATATTCTGCAATGACATTTAACATCTGCCCCAATGCACTGACTCCCTCCTTAGTCAGATGCAGTCCATCAAATGATTTAAAGAACTTTTGCTCCCAAAACTGTTGCTAGTTACCTACAAATGAGTGTCCTTTTTCCTGGCACCAGCCCTTGAGCCACGTGTTTAGCTCCCTTATCTCCCCTTCTCTGACCTTCCGTCCATCTGCCCCCCTCTCCCAGACTGGCAGGATCTCAGAGAAGGAGATGCTGGATGAAATGGATGATAGTTTGTCACCCAGCCTGGTCAGGTGTTCTTTGGTCTCCACAACTGACCAGCTGGTGAGATTGTTAGTCCCTATGTGTACCAGGACGTTGATGTTTTCTCCTGCTTCTTGTACAGTTTTAGCAATGCGGTCATTGTCTCCACGCTGATGTACCTGGGAGACATCTGACCATTACCCCTGGCTGAAGATAGGTATCAGCTCCCCGAATCATGGAGTCTCCTATGATCAGAAGTGTTTTGGATTTCTTTTTTGCTTTTTTTGTTTTGGTTCCTGATTTGAGTGAGTTCTGTTATGCTAGCTCCTGTGCTGCAGTATCCTCTGCCCCTTTGTTTGATTTCGGAGTTAGAGGCAGATACCTGTTTGTAGTTTTTATATGGTTTGTGGAGGTGATATGTTGGACAGCATTGAGTGATGGGGCACCCGATTTGTCCCTCCTATCCACTTGCCGACCTCCCGGACCAACTACCCTCTGCGGTTGAGGTGCTACTGTTGGATGTTGGGGAAATGGCAGGTGGTTCTTATAATATATTTCCTCCTGAATATGCGATTTGAGGCGTGCAGTCTCTGCCCATGCTGCCTGGAGCTGAGCCCTTAGATCTCCTAGATCTCCAAGGGTCCAGCATGTAGGACAGTATCCTAACTCCTCTATAACTGCCCTTTTGAAAAGTTTCCCACAGTACCTGCAGTTAATAATATCCATTCCAGATAAGTTGCTGGCAAACTAAGCAATCAATACAATGTCAAGCTTTTACACGTTGCTGTAATGAGAGACAGCTACTTCTGTTATTCTGTTCCCCTAAACATCATAATTTTTTTTTTTTTTATATAACTCAACTTTATTCAAGAGCAGTATCAGTTAGGAACACCAAGAAAATAAGGTAATTGAAGATTATTGCTTGGGGAGACTTGATATACTATCAAGTTTCAGTATAAAAGCTTTATTCTTCATTACAGCACCTTCAGGGACCCCACCCCAATTGCTGTAATAAATATACATTTATCAATAACAGAAAAGTGTTAGTTTCATTTAATACATTATGTACAGATAAGTGGATTCAGGTGACTCCAGGACACCAGTATCACATAGTGACCATCCAGATAGTATTAAGAGTTTCACTCTTCCAGCAGTTTCTCAAGCGATAGGCACTGGCTGGATTGCCTAATCAAGAGATTATTACTTCCACTTACATCCACTGCAGTTATCAAAGTGCGTATAAATTATGCACATAGGTTTCGATTGCCGTTGATATCATGCTATAAAAAAGGATGAAATGATCATTACTTAAACAGTCACATTTCACATAGAAACAGGCAACAGAAAATATTAAGATTAGATTAAAAGTCCAACCTAAGCGAGCCCGCCAACGCAGCGGTAGCACTACCACTGGCGATGCCAGTGACCCAGGTTTGGGAACGAGCTTGGGTTGTCAGGGGCTAGACAGGAGGAGGAGGAGGACTGAGTGTCCCAGGAGATGCTGTCCTCCCCCAGGGGAGGGAGGGTCGTCACTTTGCTCCAACACTGCCAGCACCAGATGCATGGGTCGCAGTGGTGAAATGTCAGTGGTGTAGGGTGGGGGAGGATGCCAGTAGGTGCTTTGCTGAGGTGTGCATCAGTACATCGTCAGTCTGGATGTAAGTCTTCGCACCAGTGTCCTCGGGGGGGAAGACGGCACAAGGGGAAACTAAGTGGTAAATTCTTCCAATGCCAAAGCACCATGGTGGCACCCACCCAAAGGGGGGGGGGACTAGATAGGATGGTGCATCCACCAGTAACGCTGGGGAAGGGAGCAAAAAATATATCTGGAAAAAAGTCCAGCCCATCAGCCCAGTGACAGGGCTGCTGCTCATGATGCCAGCAACCTGGATTCGCACCCCAAGCACAGATCATTGGATGGCCAGCGGGGGCGGAGGACTGAGTATCCCAGAGTACACTCTCCTCCTCTGGGGTGGAGGAGGGATGTGCATTCCACCACATAAATGCCATCTGGGTGACCCCAGGTAGTGGTGCAGTTGCAGGAGCCTGCAGTGTGCACTGGGAGGGATAAGCACATGTGTCTGTGTGGCACGTCAGCACCACATGGCACACTCTCATTGGGTGGGGAAAAAGGGGAATAATGGATGCCAATTGCGTTGATGACTCTTCACCTCGCCCCCTCATACATTTGAACTCATAGCTCCGGACCCCACCCCAGGATGCCTTTGTGAGGATCTCCACTGTGCATGGCTGGATATTATAGGGGAAGCTGCCAAGGAGCGGAAGGCAGAACACAGCAGTGAAACAGATGCACTGAGGTCCTAGGGGAGATCAGGGTCGGGGTGGGGGATCTGATGAGCTCCACAATGGGAGGCCAGCACTGGTGGAAGCCAAAGGAGGTTCTGGCTGGTGGGCCATGGGAGATAAACAAAAGAAACAATATTCTATTTAAAGGCTGTGCAGCCTGCCGGAAGCCTAAGTGAGCTAGCTTGGAATGCAGTGTTTTTCCTTCTTCTGATTGTTTGTATTCAGTATTGCACATTCAGTCCTGTACTATGATATGTTTCTGTTTTTTAATATCCTATGGTAGATCTGTGTATGTGAACTGGCAAGATTTGTAACTGTAACGCTTGTGCATTGATATGTGACTTGCTGTAAACTGAAACACTTTAATAAAAATGCTTAACTACATCAATAGGTTGTGCAGCCTGTTGGTGTCAGCTGTAGTACATTGCGCTTCCAGGCGGGAGTGCCAGCTGTAGTGTATTGCACTTCCAGGCAGGAGTGCCAGTTGTAGAGCATTGCACTTCCAGGCAGGAGTGCCAGCTGTAGTGCACTGCGCTTCCAGGTGGGAGTGCCATCTGTACTGCATTGTGCTTCCAGGCGGGAGTGCCAGCTGTAGAGTATTGCACTTCCAGGTGGGAGTGCCAGCTGTAGTGCATTGCACTTCCAGGCGGGAGTGCCAGCTGTAGTGCACTGCACTTCCAGGCAGGAGTGCCAGCTGCAGAGCATTGCACTTCCAGGCAGGAGTGCCAGCTGCAGTGCACTGCACTGGGGAGTCCCAGCTGTAGTGCATTGCACTTCCAGGTGGGAGTGCCAGCTGTAGAGCATTGCACTTCCAGGCAGGAGTGCCAGCTGTAGTGCATTGCACTTCCAGGTGGGAGTGCCAGCTGTACAGCATTGCATTTCCAGGCAGGAGTGCCAGCTGTAGTGCATTGCACTTCTAGGCGGGGAGTGCCAGCTGTAGAGTATTGCACTTCCAGGCAGGAGTGCCAGCTGTAGTGCACTGCGCTTCCAGGCAGGAGTGCCAGCTGTAGTGCATTGTGCTTCCAGGTGGGAGTGCCAGCTGTAGTGCATTGTACTTCCAGGCGGGGAGTGCCAACGGTAGAGTATTGCACTTCCAGGCAGGAGTGCCAGCTATAGTGCACTGCACTTCCAGGTGGGAGTGCCAGCTGTAGTGCATTGCACTTCCGGGGGGGGGGGGGAGTCCCAGCTGTAGTGCATTGTACTTCCAGGTGGGAGTGCCAGCTGTAGAGCATTGCTCTTCCAGGCGGGAGTGCCAGCTGTAGTGTATTGCACTTCCAGGCAGGAGTGCCAGTTGTAGAGCATTGCACTTCCAGGCAGGAGTGCCAGCTGTAGTGCACTGCGCTTCCAGGTGGGAGTGCCAGCTGTACTGCATTGTGCTTCCAGGTGGGAGTGCCAGCTGTAGTGCATTGCACTTTCAGGAAGGAGTGCCAGCTGTAGTGCACTGCACTTCCGGGGGGGTCCCAGCTGTAGTGCATTGTACTTCCAGGTGGGAGTGCTAGCTGTAGAGCATTGCACTCCAGGTGGGAGTGCCAGCTGTAGTGCATTGCACTTCCAGGGGAGTGCCAGCTGTAGTGCATTGCACTTCCAGGGGGGTGCCAGCTGTAGAGCATTGCACTTCCAGGCAGGAGTGCCAGCTGTAGTGCATTGCACTTCCAGGTGGAGTGCCAGCTGTACAGCATTGCATTTCCAGGCAGGAGTGCCAGCTGTAGTGCATTGCACTTCCAGGGGAGTGCCAGCTGTGAGTATTGCACTCCAGGCAGGAGTGTTAGCTAGTGCACTGCGCTTCCAGGCAGGAGTGCCAGCTGTAGTGCATTGTGCTTCCAGCTGGGAGTGCCAGCTGTAGTGCATTGTACTTCCAGGCGGGAGTGCCAACTGTAGAGTATTGCACTTCCAGGCAGGAGTGCCAGCTATAGTGCACTGCACTTCCAGGTGGGAGTGCCAGCTGTAGTGCATTGCACTTTCAGGAAGGAGTGCCAGCTGTAGTGCACTGCACTTCCGGCGGGGGTCCCAGCTGTAGTGCATTGTACTTCCAGGTGGGAGTGCCAGCTGTAGAGCATTGCACTTGCAGGCAGGAGTGCCAGCTGTAGTGCACTGCACTTCTGGGGACAGGGGGAGTCCCAGCCGTAGTGCATTGCACTTCAGGGTGGGAGTGCCAGCTGTAGAGCATTGCACTTCCAGGCAGGAGTGTCAGCTGTAGTGCACTGCACTTCTGGGGAGGGGGGCCCAGCTGTAGTGCATTGCATTTCCAGATGGGAGTACCAGCTGTAGTACATTGCGCTGCCAGGTGGGAGTACCAGCTGTAGTGTGTTGCGCTTCCTGGCAGGAGTGCCAGCTGTAGTGCATTGCACTTCCAGGTGGGAGTGCCAGCTGTAGTGCATTGTACTTCCAGGCAGGAGTGCCCGCTGTAGTACATTGTGCTTCCAGGCAGGAATGCCATCTGTCATGTATTGTGCGTCCAGGCAGGAGTGCCAGCCATACCTCTCAACTGTCCCTGACGTCCCTGATTTTACCTCAGAATTTTACTCTGTCCCTCCTATAAATTGTGTTTCCGTGACCAAACAGTAGGGGTTGTAAGCACAAAATAATGTCAAATATTAAAGTTGCAGATTTGTTCTTCCTTAGAAAATGCATTTTATACCATGCCCCTTATTCTACCAGGTTGCTGAGTAGATATCACCAATTTTGAAGATGTGCCCCTGGTTTTGGTCTTTTGTCCCTGATTTTTTTAAGCCTTGTCCCTGATTTATGAGGCAGGTGGTTGAGAGGTATGGTGCCAGCTGTAGTGCATTGCACTTCCAGATGGGAGTGCCAGCTGTAGAGCATTGCACATCCAGTCAGGAGTGCCAGCTGTAGTGCACTGCACTTCCAGATGGGAGACCTGGTTTTATGTTGCAGTATCCACTGCCTGGGCTGAAGGAGGTAGCACTTGCAGACTTCAAGGCAGTGCAGAAGGCTTCCCACTGTGGAGACAGAGCTGTTAAGTTTCCCAGTGTGGTGTCAGCGCTTTCAAATTCTAGGGGAAAGGCCACAGCCTTCTTGCTCTGGAGGCAGAGCTATCAAATTACAAGGGGAGGACTGTAGCTTTCCTGCTGTGCAGGTGGTGCTCTCAAATTCCGGAAGGGAAGGCCACCACCTTACTACTGTGGGGGCAGCACTCTCAAATCCCAGGATGAGGGCTGCTGCCTTCCCACTGTGGAGACAATGCTCTCAAACTGGCCTGCAGCCTTCCCCATATGGAGACAGTGCTCTCAAACTCTTGGGGGAAGTCGGCATTTTTCTCACTGTGGGGTCAGTACTCTCAAACTTTTGAGGAGGGGAGGTTGCAGCCTTCTGACTATGAAGATAATGCTCTCCAACTGGTTGGGGAAAGGGCCGCAGCCTTCCCACTGTGGAGGCAACACTCTCAAACTCCAGGGGAGGGTGGCAACCTTGCCACTGCAGAGGCAGTGATTACAGTCTTGGGGAGGGGGGCAGCACTCTTCCTTCTTCATTGGCAGCTCTTTCATACTTTGAGCATGGAGTGGGTAAGCCTTCCCACTGTCTCACTGAAGAGGCAACACTCTTAGATTCCGGCGGGGGGGCAGCCTTCCAACCACAGAGGCAGAGCTCTTACATATAGAAACATAGAAGTTGACGGCAGATAAGGACCATAAGGCCCATCCAGTCTGCCCATTTCTGTTTCTACCTTATGAATGTGCCATCGCCCTTTGCTCTGTATTGCTCCCTTATGCCTATCCCATGCCTGTTTGAAGCCCTGCACTGTACTCATATCCACCACTTCCTGAGGTAGACCGTTTCATGCATCCACCATCCTTTCTGTGAAAAAGAACTTCCTCACATTACCCCTTAATTGGCCTCCCTCTAATCTCATGCTGTGTCCTCTTAACCTGCTATTTTTCTTATATTGAAACATGTTAGACTCTTTCACCTTGTTAATACCCTTAAGGTGTTTGAATATTTTGATCATATCACCTCTCTCCCTCCTTTGCTCTAGGGTATACATATTGAGCTCCGTTAATCTGTCCTCATATGTTTTCTGATGCAGTCCCTGCACCATTTTGGTTGTAGGCACTGTATCAGAAACTTGGGGGGGGGTGGCAGCCATCGTACTGCACTAGTCAGTTATGGTGGCATGGATGTTTTGGTTGACCACAACACATCCTGCCCTACTACTTGCATCCCTAGACAGCATGACAGGATGTGCAAGGGACCACAACAACAATAATACCCTGGCCAGGCACATGAAACCTGATCCACCCCCAGCTCCTCCCACCCCTGCTGATGAATTGGCATTAGGCTGAGGGCAGGAATGGTAGTATCCTCCCTGCCCTGGGTCCTGCTGTGGGGGTGGTCCCCTATCATTGTCACGTGAGGTGATAGTCTAGCTGGAGATCGAGGTTGCAATCAGTGGACTGACCAGTAGGCACCAGCCTGAAGGTGGAGAAGGATGGAGTGAGGTGCAGTAGGGTGTCACATCATCCTCCAAGAAGATCTGCTCCACTTGTGACCCTTGGCATCACACACTGGAGTCGGCAGGGAACCAAGTACACCACAGAGGTGAGGTGCTCAACTCTCCGGGAGGCAGGGGGCAGGACACCTGGCATTGGTGCCCCACTTCTGGTTAATCACGAGTGGCATTGGCACTTGCTTTTAAGGCAGCTGCAGGCCTACCCTCCCTGCTGGAAGTTGCAGCCAGGAGACCTCTAAAATAGGGGGTGGGGATAGGAGAATCCGAAAGGGGAGCAAAAACAAAGATAAGGACTGTACATCAATACGTGATCCCAAGCTTTTAAAGAGCACCATTTTCTGTGTTTCCATTTAATTCCCCCACTGGTGCCTTACTCTGTCCAGACTTAAACAGTCCATATCTTTAAATTTTTTTAACTGTAGATTGTGAAAAATTCTTGGCTTGGAGAAGCTGGCCGCCAGATCCCTTCCCTTTCCTTGTGCCTCTAGCTGAAAGCCCCACCCCTGCGCACTGACATTTTGTGACAAATTAGTTTTTAGAACATGGGGCACACTACATTGATATGAATGGGGCAAGTTTTAAAGTGCTTTTGACATATTTCAGAAGTCCACTGGGGTCAACTCAAAACCACCACTCAACTAACAAGTCCCTTTTTCTCATCTTTGTACTCAGCCATGTGATTTGCACCCTCCATCCTAGTGTTCCATCACTCATGGAATATGCACACTCTATCAGTTCTGGGATATGTGTTTGTCCACATTTCAGTAAGCAGTGAGCCAACACATTAATTATGATATCAACATTTTTTTTATTGCAGTATTTGCAGGATAGGTTATGACAAACGAAAATGAAATGAAAATAAATGAAAACAAATCAGTTTTTTTAAGTGGCATCTATTGCAGTGGAATTATCATCTTTTATGACACCGTAATCCCCCTTCACAAGGGTGGGGATGCCTCAAACCCAAGCAATTACTGTCCTATTTCCCTACTACCCATTCTGGCAAAACTCCAAGAGCACCTAGTACTCTCTCGTCTATCACCCTTTTTTGACTCCTCCTCCTTCTTCACTCCCTACCAATCTGGCTTTCGGAAATCCCACTCACCCACCTCCTCCTCCCTTCTCAGGTTCACTGACTCTATCCTCACTGGTATGGATGTTGGCCACATCACAACCGCCATTTTCATTGACCTGGCCAAGGCGTTTGACACCGTCTCCCACTCACTACTCCTGACCAACCTCTCCAATGCTGGGCTGTCTAGTTGGGCCACCAGTTGGTTCCACTCATACCTTGTAGGCAGGTCCCAATCAGTCAGAGTCAGTTCTGCCACCTCAACCCCCCTCCCTGTCACTGCTGGGGTACCGCAAGGCTCCATCCTAGGCCCCCTCCTGGTCTCCGTCTTTCTAAATGACCTGCCATCTGCCTGCCCACACACCTCCATTCACAGGTTATGCGGACGATACCGTGTGCTGTATACATCAGGACCCTCAGCCACAGAGGTAATGACCAGATTGCAGTTGGACTTTGCTCAGGTCCAGCTCTGGCTCCACTCAAATCAACTGTTCCTCAATGCCAAGAAAACCGTCTCTGTGACTTTTGGAACAAGACAATGACTTTCGAGGCTCCCCTTCCCATCACGTTCCATACCCTGGATGGGACCCCTCTCGAGGCCTGTACCTCCTTCAGGTACCTCGGAATCTGGCTTGATCAGCACCCCAACTTTTCTGCACATGTAGACTCCATACTTAAGAAGCTGCACCCCAGGCTCGGTGCAGTTTATCGTAACTGTGACAATATTCCAATTTCAGCCCGGAGGGCCATGGTGCAGAAAATGATACTCCCAGTCTTCGACTACGGGGACGTTGTCTACAGTGCGGGTCCCAAGTCCACCTTAGCCAGACTGGATCCCCTCTTCCACGCTTTCTGTTGCTTTGCCCTGAACTGCTCATACTCCACCCATCACTGCGCCCTCTACCAATCTATGAACCTTACATCTCTAGAAAATCGTAGGCTGTCCCGCTGTGCCAAGACCTCGGCCAAGTACTGGTCCCAGTTGCCCCCCCACCTCACATTTGCCTTAGCCAACACAAGCACCCTAGGGTATTCACTCAGAAACAATGACTCACAGACCCTGGTTGTCCCTCATCGATCCTCTGCCGTAGGACAGGCAGCCCTTAGCTACCGCATGCCTAAGTTGTGGAACTCCCTCCCAGCAAACATTCGTCACTTCACTTCCTCCCTGGATCTTAACTCCATGCTCCTAGATCACTTCTCCCCTACCTGCTCGTGTGTCTAGGCCATATAACAGCCCTCAGGGTGGCAACCTTGGCTGGCACATCCTATATTTAATGTTTACTGACTTAACCTAATTTATTTATTGTACTGAGTTTAAACTGTGACTGACTGGAGTCGATATCAATTGCTCCCTCGTGCTATTCATGTATTGTTTCCTAATCCATTGTGTCTGTCCCTAGCAGGTACTAGGTACTATGTATTTTGTACTATTCTTTGTACTTGCTTGCATCAACTGTGTATGTACCACCACCCCCCCAGGACACATCTGGAATCGAGCAGTAGCCTGCTCAGTATGCCTTCCTGGTAAAACACTTAAATAAATTAAATATGTGCAGTTCATTTTCCCATTTTATCCACACTGGGCATAAGTGTTGTTTACTGAATTATTTGAAATAATTTGCAACTGATAGGATGGCCCAATGAGATACAATAACTCATTTACATGGGGGTTCCATCAGACATAGTATCTCATTTACATGGGGGTTCCCATGAGATAACAATATCTCATTTACATGGGGGTCGTACTCCCTTGGTACAACAGAGGATTTCCAAACCCTGAGCTGGCTGAGTGATTGCATAGACTGTAGATGCAGACACAGGCTGCAAGAATGTTTTGCTGGAGTTTTTTTTGTTTTTATCCTCTGGTACCAGTCTGTTGAAACTTCAGTTTAGTCTTCGCCTGCCCACCTCCCAGCCCCAGAATCTGCTCCCCTTGCCATTTTCCATAGGTCTATGTGGAGCGGGGCCCGAGAGTGCCTACGACTGTCATATAGGCAGCACTGGGGGTATTTTTTTCTCTTCTTCCCTTCATCCTCTTCCCACTTGATGGTGTTGCCACAATCACTAGTGGCCTCAGATACCACAGTGATGCCCTGTGGGAGCAAGCCCCTTCTCCCCCCACAGGAATGGCTGTGATGCCAGAAATAGCACCAGCCCCTCCCTGGTCTAGAAAGCTCTGATGTCAGTAGCAATACTTCCCGGCCCAGGCCACCTGCACTGCAGTCCAATGGGTTCCCCAGGTTCTGCCGCAGCTTGAACAAAAGATGAACCCAAAGATCTGGCATCTACACCTCATGTAAACAGACAGAACAGAATTTGTTTTTGTTGCCACTAATACGAATGTTATAGGTAAATGTTTTAGACCAATAAGCAGCCCTTTGTAGGGTCCAGTTTGTGGTTTTACACTTTGACTGACAACATAAAGAGGGTATAACTCTCAAAAGTAAATAATACATAAGAAGCCAGCCAATGATGGTATTTGTAAGTAGTGCCCCCTTACCATGCTGGAGATCACAGTTTGAACATCAAGCCTGTGTTGTCATGCATCAGCTATTTTGGGGAGGTGAGTGACACCTACTGTTATAGCTAGGGGGGAGAATGATTAACAGGAATAAGCAGCTGCAGACGGGGGTGAAGTCCTGTTGCTGGCAAGATGCAGGCTGCAGACATGTAATAGGCTTGTATCAGATCGTATCTGTGTCAGTCTTCACCATTCATCACCTATGGGTTCTGGCCAGAGGTCACAACCCTGCGGGAGCTTTTTTTTTCCTGGATGGGCTGAGTCAACGCACTGATGGCGCCACCCTCGAGAACCCGGCCTTTGTGTTGGCACTCACGGTTGGCCGTTAGGTGTCGTCGACTCTGCCCTCCCACCAGTTCTTCGTCTCCCACCATAGAGGTTGCACCTCGTGAGGAGCTACTCTACAAGAGGCCTAGTTTTCTGCCATATCGACGTCGAAAGTCTCTCGATGCTGTGTTTTTATCCTGCCAGTTCCGTTTTCACCACCACTTGATGCCACTGTGGTAAGACTGTTCATTTCTTTATTTTGTCAGCGACGTCGAGTCCTTTGTTTAGCTCGTTTTGCTGCAGATCATGTCTCGTCAGGGGCAAGAAATCATTGAAGATGGGCAGCCCCCTCATGCAACGGTGCCTGTTCAGTTGCAAGCATTCACACCAACCAGCATGATGTTGCCTCAAGGCATTTGGCCCGCTTCAAGACATGGATTCATGCTAGCCTGCTTCTCCATGGACCATCATGTCATCGAGCAACGTGTGTGGAAAGTTGGATGAGCTCCGCTGACTTTCAGAGGACAGGCACGCACTCATTGGGCCTTTCCTCCATGTCCCCTCTTGGTTCTATACAGACTGTGGAGGAGGGGGCTTCTGCTCCTAGTAGCTCCCGCCATTGCAGAAGCTCCTTCCGCAGTGCAGGAGGCCCAGTCCTTCCCCTGGGGCGGGCGGAGGCACTGCACTGGCAATCGCCTTTCTGGGGTGACGGCTCCCCCGGTGTTGTTTCCACAGGCTGGGAAGCCTGGGTCGGCACTGTCCTCGACGCCGTCCATCGTTGCTGTCTTGAGCCTTGGTGCCGTTGGCCCTGATGGTGCTGTGGTCGGCGCTGGTCTGTCGCTCAGTGCCATCTCCGCTGTTTGTGGTGCTGATGGTGCTGTGGGAGGTTCTATGGTGCCATCTTTGATCGTTTCTCACCTCCGCGCTGCTGAGGACGGTGCCGTGTCTAGCTTTGGTGCCGCTTGTGGCGCCGAGCAAGGACATGATGCCATGGGGGGGTGTCATCCTTGGTACCACTTGCAGCACCGAGGGAGCTGTCAGTGTCATCCTCAGCGCTGTCCCTGATTTTGACGCCACTTGCGGCGCCATGGGTCAGGACGGCGACGTGACAGACATCGACTCCGCTTCTGCTACCACCCTCGGCGCGTGTCGTCTTTGGGCACCGTTCGCAGTGCAGATGGAGACTTCGGCGCTGGCTCTGGTGCAGACATCCAGACTGGTACCCCCTTCAGTTGGGATGGCAGCGGGTGTCCACGTACTGTTTGGCATCGGACTTCGGTCTCTACCTCCTCAGAGACGGAGTCAGAGTCTGATTCAGACAGGCTGTCTGACTCTTTGGAGATGGCGGCCCACATTGACACCCTGGTAGTTTCCTTGACTGACTGGAGATAGACCCCCTCTGAGGGGCGGGCAGTTGCCCCCATGTCCAAGGTCAGGGCTGCTGACCAGCAGGCAGTGGTGCAGTCCACTTCTGCTCTGCAGCCTGGGCTCGGAGGGTTTCCAGCCCCATCAGTGGTGGTATCCCCTCAGGTGGTGTGCCTGGATCGCCCATGCACCCACAGGAAGGGAGGATGCTACTCCCTGAGGACTGACCAGGGTTGTCAGCTGCCTAGGCTGGTTTGTGCGAGGAGGAGGGCTCTTTCCGACTCTGAGTGGTTGGAGTTCGATGTGGCGACCCTTTTCTGGGACTCACCAGGGTTCGGGAAGGAGTCGTAGTGTGGACCCTCGTCTTTCTCTCTCTCAGTCTGCTCGAGAGGGCCCTGGTCTTTGGAAGGTAGGGACTGTCCTTTTGGAGTTCCACGGTACCGGTCACCTCACAGGGGGGAATGTTCAGGGCACAGCCTAGGCAGTTCCGGAATGGTTGATCAGCTGTCGGCTGTAGGGTTTTCCGAGGCCCTTTCTATCCTTGGGGCCCCTGGTGCGCTCTCTTGCCCGGACAGAGGGCTTTTGCCTTCTGCCACTGGCCTTGTCCCCGCTCCTCTGTCACCTCCTCCTGCGCTCCCAGGCATTCTTGGTCCTAGGGAACCTCTCTCCTGGGAGCAGTTCAGAGGTGTGGTTGCTCACTTCTCTTTGTATGTCAGGGCCGTGGACAGACAGGTGTTTCACCATCACCCTGAGCAGCCAACCCCTGGATCTCTGAGGTCCTCCGCTTCTTCATCCCCCTCTTCTGGGGAGAGGAGCTCTCTGTCCACATCTCTCCTGCTGCTGATCTCATAGAGTATCAACGTTTCCTCATGAGGATGATGGAGGATCTGTATGTCACCCCACCCATGCAGCACAATCTGGAGCACTCGACACGCACCTTCCTAGGCGATCTCAGTGTGGACACCCTTGTAGTGCCTGCCTGGCTGGCTCCTTTTCAGGAGGCGTCGTTGCATTTGTGGAAAAGACCATTTTCTGGAGTCCCAGCCCCTAGGGATCTGAGCCAGAGGTATTGCGCCCGCTCCGGAGTCTCCAGGTCGTATGCCTCATCCTCAGTCAGGACTGACGCAGCTGGATACTCCCGATGGACTTTGCGCCCCTCACCGTGACCGGGCCCCGGATCAAGAGTCTATGGATTTTGACTTCTGGTGGAGGAGGACTTTCTACTCTGCACGGTTGCTTCTTTCAATTTCAGCACATCAGGCCCACTCTGCTACCTATGATAGGTTTCTGTGGTCCAGGCAAGGTCAACTCCTAGCCTCTATGCCTGATACGGAGGTAACCAGACAAGCCATCACACTCTTTGCACGTGGCCTGGAGCTAGCAAGGCACCAAGCGAGGGCATCTTACGACACCAGCAAGGTAGCCACCAGGGTCGTACAGACAGCAATCTGCACTAGGCGATCGGCATGGCTGCATCTTTCCCGGTTGTCATCCTTGGCCCGGCATAGGGCGATTTCCTTCCCTTACCAGAGAACTCATCTTTTCTCCCATAGGTTGAGACTGCGTCTTTCTGGGCAATTTCCTATCCCCTCCGCAGGGTCCCTGTCTCGCTCTCCCCACTCTTGGGCCTCGCCAGGCCCATAAAGGTTCTCCCTCTCAGTGTCTCACCCACTGAGGGCTAAGGGACTGTGGGGTTTAGGGCCCCCCTCGGGGGGGGGGGGCCCGGTATTCACCCACAGGTGATGAATGGTGAAGATTGACACAGATAAGATATGAAAATTATGTATCTACCGTAATTCCTGACCTTTCTGTGTATCCTCACCATTCATCACAATCCCACCCTCCATCCCCCTGGGGCCTCAGTCTCTGGGTCCCCCTCCCTCTGTGTGCCCTCTCCCCTTCCTTTTCAGTGGCCTGGGGCAGGGTGACCCACGCACACGGGGGATTTTACCCCTGTCAGGAGGGAGAGGATTGGGAGGGCACCTTCTCCTTCATGCTTCTGCTCCACCCCATTGGGGTGGGAGTTGGTGGTTGCCCTCTCTTCTTTCTCTCTGTCCTCCTCTAACCTACTCCGTCTTTGTCCTTTAGGACTTATCCCTCAAATTATTTTACTAAACCTTGTTTCTCACCTCCACTCAGAGGGTTTTGGGGAGAGTACAGCCCTGTATCCTGTCTTTTCTCACAGAATAGCCACTTCTGCTCATGTCGGAGTTTATTGCCAGTTATTCTGTGCCTTGAATCCTGGCAGTTCAGCCTTCTGGCTACTCCTTCGCAGTTCCTATATAATCTGGAGACAGGTCTAAGGTTCAGAGTATGTCCTCCATCTCCCTATTTCTGATTTTTTCCCTCCTTTATCTGCTTCCAGAGATTGGGGCCCCTTCCCAATCCCCTTAGATTTCCAACTCTCCTTCTGTCCTCTCAGTCATTTATTTCTCCTTTTATTTGTATATCTTTTCCTTTGTCTGTCCCTTGGACTTCCTTGTCCCTCCCTCCCAACCCTTTCTCACTCTACAATGACTCAGAACTGGCAGGAGGGCGGAGTTGATGACACCTAATGGCCAACCCGCAAGCGCCACACAGCGCGTCGGCCTCGACTCTGCTCATCCAAAAAAGCTCCCATGGGGTCGTGACATCAGCCCAGAACTCATAGGTGATGAATGGAGAAGATACACAGAAAGATCAGGAATTACGGTAGGGATAAATTTTCACTTGTGACACATGTCCAGTCCTGTGTCACCAAGTGTCAGTATGTGGTGAGTGATCTTGATCTCAGCCTACTTATAACTGGCCACAAAGGTCTCTTGCATTGGGCAACACTTCAGTGAGGCATGGGGGGGGGTAGGGGACAGGTGGAAACAATGGTGGTGTTTAGGTGCATGTTACCACCACACTGCCCCCTCACCCAGCTGTGCACCTGGACCTATGAGTCTCCTGCTCCCCTTTGGTGCAGATGTTCTAACTGGCCCTGCTCCCTGCCAGCTTCACCAAGAGTGGTACGTGCAGGACAGTATATGAGGCGACAGCTGCATACCGGTGGCAACTGATCAAGAAAGTACAGGATCAAGGGCATGTTTACGGGCTGTGTGAGACCCTGACCCACTGGGTAAGGAGAGAAAGATAGCAGAACAAAATGAAACAAATCTGATGAAAAGTATCTCCCACAGCTTGCACTACATGACACGTGACAAGCGTCCGTCAATCTGTGAGTTCCAAGCTCGATGTCCCATACAAAGTAGTTCGAGACCTGACCCCTTCAAACTCGCCTAGCCATTACTGGAGGAATGCTGCTCCCCAAATTGCTTTATGGAGCACCAGTGTACTCCTCAGCTGACAAAACTATCCTCCGAAAATGTGACATCACCTATAACAATATTTGCTGCTTTGCACAGCAGTCACCTTGTCTCACCCCCCCCCCCCACTGTGCTCTCTATGACAAAGTAGGCTGGTTTCCCCCATTGTCTCTGCACAACTACAGTTATGACGGTGTCATCTTCAATATAGTGAAAAATGGTCTGCCCCAATCCCTCACATTCGCTCTTAGGCCTGTTAAAAATGGCTACCCCCTTACATCAACCGATAATGACCTGCTCCCGGTCACAAGAATCGGATCTAAAACAGGTGAAGCATCCTTTGCCTACTCTGCCCCTAAACTTTGGGACTCCATTCCTCCAAGCATTTGGCGATGTCCCTCCTCTCATTCGTTTCGTGCCAAATATCAAGGGCAAATCCATAGCCAGATGCTCTGCTCCTGTCTCAGCACTTGAATATCCTCCCTACAAGTATGTTCCAAGTGAACCCACTGCTGCCTCAGCAGGCCCAATCTACACACCTCTGATCTAAATTACTATGAAGTTCCCTCTTTCCCCCATTCCCCTGAGGACCTCACTATTTCTCTATGCTAGCTGTGCCTTAATTATGGCTTGCATTATGGACCCTTTTGGCTCATAACTGGCCTTCCTCCTTTCTCCCTGCCACCCAATCTAAACGTGCAACATGTATGTCAGTATTTGCTGAAATTGAATTTTGATGCACTATATGTCATGTACAACCTTGCCATTGTATGTATTCTTATACTGTATCCTCATGCTTTGTATCCTAATGCCAAAGTATACCTTGTTATATTGTCCTTTCTCAATATGTATGTTCTAACCATAGTGGATTCTTCAATGCCTGTATTTTTGTAGTTGTACTCTCCCGGGTCACACCTGAAAATAGGCATTTGACTGCCTAGTGTGCTTACCTGGTAAACAAAAGCTAAAAAAATAAATAGAATGGGAATGGGATCTTTGCTTATTCTTGCTTAAAGTGACACGTGATTTTTATTTACATTTTTCCACATACTGTAGGAGCCCATGAAGTGCCTATCCGCAATTAATTATTAGGCATGTAGTTGTTTTGTCCTGATGCTGGTGGAGTCCATTGTCAAGTGAGGATGCATCTCTTCTGCCACTGACATTATCACTTACAAGCTTTTTTCTTTAACCAGGAGAGACACACACTAAGCTGAAAGCTTGTTTACAGGTGCTACCTGGGAGCACAAGGAAGTTAAGTGACTTGCTCAGGGTCACACAGTATGCAAGTGAGTGCTGTGGTATTCAAACCCAGGTCTCCAGGTTTGCAGCTCAGAGCCTTAAACCACTGAGCTATACTGCATCTCGAAGCTTGTAGGAAAGTAGATCACTAAGGTTTTTTGGGTGGGGGAGGGAATGGTCAGAGGTGCAATTGCACAGGTAACAAAACACCATTTACACTGTCCCAAAAGATGATACAGGACTTTAGATGTTGGGCCACATTGCCCCTCTCTCTGTCTAGACAAGTGGAGGTTGTCTGGATGGCTATCCTTCCGTAAGCCCTTTTTATTTATTTCAAAACATTCCGATAGTGATTCCTGCCCAGACCTGGAACAGGGAAATATCCTGTTTTATCTAGGCCAGTCAAAGACCCAGAATTAAGCTACAGCAGCTTAGTCTGGCCAGTCTCGACACTCATGAGGTCAACAGAGGTCAAAACCTGAAGCAAAGCATAAATCATTTATTTTCACACTGCCCATGCCACATAAACTCATAAAGTGTGCAGACATATCTTAAGGGCTTAGAACTGAGGAGTTTAAGTGCCAGCACAGGAAAAAATGTAATAAACATCACTATACTCCCTAACAATATGCCCACTGTTTCACTCCAGCAGGGAGTTCAGTCAGCAGCACTGTCCACTGAAACAGAAACTTGTGCGTACAAAGTTCTGTGCCGTATTTTTATCCTTTCATTAGTGTAGACAGAAAAGTTGCAAGTCTCTCCGTGATTGTAAATCTAAGGACAGCAACAACACCGTGCAGAGTGCAAACCTAGAAACTCTTCTACTCTGGGTACCAAGACAGTGTCACTGAGCAGTACTGCCGACTGAGCTCCCTGCCAGAGGGAGAAAGCAGGTTTACTGGCAGTGAATAGTCATATAAAGCATGGAAAAAAGATGCAGCTAATTTCCGTGCAGACATTACCTATAGAATAATACATGAGGCGGTGTGTATAACAAGAACTTTACACGTACTCCAGGTGGGGGATGCTACATAAACCACAAAAGCGAAGCTCAAGGGGTTTATAAAAGCATCCAGTAACGAGGGTGTGTGTACAAGTCATGTTTTACACATCACCCTGTGATTTGTTTTACATAATTGTTGGGTAGAGTTTTCTCACCTTGAAAACACAACCCAGCAATTATAGAAAATGGTATGGCCAGTGGTTCTGGTAGCACTAGTTCAATACTGTGACCATGTGTGGAGCAGGGGAAACTCGGCGTGTGTTCGCCATTATAACCAGCTAGTTATATTGGGAAATTATAATTGGGTTTCCCTACAGGAGAAAACTTTAACCAGTTGTTATAAATGTGTAATAAGATAGTATTGTAATGACAGAACTTACCTGAAGTGCATCTTGTCTGCCCCACCTGACACACTTACTATACCCAATTTATTTAAGGACGCACATCAAATAAACAGCTAAAGTGTAACCTCTACTCATGCTGTGTAACCCTCACTGCCATTCTCCCTCAGGAATCTATCAAGTCTGGTGTTACCCCTACTCATGCTGTGTAACCCTCAATGCCATTCTCCCTCAAGAATCTGTCTAGTCCTGTGTTGCCCCTACTTATGCTGTGTAACCCTCACTGCCATTCTCCCTCAGGAATCTATCAAGTCTGGTGTTACCCCTACTCATGCTGTGTAACCCTCAATGCCATTCTCCCTCAGGAATCCATCTAGTCCTGTGTTACCCCCCACTCATGCTGTGTAACCCTCACTGACATTCTTCCTCAGGAATCTGTCTAGTCCTGCGTTACCCCTACTCATGCTGTGTAACCCTCAGTGCCATTCTCCCTCAGGAATCTGTCTAGTCCTGTGTTACCTCTACTCATGCTGTGTAACCCTCAGTGCCATTCTCCCTCAGGAGTCTGTCTAGTCCTGTGTTACCCCTACTCATGCTGTGTAACCCTCAATGCCATTCTCCCTCAGGAAGCTGTCTAGTCCTATGTACTCCTACTCAGACTGTGTAGCCTTTAATCGGTTATCCCTCAGGAATCTGTTTAAACTGTCATAAAAGCCTGAACAAGTGCTAGTTTCTATAACCTCACTGAGTAGGCTATTCCACATGGGACCCACCATCTTTGCGAAGTAATGTTTTGTTCATTTTCATATATACTTCTGACGCTTTGCACCCCCGGTCTCGGTGGCATCCTCCCAGCCCCATCTCAGGGACATACAGGTTAATCACTGTGGTGGCATCCTCCGTAGTGTTGTGCAGTGCCTGCCAGCGACGAGTGAATCTGGCCATTTTTCCAGTATTTTGTCTTTGGTTCCCCCAGGGTGTTGGCATGCAGTGATGTACACACGCACGTGAGCATTAATGCATGTATGTGCTACATCTGTCAACGCCCTGCCCCTTCTTGTTGCCCCCACCATCACTGCTATCTGGCCTCTGCCAGGTGACAGTCAAGTGGCAGAATGCAGAAAATCCCCAGCCAGAGGGAGGGAGGGAGAGCTGGCATGGGATGCTCCATCCTCCCTCACCCAGACGGCCCTCATGTAACCCAGTTCCATTCCAGAACCCTGGTCGGTGGCGTGGATGTGGTGTGCCACCATGCCACTGGGCCAGATTGAAGTCATTTTCTCCTAAGGCTTCCCCTTGTTCTGCCCAGCCCCCAATATGAATGTATGACTTCTAGTTCTGCTTGCGCTCACCAGATCCAAAGTATAGTTACGTAAGAACTTACCATAACAGTAGATCTTTGAGAGGAGCTCTTGCAGCAGGTATTACCAATAGGACTAAGGCCGTCAGGCATTAGGACCCATGGAAAAATCTTCTAGCTAGAAGTCTGTGGTGGGGGACTGCCCCTGACATTGGCTCTGCCCGATGTCAGACATGGTATAAAGGGGGCAGTCCCCCGGTGCCATCTCAGTCTCCTGCCGGAGACCCAGCTAACAAAGGAATGGAGAATTGAGGAGGGTCTCCCCTACCCAAAGAGAAGGAAAAAATTACTTGTTCTTGAGAGCTGGTGGGTGGGAAAGCCACCTGCTGCAAGAGCTTCTCTCGAAGATCTACTGTTATGGTAAGTTCTTACATAACTGTACCATCTCACTTTGAGGGGGAGGTCTTGCAGCAGGTATTACCAATAGGACTGAGTCCCAAGCAGTACCCAAAGATAGGCCCAGGTCAGCTGGGAGGGGGTACAAACAGATAACTGATGATCCAGATAGATGGGGTTTAGGAGAGGAGGCCCTGAAGGACCGCTAGTCTGAACCCTGCTCTCCTCCTAGAGGCGATGTCCAAACTGTAGTGTCTTATGAAAGTATGGACTGAGCTCCAGGTGGTGGCAGTGCAAAGGTCTGCCAAACAAACGTTCCACAGAGAGGCAAATGAAGTTGCCACAGCTCTGGTGGAATGACCCCTTCACCGATCCTGGTAAGGGCTTATAGTGGTGCTGATAGCAAAAGGTCATACAGGGCATCAATCATCTGGCTAGTGTTTGCTTAGTGACAGGAGCCCCTGTCTTCCTGCGAGCAAATGAAACGAAGAGCTGATCCATTTGCCGAACAGAACTGGTTCTGCTGAGACAATACCTGAGTATCCTATGTACATCCAGAGTATGCAACAGGGCCTCCCCCTTTGTTACGAGTACTTTGGATAATAAACCAGAAGCTGGATGTCCTGATTCAGAGTCAGTTTGGACACCACCTTTGGCAAAAACTTAGGGTTAGTATGCAGTGCCACCCTGTCACTATGAAAAACAAGATAAGGCTCTTTACACATTAGAGCCTGTAGCTCAGAAACTCTCTGAGCAGAGGTAACGTCAACTAAAAATAACTCTTTCCAAGAGAGAAAGTGAAGCTCGCATGTCGCGGCTGGCTTGAAAGGGGGAAGGGTGAGCTTCTCGAAAACAAAAAGAAGATCCCGTGGAGGGACAAGATCTCTCCGTGGGGCTCTGATATGCAAGATTCCCCTCAAGACGGTCTTGCACACGTCAAGTTGTGCTAGAGTCCTTCCATTCATAGGTGCGTAGTAGGCTGAAAAAACACAAAGGTGTACCTTAATGGATGAGTACCTAAGCCCCAAGTCCAAGAGATGAAGGAGGTAATCCAGCACATACTTTACTGGACAATCCAGAGGGTCTAGGGAATGGGGTGCTGCCCATAGACAAAAACACTTCCATTTCATGTTATAGGTTGCCCTGCTGGAAGGTTTTCTCTCTGCTACTAGGATCTCTGCCACTCTGCTTGACACCCCTAATCTCACCTCTGCGAAGACTGCAGGAGCCAGGCATGCAAGTGTAGAGGATGTAGAGCTGGGTGGACAAGGGTCCCCCGCTCTTGGGGGAGCAAGTGAGAGAAGAATGGCAACTGCACGGGAGGCTCTCTGGCCAGTTGCTGTAACAGCAGATACCAGATTTGACAAGGCCAGAGAGGAGCTACCAGGATCACCCTGGCTTCCTCTGCCTGCAACTTGAGCAGGACTCTCTGAAGAAGAGGGAAGGGAGGGAAGGCATACAGAAACCTCCCTGTCCAGGAGAGGGACAATGCATCTCACAAGAAAACACCAGGCCCTGGATCTAGTGAGCAGAAATTTGGCAGTTTGGCATTATATGGGGACACAAAGAGGTCCAACTCTGGTTGACCCAGTCTTTTGAAGAGGTCTTCTGCCACTGCTTGATGCAACTCCCACTCATGATTCAGAGAGCGGCTTAGGCTGTTGGCGAGAAATGAAAATTACGTACCTACCGTAATTCTTGATCTTCTCTTGTATCTTCACCATTCATTACTGCTTGGGTTAGTGCCGGAGGCGTGCACCCGATATGGGAGTTTTTTTTTTTTTTTTTTGAGTCGGCTCAATGGCGCCGCTCTCGACGCACTGCACTGCGGCGTCATGCGCGAGGGGCAGCTGTTAGGTGTCAGAGACCCTCCTCTATCTCAGTTCTGTAATGGAGAGGCGAAAATAAAGAGTAAGAAAAGAGGAAAGCGAGGCAAAGAGAGGCCGAGGGACAGAAAAGGAAAGGATATAAACTGAAAAAGGAATAAGCCGGTAGAGAATAGACAGAGAGAGAGAATTCCTACCCTAAGGGACCGAAGGGCCTCCTTTCTGGGGCAGCTCTAGGGAGGAACAGAGAGAAGGAAGAGAAAGTAGAAGAAGAAGAAGGAAAAGAGGCATGTTGAGAGGGAGAACAGTGCCCATCGAGCATTGGTTGAGAGGCTTATAGGCTCGAAACTAACAAGGGAGCAAGAATCCCAGTTGCTAGGACTGAGGGGAGGTTCAACCGAACCACCTGAACAGATCCAAATGAGGGCAGACTCTCTGAACTCTCAACATGCCAAGTCCCTTCATCCTAGTTGAGGGCTCCTAGACTGCCCGGCCAGAACCTGTTCCGGGTAGAGCGCCCACCCAGGAAGGGGACTAAGTCCCTTAGCACCTTGTTAAGTGCTAACACAGTAGTGTATGGGAAAGACTGTGCCTTCTCGAAGGCAGTTTTGTATGAAAGATAGAGTGGAACTCAATTGGACTCCCTAAGGCAAGGCAAGCAGACGCTCAGAGCTGACAAGTTCAATCAGCAGCTAGAAGAGCTCAAAATAATACCTGCCAGGAGGATTCTAGACTTTGCCGAGGCCAAGTCAGAGCATGGCCTCTTGGGCTGTGAAACTGCATAACCTGAAGAAGGTATTTAGGAATCGCACCCTAAGGGCAGTCAGAAAGAGTTCCCTCAGAATTTAGAGAAAAGTACAACCGTGCTCGTTCCTCTTTACCTTGAGGAAAAAAGGAACCATTCATTAAGAATGGAAAACAAAGTTGTTGTTTTTTTCTTGGCATAAAGGCCAAAGGAAGGAAGAGGAATGAGACGGGAGGGGGAGAGTCACAGAAGGAGGCCACTGAGGGGAAGGTGGGTGGGTATCAGTAAAGAATGGTGAAGATACAAGAGAAATTCAAGAATTACGGTAGGTATGTCATTTTCATATCTTCCCTTGTCAATCTTCACCATTCACTACTGCTTGGGTGAGTACCAAGCCCCCCCTTTAGAAAAAAGGGGGGGGTAGAACCCTGAGGGAACAAGACCCCCAGCCTCCTGCTGGTGAGAAACAGAAGGGGAAGACCCCGGGCTAATCAAAAGAGAAGCCTATGGGGGAGAAGAGCTAGGAGGTGCCCCCCGAGGACGGAGAGACGGAGGAAGCCCCTGCAGTAATCTCCTAGCTCTGGAGGAAAAGAGACGGGTCCCCTGGAAAGCGGAGCGAATCACCCTACCCCAGGCCAGGGGTGACAACCTTGATAGACGAAGCCATGCCGTCCGCCTAATGCAGATCGCTGTCCCCGCAAGCCTGGAAGCCACCTCACTGGCGTCATAAGATGCCTTTGCTTGGTGTCTTGCCAGCTCCAGGCCTATAGCAGAGAGGGCAATAGCTTGTCTGGTTTGCTCCATATCAGGCATTGATGCTAAGATCTGAGAGAGCATCGACCACAAATGCCTACTGTAGGCAGCGTGATGAGCCTGATGAGACGCAATGCAAGCCATTGCACGAGAGGAAGAGAACACTCTTCGCCCCCACCGGTCGAATTGTAGGGAATCCGAATCCGGTGGACGGTCGTGCGCCAGGCGGCGGTGCCCGGAGGGAGTCTCCAGGTATACCAAACCCGAGGGCGGGTTGGGGAGAGTACCCAGGGATTCCAAAGGGGCACAATACCTTCGTCGACAGTCTGTCGGGGCTGGAGAAGGGGCGGCTGGCGACTGCCAGGAATGGATAGACGCCCCTGGAAGGGATGGGCCAGGAAGGTACCACCAGGTGCTGGGCACTGAATTCTCCAAGGAATTCACGTCTCTGTTCGGTATTGTCTCGCTAACGAGGAGATTCGAAGATCCCTCTCCATTCTCGAAAGGAATCGCTGATATTCAGTGAAATCAGCATCGGAGGAGATATGAGCAGAGGGTTCCTCTCCTCGGAGGAGGAAGACGAGGATGATGGAGAGCTCGAGTGTCCAGAAGATTCTTGCGCGGTGGGGATAGGCGAAAGACCCGCCATTCATACACCTGACATATGAGGGAAGGCACGAGAACCTCTGAACTGCTCCCAGGATAACGGGCCCGAGGGACCGACATGGCCTGGAAGAGCAGGGGATGGCTGCAGAGGAACGGGAGAAGGGCACCTACGAAGAGGCAACTGTCCTCTGCTAGGGCTCTGAAATCCGGAGAATGGAGCCTGAGCTGGCGGGATTCCGGACAACAGACCAGGTCGCAAAACGGAACCCTGGGGATGCGAAACCTGGAAGAGCCCAGAAGGGGATTGTCCCCTGTGACGAACCTGGGACTGCATGGATCCAGAAGGGCAGTCCACAGCAACGCCACCGGAGGGGACCCCGGGGTCCAAGAGGGAAAGGCGGGGCCCAGCACTACGGCTCCTAGCCACCCCCTGAGGGGTGGCTGGCAGAGACCGCGACGACTGCACCCCGCCCCTCGACCCCTTGGACTCCGACAGCGCTCTCCTCCTCGACCCCAGCATTCTCCCACCCCGAGTGGCTGCAACAGCACCAGGGAAGGTAGCTGTCACGAGCCCCCCAGGAGGGAGAGCCTCTCCCTCCGCCCCCACTCCATCGCCCCCCAGGGACCCAGGACCACCCCTAGCCCGAGGGCCCTCAGGGGAGGACAGTAGTGGGGACAGCGGGAGAGGCCTGCTGTGCCTCCTAGCACCACGTGCCACCGGGGACCCCGACTCCGAAGAGTCAGTTTGCCAGGATGGGTCCACGTCTGAGTCATCGACCTCCGAAGAGGAAGAGACCAGCTGGACCACAATACTAGCAACCCCGGGGGTCCCCGGAGAAACGGCGCCGTGAATGGTGCCGGTGCCAGAGGCGGCACCGGACGACCTTGGCCCACCCGCACTCACCAGACCTGGCCCCGGCTCCCCACCGGCGCCGGCTAGGCCCACAGCGCCACTCTCGGCGTCAGAACCCAACCTGGTGCCGCCGAGAGAGTGAACCGGGCCTGCGGCGCCGAAGGCCAGAGTGGTGCCGGCAACGGCACCATCTCGATCACCGGCACCAAATGGCACCAGAGGGCGGCGTCGAGGGTCCACCAGTGCCGGGCCCAGCAGGCGCGGGCCTCGACACTGGGGGAGCCTGCACCTCTGAGGAGGTGACTGCCGATGCGGTGTCCCCGCCGCAGCCCCAGGGGGGACCACGACATTCCTCCGACACCGCAAAAGATGCTTCCTCTTCGGCAAGCGAAGAGGAGGAAGCCTTCTCCTCCACGGACCATATAGGCCCGAGAGGGGACCCAGAGGAAGGGCCTAGAGACCTTGCCTGGGAATCCCTGGAGCGACGCCATCCCCCGAAGGTCAGCGGGGCCTTGCTGTTCTTGAACGAGCGGACTTCGAGGACACGACGGTCTATGGAGAAACAGGCGTCACACGCGTCCATATCGTGGTTGGGTCCCAGGCAACGGAGACAGACATCATGCCGGTCCGAGACAGAGAAATGCCGGCCACAGGAGCACCGACGCATAGGGGCACGGCCCGCCTTCGACTTACGTTTTGCCCCCGAACCTGACATGATGCGAACGAAATAAGACAAAAAACAGCAATAAAGCACTTGGCGCCGTCGACAGAAAATAAAGGAACGGTCTTACCGGGAGACGGCATCGAGCGAGAGCCACTGGAGAAAAACGAGGAGTCTTGACGCAGAAGCACTGGAACTACCGCGCAGCAGGTGCAGCCTCGACGGCGGGAGAAACAGAACTGAGATAGAGGAGGAGTCTACGGCACCTAACGGCCGCCCCTTGCGCATGACGCAGTACGTCACGCGCGAGGGCGGCACCGTTGGAGCCGACTCAAAAAAAAAAACTCCCGTAGTGGGTGCGCGTCTCCGGCACTAACCCAAGCAGTAATGAATGGTGAAGACTGACAAGGGAAGATCATTCTGGACCCCAGGTACATGAATCGCTGTGATGTCCAGACCCTGTTCTGCTGCCCAGCACCACACTCTCATGGTCTCTCTGCAAAGGGGGTAGGAATGAGTACCTCCTTGCTTGTTTAGGTGGAACACTATTGGGGTATTGTCTGACTGGACCAGTAGTGGACCCCTGAAGAGCTGGTCTTGAAAGCCTGAAGGACATACAGAACAGCTCTCATCTCCAGGATATTGATGTGAAGAAATTGTTCTGTTGTGTTCTAAGAACCCTTTGTATGGTGAATATCCAGATGAGCTCCCCATCCTACACCCGAAGCATCTGTTGTAAGGATCTGCATTGGGTTCGGTCTCTGGAAGGGAACTCCCAGTTCAAGGCTGACTGGATTTAACCACCACAGGAGAGAGCGATGAACCGCCTCCGAAATCCAGATAGGGCGGCACAGCTCATCTACGACTTGGTCCCACTGAACTCTGAGGTGCCACTGAAGAGTCCTCATGTTTAGCCTTGCCAAGGGGACCATGGCTATAGCTGCCATGTGTCCTAGCAGCTGCAGGACAACCCTCGCTGCGACTCGGTCCGAAGTCTGCAGTTTGCGAGCAACTCCTCTGAGCCATTCTGCTCTGTCTGCTGGCAGAGAGGCCTTGCCCTGAATGGTGTCTAGGATCGCTCCAATATATTGAAACCTTTGGGAGGGCCAGGGGAATGACTTCGCCCAATTTAGGATGATGCCCAGGGACTGGAACATCGAGACTGTTTCCTGTAAGGCATCGGTCAGCTGGTCTTCTGACTGGGCAGAAATGAACCAGTCGTCCAGGTAAGGGTAGACAAAGTGGCCTTTCCTTCTCAGGGCCACTGCCACTACTGCCATACATTTGGTGAAGACTTTTGGCGCTGACGAGATGCCAAAAGGAAGAACCCTGAATGGATAGTGCTGACCTTGGAAAAGGAAGTGCAGGAACTTCCTGTGTGAGGGCAGGATTTTGATATGCATGTATGCATCCTGCATGTCTAGGGAGCATAGCCAGTCTCCTCGATGGATCATGGGCAAGAGGCTTGCCAGTTTCACCATTCAGAATCTCCTGTACTGGATAAACTGGTTCAGTTGACTGAGATCCAGTATAGGGTGAAGGTCTCCCATTTTCTTGGGAACCAGAAAAAAATGGGAATAGAAGCCTTTGCCCTGCTGGGTGTATGGAACCACCTGGATGGCCTTCCTCTGCAGAAGGGCTTGGATTTCTGCCTTCAGCAGATGAGCGTTTCTGGGCAAACAATGGGACTAAACAAGAGGATTGTCCAGAGGACAGCTTAGGAACTCCAGAGCATAACCCCTCTCTATTGTCTGAAGGACCCACTGGTCCAAGGTGATACTGGACCACCCTGACAGGTAGAGGGAGAATCTCCCTCCTACCATCTCCCCCAATGGAATCTGATGGAGGTGGAGGTACAGTAGGGAGTACTGCTATGTTGGGGGGGGGTTGGGCAAGGGGTTCGAGGCACCTTGGGATGTTTCGGGCCCTGGGCGCCGGTAGGGACAGGGTGGCTGCGTCGTTTGAAGGCTCCCTTGTTGTGGGGTTGCCTCTTTCCTTGTTGTCCTTGTGAAAAGGACGACGATGGGAGGCAGGCAGTTCTGATTTGTACAACCTGTGTACCTCAGCTACCACCTTGCCAGAGTCCTGAAGTCCCAGGATCACTTCTCTGCCTCCTGCCCAAAGACAATGGATCCCTGGAATGGTGCATCCAGGATGGTATCCTGCAGGTCCTGGCAGAACCCTGACACTCTTGAGCCAGGCGTGCCTCCACCTGCAGATGCCCAAGGCCACAGCCCTGGCTGCCATGTCAGCTGAATCATAGGAGCACCTGAGCACATGCTTGCCTACGTCCATGCCCAACTGAATGTATGCCATGAACTCATTCTTGTTGTCGGAATCTAGCTAAGCCTTCACCAGGTCCATGGTTTTCTCCCATAGGGACTCCTGGTAGGTCACCGTGTGGGCTAGAAAGTTCAAGGAATGAATAGCCCCCTTGGCTGATGTATAAATCTTATGGCCCATGTGGTCCAGCTTTTTGGATTCGGGATCTGGAGGCTGGACGCTCATGTGCTTGGGTTGTTGAGCCCTTCCATGAGCTGCTGTGAGTACCATGGAGTCTGCCTTGGGGTTTTCCCCCAGAAAGGGCTCCTCTTCTGATGTCCTGTACAGCCTGTCCACCTTTCTGGGCACAGCAGGCGTTGTGAAGGGGCGCTGCCAGGTGAGCCTGGTTACATCCTGAAAAGGCTCCACCAAAGGTGGGATTACCAAAGACTTCGGGTCCTTGGATCCCAAAAACTTAGTCAGGCGGCACCTCTCAGGATCAACCTCTTCGGTATCCCACTGGTAGATTGTCTGGATGTGCCTCATTATGTCCAGAAATGAGGGGTCGTCTGGGGGTGACCAGGGAAAGTCCCTCCGACTAGGGGAAGGTAGTGACAAGTCATCCAGAAGAGTCCCCTGCGTCCTCTCCTGAGGATGACGGCTGATGATCGCTTGAAGAAGGCACCGACGAGAGGTGCCTTCTCCTTCTCTTTGGGCTGGGCTGGATGAGAGCTCATCAGGCTCTGACCGGCCATCAGGTGGAGGTGGCACTGCAGGAGTTTTCTCGGGAAGGCTCCAGAGGCCTGTAAAGTAAATCCCCTTTACCATGTTCCACCACGAGGTGAACAAGGCGCTGATGGCCTCTAATGGGACGCCACGAGGTGCAGATGTCGGATTTGAAGGGCCGGGCCGGACCTTTTGGTGATGGTGTGGTCTGGCTGCATCAATATGGTGTCGGGCTGCTGGTCTGGTTCAGAAGGGGCAGACCTGTCATCCGATCCGGCTTTGACACCGAGTCATTGGGCGACTGATTCCCTGGTGTAGGGGTGGACACCTGATGGCATCTTATCTGTTGGAGGGGCCCAGGCCTGGCCCAGGGGCGAGCTCACCCAGCTAATGGGATGTTTGTTGCCCGCGGGAGGCTTCTGGTGCTGGACAGTCTCCTGGCACCTGGTGGAGTCATCCAAGTGTCTGTATTTTTCTGATGATCCACTGGACTTACAGTCCAAGTCCGAAGGCCTGCCTGAAGATGCCTTTCCCTCTTGGGCCGACCCTAAATGTTTTTGTGGTCGGTGAGCCAAGGAGAGCTGGGTGGACGAACATCCAGAAGGAGACTCCTTACCTTGTTCCTTAGTAGAAGAGGATGACTTCTTTTGTGTGGTCCCGGCGGCCGCTGGAGAGACCGACTCTGACCTCCCACCGGAGGCCGAGGAAGAAGCTCTAAGGGGGGTGGGGGTTTAGAGTGGGACTCTGACCTGGCCCTCTCCTTCTCTCAGTGATGGTGATGTTTCCCTCCCGAGGACTTCTCTTTAGGGGGGGAGACTCTCTAGCGGGGGACAAAGAACTGCGTCCTGACGGCGAGCTTTGCATGGCTGCCACCTGCTTTTCAAAAAGATAGGCCTTCAGGGAGTTGGCTCTTCTGATGCAGGTCTTTTGGTTGAGTTTCTGGCAGTATGGGCAATCGTCGGGCCGATGGTCTGGGCCTAAGCAGATGTGGCAGGCTGCGTGGCCATCCTTAGCTAGGATCTGCTTCCCGCACTTGCACTTTGACTTGTGTCGAGATGAAGAAGGCAAAAACATGTAAAAATGTAAAATTACTTGTAGAAAAACTAAAACTGTTGAATAATTCGAACTAGAAAAAACACGTGGTTGATTGCGAAAAAAGAAGGTGTCCGTCGAGCCGAACTAAGCAGGTCGACGGCGGGAAAAGAACTGAGATCGTGCCGGGGGACCGCAGCCGTTATTCCATGTCTGACGTTGGGTGGAGCCGATGTCAGGGGCAGTCCCCCACCACAGACTGCTAGCTAGAAGATTTTTCCATGGGGTCCTAACACCTGATGGCCTTAGTTCTATTGGTAATACCTGCTGCAAGAACTCCCCCTCAAAGTGAGATTATCTTTTACTAGGGTTACATGAGCTGCTGATCAATTACCTTGTCTTCATTTCCAGGTAATCGATCACATCTCTGCGTTTACATGAAGGGCAGTAATCAATGCATTGAGAAGAGAACGGGTTTACATGCAGGGTAATATTCAACTGCAGCGTAACTGATTACTATGTAATTGATTTTAACCCTGCATGTGGGGGGTGCATGAAAACTAAGCATGTGCTTGGGGCTTGGTTCCAGCTCCGATCACCTCTGCATGCATTTTGAAAACCAATGGCCAGATAATTGGAGCACTTGTTCAGTGCACTTGGATCGAGCCTTAGATTGATCCCAACATCATCATAAACATTGTTTACATGCAGGGTTAAATGAGTTTTGGAATTACAGGCAGGCTTGCCAGGGCTCAGCCCCCAGTTCTGAAGAGAGCCTTGGTAGCTCATGAATCACTGCCATTGACTTATAATAGGAAGGGGAGGGCCTCGATTTAAAGAAACGACCCTTATGGACCCCCCTAGCTCCCAAAGCTCATAATTCTAACACTGGTTAGAATAGATTACAGAGTAACTGATTACTCTGTAATCGATTCTAACCCTGCTTGTAAATGGGGCAAATATATATTCTCTATCCTCTTTAGTATTCAGAACATAGTAATCATGTCTCCTCCCAGCAGCTGCTACACCACAAAGAATGCTTTGAAAAACATATTTAGGTACAATTTCACTTGCATGCCTTATATATTCTATAGAGTTCTCCTCTCCAGTATTTATTAATAAGGAAATGTGCTTGAGTATCTGATCTTTATTCCTTAGAGAATAGGGTCATCTGCTTCTATAGCTTACTTCCTATTTCAAGTTATAGTCATCTGTTGCGACACCACAGTCTGTTGCCATGAGAGTAGCTGTGATGTCACAAACAGTGCATTATGACCTCAGGCAGGGAGAAAGCAAAAGGAATAAATGAACTCTTCAGCAGCAAAGATCCTATTTTCCTGTAAATCACCACAATAATAAATAATGGGTAGGAGAAATAAAGAACTAATGTGAAATACAAGCTGAACTGTGTCTAAATATTCTGTTTTGTTAAAGTTCTCCTGTAGGTGTCTCCTGCTCTTTAAATCACTAAATCAGGTTGGTGGCCCTGTGCCGGACCCGTCTCTTTCTTCCAAGTCCTGTTTGTTCTGTGGTGATCAGAACTTGACAACTGATTATATTTTTAGATGTTCAGTAGTTTGCTTTTAATTATTTTGTTCACTCACTCATAGCTGGGTTTGTACATTTTTTAATCTGTTGTCACTGTACACAGCTTGGTCTGCAACAACAGTTTTGCTGGAATGAAACCCTGCAGCTTTGAAGTGCAGCGCTGGCCCGTTGGGGCTGACTAGCTTGCTGAAATTAAATAGTCCTGTAGCTTAGTGCTGTTATACTGAATTGCACTTCTCAGGAAAGTAATCCCAGCCATTTGATACACAATGGATTTTCACTCTGTTCCCTCTGTGCTCCACTGGGGCATCCACATAAAATATAGTCCATACTTGTTAACTTCCAGTCTAGGTGCCTAGAGACAAACTACACACTGGTGTCATCTGCAGTCCATATCTAAATGTATAACTACCTTTGCAGTGTTTCACTCTGCTTCTCAATTTTGAATCTGCAGTGCAAAGTACTGTAGTCAAAAGCAAGATTTTAACACTGATAGTTCCACTGTCTCATATATTGCAGCAGTTTGTAAAAATTGTAGTCTTATGTAGTGCATAACTTTTATTTTTTATAATTGCTGGTGCAAGGTAATTAATGTCAACACTACTGGAGCAGCTCTACACACAGACGGGGACAGACGCACAGAGGCAAGCGCACGCACACACAGTTTTTTTTTTTAAAGCAGTGTACCTCCATCCACATTATGCTCCATTCGCGAGTAGCTGCCGCCAAGCCCCGCTCAACAATAGGAAGTGCAGGATCAACCAGCTAATTTTTCCATTCAGGAGCGGTAGGATCAACCAGATAAACTAATAAATATATTTAAAATGTATCTGCCAAAGAAGCGGCAAACAGAAGCATGGTCACGGGGCTCGATAGCGGGAAAAAGGCCGTTTTTCAGTTATTGGCAGCCAAAATAGACATAGCCAATGAGGTGACGCTTTAAATGAGTGACAGCAAACGCCGTAATAACCCGGCGTTTGAAACACGGCTTTAGTCCGTGTATTAAAGGGGGCCACCAGTAATTATTGTTTATTTATTTATTCAATTTTTGGAATAAATACCTTTGAACAAAAAGTGCTCTTTTCCAAAGATTTCACATCGAATGTGGTTACATTACATTTAGGGCACATCATCTAGCTGAAGGAGAACCTGGTAAATAATGGATGAGCAAATCAAAGAATACCTGAAGCATAAACCGGGAGTCATTTTTTTTTTTTTTACCAAGCCTTTTCTCGTCCCCCAGTCTGTCTCTCCTCCCGACAGTAACCTCCCCGCCTTGTCACCGACCTTCTGATGGATTTACTGATTATCCATCACTTGCCCAGGATCACAGCAGTGGTGGGTAGCCTGACATGTAGGCCGAGTATAGGTCTACAGAAGTGGGGGGGCGCCTACAGATAGAAGCATTCCTCTTACTCTGGTTTTCTCTTGGAGAGTGCCAGTCTGCAGTGATGACACACACATGCATGCTGTGTGGCACATGCCTGCTACTGCTGTCCGGTGACAGAAGAACATTTATTTATTTCAAAAGTTTTATCAGGAAAGACATATTGAGCTGGGCTGATAGCAGCTTGTTTCCAGATGTGCTCAGGGGAGAGTGAAGTAAATGAACAGTTAAGTAACATTAACAGTTGTGTGGCCGTAATATTCAGTAAACAGTGCAAACAAAAACATTTGCACAGTATAGTATATTAACAGATGCACAAAACCAGTATTTGGTGCAAAGTAAAACCATTCAACAAGGTCCCTAAGGTAGACAGAATATTTATTTCATTTTGTTGACTGGGTAGGCACACTGGGCCCAAATGGTCCCTTGTTCAGGGGTGACCCGGAATTAGTTACATAGAAACCTGTGGGATACAGGACGCATAAATGATACATTTCGATGACACCGAGTAAATTTAGGACAATCATCCTTTTCTTTCAGAATTGCATCCTTTTTTCATGGACTAATTCTTATCCTGTGTACACAAAGCTAGTAGTTAGTCCTGCTGCTGTGTTGGTTTGTATTTAACATAATGACTGTAAAAATAAATGGTTCCGTGGTACAGCTGTTGTGCTGCCACCTGCCACGCGGTGACGGGGTTCTGGAGCAGACTCAGGTTGTTAGGGGGTCGGCCGGGGGGAGAGGATCAAGCATCCAAGGGATAGCTCTCCTCTCTGTGAGGGGGGATGGGGATCTGGCATTTTGCTCAGCAGCTGTCACCTGGTGGAAATTGGATGGTAAGTGCAGCAGGGGATCACCTAGTAGGCAAGGGCTGCCCTCAGTGGTGATATATGTGTGCGGGTAGAGGCACACTGGCATCCCTGGGGAGAAATACAGGTGGAAAACCCCAACCAACTAGGTGACTCCCTTGCCCATCACAGGCTCCATATCACCTACTAGGCAGGGCTCTGAAATGGGGTATATTCACTGGGGGCATGACAGCCCTCCCCCTCCAGCCCTGCCACTGGGGGGGGGGGATACATGGGGGACTCAAGGAACCAGGTATGTCCCACAGGAGATGGGTGATGGGGCTGGGTAGGCCAAGGATAATAAGGGACATTCGGAGAGAAGCATGAATACCTTGATTTAAAAAATAAATAAATATAAATTAAAGTTTAAAAAATGAAATGACCATTGCCTGCCCCTGTATTTACTTTCCAGACTAGATGGGGCTACTAATATAAAGGGTTAGGATGGTGAACAATGGCATTCATAGTCCGAAAGCCCCTGAAAAGTTCTTGTAAACAAGGTCTTGGGTTTACCAGTAGCTGGTGGCAGTCCAGAGATATTCATAGTGGTCTGCCCCATATTGATACAATAGTATGCTGCCACCATGGGACCACAGGATGACGTACAGGGGGTAGCTGTGCCTACCAGCTATGCTGTGGTCGGGCACTGCTGCTCCATGCTTGCTGTGCCAAGGTCCCATACATTGGTGGAAGCCTTGACGATCTAAGGTACTTTGTTATGGTGTGACCATGTGACCAAGACACAGAATGTCAAAAATGTTGTGGTGTTTGGGACAGCGGGGAGTCTTTTTTGGGGGCTGCTTGCCTAATGTTTGTTGTTTGCATTAAGTGTTTGCCAGAATTTCTTTTTTTCTCAGCCGCAGCTAATCTGTCTTAGATTGCCTTCTGGCCCCTGTGCGACTGAGCTTTCCTTCACAGGTACAGCCTGAGGTGGGTAAACAAACTTTTCAGTGATAAGAGCACTCAATGTTTGCTCTGAACACTGCTCATCATGTGACCTCTGAGGTTATTTTAACTATGAACTTCAGTTTAGCTTGCCAAACTGTTACATGGCAGTGTACAAGGTTTGTGTTCCCACTGTTGGCCAGCATTGTCAGCTGGTACCCAGCTGGAACCAAACTTGGCCAGTATGGTAGGCTTTCAATTGTACCTGGGAGTTTTGGTAATTCAAAGACGTGCTTATAGTACAGTTCTCAGGACAGGCTGCCAGCATCGGATGATGAGACAGATGTGCCCTCCTTAGAGGTCTTGCTAATTTTGTTTCTGATTTTGCAGCTGGATAAATGATGAGGGCCACTCAAGGTCTGGTCTGTTGGCCCTTTGGCAGGGTCGCCACTTGCATCACTGGTGGCCCAGGTTCAGGTACGAGCCTAGGGTGCAGGAAGACCAGTGGGAGGAGGATGGCAGGGCATCCCATGGGACGCTCTTCTCGGGGTGAGAAGTTGGTGATAGTGCAGAATATCAGGTACATGTAGGATCCATGCTATTAGCGTAGAGCTTGAGTTATGCTATTTGGTACAGCTGCATGTTCCTTTATTTTGTATTAATTTATTTGGGTTGGGGTTCACCCCACACCACCTGTAAAAAAACAAAAAATAAAACCAAAAAAACAAGGGGGCGTAAATAAACTGACAACCAAGTAAGGCACTTGACCAAATGAGTGCTGTAGTCAGGAAGCTTTTACGGCAAGTGGAGTGCCCAGAAAGTGCAAACCCATCTGGGACAGCAGTGGGAGGAGAAATGTACCGGCTTCATGGTGCGTGCATGCCCATTGTGTAGGCATGTCGCACACGAACAGCTGAGTGTCTCAGGGTATGGCAGAACAGGAAAGAGTCATCCTGCTGCCATGGCACTGCCCACTCACCCAGCACCAAGGCACTCCCCCCATCGAATCTGTAAAGACCAGTGAGGGACAGGCATGCCCTTGATGGCCCCGCCACGGCAGGGATCTCCATGGAGCAGGTAAGGGGGGGGTTGTCTGGGGTTCAGGATGGTGATGGGCTGGGCAGTAACCACAGAAATGAAGATGAGGTCATGGCAGGAGAGAAGGAGGATAAATACTAATTTAAAGGGAACAATGAAGGCCGCCTGATAGCCCAGTCTGCCATGTCTGGTGATCCAGGTTCATAAATGACCCAGTCTATGTGGTGACCCAGGTTTAGAAATGACCCAGTCTGCCATACACTGACCCAGCTTCAGAAGCGGCCCAGTCTGCCATGCCCGTGACCCAGGTTCAGAAGCAGCCAAGTCTGCCATATCACTGACCCTAGTTCAGAAGTGGCCCAGTCTGCCATGCCGTGATCCCTGGTTCAGAAGCATCCTAGTCCACCATGCCCGTGACCCCGGTTCAGAAGCAGCCCAGTCTGCCATGCCCATGACCCAGGTTCAGAAGCGGGCCCAGTCTGCCATGCCACTCACCCTAGTTCAGAAGTGGCTCAGTCTGCCATGTGATGATCCTGGTTCAGAAGTGGATCTGGGATGGTGTTGATCAGATGGACCGCTGGAAGAAGTGCTACCTGTGGTAGCGCATCCCAGCCCAGGGGAGTTAGAGCGTTCCACCACTACAGTGACTCCCACTGAAGGACCTGGGAATTTGCTTTCCTGGCAGGTGTATGATGAGTCTGTGTGAGGTTGACAGAGGCCATGCATGCGCTGTAGGGTTATGGAAACTAGGGGAGTAAAATCAGAAAAAATGGTGATCTCCAGAATAACAGCATCAGCATGTTCATACCTCACATTGTCTGCTTTGCTCACATGCCAGATTTTGGTCTGAATGGGTAGGTGAGGACACCTGTCTCACCTCTGGCCCCACCACAAGGGTTAAGTCATAGAGGACTCTGAAGCAAGAGTGGACAGTGACAGGGTTGGGCGGTCACAAGGTGGCCTGATTAGGGGCATCCAGCCAGGAGAATAAAACGTATGTGGAAATGATATATGATCAAGTGCTTTTTTTTTTTTTGTATCTATTATTTTTTTCACTGTCCTTCGAGGAACTCTCTTCGGCAACCACCATTACCCCAAGCTCTACCTCCTACCTGAGACACCTCCTCATACCGGCACCAGCCCAGTGGACCTCCCAGCTCTGAAGCCCCCGATGTGGGGGCCACCCTATCCACCCAGGGCACTCTATCTGAAATCTAGTGTGCTGGGCTGGGCTCAGCCCAGGGGAGGAGAGTGACCGGTGTCTGGAGTGTGGCTATGGGGTCAGTGATGTCATCGCCTATCCCCGAGGGATGGAGATTTTCTTATATAGTTGCCCCCCCCCCCGGAGTGCGACATACAATGATGTCTGCTCAATTCTGGTCACTGACGTCTGCCATCAGTCCGCCCCTCTTAGTTTTCAAGTGACCTCTGGTCTCCACCAGGGGTCCTTACTGCACCGAGCGAGCCCTGGATCCCACCCCAGGGGAGGAGAGCAGTCCATCGGACGCTCGATCCTCTCCCTCCCCTGGGCTCATTCCCAAACCCCGGTCACCAGCATGGTGCGAGGTGTGGCGTCCAGCACCTCAACCCTCAGCGCCACCAGGCCGGCATCAAGTCCTTTTCTTGAGGGCAATACAACCACCCATCACACATCACAAAAATTGGATGCATGTCATTAAACACTGTTCCCTCTTTTTACAAAATGCCATCTTCCACACACTTGCACCCCAAGGGCATCATTTCTGATTCTCTTCAGTTCTGTGCTGTAAATAGATTAAACAGCAACATTTCACGTCTTCATGTGCTCTCATAAACATGACGTTTCAGCTATAACAATTTACTAGAGAATACATTTTTTTTTTAGTTTTCAGATTTCCTTCCCCAGATTTATAACACATTTTAGTAGTTCATCCAAAAAGCCTGTATAAAAGCATTGCTCTGCCTCTTATTGACCTCGTAGTACCTTTGTTTATATTACAATGCTCACCATGACGACAGGCTGTGAGGATACAAACAGCAACTGTGAGGTCAGCTGGAAACAGTCAGATACTTTTTGAAAGACTGTGAAATATGCACTCCATTATTTATTTACTTAAGGCTTTGATTACTGGGTAGGTGCACTGATCCAAGGGATGACAAGTTCAGAGGACAGATACAAAATTAGTGCTATATTGAGGCATAACAGAGGGAAGAGCAGAGTTGAGCAGAAATAGTAGAAGGGAAGTAGTGAATCAAAAGGAATTACCCTAGTGAGCATAAGCATTTGGCTGTTGTCATCAACCAGGTTTTGAGATGAGATTTAAAGGTGTAGTGCGTTTCAGCTGAACGGAGGGATGCAGGGAGTCTGTTCCATAGAGAAGGAGCAGCGACAGACAGGGCTTTACCACCCATAACTGCGGAGACTCTAGGGACCTCGGGGGGGGGGGCAAAGAAGGGTGAGTATGGTGAGGCTTCATTGCCTCCAAGGGTGTTATTGACAATACAGCCGAGAGCATAGTCATATTGACCCGGGAGTGGGAGCCACCCTAGTGACTGGTAAAGGTCACAGTGATGTGTTGAGTAGGGTGCCAGGAGCATGAAACAACAGATGCTAGTGTAAACTGAGGTGAGTCTTGTGCGCAGGGCAGAGGACACATGGTAGAAAATAGGGGAGCAGTAGTCAATGATGGGGAGCAGGTTGCCTTGGGCAATAGCTAAGCGGGCCTCAGCAGTCAGGAAATGCTTTAACTGATAGGCGGCACCCAGTTTCTGGTTTACCCAATGCACTGTGATGTTGACATGCTCAGTGTAAGAGAGGGAGGGGTCGAGGGGCACACCCAAGTATTTAAAATTGAGAACATTCTGCAGGGCGGGGCCATCGCGAGTAAGCACAGAGAAGGAGGAGTTGGATTTGGAGATGCAGGCCAGGTAGGGTTTGGATCCGAGGAACATTGCTTTGTTTTTTTTCACATTAACCATGAGCCTATTTGATAGAAATCATTTATATGCATAGCCGTAGTTATGGGTCAGGATGAAGCATATATTTGTTAGGGACTTGTCACTGTGGAAGAGGTCGAGATCATCGGCATATAGTAGCGCTTCGGAGGTGATGCTATCTGTGGGAAGAGAGTTTATAAAGATGGAGAATAGTAGTGGTCCCAGGATGGAGTCCTGGGGGGATGCCCATGGAGACATGCAGGTCAGGGGAGGTGGCGGTGCCAGTACCCACCGACTGGGACAGGACCATGAGATAGCTCCAGAACCACAGGGAGGTGTCCATGGAGCAGCCAAATTGGTGGAGTCTGTCCTGTAGAAAGGGGTTGTCGACAAGGTTGAAGGCCTTGGTCAGGTCCATGAATATAGCACCCGTAGCATTCCCCAGGTCCATGTTCCTATAGACATGGTTTGTAAGGTGGGCCAAGGCAGGTGTGGTGCTGTGGTGATTGTGGAACCCATGTTGTTGACTGCACAGCAGGTTATATTTCCCGATATGTTCGGATAGCTGAAAGTGAACAATTTTCTCCAGGAGTTTGCTGGGGGGGGGGGAGTAAGGAGACTGGCCTGTAGTTGTCTGAGGAAAGGGCGTCTCCAGCTTTAAAAACCAGTATTACCTTGGCAATCATCATGGAATCTGGCATGGTTGAGGTGAGCAGTGCCAGATTAAAAATATAGGTGAGGGGTTTCGAGATAGCAGGGGAAATGAGCTTGAGCATCGAGGGGAAGAGACCATCACTGCCAGGGCTTCCCCCCTGCTAGGGAGACTCTTGAGGAGTTTAGTGGTATCCTTATGAGAAATGGCCCTGAAGTAGAAAGAAGGTGGGGAGTGAGCACCAACAGGCGGGGAGGAGGAGGGCAGGCCACCAGGACAAGGTCCGGGACTAGTTGGTAGTTGGGTGGGTAGTTTACTAAGGTAAACTTTTTGTTAAAGGCCTGGGTGGCCTCTGAGGGATCGGTCAGAGGACCAGTGGGGGAGTTGGGGTTACCAAGGTTTTCCCTTTGCAGACTGTGGAAGAAATTCAGTTTTTGGACCTGGGCAGTTTGCTTGCATAGGTTTTACATACACCTGTAGTCGTTCCAGAGGATGGGGGAAGGGACCGCTTTGTTGGTAGCCCACTTTTTGTCCTTTTCTTTCATCATGGCCAGAAGTTCCTTTGAAACCCAGTGAGTACAGCCACCTCCCACTCTCCAGGTAGTGAGTGGGAATTGTTGATCCTGGATCTGAAGGATGGCATCTGTGAAGAAACCCACTGCCAATGACAAATTCTTAAGGGAGTAGAGTACAGACCAGTTCACCGCCCTAACGTCCTCAAGGAGGGTGGAGGTGTCAGGGCAGTTAAAATTCCAGAAGGATAAGTACTGGGGGGGAGGGCGTCTGGTCTTGGTGGACCAGACAGTGTATGTGGGGGAGTGACTGCCAATGGAGTCAGACATGGTCCCTGCCTGGAGTACCTTGTCCTCTCTGTTGGTGGCCACCCAATCTAGCAGGGAGTGTTTTTGTGTATGAGTGTTTTGTCTGGTAGGGATGGAGATGATTTGTACCAAGTTATGCTGCTTTAGGAGGTTTGAGTAATCAGGTTCCAGGCCACTTAGCCAATTAAGGTTAAAATCTCCAAGGAGAATAGACTGTCCCTGGCGGGAGAGAGGTGACCCAGTCTAGCCAGGTGGTTCATTAAACCTGGTGTGCCCCCTGCTGGAGGGTTGTAGCAGCATCCCATGTAAATCTTCTTAGCAGAGCCCAGGGACAACTTGGGCTATGAGCCATTCACAAGGGGAATATTCGCATCTGGAATATTTAGTAAACCAAGAACAAAAGAAAGTAAGAGAACTACAAAACACTAAAGTCAAACATAATTGTTGGAAATCGAAGAGTTTTAAGCTTTTTATTTTATTTATTTTTATTTATTGAGGATTCGGGAGATACCTCTGAGTCAAAGACTCATTTGCAAAGGTTCCACGTCACAGAAATTAGATACAGAACAAACTTTACATAACGATTCAACAAGGACACAGTTCAGCATTGTTACAAAGAAACAGTGAAGGCTAACAATCAGAAACTAGGGATAATTAGTACATGTTTTAGAAATAAATGATAAACTCAGAAATATATCTTAGGCCTGAGAAAGTAAAGAGCTTCTCTTTAAACTGGGCCAGAGAGTCTCAGAACCGATTATCACCATTTGCCTCCCTTCTAACTGCACATTCAAAACATGCAGTCAGAGCATCTGAAGAAAATGCTGAATCTGTATTTGACAGGAAAGGAAATGTTCCCTGATGAAGCCTTAAACACCCTCACAGTCAGCCAGAGACAGTGCTGGCCTACTTTATTCAAAAGAGCAGTCTAACGCAGGGGAGCCTCATTGTGTTTAATGCAATTGGGATCCTCTTCACATTCTGAGCTTGTCTGAGCCTAGTCGGAGTTCACTCCAATAGTTTTTAATAACTGTAAAAACGAAAACTTTTTTTGTGTGAAGAAAAAGTATATGTTCTGAATCCTACCTCTGCTGCCCTTATCGCTTATTCATTTAAGTTTCAGCTCTAAGACAGGGGTTCTAAAGATAAAGCCAGGAACATAATAAACAGCTGCAAAGCGGACGGGTCAGGTATTTCCATAGAACACCTGCTTGCTCCTGTGACGTCTTTGGAGTCACTGTGTAATTTTTTTGGAGACCAATCAGCACAGGGTATTTACTCCCACCTCCATAGTATGGTTTGTGCCATTTATCCCTATGGGGATGGGGCATTGCAGGCTGCCGAGTAAGAATTTGCAAGTCTGTGGCAGTCAGAATAACAGTTTGTGGGGCCCCAAGGACACACCTTGGGAGGAGAACTGGAGTCGGGAGGTGTAGAAAGGTAAGAGGGAATCTTGGGGGTGGCAGTGGTGTTAAGAGGGATAAAAAAAAAGAGGAGGAACATCATTTTTTTCTTTCTCTTTATGTCTCCTTCCTGTCACCCTCAAGAACCCCCATGGTGTACCCAAACCCCCTGTATGCCTACCTTTAGTGCCTGCATCCATGGAGCATTGGCTATTTCCACTTCGCTAGGACAGAGTAGGGAAAGATTAATCTCCCTCATTAGGTGGCCTTGCTGGCAGTGGTGCGGGGCCCAGATATACTGGAGTCCACCCTTGCTAGTGCTAGGACTATTTTTGTGTTCCCACCTTATCCCCTGGGATGCTGCATGTAGGGGCATCAAGAGCAAATGCATACAGAGTGTGTCAGCATACTGATGTCAACGACGTCCCACTGCCCTTTGACCCTTCGACCGCACTACCATCTGTGCTCAACAAGGTGGCATTATCATGGCGGAGAATAGTACCCTCCCTTCTCAGAGGACAGTGTCCTCTGGGATGCTCGGTCTTCCTCCACCAACAATCCTGGCTCATTCCTGGACCCAGGTCACCAGTGGTTACCCTACCACTGTGCTGATGCTGATGGGCTGACAGAAACAGCTGATCATGTTGACAAGTCATCATTGCCAAGATTCTGATTCCCTCTAACTGGTACTACAGAATGGCACTACACTGAAGGCACATTTATACAGAAGTAGCTGGAGTGCTGCCGTCTGCATTGGTTCCCACTGCTCCTTCCACACCATCAACGACCAGAGCACATGCTACTGCTCTGCATCATTCCAGGGCCCTGTTAGTGTACTTCTGGTTATTTAGGAGTGTTTCCAGCTGGACAAGAAGAGGGGTGCAGTTGAGGGGGGGGAGATTGCGAGGAGTGCTGTGGTCATGACGTCTGCGAATGTCACTTCCTCTGTCCTGCAGCCTACATCAGGAAGCATAAGATTTGAAAGGTCAGTTTTTTATTTATTTATTTATTGAATTGTTTCACCAGGAAAGGCACACTGAGCAAAAAGATGCTTGTCTCCTGGTGCGACCTGGAGGGTAGGGGAACAAGGGAAATAACACGTAGGCTATCAAAGAGAGTATATTTGTCATTACAGTAGTTCACAGGAGAGGATAACACGCAGGTTATCAATGAGAGGAACATTAAACATTATAAGTTGTACAGTATTATGTGGTTACATTCAGTAGGAATAACAGCTGAGTTACGGTTAACAACATGGGAACAGTTAGACACATGACATGAATAGTCAGAGCAGTTGTTCATGTAGAGACAAAAAGTGCAGGTAAGACACTGTGGAGTAGTACGTGCTATAGATAGTATATAAGCCAGCTACTGTCTCATATGTTAGGTGCCATTGGTCAGGCACTTGGGGTATAGGACGATGGGGGAGGGGGCAGGCACATGAGAGTATCATGTGCAGGCACAATTTGCCGTAAGGTAATTTGCCAGGGCAGTGGATAGGGAGTGAGTGGAGGAGGAGAGGCGAATTTAAGGAGGGAGGTCGTCCCAGAGTTTAGGGAAGCGGTGAGAGAAGGCTGATTGGCCGGCGGAGGTCCTCTGCCTGGGGATTAATAATTGACGCGAGTCAGTGGATCTAAGGGCATGGGTCGGAGTGGGGGGTGATGACAGTATGGAGGAGAGGTAGGATGGGAAGGAGCCGAGACAGAATTTCGAGACAAATTTAGCACAGTGCAGTTGGCGGTGAATTTCAAAGGATGGGAATGTGAGAGAACAGTAGAGATTGCAGTGATGGGTGCGGGTTGGGGGCACCGAGAGCAAAGCGGCAGAAGGCATTAAAGAGGGGGTCCAGTCTGGATAGGGTAGACTTTGGAACGGCACTGTAGACAACGTCGCAGTAGTTAAAGGATGGAAGTATTATTTTCTGCTTTAGTTCATGCCTCATGGTTGGCAGGAGGCTGCTGTGGTTCCTGTACAGGGCACCGAGCTTAGGGCAAAGTTTTTCCAAGATTGCGTCGATGTGAACGGAGAAGGATAGGTTTTGGTTGAGTCAGACCCCTAAGTACCGGAAGGAGGTAGTGTTATCCAGTACTGTCCTGTCCATGGTGTGAAAGGAGGGGAGGGTGTAGAGCCTAGACAGTTGTTGCCTTGTGCTGAAGGTCATGGAGACTATTTTTTTTGCGTTAGGGTGAGCTAATGAGAGCTGAACCAGAACTGAACTTTGATGAAATCAGCCTGAAGTTTGGTAGTTAACCTCTTCCGGGGAAGAGCCAGAGGTGAATAGAATGGTGTTGTCTGCATACATCTGGATAGATGTAGATGTGCAGATTAGTGGCAGGTCATTTAGAAAAACGGAAAATAAAATGGGGCCGAGTACTGAACCCTGGGAGACTCCAGTGGTCATGGGGAGAAGGGTGGATGTGGCATCCACAATTCTGATGGACTGGGTCCTCCCTGTGAGGTAGATGCTGAACCAGTTGGTGGCTGATTCAGAAAGGCCAGATTCCGAGAGGCACATTAACAGGAGAGGGTGGGAGACAGTGTCAAATGCTTTTGCCAGGTCAATGTAGATGGCTGAAGTGATCTGCTCTCTATCCATTCCAGAGAGGATGGTGTCGGTGAGCCTTATCAGGGAGGAGGCAGTGGAATGGCTCTTCCTGAATCCGGACTGGAATGGTGTGAAGAAGTTGGAGTCAGAGAGAAAGGCAGTAAGTTGGGCGAGCACGAGGTGTTCTTGTAATTTAGCAAGGGCTGTGAGGAGGGAGATAGGGCGGTAATTTAAAGTGGAGGTGGGGGCGCGCCCCTTAGGGAGGGGGATGACAACGGCATGCTTCCATGTCTGGGGGACTAATGCAGTGGCAAAGGAGCGATTTAGGAGGTTGGCAAGCGGGGCTGCTATGGCGGGGCACAGAGGTAGAGGAGTTTGATGTCCAGTCCATCCAGGGATTTACCTTTTGACGGGTTGAGAGTTAGTAGGGCATTTAGGGCCTCGATTGGTGAGATATCTTGAAGAAGGTGCAGGGCTTGAGAGATTTCTTAGCTCCTATGGGATGTCCATGTGGTGCAGGGGTGGGCAGGGAAGAGAGGAGCATAGACGCACATGTAACCCCTGGGCGGCGCCACCCCCCAGTGTTACACCCCTGCCTACTACCCTGGACATAGGCTAAGGGGTTTGGGTTCGCTAACTTATAACATTTTTTGAAACCTTTGCGCAGTGCCTCCACTCAGGGTGCTTTATGTGGGTGAGATGGTACTAGGTGTAGCCCCCTGAGCTGCTACACCACCCACGATGACCAGTTACCCTCCCCAGACATGCGCCAAGACACAGCTCCCCACATTTCAACATTTTGAATTAAAGGCTCTCTCTAATAATATGCTCACACAGGATTTCAAACAACAAGATATTTATTTCGGGGGGAAATAAAGGAACTAGGAAAGGGAAACAGGAGGAGTAGAGGTTATCTTACCGTATTTACACATGTACAGAGATAATTCTGGATTTTGCTAGTGAACCCTCCAGCTGGGTGGCTACATATTAACAGGCAGACATAAATCACATTTTACCATTCGACTCAAGACATCCAGAGCCCTGGCTATCTAGCTGCTGATAAATCAGATGTTAAACATAACTATTAATAATACCCACACTGGTACCAGTCCCAGATACAGCAGAGACCACGCAATCTCATACCATACTGGTTAAACAGATACCACAGTCCAAGATGTCGCAGGCCTGATGGAGTTGCAGCTGGTCGAGGTGGCCGGCTATTAATTTGAGGGTGGGGGCAACTTGGAAACAGATTTTTGTAAAGCAGCAAATTACTATTTACAACCACAGCAGGGATTGCCCTGCACTTTAGCAGACGAAACAGGGAATGCCCTGCACTTGCAGACAAATCAGGGATTGCCCTGCACTCGCAGACTTCTGAACATTCCAGAACAAACTATGTGGATCTTACATCCAGAACATTCAGCACAATATTTGAAAGTCCCATCCAATGCAATGAAAGTGATGCTTCTGTCAAGCATCCTAAACACAGTTTAAACACAGTCACATCCAGTACATTCTATATACCAAGAACATTATCCACAAGCGGAGTCCTATCCAGCACGTCTAGCCATTTAACACTTATACCAAGCGCTCTTAGACGAAATTCTGTGCAGACACAGGTACGTTTTCTTTAAGGTATCTTAGACATTAATATGCTCTAGGGCCTCCTGTCTCATGAAGTGGCAAGCGCGTCTTGGCAGACAGCTCCATGATGGCAGGACTCTAACCCGTAGCTACACATTTATATGATTCACCAAGCCCAGCATCTTGCTGCACCTGCAACTTAGCCATTTGGGCCACGGACAAGATGCATCCATTACTTGAACTAGGCAGTCTCTTATGGGGTTAGTAGCCCAGACTGATGACTTCAATACTTCACACTTAACAGCACACATTTCTTAATGGGGCATGGAGCCCCCAAGATTATTTGCTTAGCTTCTCCCTCGCACCTGGGGGTATGAGGGTACTCACTCAGGTCCTCCACGGGTCCCATCTGCAATCAAAGGCATCCTGAAGACTTCTTCAGCTCTCTCACCACTGAGGTACTTGGTCAGCGCTCTCTCACCACTGCATGATGTCATCTGGTCTGTTCAGCGCTCTCACCGCTGCTGGACATCTGATTCTTCGGTCCACATCTTTCCCCGAAGTGGGAGGGAAGGCTAGCTTCTGGAGGACAGTACTGGCAACCTCCAGACTAGCTATTGCAGAAAGCACAATTACTGTAACTAGTTAACTGAAGAAAATAAATGCCCTCTGAAGACTGAAAAGGCTTGAATTGAGTGGCCCAGGCCTGATGGCATGGCTGGAGCCTAAGCCCCTCCCCCATGGGGGGCTCCCAGCAGGCTGGAGCCTGCTCTGTTGCTCTCTCTCTGAATCCCCAAACTGGCAACATTGTCTCTTTATAGAGCTCCTAGCTCGACTCCTGATTGGTAGCAGGGATGGGGTGACATGTCTCCAAGTTGCTGAAGGACCTGTCAATCGGAACACTCGAGGCACAATTGGGTTGTGGAATTTGCACCTAAAATAATGTCCCTGTAAGCCCCCATAAGCATTTGGGTGCTTACCCATGAGATGCAGTGAATGTCCCACAAGTCCTCGCTTTCTATTGCTGCAATTCCAATTGGCTGTACTGCTGGCAATGGCTGCTTAACCCACTGTCCCGTATAGCAGATTAGATACAGTCCTGAATAATGTCCTGGTGCAGCCAGAAAGAAGTAATTATTTGCCTCAAATGCCCCACAGTTCTGTTGCTTAAAGGCTGTACTTGCAGTCGCTGCACAGATGAAAAACATGGCTCTTTTACTTTTCCTGTCGCTACTGCACTTATGCAAGTTCCCCTTGCAGCAGCTGACAGGCTGACACTCAGAGTCCCAGATACTGGAATTGCCAGGTAAACAGTACTCATTTTAACTTTAAGCACTTTTCCCCCACATGCACAGTATATTCCCAACAAGCAGCAACAGTTTCATTATTTAAAACTTTTTAATTTTTTACTTTTCGGCTGGAGCTGAACATAGCTACCCTGGAGGCAGCCAGATATACTGTTATGCATTATTCAGATGACCGGGGCCCTGCACTTGCATACTTAAATGAGCCCCGGTCAGAACTCCTTTAATTCCCATCTGAGCAGTCCCCCAGCAGGCGGTCCGTGGTCACCGGGTCCCAAATAGGTGGAAAGGATCCCGGGATCCATGGCACAGCCCCCGAGGCGACCGCAAAACAAGCGGCTCCACATCAAAAGCGCTTTGCACGCCAACGCGACTCCCGCTGCCCTGGAGGCAGCACTTTTGCAGCGGGAGCTCGCGGTCAGCAGTTTAAGCCCAGAGGGGCTGGATTTTCATTTGACTGCAAGCTGGGGCACACACGAGGGCAACAGAACCTGGGGAACCAGAAAAATTAGAGGCCAAGTCAGGAGAAGCCCAAGAGACAGCGGGGAGAAGGACAGAACAAACCGGGCTAAGGTAAACCCAGACTGGCATTTCTAGGAACTCCCATTTGCAAGGGGGCTACATGTGCATCGCTTCTGGCTATTACTATTTTTGCATGCAGCCATCATTGTACAAAAGGCACGTTTATACTACGTGCTCTGCACCATTCTGAATGGCACAGATTAGTTCCAGTGTTGCACCTACCGCTGTCTGAATGCGATGTGCATCGCATTGAGTTCCTCCGTTTCATCTCAGGATGATCCCTCTCTTGCTGGGGACACTTACTGGTGTGCCCATTTTACCCTGTCATCTAAACACCCTGCACCACTGGCATTGTTGGCTGCTAAATCACACAATACTAGTGATTTCCATGCTGATTTCCTGTGCTGCACTTCACAGGCAGGGAGCTGGAAGTCAGTATAGAGCTAGTGTGGTGCATGTTGGCATCTGTGTGCTGTGAATGATATTGTTCCAAGAATTGCACCCAGTCGTGCCGTTATGTTTATGCAGCCGAAAGACGGATGCTGTGATAAGAGCTGCAGCAATGTGTGTGTAACCCCCCTACAAATGGGGGTTCCTAGAAGCCTTCCCGGAGCCTGTTTAAATGCTCCATACCTGGTTGGCATACCTCTCAAGTGTACCGGATTTTCCATGATGTATCGGATTTAGAGCCCAGCAATCCACCTGTACTGCCACCCCGCATTCCCCATCTTGTTTCCGCAAATCACGCAGCCGTAGCGTGCTCTTTTCAGCTCCCTTTGTCTTTTTATTTTTGTATTCCCAGACTCTTCACCTCGCTGATGCCTCCTAATCTCTGGTTGTCTCGCAGCAGTTCTGTAATGACGTTGGGGTGGGGGGCTTGTTGGGAAAGTGTCATCAGCCGACTGCCAGTGAGAGCCTGAGAGACGAGTGGCAACCCAATGCAGAGAGAGAGAGAGAGAGCGAGAGAGAAGAGCATAGCCCGCCCCGCCACACAAACCAATTGTAGTGCTGCTCTCTGTGCCGTTTGTCAGGTCCCCCCCCCCGTCCCCATCAGGTCCGCCACCCGGCTATTAAAGCAGCTTGCTGCTCAGAGGGGAACCACATCATCGGGATTGATTTGTAGATAGGACCGATACTTGACGGACCAGAAGGCACCAATCAGAGTGGAGAGCTGCACTGCCAGAAAGGAAGCCCATCGGAGGAACAATACAGACACTGCCTGAACAAGCTTCCAGAGAGCGAGCCGAGGAAGCAGAAGAACGCCGCATGCATCAGCGACAGCGGCAGCCGTTGTCCGAGTCCTGGAGCCAGCAGAGAACCCTCAACCCAGACCAAGCGACCGCCACCAACCCACCCGTGACCCGACTACGACTGTTGGACTGGAGGGTCAGTCTTTTTTTGTGCTTACTGCTTTCCTTTGTTTTGGGGACAGAGCTGCGGGGGGTTGTGTGTGACCATGAGGTTCTTCTCCCATTCTCAGGATAGGGTCCGGTCTAGATTCAAGTCAGAGAGGCTCGGCGATGGTGATTCAGCTCGGGAGTGGGACAGGAGAGACTCTTGAGGTTGGATTGTGGGGACGGGGTGAAAGAAGACAGTCATCCCGGTCCCGACCTGAATTCTCCAGGACCGATCTAGATGGAGAAAAGGGGGATGGAACAGAAGAATGAACAGTCCCTCCTTGAGTCCTCGGAGAAGTCAAGAGCACACTACTGTGCTGTCAAGTTCCTTCCACTGTAAAAGAGCTGCTATCATGGAAGTTGGCTTGGCTGCAGTGCTATATTGCTCTGACAAATCTGTGCTGGCACTGGCAGCATTAAGAAGCATTGTTCAGCCAGCCTGCCAGCTTAATGCCTGTTATCTGAATTCATTGGCAGGCAGTAGTCTATTGGCTTGGCAAGCAGTGTGTGTATGGTGCAGCACAGCAGACTGGGTGTGTGGGTCCTCCTGTCTGGTTTTAGGTTCGGTCTCTAGTTGGTGGGCCAATAAACATGCCACAGCCTGGTGCTCTCTTGCTCAGCTGGCAGAGCAGTTAGCAGTATAAGAGCAGCAGCATCTCCACCACACTGGAAAAAGATGACCAGAAGTGCCTGCTGGCTACTTTGTTTTTGTTTTTTTTGACTGAGATGTTCCCTTCTTTCCTCACTCTTGCCTGGCTGCTCATGCTCCTCAGCAAGCAGTAGGACAGAAGAAAAGCAGCAGCACCTCAGTGAAAGAGCGGACTGGCCAGAAGGGACTACCTTCCCTTGCGCTGCTGCTTGGCTATTGGGTATTGAGCGAGCCAACCATCCAGGCCAATTACTGGTGCATTGCTGCAGATGTCCAAGGCTGTGTTGTGTGGATCTTAATGGCAACAGTCACAGTAATGGGTGAGTCACTATTGCTGGTGTCAGTTGGGGGGGGAATCATGGCAGTGTTTATGTTAATTGTAGTACGTCTGAGCTCTATAAATCCATGTAATAATCACTCGGGTACTGTACTCTGTTATACCCCCATGTGCTGTGAGAAATGGTGCCTGTCTTAACAGTTGCTGGTGTGGGGGATGTTTTCGGTTTTTGGATTATTGCTCAGCAGAAGTGGTGGTAAATGTTTGCTGCACCATAATTGTATGGTTTGCACCTTAGGCTAGAGCCTTCACCATGGTTGAGATACAAAAAAAAGCGAGCTGATAGACAATGTAAAGAAATAGCTATGCAAGACATTTTTAAATGCAGTATTTTGGGGTTACGTGGTTTCGGCTGGCCTGACTATTTGTTCAGGTGGCACAGTATTGGGAAGAAAGGATGGCTTGTCCACCCCTTTTTTTCTGTTGATGGTGATACTAATTTAATAATTATGTAATGTATTTCAATAAACTGTTTCAAGATGTCCTCAAATAATGAATAAGTGATGGTTTTTCATTCTCTAGAAGTATATTTATAGATTAAATCAATAAAATGTTAACACACATTTAGGATTTGCATCACTCTTTATGTTAATTAAGGACACACAGACAGAACACATTTTCATGTTCTCTTTAATTTGAAACACAAACCACATGCTACATACAAACACTAATTTTACTGTGGTAAAATCATTTTATTCATTTTCGTGAAAACGTCTTGATCTTGTGACTCCAGCGCTGTGAAAAATCAGCGTGCTACATTTTGCCATTTGTCACACATTTGTAGCCCTCTGTCACACATTGGCAAGTTGGGAGGTTTAGAGGTATGCTGGTTGGTGTTCGGAGTAAGGCCGCTAAATGTGGGGGTTGTGAGTGCTTTTAAAGCCTCCAGTACTGTCTCTTTAAGAGCTGCCTGTTCGCAGGCTTTAGTGGTTCAAATAGAGGACTGGGCTTCTCTGTTCGAATCCTGCCCTGGACTGCTGTCTGATCGCTCCATTTCTGCAGTCGCTAGGAGCACTAAGGGAGCCCATCTGAAAGATGTAGTTGTTCCCTATAAGAACATGTATAGTGTTGGTGAAATTGCAGTTTACCTCACTCCCTTTTTTTGCAGCTGGGACTTTACGTTGTGCCCCTCCATATTGGACCCGGACTGTGTGGAAGGGGGTCCAATAGCAGCTAAGGGGCACTGGAAATGGAGTGGAGGTGACCAACCCGGAATCAGGACTCTGGATGGAGCCAGATGACTAATGGGGGCACCGCTTGTAGTTTGGAAGTGGCATTATGGGCCATGGCACCTTTTTGCACCACTGAGGGCCAGACTAAGTGACTGGCATGTGTAACCAGCCAATGGAATCGGGTAGCGCCTGAGCTGTAAGGATTGCCCCATGCTGTTAGGGGCAGATGTGTTGTGACTGTGAAGGAGAAGGGAGCTGTGAGCTCTTGCGCCGTTGAGTGTTCGCGCGGGAAGCGCGTGAAAGGCCTGAGGCGGCCGTTTTCCATTGCCAGCGCTCCACGGATTAAATCCACCGGCTTGCGGTCAGAGGAGGCTGTGTACAAGCACAGCTACCTACCAGGCTTCACCTGAAGAGGACTGGAGAATCTGCTGAATCGCACTCGGTCTGTCAGGACGTTGAAGCTGCAATGAAATGCCCGCATTAGCTGTGAGTTCGTTCAGGTCCTGGAAGAAGCTGCCTGGTATGGTACCCCTCTGTTGTTGCCATATAAATGTGTGTGGAGGCCTTTGAAGCACAGGCTCTGCCCTGCAAGTGGTGAAAGAGTGGTTCTCGGCTGGAGTTGTGAGTACTGAATCAGGGTAGCTCCCTGTTAAAGCTTACAAACAACGGAAAAATCATTTTGTTCTATTGCTGACTGCATTGATTGAGCTTACTGGCTCCATCTGACCTGCTCAGGAATTAAATGCTCGTTTGTGTCAGGGCCCCAACCAGCTGCACCGAGGAACTAGCCATCAGGGCTTGGGTACCCATAGACAGTAATTAATAGGTTAGGCCTGTGCACAGAGCCATAGGTAGATTTTCATATACTGTAGTGGTAAGCTAATCAACCTGATTTCCCCCGGCCCTTGTTATTCCCCCTCAAATAAATCAGATTGCTTGTTTTGCAAAAGTACTCTGGCTAGCCTGTGTATTAATGGTGAAATACTGCACAGTGAATGTGGTGTAACTGTACCTTACCTTCCAGGGGGTCCCCGGAGTGAGCTGACTGGTTTGAGCCGGGGGATAAGTATATATGGTAAGGACACTGAAATTGAACTGCGTGGGCCACTAGTGGGAAGAAAGGGGGGTTGCAGCAACCCAGAGGGCTGTGACCGAGTCAACCTCGACTGTTCTAACCCCGACCTCTGGGTGGAGGCACCCACCAACGGATCTGGGCCCCTCACCCTGCTAGAGTTAGGGCAGGCAGGGGTAGTAGCCCTTAGGATAGCGCCCCCTTGGGGTTACACACAAGTAAAACACTGTTGCCAAAATTCTGATATCCTCAAGAAGCAGCGCTAAAAATATGTTGACACCATTATTTTATGGCAATGGAATAAGTTGTTCTGAGGATACAGCTAAAAACTGTGGCAGCAAATCGCAAGTCAAAATGCATGTAGTAGTTCATCATTGCCAGAGCTATGTGACACCCTCAGGATATTTTAGTGTGCCAGATAAGTGGTTCTCAAGATATTGCAAAACATGTAAAAGTGACAAATGATGGCTTTACCTATGTTGTATGGAAAATACTATGCTGCAGCCTTCTTTGTTTCTTCCACAGTGAAGTTGCTAGTAGTGAATTGTGAGTGAACATACAAAAAAATACAGTGTTCTAGTGCAGGCTTCCACAAAGGCTTTATATAGTGACCGCTAAATTTTTGACACACTTGAAATTAATGTTTGTTGTAGTAAAAAAGCACACTGAGAAACAAGTACAGCAGAAAGTGGTGAACAGGGGCCCCACTGTTTCCTTGTGTGCTTTCCCAGGGAATGGCGTTTGTTGATAGACAGTGCTATTAGGCAGTCATTAGCACCGTATCTGAAAGCTTGGCTACTGCTGATAATAGCAAGCCATTCAGCAGTATGAGCCCTTTTGTGTGAGGGAGGGCATGACACAGTTGCAAGAACAGAGCATAATTTTTTAAGCCTTACAGACTGTTTACAAACTACAGCAACATAATAGTTTGCAGAAAGGAAGAATGACAGTTCGCAGTCTGTGCTCACTTTAAATGCAGTTTTGTTGGGAACTAAATTATCATTCTCTTTTTATTTTTTTTTTCGGGGGAGAGGAACTTAGTGTGTGTGTGTGTGTGTGTGTGTATGTGTATGAAGATATGTTGACCTTGTATATGTGGGGGTTTGTTTCCTGAGCTAAAGAGGGGAAGCAGCAATGCACTGGCCATGTTCGTATTGACACAGCACGTCTGGACACCCTGGTGTGTCATTCCTTACTGAAGTTCAGAAAGATTGACTGCAGCAGTGCTGGTCCTGGGTTGGACAGTGTGGCACCCAATATTGAACCAGCAAACAGAATACGAGACAGAGAACCATGTATAACCAGGCTGTGGTTCCAACAAGGGGTTCTGGTGACCTCATACACCATAAGAGCAAGGCTTGAGGGGTTAATGATGTCACAAGATTCCAAAAATGGAAGCACATACGTTGTTGCATTTTTTTTTTTTTTTACAGTATATGGACCTGTGAGGATAGTCTCTTGGTTCCTTTAAAGAGCAGCTGACACCTTTGAAAAAACATTGGAAAACATAATATTTGGACACAATTCAGCTTGTAGTTCACATATCTTCTACAGATTTTTCCTTTTCATTATTTGTTACTGAAGAAATTCCCACATAAATGTGATCTTTAGCCCTTAGAGCTCATCTGCCTCTATAACTTACTCTCTACTTGACAGCATAAATCTCTGTTGTGACATCACAGTCTGTTGCTATGGGAATAATTTATGTCACAAGCACAGTATTATGACATCAGGTTGAGAAGAAGCAATATGAGCTCATGAACCCTCAAGGAACAGCTCTTCTGTTTTCATGCATCTGACCTTTATTAAATAATCCTAAACCCCTTCCCTGGCTGTGTCACCTCCCTGCTTAAACACTTTTGGGCCTCTCGCAAGGACCTCCCCTTACCCGGCCCATGCTCTCTCTCAGCCCTGCCCTCCTCCTCTCTCTCTCTCTCTCTCTGCAGTGCTAAACAACTAACTCCTCCTCTCCTCATCCTTCTAGTACTTTACTCTGTTGACTGTCTTGTCTCTTGTGCCTCCCTTCTGCACCCCACCCTGCTAGCCAGCCTCGGCTGCTGGAAGTTATGTCTCGTCCCACTATGCTTCCTCAACTACTTATTCTCTTGTCATTTCTTCCCCTCTTCTATCTCCCTGGGGCCTGTTACCCCTCCCCTCTATCAAGTTACCAATTTGACTTTGTCCACTATCACCCATGCACGCTACATACTATAACTCACTCCCCTCTTCACCCTCTACGAATTATGAATGGCAGCACCCAGGTACCCCTGACCAAGGGCCACGGACTATCTCATCTCCCATCCCACACTTGGTACATATGACATCACTCTGTCCGAAGCGCTCCTGTAAACTCTCCATCAGGGACTTACACTTGTGCACCCTGAAGCTACTGCTCTTCCTGCTGCTACTGTCTGGCAACATTCACCCCTAATCCTGTCCCAATAACTCACGGGCCGAACAACCACGTTAAACACTCTGGAGCACTCTCCCTAGCTTCTCTCAATATCTGCAGCCTTCTCCCAAAGCTTGATGCCCTGCAAATTTTCTCTTGCCAGTACAAACCTGCCATCATTGCAGTAGTCGAAAGCTGGCTAACACCTAAAGTCCCTGACTTGGCAATCGCCCTGCCTAGCTACAATGTTTTAGGCTAGATCAGAAGGCAAAAAGAGGAGGGGGTTGTGCTATCTACCTCAGAGAGACTCCCATGGGCCATCCCCTAAACACCCCTCTCTCAGACTCATCTGCACAGATCCTTCCCATTTGCATCATCCTACGAGCCCACGGCAAGGTCCTGACAGTTGCTGCGGTGTACATCCCACCAAAAGAGCAAGTAAAAGGCCTCAATGCCATCCTGGACTTCACCCGAACACTTCTCCCTGGTTCTGAGTTAATCATGCTTGGCGACTTTAACATTAACTGGCTTGCCCCTGATACTGGGAGCCTCAAGGATGCCCTCACCTCTGTAAACCTCACACAACTGGTCGCTTCCCCAACCTGACACAACTACAGAACAGGAACTAGCTCCCTCCTGGACTGGGTCCTCACCAGCCACCCTACCCGTATCTCCAATATCTCCACCCTCCCGGATTCACTTAGTGATCATTCTCCTGTCGTCTGTGAATGGTCTAATAAATTTTGCAAACCCCCATCATCAGTCATCACCAGCAGAATCCTTCCATGAGGGAAGCTGAAACTCTTCAAATCCCTCCTCAGGCAGCAGGATTGGTCTCCTATTTACAATGCAATGGATGTTAACTCAGCCCTGGATTTCTTTACCATCACCTTCAATGTAGTCTATGACTCCTCGCCCCCCCTTAAAAAACGTACAGTCAAAACCCTCTGCAATCCTTGGCTCACCACCGACCTAATTGTGCAGCTAAAATCAAGGGACCACCTCTGGCTTCTGGCTCAGGCTTCCAGCATGCAAACCAACATTCAGAACTGCAAACGTGCTCGTAATGCCTGTACAAAATCAATCCAACTACACAAAAGCACCTACTACAAGGAAGCGCTCACCAATACATGGGGAAATGGGACAGCATTCTGGAACACTATAAAAGAAGTAACCGGAAAACAACCAGAAACCTCCCCAACTATGCTAGTCATGGATGGGACTATTACCCTTGACCCACAACTATTGCCAATAATTTCAACACTGCATTCATGGACCTCAGTAATGTTCTCCCTCCGACTTCTTCGATGAATCACACTCCCCTGATCAACCTACTAGCACCCCACCCTCCCCTACACATCTTCCATTCTATTTCAAAGCAGTCAAGATGCATGAAGCGCGCAAATACATTGCTAAAGAAATTGCTAAAACAAGAAATAGTGGGGACTCACTTGACCTAAAACTGCTGTCCCTCACCCTTGATGAGGTGATTAGTCCACTAACTAAGATCTTTAACCTCTCTCTCAGTCTCAGCCAGTTCCCAGACAGATGGAAATCCGCTACCCTTACCCCGGTCCATAAAACTGGATATCGGACCAACCATGGAAACTACCGACTAATCTCCATATTGCCTCCCCTATCCAAGGCCATCAAACGCCTAGTTGCTGACCAGCTCACAGATTAATTGGACAAACACCAATATCCTATGTACACAGCAGCATGGTTTCAGAAAAGGACACAGCACCACATCAGCCCTCTTGGAATTCACCAGAGCCATCCACAGTTCTCTGGATAATGGTCACCTAGCCGGGTCGGTCTTTCTAGATCTAACTAAGGCCTTCGATACTGTTCACCATCGTCTGCTTCTGGAACAGCTCTTAAATGCAGGGCTCTCCCCAGACTCCACAGCTTGGTTTAAAAGCTATCTGGAGAACAGATTGCAAAGAGTGAAAATTGCAGGTGTCCTCTCTGATGCACGACCGGTCCACTCTGGAGTACCTCAGGGTTCCATACTGGGTCCCCTTCTATTCAGTCTATTTCTGAATAGCCTCCCTCAATCATGCCCAGAACAAATTATACTTTACGCTGATGATGCCGTAATTCACACCACCCATAAGGATCCACAATCCTTACAGAACAAACTCCAGCTTGGTTTCACCTCAGTAGAGAACTGGTTCAGCAAACACAGACTCATCCTTAACTATAAAAAAATGAAATCTATGCTCTTCAGTAACTCCCAACAACAAGAACCAGCAGCACCCACTGACCATCACAAACTGCCTTGGATTGGCCCTTGAAGAGGTGCATTCCTTTAAATATCTTGGGATCTCTCTTGACAGTAACCTGTCCTATGGGGCCCACACTGACAGCATCACCAAGGCTGCTAACATGCGACTTGGACTCCTCTACAGGCATAGGGCATACCTTACTCCTAAAGCCCTAAGGGTCGCTGTCCAAAATTCGGTAGTCTCCATTATCGACTATGGCCTCATCATATATGGCTCTGCCACTTTAACAGCCATCAGACGCATTTCCACCTCCCTCAACAAAGCCTGTCATCTTATAACTGGATCCCATCATCTTATCCACAAATGTGACCTCTACGCCCAAACTGGCTGGCTACAACTATCAAACCATCTAAAATACCAAACCTGCATTATGGCAAAGAAGATAACCTTGGGCCTTGCTCCCCCTGGTGTCCAAGCCCTCTTCAGCCCACATAGTAATCCCCACCATACTAGGGGATCTAATTCTCAACTCCTGCTGATCCCTCACTGCTGAACATCAATAGGACAATGTTCATTTGCCTACAGGGCCCCAAGCTGATTGAATAGTCTCAACAGTGAGATCTCCTCCATTCCCAGGCTTAGCACCTTCAAATCAAGGCTCCGCCTCTCTCTGTCTCTCTGCCTCTAGTACCTGCGACTGCCTCATCTAGCCAGCCCTCCTGGCTATCCTTCAGTACTGCCTCAGCTCCCCAATCTAGCACTTTACTCCATTCCCCTTGTCTCTCCTCCTCCTCCCCCTCTCCACCCAACCCCGCTACCTGCACTTCTCTATGAGATGTGACAATGCCTCTGGCAGCTCTTACCTCCCTGTGTCCTACACATGTCTTGTAATGCTGTTGTACACCCTCAATTGCCCTTGTCCTGTCTTCTCCAAAATGTATGCATTTATCTCAGGTAACTGATTGTAAACCTGTTTATCCTGCCTATAATTCCTTGCCTTGTTGTATTGCCATGCATTGTTGTAGTTTGTTGTATTGTCCTCAAATTGACATGGAACCTTTATATAAGAGCCTTGGCTCAAAGGTACTTGTAATCCAAGAAAGAAAAAAAGATAATGGAGATAAAAAATACAGAGCTAATGAGAAATATAAGCTGCTTTGTGTTCAAATATTATGTTTTTCAAAGTTCTTCTTGAGGTGTCGGTGGCTCTTTAAGCACTGTAGACAAAAGATGCTGCTCCAGCTGTTGATAGGGGGACAGAATCTTAATAAGTTCTAAGTTGTACTACTGCTCTGAGATCAAATCAGTAGTATAACATCTTCATGATGTCATAACCATTCACAACAGTGTTTGAGAGTCATGCTTTCTGTATGGGGAGAAAAATGATGATCCATATACTGTACAAAGAATATTCCATAGAGCATCCAGGAGTAAGCTTTTTATTCAGTCTTGAATCTTGAAAACAATGCTGCCTAGCAACGAGCGGCAGAGTGAAGCGGAGTCACAGAAGGGAAAGCACATCTTCGTAAAAGAGAGGTCATGCCAGACAAACCTCATCAAATTTTTCAACTCAGTGTGGCAAGCAGTGGACAGACCAGGTTGCAGATGTCCTATACTTGGACTTCAGCAAGGCCTTTGACTCTGTTGTAGAGCAGGCTAGTGAAAAGACGGAGGAACCTGGGCATAGGAGATAGCTTATCAAACTGGATAAGAATTCGTTAGGTGAGAGAACATAGTGGGAGATGGTAAACAGGACTCATTCAAAGGTCAGGATGGTGACCAGTGGGATGCCGCAGGTTTCAGTCCTTGGACCAGTACTCTTCAATCTGCTCATCTGCGGCATAGGAGAAGGTATACAGGATATGTGGCAGGGTGGGCATGAAGGAGGAATCAAGGAAATTAAAAGACACCTAGAGAGGTTGTACAAATGGTTCTGGGTCTCACAGCTGAAATCCAATGTGAAAAGAAAAATGCAAAGTTATGCATATTGTTAAAAGAACCCTTAAACTGACTATTGGACTGGAGGTATCAGAATAAACCAAATTGCAAAGTTCCTCTGTATACCCACTATATTTTATGCAGTCTTTATGTTAGAGTAGGGGCTGATGGTGGCTGCTCAGGTCCAATACAGAAAACAAAATCAGCCAACTGCAGAGTCCAATTTTTAATAAATCTTCTTAAATTTTATTTCAGATTACTTCAAGCTTTGACCACGTTCTCATAAGAATGCCCAACTTTTCACTCTAAAAGGGGCTTCTTCAGGGTGAACATGGTCCAGTTTTTCTTTCTCTATATCTGGAATGATACAGTCTCCAACAGTAATTTATTTATTTATTTTTTAAGTTTTACCAGGAAGGCGTACTGAGCAGATAACTGCTCGATTCCAGATGTGTCCTAGGGGGAAGGGATCATGGGAGACAATACCACATGTACAGCAACAATATATAGGAAACAGCACATTTTACACATGAATACAGCAGATAATCATATGATACAATCACATAGTAGTGGACTTCAGGTCTATAGGCCCAGTTGGAGGCGTCAGCTGACAGCATGGTCTTGACATCCTACCAGGCAGGTATTAAGGGAGCGCAGGCCTAAGACAGGGGGTGGGGATGATTAGGTGCATGCACAGGTGGAGCAGAAGTGAGCTTTGAGGAGAGAGTTGAAGTAGTGGATGGAAGAGGTGTGGTGAATGGACGAGGGGAGTGAATTCCACAGTTTGGGCAAGCGGTATGAGAAGGTTGCCTGGCCTGTGGAGGTGGACATGCGTAGGACAGACATGGAACGGGTGTCATAATGTCTGAAGGCGTGCCGGGGGGGGGATAGGGCTGAGGAGAGGTACGGGGGCAAGGACTGGGTCCAGAACTTAGCAGTGAGTATGGTGCAGTGGTACTGCCGCCTGTCCTGAGGTGATAGTTGGCACAAGGATTGGTAGAGGATGCAGTGATGGGTACTGAGAGGACAGTCAAGGGTGAAATGATAGAAGGAGTGGAAGAGGGTGTCCAGTCTGGTTAGGGAAGTTTTGGGAGTGGCACTATAGACTACATCACTGTAGTCAAATATCGGGAAAATCATTTTCTGTATTATTACGCAGCGAGCCGGCAGGGGGATACATCCACGGTTATGGTACAGGGCACCCAGCTTGGGGTGAAGCTTCTTGTGGATGGCCTCAAATTGTACAGAAAAGTCGAGGTGTTGCTCTAGCCAGACCTCGAGATATCTAAAGGAAGTGCAGTCCTCTAACTTTGTCTTAATTCAGCCTTAAATGTTACCAACTTTGCTTCAAAACAGGTTACAGCTTTCTTATTTTTGATACTGGTATCTTACCTACTTCATATGTTGAAAGAATGACAGCATCTCGGGCAGTCCCAGCTGGTGTTACTAGCTAGTAAAGAGAAAGAATTTTGGTAAAACTGGACCATGTTCACCCTGAAGAAGCCCCTTTTAGGACAAAAAGTTGGACATTCTTACAAGAAAGTGGTCAAAGCTTGAAGTAATCTGAAATAAAATTTAAGATTATTGAAAACTGGACTTTGGTGTTGGCTGATTTTGTTTTCTGTATTGGATCAAAGAAACCAGCCAACAGAGGAAAGGGACCTTGGGGCAATGATTAGTGCGAATCTCAGTTCTTCTGCCCAGTGTAACAGAGCGTATGCTAAGGCCAACAGGATGCTGGACTGCACTGGCTGGGGTATCACCAGGAAGCGATTCTACAAATCCAGATATAGCAACTGCAACCCTTGCTCATTCACAAAGAGCTAACTGCATTTTTTGTAAGTTAGCCCTTTTGTTATAGGGATGCTACTGGCACATGTCATATAGACTGTACATAATCATACAATATCTAGCGTACCTCCTTCCCCCTATGGCAGTCCTTTCAAATGTATTTTCTTACTCACTTTTTTTTGCTATGATATGAATTTAAATACCAACAAGAAGTAGCAGGAATATGTAGTGTTTTTACTGGTAATTGATTTCAGGATTTTCAGAGGTTTGATGTTCATCTGTTTAATTTGTGATATATACTATGCACCGGTAGCATCCCTAATGAGGGAACTCATAAGAAAGAGGATTAAATCTTTGTGGGAGCAAGGGTTGAGCTTGTTAATTTTTAATTTGTTTAAGGATTCGGAGGTGTGTGGCTATTTCCATTTTCAAGCTTTCCGCTGACCACTTACGAATTTTTTGATTGTTGCACTTTATTTCAAGGGGGACATCCAGCATGGGACAGACATAAAGGAACGATAAAGATGAGTATGAATAGATAGGCCATTGACAGAGTGCAGGCCTGTGGCACATTCATAAGGTAGAAAAAATGGGCAGACTGGATGGGCCTTGCGGTCCTTATCTGTCGTCAACTTCTATGTTTCTATTATGTTTCTACAAAGGGCCCCCACACTCACATATGGGACTGGTCCCAATCTGCATTTTGTGTGCAAAAACATTTTGGTTTACTTACTGTTTACTGCAGTATAATAGATTGTATCTGACTAACTTTACTTAATTGTAGGCTGACATCTTCTGTTACCACAAATCTTAGAATCCCCTGCAGCTGACAGAGCACAGGCAGCAGCGGGAGACTTAATAGCCTGCAGTGCATGTTAGAGCTTTTATAATCTCTGATCAGGTGTTTTCCAGGTCTGCTTTTCTCCAGGGGCTAAGTACAGTCCTCTGTGGCTTTAACTTAGCCCAGGAAGAACAGCAGGAGAAGCAAACAAAAGATCCATGGTTTATATTAACTCTAACATGCACTGCAAGTTATTGAATCTCCCACTGCTACCTACTCTTCTGATGGCAGTTGCAGGGGATTCTGGAATTTGTAGTAACAGAAGACGTCAGCCTACAACTAAGCAAAAATTAGCCTGATACAATGTACTATACTACAGTCAACAGTAAACCAAAATGTTTTGTACACCGAGGCCCGGATATTCAGAAGGGTTGCGCATGGCGCAACACTGTTGCGCCATGCGCAAGCCACTGATGCGCCCCGGCATGATATTCAAACAGGGATTGAGCCTGGCACAAATCCCGATGTGCCGGAGTGCATCAGTAATGGGCGCGTAGGGGGGCGGCTCACATACTCCGCACATCCAGATCATTCAGCCCGGGATGCTGAGCCTATGCATGTGCAACCCCTACTTGCACTGAACACGGGTGAGCCAAAAAAAAAAAAAGGACCAACAGCTGGCCACCCACAGGTGAGCTGCCGTGTGCAGGCGCAACCACGGCAGCTGCCACCTGTGGGTGGCCACCCATGCTCTGGCTGCATCTTCTGGTGACGCCCCCCCATGCCCGATCGTGGGCATACATATACAAATAATAGACCTAAATCCCTGGAGGTCCAGTGGACCGCTTGCAGCCCAATCGCGGGCATAAGTTGAATAATAAATAGTCCTATATCCCTGGTGGTCCAGTGGACCGCTTGCAGCACAATCGCGGGCATAGGTTGAATAATAAATCATCCTATATCCCTGGTGATCCAGTGAACCACTTGCAGCCCGATCGTGGGCATATGCTGTAAACATATTAGTTCCATATCCCTAGTGGTCCAGCGGTACCCCCCTCCCCACCACCCACTGAGCCCCACTGCCCCGGTCAGCGGCGGATGGTACGCCCAACTCGCTGTTACCCAGCCGACCGCCAACTGATTCTATGGTTGTACGCCATTGGTCCACAGCGTGAGCCAATCGGACGGCAGCCCGATCGCATACACAGTCCAGATATCTGAATGGATCCATTCACATATCTGGACTGTGTGGTATGAGCCGGCTGCCCATTGGTTCACGCTGAGGACCAATGGGCGTACAGCCCTACCGTAGGAAGTCGGTCGGCGGGCGGCAAGCGGGTGGGGAGCTGCCATCTGCCACTGACTTGGGGGGGAGTGGGGCTTAGTGGGCGAGTGGGGAGGGGGGTACCGCTGGACCACCACGGATATGGGACTAGTATTTTTACAGCATATGCCCACGATCGGGCTGCAAGCAGTCCACTGGACCACCAGGGATATAGGACTTACATTTTACAGCATATGCCCGCGATCGGGCTGTGAGCGGTCCACTGGACCACCAGGGATATAGGACGATTTTATTATTCAACTTATGCCCACAATCGGGCTGCAAGCAGTCCACTGGATCACCAGGGATATAATACGATTTTATAATTCAACTTATGCCCGCGATCAGGCAGTGGGGCACTTTGCCGCGCTGTGCAGGGGGTGTTGGTCCCCGACGGCTGCAGCCTGGCAGGGTGCCAGGTGCAAGTCACCGGGGACCGCGCACCTGCATGCAAATGAAATATATGACATGCAAATGGCCCCATTTGCACCTTGCATGCATTATGGCCCCATTTGCATGTGCACGCTTGAATATCACGGTTGTTGTGCCTAGCACAATGGAACTTGCTAATGCATCCCCCTGCTCCACTCTGGCCACTTGTGCTGGTGCAGTGCCGCTGCGCCATGCACACTGCGGATGGCCAGGGTGCGATTTTCAACACTGCTGTGCCATGGCACAGCTCCATTGAATATCACCCTGTCAACGTCCCTGCGCAGCCAAATTGCACTGCGCCCAGGCTTGCGCCACAGCCTGGCACAGTCTGAATATCCAGGCCTCAGTGCATATTGGGACCAGCTCCACAATTGAGTGTGGGGGCCCTTTGTGCTGACTGTTCCGCCTTAAACATGAACATGAACATTAGGAAGCCAATTCAGACAAACATAGTATGTGCTGAGCAACAGCAGGCTGTGCCTATATTTCCAAACAAATGCACACCCTGTCTGTATATAAATACAAAACACCAATGGAAATAAAAATGTCAAGATAAGTGATAGCTATTATATCTCTGCTGTTAGGTAGGTCACAGTCGATATCTTAAAGGTTTGGTATATTCCCAAGGAATACTGAGCCAGTCACACAGTAGCATTCATAGTGTTGATGGCATCAGAATAACTTTGCATCACTTAAGTCCGCAGTTGAAATAAAACAGGACCAGTCAGATCTTCGACTAAACAGCAGATTTAAAACTTACTAGTTTTTATAACCAGACTGATGTTGTATGACTTAAATATACAATGGCCTGGCTCAAAATACACAGTTTATCCTCACTTGTGAGGGGGCAGGGCTTTCATAATGCACTTGTGGTTATAGCCTTGCTCCTTACACTTGAAGATAAGTTGCATATACTGAGGGTGAGATTTTTAAACAGCTGAGTCCATTTTCCAAACACAACTGTGGAAATATGTCTGAAAAGTTAGACAAGAAGAAGTTGGTCTAACTTTCCAGACGGAATTCCATATGTGCCGTAAACAGTGGGATTTGTTGCAAATGCTTCCAGACATCTGTGAATAGGATGCAGACATCTGGACACATCTGCAGGGACACAGCACACATTTGAAATACGGACACAAGTGCTGCGTCCAACCTTTAGAAAATCCCGCCTTTCGAGTCAGGCCTTGCGTATCCTGTATTTCCGCCGCTCAATGTAGCATGCTAATTCATTCAGCGTTAACTGTGATCTGCATGTATACCATATAAAACAGACCCTGGCATTGGAGTGCACATAGCAGAACTCCTGCCACAAGCATACAAATCAATATTTGTACTAACTGGTGGAAAGCACAGACAGGATCTGTTGCTATAACTGTATAGCTTCATACTGAATTACGATAATCGAGTGGGTCAGTTATATGTGTTGTACTTCCTCTGTAGTTTTTTGGCAGAGACGTTTGGTATTCTGTGTCTTTGTGCTCTGTATAACACACGCAGTTGAAAGTGCCAGTGCCGGAACAAACCGCCTAACAGCTCCTTATGCAGTGAAAGGATTGCATTTAACAGTAGTTGATGATCTGTTTCTTAATGACACGACATAACGTTGTTTTCTTTTTTTTGGGGTGGGAGGGGGCGAGGGGGGATAGCACTGGATTCTGGAAGCTTCTTTTGCAAGTGGTAATTGTTTTAAAAGTTTTTTGATGTGGTGCCGCCTCAAAAGCCCAGTACGGTAACCTGGGTTCGGGAGTCAGCCCAGTTCCCTGCCTGTCTTCCCACCCAGAGACAGAAGTGCTGCTGTCAGCTGCGCTGTCTTTCTGTCAGGGAAGGGAGGGCAGGCACCATGCCACTCTCACAGTGATCCCTGAGTGGGACAAGGAAGGCTCAGGACATAATGATATAACAGGAGCAAAACAATACTCAGCTGCTGAACTCATGTGTTCTCACTTGTTGCAAAATGAGACTCACATCTGTTCAGTCTCAAGAAATATTTCTTAAACTGAACACTGCACAGTAGATGCAAATGACAGTAAAGAGATTTTTGTTAACAGCATTGTCCTGACGATGGCAGTCAATTAAGCTGACTGTTGTTAAGAAGTCATGCAGAGCAAACTAATATAATGGAGCACGCATGACAAAATCAGTCATAATGCAGACATAAACCAAACCAGGGTGACAGAAGTAAGATAAAAAATATAATTACACATGATAAACTGTAACATACTCATTCCAGCAAGTTTTGTCATGTAGCAGCAGTAAATACAGGTTACTCACCTGTAACAGGAGTTCTAGGAATGGTATATGTTGTTCATCCACACTTATTGGCAGGTTCCTTGCCGCTTTAAATCTTGCCGGAAGGTCTTCAAGCTGGTTCCTCCCACCCACCCGGGTGGTAAAACTCTCGGCTCCGCCCCATGATGCCAGATCTGGCCCGCTGGAAGCTCAGGTTGTGCGTCGAAGCCGGGGAGGTCGGGTGGGTCGTGTGGATGAACAACATATACCATTCCTAGAACTCCTGTTACAGGTGGAGTAACCTGTATTTCAGGGACATGATATGTTGTTCATCCACACTTATTGGCAGACTCCTAGCAGTTCTCCGGGAGGAGGGAGGCATGCACACCCCAATACTTACTTGGGAAATAAGGACTGGAGAACCGAGGCCCCAAAACCAGCATCCCGGCGTGACTCAAGGTCGATGTGGTAATGGGTAATAAAGGTGTGTGCTGACTTCCAGGTAGCAGCCCTGCAGATTTCCTGGATAGGGACGTCCCTGGAAGCAGCCACCGATGCAGCAGTATGACGGGTAGAATGAGCTCTTATCCCTCTGGGAGGCTCCATGCCCGCCAACTTATAGCAGCAATCTATGCAGGAGGTGACCCACCTGCCTATCGTCCGCTTGGCTGCAGGTCTGCCAGGTGCGGCTTCAGCGTAGGTGACAAACAGCTGGCGAACCTCTCCCCGGATTTCAGCCGTGCGCTCCTTATAATAAGCGAGCGCCCTTCTAGGGTCCAGAGTATGGAGCCTATATTCGGCCTCCGAGGTGTGATTGGGGTAGAACACCGGCAGAGTCAGCACCTGGTTAAGGTGAAACTCCGACACCACCTTCGGAAGGAATTTCGGGTTGGGGCGCAGGACAACCTTGTCCCTGTGGAAGACCAGGTAAGGAGACTCGATGCAAAGTGCCTGGAGCTCTCCCATCCTTCTGGCTGACGTGATAGCCACCAAGAAGGCGGTCTTCCACGACAGGTGAGAGAGATCACACCTGTGCATTGGTTCGAATGGCTTGCCCATGAGCTTTGCCAGTACCAGCAGTAAATCCCACGGAGGTGGAGGTTCTCGCAGCAGAGGGGAAATGTGATCAAGGCCTTTGAAAAAGCGCCCGACCACCTTTTCCTGAGCCACCGACTGCTTCCCCGCCCGCGCCTGTAAGCAGAGATGGCTGCCAGGTGCACCTTAGGGTCGCCGACCTAAGCCCTTGACTAGAAAGGGACCATAAATAGTCCAAAATGCTTGCCACAGAACAGGAGGAAGGGTCCAAGCCCTTGCCCTGACACCAAATGGAGAATCTCTTCCATTTGAAGGCGTAGCATTTTCTGGTCGACTTCACGGGACACCTCAACAACATTGAGGACCTTGTCGGAAAGACCCAAGGCCTGGAACTCTAGCCGCTCAGGAACCAGGCCGTCAGGTGCAGGGATTGAAGGTCCGGATGGAACACCTTCCCCTGATTGACTGAAAGCAGGTCCGGGCGAGCTGGAAGCTGCCTCGGGAGCCTGGAGCTGAGGCTGAGGAGATCTGGGTACCAGAACTGGCGGGGCCAGTCTGGGGCTATCAGGATCACCTGCGCCTTGTCCCTCCTTGCTTTGAGAAGCACCTTGTGAATCAAGGGAAATGAGGGAAAGGCGTAGAAGAGGCCCGGGGTCCACAGCCTCAAGAAGGCATCCCCCTGCAGCGAGCCCTGCTGAGGGGGGCGGGCATGAAACAGCCTCAGCTTCACGTTCTCCCTGGAGGCAAACAGGTCCACCTGAGGTGTGCCCCAGTGGGAGAACAAATCTTGTACTACCTCCGGCAGGAGAGACCATTCGTGAGATGCAGCCCCTATCCGGCTCAGGGCATCGGCCAGGGTGTTGGAGGCTCCTGCCACATGAATGGCTAGGAGATACGCCTCCAGGCTGCGCACGAGTGACCAAATGCGGAGAGCTTCCTTGCATAGAAGCATGGAGTGCGTCCCGCCCTGGTGGTTCAGGTAGTACATGGTCGTGGTATTGTCTGTCTGGACTCGGACCACTTGACCCCGGAGAAACGGAGCAAAGACGGTGAGAGCTAGGTGGACCGCTCAGAGCTCCAGCAGGTTGATGTGGCATCGGGACTCCCGAGGGGACCAGAGGCCGTGCACTCAGTGTTCCCCCAGATGGGCACCCCAACCCATCAGAGAGGCATCGGTCGATAGAGAGACCATCGGCTCGGGGCGGACAAACGGGATGCCCTCCTGCAGATGGAATGGAACGGTCCACCACTGGAGAGCGTTCCACATCTCCTGGGTCACTATCACTAGCTGGTCCAAAGGATCGCAGCGTTGTGACCACTGGCTGGCCAGTCCCCACTGAAGGGGGCGCATGTGCCAGCGGGCCCAATGGACCACGCTGGTACAGGCCGCCATGAGACCCAGAAGGTGCAGGAAGTCCCGGGCAGGGCGCGATTGCCCAACCAGAAATGATTGGGCAAAGGAGGTAAGAACCTCGGCCCTGTCCGCCGGGAGTCGTGCTCTGGCTCGAAGAGAGTCGAGCTCTGCCCCGATGAACAGGATCACCTGCTTTGGCTCGAGTTCCGACTTGGCCTCGTTGATGAGAAGGCCAACTCAGAGCAAACCTGGAGGGCCAGATCTCTGGACCGCTCCACCTCCCATCTGGAGGAGGCTGCTATCAGCCAATCGTCCAGGTAAGGGTACACCCGGACCCCTCGGCGCCGCAGGAATGCTGTCACCACTGCCATGCATTTGGTGAAGACCCTGGGAGCTGGAGATAAGCCGAAGGGCATGGCTCGGAACTCGAAGAGGGATCCCTCCGCTCGAAAGCGGAGGAAACTCCGATGTGACGGACGGATAGGGCTGTGAAAGAACGCGTCCTGTAGGTCCAGAGAGCAGAACCACACGGCGTGTTCCAGAGATGGTATTATCTGTGCCAGAGTGACCATTCTGAAGGTTCGAGACCTTAGGAACTTGTTCAGGTCGTGTAGGTCGAGAATGGGGCGCCAGCCCCCCGTCCGTTTCGGAACCAGGAAATACCTGGACACGAACCCCGGGTCTGAAGGGGGGTCCTCCACCTCTGTGATCACCTCCTTTGGAGGAGGAAGCGATGTCGGCTTGCGAGCCGCCAGTGAGAGAGGCTGCGATTCCCGAGGCCCCCGGCAGCGACGGCTCTGAAGGCGGGCCTGCTCAATTCCAGAGGTAGGCCTTTTCCCACCACCTCCAGTACCCACCTGTCCGTAGTAACAGTGGACCAGGCGGAAAGGAAGTGTCTGAGCCGTCCCCCCACGTGGGGAACCAGGGGTGAGGTGACAGGGATGGGGCGACACCCCTCAGCCCGTCACTGGGCAGGCTTGGAGGAGGGACCGGCCGAGGAACCTCCTGGGCCTTTACCTTCCTTCTTCCTGTTGGAGGAAGCCGACGGCTTGGGCTTGGGATACCAAGGTCGAGCCTGCTGGCCCTGACGCTGCTGGGCAGGAGTGCAGCTGACGCAGAACGACTTAAAGGGCTTGCTGTGGCTTATGGCCTTTGTCCTTCTGAGCAGAAGAGACCGAGTCCAAGGTAGCACTGGACTTCTCGATCCTCTGCAGGTGACCTTCCACCCCAGGGCCGAAGAGGTCAGTCCCCAAAAAGGGAACATCCGCCAACTTGTGCTGGGTATCTGAAGTAAAGGTGGATATCCTCAGCCAAGCCCGACGACGCATGGCCACTGCGGCTGCCACAGACCTGGCACATGAGTCCCCGATGTCTAACGCAGTCTGGAGCTGCTGTTTAGCCACTGCCCTGCCCTGGCCCCGCACCTGCCTGACGGTAGTCTGCAGATCTGCGGGAAGATGAGGGACAACCTCATCCAGGGAGCCCAACAGGGCGTGAGAAAAATGTGCCATGAGGACGGCCGAACTGGCCTGACGAAGCCGGAGAGACGCAGCATAGACTTTTCGCTCGCATAATCCAATTTCTTGATTCCTTGTTGGGAGGTTTGTCCACATCCCGGCGTTCCGGCATGCCGGAAACGCTAGCCTGTAACCAACCTCGGCCGAGGGTGTTCAAAAACGGACAGGGAACGGTGGGGACTGTGATACTTCCTGGCCAACCTGGCCAAGGCGAGGGCAGGAAGCAGGATGCTGCCAAAGTTCCAAGGCCGGACCCACTATGGCTTCGGCCACCGGAAAGGCCTCCGTAGGAGAATCCCCTCGGTCCAGAATCTCCGTGAGGGGATACCTGGCCCATTTAGAAACGGGTTCGAGCTTCATCCTGGTGGACTCCGAGATGAGTCGAAGCAACCCTAAGAAGGACGAAGGGCTATCGTCCATTGACTGTCCTCCCGAGGACTCCAAGTCTATGCACTTGGAGAAGAGGGAGGAACCATCATCGGACTCAGAAGAGTCCTCAAAGAGCTGCCTCGGCCCTGAGCCACCCTCCACCTGCCGAGGTTTATCGGGAGTGAGGGTGACCGACAGCCTATGGGGCAAACCCAAAGCCGACCGAGAATTTTTGGTCGGAGCCCCAACTAATGGCTGTGGGGGCGGAGGTTCCACCAGAATCGGTGGGGCAGCTGGAATTGGCCGAACAACCGGCCTGAGAACAGGCTCCTCGACTACAACGAGGGGTTGTTTCGGCTGCTCCAGTGACAGCCACTTAATGGCCGGGGAAGACGACTGGGTCGGCTTATTCCCCGGTCAAAGGAGCTGTTGCCACATAGTTCGCACTGACGCAGCATCCTGCGCCGAAGCCTCCCCTCGTCCGAGGAAGAGCGGTGGCACCGCTTGCCACGGTGCCGAGACCAAGACCGCCTCTGACAGCGGGATCGGTTGGACCACGAGGATGTCCGAGACCGAGAGTCTCGACTAGGCCGAGGAAGGCGAGGAGAAGTGTCGGAAATCGGCACTCCCCTCGGCTCGGACGATCCCACCGAAGGCTCCGGAGCCGGAGGCACAGACGAGCCGACGGGATCCTCAACTCCCACCGGGGGAACCGGGGAGAGGGGATTCTCAGCTTCTCCAGCCGACAACCCGTCCAACGGGTCGAGAAAAATCTCGACCGCGCCGACGGAGTCTCGCCAACTGGCCTGACGGGACACCGTGAAGCCAGTGGCCGAAGCTGAGGGGTCGACCGAAGTCGACTGTCGACAAGGGGAGGGGGAACTTTCCCGCTCCCAAGAGCGTCGACGGAGAGACTTACTTTTGCTCTTTTTGGACCTGGAAAAAGGTCCCGAAGTTGGACCCTCACCTTTGGTCGAGAGGGTCAGACAAAGCTCCTTAAAAGAAGCCGAGTACGAGGCACCGAGAGAGAGCGGGACAAATGCCGCAGCCGAGGTAGAAAGCGGCCGCGCCGCCTCCTCTTAGAGGCGATCATCTGCTCAAACTGATCCGCCCGAGCCACGCCGCCCGCGGACACATGCCACGGCCTCTTTAGATTTCACCGGTGGAATTCTTTTCTCGGGGCCCCCCAGTTGTAATCGGGCAGCACGGTCTTCAAGGACGTAGGCCGAAAAGGAAGAACACAAGTCGCAGGCCTGCGGGTCGTGCTCAAGGCCCAGGCAGTAGACGCACGTGGAGTGCAGATCCGTCCTAGACATCTTCTGCCCGCAAGGGCACCTCCGAAATCTGAGAGTCGATTTGTCCATCGCAGCCGCGAGGAGAAGAAGACCGAAGTCTTTTTGCAAAAACTTTTCAATTTCGAACTTTTCCAAGAATTAGGAACCAGTCTTAAGCGCAACGCATTAAGGAGGGAACCTGAGCTTCCAAGCGGTAAGGAAGATCTGGCGTCATGGGGCCGAGCCGAGAGTTTTACCACCCGGGTGGGTGGGAGGAGCCAGCTTAGACCTTCCGGCAAGATTTAAAGCGGCAAGGAACCTGCCAATAAGTGTGGATGAACAACATATCCATGTCCCTAGAATGTGGGTTTTCTGACACTGCTGTGACTTACAGGATTCAGATTTATAACAAGCAGGGGCTGTAAAAGGAACTGGTTCACACTTGTAGATTGATTATTTAGTACAGTAGTTCATTACCATGGTTAGAGCCAACATGCAACACCTAGGCTGCCACCTACAGGACACTTGTATGAACACAGTAGTGCATATTTATGGTGGAAATGTTGTACCTGTAGTGTTTGATTCCATTTTACATCAGCCGTTTTCTCCTGTCTTGTTGCAAGATGCCCTTTCTACTGTTTTGAGTCTGCTCTAGCATGTTTTTGTAAAGATTTGAAATAATGAAAGGAGCACCCCTTTTAATATGACTGTGCCCAAGTTTACATCAGTATTCTCAGCTCTATTTGAACACACATTGTAAAATAACTTTTCTTGTGACTAACACTTCTCCCTGATCTAATGGGGCTATGAGGGTTCAAACAGTGCTGAGAATACTGATAAAAACCCTGGGGTGGCCATATTAAAAGGCATGTTTCTTTTAATTATTTTCAAATCTAAAAAATAAAATAAAATGCAAAAGCGGATTCAAGGGAGGGGGGGCATTTTACAAGACAGGAGAAAAGGAAATTCAAAAATGGAATTAAAAGGTATTGGTTCAGATTTTCACCATAACATGTACTGCTGCTTTAAAGTTTTGGAATAAAATCTACTTTACCATGAATTTACGAACTATGGGACAGATTTATGAGGAAAGTGGCAGAACACTGCCTCTTTAATTCAACATCTGGGAAAACACTCTCACTACAGGAGCACTGGTCACCAAGGCTGCTGATTTGCCTGCAGGAATGTATTTATTTAGAAATGCACCCCCTAAGCTGGCCCGCTGGTGCAGTGGTAGAGCTACCACTTGCAGCACTGACAACCCGGGTTCAGGAATGAGCCCGGGATACTGGAGGGTCAGCCTGGGGAAGGTGGCCCAAATATTCCTTGGAAGCTGTCCACCGCCAGGGGTTGGGGGTCATGCTTCCAGTGCACTGCTGCCGCTTGGGTGACCACGGGTGGTAGCCGAGCACCGCAAACAGGAACAGGAGGGTTGAAATTAGTGTGGAGGGGTGTGTGGACGCACACGCACCTGTTGTGCCTTTGACATAATGTGGTTAGGGGTAGAAAAAGGAAAAAGCCCCAGCCTGCAGGATGATACTACCTTGCCTCACTGGCCCTGCACCTGCCTATTGGGCTTGCCAATCTGAAGCCCAGCTGAGGTTCTACGGGGTAAGGGGGAAGTCCCCTTGGGGTGCCATGGGCACTGCCTGGATCAGTTGGTTAGTCCCAGGGATAGCAGGGTGATGAGGCTGGAGGAGAGGGGGCAGACTGAGTGTCACAGGGGGCAGAAAGTATACTAAGTAAAAAAATAAGTAAAAAAAAAAAGGATGACCTGGTGGCGCTAAGGGTTGAAGCACTAGATGCCACACCTCGTGCAATGCTAGTGACCCAGGTTCAGGCGTGAGCTCAGGCAACCAGGGGTCGGCTGGGGGGAGGGCAAGGAGTTGGGTTGAGCAGCCACAAGGCAGCTCTCCTATCTGGGGAGGGACAGGGGTTTTTCCCGGCTCTTGGCTACCACCTAGTGGAGGCTAGGTGGCAGCACCAAGCCATGGGGGAACCTGGCATTAGGCCAGGAGGGCAGTAGGGTCCTTCACCGGAGCCACAATGTGCATGCACACCTCCACACGCATGGTTAGCCACGATTTGGGGCCCCAGGAATTAGAGGGAGAAATTACTAATCAGTGTCTCCACCATTGCTAAGTAAGGCAAGGTGGCAACAAAAGCAAATACAGGAGGACAAAAAAAAAAAAATACAGAAAAAGAAATGCTACCCCACCAGGAGATGCAACATCTCTTGAGGGCCAGTAGTAACAAGAGTCGATAAGCAGCACAATAGCTCTATACAACTTGGTGGAATCATTTTAAAGTGATTTTTCAGTAGCCAGGAAAACCTAACTATAATATTCAGCAATAATTCTGTACATTTTCCAGTACTTTTCTATATTTTTTTTGCAATCAGTTTCTTGTTAAATTTTCAAATTTATAGCACTAAGAATGGGGAATCTCAGCGACATGACAGCTAATTATCTGTCCATCTAACCACTTAAAATTTTACAAGTCATTCACAGAATTAAGATAAATGGGGTACACAACCTGCACCTATAGCTATGAAATCATAAGGACCCTCCCATAGCTCGTTGGTATCGATAGTTAGCAGCCATAACCTACATCAAGTGATAACTAAACCGACTAGGACTCCTAATCCACCTAAAACAGGGACCCTGATAGACTGGCTGCTCATAAACCGCTTGGAACATGTGCATACATGCGGAATCCTCTCTGATGCAATAACCGACCATGCTCCAATTTTCTGCATATGGACCTCTGGTACCCCCCATCTCCATCTCCACGCTACATTACATTCATGAACTTTGCAACCTTGGACGAAAATGCCTTCCATCACGACATCTCCATCATTGATTGGTCTGAGATTTATCTCTCAAAAAAGGTTGAAGAGGCGCTAAGCATTTTTCTCACCAAATTCACTGACATTCAGCTTAGGCATGCTCCTAAGGTTACCAGGAGAGTCAGGGGTAGACAAATCAGGTGGCTTCACAAGTACCTCCTGACAAAGCTACGCATGTGAGACAAACTCTGGAGGCATTTTAAACAAACAGGCAGTATAGCGCAGTGGTTTAAGGCTCTGAGCTGCAAATCTGGTGACATTCAACAGACCAGACCTGGGTTTGAATCCCACAGCTTCGGCTTGCATACTGTGTGACCCTGAGCAAGTCACTTAACTTCCCTGTGCTCCCAGGTTGCTCCAGTAAAAAAGCTTTCAGTTTAGTGTGCTACTCCTGGTTAAACAACTAAATAAATTATAACACTTACAGGACCCACAGAAATCTCTGCAAAAAGAAGATTCGTATAGCCAAAAGCAAGTACTGTAAGGACCTGCTGGCTAGCTCTGCTTGTGACTCCAGGAAATTCTGGGCACATGTCAAGTCCTTCCTTGGGTCCTCCCAGTCAAACACTCCAATGGATATGATAATAAATAGGGTTCACTGCAATGACCCTAACACCACAGCAAATGCTTTTAATGGGATTTTCTCAGACCTATTCTCATATACCTCCTCCTTCAAACCCCCAGCAAATCACTACCATCCCTAGGGACTGAACAATGTTCCTGATATCACTACGTCCTCATCAGAGCCTGCTCAAACTCTGCCTTTCTACTTCAAGGTGGTGACATCTATAAATGTCCTTAAGCTTCTTAAATTGGTGTCTGACAACACTAGTGTTGGGTCAGACCTCCTTGAGCCTTGCCTACTCAAGCTTGCAGCTTCCGTCATTGTCTCTCCTCTGGCAAAAATATATACATTGTCCCTTTCTTACAGCACTGTCCCAGACCTCAGGAAACTAGCTTGCATTACTCCGGTTTTCAAAAAAGGTGACATTAAGGACATAAATAACTACAGGCCCATAGCCATCCTCTTGGTGTTGTCTAAATTACTTGAGAAGGTTGTCGTCAAGCAAATGCTTGATTTCCTGACCAAGTGCAATGTCCTTTCTGATGCTCAGCATGGTTTCAGAAAGAACCATAGCATGGCTACAGCCCTGCTAAAACTCACCTCAGACATTCTCTCAAATATGGATGCAGGGCATCTCACAGGAGCTGTTTTCATTGACCTTACAAAGGCCTTCAACCTGGTTGACCACCCACTACTCCTATCTGGCCTGCTTAATCTTGGTTTCTCTACTCCAGTTGTCAAATGGTTCGACAGTTGCCTATCAAACAGGTCTCAAATGGTTAAATTCGACTCAGCTATGTCAGACCGAGCATCAATTAGCATTGGTGTACCCCAAGGATCTATCTTGAGACCACTTCTTTTCCACTCTTTATCAATAATGTTCCTGGGGCACTGAAAAACTGTTTGTCTCTCCTATATGCTGATCTATACCAGTGGACATGAAGTTGCTGACCTTACCTCTGCCCTCTCTGATGATTTCAAGAACAGCCAAAACTGGCTCTACGATCACAAACTGGTTCTAAATGCAAAGAAAACAAAGCCCATGCTTTTTGATTCGGCTCCAAAAATTAGAACCTGTCCTATGTCCCTTATGGTCATTGGCATGGATGGAATGAAACTGGATTGTGTCATGTCATTTAAGTATCTTGGGGTCCTGCTGGATCAATCCCTGGATCTAAACCTTCATATTCAAACAACTTGTAAAGCTGTAAATACCAAACTGGGTGCTGCATACAAGACTAGTTACATGCTAATGCCGAGGCTAAACTTGCCATTGCAAGAGGAATTCTACTTCCTACTCTTACCTACTGTGCACCCATACTGGCTGCTGCCCAGAAAACCTCCCTTCAGAGGTGGGATGTTACATACAACAACATATGCCACTATACTTCATCCTCCACCTGACTAAAGCATAGCTGTCAGCTGTACAAAGACCTGGGCTGGCTCTCCCCCTCTGCATCTAGGCAATACTACCTTGGCTCTATAGTAGATTCTATTATTAGGCTGAAAACTCCAACATCCTTGGTGGAGCTGCTACTTCCTCTCATCTTCTCACATGAATTGAGGTCAACTGATAAATCCTTCCTAAAAATCCCTAGATGCCTTACCTCAAAAGGCACTGGAGCTTTTAGATATGTGGCTTCTCAGTTCTGGAATATGCTTCCTTCTGAATTTAGGCAGGTTGGGTCCCACCCACACTTTAAGACAGTACTCAGGCGACATGTCCTGCAGGCTGAACTTTGTACTTGTTTTGACCCACCGTAGTTCACTCGGAGGCTCCTCTACCTCACTTAACCCTGCTCCACTGATTCTGGCACTTGTTTGGACCTTGCAAAATGGATATTGTTTGATAGCCTTGACCTCAGTGAGCACAGCCTGCCTCTCCCATTCTTCCTACTTCCTAACTTACCATAAATAAGTTTTTTTAGTCACTCTCTCCATTATGCAACTTCTCCTCTTTTGCCTTCCCATCCTCTATACCGTCCTACTGTCTACACCCTTCCCTACTTAGCACTTCCTAAACTGCTCTAATCTGCTCCACCCCACCCTGATCTACTGTGCCACCTATCTGTATTACTGCCTACCTTACTCCTTCTATCTCGTATAAACTCCTACTTCAGCTGTAAAGTTGCTACCTGTATCTCCAGTCATTGCATTTTCTTGTATTATTGTATACTTTCTTATATTACTTACTATGCTGGCTGTATTATTGTCTACTGTTATGTCTCCAGTTTCTCCTTTCATACTAATGGTAAGCTATCATTATGTTGGAAAGTATAATGCTGCCTGTGCTTTTCTATAAGGATTATGTTTTACCATTTAACTTGTTGCATCTATGTACTATGTTCTGCCACCCAAAAATGTAATGGTTTGTTTTCTCCTTTTCGTTTGATATGTTCTGTAATTTGTTTTCACCATGTTCTGTACTCTCCCGGGTCACGCCTGAAAATTGTCATATTGTTGGCTAGTGGACCTACCTGGTAAACAAAAACTAAATAAAAAAAATATATATGGAAAGTGGGGAAGCAGTAAATAAACAGAGGTTCCTTTAATGTAACCATAGTTTTACTGCTGGTATTTAGTTCGCGCCCACACTTCAGCAGTATTGCTGGGCATAGCTTAGTCATAGACATAGTCTTCAAGCTGGACTCCTTCCACCACCTGTGGCATCATCCTCTGCCTTGCTTGACATCAGATATGTACGCTGAAAGCAGGAATCTGAGCAGTCTTGACAGGGCCAGTTGGGTGGGGCATGTGGATGTGCAATGTAGAACTATGGTTAACAGGTAAATAAGAAAAAATTACTCACCTTAGTAATGTTGTTTCTTCTAATGGAGTCTTGCTATATTATGACATATGCAGTGAGTCCCAACCTTCGAACTGCTCCGGAGGTGAAACAGTGAACTTTCCATGCCAGGCATGGAACGCTGAACTCGAGCTCGGTTGAAACTCTGTCTGTTGTTCTTCAAACTCAAACCGTCAGATCTTTACGAGCTAAACTCACTGAGGTCCTGTGTGGAAGCTGTAAACCTACACTAGCCAACTGGCTACTAAACATAAGAACACATTTTTTGGTCCCAAAACAAAGACTCAAGTCAGGAGACCCAAAAAATGAAAAACACAACACCAAGCCACCCCAAGAAAGGAGGGGTGAAAAACAACAAGGTGGGCACCTACTAAGTGCCAACATGGCACTGCCCACCCACATCCCAAAAACAGAGGTTCTGAGAGGGGCAGGCGGGGGGAGGTCATAATATAGCAAGACTCCATTAGAAGAAACAACATTACTAAGGTGAGTAATTTTTTCTTCAAACAACATGAAGTCTTGCTATATTATGACATATGTAGACTATAAAGCAGTACCTCCATGGAGGAGGGACAGAACCTACTTAGGAAATAGGCTCTGAAGCACAGCTGTGCCAAACCGAGCATCACTGCTAGCCTGGATGTCCAGGGAGTAATGCTTGGTAAAAGTGTGAACTGTTTTCCAGGTAGCTGCTTGACATATCTCTAGAATAGGGATGTCCCTGGCAGCAGCCAGGGAAGCAGCTGTACCTCTGGTAGAGTGAGCCCTCAGGCCTGAGGGAGGAACCTTACCCAGTTTTTCATAGCAAAATTGGATACAAGAGACAATCCACCTGGCAATGGATCTTTTAGTGGCAGGTTTCCCTTTACCAACCTCACCATAAGTGAGAAACAGTTGGAGGGAGTCAAACCTGTGACCCTTGATACGCTCTATGTAGTAACTAAGGGCTCTCTTCACATCTAAGCTGTGCAGCCTCCTCTCGCCAGAGGAGGAATGGTCAGTGAAGTACACTGGAAGAGATATAGATTGATTAAGGTGGAAATCTGAAACCACCTTAGGCAAGAACTTCCTGTTAGTCCGAGGACCACCTTATCTCTATGAAAGGAGATAAAATCAGGCTCCACTGACAAAGCTTGTAATTCACTTATGCGCCTGGCAGAAGTGATGGCTACCAGAAACACAGTCTTCCAAGTCAAGTACTTAGCTCTGCTGAAGACAAAGGCTCAAAGGGGTTGCATAAGCTGAGCAATGCAAACATTAAGATCCCAGGCAGGGCAGGGTCCCTGAATGGAGGGTTGGTGAAGCAATCCTTGAAAACTTGGAGAATACAGGATGAGCTGAAAGAGAAGAGGGCTTACCTGTTGAAACAAAAGCAGACACAGCTGCCAGATGCACTTTTAGGTAGCTGGTCTTAGCCCCAAGGTATTTAAATTGACCATATAGTCCAGGACTGTGGGTAAATCAGCAGATTCTGGGGAAATATGCTTTCCAGAGCACCATATGGAAAACCTGTTCCATTTGGAATTATAAGTAGCCCTGGTGGAAGGTTTCCTAGAAGCCTTCAGGATATCCATTACACCTTGGGAGAGGTGTAGATCAGCAAATTCTAACTCTTCAAGAGCCAGGCCTTGAGATTGAGAGATTTGAGGTTCGGGTACCAAACCCTCCCCTGAGCACAGGTTAACAGGTTGCGATTCCTGGGAAGACACAGTGGAAGATGGACTGCTAAGGACAGTAGGAGTGGATACCAGGGTTGTCTGGCCCAATCTGGAGCAATCAGGATCATCTTGAAAGGGTTGAGATCTGATTTTGACTAGCACTTTGAACAGGAGAGGGAAGGGGGGAAAAGCATAGAGAAACTTCCCTTCTCAATTGAGAACTAAGGCATCCAGAGGGACTGAGCCCAACACTGGGGGCCTGCAGCAAAAAAGGGGAAGTTGGTGATTGTCTGGGGCTGCAAAAAGATCTATCTGCAGGGTGCCCCATCCGGCAAATATCACCTCCAAGACCAGGGGGTCCAGTGACCATTCGTGATGGCCCTGGGAAATCCTGCTGAGAGCATCTGCCAGGACATTGTCCTTGCCTGGGAGGTGAACTGCCGTAAGGGAGGTGCTCAGGGAGTAAGCCAGAGACCACAACTTCATTGCTTCGGTGCACAAGGCCATAGACTGAGTGCCCCCTTGCTTGCTGATGTACCACATTGTGGTGGTGTTGTCTGTTCTGACCTGTACAACTTTGTTCTGAACAGATTTGGAAAAGCTTGAAGTGCTAGAAAAACTGCTCTGAGTTCCAACAGATTGATGTGGAGCAGAGATTCCTGAGGGGACCACAACCCCTGGGTAGTGAGGTCGCCCATGTGAGCTCCCCACCCCAAGAGGGATGCATCTGTAGTAAGGATTAAGGAGTGAGTCTGAGTGACAAAAGGAACCCCTTGTCTCAGATTGCTCTGATCCTGCCACCACTGTAGGGCCTGGATCAGGATTCGAGTCACTGGGATCAACTTGGTTAGAGGGTCTTTCCTTTAAGACCAAAAGGCTCTCAAATGGAACTGGATGTCCCTCATCTGAAATCTTGCTCCTTGCACTACTGCTGTAGAAGCAGCCATGTGCCCCAGGAGCTGTAGAAAATGCCTTGCTGGTCGAGAGACCTGCAGGGTGAAAGAGGAGGCCAGAGAGACCAGGGTCATTGCCCTGTCCAAAGGAAGGAAGGCTCTGGCTTTCTCTGTGTTCAGCTCTGCGCCTATGAAGGTGAGGCGCTGGACAGGCTCTAGAACTGACTTTGAAAGATTCAGAAGGAAACCTAGAGAGGTGAGCAGTTGCTGAGTTATCTGTAGGTATAACTTGACTTGGTCTGGGGACTGGCCTACTATGAGCCAGTCGTCCAGGTAAGGGAAGATGGCAATTTTTTGCCTTCTTAGGGAAGCAACTGCTACTGCCAGGCATTTTGTGAATACCCTTGGAGCAAAGGTGAGGCCAAAGGGCATTGCTGTGAACTGGTAATGGCCTGAGGGCAGCTCGAACCTGAGGTACTTTCGATGGGAGCTTCTGATGAGAATATGGAAGTAGGCATCCTTGAGGTCCAGGGACGCTAGCCAGTCCCCTGGCCTTAGAGAGGGTAGAATAATTCCCAGAGTCACCATTTTGAATTTTGGTTTTAAAAGGTGCTTGTTTAAGTATCTGAGATCCAGGATGGGCCACCATTCTCCTGTCTTTTTTGGGGTAAGGAAGTACCTGGAGTACAACCCTTTGCCCTGGTGTAGGGGTGGAACCCTTTCCACAGCTCTGAGAGCCAGGAGGGAAGAGACCGCTACCTCTAGGGCAATTGCCTCTGGTGGATTTGAAGGTGGAAAGGATCTGGTTCTCATCTTTGGAAACTTTTTGAAGCTGAGAACTAGTCCCTGGCTTACTACTTCCAGGACCCACTTGTCTGATGTCAGAGACTCCCAGTCCTGGACAAAGTAAGCCAGCCTGCCCCCTACAGGTAGCTGAGAATCGGCCCTGGCAACCCCATCAGGGTGCCTGCTTGGCAGGGGCTTTGGGCTGAGGGGTGGAAGCAGGCCTGCTTGTACCCCGTCTGCCTCTCCCTCTAAAGAACCCCCTCTGGGCATAAGCAGAAGAGGAGGCCTGGGCTTGGTTAAAAGGCCTATGAAAAGGCCTGCCCCTGCCCCTGGGAAGCTGCCTTTGAGGAGTGGCCTGCCTTTCCTTGGCCTGTGCACTCCTATAGGTGGTCCTATACTCATCCATTTTCTTCATGTAATTCTCTGTCTGCTCCCCAAACAGAGAATTACCCACAACAGGAAAATCCATGGCCTTAGTCTGGGTATCCTATGACAGGCTAGTACATCTGAGCCAAGCCATTCTGTGAAGTGCCACAGATGTAGCCATGACTCTTGACACATCATTTGAGTCCACTGCAGCATGGAATTGCACCTTGGATGCCTCAATACCATCAGCAGCCACCTGCTCCAGCTCCTTGGCAAGCTGGCCAGGGACCTGTTTTGCTAGAGCCATAACAGTATCCCATCTGGATTTCTGATATCTAGCAACATAAGCCATATAATTTGCCTGTCTGAGTCCCAAGGATGCTGCCATGTACTGTTTCTTTGCCATGGCATCAATCCTCCTGGAGTCCCTGTCCGGGGTGTGAAGCCAAGGGAATATTTGCCTTGTCACAGGCTGCAGCCTGCACTACCCCAACATGGCTGCATTGTTGTGTAAGGAACTCCGTATCAGAGCCTGACAATGTGTACCTCTTGTCCATTCTCTTATCCACAGGAGGTATAGTGTGAGGAGTTTTTAGAATTTTAAATGTCTGTTTCCCAAAAGATTTATGCAAGGGAATAGACAGTCTCCTAGACTCTGGGATATCCATTATTTCCACATAGTCAGGCTCCTCTTGATCATCCACAGCTTCCTCCATAGGGAGCTGGAGGGTTTCAGCCACTTTTTTATAAAACATAAAATGAGAAGGGGACTCAAAAAGCCTAGGAGGAGACACTCCTGAAGGTCTGTCTGGGGAGATGTCCGGGTCAGTGGGGACATCCAGACTTTCAAATCCACATTCACTCTCCTCATACTCCTCTTCCCCCTCCTCCGGTTCATAATATTCCTCTAAATCACACTTCAAACACCATGAAGTCTTGCTATATTAGGACTTATTGCAGTTAGCCACTGCACTTGAACTGCCCCGGAGAGGAAAGAGTTAACTCCAGAGAATCTGAGTTCTAAAGCGAGGCTATACCAAAGTTTATCTGGGCAGTTTCAAATGAAACTGTCAGATTCTTACTCCGCTTCACTGAACAGTCGCTCGGAGTCAGCTCCTTCAGCTCGGTTCATTTCTCGGTTAGCGGTATTTTGAGTTCATTTGAACCGGCAAAAATATTTTACGCATTTCGGTTAAAGCTCTATCTGGTAAACCGTAAGTACAAAATGTAAAGTCTGTGTGAAATTTAGTTATCGGTTCGGTTTTGAACCGATCGGTTTGCTTATTTTAACGTTTTAAAGTTTTGGGCTTTTAGAGTGCGGTACCGGTTCTTATCCGGTTCTAAAAACCTTGATTTTAAATAGGGTTTTTCAAATACCCGTGATTATAGGAACCGATAAGGTGTCTTCTTACACGGCCATAAAAAGGGCAAGTTTTTGGTTAGGCTGGCATTATGTCTGGGAAACCCAAAAAGAAAAACCGGGCCCACTGGGTTTCAACACTGTGATGCTGTGGGGAAGCCTTTGCCAAGGCTGTCCCACACACCACTTGTGTTTATTGTCTGGGGGCTGACCACCTCCTGTCAGACTGCCAGGTGTTTAAAATTTCTCTGCAGCCACCCTGAAAAGAGATAGGTCCGGCTCAGGGAACTACTGGCCAAAAAGTCCGCTGACCCGGATGGCCAGCCCGGTCCAGTACCCACTGGACCACAGGGAGTGCCCTCTGACTAGGGCTAGACTTCCTCGGGCAAAAGGATGGTTCAGAGGAACCAGTTTAAAAAAAAAAAAAAATAAGAATATGACAGAGAAATCAGTAGGTTTGGAGTCCAAGATTGTCTCTCCAACTGCTGCAGAAGTAGTTAAGCCATACAGATTGTCCAGTCACTGTTTCTAGGTCCTGTTGAACCATCTACAGTTGGTAAAAGGTTTGCCAGTTCCAGTGGTTCAGGTTTATGATGTTGAGGAATTGTTATGAACCACAGGAGTGGGAGGAGGAAAATTGATCAATACATGTGTGGCTGGTAGGGTCTGGACGTGCCCACTTAGCGGACATTTCTCCAGACAGACTTTTAGAATCTCCTCCTATTCTGTCTGAGTCCCTTTCTCAGTTTATGTTTACAAAAGCTTGCAGAATCCCCAGCTCTTTTAGAGGAGGCTATGGATGAGTGAAGGGAGCCTGATTATGTAGGAATGATGGGCTAGGAGGTTGTCTTTCCTTTGCATAAGTCATTTAGGAAGTAAACAACTAAGATTTTATAAGATTCTTCTTTCTGTCCCTCCTGTAAGATAAAAAAATGGACAGAAGGTGTATTTCGTCAGGCTCTGTTACAGACTTCCTCACTGAGCAGTGTAGTCATGTATGTGGTACAAGCTGCAGCATGTGTCAGAGCTAGTTCCCTTGGCCTACATCCTCCTGAATAGGATTCCAGGAGGATTCATGCCATGGCAAGAAAACAGTATATGGCAGCTCTGTGGGACTCAGACAGGCAAGTTGTATGGCTATGTGGCTAGACTTCGAAATCTAGGGGAATGAGTATTGCAGTTAGCCAAGCAGGCCCTATGGCCAGCTGGCTAGCTGGTTGGAACAGGTGGCTGCTAATGGCACTGAAGCCTCTAAGTTCAAGTTCATACTGCTGTTGGTGTTAATCTTGTTTTCTCTAGGGTCATGACCACTTCTGTAGCTTTCCGTGAGGTTGGCATGACTCAGATGCACTAATCTGTCCCAAGATACTCTGTCAAAGTCTATGGATTTGTTTCTTGTTGTGGGTAATTCTCTGTTTGAGGAACAAACAGAAAGCTATATGAAAAACATGGATGATTACCTACAAAAGTGCCCAGGTAGAGGCTCAGGCCTCCTCTGCTTTCGCCAGAGGGGTCTCTTCAGAGGCAGAGATAGACGGGGACAAGTAAACCGTCCCCCTTCCCTTAGCCTAAGACTATTGCCAAGCAGGCACCCTGATGGGGTGCCCAGGGCTGATTCTCCTATACCAGTGGGCAGGTTGGTTTTTATTTCAGCCAGAACTGTGTGTCCCTAACTCGGACAAGTGGGTTCTGGAAGTAATAGGTCTGGTTCTCAGCTTCAAACAGTTTCCAAAGATGAGAGCCAGACAGGTCCACCTGCAAATCCTTCGGAATCCCTTGCTTTGGGAGCAGAGGTTTCTCCTCTGAACTGCAAAGCAGTAGAAAGGGTCCCTCCTTGCCACCGGGGCAAGGGGCTGTGCTCATGATACTTTCTTAACCTATAGAAGGCAGGAGATTGGCGCCCATCTCAGATTTAAGGTACTGAACAAGCATCTTTTGAAAACAAAGTTAAAAATGTTAACTTGGCTGAGGCCAGGGACTGGCTAGCTTTCCTGGACCTCAAGGATGCCTATTTTTCATGTCTTGATCAGGCCTTCTCACCGAAAGTACCTCAGGTTACCTCAGGCCACTACCAGTTCAGGGCAATGCTCTTGGCCTCACCTCTGCCAAGGGTATTCAAGAAATTCTAGCTGTGGTAGTGGCTCTTTAAGAAGGCAAGGATTGCTTTGTTTCCTTTCCTGGATGACTGGCTCTTAGTGGGTCAGTCTCAGATCAAGTAAATCCCACTTGCAAGTCACCCAGCAGCTTCTCACCTTTCTGGGATTCCTGTTGAATTTACCAAAGTCAGTTCTCGAACCAGTTCAGGTACTAACTTTCTAGGTGCAGAGTTGAACAAGTTAGCCAGGCATTTCTCCCTCTAAAGGGTAGGCAGTCTCTTGCCCTGGCATCTTCCATTACTCTGCGAGTCTCTTGACCAGCAAAGCATTTGCTACAACTACTAGCACATGGCTGCTTCCACAGCTGTAGTGCAGGGAGCAAGATTCCAGATGAGGGACATTCAGTTCCATCTGAGGGCCTATTGGTCCCAAAGGAGGATTCCTTCCAAATTGGTTCTAGTGACCCAATCCCTGATCCTGGCCTTACACTGTGGCAGGATAAAAGCAATCTAAAACTAGGGGTCCTCTTCATTCCCTCACCACGGATGCTCCTGTGTTAGGGTGAGGAGCTCGCCTAGGCGACCTGTCCACTAGGGGGTGTGGTCTCCCAGGAATCTCTGCTCCACATCAATTTTTGAACTCAGAGCTGTCTTCTAGCTCTTAGGAGTTTTCAGCTTCTGTCCAGAACAAGGTAGTTCAAGTCAGGACAGACAACACCACAATAATGTGGTACATCAACAGGCAGGGGGCACTCGGTCATCAGCCTTGTGCACTGAAGCAATGAAGTGGTGGTCTCTGGCTTACTCCCTGAACACCTCCTGATAGCAGTTCACCTCCAGGGAAGGACAATGCCCTGGCAGATGCCCTCAACAGGATTCTCAGGGCCATCACGATTAGGCTCTGAACCTCAGGTGCTGGTTCAGTCTCGCCAGATGGGGCTCATTTTCAGATAGATCTTTTAGCAGCCCCAGATAACCACTAACTTTCTCTGTTTTGTTGAGGCCTCCAGTGCTGGGATCAGCCCCTGGACGCTTTTCACTTGGATTGGAAGGGAAGTTTCTGTTCACCTTTCCTCCCTTTTCTCTCTTTCAGGGTACTAGTAAAATCAGATCTCAGCCCTGCAAAGCGATTCTGATTGTTCCAAGCTGGGCCAGGCAGCCCTGGTACCCATTGTCTCTGTCTCTTATAGTCCACCTTACCCTGAGCTTGCCCAGAGTCCACGACTTACTGGCCTTGCACAAGGGAGAGTGTGGTATCGAACCTCAAATTCCTCCTTCTCAAGGCAGCTCTTGAGGAGTTAGAATTTGCTGATTTACACCTTTTCAAGGTGTCATGATATTTTAAAGGCTTCAAGGAAGCTTTTTCACTGGGCCACTTACAATTCTAAGTGGAACAGGTTTTCAGTCTGGTGCGCTGAGAAGCAGATTATACCACAGTCTGCTTATCTGCCCATTTTCTGGACTTTTTGGTCCATTTTAATTCTTTAGGTCTTAGGCCAGCTACCTTAAGGGTTCCTTTGGCAGCTGTCTCTGTTTTTTCTGCAAGCAGGAAGCCTGCTTCCTTTCTTCTCAACCTGTGTTTTCCAGTTTTAAGGGGTTGTTTACACCAACCCTCCTTTTCGGGAACCAGCTCCTGCATGGAGCCCGAATGTTTGCATTGCTCAGTTAATGCAAACCCCTTGGACCTCTGTCCCCAGCAGAGCTCAAGCTTCTCACTTGAAAATGTTTTTTCTAGTGCTTTCACTTCTGCCAGGCGCATAAGTGAACTACAGGCCCTGGCAGTGGAAGAAGATTTTGTCTCCCACAGGATAAGACAGTCCCTAGGACTAACACAGGGTTTGTCCCTAAGTGGTTCAGGTTTCACCTGAACCAATCCATCTCTCTCCAGGATTTTTCACTGAGCATTCTTCCTCAGGTGAGAGGAGACTGCACAGCTTGGACGCCAAAAGAGCCTTATTCTACTATTTGTAACACACAAGGGTCACGGGTTTGAATCCTCCAACTCTTCCTTACCTGAGGCGAGGTTGGCAAAGAACCTGCCACTAAGAGGACAATTGCAAGGTGGATTGTCTCTTGTATCCATTTTGTTATCAAAGACTAGGTAGGAGAGCCCCTCAGGACTGAGGGCTCACTCCACCAGGGTAAGCTGCATCTCTAGCGGTGCTAGAGATATTCCCATTCTGGAAATCTGTCGAGGCTGTTACTTGGAAGACAGTTCACACTTTTACCAAGCATTATTCCCTGGATTTCAGTCCAGGAGAGATGCTCGTTTTTGGCACAGCTGTGCTTCAGAGCCTATTTCCTAAGTAGGTTCTGACCCTCTTCCAAGGAGGTACTGCTGTGTAATCTGCAATAAGTCCTAATATAGCAAGACTTCATGGTGTTTGAAGAAAAAATTACTCACCTTAGTAATTGCTTTTCTTCTCATGGAGTCTTGCTATATTAGGACCACCTCCAACCTGCCCCTCTCAGAACTTCTACTGGGGTAGGGTGGCAAATTAGTGCAAGCACTGTGTCATGCCATTGTAGTTCTTCCCTTCACCTCTTTTGTTTAGGGTTAGGAACTAGGGTTTTCTGGTTGAGTGATTTGTTGGCCCCCTTCCTGGACTTGAGTCTTTGGGGGAAGGGGGGGTTCCTAATAGTGCTTGTCAGGGGGGAAAACTAATGATACCATTATTCATTCTTATTATTGTTATTGTTGTTTCTATTGTTGTTATTACTACTAGTAGGTAGCCATTTGCCTAGTGTAGAGCTTTCCACACAGACTTGTTGCTTAGTGTTAGCTTCGTAAAGATCTGACAGTTTCATTTGAAACTGCCCAGATAGAGCTTTGGTATAGCGCCCTCGCGCTTTAGAACTCCAGATTCTCTGGAGTTAACTCTTTCCTCTCCGGGGCAGTTCAAGTGCAGTGGCTAACTGCAATAAGTCCTAATATAGCAAGACTCCATGAGAAGAAAAGCAATTACTAAGGTGAGTAATTTTTTCTTTTGAACCGGTGGAACCGGCCGAACCAGACGCTTACCTGATGGTGTTGGTTCGGTCGGAACCGGGGAAAGCGACTGGACAATTTTAATCGTTTTGGCTATTTCTTCAGCGGTTGGAGAGGAAAGTTTTGGCTCCACACCAGATGATTTCCTAGTCCTTTTTGCTGGAATCGACTCCTCAGAGTCGGATCTCCTTTTGCCCGAAGAAGTCTCGCCCTGGTCAGAGGGCACTCCCTCTGGTTCGGTTGGAACCGAACCGGGCTGGCCATCTGGTTCAGCGGACTTTTTGGCCTCCCTTTCCCTGAGCCTACCAACTCTCTTTTCCAGGGTAGCTGCAGGAAAATTTTTACAAATCTGGCAGTCTGTATTGAGGTGGTCAAACCCCAGACAATAAACACAGGTGGTGTGGGGGTCAGCCTTGGCAAAGACTTCCCACACACACTGCAGTGTTGAAACCAATGGGCCCGGTTTTCTTTTGGTTTTCAGACATAGTGCCAGTCCTAACCAAACTTACCCATTTATGGCAATCCGCCAGAAGACCCTCTTATCGGTTCCCAACCGTGTCACTGGTCGTGGAAAACGTAATAAAATCCGTTTTTTTTAGAACCAATAAGAACCGGTAACCACACTCTAAATCACAGATTAAGATATTTTAAACAACCTGATCGGTTCAAACCGAACCGATAAACCGTTTACAAGTTCCACACAGAAGAGAATTAATGTAAAACCTATCTAGTACTCACAAATACCACAGACAGAGTCTGAACCAACCAGTTGCAGTTTAAATTCAGTCGGAAACCGAGAAAAACAATACTTTAACCGACAAAATGAACCGAGCAGAAGGAGAAATCTCCGGAGCGACTATTCAGTGAGGCGGAGTAAAGAATCTGACGGTTTGAGTTTGAAGAACAACAGACAGAGTTTCAACCGAGCTCGAGCTCAGCGTTCCATGCCTGGCATGGAAGAAAAAATTACTCACCTTAGTAATGTTGTTTCTTCTAATGGAGTCTTGCTATATTATAGACATTAGCAGTTTGATTCAGCTCTAGAACTGCCCCGGAGTGAAATGGTTAAAACCATTCCAAAATAGAATTTTTGGCACGAGCAGCTCTATCTGTGTCATTTCAAACTTGAACTGTCAGATCTTTACGAGCCAAACTCACTAAGGTCTGTGTGGAAGCTGTAACCTCACACTAGCCAAATGGCTACCTAAATAATAACAACCATTGATGGTCCCAACACCCAAGACTCAAGTCAGGGGACCAGAAATACTAACACCATTCTAATAATATGAAAATGGAACATAAGTATAATAAAACACACACATGCGCATACACACACCCCCAAAGTCCCAAAGGGGACAAAATGCTAACAGGACATAAGTAGTGCCCACACTAAGTTGCCCACACCCCACCAAGTAGAGGGTTCTGAGAGGGGCAGGTTGGGGGGGGAGGTCTATAATATAGCAAGACTCCATTAGAAGAAACAACATTACTAAGGTGAGTAATTTTTTATTCAAACAACATGAAGTCTTGCTATATTATAGACATTAGCAGAATACACAGCAGTACCTCCATGGAGGAGGGGAAGAACCTACTTAGGGAATAGGCTCTGAAGAACAGCTGTGCCAAACCAAGCATCTCTGCTGGCCTGGACATCCAGGGAGTAATGCTTGGTAAAAGTGTGTACCGTTTTCCAAGTAGCAGCCTGGCAAATCTCTAATAAAGGGATATCTCTGGCAGCAGCTAGAGACGTAGCTGTACCCCTGGTAGAATGAGCCCTCAAACTGGGGGGGGGCTCTGCCCACTTTCTGATAACAAAATTGGATACAAGAGACAATCCACCTGGCTATTGATCTCTTAGTGGCAGGTTTGCCTTTCCCAACTTCACCATAGGTAAGGAAAAGTTGGAGGGATTCAACCTGTGACCTTTGGTACGCTCTATATAATAACTAAGAGCTTCTTAACATCCAGGTTGTGCAACCCTCTCACCAAGAGGAGTGATCAGTGAAAAATACTGGAAGGAGATAGATTGATTAAGATGGAAATCTGAAACCACCTTAGGCAAAACTTCCTATTAGTCCTAAGGACTACCTATCCCTGTGGAAAGAAATAAAGTCAGTCTCCACTGACAAGGCTTGCAATTCACTTATGCATCTGGTAGAAGTGATAGCCACTAGAAAAACTGTTTTCCAAGTTAGGTACTTAAGCTCTGCAGAAGACAGAGGTTCAAAAGGGGGTTGCATTAACCGGGCAATGCAAACATTAAGGTCCCAAGCAGGGGCCGGTTCCCGAAAGGGAGGATTAGTATGGAGTAATCCCTTAAAAAACTTGGAAAACACAGGATGAGAGGAAAGAGGGATGACTTTCCTGCTGACACAAAAGCAGACACAGCTGCCAGATGAACTCTCAGGGTAGCTGGTCTGAGACCCAAGGAATTAAGATGTACCATGTAATCTAACAAATGGGCAATCAGCAGATTCTGGGGAAATATTTTTCCAGCACACCAAATGGAAAACCTTTCCATTTAGAACTATAAGTAGCTCCTAGTGGAAGGCTTTCTGAAGCCTTTAGATCTCAAGAACACCCTGAGAGAGGTGTAAATCAGCAACTCTAACTCTCAAGAGCCAGGCCTTGAGGTTGAGGGATTTGAGGTCCGGATACCAAATCCTTCCCTGGGCACAAGTCAACAGATTGTGATTCCTGGGAGACACAGGGGAAGATGGACTGTCAGAGACAGAAGGAGGGTACCAGGGCTGCCTGGCTCAATCTGGGGCAATCAGAATCACCCTGCAAGGCTGAGATCTGATTTTGACTAGTACTTTGAATAGGAGAGGAAAGGGGGAAAGCAAAGAGGAACTTCCTCCTAATCCAGAAGAAGGGCATCCAGAGGAACTGAGCCCAGCACTGAGGCCTGCAACAGAACAGAGGAAGTCTGTGATTGTCTGGGGCTGCAAAAGATCTATCTGAGGGATGCCCCACCTGGCAAAAACTATCCCAGCACTTGAGGATCCAGGGACCATTCGTGATGGCCCTGGGAAATCCTGCTGAGGGCATCCGCTAGGACATTGTCCTTCCTGAAGATGAACTGCTATGAGGGAAGTGTTCAGGGAATAGGCCAGAGACCACAACTTCATTGCCTCGGTGCACAAGGCCAAGACCGAGTGCCCCTGCTTTGTTGATGTACCACGTTGTGGTGTTGTCTGTTCTGACTTGTATCACCTTGTCGTGGACAAATGCAGAAAAGCTTGAAGAGCTAAAAGACAGCTCTGAGTTCCAGCAAACTGATGTGGAGCAGAGATTCCTGGGGGACCAAATCCCTGAGGGAAAGGTCGCCCATGTGGGCTCCCCAACCCAGAAGGGAAGCATCTGTAGTGAGAGTCAAGTCTGAGAAGGGGAAATGAAGGGACCCCGCTTAATTGCTCTGATCCTGCCACCACTGGAGAGCTAGGATCAAGGTTCGAGTCACTGGGACCAACTTGGAAAGGGGGTCTCTCTCTGAGACCAAAAGGTTCTCAAGTGAAACTGAATGTCTCTCATCTGAAATCTGGCCCCTGCACAACAGCTGTGGATGCAGCCATGTGCCCCAGGAGCTGCAGAAAGTGTCTTGCTGATCGAGAGACCTGCAGAGTAAAGGAAGAGGCCAGAGCCACTAAATTCCTTACCTTTCTGGGGAAGAAAGGCTCTGGCTAGCTTTGTGTCCAATTCTGCCCCTATAAAGGTGAGTACCTGGACTGGTTCCAGAACCGACTTTGGTAGGTTTAGCAGAAAACCCAGGGAGGTGAGAAGCTGCTGGGTGACCTGCAGGTGAGATTTTACCTGTTCTGGGGACTGGCCTACAATGAGCCAGTTGATCTCAGATAGGGAAAACAGCAATCTTCTGCCTCCTTAAGTGGGCCACTGCTAGACACTTTGTGAATACCCTTGGAGCAGAGGTAAGGCCGAAGGGCATTGCTCTGAACTGGTAATGACCTGAGGGCAGTTCGAATCTGAGGTACTTTCGATGGGATCTTCTGATTAGGACATGGAAATAGGCATCCTTGAGGTCCAGGGAGGCTAGCCAGTCCCCTGGCCTTAGGGAAGGTAAAATCATTGCCAGAGTTACCATTTTGAACTTTGGTTTCAAAAGATGCTTGTTCAGATATCTGAGATCTAAAATGGGCGCCATTCTCCTGTCTTTTGGGGTAAGAAGTATCTGAATACAGACCCTGCCCTGATGCAGGGAGGAACCCTTTCTACTGCTCTGAGAGCTAACAGGATGAGACCTCTGTTTCAGAGCGAGGGCCTCTGAAGCACTTGGGTAGAAAAAGTCTGCTTCTCAACTTGGGAAACTTTTTGAAGCTGAGAACCAGACCCTGGCTTACTACTTCCAGAACCCACTTGTCTGAGGTTAAAGAAGCCCAATTCTGACTGAAGTAAGCCAGCCTGCCCCCACTGGTACAGGAGAATCGGCCCTGGGCACCCCATCAGGGTGCCTGTTTAGGAGCTTTAGGCTGGGGGTGGGAGCAGGTCTGCCCACCCCTCGCCTGCCCCTGCTCTCTGAAGAAGCCCCTCTGAGCATAGGCAGGAGGCCTGAGTCTGGTAGAAAGGCCTGTGAAAAGGCCTCACCCCTACCCCTGGGGCATGCCTTTGAGGAGTGGCTTGCCGCTCCTTAGCCTGGGCACTCTTGTAAGTAGTCCTATATTCATCCATCTTCTTCATGTAATTCTCTGTCTGCTCTCCAAACAGAGAATTTCCCACCACAGGAAAATCCATAGCCTTAGTCTGGGTATCCTCAGACAAACTAGTACACCTGAGCCAGGCAACCTACTAAAAGCTACAGATGTGGCCATGACCCTAGAGGAAACATCATTAACATCCACAGCAGCATGAAACTGAACCTTAGAGGCTTCAATGCCATCAGCAGCCACCTGTTCTAGTTCACTAGCCAGCTGGCCATGGGCCTGCTTGGCCAATTGCATAACAGTATCCCATCTAGATTTCTGATACCTAGCTACATAAGCCATATAATTTTCTTGCCTGAGTCCCAGAGAGGCTGCCATATACTGTTTTTTGCCATGGCATCAATCTTCCTGGAATCCTTGTCAGGAGGATGTGAAGCCAAGGGAATATTAGCTTTATCACAGGCAGCAGCCTGAACTACTCCCAACATGACTGCATTGCTGAGAAAGGAATTCTGTATCAGGGCTTGACAGTGTGTACCTCCTGTCCATCTTTTATCCACAGGAGGCACGGAATTAGAGCTTTAAAATTTTAATTGTTTGTTTCTAAAAGACTTATGTAAAGGAATAGACAGTCTCTAGACTCTGGAATATCCATCATTTCTACAAAATCAGGCTCCTCTTGCTCATCCACAGCCTCTTCTAAAGGAAGCTGGAGGGTTTCAGCAACTTTTTATAAAACATAAAATGAGATGGGGACTCAGACAGCATAGGGAGATTCTAAAGGTCTGTCTGGGGAGATGTCCGTTCAATGGGCACACCAGACCTTCCCAGCCACATTCATACTGTTCATAATCCTCCTCCCCTCCTCTGGTTCATAAAATTCCTCAATATCATAATCCTGAACCACTGGGACCGGACTAACCGACCTTTTACCAGATAGTGGTGGTTTGACGGACCCTGAGACAGTGACTGGACAATTTGTATGGCTTTTGCTATCTCTGCAGCAGTTGGAGAAGGAATTTTGGGCTCCAGACCTGCTGATTTTCTTGTTTTCTTCTGGAATTGGTTCCTCAGAACCAGCTTTTCTTTGCCGAAGAGTCTGGCCCTGGTCAGAGGGCACTTTCCCTCTGGTTAGGTTACGGCACCGAACCAGGCTGGCCATCCGGTCATGGGACTTTGGTCTCTCGCCCTGAGCCTGCCCAATCTTTTTCCAGGGTGGCTGCAGGAAATTCTTACATACCTGGCAGTCTGACTGGAGGTGGTCAAACCTCAGACAATAAACACATGTGGTGTGGGTCAGCCTTGGCAAAGACTTCCCACAAACATCACAGTGTTGAAACCCAGTGGGCCTGGTTTTTCTTTTGGGTTTCTCAGACATAATGCCAGCCTAACCAAAACTTGCCCTTTTAACGGCAGTACAGGTAAAGACACCCTTATCGGTTCCTAACCGTGTCATCGGTATTGGAAAACCGTAATAAATCCGTTTTTAGAACCGATAAGAACCGGAACCGTGACTCTAAAATAGTAACTTTTAGTTTTAAATGAGTTTTAAACCCACTGATTGGTTCAAACCGAACCGATAACTTACAAGTTCCACACAGACAAAACCTTCATTTACTTACGGTTACCACAGACAGAGCTTGAACCGAACGGTTTTGCGGTTAAAATAAAACTATTCTCGGTTAAATCCAACCGAGAAAACACTTTTTAAACCGAGAAATGAACCGAGCAGAAGAAGAAATCTCCGGAGCGACTGTTCACTGAGGCGGAGTAAAGAATCTGACAGTTCAAGTTTGAAATGACACAGATAGAGCTGCTCTCGTGCCAAAATTCTATTTTGGAATGGTTTTAACCATTTCACTCCAGGGCAGTTCTAGAGCTGGATCAAACTGCTAATGTCTATAATACAGCAAGACTTCATGTTGTTTGAAAATTAACTCTTTCACCTCCAGAGCAGTTCAAAGGTTGGGACTCACTGCATATGTCATAATATAGCAAGACTTCATGTTGTTTGAACCTCTATTTCTACCAACCTGGATTTATTCACTAGCTACACTTAAGCAGACTTCTAGCAGTCCTCCAGGAAGATGGGCAGGGCACGCACTCCAAATCATCAAATAAAGACTAGGACCAAAGTCCCAAATGAAGCATTGCGATGACTGAGCACATCGATACCACAGTGGGATATGAAGGTGTAGGTACTGAGCCAGGTAGCAGCCCTGCAGATCACCTCTATCAGGATGCACCTGGCAGCAGCAACAGAGACAGCAGTATGCTTGGTGGAGTAAACCTTTAACCCTTGAGCAGCTTCTTTGCAAGCACCAACAGTAGCCCTATGGTGGTGGCAGCGGGCTGTTGCATTGGGGGGGGGGGGGCAGGTGATCCCGGCCATTGTAAAAATGTACAACCACTTTCTCCTGGCCCACCATCAACATTCCAGCCCACACCCTGTATGCTAAGATGGTGGCCAGGTGCACCTTCAGGGATATGGCTCATAATCCAGGTTTATACAAGGACAAAGTAATCAAGGATGCAGGACAGATGAGGGGATTCACCTCCTGCCCTGTACATCAGTGTGAAAATCTGGGTGTCTGACAGTCTCCTCTGATCTCGTCAGCAGGTTTGTATGCATCAGAAGCTGCCTCGGGGGTCTGCTGCTCTGTCTGAGAACATCCTGGCACCAGAACTGACTTGACCAGTTTGGAGCTCTCAGAATCTGGTTTGCTTTGTCCCTTCGTACTTTAAAAACCACCTTGTGCATCAAGGGGAACAGAAGGAAGGCTTACAAAAGGCCTGGGATCCAGGGCCAGGAAAAGGCATCGCTCATCAGTGTTCCTGTCTGAGAGGGGTGGGCACAGAACAGCCACAATTTCCAGTTCTCCTAGGAGACAAACAGTTACACCAAATGTGTGCCCCATTGGGTAAACAGCTGTGTCACCACATCCTGGTGCAAGGATCACTCATGTGATGTCTCTCCCATGTGACCTAGAGCATCCACCAGTTGGTTGTCCTTCCTCGCCATGTGCACTGCAGACAGGTCTGGTTGCAGGCTTTGCACCAGGAACCAGGTACAGAGCACCTCCTGACACAAGGAAAGCAGTGCTTCCCCCTTATTTGTTCAGGTAGAACATGCTGGTCACGTTGTTGGTGTTCATCTGCATAACCTGACTTTTATCAGTGGAGCAAACTATGTCAGTGCCAGGTGTACTGCCTGGAACTCCAGCAGGTTGATATTCTTGTGGATCTGGCTCGGGAACCAGAACCTGTGGACTCTGCAGTCCAATGGCACATCCATCATTAACATGAGGGATGGCTGCCTGGAGAATGCAGATTCCCTCTGACAGATTCTGAGGACACTGCCACCACTCGATGGCATTCCGCATTGGCTGCATCACCTGAACCAGCTAGCATACATGTGATATGTCCAACTTGCTTCAGAGGGAGATTTGGGTCGAATTAGGAGGGAGATTGACCTGCCAACTCGCTTAAGAGGGAGACTTGGGTCAAATTAGGAGGGAGATTGGCCTGCTAGTATGGAGATGCTGTTACATCATAAGTTTGTCCTTAAATGGCGTCAAACAAAATAAGAAAAAAGTCATTACAAAAATGTAATGTATTTCATTTTGTCAAGAATAAGCACTAAAAACAATAAACAACTAGTTATATAAAGTTATCCGATACATTGTTCATCACTGATTTAATTTTTATGTGTGTTTATCTGCCCAAAAAACATGGATATTTTGGACAGAATTTTACTTAAGCAGGAGATTTTGTTTCCCAGGAGGGAGGGAGGGAGTTCAGTCAAAAAAAAACAGGAGTCTCCTGCGTAAAGAGGGAGATATCACATGTATGAGCTAGTTCAGGTGGTTGTGGTACTAGGACTGGAATATCTTGCACGCAACTGAAAAAGTGGCCCTGAGGGCGTGGCTTTCTTTTATGACATACTTCACAACAAAACGTAGCATTACTGCATGACTGAGGTGGTGTTGGAGGTAGTTCTCTCCCACAATACCCACTAAATGAGAACTGAGGCAGTTAATGCATCAGTGACAGTTATTGTCTCCAGCACATGGTGTCGGCACCCTCACTAATAAAGTTTGCTCCTGTAGGGTCCCAACACTTTTGGCTCTAAGACCAAAGGGTAGAGTTCGGTGGAGAAGACTGATTCTTGGAAGATCAAGACGATTTCAAAATGAACACAGAAAATAGTTCCATAGGGAGATAATGGAGGCTGTGCACATGCCCACATTTCTAGTAATATTAAAATAGAAAAGCTGGGTTTAATATCCCTTAAACACCTGCAGACTGTGGAACTGTTCTACAGCAAATGAGGATACTTGGTGGTGCAAACCAGTTATATTGCTGAAACAAGAGTTATATTTCTGAAACAAAAAACAAACATATGATACCAATTCCTCAGAAGAGGTTAAAAAAATATACCAAAAGGTCAAAAAAAGTCTGCTAAAACAATAAATGTAGTTGCACAGGAAACAAGCTTGGGTAACATGCTTGGTGGTAACTGCTTGGAAATAACTGACATCCTTTGGGAGGGAGGGGGGCGTTGCTGAACATGATGATTTCCCACAACCAAGTGATCTGTTGACTAGGACCACTTCAGGATGAAGGTTTCTGAAGTGGCCTTTTGCCCTGGCCCTATCACGTGTGCCTATATGCTCTTTTGTTGTGCTTTCTTTCTTTGTTTATTGATTGACTACTATTTATTTGTACTGGTTGTTATGTACAGTGCTTTGAGTTGTTGAAAGGCACTGTGTAAAAATACACACTTACCTACTGTACTTGGGAGGGCAAAAAAGAGAAAAAGGCCATTGCAGTCAGGTTCACACACAAGTGCAAATCTCAAAGGAAGCAACATGGGAAGAGGGTTATATAACAATAACCACCTTGGACAAATTTGCCTGCCCTTTCATAAATTCACGGTGAACAGTATTATAATTACTGGTGACCATGAATATCAACTGGATTACTGTTTTGTTAAAAATGCATATCAACCGGATTTCAGGTTATTATGCTCCAAAGGCAATAATAACCTGAAATCTGGTTGATATGACACTTTATAATAACTCGAAATCCAGTTGATACGACATTCCCCAAAGAAACTGTTGCATTCAATTGTTTCACAAAGTATTTCAACTGTAGTATTTTCAACGGTGTCTTATTCATGTACAGTTCAGTTTCTTGGAAAATAAAACTGCACTCTAGCTAAAAAAACACAATTTTCTTTCAAGCAGCTAGAAACACAGTTTAAACCTCCACATCGGCAATTATAAAAAATAATGGATAGGTAAGTTTGATGTTATGGATTTTTTTTCACACACCCTCAGTGTGTGATGACTACATAAACCACTCGAGCTCCGCTCTCGAGGTTTATGGGCAGACTGGATGGACCTTGCGGTCCTTATCTGCCGTCAGCTTCTATGTTTATGGGTCATCACACACCTCAGGTGTATGAAAAAAAAATCCATAACACGCGCTTACCTATCCATTATTCTCAATTTATTCTATGATGGATGGGGCGGAACTTCCTTTAACACTTGGGACATACCACCCTACTGTAGGTCAACCCGTCAACGTTTGTGGGGAACACAAGACAATCTACTTCACAAGGTTTCCAGTTGTGTCTGATGTTGGAGACCAGCCCCAGCAACTAGAATAGTGGAACATTTAAAGAGCTATTAGCTCTAAAAACAAAAGGCAGAAAACGTTATTAATTTTTAAAAGTAGTCAGTTCTTACCTTCTGTTTCTGAATTCTTTTTCTTTTTTTTTGTTTTAATTGCTCATTAGAAGGTTTTCTACCTCATAATATTTGGTGTGACGTACAGAGCAGTACATTACCTGCAGACTGACAAATGCACTTCTAGTTCTTTTCATACCTCATCATTATTGTGACATCACAAGCGACCAGTCTTGCAGCAGTTCAGTTGTGATGTCACAGCCCGTGAGGTCACAGTGCTGATAATTGTATGAGGAGGAATCTAACTAGCTATGTCAGCACTCCAGGTAGAATACTGTTCCACATATCATAATAAGCAGTGTCGATATAGAAAATATTCTAATTAGAAAAATGAAAAAGAAGAAAACACTTCAGCTATAAGAAGCAACAGTTAATTACTTTTGAAAGCTTATTAATTTCAGGCTGTACACTAGCTCTTTAAAGAGCAGGTACCTATTAAAATAAAATGCTTAAAACCATTTTGCCTCCTGCATTTTAACTTGATTGTATCCTAGATTTTAGGATTTGTGCTATTGTCAGCCTTTAAAAGATTTCAAATAAACAAGTACATGCGCTACTGTCTGTTTCAAAAACATCCGACTGCCCCCAGCTGTGTGTTTGTGACTTCAGACTGCAGTCATCACAGTCTGTTCCTCTGAACAAAATGATCCTGATGTCACCACCACAGAATTATGATGCTAGGTGTAGAAAAGCAGAAAAAAACAGATAAAGTATAACAGAGGTGAGCCTTGATGCAAGTTATCTTTGTATTTTATCTAAAATGTGTTTACCAGGTAAGCCCCAAGGGAATCAGATGCCTATTTTCAAGGGAGTCTAGTTACAATGAAACAGAGGGTGCTGCATACAGAAATCAAATGCAATATATTTTTTCAGTTTTCCAGGGATGTCAGGGCTCTTTAGGCAAATCAGTCTAAATGGAAATTGCACATTTAAATTAGTTGCCTTGTGATTTTGTTCTGTTTCAAAGGTACATCCCCTGGATTGGCCCAGTGGCATGGCGGTAGCACACTGCATTTTTTTCTTATTCTTTGGTAGCCAGGGAAGGCCCACTAGGCAAAATGCCTGTTTTCAGGGGTGATCCAGGTGCAATGGGGAGGTTAAATGACTTGCTCAGAGTCACACAATATGCAAGTGGAGGTTGTGGGAATCAAACCCAGGTCTGCTGAATGTACCAAGCTCATTCACAGCTCATCACTTTAATCTCTAGGCTATAATGCCAACCCTGACCCTGGGAGACCAAAGTTAAACATGCAAGCACCAGAATCCCACACTGTGGTACAGCGCCTCATTGAGCTGGGGTGCTCTGCTCCCGGGGCAGGCCATTCACAGTGTGTAGGATGGGGAAAAATATATCCCTTCTACTGCAAGATTTATGAGTACACATAATAATTCATGTTTGTTTCACTTTCTAAAACAGTTACTTTAATAATTCAACCCTATTAATACATTTTTCTTTGTTTCTTTCTAGTGTTCATCATGGCTTCGGGGCTCTTGATTTATCCTTTTGGTCTCAACCATCAAGATGTGAAGAAGTTCTGTGGAAATTCAACAAACATCTACTATGCAGAGGACTGCAAGATAGGATGGGGGTACATGCTGGCAATTGTTGGAGTTATGCTTTCTGTTTTTCTACCCTTCTTTGCAAAATATGCTCCGGAAGAATCGACATCCCCGACTCCTATTCCCACTATTTTATAGTAGTTTAGTAACGATTCAACTACAGTTCAGTCATCACGCCTGAATGGACAACAAGGTATTAGAGCACTTCTTTTTTAGGTGTAAAACTTCAACAAAAAAAAAATCAAAGACTCAAAGTGCATTGATAGTCTTCCTAAGATTATAAGCTAATAAATGAGGCTTCAAATGAGATCTGCAGTATTTCTGTTGCACTGAACACATAAGGACCCAGTTTTCAATGGTTTTGTGACTTGCAGCAACTGTTTTTAACCTCTTATAGTCAGCATTTGTGCTTTTCGGCTGGGAAGGCAACATTTAAAGAGTATTTACGCCCATAGCAAATATTGTTATGGTCACAGGATTTGCTGTCCATGGGTGCAGGTTTATAACTCAGGCCTCTGCAAATGGGCCCGGTTACGGCCATAAATGATGGGCATGGTCTAGCCACATCTAAACTGTTGCATTTATTATAGGCACCTAAGTTTGTCTCCCCCCCCCCAAAAAAAAACCCTTCCTTACTTGGCTGACTCAGAGTTTGCCCCCCCCCCCCACATGGGTTCTTCTGATTACTTTGCAAAACACAAATGTTATATTACAGAGTTTAGTAAGTAGCACCTCATTGAGGCATTTTGCAAATAAAAAAACAAGGCTGTAAAGTGTTGTTGCAAAATGCCAGTACTTGGTGGTCATACAGCTCCTTCTTGAAAATACAGTGAGGAGCAAATATGTGATAACATTGCAGCAGAAATGTGTGTGTGTGGGGGGGGAGACACACAAGCTGCGAACTGCACTTTCTGAAAATCCAGCTGTAATGGCTAGAATTCTTTAGTAAAGCATCCATCAATCCTGAAAATATCTGCCTACCTCCCAAACAGTTTCTAAGTAATGTTTAATCCGCAGTGGGAACTCCTGTTTGTTGTTTTACATTCCTGTCTGTCTACCTTAATAAGTGTTCAAATCTGTGAATTTTGGTGTGCAAATAAGGTCTATGAGGAAACTTAATTTATCAGCAGGAAGAAATCTGTGAAATGTCTATTTACTTGTCTGTACTGCTGAGTGGAGGAAATAAGCAGAAAAACTGTGATGTAATTTTCATGAAATATACTTTCAGGGCCTAAATGTAATCACTGTCTGCAGGCAAATTTTGTAACAGGAAAAAATTACTTGGCCTAATGCATGCTTGGATCAGTGCCTGAAAATTTTTACGTTTTAAACCTGAAGTTGTATATGCTGTGGATCCAGAAATTGTATAATCTTCACAAAAAATGTTTGTGACTAATCAGAATAATTGCTATACTCTTTGTAACAAAACTCATTTCTTCTTACCTTGATTGTTTGCAGGAAAACTCTAAAATAGACTGACACTAGACATTCCAAGCAAAACAACTGAGAAAATAGAAATAATCAGGGATTTGCATACATTGTGCAGCATAGCAAACAGTAATAGCAAGCGTGAATTTCATTTATAAAATAAAGCACTTCGCATTTATTACTGTCTAGGAAATATAACATTGTTTGTACAAACAATTAATTGTGTATATATAAGGGTGGGATTGTTCATTGTCCTTTAATGTCCATCCATTTTAAACATACGATGGGCCCAATATTCAATAGGTTAGCACAGTCGCAAATATGATTTGTGGGTGCACTAATCTGGAAATTCTGCTGACGCTTCCAGCTGACCCGTACTCAGAAGCCTTGGGAATGCCAGCGCAATCCTGCAGTTGCCAAAGTGCAATAATGCTGCTGCACCTATGCAAATGAAGGGGTCTCCATGCATACTGGCACAGAGGTTTGCGATGCCAGTAAACATCCTCAGAGTGGTGCTATTTACCACTGCTGAAAACCACTTCTTACCGGTGCGCCCCACCCTCCTGAGGTGGCTGTCCTATAGCCTGCTGCCTGCCTGCTCCCCTGTTTCAAGTTAGATGAGATATCCCTGATCTCAAGTGGCACCCCTACCTCCTGAACCCCATTTTTTTATGCATATTTATCCCTGGTATCCAGTAGCATCCCCCAAACCCAGTCACCCGTTCAGTAAGCTGCAGTTATCCCTGGTGTCTAGTAGCACCCTCTTCCCCCAGTCACCCATTCTATAAACTGCAAAGCTATTCCTGGTATTTAGTGGCACACCCCCCTCCACACCCCCAATCACCTGTTCAGTAAACTGTGGTTATCCCTGGTGTCTAGTGGCACCCCCATAGACAAAGATAAAGGTAATCATTGGCAGGTCCGGTGTTCCAAGAACCTGCTCTGACCACTCACAAAGCACCACACATCACCCCCCTCTTACTGATGTGTCCAGTGACATCCAGCAGTGCCCATACGGTGACCGGCACAGCCCTCCTCTCACCTCCTTTGCCAGCTGCCATATGATAACTCTGCAGTTTACTGAACGGGTGACTGGGGGAAGGGATTCCCACTCGACACCAGGGATAACTGCAGGTTTGCAAAATGGGTGATTGGAGGGAGGGGGTGCCACTAGACACCAGGGACTTCAGAAGATACACAGCAGGGTGGGCACTAATGGGCTGTTGCATACATGCAAATGAGTCCATAATGGGTATGCAAATGAACCCTTAGCACCTTGCCAGCCCAGTAAGCTCATCTGCATATTGTGGCTGAATGTTTCCCAAAGGGGTTTTGGTACTGTTTCAGGTAGCGCTATTCCCTGTGGCTATATACAGCCCAGGTCTGTGTTGGGTAGTGCAGTTCCACTTAGCGATACCTTGACATGATCAGATATTTAATCGAATAATTCCGGTCCCCTATTCAACTGAATATAGCAGCTGCTGGGTCAGGCGCAAGCACAGCTCAAATGTGCACTGAGCTCCTGTTTCAATATTGGGGTTATAGTACCTGGCAGCCTGACCATGACTGGGTTACATGGCTGCTGTCGACCCAGATTTGGGTCCAGAGTGCAGAACATCTGGAGCCGGCTGGCTGAAGGAGGCATTTATGTCTGCATAAACAACTGAGGGTGGGTTACTGCTGTTTCAGTGCAGGGCAAGGATGCACTGTGTGAGGGGATGCCACCTGGTTGTTCTGACATTGGGAGTGACATCTGCATCAGGCAAGAAGAAAACTGGAAAATTTAGTGAGGTTTGGATGAATGACACTGCTGCTGCCCCCCCCCCGTCCCCCAACACACACAAACAGCTGAGATGCTCAAACTCTAGGATCCCCGATCAGTCTAGCAGCAAGTTACATAGTAGACATTAAGGATGCGTAACAGCTCTGCATGGGAAGGGACTGTGGTGCTTAGTGCTGCATTACTGGGCCTGGGCACAAGGGAGTTACACAAGGCAGAATTCCTTCAACCGCCCCCAACTTCAGATGCACAGCAGAGTGATGCCCCGTCTCAAATGCTGACACGTGAGGAAGGGGGTTCTCCCCTGCTGTCTGAATGGTCTGAGTATTTTCCTGACCAGAGCAGGAGGCCTCCCTGCAGGGAGGGGGGCTCTCACCCCCAGCTGAGAAACAAAGGCTGCAGGGAATACTTAGAATGTAGGTAGGAGGAAGCTCTGTGTCAGCAGGGTGGTAGGAAAAATAGCAGAATTGAGTAAAAGGAAGTAAGACACATGTGGAAGACAAAGAACCTCTGTGCGTAAACACCGAGGCAAGGGTTACCCCAAAGGGCATTTGGCTGGGAAGCCAAGTTTCAAGAAAATACAAAATCACACATGCCCCCACAATGCAAAGCATCAAGGGCTGCATATGCAAATCACCACAGAATGTTATGCTGGTCCAACTTTAAGCAGAATTGCATGGTGCCAAAAGGCCTCTCACACAGTTTGCAAAGGGTGCTAACAGAAATGTCTTCTGTTAGCACCCTTTGCTAAACTGTGTGACAGTCTTTAACCAGCAATGTTACAGACCAACATAACATTCTGTGGTGATTCTATGCAGCCCTTGATGCTTTGCATTGTGGGGGCATGTGAGACACATGTGGAGTTCAACAGCACATTAATCGCTGAAATTCTGTTTTTTGCAGTCCTTACCAAAAAATAAATACATTTTTTATTACTTATTCTTTTCCTCATTCTGCCAGTCCAGCCCCAGTCTGTCGGCAACCATCCAGCCCCATCACTCAACCAGAATCCAAGAGGGTCCTCTACCTGTCTTGCGGGACTCCCCCCCTCCTCCCCGGTAACTCCAGGTTTGATGGTGGGCGGCCCCATGTGCTGGGCAAACTGACAGCATGGGGCCCAGATATGCCAAACGTCACCTGGCTGGACTTTGGTGTTTTATATTTTACCACCCTTGAGGTGTTGGCTTTAAACATGCACGCCGCATGCACACTACATACTCAGCCCTTACACACTGCATGCCCGTAACGGGCATGCAGAGAGTACTTGAAGCCTCAGCGTCTCCCTGCCTTGGCTGTCCCTGCCTATGTGGCTCTATCTTGTGGTGTCAGGTGGTGATCCAGCAGTGTGGATCAGACAGACTCACACTCTGAGGAGGCAAGTATCTTGTGGGGTGCTTAAACCTCCTTCCTTCACTGGCCCTCCAGTGTCTCTAGGCTTGTTCCTGAACCCAGGTCACCAGCGTCCTGAGTGGCAGTCCTCCTACTGCTCCGCTGGGCTGGCTACAAAGCAATACTTTTTTTTAAGCCAACTGAGTTGCAGAGGTTAGTGAAGTGTAAATATTCATTATAAAACTGAACTCATGAATCCCTCTCCTGGTTGGCCAGGACACATATGAATATCACCTGGTATGTGAGTCAAGCCTCCTGGGTGGCTTTGGCCCATGTAACTACCACATGGTATTCAAATGGGTCACACGTATCCTGCCACTGCCTGAGGTAGTGGCACATGCATGGGACCAAAAGTAATTTTTATTTTAAAAATAAAAAATGCAGCCAAAAAAAAAAATCGTCTTAGACAGCTGGGGGTGGGGGGGGATACTGACTGGTAATCTCACCCTCATGGCAAATCCATTTTCAAGATGGATGTACGATGTGAACGGTTTCATCCACACATGGTGATGAAGTAGTGTCCCCTCTTGTCAAAATTCAAAAGTAACTGCTTTGTCTTTCATTTGCAACATATGGCACTGGAAAATGAAGATGTTGCAACAGGTTTCTGGTTTTCAGGCTGTTGAAAGATGCACATTTAATTCTGCTTTGTAACTGGACAGTTTAGTAAATGGAATAGATATTTGGGGGGTTGGGGAAGGAGACAAGACATGTGAGAACTGTAAGGATGGGTCATTATGATCAACTGCACTTTACCTTCCCCCCCCCCCCCATCATGTGTGCCACAAGACAAACGAGTGCCATTAGTCTGACAGACAAAAAAAATGAAGTTATACATTTACCAGCACAATAAATAAATAAATAAAAATATAATAAACTGTACAGAAATAAATCACAGTTGGGAAATAAGGAAGTATCAAAAACCCAATCAGCCAGGGAGGTCTTGATTAGAACCTTTAGTCCAGGGGGGATAGTTGGTAGTCTGTGCTTGTTGCCCCTTCCCTCTATCACATACCGGGTCAATATGTTGTATGTAGAATGCTGCAGGGCAAAACTGCACAACAGTAACAGCATGGGGAAGAACAGCTACAGGGTACACAATGTCACAAGACACAAATAGTGCGGAGTGGTAGTGGTGACCCTGTAGCTGTTTCCTGGAAAGCATAAGAGCTCTGCTAGAAGGGGATCCACCAAGCAGCTACTGTGGCTCAGGGAGTAAAGCCATTGGTGCTGGAGAACAATGGAGTGGCTGTGGACTGGGGTTCTATTCCCAGTCCCAGACTAGGTTAGTTTATTTCTTTTGTTTTGTCTTTTGTGGGGTTCGTGATGCCCCACGCCCGAGTTTCGCCCTGTACCCGAGTTGCCCCCCCCGGAGGAGGTTATTTTAATGTGGGGGAGTTTGGGTGGGCACAGCTCCCTGTAATGGGGGTGCAGGGGTGAAGCCCCCCACAGAAAACAAGTATTTACTGTTTTTTTTAAGTCACTGTTTTGACAGTGCGGTATAGTGCCACGCTGTTTTTGTATGCGACAACATGACCCCGTGCCCTCTCTCATCATGTGGTTGAAAGTCTGGAGCTAATCATGTCTGTAGTTTCTGAAATTGGAAGGTATCTGAAGATTATATGAAATAAAAACAGTCTGCAATGAACATTAAACATTCTTCTCTCCAACCAACCTGTGCCTTTGTAATTAAACCATGAGATAAAACAGGACTAATATCATAACCAGGTTTTCAGCAGCCAGTGGAAACTTTGTACATTCTGTATGGAACCTGTGGTCTGTGATTTTTTTTTTAAACCTTCTGTGAATGTTGTTGAGTGGCATGTTTTGTAAAAAAAGAAGTGTGATTATGTATCAGTCTTCTGTTTATAATCATTACTAAAAATACAAATGTTGTCAGTCACTTTGACTATTTCTCAAGGAGTCAATTACTTTGGCACCAGCAAATGAAATTACAGTCGACATTAGTGGCAGAATTTAATTGCATATTCTTTTTTGTTGTTTAGTTTTACTTTTTCTCCCAACAGGTCAGCCTCCTGCCCTTTCGTGCTCCCCCCAGCCCCTCCACCCATCTTCCCTGGGGCGTATCTTCCTCTCTAAAGTCCCCATGGTTTACCCCTCCCCCATGGTGGCGATGTTGGGGTGACCCAATCTCCATCAGAGACTGACTCCAGCACTGGAGAAGATACCCAGTTGACAGTGCGCTGCCTGCAGGAGAAGCTCTTCATCCTGTTGGTGGGCAAAGCTTTTGCCTATTTTTCAGCCCTTCCCTTGGGACAGAAACACAACATGGTCCAAGGGTGCATGCAACAGGCACACACACACAGCAGCTGATCATGATTCCCTCTATCTGTGCCTACCCCCCCCCCAATGTGGTACCCCTGAAGGTAATCTTGCAACAGGCATCGGATTCTCTCCCACCCCAGAGAAGGTGCTTGTTCACTGGGATGCTGCACCCCTCCCACTGGCCCTCTAGCACTCCGGCTCATTTCTGAACCTGTATTACTGGTATGAGCAGTTAGGCTACTGCTGTGCCGATGGGTGGACTGAAATTACAAAATATTCTTAAAGAACTCGAATTTAAAGCCATTCCATTCATTTTTACTAAGTGCACATGGATCTGTGTTCCTTAGACTTTTTCTGCGTCTGTTGGTTATTTCCCAACTGAGGTAATAATCCTCTGTTTGTGACATCAGAATTGTTTCCACAGCAACAGTGTGTGATATCACTAGTAAGGGATTACAAGCTCAGCCATGCAATAATTATCAGGAACAGATGAACTCTACCAGTCTGAAACTGTTTTCATGCAAGTATCTTTAGTATAAAGAATGAAATGGCTTTACTATGTCACTTTTTTGTGAATGTTCTGCAACTGGGCCCTTCTGATTCCACCTGTTTTGCTGCTGGCTGCATGCTTTCAATGAAACTTCTTGCATAGGACTTCAACTGTTTTATGTAAGGCTTAAGAATAGGGTTGATGGCATGGTCAATGTAAAACCCTAGTGCACTTACTTTCAAAGTTCCCAAAGGAGGGATTTCTTGGGAGGGCATTCTGCCTACTGGGGGACAAATTAACTTTTATGAACCTATTTCCAACAGAAGCCAGGCAAGGGGGATTACATTTCTTTACTGGTAATTCCATATCTTCTTCAAGACAATCTCTTGCAGCAGGTCATAACACATGGAAACCTTCTGCCGGTGGCTCTAGTTTCCAGAAGACTTCTTAGCAGTCGTACCTGGGACTGCCCCCTCATGCACCACATGTCCAGGTCTGTGCACTATAAAAGAGAGGGCGGTCCTGATACTCCTCAGTTCTTTCTTTTCCATGACCTGCACACATCTCTGTTGGAGATTGGCTCAGCAGTACCTTTGCCTTTTAACATGTAATTTTTTTTTCTACTAACTTTTGTCATCGCTAATCATCTTTACTAGACCGACGACGATGAAGATACTTTGAATTTTCGTAAGTATAATTACATCTTCAGTATTGTTGAAAGGGGCTTCTGCCCTCTCATCGACGACGGCTTCTGCCTTCTCGTCGACGACAGCTTCAGCCCTCTTGTTGGACAATGGTTTCCGCCCTCTTGTCAACGATGGCTTCTGCCCACTAGACGATGGCTTCCGCCCTCTTGTCGATGACGGCTTCCGCCCTCTTGTTGGACGATGGCTTCCGCCCTCTTGCTGGATGATGTCTTCCGCCCTCTTGCTGGATGATGTCTTCCGCCCTCTTGTCGATGATGGCTTCTGCCCTCTCATCGACGATGGCCTCTGCCCTCTCATTGACGATGGCTTCTACCCTCTCATTGGATGATAGCTTCCACCCTCTCAATGATGGCCTCCGCCCTCGCATCGACAGTGGCATTTGTCATCTCGTCGATGATGGCTTCAGCCCTCTTGTGGACAATGGCCTTGGCCCTCTCCTTGCAGTGGGCTTTGGCCCTCTCATTGTCGAGGGCTTTTGCCCTTGCAATCATCAATGGACTGTCATCAACAGTGGCTCCTGAACCCTCTCATCGCCACTGGCTTCAATAGGCTTCCCCACTTTCACCGGGTAAGGTTTGGCCCCCTGGTAAGTGGGTTTCGGACCCTTCAGTCGGCGATGGCCTGGGTCTTTCGTTGCGGCGAGCGTCTCACCGAAGAAGGCTTCGCCTTCTCCCCGATGAGGACCTGGACCTCTTGTCCACAATGGACCCCAGAATAATATGCGGGCCTAGACCCAGGTGCCCTTGCCTTTGGCCTCACTGTGGGCCTCTCTCCTAATGGAGGGTGAGTGAAGCACCACCTGACCGGCAGCTTTGACTCTAGGGTGTCCTCTGTAATCCACACCCGGACTCTGTTTGGTCTTTAAAGGGGGCAGGAAATGTGTGCTAATTGGTAGCAGTTAATAATGTTCCTATTTACAGCAACAACATTCATATCTCCAAATGATCCATATTTAACTGTACATGAATAAACACTGACGTGAAAAACTGTGTTTTCAATTGTTTTCTTTTTATGGACAATATTCTGCACAGTTCTCTCCAGGGAACCAATAAGTTGGAGTTTTTACTGTGTCATGGTTTGTGAACAGAATGCTAAACATGAGCTTTTGTCCTATCAGAACCATGCTCAGAGTTCTGTGCACAAACCGTGATGTAGTTGAAGCTCCAGATCACAGGTTCCATTAAAAGAACTGCAACAGAATGCTGCCCATAAAAACAAAACAATGGAAAATACAGTTTTCATATAATTTATTACACTACAGTTAAATGTGCATAATTTAGGGGAATTAATATTATTCCTGAAAATAAGAACTTTATAAACAGCTGCCAATATGAACTGATTTCCTATCCTCTTTAACTGAAACTCTGCCCTCATACTGGGTTTACGGTTATTTCTTTCACTGCTTCGACATCACCGATGTTCTCCTCGACAACTGAGGAACTCTTTTTCTAACAGTGCTGGCTTCTTTGAATTGACTCTTTGCCAGCCTGCTGGGGTTTGCTTCCATACCAGTTTTCTACTCTCCATTATTACAATGGAGTCTGACCGTGTCTCTTCGGTGCTCTGAGTTGGGCCAGTAGGGTATAGGTGGATGTACCTATTCTTGTGGCCTGGTGCCCCCCCCCATTGGAGGGGCCACCTCCGGGTCTCATCCCAGTCTCCACCTGTAGCTCTGCTGTACAACCAAGCTGTGTCTACAGTTGTTGTGGTGGAGCCCCCTTTTTCTTGCTCAGGACTAGGGACCCAACTGGTTCTACTCTGTAAGGCCCAGGTGTAGGAACTGCACCAACAGTAGGCACAAATTGGCTTATTATTTGGAGACGTCCTCACAGTGGTCATCCTGCCTCTTGGGGATGCTTCTGCAGCCACTGTACTCGCTGCTTGGAACCTCTGGCGGCTATGGTTTACATACCCTCTACCGTGAAAATATGTCTCACATGACTTTCTTGGTTGTGTATGCAATGCCTTTTGCTCCCACCTGAGTTTTCTTCTTGATGCTGCTTTTCGAGGTCTCTTTATGAGATCCACCGTCTCTGGTTGCACCGTACGTTGGTGCATTCCATGTCATTTTTTGCATCAGGAAATTCACGAAAATCCTTTTTCGGACCTCGCTGATATCTTGCGGGGGCCTCCCTAACATGGGTTCACTACCTCTATTAGCCTTCGCCGCCTTTGATTCTGAGGTCGACAGGTACTGTTCCACCGGTTCCCTGCCTAGGACCACCCACAGCCTGAAGGTACCCTCAAATCCATGGCTACAGTATCCATCCAGGACAGATACTGTAGCTGTCCTGACGTCCGAGATCTGGATTTCTTTCTACTTGAATAATGTCCGTTTTGCCTGTATATCCCCCTCCTCAAAGGTTGGAGTATGTTTTCTCTTTCCTTCCGGACAATGATCATGGTAGACCTTCACCCTATGCTACAAAAGGCAGTGAAACCCCCATTCAGGATAGACTCTGCCACTGGAGTCTTCCAATAATACTGGGCCTTGATCTCTGTGATTCTTTGCAAAGTGGGCCCTCTGTGGTTTTCTTCTGTTATATGCCTGGATGTTTTCCTTTGGAAACATCATCAGATGTCCTCCTTGCACTGGTCAGTACTCAAAGTATGGTTCAAGTCTCTGGGTATGAACATACACCTTTAAGGCATATATTCGGTTGGAAACGCTTTCCTTCCTGTATCTTGATGGACATGCCTGGGCTAACTGGCTTCCCATTATCTGCCGCACCAGAGGTGTCTTGGCCAGGCTTCGCCTGCTGACTTTTTGGGGATACTTGACTGTGGCCATCCTAATTGATTCCAAATCCCCAATAATACCCAAGACTTTGGTCCAGGGCACTCTGCAATGGTTGTGCCTTCAGAGATCTACCTGCAAACGGACGCCAGCGTCTTCTCGCCCGCTATCAAATGTCTCCATTTATGAAGGTGCATGACCACTCTCATGATGAATACCTTGAATCAGAGGATGTGAATATTCCTTTCAAAGGTCTAAAAACCCACCAAGGTGTTTGAAGGTGAAGGGTGAAGACCTTCTGTGCATCTTTGTCTTGGGAGAGCCATTCTGTATGCTCTCCATACTTTTGGGCGTCTCCTATGGGGGATATGTCTCATGTATGTTACCTGACCAGGCAACATTACTCACTCCCTTGCCTGTATGCATTAAAACCATGCGTATAGGATTCTGGGCTGCGCATAACTGACTACACCCCATTAGAGGTACATATCCCTGGCAGCAGGAATACACAGCTGGATACCTTCTGCCTTTTTAAAGCGGCAGGGCACAAATGGAAAATTCCACAGGATGTAGTCTAAAACATCTTTGTCCACTGGACTCATCCTGACAGGGATCCGTTCGTCTCTCTGCCCCATATCCTACTGCCTCACTGCTGCCCACTACGGCCAGACCCAAACATGGTCTGGCTGGATGTTTTCTCTCTTTACTTTTTCACTAAGGTGGTCTCAGTTGTTCCTAAGTATCAATAACCATCTGGCTACCAGTCTCTTATGTGGGGCATGAAGCTCCTAAGTTTGCTCTAATTCACATCTTGGTTGTTCACAGTCCCTTTCATTCTTAATGAACGAGGCCACAGTGCAAAACAGTGCCACCTTTTGTTTCATTTCCCCTGGATAGTGCAGGGTAAACACCCTGTTTTGGTACAGGGTCTGTCCAAACTTAGGTTTGTTATAACAAAAATGACATATATGGCCAGCCCAGTTGCACTGAGGGTTGAGGTGCTGGACACCACACCTTGCACCACACCAGCAACCTGGGTTCGGGAACAAGCCGGGGCCACCGGGGGTCGGCAGGGGAGGGAAGGGATCAAGCATCCGGCGGACAGCTCTCCCTTCCCTGGGGAGGGTTCTGGGGATGCGCCGCTCTGTTGCGGAACCTGGCGGCAGTCGAGTGCTGCACAGTCCAGTGGCGCACGCTGTGAGGGGGAGGAGCTTGGCGGGTGGTGGCACACTGTACCCAGCTACCACTGCACGTCTGAGCCCTCGGGGGAAAGAAAAACCAAAGGAAAAGCCCTCTGCAGAGCCGAGAGATGAAGGAGGCTCCAGGGGCAGGTCCACATCCCACCGCCGAACCAATGCACCAGTGGACTCCACGGCTGACCCAACGCCAGGTATGCCCCTCTAATTTCAGAAAGGCCACCGAGGGAGGGAGAGGGTGATCCGGGTGCTGGACCTGCCTGGTAGTCGGGGGGGGAGGACACTGGAGAGTGGGGGTTCAGGCTGGGAGTAGAGACCCAGTCGTGTGGGTACTCTGGAAGGATGCCTGGTCCTGCAGAGCGAGAAACAAAATAATAAAAAAAAAAATGACATATATACTACCGCTTTCGGCTGTGGTCAAGACTCCCTCCACACGAGTGCTAGCTACTACCACAGCAGGTTTACAGGGGTATCAACTGCTATACTGGGGGATTTGGCTCCTGCTTCTGGGATCCATCCCTCCCTTATTCATTACCATTGATGGGCTTGGCTTTTTACACGAGGACTACCTTTAGACGTACAGTCCTCCAATGTCTGCTTTCACACAGACAGACTTGCCAGCTGCCCTGCTTTACACATGGCTACTTGGGAATCTTCCCAAGTGTTATGACCTGTTGCAAGAGATTGTCTTGAAGAAGATAGTACAGTTGCATAAGAACTTACCGTAACAGTAGATCTTTGAGAGTAGGTCATGCAGCCCCTCCCTCCATCCCCCTTTTTCCTGTCTACACTAGAGGGTGGAGTTTGTCCTTATTTTCCAACTCCTGTATATTTCACTCTCTCTATATATAGATATGTATACTTCTGTATATTTATTTTGGTTATATCCAAAACACTTTATTTTTTTTATACAATATATATTTCTCCTTGGTTCCCTCGGCGACATCATGACCAGGTCGCTAATGAGGAGAAGAACTGAGGAGTATCGGGACCACCCTCTATTGTATAGTGCACAGACCTGTTCATGTGGTGCATGAGGGGGCGGTCCCAGGTACGACTGCTAAGATGTCTTCCGGAAACAAGTATCTTCAGCAGAAGGTTTCCATGTGTTATGACCTGCTGCAAAAGATACTCTCGAAGATCTACTGTTAAGGTAAGTTCTTATGCAACTGTACTTTGTGTGTAGGCTGTATCCAGTCAGATGGACTGGGCGGTCCTCCCCTGCCAGCTGGGACATGATGTAACAGTCTGAGAGAAGTCTTAGAACATGTCCCTCCCCAGACTCCCTCAGTCCAAACTTTTGTCCAAGTCTATAGAAAAATACTACTAAAATAGGAACAAATATCAATGTTAAAACAACCCCAACATAATGCCAAAATCCAAAGCAGAGGATTATATGCAATATAGGACAGAACATACCATAGGAAATTGTACAGCACTGAGAACTGTGAGGGCCTGACTGTATATGGATGGAGCCTCCACACAACTGGAATTACTGGTAAGGAATTATAGATACATAGACAGTGTCGGCAGATAAGGGCCTATGGCCCACCCAGTCTGCCCATTTGAGCTTGTAAGTTCAGTTTATGTTTTCCTAGAAGTCTGTTGCCCCTTATCCCTGACCTCCAGAATTCCTTTATGTCTATCCCATGCATTCTTAAATCCCGTGATTGTTATACCCCCACCACTTCCTCTGGCAGGGTGTTCCACTTGTCCACCACCCGGTCTGTGAAGAAATTCTTCCTCACATTTCCTCTGAATCGTCCTCCCTCCAACTTCATCCCATGCCTCTAGTCCTGGAACATCTTTTCGCTTAAAAATAGTGTATTCCTGCACCCTGTTCCTCCCTGTAAGATACTTGTATGTCTCTATCATATCCCCTCTCTCCCTCCTCTCCTCCATGGAGTACATATTCAGTTCCTTCAACCTGTCCTCATAGGACTTGTGATGCAATCCATGTACTATCTTTGTTGCCCTCTTCTGAACCTTCTCTACCCTGTCTATGTCCTTACGTAGGTAAGGTCTCCAGAACTGTACACTGTACTCCAGGTGGGGCCTCACTAGTGTCTTGTACAGTGGAATTATGACCTCCCTTTTTCTGCTGGTGATGCCCCTGCCTATGCATCCCAGCATCCTATTTGCTTTACCTGCTGCCTTGTCACACTGTTTCCCTACCTTGAGGTCATCAGAGATGATAACCCCAAGATCCCTTTCCTGCTTGGTGCATGCTATATCTTCACCCCCCAACTGATATATTGTGCCAGGGTTTTTGTGCCCCATATGCATTATCTTGCACTTCTTTGCATTGAATTTCAACTGCCAAACCCCTGACCATTCTTCAAGTTTCTGCAGGTCCCTTCTCATTCTGTCTACACCCTCTGGTGTGTCTACTCTGTTACAGAGCTTTGTGTCATTAGCAAACAGTGAAATTCTGCCTTCTAGGTCCTGGAGCAATGTCACTGATGAAGATGTTGAATAGGACCGGTCCCAGCACTGATCCCTGTGGTACCCCACTGGTCACTCTTCCTCTGTGGAGGACAGCCATTTACCACCACCCTCTGTGTCCTGCCACCCAGCCAGTTACCTACCCACCACACTACTGTCCTGCCCACACCCACATTCCCCAGTTTGTGTAATAGTCTTCTGTGTGGCACAGTGTCAAAGGCCTTGCTGAAGTTCAGATAGGCCATGTCCAGTGCCCTCCCCTGATCCACCTCCCTAGTCACCCAGTCAAAAAATTCCCCCTTTGTGTGTCAGCTCCTATAGGCAGTCAGATGGAATGGGCCTTAAGAAAAAATTACTCACCTTAGTAATGTTGTTTCTTCTAATGGAGTCTTGCTATATTATAGACCTTAGCAGTTTGATCCAGCTCTAGAACTGCCCCGGAGTGCAATGGTTAAAACCATTCCAAAATAGAATTTTGGCACGAGAGCAGCTCTATCTGTGTCATTTCAAACTTGAACTGTCAGATCTTTACGAGCCAAACTCACTAAGGTCTGTGTGGAAGCTGTAACCTACACTAGCCAAATGGCTACCTAAATAATAACAACCATTGATGGTCCCAACACCCAAGACTCAAGTCAGGGGACCAGAAATACTAACACCATTCTAATAATATGAAAATGGAACATAAGTATAATAAAACACACACACGCGTACACATACACACACCCCAAAGTCCCAAAGGGGACAAAATGCTAACAGGACATAAGTAGTGCCCACACTAAGTTGCCCGCACCCCACCAAGTAGAGGTTCTGAGAGGGGCAGGTTGGGGAGGGTATAATATAGCAAGACTCCATTAGAAGAAACAAACATTACTAAGGTGAGTAATTTTTTCTTCAAACAACATGAAGTCTTGCTATATTATAGACATTAGCAGAATACACAGCAGTACCTCCATGGAGGAGGGCAGAACCTACTTAGGAATAGGCTCTGAAGAACAGCTGTGCTAAACCGAGCATCTCTCCTGGCCTGGACATCCAGGGAGTAATGCTTGAAAGTGTGTACCATTTTCCAAGTAGCAGCCTGGCAAATCTCTAATAAAGGGATATCTCTGGCAGCAGCTAGAGACGAGCTGTACCCCTGGTAGAATGAGCCCTCAAACCGGGGCACTGCCCACTTTCTGATAACAAAATTGGATACAAGAGACAATCCACCTGGCTATTGATCTCTTAGTGGCAGGTTTCCTTTCCCAACTTCACCATAGGTAAGGAAAAGTTGGAGGATTGAATCTGTGACCTTTGGTACGCTCTATATAATAACTAAGAGCTCTCTTAACATCCAGGCTGTGCAACCTCCTCTCACTCGAAGAGGAGTGATCAGTGAAAAATACTGGAAGGAGATAGATTGATTAAGATGGAAATCTGAAACCACCTTAGGCAAAAACTTCCTATTAGTCTAAGGACTACCTTATCCCTGTGGAAAGAAATAAAGTCAGTCTCCACTGACAAGGCTTGCATTCACTTATGTCTGGCAGAAGTGATAGCCACTAGAAAAAGTTTTCCAAGTTAGGTACTTAAGCTCTGCAGAAGACAGAGGTTCAAAAGGGGGTTGCATTAACTGGGCAATGCAAACATTAAGGTCCCAAGCAGGGGCCAGTTCCTAAAAGGGAGGATTAGTATGGAGTAATCCCTTAAAAAACTTGGAAAACACAGGATGAGAGGAAAGAGGGGATGACTTTCCTGCTGACACAAAAAGCAGACACAGCTGCCAAATGAACTCTCAGGGTAGCTGGTCCAGAACCCAAGGAATTAAGATGTACCATGTAATCTAACAAAATGGGCAATTCAGCAGATTCTGGGGAAATATTTTTCCCAGCACACCAAATGGAAAACCTTTTCCATTTAGAACTATAAGTAGCCCTAGTGGAAGGCTTTCTGGAAGCCTTTAGGATCTCAAGAACACCCTGAGAGAGGTGTAAATCAGCAAACTCTAACTCCTCAAGAGCCAGGCCTTCAGGTTGAGGGATTTGAGGTCCGGATACCAAACCCTTCCCAGGGCACAAGTCAACAGGTTGTGATTCCTGGGGAGGCACAGGGGAAGATGGACTGTCAAGAGACAGAAGGAGTGGGTACCAGGGCTGCCTGGCCCAATCCGGGGCAATCAGAATCACCCTGCAAGGCTGAGATCTGATTTTGACTAGTACTTTGAATAGGAGAGGAAAGGGGGAGCATAGAGGAACTTCCCCTCCCAATCCAGAAGAAGGGCATCAGGGAACTGAGCCCAGCACTGGAGGCCTGCAACAGAACAGAGGAAGTTTGTGATTGTCTGGGGCTGCAAAAAGATCTATCTGAGGGATGCCCCACCTGGCAAAAACTATCTCCAGCACTTGAGGATCCAGGGACCATTCGTGATGGCCCTGGGAAATCCTGCTGAGGGCATCTGCTAGGACATTGTCCTTCCGTGGAAGATGAACTGCTATGAGGGAAGTGTTCAGGGAATAGACCAGAGACCACAACTTCATTGCCTCGGTGCACAAGGCCGAAGACCGAGTGCCCCCTTGTTTGTTGAAGTACCACATTGTTGTGGTGTTGTCTGTTCTGACTTGTATCACCTTGTCGTGGACAGATGCAGAAAAAGCTTGAAGAGCTAAAAAGACAGCTCTGAGTTCCAGAAAATTGATGTGGAGCAGAGATTCCTGGGGGGACCAAACTCCCTGAGTGGAAAGGTGCCCATGGGCTCCCCAACCCAGAAGGAAGCATCTGTAGTGAGAGTCAAGTCGTGAGAAGGGAAATGAAGGGACCCCGCTCTTAAATTGCTCTGATCCTTCCACCACTGGAGAGCTAGGATCAAGGTTCAGTCACTGAGACCAACTTGGAAAGGGGTCTCTTCTCTGAGACCAAAAGGTTCTCAAGTGAAACTGAATGTCTCTCATCTGAAATCTGGCTCCCTGCACAACAGCTGTGGATGCAGCCATGTGCCCCAGGAGCTGCAGAAAGTGTCTTGCTGGTCGAGAGACCTGCACAGTGAAGGAAGAGGCCAGAGCCACTAAATTCCTTACCCTTTCTGTGGGAAGAAAGGCTCTGGCTAGCTTTGTGTCCAATTCTGCCCCTATAAAGGTGAGTACCTGGACTGGTTCCAGAACCGACTTTGGTAGGTTTAGCAGAAAACCCAGGGAGGTGAGAAGCTGCTGGGTGACCTGCAGGTGAGATTTTACCTGTTCTGGGGACTGGCCTACAATGAGCCAGTCGTCTAGATAGGGAAAACAGCAATCCTCTCTGCCTCCTTAAGTGGGCCACTGCCACTGCTAGACACTTTGTGAATACCCTTGGAGCAGAGGTAAGGCCGAAGGGCATTGCTCTGAACTGGTAATGACCTGAGGGCAGTTCAATCTGAGGTACTTTCGATGGGATCTTCTGATTAGGACATGGAAATAGGCATCCTTGGGGTCCAGGAGGCTAGCCAGTCCCCTGGCCTTAGGGAAGGTAAAATCATTGCCAGAGTTACCATTTTGAACTTTATCTGAATACAGACCCTGCCCTGATGCAGGGGAGGAACCCTTTACTGCTCTGAGAGCTAACAGGGATGAGACCTGTTTCAGGCGAGGGGTCTCTGAAGCACTTGCAGGTGAAAAGAGTCTGCTTCTCAACTTGGGAAACTTTTTGAAGCTGAGAACCAGACCTGGCTTACTACTTCCAGAACCCACTTGTCTGAGGTTAAAGAAGCCCAATTCTGACTGAAGTAAGCCAGCCTGCCCCCCACTGGTACAGGAGAATCGGCCCTGGGCACCCCATCAGGGTGCCTGTTTCGAAGGAGCTTTAGGCTGGGGGGTGGGAGCAGGTCTGCCCACCTCTCGTCTGCCCCTGCCTCTGAAGAAGCCCATCTGAGCATAGGCAGAGGAGGTCTGAGTCTGGTAGAAAGGCCTGTGAAAAGGCCTACCCCTACTCCTGGGGGCATGCCTTTGAGGAGTGGCTTGCCGCTCCTTAGCCTGGGCACTATTGTAAGTAGTCCTATATTCATCCATCTTCTTCATGTAATTCTCTGTCTGCTCTCCAAACAGAGAATTTCCCACCACAGGAAAATCCATAGCCTTAGTCTGGGTATCCTGTGACAAACTAGTACACCTGAGCCAGGCCAACCTACAAAGCTACAGATGTGGCCATGACCCTAGAGGAAGCATCATTAACATCCACAGCAGCATGAAACTGAACCTAGAGGCTTCAATGCCATCAGCAGCCACCTGTTCTAGTTCACTAGCCAGCTGGCCATGGGCCTGCTTGGCCAATTGCATAACAGTATCCCATCTAGATTTCTGATACCTAGCTACATAAGCCATATAATTTGCTTGCCTGAGTCCCAGAGAGGCTGCCATATACTGTTTTTGCCATGGCATCAATCTTCCTGGAATCCTTGTCAGGAGGATGTGAAGCCAAGGGAATATTAGCTTTATCACAGGCAGCAGCCTGAACTACCCCAACATGACTGCATTGCTGAGAAAGGAATTCTGTATCAGGGCCTGACAATGTATACCTTCTGTCCATCTTTTTATCTACAGGAGGCACAGAATTAGGAGCTTTTAAAATTTTAATTGTTTGTTTCCTAAAAGACTTATGTAAAGGAATAGACAATCTCCTAGACTCTGGAATATCCATCATTTCTACAAAATCAGGCTCCTCTTGCTCATCCACAGCCTCTTCTAAAGGAAGCTGGAGGGTTACAGCAACTTTTTTATAAAACATAAAATGAGACTCAGACAGCATAGGGGGAGATTCTAAAGGTCTGTCTGGGGAGATGTCCGGTTCAATGGGCACACCCAGACCTTCCCAGCCACATTCATACTGTTCATAATCCTCCTCCCCCTCCTCTGGTTCATAAAATTCCTCAATATCATAATCCTGAACCACTGAGACCGGACGAACCGACCTTTTACCAGATAGTGGTGCTGGACGGACCCTGAGACAGTGACTGAACAATTTGTATGGCTTTGCTATCTCTGCAGCAGTTGGAGAAGGAATTTTGGACTCAGACCTGCTGATTTTCTTGTTTTCTTTACTGGAATTGGTTCCTCAGAACCAGCTTTTCTTTGCCGAGGAAGTCTGGCCCTGGTCAGAGGCACTCCTCTGGTTGGGTTGGCACCGAACTGGGCTGGCCATCCGGTCAGCGGACTTTTGGCCTCGCTTCCCTGAGCCTGCCCAATCTTTTTCCAGGGTGGCTGCAGGAAATTCTTACATACCTGGCAGTCTGACTGGAGGGGTGGTCAAACCCCAGACAATAAACACATGTGGTGTGTGGGTCAGCCTTGGCAAAGAACTTCCCACAAATATCACAGTGTTGAAACCCAGGGCCGGTTTTTCTTTTGGGTTTCTCAGACATAATGCCAGCCTAACCAAAAACTTGCCTTTTAACGGCAGTGCCAGGCAAGACACCCTTATCGGTTCCTAACCGTGTCACGGGTATTGGAAAAAAACGTAATAAATCCGTTTTTTTTAGAACCGATAAGAACCGGGAACCGCATTCTAAAATAGTAACTTTTAGTTTTAAATGAGTTTTAAACCCACTGATCAGTTCAAAACCAAACCGATAACACAAGTTCCACACAGACAAAACCTTCATTTACTTACGGTTACCACAGATAGAGCTTGAACCGAGCGGTTTTGGGTTAAAATAAAACTATTCTCGGTTAAATCCAACGAGAAAACACTTTTAAACTGAGAAATGAACCGAGCAGAAGGAGAAATCTCCGGAGCGACTGTTCACTGAGGCGGAGTAAAGAATCTGACAGTTCAAGTTTGAAATGACACCGATAGAGCTGCTCTCGTGCCAAAATTCTATTTTGGAATGGTTTTAACCATTGCACTCCGGGGCAGTTCTAGAGCTGGATCAAACTGCTAATGTCTATAATATAGCAAGACTTCATGTTGTTTGAATAAGCAGTCCCTAGATGGAAGAAGGGCAGTCCTGTATGACCAAGCTTAGCACCTGCCAAAATGATCTGCAGAGCTGAGAGTATCTAGGTGGAAACATCTGGTTAGTTTATGAACCTAGGCCCATGAAGCAGCTTTACAGTTATCCTCCAGGGACGAAGAAACTAGCTTGGCATAAGAAGCAGCCATAGCCCTTGTGGAACGAACTCTGATCTCAGGGGTGGGGGTGGAGCTAGCCCCCAGTATGAATATGCAAGTATCATAATGGAACATAGGTAGTTGACTAGAGTTTGTTTAGCTAGGACAAACCCTTTTTCTCCTGAATCTAGGAGAACTAAGAGCCTGCAGTGGTGCAGATTGGCTTAGCGCACCTAAGGGAAACTCTAAGGGTTCTCAACATCTCGAGAATGTATCTGGACCTTCTCTGTGTTCCTGGGGTGCAGACAAAGGTAAGGAAGAAAAAATTACTCACCTTAGTAATGTTGTTTCTTCTAATGGAGTCTTGCTATATTATGACTATTGCAGTTTGCCCCAGCCTTAGAACTGCTCCGGAGGTGAAAGAGTTAACTTCCATGCAGAGCATGGAGCTTAGAGCGCAAGCTCGGTTCAGAAGCTCTGTCTGGCTGGTTTCAAACCGAAACCGTCAGATCTTTATGAGCAAAAACTCACTAAGGTTCTGTGTGGAAGCTGTAACCTACACTAGCCAACTGGCTACTAATATATTAACACATTTTTACTGGTCCCAACACAAAGACTCAAGTCAGTGGACCAGAAAAATTAAGATAAAATAACTAAATGAACACAACACCCAAACATGAAAGAGGGCATCAATAAATACCAACAGAGGACTACCCACCCCATACCCCAAAGTAGTAGTTCTGAGAGGGGCAGGCTGGGGGGGAGGTCATAATATAGCAAGACTCCATTAGAAGAAACAACATTACTAAGGTGAGTAATTTTTTCTGCAAACAACATGAAGTCTTGCTATATTATGACTATTGCAGACTACACAGCAGTACCTCCATGGAGGAGGGACAGAACCTACTTAGGGAATAGGCCCTGAAGCACGGCTGTGCCAAACCGAGCATCCCTCCTGGCCTAAATATCCAGGGAGTAATGCTTGGTGAAAGTGTGTACTGTCTTCCAAGTGGCTGCCTGACATATCTCCAAGATAGGGATGTCTCGAGCAGCAGCTAGAGATGCAGCTGTACCTCTGGTAGATGAGCCCTCAGGCCTGAGGGGGAACCTTACCCAGCTTTGATAGCAAAGTTGTATACAAGAAACGATCCACCTGGCAATGGATCTTTTGTGGCAGGTCTCCCTTTCCCAACCTCACCATAAGTGAGAAACAGTTGGAGAGGGTCAAACCTGTGACCCTTGGTACGCTCTATGTAGTAACTTAGGGCCCTCTTAACATCTAGCTGTGCAGCCTCCTCTCACCAGAGGAGTGAATGGTCAGTGAAGAACACTGGAAGTGAAATAGACTGGTTAAGGTGAAATCTGAAACCACCTTAGGCAAAACTTCCTGTTAGTCCTGAGGACCACTTTATCCCTGTGAAAGGAAATAAAGTCAGTTTCTACTGATAAAGCCTGTAACTCCCTTATATGCCTGGCAAGTGATGGCTACCAAAATACAGTTTTTCAAGTCAAATACTTAAGCTCTGCCGAAGACAGAGGCTCAAAGGGGGTTGCATTAGCTGAGCAATGCATACATTAAGATCCCAAGCCGGGCAGGGTCCCTGAATGGGGATTGGTGTGAAGCAATCCTTTAAAACTTGGAAAATACAGGATGAGCAGAGAGAGAAGAGGGCTTCCTGCTGAAATGAAGGCAGAGACAGCAGCCAAGTGCACTTTCAGGTGGCTGGTCTCAGTCCCAAAGAATTAAGATGGACCATGTAGTCCAATACAGTAGGTAGATCAGCAGATTCTGGGGAAACATGCTTCCAGAACACCATATGGAAAACCTTTTCCACTTGGAGTTATAGGTAGCCCTGGTGGAAGGCTTCCTAGCAACCTTCAGGATTTCAGAACACTTTGAGAAAGTTGCAAATCAGCAACTCTAACTGCTCCAGAGCCAAGCCTTGAGGTTGAGGGATCTGAGATTCGGATGCCAAACTCTCCCTGAGCACAGGTTAACAGATTGTGGTTCCTGGGGAGACACAGGGAAGATGGACTGCTAAGGACAGAAGGAGTGGTACCAGGCTGCCTGGCCCAGTCTGGAGCAATCAGGATCATTTTGCAGGGCTGAGACCTGATTTTGACTAGTACTTTGAACAGGAGAGGAAGGGGAAAGGCATAAAAACTTCCCTTCCCAATCGAGGAGAAAGGCATCCAGGGAACTGAGCCCAACACTGGGGCCTGCAACAAAACAGTGGAAGTTGATAATTGTCTGGGGCTGCGAAAAGATCTATCTGAGGAGTGTCCCATCTGGCAAACACTATCCCCAGTACTAGGGGATCCAGTGACCATTTGTGATGGCCCTGGGAAGTCCTGCTGAGAGCATCTGCCAAGACATTGTCCTTGCCTGGGAGGTGAACTGCTATGAGGGAAGTGTTCAGGGAGTAAGCCAGAGACCACAACTTCATTGCCTCGGTGCACAAGGCCAAGACCGAGTGCCCCTTGTTTGTTGATGTACCACATTGTAGTGGTGTTGTCTGTTCTGACCTGTACCACCTTGTTCTGAACAGATGCAGAGAAAACCTGAAGTGCTAGAAAAACAGCTCTGAGTTCCAACAGATTGATGTGGAGCAGAGATTCCTGAGGGGACCATAATCCCTGGGTGGAGAGGTCGCCCATGTGAGCTCCCCATCCCAAGAGGGATGCATCTGTAGTGAGGGTCAAGGAATGGGACAGAGGGATGAAAGGCACCCCCTGTCTCAGATTGCTCTGATCCTGCCACCACTGAAGGGCCTGGATCAGGGTTCGAGTCACTGGGATTAATTTGGATAGAGGATCTTCTTTGAGACCAGAAAGCTCTCAAATGGAACTGAATTCCCTCATCTGAAATCTTGCTCCTTGCACCACGGCTGTGGAGGCAGCCATGTGCCCTAGGAGCTTCAGGAAATGCCTTGCTGGTCGAGAAACCTGCAGAGTGAAGGAGGCGGCCAGGGCCACCAAGGTCCTTACCCTTTCCAAGGGAAGGAAGGCTCTGGCCTGCTTTGTATCGAGTTCTGCGTCTATAAAGGTGAGTACCTGGACAGGTTCCAAAACTGACTTTGGAAGACTAGAAGAAACCCCAGAGAGGAAGCAGCTGCTGGGTAACTAGCTAGGTGTGATTTGACCTGGTCCGGAGACTGACCCACAATGAGCCAGTCGTCCAGGTAGGGAAAAATGGCAATCTTTTGCCTTCTTAGGTGAGCGACTGCTACTGCCAGACACTTTGTGAACACCCTTGGGGCAGAAGTAAGGCCGAAGGGCATTGCTCTGAACTGATAATGGCCTGAGGGCAGTTCAATCTGAGGTACTTGATGGGAGCTTCTGATAAGAACATGGAAGTAGGCATCTTTGAGGTCCAGGGAGGCTAGCCAGTCCCCTGGCCTTAGGGAGGGAAAATCATTCCCAGTGTCACCATTTTGAACTTTGGCTTTAAAAGGTGCTTGTTTAGATATCTTAGATCCAGGATAGCCACTCCTCTCCTGTCTTTTTGGGGTAAGGAAGTACCTGGAGTACAGACCCTGCCCTGGTGAAGGGGAGAAACCTTTTCTACAGCTCTGAGAGCCAGGAGGGTTGAGACTTCTGTTTCAAAGCAAGAGTCTCTAAGATTAGTCTGTGGTAGAAAAGATCTGGCTCTCATCTTTGGAAATTTCTTGAAGCTGAGAACCAGACCCTGGCTCACTACTTCCAGGACCCACCTGTCTGAAGTTAAAGACTGCCAGTCCTGGACGAAGTGGCAGCCTTCCCTACAGGTAGTGGAGAGCCGACCATGGGCATCCCATCAGGGGCCTGTTTGGCAAGGGGCTTTAGGCTGAGGGGTGGGAGCAGGCCTGCTCGAGCCCGTCGCCTCCTCTGAAGAACCCCTCTGTACATAGGCTGAAGAGGAGGGGGCCTGAGTCTGGTAAAAAGGCCTGTGAAAAGGCCTACCCCTACCCCTGGGGGCTGCCTCTGAGGAGTGACTTGCTGCCTTTGGCTTGTGCACTCCTGTAAGTGGTTCTATATTCATCCATTTTCTTCATAGAATTCTCTGTCTGCTCCCCAAACAGAATTTTCCACCACAGGAAAATCCATAGCCTTAGACTGGATATCCTGTGACAAAGTAGTACACCTGAGCCAGGCCAATCTGCGAAAAGCCACAGAAGTAGCCATGACTCTAGAGGATACATCATTAGAATCCACTGCAGCATGGAATTGCACCTTAGATGCCTCAATACCATCAAGAGCCACCTGCTCCAACTCCTTTGCGAGCTGGCCAGGGACCTGTTTGGCTAAGGCCATGACAGTATCCCATCTAGATTTCTGGTATCTTGCAACATAAGCCATATTGTTAGCTTGTCTGAGTCCCAAGGATGCTGCCATGTATTGTTTTTTGGCCATGGCATCAATCTTCCTGGAATCCTTGTCAGGAGGATGTGAAGCCAGTGGAATATTAGCTTTATCACAGGCTGCAGCCTGAACTACCTAACATGACTGCATTGCTGTGAAAGAAAATCTGTATCAGGACTGACAAAGTGTACCTCCTGTCCATCTTTTATCCACAGGAGGCACAGAATTAGGAGCTTTTAAAATGTTTACTGTTTGTTTTCTAAAGGATTTATGTAAAGGGATGGACAACCTCCTGGACTCTGGGATATCCATCATCTCCACATAGTCAGGCTCCTCTTGCTCATCCAACGCCTCCTCTAAGGGAAGCTGGAGGGTCTCAGCAACTTTTTTATAAAACAAAAAATGAGATAGGTACTCAGAAAGCCTAGGGGGAGACTCACCTGAAGGTCTGTCTGGGGAGATGTCCGGTTCAATGGGCACATCCAGACTTTCAAAATCACATTCACACTGATCATAATCCTCATCCCCCTCCTCTGGTTCATAGAACTCTTCTATATCATAATCCTGAACCACTGGAACCGACCGAACCGACCTTTTGCCAGACAGTGGCGGTTTGGAGGGAACCGGCGACAGGGACTGGACAATCTGTATTGCCCTGGCTATCTCAGCAGCAGTTGGAGAAGGAATTTTGGACTCCAAACCTGCTGATTTTTTAGATTTCTTTGCTGGAACTGGCTCCTCAGAGCCAGCTTTTCATTTGCCCGAGGAAGTCTCGCCCTGGTCAGAGGGCACTCCCTCTGGTTCGGTTGGCACCGAACCGGGCTGGCCATCCGGGTCAGCGGACTTTTTGGCCTCTCGTTCCCTGAGCCTGCCCACTCTCTTGTCCAGGGTGGCTGCAGGGAAATTTTTACAAATCTGGCAGTCTGAATTGAGGTGGTCAAACCCCAGACAATAGACACATGTAGTGTGTGGGTCAGCCTTGGCAAAGGCTTCCCCACAGATACTACAGTGTTGAAACCCAGTGGGCCCGGTTTTTCTTTTGGGTTTCTCAGTCATGATGCCAGCCTATCCAACCAACTTGCCCTTTTGATGGCAGTGCCAGGCAAGACACCCTTATCAGTTCCAAACCGTGTCACAGGTCCTGGAAAAAAAGTAATGAAATCCGTCTTTTTTAGAACCGATAAGAACCGGGAACCGCACTCTAAAAAGCCTTAAAAGGCTTTAAACTTATATTTAAATACAACTCGATCGGTTCAACCGAACCGATAATACTTTTACAAGTTCCACACAGAAAACCCTATCTATTACTTACGATTACTATAGACAGAGCCTGAACCGATCGGTTTTCGGTTAAAATAAAGAAATCAGCGGTTAAATTAAACCGAGAAATAGCACTTTAAACCGAAAAATGAACCGACCAACAGGAGGAATCTCCGGAGCGACTGTTCAGTGAGGCGGAGTAAAGAATCTGACGGTTTCGGTTTGAAACCAGCCAAACAGAGCTTCTGAACCGAGCTCACGCTCTAAGCTCCATGCTCTGCATGGAAGTTAGCTCTTTCACCTCCGGAGCAGTTCTAAGGCTGGGGCAAACTGTAATAGTCATAATATAGCAAGACTTCATGTTGTTTGAATACCATCACCTGGTTTCTGTGGAGGTCAGAAACTACCTAAGAAAGAAATGGGCACTGTGGACCAATTGTCTTTGTGAAACACCAAATACACCTCATTATGCGAACGCGCTTGAATATCAGTAATCCTTCTAGCCAAGTAGATGACCACAAGGCAGAGAACATTAAGGGACAGAAGACACAGGGACATCTTAAGGAGGTGCTTGGCCTCAAAGGGGTGTCCATCAGAGTTTCAGGGACCACATATAAGTTTCAGAGAGGTGGGACTTGTGGGTTTCTGGGATGGAGCCTGCAACATGCTTTGCGGAAGTGGATATCTGGATGGGACCAGCAGCAATGCAATCCTACATAAGCCCTGACATCCAAGAGGGCTGCTACCTGTGCCCTGGTAGAGCTGAGTGACAACCCTTTGTCTAGGCCCTGCTGCAGAATTCCATAACACCGGACAGAGAAGCAGCTGAGTGATCCAAAGAGGGGTGCACCAGGAGTCAAACTTTTTCCAGATGCTTTTATAGGTTTTATCCATAGGGACTTTTCTGGAGTGCATCAAGGTGTGGATTACCCTTGCTTATTATCCTGTCATCATGAATCTTCTGCACCCAGGAGCCAAGCTCAGAGTAGAAACTGCTGAGGCTCTGAAAGATGAGTCACCCCAATGAAGAAACTCTGACCTGTTTGGAAATGGCATGGGTTAACACAGAGCCTGGCGTATCCACTTTTGGAGGCCACTGGGGTGCAATGAGGGTCAGTGTTTACGGTACCCTTTGCAACTGTCTTAGAACCCTTAGTATCACTGACCCTGGAGGGAGTGTGTACAGGAGAGTTGCTGGCTATTACAGGGAGAGGCAATTGATTCCCCGTGACTGGCTTTCCTGGTATCTGCTGAAGTACCTGGGGATTTTGTATTGGACTTAGTGGCCAGGAGATCAAGAATCGGCAGTTCCCTGTGCCTGCAAATTGAGTGTACAACTTTCTGGCTGAGTTCCCACTTCCCTGGGTGTAGCCGATGTTGACATAGCCAGTTGGCTTGACAGTTGAGGGTACTTGCCAGGTGAATAGCTGACAGTGTAGGTTTGTCATCATCCAGCAAAGCAGCATGCATGCCTCTGCTTTTTCTGCTTCCTTGGCATCTGATGTACCCTGATGACTACTGTCATCTCAACTAAGTGAGCCATGGTAACAGATCCACCATATCCCTCAAGGGTCATTTGGTGCACTGCAACAGGAACTGACTTTGACTGACACAGGGGAGTCCTACTGGAATCACACTGTTTGGCCATGCTATGACCCCAGTGCCGCCCCTCCATATCTTTAGGCCTTTCACAGCCTGAGGCAAATGACAGATAGGAAATTTGCTGAAAGAGGACCTGAGGGGGTAAGTGAGTGAGTCATTTGTGGGTTGGGGGTGAGCATATGCAGAAAGACCCCCTTTGAGAATAGGGGCCTTAGGGAATAGAATCCTGGTAGGCTTCACAACCCTTCTACACAGCGGCAGTGCCTTCTTTGTAACAAAAAACCAAAAACTGTATTATGTGCCACTGTTTATCCAGGACCATAATATACTACCAGAGGGAGTTACTTTACGTCACGATATGCCTTCATAGATTACAGTCAAAATGAGATGCATCCAAAAGCAGCACATTTGCCAACACTTGCCCTGCTGTAAACTCTTTACTGCAGAGATAGAAAGATGCCAATTACCCTATTCTGGGATTCATCCCAAACTTTTAAAATTGAGAAATACATACATGCAAAGAGTTACTGAAAGTAAAACAGAAAACTAGTGGTTATGTTTGTTGTACATGAGAAAACACAGTTTGTGCCAAGCAGTATCATCCAGTAGTGAAAGCTATGAATAACAGCCAAACGCAGCATGGAGTAATAAGCAGCAGATACAGACCTCGAGTGGTGGTCTGAGATAGCGAATATGAAACAATGCAGCGCTCTAACCTCCCAGTTAGGGGGAATTCCCGTTTAGCTGAATGATTAGAACTGCTGCCCACTGACTCAGGGTCCCAGGTTTGATTCCCCAACAAGAACTGAAGGTTTGCCCACTGTCTGCCCAAGTGGAGCGGACTGATACAATATCACTATCTCTGATGGAAAAGGAAATTTTGCTTTAAAATCTGAACTTGCTGATAAATCACTCTTGTTATACAAAGACTGTGGGTTAAAACATGTACAATAAATTTGTTGTAAATAAAGACAACTAACTGTTCCTGTTTAGATTTTATTCTTAAGCTATGATTTTTAACCAATATAGAAACTGTATTTTCCATGACTGTGAATTTAAGTTAATTTGTCTGACTTTAAACTACTGCTTTATGTATTTTACTTGTTAAATAATAAAATGCTTCATAAGGTGATTTTGTTTACAATTTTAATTTCAACTTTTTGTACTTAACAAAAAACAAAGTAAGTAGAATACACAAAACTCTACAACATCCTTTTTCTGCAGGGGACTACAAGAGCACAAGTGTAAGAAACAGAAATGGGATTTCCCATGCAGCTCTTCTGCTCGATGATTGGTTTGAGGAGTCTTCCCCACCTGGCACATCTTAAGGAGGTCCACTACGTTTTTATGAGTCCCAAGCAAAGAAAATAGCTTATTTGTCAGAAAATAATGCAGAGTAGCGTATATTCAAATGGCTAAGGTGAAAATAATGGTGCATTTCTGGAGCTCCTGCTTTGTGTGTTCCAAGAGATTCAAGCAAATTCCATGGGCCCAGCGACTCTTACTTGACAGTTAGCGGAAGCTTTGTCATGAGTGCAAAATGCAACACAAATGATCCTTACATAGGCCATTCATACAAGTTCGGAAGAAAAGGATTTGTGATCAGGCATTGTGAATTGGTAGCAAAGTATCATACCTGCAGCTTCCATGGAGCAGGGAACCTCGTGTTTCATTCCTTGACAATGTGCTGCAGTAAGATATCATTCAATAAAGAATACTGCAGCAGTTCCCATTCATTTCAGTGAGACTTTGTGTTTGTTTTGTAATAGAGCTTTTTGTCCTGGGATGCCCCCCACCCACCCCTGTATATCTTAGGCTCTGGCATCTTCGCTCCCACTTCAAGATTGTGTATGTGCCTGTAAAGTGCCATTCAGCTATATCCCCATCCAAACATTCCTGTGACTCCACCCCTGCAGTGGGCTTAACCTGCCCTGGATCCAAGATGGGGCAGGGCATACATGGACAGCACATGACATAAGGAAAAGTTGGGGGCATCATCCGTCCCAGAGCCTGTCCATTTTCCCCCAATTTTTGTGTTTCCACACACTTCCCTTGAGTGTGGCCACCCAAGCCATGCCTATCCTTCAAGGTTGGGGTGACACTCCGTGGTCATCTGTGAAATTCAGCCACAGCACACCAAGTCGCACCCTACCCCATAGAGTACAAGGTACAATGATGGGCAGTGACACTATTTTTTAAACCAAGTTTTTCTTTTAGCAAGTATGTTTTTCCAAACTAATGAAAATTACAGCTTCAGTGACCTGGGATTGGTTACACTGTAGTGTTTATAAGTAAATAAAAGCATGATGAACTGCAAAAGTGTAACAAAATATACTCACTGACATGAACAGGAACCCCTCAACCCCCTTGTTGCAGTAATGTCATCTTCCTGAAGTCCATTCACAATTATGGATAATGGGACCCCCTGCTTCACAAAGGAGGAATATGAGCATATATTACATGACTGACCCCTGCTGCCCACTGATTTTCAGTAGAGAGAAATGCCATTATTTACTGCTAGTAGTACATAACAAAGTTTGAGTAACATCTCAAAACGTAAACAAAGATTGCGTTACGCACTACTAACCGCAGAAAACACTTCCTTGCAAAACACCCATAACATTACACATCCCTAAAACTAGGGAACACCCCACTTGAACACAAAACCCACAAACACACTCCCACATGGAACGGCTACATAAATACAAGCCCAATTCTGTACCATGTAATATAACAAATTACACATAACTGCCTGTGAAGAATCAATGGTAATTTCATCTGGTTAAGCTGGGGGTAGTAGAACTGTTTAAACTTGTAGCTTATCCTGTCCCTAACCTCACTTGAAATTACAGTCTTGTTCTTCACAAGCACCCATTGAAAATTCTATATTTGTTACAAACGTAATTCTTTTTTTTTCACGGTTCAAAATAAAACAGAGTACTCAAAGGTAATAATAGATTTACTATTTAGTTTAAAAAAATGTTTTATAGAATGGACTATTTATTTAAATCTTCTTTCCAGTGTGGCCCTGGAAGGACTAAAGTACAGAGAGATCAAGATAGTTGCTTAATGGTGATGGGAAATGATTTTTGCATAGTTAACTGCGCTCCCATGTTCCTTTTCATTGCCAGTTATGTATTCTTATATACTTTTAACAATTTTTAATATATAATCTAATGTTGGGATGCCCTCAGATCTATAGAGTTCCTTTTTTCTTAGTAGCTTCTGCTCTTTTTTCATCTAAGACGTTCCATGACATAAGCTATACCATGCCACGCAATTTAGCTGAATAGCCTGGAATGATGTTAGTGATGTCACAGAATGGTCAGGCCGCATGAAAAAAGAGATGAGGAGAGAGGGATTTATGGTAGTTACAGAGCCAAAAAAATGGATTATTAAATTAACAAAAAAGGTCCAAACATATCAGAATACTGGATAGATATTAAATGAAAAACAGGAGGGCATCTAGAGGTGTAAAAAGCTGCTTCCTACCACCACTAAAGAACTAGTATCACAAAAAGAAAGCAGGCAGAAAAGTTTTCCAATTTTTTAAAAGTAGTCCCTTATTACTTTTTATTTCTGAAGTGTTTTCCTCTTTCTATGTTCTCATTATTTGGATTTCTACCTAATAGTACTGTATTGGCTCTGATGTGAAAAGCAGTGCTTTACCTGGAAGTAAACATACAGTACCTAGTTCTACTTCTCCAACTACATCATTAGCATGTGACCTCACTCATTGTTACTTCACAAGCCCTGCAGGAGATTGGCGTGTCTGGGTTTCTAGCAGGGTCACAGTTAGTAAGGTCACAGTGCTGATGATGATGCATAGGAAGGCATAGAAACATAGATGATGACAACAGAAAAAAGACTGATGGTCCATCCAGTCTGTCTGTATTACACTATGACTATGTCAGCCTCCAGATACAGTTCTGTTCCACACATCACTCATAGTACTGTCAGGTAGAAAATCTTCCAGTTAGCAAAGAAGAAAAAAAATACTTCAAATATAAGAAATGATAGCAGACTACTTCTGAAAGTTACTATTAATTCCAAGCAGTACACTAGCTCTTTAAGGTCACGTGGTGAGCCAGGGGCTATGGTATTATACAAACTGAGAATCTCCCAGCTCACAGTGGTTTGCATTGCTTCCCTCAGATTTAGGAAAACTTTGGCATGAAATTAATTTTCAAAGGATTTGACCCAAATGTTAAAACAGTATCATGGTCAAATTTTTAGGAGACTTGATTGTGTAATATACTTGACATTTGCTCTTTCAGAAAAGTTAGCACAACCATCAAGTACCTAGCTTAACCAGTTTTTACCTCTACATACAGTACGTCTCTGAGTTCCTGAGGCCAGCAGTTTTCATATTTTACCATTCGGTCCACTCACTAACCTAAGACTCACAAAAGGGAATGCAGCAGCTATCTTGAAGAAGATGAAAAACTGCAGTCTCAAGCCCGAATTCACTGAGGATTTGTTCCCAAAGACACAAAATGGTAAGAGATGGTTTATTAATAGGGCCATAGTCATTTAAAACAGATTAGCACAGTAGAGACCGCTATAACCAGTGTGCTAAGTTTTTCTTTATCTCAGCTAATACAAGCATATGCTAGAAACAAAACAAAAAAACAAAACGAAACAAAACAGGTTATTCACCTGTAACAGTAGTTCTAGAAGTGGTATATGTTGTTCATCCACACTTGTTGGCATGTCTTTTCCCTTTAAGATTCTTGCCAGAAGGTCTAAAAGCTGGCTCCTCCCTCCCACCCAGGTGGTATATAACTTGGCTCCACCCCTTGACACCAGATCTTGCCTGCTGGAAGCTTAGGTTGTGTGTCGAAGCCGGGGAGGTCGTTTGGGTCCGTGTGGATGAACAATATATACCACCCCTAGGTGTTGCAACCACTGTTGCAGGTGAGTAACCTGTTTTTCTAGGATCGTGGATATGTTGTTCTATCCACACTTGTTGGCAGACTCCTGGCAGTTCTCCAGGAGGAGGAAGGCAAGGCATACACCCCCTCCAATAGTTACTTGGGCAACAGAGATTGGAGAACTGACGCCCCAAAACCAGCATCCCGGCGTGACTCTAGGTCGATGTGGTAGTGGGTGATCAAGGTGTTTGCTGACTTCCAGGTAGCAGCCCTGCACATTTCCTGGATAGGGATGTCCCTGGAAGCAGCCACCGATGCAGCAATATGGCGGGTGAAGTAAGCTCTTATACTCACAGGAGGCTCCTTGCTCACTAACCTATAGCAGAGATCAATGCATGATGTAATCCATTTGCCAACTGTCTGCTTGGCTGCAGGCCTGCCAGGTGCAGCTTCAGCATAGGTGACAAACAGCAGGCCAACCTCTCCCCGAACTTCAGCCGTCCACTCCTTATATAAGACAGTGCTCATCTCAGGTCCAAAGTATGGAGCCTGTACTTGGCCTCCGAGGTGTAACTGAGGTAGTACACTGGCAGAGTCAACACCTGGTTAAGGTGAAACTCCGACACCACCTTCGGAAGGAATTTCAGGTGGGGCGCAGGACAACCTTGTCCTTGTGGAAGGCCAGGTAAGGAGACACAATAGAGAGTGCCTGTAGCTCCCCAGTCCTTCTGGCTGATGTGATAGCCACCAAGAAGAGGGTTTTCCACAACAGATGTGACATCTCACACCTGTGCATCAGTTTGAATGGCTTGCCCATGAGCTTTGTCAGTATCAGCAGTAGATCCCATGGTGGTGGTGGTTCACGCACTGGAGGGGAAATATGGTCGAGGCCTTTAAAGAAGCTCCAGACCACCTTCTCCTGTGCCACCATCTGCTGACTGGCCTGTGTCTGGTAAGCAGAGATGGCTGCCAGGTGCATCTTAAGGGTCATAGACCAAAGACCCCCTTTAGACAGAGATGAAAGGCAGTCGAGGATACTAGCCACTGGACAGGATAAAGGGTTCAAGCCCTTGCCCTGACACTAAATGGAAACCCTTTTCCATTTGAAGGCATAGCACCTCCTGGTCAACTACTTTCTGGATGCTTCCACAACTGTGAGTACATCCTCAGAGAGACCCAAAGCCTGGAACTCTAGATGCTCAGGAACCAGGCTGTCAGATGCAGGCATTGAAGGTCTGGATGGAATACCTTCCTCTGATTGACCGATATCAGGTCCAGGTGTACTGGAAGGCACCTCGGAGGCCTGGAGCTGAGACTGAGGAGATCTGGATGCCAGAACTGGCAAGGCCAGTCTGGGGCTACTAGGATCACCTATGCCTTGTCCCTCCTGACCTTGAGGATCACCTTGCGAACCAAGGGAAATGGAAGGAAGGCATAGAAGCAGCCTGGGGTCCACAGCCTTGAGAAGGCATCTCCCTGCAGCGAGCTCTGCTGATGGGGGCGGGCATGAAACAGCCTCAGCTTCACATTCTCCCCTGGAGGTGAACAGATCCACCTGAGGTTTGCTCCAGTGGGAGAACAGGTTGTGTACTACCTCTGGATGGAAAGACCACTCGTGGGACGTCTCGCCCACATGGCTGATAGCATCTGCCAGTTGGTTCGAGGCTCCTGCCATATGGATGGCTAGGGGATCTGCCTCCAGTCAGCACATGAGGGTCCAGATGCAGAGCGCTTTCTTGCACAGAAGCCGGGAGTGCGTGCCACCCTGCTTGTTGAGATAGTACATGGTCGTGGTATTGTCCATTTGGACTTGCACCACTCGACCCCGAAGGAGTGGAGCGAATGCTGACAGTGCCAGTCAGACTGCTGTGAGCTCCAGCAGGTTGATATGACATCGGGATTCCTCAGGGATCCAGAGCCCATGGACTCTGTGATTCCCCATGGGGCACCTAGCCCGTGAGAGGGGCATCGGTCATGAGGACAACCGTAAGCTCGGGATGGACAAATAGGATCCCTTCCTGCAAATGTGCTAGGACAGTACACCATTGGAAAGCATCCCACATCTTCTGGGTCACCGTAACCAGCTGATCGAAATGACCATGGTGCTGAGTCCACTGGCTGGCCAGCTCCCACTGAAGGAGATGCATATGCCAGTGGGTCCATTGGACCATGGCAGTGCAGGCCACCATGTACCCCAGAAGCCACAGGAAATCCTGGGCAGGGCACAAGTGCCCAACCAGAAATGACTGGGCAAAGGAGGAGAGAACCTCTACCCTCTCCATTGGGAGCCTGGCTCTGACTAGGCAAGAGTCGAGCTCTTCCCCGAGGAAGCAGATCACCTGCAAAGGTGTGAGTTCAGACTTGGTCTCGTTGACCAGGAGACCAAGACTGATGTAGGTCTGGAGGGCCAGGTTCCTAGACCTCTCCACCTCCTGTCTGGAGGAACCCGCTATGAGCCAGTCATCAAGATAGGGGTACACCCTGACCCCTCGACACCGAAGATGGACTGCCACCACTACAGTGCATTTGGTGAAGACCCTGGGAGCTGATGACAGGTCGAATGGCATGGCTCGGAACTCAAAGAGGGCTCCCTCTGCCTGAAAGTGAAGAAACCTCTGGTGAGATGGAAGGATCGGTATGTGAAAGAACATGTCCTGGAGATCCAGACAGCAAAACCACATGCTTTGCTCAAGAGATGGTATAATCTGCGACAGAGTTACCATCCTGAATGTGTGTAACCTGAGAAATTGATTCAGGTCATGCAGATCTAGAATGGGGTGCCAGCCCCCCATCCGTTTTGGGACCAGGAAGTACCTGGAAATGAACCCTGGGTTGACGGGGGGGGGGGGGTCCGCGACTCTGGCCACCGCCTCCTTGCAGAGGAGTCGGGTGATGTCATCTCGGAGAGCTGACCGAGTGTATGCAGACACCATTTCCTCCCATGGGGCACAGGCTCGGCTTGGTGGGTATTGCTCGAATTTCAGAGGCAGTCCCTGGCCTACCACTTCTAAAACCCATCTGTCCATTGTAACAGCAGACCAAGCAGAAAGGAAGTGGCAGAGCCGGCTCCCCATGGGAGGAACCAGAGCTGGTGTGACGGGTATGGGGGTGGCCACCCCCATCCCGTCACTGGGCAGGCTTGGAGGAGGAGAGTCTGACTTGGGGTTCACTTAAACCCTGTCCTCTGGGTTTATGAGCTGCCAGGGACCCGGACTTGGGCCAAGGGCACCAAGGTAGAGCCTGCTGCTGATGCTGTCCCGATTGGAAATGGGGGTGCCTGGCTGCAGGGGCAGAATGCGTAAAAGGCTTTTTCTTCTGCTTTTTAGAACCGTGGGATTCCTTCTGAGCAGAGGTCACAGAGTTCAAGGTGGCATTGGACTTTTTGATGCATTGTAGGTGACAGTCCACACCTGGGCTGAAAAGGTCGGTACCCAGGAAAGGGACGTCCGTCAGCTTGTGCTGGGTGTCCCCTGTGAAGATGGAGACTCATAACCAAGCCCTGCAGCGCATGGCAACTGTGGCCAACACTGAACGGACGCAGGAGTCACAGAGGTCCAAGGCCGTCTGGAGCTGCTGTTTCACAACCGCCCGACCCTGGTCGTAAAACTGCTTGACCATGGTCTGGAGGTCTGCGGGGAGGTGAGGTAGAACCCCATTGTGAAAGCCCAGTAGGGCATGAGAGAAGTGCGCCATGATGACAGCTGAGCTTGCCTGACGGAGGCCCAGAGGAGAGGCGGCATAGACTTTCTGGGCTGAATGGTCCAACTTTTTGGACTCTTTGTCTGGGGGGTCTGTTGGTGTCTCCCGAATTACCCGAGCGCCTCAACAAAGATTCAGTCACCAGTCCCTCGGCCGAGGGGTGCTCTGTGAATCCTGAAAGGGACCCAATGGGCACCATATACTTGCGGGCCATTCACGCTGAAGACATGGGGCAGGAGGCAGGGTGCTGCCACAACTCCAAGGCCGGACCAACAATGGGCTTGGCCACTGGCAAAGCCTCTGTCAATGAATCCCCTCATTTGAGGATATCAGTGAGGGGGTATTCAGCCTGTTTCTGAACGGGTTCTAAGGGCATCCCCGTGAATTCGGAGATGAGGAGGAGGATGCCCATGAAGGAGGAAGGGCCTTCCTCTGTCAAAAGACTACTGACAGATTCTTCGTCCAAGGGGCGAGAATGTAGGTCGGTGTCTTTGGACTCTGAAGAGTCTGGATAGATTGGCTAGCCACCAGAGTCACCCTGTACCTGCCTAGGATGGTCAGATGTGAGGGTGACGAACAGCCTATGCAGTAGGCTCGGAATGGGCCAAGACTCCTTAGAAGGAGCCCCCAAAGGAGGCTGCCTCGGTGGCAGCTTCACCACAATCAGTGGAGAGACCGGTTTTGGCTGAGTCGGGATGGTCGTGACCGATTCCGTGGGTGGAGAAACGGTGCAGACCGGCTCCTGAGGAGTAGACGTCGGCCTAGAGGGTGACAGCCAAGTAATGGCCAGGGTAGAAGCTAGAGCCAACTTCTGGCCGGACAAATTTAGCTGTTGCCACATTAAATCCTCGTAGCATTGACGGAGTTTCCATTGAAGCCTCTCCTCATCCGAGGAGGACGAAGAAGAGTGGCGGCGGTGCCGCTTCTTACAGCGCTTATGCGCCTTCTTCGGCCTGTTGGTCGAAGGTGTCCGAGACCTCGACCTGGGCCATTGGGGGGACCAATAGGATCGCTCAAAGGAGCTGGGGAGATCTACAGATCTTCCTGGTGAGGGATCTGGACCACGGGGGATTCCCAGTGGGCTGGGTCTCCTCCTTGGTGGCCGGCAGGACCGGGGTCCTGAATAAGGAGTTGTCGGCCTCACTGAACGACGACAGGGTCGACAGGGTTGAGGATGATCTCAACCAGATCATTATCCCATGTCTTGGTCGGCTGACCTGATGGGGGCACTGTGAAGCCGGTGGGCAAGTCTGCATCCTCAGCCGAAGTCGAGACAGAAGATTCCTGAGACCGAGATCTCTCATGAGTCCAGGAGCATCGTCGGCAAGACGAAGTTTCCTTAGGCTCCTTGTCCTTTTTATGGGACCAAGAGACGTGCGTGCCTGAGGGTCCCTCTCCCTTGGTAGAGAGGGACTGGCACAACTCCCGAGAGGAGCCTGAGAAGTTGGAGCCCAGATCAAGCGGGACAAAGATGGACATAGAAGAGGACCGAACCACGGCCTGAGCCACCTCCTCTTTGAAGGTCTTCATCTGTTTGAGTCGCTCGGCAGACACTGCAGCCACGGAGATAGCCCAACAGGCTTCCTCGGATTTGACCGGCGGATTCCATTTTTCAGGTCTGCCCAGTTGCAGTCATGCAAGATGATCGTCCAAGATGTTTGGATGAAAAGTACAACACATTTTGCACACCTGGGTGTCATGACCGAGACCCAGGCAATAAACGTACGTGGCATGCAGATCGGTGCGAGACATCTTTTGCCCACATGGGCAGCGGCGGAAACCAGGTGAGGACTTGTCCTCTATCGCGGTCGAGATCACAAAGTGACTGGGAGAAACTCTAATGAGTCGGAGGTTGGGTAGGTCGTGGATTTGGTGGGGCCTACAATGGCATGAAGCGATAAGAGGAACCCGAATCTTCCAGCGGAGAGGAAGATCTGGCGTCAAGGGGTGGAGCCGAGGCATATACCACCCGGGTGGGTGGGAGGAGCCAGCTTATAGACCTTCCGGCAAGAATCTTAAAGGGAAAGGATGTGCTAACAAATGTGGATAAACAACATAACATATCCATGATCCTAGAAAATGTGTTTTACAGCTACTGAAAAAATATAGTGTACTGCAAAAAAATAAAGTTTCTTGGATTGTCCAGCTGCAGACTTTTACATATTGTAATATCAACAATCACAGATCATGTTAAATAAAAACAAAATAATCGGGGGGGGGGGTTTCAAAGCACATGGTAAGTACTAATAAAAAACATTTTTAATGTTTTCATGTGGCACAGTAACACATTTTTAAGTCTTGAAGGAGACAGTCTTTAAAGAGACAAGCAGCTAGTGAACAATACAATAGCACTAACAAAGATCTCAGTAGTAAGGTAACTTGTTATTATCCACCCTTATGACTATGCCATTCAGAGGACACTAGGTTACATAATGTTGCACTGGTGAATATAAGCATGCTGTAGCTCACAGTTCTGGTTCAGTGCCTCCAGTGCAGCCACAGCTATCAATGTTGAAATATTAAAGCCACAGTTGATGTAAAGTGAACATTTGGTACTCATGCCTTTTATTCCATGTTAGATTGCTCTTTTTCTCCTGTCTTGAAAGCTGTCCTTTTGCTCCTTGTTTTAAGTCTGCTTTACTATTTGTGTTATGTACAATAATTAAAGGAGAACCTTAGTTTTATGGCCTGCAGTTATCACAGGAGCCCAATGTTCACTCGCAGTGGTAGATGTCAGGCTTTAGGACTGCACAAAGGCTCCCTTGTACCAACACACACTAAAACTGCTATACATAAAGGCCTGGTGCTTTCTGTGAGAGGCAGCATGCACACTGCAACAGTGCCACAGGGCCTCACTGCTAACGCAGATGTTAGTGGATTGTGACAGCTACAGGGACCAGACCATGGCATGGCACCAGGTGCATGGTGCCATGCCATGGAATATGCTCTAGGCACCCAGTTCTACTGCTGTGGACATTCCAGTCTTGCCCTCTGTACCTTTGGGCCTTTTCATGACCGGAATGTCTTCCATGGTAGTCCAGTGGCCCTGAAATTACTCCCCTTGCTTAATCCCTTTCCTGGTGTCCAGTGGATCCCACCTCTCTAGCTCCATTCCCATCATGTCCCAGTGCTCCCTAACGCTGACCCCTGAAGGGACAGACATTTCAGCTCATAAGACAAGGACCCATTGAAGAAGTTCTTCACATCTTGGAGTCACTTGCTTTGCTTGAACCACCCTGAAGAGTGACTGTTGGGCCATGAAGTGGGGAAACAGCTGGCGCAGTGGGATCAATAATTGGGGGGGGGGACGATACTTCCAGAGGAGATGCCATGCTAGTGTCTGTCTGTCTGACCAGGCCACAGCTTGACACTGCGCCATTTTCCTGGTGCAGTGCCATGCTGCGACTCCATCATAGGGATGTCACAATAACACAGTGTGAAGCTATACCATGATAAATCTCAATGACGATACATTTTCATTGTACAAAACCAATATCACAACTATTATGCAGAAGATATATAGTACAGCAATGTATCGTGATAAACCATCTTTTTTTTTTTTGTGAACCTTCTCTATTCACCCTGGACACCAGGGCCCCTTCGGGCGAGATCCACTCAACAGGCACTACCACCCTTCCCAAATTCTCACCCGGCGAGGAATCGGGGACAGAGTCCTCCCCGCCAAGGCCCTGGAGAGAGGAGAGGACCCAGGAGAGTCAACCGGGCAAGGACCAGTGGTGGGCTTGTGTGCCTGCCCCTGGGGACTGTCTACCTCTTAGTGCTGGAGGGAATTTTTTGTCTTTGGTTGCCCCTGAGGTGGCGGACGTACAATGACATCAACGCGGACTCCCGCAGATGTCTCCCGCCGCCTCCCCCCACTTACATCCCCACCCAGTGCAGTGCCCTGATCTCCACTGGAGGCCACTACAAGGCAGGGAAACCCCTGGATCCCACCCCAGGAGAGGAAAGCAGTTCTCTGAATGCTCAGTCCTCTCCTCCCCTCCCCCGCCGACCAAGTCCGTTCCCAAACCCGGGTCGCCGGCATGGTGCGAGGTGTGGCATCCAGTGCCTCAACCCTCAGTGCCACAGGCCGGCTATGACAAACCATCTTGACTTTATCATATCTGCTGGTCCGACAGCTTGTCCCTCTCCAGGTGTGATTATGACTGCTATTTCCCCCCCTTCACCCACTCAGATGTTTACTATTTTTCCCCAAATGAGTAATGCTACAAATTATTGTGATACTATTTTGCAATATTTTTTAACAAATATTCCAATATTCAGAATCTGATATCATGACATCTTTACTCCATTGCAGGTGCAATACAGCCTGTTAATGGGTGTAACAACACTTGCACACTCTGACACCTGGACTGTGCGTTTCACTTGCACCTCCTTTGGTGCAACAGTGCAACTAGTTTCAAACCACTTTGTGCTGCCCCCAGTAGTGACTGTGAATGGGGCCCCAGGTGTTCAACAGCTAAGCGTGCTGTAGGCAGTCATAGTTACAGGAGTGCTCCACTACTGCAGGCAGTAGTTACAGGAGTGCTCCACTACTGCAGGCAGTCATAGTTACAGGAGTGCTCCACTACTGCAGGCAGTAGTTACAGGAGTGCTCCACTACTGCAGGCAGTCATAGTTACAGGAGTGCTCCACTACTGCAGGCAGTAGTTACAGGAGTGCTCCACTACTGCAGGCAGTCATAGTTACAGGAGTGCTCCACTACTGCAGGCAGTCATAGTTACAGGAGTGCTCCACTACTGCAGGCAGTCATAGTTACAGGAGTGCTCCACTACTGCAGGCAGTCATAGCTACAGGAGTGCTCCACTACTGCAGGCAGTCATAGTTACAGGAGTGCTTCACTACTGCAGGCAGTAATAGTTATGGGAGTGCTTCGCTAATGCAGACAGTCATAGTTAAAGGAGTGCTCCACTACTGCAGGCAGTAGTTACAGGAGTGCACCACTACTGCAGGCAGTCATAGTTACAGGAGTGCTTCATTACTGTAGGCAGTCACAGTTACAGGAGTGCTTCATTACTGCATGCAGTAATTGTTACAGGAGTGCTCCACTACTGCATGCAGTAATAGTTACAGGAGTGCTTCACTACTGCAGGCAGTCATAGTTACAGGAATGCTCCACTACTGCAGGCAGTCATAGCTACAGGAGTGCTTCATTACTGTAGGCAGTCACAGTTACAGGAGTGCTTCATTACTGCATGCACTAATAGTTACAGGAGTGCCCCACTATTGCAGTCAGTCATAGTTACAGGAGTGCTCCACTACTGCAGGCAGTCATAGCTACAGGAGTGCTCCACTACTGGAGGTAGTCATAGCTACAGGAGTGCTCCACTACTGCAGGCAGTCATAGTTACGGGAGTGCTTCACTACTGCAGGCAGTCATAGTTACAGGAGTGCCCCTTTATCTCAAACCTACAAAATGCTAAAGCAGGCTCAAACCAGTGAAGAAGAGCATCTTACAAAACAGTAGAAAAAGGGTAATCTGAACTGGAATAAACAATACAGACACAAACTTTTCACTGCAAATTGAACTGCCTTAAATGTTAAAATCTGAGGTTTCCTGTGTAATGTTATTTTAGTCAATCTACACTAAACTTCACTGGTATCCATTAACACTTGCACATTTGCTAAATTGCACGTTATTAATAAACTGAATGTGAACCACTACTGGATTTCAATTACTGCAAACCAATTTTCAGACTTCACTCAGTCCTTTTATATAGTTTCTCATCTCAGCATCTGTTGCTGTCACAAACCTCTGGAACATCCCCTTCTCTGCAGCTGAAGCAGGTCTTACTGACACACACTTAAAAAGGTTTCTCTCCTTGTCATAGTTGCCCACACATCTGTGAACCTGGCCTCTAATCAGCCTTGGAAGATCACGATCCTGTTTAAAATAGAATACAGATGACAGAAAAAAAGATTTAGAAATTAACTTCTTGCTGACACTGACCAAGACACAGGAGCTCAGAAAATCCATATGTATTTCCTCCTTCTCATCTAGTGATGATTTAAATAGCAGAAGCCAGCCTGCAGTTGAACACATCGATCTAGCCAAGTTGAAAGTCATTTAACAGACCCATGTACAATTCACACTACTAGAGTTTGAACAGTGAACAATTTCAACCAAACCTGCAACATTAAACACATCTGTACTGCTCTTTAATTAAATTACAGAACTCCCACAACAAATAAAGGTTATGACAGGCTGCTTACTGTGCTCTTTCATAATGAGAAAGGCAGGACTAGACTCCTTTAGTCAGTATGGAAGAGTGAATCTCCTGTCAGATGCTCCTCTTGGAGGCAGGCAGAAAATCATGGAGGACAGCTCTGCACAGTGGAGTTGGCTCGCAGCAGAGCTACCCAAGATGCCTTGACATGGACACTAAGCATAGCCATCTGTTTAACTTGGACTCCATGGGACCAAAGACACCAAAAAAGAACACAGATTTGTTTCTGTGGCTGGCATGATGTCTCTTATGTCTCTTGATTACCACTGGCATTGTCAGTTCTGAAGTAGTTTGCTGTAAAGTCTAGTCTCCCCGTTGTCACTAGGCACTGCTGACCAGTAGAAGGCAATATGAGGCGGATACAGTATAAAACAAACGTGAACTGAAAGAAAAAATTACTCACCTTAGTAATTGTGTTTCTTCTAATGGAGTCTTGCTGTATTCTGACAATCTGCAGTTAGCCCCAGCCTTTAAACTGCCCCGGAGAGTATAGGGTTAATTTTCTATGCAGTGCATAGAACGCTGAGCTCAAGTTCAGTTGCGGTCTCTGTCTGCAGCACTTTGAAACCCAACCATGAGATTCTTACGAGCAAACACTCACTAACTATACTATGTGGAAATTGTAAAATGTTAAACTAGCCAACTGGCAACAAAAGTTTTGGATTCCCAAAGGAAGACTCAAGTCAGGAAACCCAAAACCAAAAACTTATTTAAATAAAAACTAAAATATAAGCACACAAGCAAAAAGGAGGGTGTGCTGAAGACACCCCTGGGGTGCAACACTGCACCTGCCCACCCACTTCCCAAAAACAGGTTCTGAGAGGGGAGGCAGGGCGGGAGGTCAGAATACAGCAAGACTCCATTAGAAGAAACACAATTACTAAGGTAATTTTTTCTTCAAACAACATGAAGTCTTGCTGTATTCTGACGATCTTCAGACTACCAAGCAGTACCTCCATGGAGGAGGGACAGAACCTACTTTGGGAATAGGCTCTGAAGTACTGTTGTGTATTAGAAACCGAGCATCACTCCTAGCCTGGATATCCAGAGAGTAATGCTTGGTAAAGGTATGGACTGTTTTCAGGTGGCTGCTTGACAAATTTCTAACAGAGGGATATCCCTGGCAGCAGCCAGGGAAGCAGCTGTACCTCTTGTGGAATGAGCCTTCAGGCCTGAGGGTGGAATTTTCCCAGTTTTTCATAGCAGAATTGTATACAAGACACAATCCACCTGGCAATAGTTCTCTTGGCGGCAGGTTTGCCCTTTCCCACTTCCCCATAAGTGAGGAATAACTGGAGGGAATCAAACCTGTGACCCTTGGTACACTCTATGTAGTAGCTAAGGGCTCTTTTAACATCTAAACTGTGTAGCCTCCTCTCTCCTGAGGAAGAATGATCAGTGAAGAAAACAGGGAGAGACATGGACTGATTCAAATGGAAGTCTGAAACCACTTTGGGCAAGAACCTCCTATTGGTTCTAAGGACCACTTTATCCCTATGGAATGAGATAAAATCAGGTTCCACTGACAGGGCTTGCAACTCACTGATACGTCTGGCAGAGGTAATGGCTACCAAAACCACAGTTTTCCAAGTCAAGTACTTAAGTTCTGCTGAGGATATAGGCTCAAAAGGAGGTTGCATAAGTTGGGCAATGCAAACGTTTAAGTCCCAGGCAGGGACAGGATCCCTAAAGGGAGGATTGCTATGAAGCAATCGCTTGAAAAATTTACAGAACACAGGATGAGATGATAGTGAGCAAGGCTTCCACACTGATAGAAAAACAGAAACAGCTGACAAGTGTACCTTGAGAGTAGCTGGTCTGAGGCCTAGGCCATTAAGATGGACCATATAATCCAGAACTGTAGGCAATTCAGCAGTGTCTGGAGATATATGCTTCTTGGAACACCAAATGTTGAATCTTTTCCATTTGGAGTCATAAGTCTTTCTTGTGGCAGGCTTTCGAGAGGCTTTGAGAATGTCCGGAACCCCCTGGGACAGGTGCAAATCTGCATGCTCTAACTCTTCAAGAGACAAAGTAAGTCAGCCTGCCCCCTACAGGGATAGAAGAGTTGACCCGGGCAGGCCCATCAGGGTGTCTGCTTGGCAGGGGCTTTAGGCTGAGGAGTGGATGCAGCCCTGCTCATCCCCCTTCTGCCTCTCCCTCTGAAGAACCCCCTCTGAGAAAAGGAAGAAGAGGCCTGTGCTTGGTAAAAAGGCCTTTGAAAAGGCCTGCCTCTGCCCCTAGACTGCTGCCTTTGAGGAGTTGCCTGCCTTTCCTTGGCCTGAGCACTCCTGTAAGTGGTCCTGTACTCATCCATTTTCTTCATGTAATTCTCTGTCTGCTCACCAAACAGAGAATTACCCACTACAGGAAAATCCATGGCCTTAGCCTGGGTGTCCTGTGAGAGGCTAGTACATCTGAGCCAAGCCATCCTCCGAAGAGCCACATATGTAGCCATGACTCTTGATGACACATCATTAGAGTCCACAGCAGCATGAAACTGAACCTTAGATGCCTCAATCCCATCTGCAGCCACCACCTCCAGTTCCTTGGCTAGCTGGGGGGAGGCCTGTTTAGCCAGTGCCAGTACAGTGTCCCACCTGGACTTCTGGTACCTGGCTATATAGGCCATGTAATTCACCTGCCTGAGTCCCAAAGAAGATGCCATGTACTGCTTCTTTGCCATGGCATCAATCTTCCTGGAGTCCTTGTCAGTGGGGTGTGAAGCCAAGGGAATATTTGCCTTGTCACAGGCAGCAGCCTGCACTACCCCAACATGGCTGCATTGCTGACATAAGAACTCCGTGTCTGAGCCTGAAAGTGTATACCTCTTGTCCACTCTTCTATCCACAGGTGGTACAGTGTTAGGAGACTTTAAGATTTTTTGTGTCTGTTTCCCAAAAGATTTATGGAGGGGAATAGACAGTCTCCTGGACTCTGGGATGTCCATCATCTCTACATAATCAGGCTCCTCTTGATCTTCCACAGTCTCCTCCAAAGGAAGCTGGAGGGTTTCAGCCACCTTTCTGTAAAACATAAAGTGAGAAGGGGACTCAGAAAGCCTAGGAGAGGAAATACCTGAAGGTCTGTCTGGGGAGATGTCCGGTTCCACAGGCACATCCAGACCTTCACTTACATCATCATCCTCAAATTCCCCTTCCTCTTCAAATTCCGGTTCATAAAAATCTTCAAGGGTATACTCTTGAACCGGGGGAACCAACCGAACTGAACCCCTGCCAGAAGGAGCCGGATCGGTCGGAACTGGACGGAGCGATTCCACAATCTGAATTGCCCTGGCTATGTCTTTGGTGGTTGGAACATGAACTTCTGGATCCGAACCGGTCGATTTATCTTTGCATTTTCTTTTTGTCGGAACAGATCCGTCAGAATCGGCTCTCCTTTTGCCCAAAGAAGTAAAGCCCTGGTCAGAGGGCACTCCTTCTGGTTCGGTCGAAACCGAACTGTGCTGGCCATCCGGGTCAGCGGACTTCTCGGCCTCCTTTTCTCTCAGTCTACCTAATCTCTTCTCAAGGGTAGATTTGGGAAAGTTTTTACTTATTTGGCAGTCTGAATCGAGGTGGTCAAACGCCAGACAATAAACACAGGTGGTGTGGGGGATCAGCCTTAGCAAAGACCTCCCCACACTCACTGTAGTGTTGAAACCCAGTGGGCCCAGTTTTTTTCTTGGGTTTCTCAGACATGGACAACCTAACCAAACTTACCCTTTTTTCGGCAACTGCCAGGCAAGACTCCCTTATCAGTTCCTAACCGTGTCACGGGTATTGGAAAAAAACGGTTCAAAACACGTTTTTTTTAGAACCGATAAGAACCGGTAACCACACACTAAGTAAACAAACAAATTTCACTATCAAATGGCCAGTTCAGCCGAACCGAGCCGCACTTTTACAAGTTCCACACAGAAAAACAGAACAATTCTTATCTAGTATTCTCGGCACCACAGACAGAGACTGAACCAACTTTTCTTGGTTTAAAAGCCGACGAAAACTGAAAACTTTAACCGAATTCGAACCAAGCTGAAGGAGAAATCTCTGGAAGCGACCGTTCAGTGAGGAGGAGTAAAGAATCTGACGGTTTAGGGTTGAATAACTCCAGACAGAGACTGAGAGAAAGCTATTAGGGCCAGAAAAACTGCCCTGAGCTCTAGGAGATTGATGTGGAGAAGGGATTCTTGGGGGGAACACAGCCCCTGGGCAGTGAGGGACCCCAGATGGGCTCCCCAGCCCAGGAGAGAAGCATCCGTGGTAAGGACCACTGAACAAGGCTGAGTAACAAAAGGAACACCTTGTCTTAAATTGTCCTGATCCTACCTGATCTGCGTGTGCAGACTGTGTCCTGCCAGTATTGGAGCGCCGCTCGTAAGCGGCTGATGTGGATTTTGTTTCTTCTCTGCCTAAACGTTACTGTCTCCCTGTGAACTGCTCGTTGGTCCTCCGGTGGCAGGCTTGCACGGCGTGAGAGGCTGTGCTGCAGGCTGCCTTGCCCTGTGATATCGGGCTGGAGGTGTGAGTACGGGGGAGCTTTAATTGTATGAGCAGACTGTCCGTAGGGGCGGAGACTTTGCCGGAATAAAGGAAGGCTGAAGCTTAACGTTGTATTGGAATATCTGTCTGCAAATGGAAGAGAAATGGGTTGTTTATGATATGTTTTAATGTGTGTTAAGTTAAGTATTTTTACTTATTTAATTCTGTTTATAAATATTAAGGTAGAGCTTATTTTAGTATTGGCTTTATTGGTTTAATGTAGGTTAGGTAGATATTTTGTGCTATTTAATAGTGTTTAAATAGCAGCTTGTGTTTTTTACCTTGAAATGTTTAAGAATTATGTGGGAGGATCTATGGGGACTAGGATTACCTACAGCCACTCGTTGCTCTGTGGTCTACGCCCCTCTGTCCCCCTTTCTGTGTCTGATACTATTGCTAGACGTTGTCAGGAAGTGGGGATTGTAGGGGGTTATGTTGATTACTGGCAACGAGGTGATCAGGCTATGGGGTGATGGTCGGATTGAGGTCCTTAGGTCCAGGAGGCGCCCTGGGTTGCGACAGGCATCTGGGAGAGGCCAGACGTGGTTGGTGCCCGTCCCCAGGGAGTCCACCAGTCCGAGTGGCCAGGTAGCCTGTGAGGCGGCACCACCCTCCAATCCTCTGAGGGCAGTGTTGTGCAATGCCAGGTCGATCAGAAACAAGACGGCAATTGTTGCCGCCTTGATTTCATCGGTCGATCTGGCTTGCATTACGGAGACCTGGGTGGGTGATGATGCAGGCCCTATTTTTGAGGCTGCGGTCCCTCCCGGGTATACCGTGGTACACTGCCCCAGAGTGAATCGCAGGGGTGGCGGTGTAGCTATATGTTTTAGATCCAGCTTGACCTTCACCGTGCACCCAGTGGAAGCTCCGGGTTCCTTTGAGTGTGTGGCTATTCATGTGGTTCGCCGCAGGCTGCAGGATTTTCCTCGTCTATCGCCCTTCTGGCCTGATGGGGAGTTTCCTGCAGGAGTTTGCCGAGTTCACTGCTGGTGAAACATTGGGATCCCCCAGATGTATCTTTCTGGGGGATTTCAATGTCTGGGTGGATGATAGTGATCAAAGATGCGGCGGCGACTTTTTGCGGAGTATTTCCTCTCTTGGACTGGCGCAGGTCGTTGCTGCACCCACCCACCAGGATGGCCACATGCTGGACCTGGTGTTTTCACTGGGGCTTGAGATCACTGATCTTGGGATTGATCGGGTTTCTTGGTCCGATCACTGCACGGCGAAGTTCACATTTGGGGCTCCCGGCATAAGCCCTTCCCCTGCTGAGATGATTAGCTGTCGCCCTTTGCGGGTCTTACCCTGAGGGTTTTAGCGGCAGCTAAATTATCTAGTGTGGGTGCTGCATGCGTTGGAGGAGTTGGTGCGGGGTTGACACCTATAATAAGGTGCTCTCTGACACCATCAACTCCCTCGCACCTGTCCGTGTACGACCCAGAACCTCATACCTGAGGTCCCCATGGTTTGATGGGGACCTCAGGGAGATGAAGAAGATGGGTCGGAGATTGGAGCGCCGCTGGAGAGGATCCCGCCTGGAGGTGGACAGACTGGTCCTGCGTACGCACTATCGTGCGTATCAGGAGGCAATCAATCGTAAGAAGGCAGTGTTCCTGTCCAGGGAGATTGCTGCCGGGAAGAATCGACCAGCTTCACTCTTCCGGACTGTAGACAGACTTCTTCATCCTGTCTGCCTGCAGCCTAGGAGGGTTTTTTCCACTGAAGATTGTGAGGAGTTTGCTCGGTTCTTCTCGGACAGGGTGTCCATGATCCGGCGGGATGCCTCTTCAGTTAGCAATACCATAGCTAACAGTGGTCGTCAGATGTGTTCTGAGTGCACTCCGCCAAGTTGGGGGGAGTTTAGACCAGTGGAGGCAAGTGAGGTTATTGAGGTAGCAACCAATTTGAGGCAGACCTTTTGTGAACTGGACCCAGTGCCAACGCGTTTCTTAATGAGATGCATTGGCTCTGTCGGCCCAGTGTTCGCCATGATCGTACGGTGTTCCTTATCTGAGGGAGTCTTTCCGGATGCCTTGAAGGAGGCTCTGGTGAGACCCCTTTTAAAGAAACCATCTTTGGACCCGGAGATCATGGCGAATTACCATCCTATCTCCAACCTCCCATTTTTGGGGAAGGTGGTGGAGAAGGTGGTAGCGCTTCAATTGGAAGAGCACCTCGTGACTCACGAGTTGTACGATCCCTTCCAGTCGGCTTTTCGGGCCAGACATAGCACAGAAACTGCTCTTGTACGGGTGCAGAATGATCTCCTCAGGGCTAGAGATCGGGGGGACAGGACAATTCTTGTTCTTCTCGATCTCTCTTCGGCATTTGACACTGTGGACCATTGTGTGTTGCTAGTTCACCTTAGGGATTTATGTGGACTCACCGGTACTGTCATCAACTGGTTTGAGTCCTTTCTTACAAACAGGAGGCAATGGGTTATGATGGGTAATTAACCTCATCTACACCCAATCTCCTTCCTTGAGGAGTCCCTCAGGGTTCGGTACTGGCCCCAATGTTGTTCGCAGTGTACATGCTGCCCCTGGGTGGGATCATTAGGAAGTATGGTCTGAGTTTTCATTGCTATGCTGATGATACTCAGCTATATTTTTCCTTTGCCCCAGGAACATCCAATGCAGTGGATGTGCTAAACATCTGTCTGACCGAGATAAGTGACTGGATGGCCTCCAGCTGGTTGCGACTGAACCCTAACAAGACTGAGGTATTGGTAGTGGAGTCGAACAGAGCTCATGATATGGAGGTCTCTGACTCAGCAACTGGACTTGTTCTTGGGGCTGTCTCATTGAAGGCCTCCTCTAGGGTGCGTAGTCTTGGAGTGATTCTGGACAGGAACTTGACCATGGAGACTCAAGTATCTTCCGTGGTTTGTACCTGTTTTTTCCATCTCAGAAACATTGCCAGGATTAGGCCCCTTGTTCCGTTTCTGGACCTCCCTACCTTGATACATGCCTTAGTCACATCTAGGCTAGACTACTGTAATGCGCTCTATCTCAGGGTCGGGTCACAGGAGGACTTCTCCGCAGACTGCAGCTGGTGCAAAACGCAGCTGCCCGGTTACTGACTAGGCAGAAAAAGTTTTGCCATATTACACCGGTACTGCGTGAACTGCACTGGCTGCCGGTCAGGTGGAGAGTCCTCTTTAAGGTGGGTCTTCTCACCTTTAAGGCCCTACACGGGCAGGGCCCTGATTACCTGTCAGTTCTCCTGACACCTGCTCCATCTGTCCGCCCTCTTCGATCCTCCAGCAGTGGCCTCCTGACCGTTCCTAGAGCGAGGCTGAAGTCAGCCGGTGACAGAGCTTTCAGCGTTGCGGCTCCCGCTCTATGGAACCTATTACCAGCTTTGGTCAGAGAGGCCTCGACTGTAAATATCTTTAAGGTCCGCCTGAAAACATTTCTATTTTCTCAGGCATTTGATGTTTAGACTACATTAGACTATGATCTATTCATAATTTGTAATTTTATTTATTTTTATGTATTATGTTCTTTTAAAATTTGTACGGCGCCCAGAGCCTCCAGGATTGGGCGTCTTTTAAATAAATTTGACTTGACTTGACTACCACTACTGGAGGGCTTGGATCAAGGTCAGAGTCACTGGGATCAATTTGGTAAGGGAATCCTTCCTCTGTGACCAGAAAGCTCTCAGGTGGAACTGAATATCCCTCATCTGGAATCTTGCTCCTTGGACCACTGCTATTGAAGCTGCCATGTGGCCCAAGAGCTGGAGGAAATGCCTTGCTGGTTGAGATGCCCGAAGGCTGAAAGAAGAAGCTAGTTCCATAAGAACCCTTGCCCTTTCTAGAAGAAGAAAGGCTCTTGCTCTAAGTGTGTCCAGCTCTGCCCCTAGAAAGGTAAGACGCTGGACTGGTTCAAGAACTGATTTGGGAAGGCTGAGAAGAAATCCTAGAGAAGTTAGCATTTGCTGGGTCACTTGCAGCTGAGACTTGACTTGGTCTGGAGACTGACCCACTATTAGCCAATCGTCCAGATATGGAAAAATGGAAATCTTTTGCCTTCTTAGAAAGGCAACTACTACTGCCAGGCACTTTGTGAAAACCCTTGGGGCTGAGGTTAGGCCAAAGGGCATTGCTCTGAACTGATAATGGCCTGAGGGCAATCGAACCTGAGGTACTTTCTGTGGGAGCACCTGATGGGAATGTGAAAGTAGGCATCTTTGAGGTCCAGGGAGGCTTGCCAGTCCCCCGGCCTTAGAGAGGAAAGGATTATTCCCTGAGTTACCATCTTGAACTTTGGTTTTAAGAGATGTTTGTTTAGATATCTTAGGTCTAGGATGGGTCGCCACTTCCCTGGCTTTTTGGGGGTCAGGAAGTACCTGGAGTACAGTCCTTTGCCCCAGTGTAGGGTAGGTACTCTCTCTATGGCTCTTAAAGCTAGGAGAGGAGAAACTTCTGCCTCTAGGGCAAGGGTTTCCGAGAGATTTGCAGGTGGAAAAGATCAGGCTCTCATCTTCGGAAATGTTCTGAAGCTGAGAACCAGTCCCTGGCTTTTACTACTCCAGGACCCACTTATCTGATGTAATAGACATCCAGTCCTGGATGAAGTAAGCCAGCCTACCCCCTACTGGAATAGGAGAATCGACCCAGGCAGGCCCATCAGGGTGTCTGCTTGGCAGGGGCTTTAGGCTGAGGAATGAATGCAGCTCTGCTCATACCCTTTCTGCCTCTCCCTCTGAAGAACCCCCTCTGAGAAAAGGAAGAAGAGGCCTGTGCTTGGTAAAAAGGCCTTTGAAAAGGCCTACCCCTGCCCCTAGACTGCTGCCTTTGAGGAGTTGCCTGCCTTTCCTTGGCCTGAGCACTCCTGTAAGTGGTCCTGTACTCATCCATTTTCTTCATGTAATTCTCTGTCTGCTCCCCAAACAAAGAATTACCCAATACAGAAAAATCCATGGCCTTAGCCTGGGTGTCCTGTGAGAGGCTAGTACATCTGAGCCAAGCCATCCTCCGAAGAGCCACAGATGTAGCCATGACTCTTGTTGACACATCATTTGAGTCCAAAGCAGCAAGAAACTCACTCTTAGATGCCTCAATCCCATCTGCAGCCACTGCCTCCAGCTCCTTGGCTAGCTGGGGGGGGGGCCTGTTTAGCCAGTGCCAGTACAGTGTCCCACCTGGACTTCTGGTGCCTGGCTGTATAGGCCATGTAATTCGCCTGCCTGAGTCCCAAAGAAAATGCCATGTACTGCTTCTTTGCCATGGCATCAATCTTCCTGGAGTCCTTGTCAGGGGGGTGTGAAGCCAAGGGAATATTTGCCTTGTCACAGGCAGCAGCCTGCACTACCCCAACATGGCTGCATTGCTGATATAAGAACTCTGTGTCTGAGCCTGAAAGTGTATACCTCTTGTCCATTCTTCTATCCACAGGAGGCATAGTGTTAAGAGACTTTAGGATTTTTTGTGTCTGTTTCCCAAAAGATTTGTGGAGGGGAACAGACAGTCTCCTGGACTCTGGGATGTCCATCATCTCTACATAATCAGGCTCCTCTTGATCTTCAACAGCCTCCTCCATAGGAAACTGGAGGATTTCAGCCACCTTTCTGTAAAACATAAAGTGAGAAAGGGACTCAGAAAGCCTAGGAGGGGAAACACCTGAAAGTCTGTCTGGGGAGATGTCCGGTTCCACAGGCACATCCAGACCCTCACTTACATCATCATCCTCAAATTCCCCTTCCTCTTCAAATTCCGGTTAATAAAAATCTTCAAGGGTATAATCTTGAACCGGGGGAACCAACCGAACCGAACCCCTGTCAGAAGGAGCCGGATCGGTCGGAACCGGACGGAGCGATTCTACAATCTGAATCACTCTGGCTATCTCTTCGGGGGTTGGAACATGAACCTCTGGATCCGAACCGGTTGATTTGTCTTTGCGTTTTCTTTTTGTGGGAAGTGATGCCTTGGAATCGGCTCTCCTTTTGCCCGAAGAAGTATCTCCCTGGTCAGAGGACACTCCTTCTGGTTCGGTCGAAACCGAACTGGGCTGGCCATCCAGGTCAGCGGACTTCTCGGCCTCCTTTTCCCCTCAGTCTACCTAATCTCTTCTCAAGGGTAGATTTGAGAAAGGTTTTACATATTTGGCAGAACAGTCTGAATCGAGGTGGTCAAACCCCAGACAATAAACACAGGTGGTGTGGGGATCGGCCTTAGCAAAGACCTCCCCACACTCACTGCAGTGTTGAAACCCAGTGGGCCCATTTTTTTTCTTGGGTTTCTCAGACATGGCCAACCTAACCAAACTTACCCTTTTTTTGGCAACCACCAGGCAATAATCTGTTATCGGGTCCTAACGGTGTCACGGGTGTTGGAAAAAAACGTTTCAAAACACGTTTTTTTTAGAACCGATAAGAACCGGTAACCACACACTAAGTAAAACACACAAATTTCACTATCAAATGGCCGGTTCAGCCAAACCGAGCCGCACTTTTACAAGTTCCAGACAGAAAAAACAGAGCAATTCCTATCTAGTACTCACGGCACCACAGACAGAGACTGAACCGACTATGCGGATACTTTTTCGGTTTAAAAACCGATGAAATCTGAAACTTTAACCGACTTTCGAACCGAGCTGAAGGAGAAATCTCCAGAGAGACCGTTCAGTGAGGCGGAGTAAAGAATCTGACGGTTTAGGTTTAAAACACTCCAGACTGAGACTTCAACCGAGCTCGAGCTCAGCATTCTATGCCTGCATAGAAAGTTAACTCTTTGTTCTCCGGGGCAGTTCAAAGGTTGGGAATCACTGCAATCGTCAGAATACAGCAAGACTTCATGTTGTTTGAACTCTCTCTATGGCTCTTAAGGCCAGAAGAGATGAAACCTTTGCCTCTAGGGCAAGGGTTTCGGAGAGACTTGCAGGTGGAAAAGATCTGGCTCTCATCTTCGGACATATCTGGAAGCTGAGAACCAGTCCCTGGCTTACTACTTCCAGGACCCACTTGTCTCAAGTAACAGACATCCAGTCCTGGACAAAGTAAGCCAGCCTTCCCCCTACAGGGATAGGAGAGTTGACCTGGGCAGACCCATCAGGGTGTCTGCTTGGCAGTGGCCTTAGGCTGAGGAGTGGATGCAGCCCTGCTCATCCCCCTTCTGCCTCTCCCCTCTGAAGAACCCCCTCTGTGAAAAGGGAGAAGAGGCCTGTGCTTGGTAGAAAGGCCTATGAAAACCACTCTACCTCCCACCTTTATCATCAAAACCTGCTATCCCCAACATGGAACCATGGCAAGTCCTCTGGACTTTTATAAGAGGCACACCCTTTTTACGGATTGTGTACAAACTGCAGCATATTCTACTGGAAAGTTGACAAATCAAAATCTGTCGCTAGCCATCACCCTCTGCTGGGAACCTAGAAGACCATGCCGACCCCTAACAAATAAAAAACAGAGGCAAATTTTAACCTACAGTGAGTTTCAGGTGGTATCATTAAAACTTCTCCTCCTCCTACTTCTAATGTCAGGTGGGGTGCACCCAAACCCTGGCCCTGTCTCAAACAAGTTAACAAAACTAGAAAAAGCAGATAGAGGTCTCTCCATAGTCACCCTAAATATCTGCAGCCTCCTTCCTAAGCTGGCATCCCTTCAAGTCTTCGTTGGTCAAAAAAATCCTGACATACTAGCCATTGTTGAGACTTGGCTGTCTCCAAGTACCCCGGATCATGCTGTCTCGCTTCAAGGCTACAATCTCTTTAGACTTGACCGGTCAAACAAGAAGGGTGGGGGTTGTGCTATCTACATTAAGGACAACCTCTCTAGTCACCTTGGCAGTTTCTCCTCTACAAACACCCAAGTGCAACTTCTCCCTATCAAACTGCTCCTTGATGCCCAAAATAAAGTGCTTATAGTGGCTGCAGTCTATATCCCTCCTAAAGATCCTCGATCCGGTCTCCAGACAGTTCTTGAATTTGTAAGCTTGCAACCTCCTGAAACTGAGCTCCTCCTCCTTCATGACTTCAATATAAACTGGCTCACCTCGGACACCGGATTCAGCAAAGATGCCGCAGATGGTCAATTCCCCAACTAGAAAAAACTACAAGACTGGAACATGCACTACTCTCATTGACTGGATACTCACTAGTCACCCGGACCGGATAAAAAACATTACTGTTCTCCCCGACTCTCTCAGTGACCACTCCCCGGTGTCATGTACCTGGTCGAATAAATTCCTTAAACCACCCCCCAAAGCTATCTCAAGTAGAGTGCTACCACATGGAAATCTCACTAAACTTAAGACTTGTCTCCTGCAACAGGACTGGCACCAATCTTCAATACATTTGATGTTGATGCTGCCCTAGAATACTTTATCACAACTTTCAATACTGCATGTGACACTTACGCACCATTAAAAAGGCATAAAATCAAAGCTCTCTCAAATCCTTGGCTCACTGCCAAACTACTGGACCAGCTCAAAGCTCGTGACCATCTCTGGGCCATAGCCAGAGAGACGGGCTCCTTGCAGGATATACAGAAGTACAAACAGGCACGAAACCTATGCACCTCACAAATCAAGCAAATGAAGAGCGCCTATTTCAAAAATGCCCTTGAATCCACCTGGGGTGATGGGAGAGCCTTCTGGGACAACATCCGAAATATAATGGGTAAGCAATCAAAATCCTCTCCTACCATTATGAATGTTGATGGCTCCACTACACTTGACCCAAAGGCTATGGCAGATGCTCTAAATAAAACTTTCACAAACCTCAGCGGGGTCCTCCCCCCAGACTTTTTCTTGGACTTGCCCTTGCCAAATCTAGTATCCCAAAGCACCTCAAGTGACCAACCACTATTTCATTTCAAAATAATCAAAGCGCATGAAGCCTACAAATATATAAAAAAGGCCTGCTCTAAATCCAGAACAAGCAGTGACACTATAGATCTAAAAATCTTGTCTCTCACCTTGGACGAAGTGATCCACCCTCTTACCAAAATTCTCAATCTTTCCCTTTGCCAAAGTCAATTTCCCAACAAATGGAAGTCTGCTATAGTTACACCAGTGCTCAAAGGGGGTGACAAATCCATACCAGGAAACTATCGACCTATATCAATACTCCCACCCCTCTCCAAAGCACTTGAACGCATTGTGGCGGACCAACTTTCAAACTACCTGCAAAAGTACAATCTACTCTGTAAGCAACAGCACGGATTTAGGAAAGGGCACAGTACGTCAACAGCCTTACAAGATTTCTCTGGAGAAGTCCACTCTGCTCTGGACAAAGGCTACCAAACTGGAGTGGTCTTCATTGACCTCATAAAAGCATTCGATACTGTCCACCATGGCTTACTAATCTCACTATTGCCCAGGCTTGGGCTTGCTGAAGGACCTGGTGCTTGGGTAAAAAGTTACCTGACAAAACGCTCACAGGCAGTAAAAATTTCTGACGTACTCTCTGACTCTAAAGCTGTCCTCTCTGGTGTACCGCAGGGATCAATCCTAGGCCCTCTCCTCTTTAGCCTGTTCCTAAACTCTCTCCCTGAATCCTGCCCAGAAAAATTAATCTTATATGCTGATGACGCTGTAATTCTCTCTTCCCACAAGGATCCTAACCCCTTAAGTCAGAGCCTACAAATTGCCTTCTTCAGTGTCGAAAAGTGGTTCCTTGATAATAAGCTAGTCCTAAACCACAAAAAAACAAAAGCCATGCTTTTTACCAATCATCAAAACAGAAATAGACATATTCCACTCACTATTAAAACTTCTGCTGGAAATACACTTGAACAAGTGAATACTTTCAAATACCTTGGCATCACTTTTGATGAGGTACTTTAGCGACCCATATGACAACACGGTAAAACAGTGAACCAACGCTAGGAATACTATTTCGAAACCGCCAATTCCTTAACCAAGCTGCACTGAGGATTGCTATACAAAGCTCCATAATCGCAATCATAGACTATGGCCTAATTATCTATGGCTCATCTACTACCACGGCACTAAGACGCATCTCAACCGCACTAAATAAGGCATGTCGTCTCCTCACTGGGGCACAGAGACTGACCCACACCTGTGAGCTCTACTCTGAAACCGGCTGGTTGCAACTATCCAATTGCCTTGTGTATCTCACCTGCTTGATGGCAAAAAAATCAATCCTGGGGCTGACTCCACTGTGTATCCAGGACCTACTCTGTCTGAATAATGGCACGCGTCCCACCAGAAGATCTGAACACCAACCTTTTCTTGTCCCCAGATGCCGGACTGCTCAGGGACAAAGATCGTTTGCTTACAGGGCCCCAACCTGGTACAATGCCCTAAGCTCACCTACTCTATCCTCCACATCTCTTGGAGCTTTCAAATCCATGCTCTACGCCCACCTCTCTACCACCAACACCTGTGACTGCTTTGACTAAAGACTTATCCCTTCGCTGTCCATCCCTCAACATGGCTTATCATTTTAGGCAAAGAAACCTTTAATACCACTAACTGGTCCTGTCTGCTACTGTAATCTCTCTTCTACTTTCTCTCTTTCTTCACTTTCTCCGTCTACCTCCTCCTACCTTTCCCACTCTACTCTTCCCCGAATGCCTCTGAGTATCTTTCTTTCCTGGAAAAATAGTTTGTTTTTGATTTATTACTGCCTTTGGAAATTGCTGAACAAATTTCTTATGTAACATTTTTTGTTAGCACATGTAATGTTTTTGTTTGTCTTATGTTCTGTGTGACGTGGAACCTTTGTAAAAGAGCCCCGGCTCAAAGGTATTAATTCCTAGACCAATAAACTAAACTAAACTAAACTAAACTAAAAGGCCTACCCCCTGCCCCTAGTTTGCTGCATTTGAGGAGTTGCCTGCCTCTCCTTGGCCTGTGCACTCCTATAAGTGGTCCTATATTCCTCCATCTTTTTCATGTAATTCTCTGTCTGCTCCCCAAACAGAGAATTACCTTCCATAAGGAAATCCATGGCCTTATCCTTGGTGTCCTGTGTGAGGCTAGTACATCTGAGCAAAGCCATTCTCTGAAGAGCCACGTATGTAGCCATGACTCTTGATGACACATCACTGGAGTCCACAGTAGCATGAAATTGTACCTTAGATGCCTCAATCCTGTCAGCAGCCACCTCCTCCAGCTCCCTGGCCAGCTGAGGAGAGGCCTGTTTAGCCAGTGCCAGTACAGTGTCCCACCTGGACTTATGGTACCTGGCTATACAGGCCACATAATTAGCCTGCCTGAGTCCCAAAGAGGATGCCATTTACTGCTTCTTTGCCAAGGCATCCATCCTGTTGGAGTCTTTATCTGGGGGGTGTGAAGCCAAGGGAACATTAGCCCTGTCACAGGCTGCAGACTGCACGACCCCAACATGGCTGCATTGTTGATAGAAAAACTCTGTGTCTGAACCTGATAAGGTATACCTCTTGTCCATTATTTTATCAACAGGAGGTACAGAATTTGGAGACTAACATTTTTTGTATCTGTTTCCCAAAAGATTTGTGTAGGGGAATAGATAGCCTCCTGGACTCTGGGATGTCCATCATTTCAACAAAATCAGGCTCCTCTTCATCCTCTGTAGCCTCCTCCATAGGGAGCTGGAGGGTTTCAGCCACTTTTCTGTAGAACAGATAGTGGGGAAGGGACTCAGACAGCCTAGGAGGGGAAACACCAGAAGGTCTGTCTGGGGAGATATCCGGTTCAATGGGCAAATCCAGACTTTCTGCTCCATCATACTCATCATACTGCTCATAAACCCCCTCCTCCTCAAATTCTGGTTCATAAAAATCCTCAGGGGCATAATCCTGAACCGGAGGAACCGACCGAACTGAACCCCTGGCTAACGGAGCCGGGTCAGAAGGAACAGGGCGAAGCGATTCAACAATCCAAATCGCTCGGGCAATCTCATCAGCGGTCGGAACATGAACCTCCGGATCCGAACCGGCTGATTTTTTTTTACGTTTCCTTTTTGTAGGAACCGATCCCTCAGGATCGGCTCTCCTCTTGCACGAAGAAGTATCGCCCTGATCAGAGGGCACGCCTTCTGGTTCGGTCAAAACCGAACTGGGCTGGCCATCCAGGTCAGCGGACTTCTCGGCCTCCTTTTCCCTCAGTCTACCTAATCTCTTCTCAAGGGTAGATTTGGGAAAATCTTTACATGTTTGGCAGTCTGAATCGAGGTGGTCAAACCCCAAACAATAAACACAGGTGGTGTGGGAATTGGCCTTAGCAAAGACCTCCCCACACTCACTGCAGTGTTGAAACCCAGTGGGCCCGTTTTTTACCTTGGGTTTCTTAGACATGGCCAACCTAACCAAACCTACCCTTTTTTCGGCAACCGCCAGGTAAGACTCCCTTATTGGTTCCTAACCATGTCGCAGGTATTGGAAAAAAATGGTTGAAACTCGTTTTTTTTAGAACCGATAAGAACCAGTAACCACACACTAAGTATGCACACAAATTCACTAACAAATGGTCGGTTCAGCCCGAACCGAGCCGCATTTTTACAAGTTCCACACAGAAAAACAGAACAATTCCTATCTAGTACTCATGGCACCACAGACAGAGACTGAACCGACTATGTGGATACTTTTTTCGGTTTAAAAACCGATGAAAACTGAAAACTTTAACCGACTTCGAACCGAGCTGAAGGAGAAATCTCCGGAGCGACCGTTCAGTGAGGCGGAGTAAAGAATCTGACGGTTTAAGTTCAAAACACTCCAGACACAGACTTCAACCGAACTCGAGCTCAGCATTCTATGCCCTGCATAAAAAGTTAACTCTTAGTTCTCCGGGGCAGTTCAAAGGTTGGGAATCACTGCAATTGTCAGAATACAGCAATATTTCATGTTGTTTGAACAACATATACCACACTCCTAGAACTACTGTTACAGGTGAGTAACCTGTTCTTCTAGGAGCGTGGATATGTTGCACATCCACACTGTTTGGCAGACTCCAAGCAGCTCTCTGGGAGGAGGGAGGCAAGGTGCACACCCCCTACTTGGGAAATAAAGATTGGAGAACTGAGGCCCCAAAACCAGCATCACCAAGGTCGATGTGGTAGTGGGTAATGAAGGTGTTTGCTGACTTCCAGGTAGCAGCCCGACAGATTTCCTGGATAGGGATGTCCCTGGAAGCAGCCACCGATGCAGCAGTATGGCGGGCAGAATGAACTCTTACCCTCTGGGAGGCTCCTTGCCCGCCAACTCATAGCACAGACCTATGCATGATGTAATCCATCTAGCAATGGTCCGTTTGGCTGCAGGTCTGCCAGAAGTGGCTTCAGTGTAGGTGACATGCAGCTGGTGAACCTCTCCACGAATTTCCGCCGTTCGCTCCTTACAATAGGAGAGAGCACGTATCAGGTCCAAGGTATGGAGACTGTACTCGGCGTCCAAGGTATAGTTAAGGTAGTATACCGGCAGAGTCAAGACCTGGTTAAGGTGAAACTCTGATACCACCTTTGGAAGGAATTTCAGGTGGGGGCGCAGGACAACTTTGTCCCTGTGAAAGACCAGATAAGGGGAGTCCACCGACAATGCCTGGAGCTCCCATGTCCTTCTGGCTGATGTGATAGCCACCAGGAAGGCCGTCTTCCATGACAAGTGTGAGAGTGCACACTTGTGCATAGGTCCGAATGGCTTGCCCACGAGCTTCACCAAAACCAGCAACAGATCCCACGGAGGTGGAGGTTCATGCAGCGGAGGGGATATGTGATCCAGGCCTTTGAATAAGCGCCTGACCACTGTCTCCTGCACCAATGTCAGCTGACCGGCCCGCACCCGGTAAGCAGAAATGGCTCCCAGGTGCACCCTAAGGGTCGATGACCACAGACCCCCTTTGGAGAGAGATCAAAGGTAGTCGAGAATGTTAGCCACAGAGCAGGATAAGGGGTCCAGACTCTTACCCTGACACCAAATAGAAACTCTCTTCCATTTGAAAGCATAACATTTACTGGTCGATTCCTTACAAGATGCCTCCACCACAGTGTAGACATCCTCGGAAAAACCCAGAGCCTAGAACTCTAGCCGCTCAGGTAGCAGGCTGAGGTGCAGGGATTGAAGGTCCAGATGGAATACCTTCCCCTGGTTCAGTGAGATCAGGTCCAGGCATGTACAAAGCTGCTCCGGGGGTCTGCAGCTGAGGCTGAGGAGATCTGGATACCAGAACTAGTGTGGTCAATCTGGGGCTACCAGGATCACCTTCGACTTGTCCTTCCTCACCTTGAATAGCACCTTGTGGATCAAGGGAAATGGAGGGAAGGCATAGAGGAGGCCTGGGGTCCATGGCCTCGAGAAGGCACTCCCCTGCAGCAAGCCCTGCTGAGGTGGGCAGGCATGGTACAGCCTCAGCTTGTTGTTTTCCCTGGAGGCAAACAGGTCCACCAACAGTTTGCCCCAGCAGGAGAACAGACTGTAAGCTACCTCTGGATGGAGAGACCACTTGTGGGATGTCTGGCCTATGCGGCTGAGAGCATCCGCCAACTGGTTTGAGACTCCTGCCACATGAATGGCTAGGAGATCTGCCTCCAGTCGACCTACGAGGGTCCAAATGCGGAGCGCCTCCTTGCACAGCAGACGGGAGTGCATGCTGTCCTGTTTGTTGAGGTAGTGCATGATCATGGTGTTGTCTGTCTGGACTTGAACCACTTGACCACGGAGCTGAGGAGCAAAAGCTGACAGTGCCAGTCTGACTGCTCTGAGCTCAAACAGGTTGATGTGGCATTGGGACTCCTCGGGAGTCCAGAACCCATGGGCCCTGTTGTTCCCCATGTGGGCTCCCCAGCCCATGAGAGAGGCATCAATCGTAGGGACGACCGTCGGCTTGAGGCAGACAAACGGGATCCCTTCCTGCAACCGTTCTGGGGTGGTCCACCATTGGAGCGCATCCCACATCTTCTGGGTTACAGTGATCAGCTTGTCGAATTGACCGTGGCGCTGAGTCCACTGGGCGGCCAGCTCCCTTTGGAGGGGGCGCATGTGCCACCTGACCCAACGGACCACTGAGGTGCACGCCACCATGTAACCCAGAAGGCGCAGAAAATCCCAGGCAGGGCGCAAGTGCCCAATCAGAAATGATAGGCCAAAGGAGGAGAGAACCTCCAACCTGTCCACCGGGAACCGAGCTCTGTCTTGACAAGAGTCAAGCTCTGCCCCGATGAAGCCCATCAACTAAGCAGGCACGAATTCTGACTTGGCCCTGATCAGGAGCCTGAGTTGGGAGCAGGTCTGGAGAGCCAGATCCCTGGACCTCTCCACCTCCTGAAGGGAAGATCTTGCCAAGAGCCAGTCGTTGAGATAAGGGTAGATTCATACTCCTCGACACCGAAGATGGGCTGCCACCACTGCAATGCACTTGGTGAAGACCCCGAGGGGCCGATGGCAGGCCGAACGGCATGGCTCGGAACTCGTACATGGTCCCTTTGACCCTGAAGTGGAGGAACCGCTGATGGGGCGGACAGATTGGGATGTGAAAGAACGCGTCCTGTAGATCCAGTGAACAGAACCATATGTTTCGCTCCAGGGATGGTATGATCTGGTTCAGAGTTACCATCCGGAAGGTGCGGGACCTGAGATATTGATTCAGGTCATGGAGATCTAGGATGGGGCGCCAACCCCCAGTTCGCTTGGGCACCAGGAAGTACCTGGACATGAAGCCTGGGTCTGTAGGAGGATCCAGCCCTGGGAGCTACTGCCTCCTTGTGGAGAAGCTGAGCTATGTCATCTCAAAGAGCCGACTGAGTGCAAGCTGAGATCCTTTCCTCCCGAGGGGTGCGGGCTCGGCTAGGAGGGTACTGCTCGAACTCTAGAGGCAATCCCTGATTGACCACTTCGAGAGCCCACCTGTCCGAAGTGATATCGGACTAGGCTGAATGAAAGTGGCAGAGCCGGCCCCCCACGGGAGGACCCAGAGCTGGCATGATGGGTGTAGGGGTGGCAACCCCCAACCCGTCACTGAGCAGGCTTAGAGGAGGAGAAGAAGGCTCCTGGACCTGCGCCTCAGCCTCCTTTACGGGGCTGTTGAAGACCTTGCTTGGGCCATGGGCACCAAGCCTGAGCCTGCTGCTGCTGGCCTCCTTCATAGGAGGGCTGCCTGACTGCAGGGAAAGAATGCCAAAATGTCTTCTTCTTTCTTTTCTGCTGGTTCTTGCCTGGAGAACCTTTGGCAGAGGTAGCATCCAAGGTGGCACTGGACTGCTCGATACGCTGAAGGTGACTGGCCACTCCTGGACTGAACAAGTCAGTGCCAAGGAAAGGAACATTAGCTAACTTGTGCTGGGTATCCGCCGGGAAGGAGAATAGCCTCAGCCAGGCTCTGCGGCGAGTGGCCACTGCAGCTGCTAAAGAGCAGGCACAAGAATCCCTGATGTCTAGGGCCATCTGGAGCTGCAGTTTTGCAACAACAAGGCCCTGATCATGGACTTGCTTGACCGTGGTCTGCATGTCTGCTGGAAGAGGAGGGCATGAGAGAAGTGTGCCATAATGACAGCCAAACTGGCCTGACGAAGGCCTAAGGAAGAGGCCGCGAAGACTTTGCGGGCAGAGTGGTCCATATTTTTGGACTCCTTTCCGGGGGTTGGTCCATGTCGGCCGAGCTACCAGTACGTCTAAACACAGAAGCGGTCACCAGGCTCTAGGCCGAAGGGTGTTCTGTGAAACCCATCAGGGACCCCATGGCACTGCATACTTACGGGCCATGCGGGCAAACGGTGCTGGGCAGGAAACTGGGTGCTGCCAGAGCTCAAGGGCTGGGCCAGTGATGGCTTCAGCCACTGGAAAGGCCTCCGTCGGGGTATCCCCCCTTTTTAGGAAGTCCGTAAGGGGGTACTCCGCCTTTTTCTGGATAGACTCCAGGGGGAATTCCGGTGGATTCGGAGTTCAGGCAGAGAATGCCTTGAAAGGAGGAAGGACCCTCCTCTAAACCTGCCATGAAGGACTCATAATCCCCAGGATGGGAGTGCAGTCCTGTGACATCCGAGTCCGAGAAGTCATGGTACAACGGTCTGCTGCCTATGTCCCCTTCGATCCACTAGAGGTGGTCAGGGGTAACCGTGATGGACAGACATCGGGGAAGCCCGGTGTCTGTACGGTCCTCTTTTGAGGAAGCCCCTTCCTGAGGCTGCTTAGGTGGTGGTTCCACCAGAATCGGTGGAGAGACTGAGATAGGCTGAGCCGGGATACGGGCTGGCCCCGCAGGCAGGGGAACCGAAGGCTTTGGTTCCAGAGGGGTCGGCGTCTGCCCCGGAGGCGGTAGCCAAGTGATGGCCAGGGTGGATGGTGGAGCCAGCTTCTGCCCGGTCAAAATCAGCTGTTGCCACATAAGATCCTCATAGCACCAAGAGAGTTTCCGTCGAAGCCTCTCCTCATCCGAGGAGGATGAGGATCTGCGGCGATGTCTCTTTTTAAAGTGCTTATGACTCTTTTTCAGTCGTTCGACCTAGGGGGTTCTGGACCTTGATCAAGATCAGGCTGGCCAACTCAGTCGATCGGGAGACATTGGGGTCAGTGAAAATCAAGGGTCCGGAACCGTTTCCTCGATGGTGACACCAGCGGGCTGAGTCTCCTCATCGGGAAAGACAAGGACCGGAGTCCTTTCCAAAGAATCGTCAACCGGAGTTGGCAAAATAGGGTCGATCAGGTCGAGAGAAATCTCAACCTCGTCGGCCACTTCCTCGATCTCTTGGCCAGACGGAAGATCCGTGAAGCCGGCGGCCGAGGATGCAATCTCAACCGAGGTCAAGAACGCGTGTTCCTGGGACTTGGACCATTCTTGGTCCCAAGAACGTCTCCATTTGGATGAAGACTTTGGGTCCTTCTCCCTCTTCCGAGGGTGGGAGGAGTGTGAGCCCGTGGGCGCCTCACCCCTGGTGGAGAGAGACTGGCACAACCCCTAGAAGGAGCCCGAAAAGGTGGAACCGAGGTTCGGAGGAACAAAAAACCTCTGATTGGCCGAAGCTTGAGCTACTTCCTCTTCGAAAGCCTTCATTTGCTCCAACTGCTCGGCGGATCCCGCAGCCACAGAAACCGCCCACCTCGCCTCCTTCGATTTCACCAGCAGGGTTCCTTTTCTCTGGTCTCTCCCCAATTTAAGGCGCACCAAGCTGTCATCCAGGACATTGGGATGAAAGGCCAGGCAGAACGTGTAGGTGGAGGTGTTATGTCCAACACCTAGGCAGTAGACGCACGTTAGGTGGAGATCGGGTGCGCGACATCATCTGGCCGCAGGAACACTGGCGAAATCTGGGAGCAGATTTATCCTTCATGTCCAATGTGCTACTATCGGAATCATTAACTCGAACGAGTTTTAAGGTAAGCTGCGGTAAAAACGACGCTTTGAATATAGGGCCTATGAATTGCTGTGAAGCACAAGGGAATCTGTATCTTCCAGCGGAAAGGAAGATCTGGCATCATGGGGCAGAGCCGAGGTTTATACCACCCGGGTGGGTGGGAGAAGCCAGCTTGAAGACTTCCGGCAAGATTTAAAGGGGAAAGGGACATGCCAAACAGTGTGGATGAACAACATATCCACGCTCCTAGAAAGAGATTTCCCCTGAGATAAGGAAGCGCCAGGCTTTTGGAAAATCAGCCAAGGAGCAGAAACTGCCAATCAGTGCCTTGCTCCTCCACTGGGCATCGAGTCAAAACAGCGGCATTCAAAACCACGAGTTTCAGAAGTCCGGTGCATACCTGAATCTATTCGGGGGTCAGCCGGGCGGTCTGTTAGCTGCGGCCTGCTCGGAGAGAGCCAGGGCCACAGGAGCAGCTTGGGAAGCCTTGTCTGACCCCCAGGAAGGCAGCTAAATAACCTTTTTTAGACATACTGTCTATCTTCCTAGAATCCTTCTCAGGTGGATGAGAGGATAGAGGAACCTTCCCTTTTTCACAGGCTGCCTGCTGGACTGTACCCTGATGGTCAGGGTGGAAACAGAGGAATTCAGCCCCTTGCCTGTCCAGTTGATACTCCTTATCCGCCTTTTTATCAAGAGGCGGGACAGAATTTGGGTTCTGCAGGATAGTAAATAAATCTTTTTTAAAGAACTTATTTATAGGAAGGAAATTTTTCATCTCCATATATTCAGCCTCCTCTTCATCCTCTATGCCGTCAGTAGTAGCTAGGTCAAGAGCATCCACTATTTTCCTTACAAAGGAGAAATGTGAGGGAAAAATCTTCTGGTTTAGCAGGAGAGCCAAATTCCTGCTCTGGTGAGATCTCCTGTTCAATGGGCTCATCATCATCAGCCTCTGGCAAATCATAGTCCCCATAATTCATATCCTGGGAGGGGAATTCAGAGGAAGGAGTATGCTTCTGAACCCTTGGAGGAGCGAAGGTGGGAGAACGTATGAAAATACAGGTTACTCACCTGTAACAGGAGTTCTAGGAATGGTATATGTTGTTCATCCACACTCATTGGCAGTATCCTTGCCGCTTTAAATCTTGCCGGAAGGTCTTCAAGCTTGCTCCTCCCACCCACCCGGGTGGTATAACTCTCGGCTCCGCCCCATGACGCCAGATCTGGCCCGCTGGAAGCTCAGGTTGTGCGTCGAAGCCGGGGAGGTCGGGTGGGTCGTGTGGATGAACAACATATACCATTCCTAGAACTCCTGTTACAGGTGAGTAACCTGTATTTCTAGGGACATGGATATGTTGTTCATCCACACTCATTGGCAGACTCCTAGCAGTTCTCCGGGAGGAGGGAGGCAAGACGCACACCCCAATACTTACTTGGGAAAGAGAGACTGGAGAACCGAGGCCCCAAAACCAGCATCCCGGCGTGACTCAAGGTCGATGTGGTAGTGGGTAATGAAGGTGTTGCTGACTTCAGGTAGCAGCCCTGCAGATTTCCTGGATAGGGGCGTCCCTGGAAGCAGCCACCGTTGCAACAAGTATGGCGGGTAGAATGAGCTCTTATCCTCTGGGAGGCTCCATGCCCGCCAACTTATAACAGAGATCTATGCAGGAGGTTACCCACCTGCTTATCGTCCGCTTGGCTGCAGGTCTGCCAGATGCGGCTTCAGCGTAGGTGACAAACAGCTGGCGAACCTCTCCCGAATTTCAACCGTCGCTCCTTATAATAAGCGAGCGCTTCTAGGTCCAGAGTATGGAGCCTATATTCGGCCTCCGAGGTGTGATTGGGGTAGAACACCGCAGAGTCAACACCTGGTTAAGGTGAAACTCCGACACCACCTTCGGAAGGAATTTTGGTGGGGCGAGGACAACCTTGTCCCTGTGGAAGACCAGGTAAGGAGACTCGATGGAAAGCGCCTGGAGCTCTCCCATCCTTCTGGCTGACGTGATAGCCACCAAGAAGGCGGTCTTCCACGACAGGTGAGAGAGAGCACACCTGTGCATAGGTTCGAATGGCTTGCCCATGAGCTTTGCCAGTACCAGCAGTAGATCCCACGGAGGTGGGGTTCCCGCACTGGAGGGGAAATGTGATCAAGGCCTTTGAAAAAGCGCCAGACCACCTTTTCTCGCCACCGACTGCTTCCGGCCCGCGCCCGTAGCAGAGATGGCTGCCAGGTGCACCCTAGGGTCGTCGACCTAAGCCCTTGACTAGAAAGGGACCATAAATAGTCCAAGATGCTTGCCAAGGAACAGGAGGAAGGGTCCAAGCCCTTGCCCTGACACCAAATGGAAAACCTTTTCCATTTGAAGGCATAGCATTTTCTGGTCGACTCCTTACGGGACGCCTCAACTACATTGAGGACCTCGTCGGAAAGACCCAAGGCCTGGAACTCTAGCCGCTCAGGAACCAGGCCGTCAGGTGCAGGGATTGAAGGTCCGGATGGAACACCTTCCCTGATTGACTGAGAGCAGGTCCGGGCGAGCTGGAAGCTGCAGAGTCCTGGAGCTGAGACTGAGGAGATCTGGGTACCAGAACTGGTGAGGCCAGTCTGGGGCTATCAGAATCACCTCGCCTTGTCCTCCTCCTTGAGAAGCACCTTGTGGATCAAGGGAAATGGGGAAAAGGCGTAAAAGAGGCCCGGGGTCCATTGCCTCGAGAAGGCATCCCCCTGCAGCGAGCCCTGCTGAGGGGGGCGGGCATGGAACAGACTCAGCTTCGCGTTCTCCATGGAGGCAAACAGATCCACCTGAGGTGTGCCCCAAAGGGAGAACAGATGCTGTACTACCTCCGGCAGGAGAGACCACTCGTGGGATGCAGCCCCTATCCGGCTCAGGGCATCGGCCAGGGTGTTGGAGGCTCCTGCCACGTGAATGGCTAGGAGATCCGCCTCCAGGCTGCGCACGAGTGACCAAATGCGGAGCTTCCTTGCATAGAAGCATGGAGCGCTTCCCGCCCTGGCGGTTCAGATAGTACATGGTCGTGGTATTGTCCGTCTGGACTCGGACCACTTGACCCCGGAGGAACGGAGCAAAGGCGGTGAGAGCTAGGCGGACCGCTCGGAGCTCCAGCAGGTTGATGTGGCATCGGGACTCCCGCGGGGACCAGAGGCCATGAGCCCGGTGTTCCCCCAGATGGGCACCCCAACCCATCAGAGAGGCATCGGTCGATAGAGAGACCGTCGGCCCGGGCGGACCAGACAGGATGCCCTCCTGCAAATGATCTGGAGCGGTCCACCACTGGAGGCGTTCCCACATCCCCTGTGTCACCGACTACGCTGGTCCAAGGGATCGCAGCGCTGTGACCACTGGCTGGCCAGTCCCCACTGAAGGGACGATGTTCCAGCGGGCCCAACGGACCACGCTGGTGCAGGCCGCCATGAGACCCAGGAGGCGAGGAAGTCCCGGCAGGCGCAATTGCCCAACCAGAAATGATCGGGCAAAGGAGGAAAGAACTCGCCCTGTCCGCGGGAGCCCGCGCCTGGCTCAGAAGAGTCGAGCTGCGCCTGACGAATAGAATCACCTGCTTCGCCTCGAGTTCCGACTTGGCCTCGCTTGATAAGGAGGCCCAGTTGAGAGCAGACCTGGAGGGCCAGATCTCTGGACCACTCCGCCTCCTCCCTGGAGGAGCTGCTATCAGCCAGTCGTCCAGGTAAGGTACACCCGGACCCTCGCGCCGCAAGGAATGCTGTCACCACTGCCATGCATTTGGTGAAGACCCTGGGAGCTGGAGACAAGCCGAAGGGCATGGCTTGGAACTGAAGAGGATCCTCCGCTCGGAAGCGAAGGAATCTCTGGTGAGACGACGGATAGGGACGGGAAAAACGCTGGCCCTGCAAGTCCAGAGAGCAGAACCACACGCCGCTCCAAGGATGGTATTATCTGAGCCAGAGTGACCATCCTGAAGGTTCGAGACCTTAGGAACTTGTTTAGTGGTCGTAGGTCGAGAATGGGGCGCCAGCCCCCGTCGCTTCGAACCAGGAAGTACCTGGACACAAACCCTGGGTCTGAAGGAGGGTCCACCACCTCTCTTACCACCTCCTTCTGGAGGAGGAGGCGATGTTGGCTCGAGCGAGCCGCCAGTGAGGCTGGGATCCAGCCCCGAGGCGGCAGGCTCTGAAGGGTGGTGCCTGCTCGAATTCCAGAGGCAGGCCTCTTCCCACCACCTCCAAGACCCACCTGTCCGTGGTAACAGCGGACCAGGCGGAGCGGAAGTGCGGAGCCGTCCCCCAGGGGGACCCAGGGTAGGTGCAGGGGATGAGGCGACACCCCTCAGCCCGTCACTGGGCAGGCTTGGAGGAGGGACCGGCCGAGGGACCTCCTGGGCCTTTCCTCCCTGCCTCCTGTTAGAGGAAGCCGGCGGCTTGGGTTTGGGATGCCAAGGCCGAGCCTGCTGGCCCTGACGTTGCTGGGCCGGGCGCGCCGGGGGCACAGAAGGACGAAAGGGCTTAGGCTGTGGTTTGCGGCCTTTGTCCTTCTGAGCGGAAGAGACCGAGTCCAAGGTGGCATTGGACTTCTCGATCCTCTGCAGGTGACCTTCCACCCCAGGGCCGAAGAGGTCAGTCCCCAAAAAGGGGACATCCGCCAACTTGTGCTGGGTATCCGAAGTAAAGGTGGATATCCTCAGCCAAGCCATCGACCAGTAGCCACTGCGGCCGCCACGATCTGGCACATGAGTCCCCTATATCCAAAGCAGTCTGGAGCTGCTGTTTGGCCACTGCCCTGCCCTGGTCCCGCACCTGCTTAACCGTAGTCTGCAGATCGGCGGAAGATGAGGATGACCTCATCCAGGGAGCCCAACAGGGCATGAAAAAATGTGCCATGAGGGCGGCGAACTGGCCTGGACGAAGGCCGAGAGAGGGACGCAGCGTAACTTTTAAGTCCGACATAGTCCATTTCTTGGACTCCTTGTCAGGAGGTTTGTCCACATCCCTGGCGTTGCCGGCGCGCCGGAAAACGCTGTCGGTAACCAACCCCTCAGCAGAGGGGTGTTCCGAAAAACCGGACAAGGAACCGGTAGGGACCGCATACTTCCTGGCCATCCTGGCCGAAGGCGCAGGGCAGGAAGCAGGGCGCTGCCAAAGTTCCAGTGCCGGACCCACTCTGGCCTCGGCCACCGGAAAGGCCTCCGTCGGAGAATCCCCTCGGTCCAGAATCTCCGTGAGGGGATACCTGGCCCGTTTGGAAACGGGTTCGAGCTCCATCCCGGTAGACTCCGAGATGAGCCGAAGCAGTCCTAGGAAGGACGACGGGCTATCGTCCATTGACTGACCTCCTGAAGACTCCAAGTCCAGTCGCTTGGAGAAGAAGGAGGAATCATCTTCGGACTGGAAGAGTCCTCGAAACTGCCTCTGGCCTGAGCCACCTTCACCTGCCGAGGTCGGTGGGAGTGAGGGTAACTGACAGCCGATGGGGTAAACCCTTAGCCGACCGAGAATCCTTGGTTGGAGCCCCAGTTGGTGGCTGTGGAGGCGGAGGTTCCACGAGTCGGTGGAGCAGCTGGTTTGGCGAACAACCGGCCTGGGTATAGGCTCCTCGGACAAGTCGGGGGTTGTCGAAGCAGTTCGGTGACAGCCATAATGGCCGGGAAGGCGGTCGGCTTATTCCCGGCCAGGAGGAGCTGTTGCAACATAAGGTCCTGTACCGTCCCGGCGTATTCGCCCGAAGCCTCCCTCGCTCCGAGGGAGGAGGCTGAGGGGCAGCCGTGACGCCGCTTACAGCCCGGTGCGAGACGAGACCGCCTGTATGACGGTGGGAACGGCTGGACCGCTGAAGAGGTCCCGAGGACCGAGACCGAGTCCCGAATTTCCGGGTCGTAAAGGGAGGTGTCGGCCGGAACCGCACTCCCTTCGGCTCGGAAGGTCCATCCGAGGGCTCCGGAACCGGAGGCACAGGCGAGCCCACGGGATCTCAACTCCTCCCGGGGAACAGGAGAGGGAATCTCGCTGCCAAAGGCGACAGCCCGTCCAATGGGTCGAGAAAATCTCGACTTCCATCGGGGAGTCTCGGTCAACTGACCTGGCGGGGACACCGTGAGGCCAGTGGCGAAGCCGGCGGTCGACCGAAGCGACGCCCAGTCGGCCCGGGAGAGGATCCTCTCCCGCTCCCAAGAGCGCCGACGGAGGGACTTACCCTCGTCCTCTTTTTGGACCGAGAATAAGGTCCCGAGACGCAGGCCCTTCTCCTTTAGTGGAGAGGGACAGACAAAGCTCCTTAAAAGAAGCGCGTGTAGGAAGAACCCAGAGAGGCGGGATAAATGCCGCGGCCGAGAAGTATACGCCAGCGCGCTCCTCTTCGAGGGACCATCCGCTCGAGCTGATCCGCCGAACCTACCCGCCGCAGACTCGGCCAACCGGGCCTCCTTGGATTTCACCGAGGGAAACGCCTTCTCGGACGGCTTCCAGCTGCAATCGGACGTACGTCTTCGAGGACGAGGCCGAGAAAAGATGAGCACAGGCCGTAAGCTCCGCGGGTCGCCTAAGGCTTCAAGCAGTATACACCGCGTGGAGTGAGGATCCGTCGAGACATCTTCTGCCCGCATGGGCATCTCCAAATCCGAGAGTCGATTTGTCCATCGCAGCCGCGAGGGATAGAAGACTGAAGTCTTTTTGCAAAATTTTATTTTTAAATCCGCAAACGGAGAAATAGGAACCAGTCGGAAACGCAGAGCGTTAAGGAGGGAACCTGAGCTTCCAAGCGGTAAGGAAGATCTGGCGTCATGGGGCGGAGCCGAGAGTTATACCACCCGGGTGGGTGGGAGGAGCAAGCTTGAAGACCTTCCGGCAAGATTTAAAGCGGCAAGGATACTGCCAATGAGTGTGGATGAACAACATATCCATGTCCCTAGAACCCTGTATTGCCTGAATGACCTTCATAGCCAGGGCAATCTCCTCTGCAGTTGGCAGGCTGTGAGGCACAGAAGAAACCCCCTTTTGGACTTGCTTGTGTTTGTATGTATGCTAAGTTGGAAAATTCAATAAAAATTTATCAAAGAAAAGAAACCCCTTTTGGTTTTTCCTGGGGTTCATTGTGCTTTGTCTTTTGGTTTTCTTGGAGGGGACTGGGGAGTCAGCCGGCCTACTCACCCTTTTTAAGGTGCTTGAATTACCCTTGTCAGGGGTGTGTAAAGAAGAGACAGTGGTTTCACCCACAGATTTGGAGGGTGTTGACTGGCTAGAGCCTGAAGCACCCTTATTCAGTCTCTTTTGCAACCCTTCTAGTCTTTTCTCAACTGTCTTTTGTGGAAAAGACTTGCATATTTCACAATTTGTTGAAAGATGTTCGGTTCCCAGACAGACCACACAGCATTCATGCTTGTCTGCTCTGGCAAACACATCCCCACACTTAATGCAATTTTGAAAACCTGGGGGACCAGTCTTTTTCTTTGTTTTTCTGACAACTCCATTTCCAGGAGAAAAAAAGAAAAAACCACAACCGCAAACAATAAAGTTTTTTTTTTTTTTTTTGCGGTCGGTTCAGGAACCGATCCGGTTCCGAAAATTAACCAAGAGTTTTAAACTTGGAACCGGGTTAGCGGTAGAAAGAAACCAGTTCAGCGGTTTCAAAATAATGTTTAAAACAGTTTTTAAAAGACTTAAATTATATTCTAAATAGCGGAAAAGTTCCGCAAACTATGAAAAACTACCCGGTTCCTCAGCAGTTTTCCCGAACTGTGAGGAACCGAGAAAATAACACAATTAACTGTAAACAACTAAATTAACGTATGAAAAAATTAAACAATAAACAAAGGCAGCAGCAAGAATAAATCAGTATAAGAAACTTATACTTCACAATTAGCCAACGAACGACCTAAGGGGAGTTTCCTGGGCGTCTTGACTTGTCAGGTGGAGTAAGAAATCTGAGACGTTGAAGGAATGTTGCAGCAGATGAGGGCAGCAGTTTGAATAAGCGGCACGAGCCAATGATGGTTCCATTATTTGCATAAAATTCAATTTTCTCCAGGCAGTTCTACTTAGGAGGCAGACTGCAGAGAGTTAGGAATATAGAAGAATACACGGGGTTAGAACCCTGCATTTGGATTCTCAAGTGCGAGCCTGTCCACCGAAAGTTGCGGTACACGTCCAACTTTAAACGTGCACAGTTCAAGAAGACAACGGTCCATGAAGATGCAGGCATCACAACGATCCATGTCGTGGTAAGGGCCCAAGCAGGTCAGACACCGGTCATGCTGGTCCAAGATGGAATAATGTCGGCCCCAGGGACACTGCCGCATAGGAGGCCGACCCGCCTTAGAAGATTTTTTTGTCCCTCAAATGAGACATGACCAGATTAAAAAATAAAAAACAAACACAGTACTCGGCGTTGACAAAAGAAATATGGCAAGATCTTACTGGTCAAATGCCGAGAAATCGCAGCATAGCAGAACTAGGACTACGGTACCATCAGACTAGGCTGCTGGCACAGAACAAATATGTCGCTCTCTCATGAGGTCATGCTCACTCAATGGCGGAAGAAGCAGAACTGGGGCTGGAGAGGGGTCGACGTCGGTTACTGGCCAACTTGTGAGCGCCATGCAATGCGTCGGCCTCAAAGGCAGTGCCGCCCCGACGTCGACTCCTCCCCTTTGCAAAAAATAAAAAAATAAAGCTCCTGCAGGGTCCTCATCCTTCAGCCAGAACCCAACAGTGATGAATGGTGAAGACTGACACAGATAAGATTTGGACCTGCACTGGTTGCAGATCCAAAGACAAGAACCACGGGAGTAACCAGTACTGGTAATAATCCTTGGTACTGTAATTCTTGATCTTCTCTTGTATTTTCACCATTCATTACTGCTGGGTGTAAGTCGGAGGCATGCACCTGCACAGGAGGTTTTTTTTTTTGGGGGGGGCAGCACCAACGACACCACCCACGAGGCCGACGCACTTCGTGGTGCACAAGAGTTGGCCGTTAGGCGCCTCAGACTCCTCCTCCACCCCAGTTCTGTTCTGCCAGAGAGGATGAAACAATGAAGGATAAAGAAAACCAAGGTGAGGTAACAGAGCCGAGGGATAGGAAAAAGAAAGGATATAAAGTGAAAAAGGAAGACGCCGACCAGAAGACAGAGGGGCTGGACAAATGGAGCAAATTCCATAAGAGGAAGGTGCACTACATGAGGTTCCAGCAAGTTGACATGGTGAAGGGACTCTGTAGGAGTCCAGAACCTGTGGGTCCTGTGGTTCCCCAGGTGCACTCCCCATCCCACCAGAGAAGCATCTGTTGTCAAGGTGATGTCGACTCTGGGTGGACAAATGGGACTCCTTCCTCCGGATGCTCTGGGATGAGTGACCACTGGATGGCATCCCATACTGGCTGGGTCACTGTGACTGGCTGGTCCAGGTGACTTAGGCGCCGAGATCACTGGCAGCCCAGCTCCCACTGTAGGTGACGCATCCACCAGCAGCTTCATCTGACAACATTGGTGCAGCATGCCATTTACACTAGCAGCCACAAAAAATCCCAGGCAGGGTGTGAGTGCCCAACCTGAAATGACTGGGCAAAGGAAGTTAAGATCCGATGTACTGTACACAGGAAGTGAAAGCCTTGGCCCAAAGAGACTCTAGCTCTTCCCCGATGAAGTGAATCACTTTCAAAAAGTTGAGTTCGGACTTGGCTGGCTTGATCAGAAAGGCCAGGTCTCTGCAGGTAGGAAGGGCCAGGTCCCTGGCAGTGGCGGAGCCAGATTTTGGAGCGTTTGAAGGCCAGGGGGCCATTTGGTCAATCATGGGCTCCACAATGGGCACTAAACAGTGAAAAAAGATAGTGGCGGGGTGCTACTATTCACACTGGGGCAGCCAGGAAGGGCGACCGCCCCCCCTAGCCCCCATCTAGCTCTGCCACTGGTCCCTGGATTGCTCCACAGCCTCCTTGGATGGCCTGACTATCAGCCAGTAGTCCAGGCAGGGGTAGACTCTGACTCCTCACTTCCTCAAGAATGTAGCTATCATTGCCATGCACTTGGTGAAGACCCTGGGAGCCAATGACAGGCCGAAAGGCATGACCTGGAACTCGTATAGAACCCCTTCTGCATGGAATTGGAGGTATCACCAGTAGGACAGATGGATGGAATGTCGAAGAACACATCCTGGAGGTCCACGGAGCAGAATCACATGCCCTGCTGCAAAGGTGGGATCATCTGATTCAGAGTGACCATCCTGAACTTGTGCTTCCTCAGAAATTGTTTCAGTTCATGAAGATCCAGTAGGGGGTGCCAGCGTCCCATCCTTTTCAGAACCAGAAACTACCTGGATACGAAACGCTGACCTGCCAGTGAATCTGAGACATGGGTTATGGCTCCTTTCTTGAGGAGCTGAAAAATGTCCTCCCTGAGGGCAGACAGCATGTCCTGCAACACCACCAACTCCCTTAGTGTGTGGGGTCAGTACGGCAAGAGCCTCAAAGTCGAGAGGAAAGCCTCTGCCCACCACTTCTAACATCCATTTGTCTGAAGTAATGACAGACCAAGTAACATAGAAACCTAGAAATTGACGGCAGATGGGGACCAAAGATCCATCTAGTCTGCCCTAAGGCCTACCCCACTAGGATTTTTGTGAGACAATCCCCTTCTGTCTATCCCAAGCTGCTCTGAATTCCCCTACTGTTTTGGAGTCAATGACTCTAGCCAGTAGACCATTCCATGGGTCAACCACTCTCTGTGTGAAGAAAAACCTTTGCATGTTGTCCATGAATCTTCCTCCCCTCAGTTTCATCTCATGTCCCCTTGTCCTACTGGTGCTATTGACCATAAAGAGCTACTGGGTGGAGACTCTGTTTATACCTTTCAGAAACTTGAATGTCTCAATCATGTCCCCTCTATCACTGCGTTGTTCAAGGGAGTACATGCTGCTTTCGTATGGCAACTTATGGAGACTGTGCATCATTTTTGTTGCCCTCTTCTGTACGGTCTCTAATCTATCTATGATCTTCCTAAGATAAGGTCTGCAGAACTGGACGCAGTACTCAAGATGGGGTCTCACCTGGGACCTATACAGTGGCAGGATCACCTCCTCTCTTCTACTTGTGACGCCCCTTCCTATGCATCCCAACATCCTGCCGACCTTCTTTGCTGCCTTTGTGCCAGAAATGGTGAAGCTGATCCCCCACAGGGAGCTGAAGCAGGGACCGGACTGGAGGGAGGTAGACATCCCCTGATCTGTCACTGGGTGGCTTTCAAGGGGGCCTTGGCACCTGCTGCTGGAGGGGCACCACTACCCCTACCCCCATCCTTTTTGGTGCCTTGACCAGCGAACTTGGTTTTGGAGTGCCAGGCTTGAGACTGCCCCTGCTGGAGCTGCTGCTGCTTTGGCTGCTGTGACTGAAAGGGCGAAACTGAAAGGGCTTCTTTTTCAGCTTCTGCCCTTTCTGGTCTTTCTACATGGAAGTCGTGAGAATCCAAGGTGGCGCTAGACTTCTCAATCCTTGTGAGATGCCCCCCACCCCCACCCAGGGCCAAAAAGGTTGGTTCCCAAGAAGGGAACACTGGCCAATTTGTGCTGGGTATCCACTGTTAAGGTGCAGATCTGCAACCAGGCCTTGCAACACTTCACAATGACTGCTGCCATGGAACAGGCACAAGAGTCGCTGATATCCAGGGCTGTCTGGAACTGGAGTTTAGTCAGTGCTAGACCCTGGTCTCTAACCATCTTCACCACTGTCTGTTAGGCAGCAGGAAGGTGAAGGAGGACATGGTCTAGGACTCTCATCATGGAGGGACTGAAGTCAGCCATCATCAGGGCAAAGCTCACCTGACGGCCACCCAGGAAGGATGCAGCATGCACCTTTTTTGCTGCGTGGTCAAGCTTTTTGGACTTCTTGTCAGAGGGCTTGTCCACATCCCCAACATTGCCGGTTTCCTGAAAACAGTTGGCCACCAAACCCTCAGCGGAGGGATGGTCCAAGAAACCAGTCAAGGTGCAGTAGAGACCACATAAATGTGGACCATACAGGACGAGGGTGTCATACAGGATGTTGGATGCTGCCAAAGCTCCACAGCTGGTCCCAGGATGGCCTCAGCCATTGGGAAGGCAACCCCGGGGAATCATCCCTGTCCAAAATTTCAGTGAAGAGATAAAAACATAGAAATTGTTAGCAGATAAGGACCGCCAGGCCCATCCAGTCTGCCTGTAAGCCCTATACTTGTTTGTGGGATCAGACCCTATCTGGTCAGCAGCTTTTCATTCTTCCTTACTTGGCCCTTTTCTGAACTGATTCCAGAGGGACCTCCATGAACTCAGATATCAACTTGACATGAGCCCCAAAAGACACCGGACTGTGGTCAGTAGAAAATTCCTAGGCCAATTCACAGTCGAACCCATTGGTCCTCGAGGACTGTATGGAGGACCCAGTGGAGTCATATGAGGATTCTTCGAACACGGCCCTTGGACGTTTTTTGCTGTGCACTACTTAGGGTTTATCATCCGAGTGAGTGATCTCCATGGATAACTGACCTGGCAAGCTGGTAGCCGGATAAGAGTCCTTGGTAGGGGCTCTCTGTAACAGCTGTTGTGGTGGTGGTTCCTCCCGTATTGGGGGAGAGACAGGTATCAGCGATACTTGTCTTGGTGGGACCATAATGGGCTGAATCAGTGGTGACGAGAGGAATGCTGGGGTTGTGGTTAGAGCCCTACCCGGCCCAAGTAAGGCCCACTGCTGCCACAGCATGTCCTCATAGCTCCACCACATCTTGCAATGGAAACTCTCTTCATTGGACGATGAAGAGGAGAAGGAACACCTGCAGTGGCTCCTCCCAAACAATCGAGTTCTGGAGTATGAGAAATCCCTCGACTGCGATCTTGACTGTTACCTGGACCTTGACCAATGACAAAGCCATCAATAGTTAGGAGAGGCAGGCAGAGGGGCCATGTAGACTAGACAGACTGGCTTCAGTGGTGCGACCCCGGAGGGAGGCAGTTCCTGGGAGGAGATAGCTGGGTCCACCAACTACTCCTGAGTGTAGGCCAAAAGGATAGGGTCCAAGAGATGGAGTTTTCCTCTATCCCTTCTGAGAATGGGTCAACTTGGTGGAGAAAAATGTCAACCTCCTGGTCCTAGTGGCTTGTTCCTCAACCAAGGTGGACAGCAGAAGCCAAGCATTTGACAATGATTGAGCGGTTGAGGGAATCACAGCAGTGGGAGTAGTGTGCTCTTTCCTGGTCCCACAACCAACAGTGGGATTTCTTTGGCTTTTTCTTGCTGTGATGGGAGGGGCTCTCCTTGAAGGTCTGGATGGACTTACACATGTCTCGAAGAGTTCCAGAGAATGACACCCCAACACTGGCCCTGGCTAGAAGCAATGCTGAGACCAATGAGGTCCCTGCCGCAGCTTTTACTGACACCACTGACACCACTTCCGCCACCGTGAGCTTGGATGCAGATCCCACAGGCACAGAAGCTGCCTTACTGCCATTCTTAGACCTTACCAGAGGGTCCCGTTTGGAGGGCTGACTGAGCAGATGGGTGTAGCGTTCTTTGAGTGACGAAGGGAGTAAGGTTTTGCAAAGGCCGTTGGTGGCGGCATCGTGCTCTGCCCTGAGGCAGTAGATGTATGAGGGTGTGGATCCATCCATGATGTCTTCTGGTTGCACTGGATGCAGTGCTTGAAGCCTGGACCCGATTTGGATTCCTTGTGTTTCGTCATTGATGCCGAACGACTGCAGCAGAACCGAGAATATAATCACAAGTTTTGAGAAAAGACAAAGTTTGCCAATGGCACACTTTAGCAAAGGCCTACACCGTGCATGGAGCTGTGAAGGAAGTGACTTGACACGTCCAGCGGAAAGGAAGATCTGATCTCACCAGGCAGAGTCGAGGAGTATGCCGCTCAGGTAGGTGGGAGGGGCTTAGCTTAAAGACATCCGGCAAGTTAACTCTTGAAAGGAAGATTGCCAAAAGTGTGGATGTGCACCATATCCATTTCCCTAGAAGTTCTGGTTCCCACTCGGTCCTAGTACCTCCTGAACTATAACCAAAAAGTGGTACTCTATGGAAGATTGATTCTTTGAAAATCTAACACTTTGCTGTTCTGGTGGTGCTGGAGGTTGAGGCACTGGTCTCTACACCTCGTGCCACGTCGGTGACCTGGGTTCGGGAATGAGACCGGGCTGCAGGGGTTCGGCAGGGAAGAGAGAGGATCGAGCATCCAGAGAACTGCTCTCCTTTATTGGGGGGAGAGAGGCCTGTTGTTCCACTCGTTGACTGCCCTCTGGTGGTAGCTGGAGGGCAGTACGGGTTGGGAGACACGTGCCGATGTCCTTATGTCAGTATGGGAGGGGGAACAGAGGAAAAACGGCAGCTGGCAGGCAGGCTCCATGATGGCTCTGCATCCCTGTGCCACCCCGGTTCTGGTTTATTAACAGGAAGTCAGCTCCTCCCTGGCACTGCTACGGGGGGAAGCTAATGGGGCTGGGATTATTAGCGAGGGGATGCGTGGGAAGGAGGTGGGTCCCTCTGAGGGAGGCCATGGCTGCCCGCCAGGCTCCAGGACGTAGAAAAATGAATAGTTAAAAAAAGAAAATCTGACACTTGGAGGCTTTCTCATCATTTTCTGTCAGGTAAAAACCTAGTCTCCCAATGGCTTTTTTTCCTTTTTCTATTATTTGGCAGTCTCCCTAGAAATGAACTGTAGGTCACCCCTGGGTCTTACATTTATACAGCTTCAGAGAGGGAAGAAGACCATCGGTCCATCCAGTTCATCTCTCCTACCAGTTCAGTGTGAAAACCTCTATCACACTGTCTATGTAACCAACCTACTTTGTGTACAATTAAATGTATGTCCCCTGTTTCCCTGCTTGAAAGTGCTTACAGTTCTGAAACTAGATCTTATTTATCATCAAAATGTATAACTACTTACAGTTTCATAAAAGACACACTGTACAGTATCCTTCACGCTTCTCAAAAGAAAGGTCTTGGCACCATGAGCTCCAATTGTCACAGCAGAATCCAACATTGCTAAAAGAATTGGGAAAGTTGTAACATGAGACTAAACTACAGTACTTTGTTTTGACAGCATTTTTAGTAGTCAAATTCACTTTTTCGAAGGTCTTAAGAATGGGCCATTTTGCATCACTACTGAGCTCATAATGTCAAATTACTGTTTACTTTATTTTCCACTTAAATTAATCTAGCATATCTCTCTATAATTCATCTTGTTCTCACTGGAATCCTGCTTCCACCCAACCTTACAACTGAAAGGGTTAAAAAACAAGGAGGTCAAGTGATTTGCTCAGGATCACGTAGCGAGCCAGTGGCTGTGTCCGGATTCAAACCTGAGACACTCCTAGTTTACAGGTATTTATTCTACTCACTGGGCTACACTGCTTCTATGACTGTTGTCTATTCACATTTATAGTAATGTCACAGTACACTGTTGTCATCTTTTTCCATTATTTGCTTCTGCTCCTTTGTTCCCTGGTTCCTGCAATACCCCCCCGCCCCATCATTGACTTTCCGTAGACTTATCAGTTACCCACTACTTGCCCGGAGCACACATGGTGGTGGGTGGCCTACCACGTCGGTTGTGAAGTGCCTTGGGGATACTGGATTGGGCTGGGGCATTTTTATCTGGTTTTCCTCCCAGGGCGTGGTATCCCATTAAGACATTGCTGTAAAAATATCATGGCAAAAATCTTACTGCAAAAATGCTGTAATCATTTACAGCGACAGGGGTATAATAATAGCGTTACGGAATTACCGCTACCCCTGTCACTGTATGTACAGATGGGGAAGGGATCAAGTAGCTGTAGTGCCTGGTTGAGCCACTCCTGTGGTGGAGTGGCTAAGGCACGAGCACCTTGAGCGGAGGAGACGTGGGGACCAGGGATTGTTTCCCCATCTCCTGGTACTGGACTCTTTTTTTTTTTTTAAAAGAACTTCCACCGTCTGAGTTTCTCCCCATGCTCAAAGTCCACATTCCAATACCCCCCCGCCCCATCATTGACTTTCCGTAGACTCCAAAGCAGATTTCTGCAGTTTATTGTGTGAACAGCTGCTTTAGGGAACTGAAAAAACAGAGTTCAGCAGCTAGAGCCCCAACGAACGCTATCGTTCGGCTCCGCCCCCCACCACCACCACCCTTGCTCGGCTCTTGAATATATACGCTGTAGCAGGTCAGGTGACAGGCAAAATAAACCTATCAGCCCACTTCTCCAGCTGCAGGTTATAGAAATCCAGCCCTAGAGGCCGCTGTCTCGCTTGGTTAGACCCACTATGTATTTCACCCTATTTACAATGCTAATGACCAGCAGGCTCACTCTCCTTGCTCATCAACCACCCACAGTGGCTCCTCCGCCCCATGACTCCACCACGAACCCTGTTCCCTTAGCTTTCTCTGACAGTTGCCGGCACAACCACCCCAATGCTGCAAGCCAATGCCCACTAGTACTAACTTACCTTTTTTTGCCTATACCCTTGTTCCCACCCTCACTTCAACTGGGTAAACACTGTACCACAGTTTTTCCCCAACTTATAACCCAGCCCCCTTCCAGCTACAATAACATATTGCTACTTCCCCCCATCTCCCTCCCTTCTTCCCGGCGACATCTCTAGCTTACCAGTCCCCACCCACAACAAAAAAATAAAACATTCTCCAGTCGCCACAGCATGAGTCTCTTAAACTCTCCAGGCTCTCCTGCTGAGCCACGTATTCCTTCTACTCCTCCTTTCTGGAAACATTCACCCCAACCCTGGCCCCCTCAACAAAAACCTCCCCAAACAAACCACAGGGAAGACTACTGCTGGCATCACTTAATATTTGTAGCCTTCCCAAAAACACCCTACTGCAGGGTTGGATTGCCCAACATGCCCCAGACATCCTAACCCTCTCTGAAACCTGGCTATCAAATAAAATCCCTAATGATGCTGTTTCCCTAAGCAACTATAACCTCCTTAGGACGGATAGATCCGGTAGGCGAGGTGGAGGCTGCGCAATATTCATTAAAATCAACACTCTGCGCCACCCTCCCCCCGAACATGGGGCCCAGACTCTCGCAGTCAAAATTAGATTGGGCTCTAAAACAATCATCATCATCTCAGCCTATATCCCCCCAAGAAACCAGAAACCCGCATTTGAATCCATCCTTCACGCTGTCTCACACCTCCCAAATACTAATGAAACCATATTAATGGGTGACTTCAACATCGACTGGGCATCCCCATCCTCCTCCGTCTTCAGAGATGCTGCCCAGGCTATGGGTCTCACCCAAATTATCACATCCCAGCAGCGCGACACAAGAACAGGGACATCTTCACTACTAGATCTCATCTTTACCAACAGGCCAAAAATATTACCCAGGCTTCAGTGCTCCCTGACTCTATCAGTGACCACTCCCGGTTATCTGCTGGTGGGTCGGGCAAACTGCCCACTGCACCACCAAAACCACATGGCACGAAAACTCAAAAAGAGGCATTAATAACCTCAAAGAATACCTAGCCAATAGTTACTGGCTTCCCTTATATAACGCACAATCAGTTGATGCGCTCGCCCACTTTATAGCTACCTTTAACAAAGCCCTGCGATAATATGCTCCCTCACTAGGCAGGTCGTGAAAACCAGGTCTACACCATGGATAACACCTCCTCCTAAAGCTCATGCAACACAGGGACAACCTCTGGCACAGGGCCATGAGACTCCCAACGCACCCAAGACAGACAACTCTAGGGAGGCTAGAAATAAATGCACCTGGGCCACACGGCAGGCCAAGGCTGATTATTATCAGCACACCTCTCCTCCTCCTGGGGAGATGGGAGAAAGTTCTGGAGTAACATACAAGAAATTAGTGGCAAACCCGTTCCCCGCACCTACCCAACTAAGTCTGAGCAGGGGCGTTGCCAAGATCCTGCTAAAATCATTGAAGCCCTCAATGAAACTTTCTCAGACCTCTCACATATCCTCCGCATAACCTCTTCCACCCCCAAACCCCCTCTACTCCACTTATGGCGGTACAGTCCTCCCTCCCCCTTTCCGGTTCCATTACCATCCCCTGCTCAGCCAGCGTTACATCTCCAAAGCAATCGCTAACACTCGCTTCAGCAACGACTCCTGGACCTAAAACTCATAAGGCTTACCCTTGATATCACCATAACCCATCTCACACAAATCCTAAACCTCTCGCTTGCCTCGGCCAATTCCACTACCTGGAAAAAAGCCGTGATCACTCCTATCTTAAGAGCGGTGATCCCACCCTCCCCGGGAATTATAGACCAATCTCTATACTCCCTCCTCTCTCCAAAGCCCTGGAAAAAATAGTCTCAGACCAGCTTACTGAGCATCTAACAAAACACAACCTGCTCAGCAAGGAACAGCATGGGTTCAGAGCTGGCCACAGCACCATCACGGCTCTCGCTGAGCTCACAGCGTTCATCCATGAGCGCTCGACCAAGGGTCACTAGCAGGGGCTATCTTTATAGACTTAACTAAGGCCTTCGACACGGTCAGCCACGAATTACTCCTTCAAGTCCTGCCGCAACTAAATGTAGTCTCCGAGGCCGCTGCCTGGCTAAAGGACTACCTCACAGAACGCTCGCAGCAAGTAAGAATAAACTCCACCATCTCCACTCCCAAGCCTGTTCGCTCCGGTGTTCCGCAGGGGTCAATCTTAGGCCCACTGCTTTTCACTCTCTTCCTTAATTCTCTCCCCAAAGCCTGCAGCGGTCATCTCTTACTCTATGCTGACGACGCGGTTCTCTACTGGAAACACCCCCAACCGTACGCACTCCAGCACACCCTCCAGGAATACTTCAGGGAGCTGGAATATTGGTTCACTGACCACCGGCTGATCATTAATTATTCCAAAACCAAGGCCATGACCTTTGCTCACGCCAAAGCCCGACAGCCAGATGGCTCTTCACATTTCAGCGGATGGTTCCCTGCTGGAGCACGTCAATCACTTCAAATACCTGGGGTCACCTGGATACCTCCCTCTCCTACCACAGACATGTACGCCTCCTCTCAGCAGCAATCAACTCGAGAGTGGGTACCCTCTACAGAATCAAAAACAGTCTGCCCGCACATGCCATGCAGATAGCTGTCACATCCTCCATCCTCTCCCTAATCGATTACGGGATTGTAATCTACGGCACTGCTGATAACTCCACCCTAAGCTGCATAACCACTGCGCTAAACAAAGCATGTCGCCTTGTCTCGGGTTGTGACAGACTCACCCACACCTGCGACCTATACAAACTGACTGGCTGGCTTAATTTCCATCAAAGGCTCCAAGTACCACACCTGCATTCTAGCAAAAGATCCACCTCCAGCTAAGCGCCAACGCCTTCACCACATCGTCAAACCGGCCCCTCTCAGGCGATACAGACGCATGGCTACCACATCCTTCGTGGTTCCATGTCGAACGCCCTTGCGCAGAGATCCCTCCGCTACCAGGCCCCCAATTGGCTAAACACTCTTCCGCCCTCCTCTCCCAATCCGCAGCATCCATCTCTTCAAAGCAGGCCTAAAAACCTTCCTATTGGGTAGCTCAAAATGTGAATGCTACGTTGGCCTACCTGTCTTCTCTCCCTCCCCACACACCCACACAGGGGCCCCTCAGGCCTATCTAAACCCCCCCATGCTCAACCCAGGGGTCGCAGGTATGTCTCCTACCTGCCCAAACCAGAGAAAAAAAAGTCTCTCTGCCATCATGCCGACAATTAATTCAGTAATACCACTTGTTTATTATGTATTGAAAGTTGCCTTCCATTGCCTTTACTGTCATATGTCTCTCCACCCTCTGTAACCACCGGAGAGCTAATGTTACTAAAATGTGATTGTACATAAATCTGCAAATAATTTGTGCTTGTATATAATTTGCCTGTTCCGTCTGTCTTCCCCCAACTCGTGTTCCCCCCTCCACCCTCTGTAACCGACGTGAAGCCTTTGCAAAAGAGTCTTTGACTCAAAGGTTTGTAATTCCGAATTTACAGTAAATAAATAAATAAATAAATTCCCTCAGAGTTTGTTACATTAATTCCGGGGTCTGTGGGGGAGTAAAGCCCCAACATCGGGGAAGGGGGGTGGCAGAGCCCCCCACAAAACAAAAATCTCCTCGTGTAGCACTGTTGTTTTCTGTGTTGTGTCAGCATCTGTGCTGGTTGCTGTTTTCACCGACCTTTTATTTGATTGTGATATTTTGGTTGTGGCATTGTGTGCCATGATGTTTTTGTATGCAGGGTTATGACAGTGATCCCAGGGCATCAGCGTGAAATGACACATGCACATATGCCTACCAGCATTTGTTGGCAGCCCTTCCCCTGTGCTTCCACCTGGTCACCATTTGGTTGCAGTCTCGTAGTGAGACAGAGAGTCCCCCCATCTGAGTGAGGAGAGCTGTCCCTGGGATGCCTGCTCTTCCCTCCTCCAGCTAGGTCCCCCCCCCCGACGACCCATGCTCATTCCAAACACAGTTCACTGGCATTGTGAATGTTGGCCCTACCTCATCATTGACTGGCCGGCTAGATAGAAAATATTTCTTCATACTTACCGTAATTCCTTTTCTGGTGGCTCCAACATTGTCAGTGGGTAATTAATACATATGGGTAATGCGTACCCCAGCTTGGGGTAATGGTACAGCCCAAAGCTGTAGAACAACACAGAATCCTAGACTCGTGAACATTCCACATAGCAAGGACTCTCCAGTCACCTTCTGTCCTCACAATGCCAAAACAATCCTATGTAAAAATAAAATCTATAAAGTGCCTAAGAGACATGATTCCCCTTTTGACGAAGACCAACATGTCATATGTAGAAAAGGCTTCGACTTTAAAAAAATAAAAGGCAATAAACGATGTGTTACCTCACGTTTGATGTTGTAAGGCCGCTTGTCTCATCTCGATTGTTCCGCTGTACTTATGATAATGAGTAGCCTTCTTGATGGAAAAATCATGCCACTGGCAAAAGCTGTTCACATAAAAGTGTATAACAATCGTAATATTAATAATAATGAACATAATCGCAGAAACAGAGTAAGCACTAACCTGACAGACAGACACCCTGTGTGCCTATCATCCAAAGAGATTAGCCTGATGTCACTCTAGCAGACAGACCAGAATCGGATGTCAACAAGATTTATAAAGCATAATTCTCTGAAAACAGACATCCCATATGTATATCAGACAATATTCTCCAGTAGGAGCCAAGGCTTCTGGGAGAGGCCCCTTTGACAGTGTTGGAGCTAACAGAAAAGGAAATTACAGTAAGTATGAAGAAATGTATTCTTTCTGTCACGCTCCACATTGTCAATGGGTACTTTATAAATATGGGCTCAGATATTCAAAAGGGTTGTGCATGGCGCAACGGTGTTGCGCCACGCACAACCCACTGATGCACCCCGGTGCGATATTTAAAAGGGAAAAGTGTGCTGCACAAATCCCGATGCGCCGTGGCGCATCAGTAATGTATGCAGGCACAGGTAGGGGTGGGCGTGTCCATGCATAAACTACACAGTACGATATTCAGCCCGGGCCGTGCAGAGTTATGCAGGCGCAACCCCTACCTGCGCCTGCACAAAGTTACGCTGAAAAAAAAGGTACAAGTCGAGGGCCACCCACAGGTGAGGTGCCGCATTGCAGGGTGCAACACAGCAGCTGCCATGTGGAGTGGCCCTCGACTTGTACCAGCATACACCTGGCGGCCCCCATGCTGTCGTGGGCATCAGTATCCCCCAGTCCAATATCCTGGTGGTCCAGTGGACGCGGTAGCCGATCGTGGGCATAACAGTATTCCCCAAGTAGCCCGATCGTGGGCAGCTGTACTCTCCCCAGTAGCCCGATTGCGGGCATAACTATATTCCCCAGTAGCCCGATCGTGGGCATAACTGTAACTCCCCTCCATTGAGCCTGATCGCAGGCATCAGTATCCCAAAGTCCAATATCCCTGGTTGTCCAGTGGACCGAACAGAGCCCGATCGTGGCGGCATTTCCTCACCCCAAGTCCGAAATCCCTGGTGATCTAGTGGACCCCCACCACCCGCTCCCCGGCGGCGGCAGCACCCACCGCATGCCGCCCGCCGACTGCCAGCTCGGTATGGCTGCACACCCATTGGTTCAGAGCATGAGGCAATGGGCATGCAGCTCATACCGTACTAAGTCAGTCCAGATATGTGAATTAATTCATTCACATATCTGGACTCACTAATGCGGTTATGGGCTCGCGTCCGATGGCTCATGCTCTGAGCTCAGAATATGCTGTACCAACGTCGGCTCGGCGGTGATGAAGCGAGTGAGTGCCACCGGGCTGATGGGGGAGGCGGGGTGAGCTCCGTGGCGGGTGGGGTGGGGGTCCACTAGATCACCTGAGGGATTTCGGACTGGGGGGAGTGAGCCACCGCCTGCGTGGCTCCGTTGATCCACTGGACCACCAGGGATATTGGACTTTGGGGAGGGATACTGATGCCCTGATCGGGCTAATGGTGGTGGTGGGGGTTACAGTTATGCCAGCGATCGAGCTAATGGGGAATTACAGTTATGCCCGCGATCGAGCTACTGGGGGAATACAGTTATACCCGTGATCGGGCTACTGGGGAAGTTACAGTTATGCCTGCAGTCGGGCTACTGGGGGAATACAGTTATGCCCGTGATCGGGCTACTGGGGAAGTTACAGTTATGCCTGCGATTGGGCTAATCGCGGTCCACTGGACCACCAGGGATTGAGACATGCATTGTCCCTTACGGGGCGTCCAGCGATCGGGCTGCAGGGGCATCGGTCCCCGGCGGCTGCTGCCTGGCAGGGCGCCAAGCGCCAGTCATCCCGAGGATCGCTACCCTGCATGCTAATAACATGCAAATGGGGCCATAATCAGATGCAAATGGCACCCCGTGCGCCTTGCATTAATTATGGCCCCCATTTGCATATCCTTACTGAATATCTCGCGAGTGCTGGGCATGGCGCCAATGGAACTTGCGCCACCGCATCTCAATGCTCCACTCTGACCACTTGCACTGGTGCAGTTCCACTGCGCCATGCACAGTGGGGGTGGCCAGGGGGGCGATATTCAAAGCAGTTGCGCCATAGCGCAACTCCGTTGAATATCACCTTGGCCACACCCCTGCGCAACTATTTTGAGCGGCACACGGGCTTGCGCCACAAACTGGCGCAGTTTAAATATCTGGGCCATGGGTTCTAAGAAGCAGTACTCATTTCCCCAATTGGGTGGGGGGGAATATTGTTATATATATTATAGGGGCACAGTAGCATCCCTATAGTTAGGGAGGAGTAGGCACTTCAATTTTAAACTTGAAATTTTGCACTTTAGTAACTTTGCAACCATTCAATGGATTTGCATGCAAATTCACATGCACCATCGCCAAGGGTTGATCCTGGATGTCGCAAGTTATGTTTCAGTCAGATGTGTGGTTTCAGAGTTCCAGAGAGGTGAAAAAAGCATTTTTTCGCTCACTGACTTTGCTAGGATTTTTCTTTGAACTTGCCTATAGCCCAGACGGTTTGGAATCTTGGTCTGAAATTATCAGGGCAGAAAGGAATTAGCACACAGATGTGCCTTTTCCTAGTCTGGTGAAAAAATAAGCCATTTTTACTGCATTTTAAAAATTAAAAAAAATCATTTCTGAGCATGCTCAGTAAGCACTAAACCGTATGAAACGAAAAAAGAATTATGACATCATCCTTTTTTGTTTGAGGAATTTTTCATATGGCTGCCATCTTATTTTCAGTTTTGCCTGAGAAATTCAAATTTGGAACCCCCTTGGGAAGAACCAACACATCTAGCTTGCTTATTGGGACCCCCTTAGCTGCATTCTGCACTTTACTGCGCAAGAAATGCCCTTAAAATGTGTTCATCTTAACATTGACATTTTTTTTTATATCAGTATCATACAAAAAAAGATCTTGTTTCATATGACGACTCATGAAAAAGATCTTTTTTCATATGGAAAATCAATGTATTTCTATGGGATTTTCAACTTTGGTGCACAACTTTGCCATTTTTGCGCCAAATTTTCAACATACCCTTTTTGAGACCCCTCCTCGTGAACAATGGGTGACATTTCACAAATCTTTCCTGAAAGGTGATTTTGCAGTCCGTTGGTTAAATCACATTTCAGGTGGGATTTCAAAATTCTCACCATACTTGTTCATGAGGTAGGGTCACAAGAAGGGTATGTTGAAAATTTTGGGGCAAAATGCGCTAAAATGGACAAATTGTGCACATCTGTTGACATTTTGCTACGCTTGCTCGTAACTTTGTTAATTTTCAATATTTTAACCCCAAATTATCAACATAGCCATTTCTTTTCACTACCTCATGAATGTGACAGCTGTCATTTTTCATATCTTGCCCAAAATGTCTTCTTCTGCCACTGCTGCGGAATTACGCTGCGGTGGCACAGAATGATGTACTGGTGGGGATTTGACAGTTTTTACTATTGGGTTGATGAAGTGGGGAAACAGAAAGGCTATGTTGACAATTTAGTTGCTGTTGTCTTACAAATGGAAGTGCAGGGCCCAGAGGGCCCTATGCCTCCCCATAAATAGACATATACACATCTATGGAGGGATGGGAGCGCAGGGCTTAGAGGGCCCTGTGCTCCATCGGACAACTAAGGTACAATTAACTATCTCAAAAAGTTTGGATGTCTGGGTCCTGTGCTCCCACAGGAAAATAAGGATACCATTATATCATCTCAAAAAGTAAGGAAATTCTTTGCAAAAAATGCATTAATACAACATTTAGGGTTCAGGCTAAAGCGACAAAAGTAGGGAAATGTGGCTTTAGGGTTTCCAACCCTAAAACCCCAAATGTCACCCCTAAAGCAAATCGGGGCAGAATCTTAATAGGGGTTGTCAACCCTAAAGCTTACCCCATTCTATACTCTTCAGAAACATACACACCTAATAGTGTGAGATTTATGGTTAGGGCAAATAAGACTACAATTACACTATCTCAAAAAGTAAGGACATTCTTTGCACAAAAAACTACATTATTACATCACTTAGGGTCAATATCAAACCATAAAAAGGAGGGAAATATGACATTAGGGTTTCCAATCCTAACACCCCATCCCACCCACACCCTGCACACACCAACAGGTGTCGGGCGTGTGCCTTGAGGTCGTTAGTCCTAATGCTCACCCCATTCACCTATACTGTACCCATCTCAGCTTATTTACTTATGGAATGGCTGATGACCCCAAGGCACACACCCCAAGGGTGGGGGTGGGGTGATAGTGTTGGAAACCCTAATGTCATATTTCCCTCCTTTTTACGGTTTGATATCAACCCTAACTGATGCATTAATGTAGTTTTTTTGCAAAGAATATTAGATATATATCCCATACGGGTGAAAAAAGATTATCTGCTAACCAGTGCCTGCAAAACCCTGTGACTAAAAGGCTGCATTGGCAGATCTCCTAACATCCAATCTGTTATGCATCCCATCTCTCTCTACCTAGGAAGTAGCCAGAGCCTAGAAGAGTGCATAGCTTTCCTCTTTTCTGCCGCCCAGGCCTTGGCAATAGAGGCCCTCACACCCCCGGCCAAGGTGGCCTTGGAAGCTGTTTGGCCCTTCTTTACTGCTCTGATGACAGCAAAAATGGAAATTACATACCTACCATAATTCTTGATCTTCTTGGACAAAGTCTCCACCATTCATTCACACTAATAGGACTATGCTGGAGGCGCTAGGACCCAGTGGGAGCCAAAAATCTTCAGGAGGGCTGGCGCCTACGTAGGGCCATGAGAAGCGGCACCACGAGCTCGGCTCACGCCGTATAGGCTACCTTGGCGTCGACCCTCCAACTGCCTCAGTACCTTTTTTACCGAGGAGGTGCAGCGTAAACTAACCTAGTGAAACTAACCTATATCGGACATAAGATAGTCCGAATGACCCGTGTAAGAAGGGTCAACGCAACAAAGTCTTCACAGCCCAACAATGAGAGGGTGAAGACCAGAACAGGATGAGTGAGCTCGGGGAATGGTGGGTGGGCGTGTGAATGAGTGGTGGAGACTTCATCCAAGAAGATCAAGAATTACAGTAAGTACGTAATTTCCACATCTTCCTGGACATAAAGTCTCCACCACTCATTCACACTAATGGGAGGTAACAAGCTAGAATAATCCCCCAAGATGGGCAAAAGGAGACAGGAGCTCACTTTAGGACAGAAGTCCATTAAGGATTGTCCTGCCAAAGGACTGATGCTGCCTGGCATGGACATCTAAAGCACAGTGCTTTATGAAAGTGTGCACGTAGCTCCAAGTGGCCGCACTGCAGATGCCCACAATGGGCACATTCCAGATTTCTGCCAGTGATGCTGCAATTGCTCTGGTAGAATGAAGCGTAAACTCTGCCTTCCAGCTTGACCTGTGCCATGGAGTAGCACTGGCGAAGGCATGCCACTAGCCATGCTGAAATGCATCTGACAGCAACAGGCTTACCCAGTGGGGCCGTGCTGAAGGAGACAAACAACTGTTTCGATGTGCAGATTTCTTTAGTTCTGTCTAAACAGAATCGGAAAGCTCTCTTCACATCCAGAGAATGCAGGGTATGCTCCCCCTCATTCTGGAAGTTCACGAAGTATGTTGGAAGGACCAAGGGTTGATTCAGATGAAATTCTGAGACAACCTTGGGTACAAACTTAGGGTGGGTCTTAAGAACCACCTTGTCTTTGTGAAATACAGTATACAGAGGGTCTGTGACTAAAGCATACATTTCAGACACTCTGCCAGTGGAAGCGATGGCTACAATGAAGGCGATCTTCCAAGTCAGAAACTTCAGCTCACAAGTAGCTAGGGGCTTGAAAGGTTTATGGGTGAGCATGTCTAGCACAAGGTTAATGTCCCAGTTGGCTACTGGTCATCAGATCGGTGGTCTAGTATACAGAATGCCCTTAAGAAACCTCTTGACCACAGGTAGCTGAGCCAGAGACATGGAGTGTACAGGCTCATGGTATGCTGAGATTGCGCAAAGGTGAATCTTCACAGTTGACTATTGCAGGCCTGTGTTTGAGAGATCTAGAAGATACTCTAGGACCTTGTTTGGTGGGCAGGAAAATGGATTCCAGGAGTATTTTGCACACCAGATGGAGCACCACTTCCACTTGGCCATGTAAGTTTTTCAGGTAGCTGGCTTGCATGCAGCTAACAGAATATTTGAGACCCTACATGAAACATTAAACCTGTTCACCTCTAGCTCTTCAGGAGCTAGGCATGGAGGTGAAGGGACTTCAGGTTGGGATGGACCACACCACCCTGGATCAGCAGGTTTGTAAGAAGTGGAAGCTGTCTCAGAGAAGTTTCTGATAATCTGTTGATTAATGGAAACCAGATCTGATAATGCCAGAATGGGTCAATGAGGCTCATTTCGCGCCCCCCCCCGTGCCTCTAGTTTGAGCAGCACCCTCTGAACTAGGGGAAGAGGAGGAAATGCGTACAGAAAGCATCTTGTCCACCGCAGTCTGAATGCATCCTGACAAAAAATGCCAGGTCCTGGATTTCTGGAGCAGAAGAGAAGCAGTTTTGCATTGAGTGGGGATGCTAAAAGGTCCAGGTCTGGAGTTCCCCACTTTTTGAAGAGTGATTGCACAATGTTTGTGTCAAGAGACCACTTGTGAGGGTCTGTCTCCGTTCTCCTGAGACGATCCACCAGACTGTTCTGTACTCCCGGCAGACAGACTGTCTGGATCAGTGCTTAGTAATCCAGGCACCATTCCCACACTCTCATCGCTTCCCTGCATAAGGGGTAAGAGTGTGCTCCGCCTTGATTGTTGATGTAGTACATTACTGCTTTGTTGTCCGTTTGAAGGAGAATGATCTTGTGACAGAGTACAGGACAACTCTCATTTCTAGAACATTTATGTGAAGCTGAGACTCATCCAGACTCCATTGACCCTGGGTGTGGAGATCCTGGCAGTGAGCTCCCCATCCCAGTAAGGACACATCCGTGGTGATGGAGATTTGGGATTCTAAAGGGGTGAAGGGATAACCTTGCAGAAGGTTGTCCTCCTGAGTCCACCAGGTGAGTGACCTTTTCAGAGGCTCCGTCACCATGATGTAGAAGGACTGTGGGTGAATGGTCAGTGACCACTGAGTGCTGAGCATCCAGAGTAGTCCTCATGTGAAGACGATCCAGAGGCACTGTGAAAACTGAGGATGCCATAAGACCCAGCATCCACTGCATTGAGAGAGCTCAAATCGAGTCATTCTCTCTGATGAAGTGGGTCATCTGAAGGATGTCATTCCTTCTTCCTCCGGAAGAAAGGCTTTTGCGCTGGAGGAATCTAGAAGGGTTCCTATGAAGAGGAGCCATTGGGAGGGCTGTAGCTGTGATGTTGTCAAATTTAGCAGGACTCCCATGGATGTGAGGAATTTTGAAGCCGTAGCTACGGCTTCCTGAGTCTCTTGTCTGGAGGGACTTGCTAGAAGCCAATCATCCAGATATAGGAATACCTGAATTCCGAGCTTCCTGAGATGCGCTGCGAGAACTGCAAAGCACTTTGTAAAGACTTGTGGCGCCGAGGATAGCCCAAAGGGCAGGACTCTTAACTGGTAGTGTTGACCCAATGCCACAAATCTGAGGTATTTGTGGTGGTTTGGGTGTGTGAGAACATTCTGATAGGCATCCAACATGTCCAGGGAGGCTAGCCAATTGTTTTGATGAATCAGGGGTAAGAGTGTACCAAGTGATATCATCTTCAGCTTTTCCTTGTAAAGGAATCTGTTTAACTTCCTGCGATCGAGAACTGGGCGCATGCTGCCTGTTTTCTATGGAACTAGGAAGTAATGGGAGTAGAAACCAGCAGGACCACTTCTACTGCCCTGTTGTTTAGAAGGCCTTGAATCTCGGAAGCAAGAAGGTCTGACTGAGAGACAGACAGCTTGGGCTGTCGCTTGGTTGGGTGATCCGGAGGAGTCTCTGAAAGATTTAGAGAATACCCCTCGCGGATTATCCTGAATACCCACTTGTCTGATGTGACTGACTTCCACTGGTCATAAAACTGAGTCAGACACCCTCCTACTGCTGAGGAAGAGTCCCCCTCAGACAGCTGTGGTGGGACTTGAGCCGAAGTCTCAGAGGATGGCACTAGGTGCTTTGAGGCCCCGTGCCTTCTGCTGCATTTTCTTTTGTGGCAGTGGGGTTTGGTTTTTGTTGACGCCCCCTCTGCCTTTACCACAAAAAGACTGATGGTTATGAAACTGACGCTGATTCACGCCTCCCCTTTGAGGGGCTGCGGATGGCGGTCTGGCCGTTTTGATAGCCATTCTAGTTTTCTGTGTGGTCTCTACTGCCTGCTCGACCTGAGGACCAAACAGGTACGTACTGTCAAAGGGCAAAGCCATAACTCTCTGCAGGACATCATTTGTGAATCCCGATGTGCACAACCAAGAGTGGCGTTGGGTGCACATGCCGGCCGCTGCTGCTCTGGAGGCAGTGTCAAAGGCATCCATGGCAGCTTTGAGCTGCTGGTTGTTAGATTCAATGCCTCTAGTAATGGTCTGAAGAAGTTCTGAGTTAACTTTCAAATCTGGGAGAGCTTCTACTGTGGCCTTGAGTGAATGCCAGAGTGTATACTCACACTGAGAGAAGTAACCCTGGTAGCTAGCAATGCACATGCCCAGGGTGGATGCAGCAAAGACCTAGCTCCCAAAGTGTCAGTTTTGCGAGATTCCTTGTTTATTGGATGTGCCGTAGATTCTTGCGGAAGAATGGCCTTGTCATTCTCCCCAAATACCTCACCCCAACAGTCTAACCAGCCACTCTTCTACTTCGGGGAGGTAAGGCTGAATGAAGCTCGCTGCTATATTACTGTAGCTATCTCTATATCTAGATCTAGTAGTGACACCCTGGACCTTAAGCTTCTGTTGCTCACCCTCGATGAGGTAATGCATCCATTAACAAAAATCCTAAACCTCCCTCTCAGCTGTAGAAAATTCCCAGACTTATGGAAAACAGCCACCGTGACACCTGGCCATAAAAGTGGGGATAAGACGAATCACTCAAATTATCGCCCTCTCTCTAAGGCACTCGAGCGCATCGCGGCTGATCAACTTATCAACCACTTGGATAAATACAATATACCTTGTCCACAACAACACGGTTTTCAGAAAGGTCACAGCACCACCACAGCCCTTCTTGAGTTTACTGGAGCGTTGCACAAATCCCTTGACAATGGCCTTCTCACAGGGGACGTTTTCGTCGACCTCTCCAAGGCCTTCGATACAGTACACTATGGACTACTAACTGACCAACTACTGAATGCTGGGCTATTACCTGACTCTTCTCTCTGGTTTAACAGCTACTTAGAAAACCAGTCGCAGAGAGTAAAAATTGCTGATGCTCTTTCTGACACCATGCCTGTTCACTCGGGTGCCCCACAGGGATCCATACTGAGCCTCCTCCTTTTTAGCCTTTTCTTAAACTCCCTCCCTTACCACTGCTCTGAGCAGATCACACTATAAGCCGATGATGCTGTTGTATTCTCCACTCACAAAGATCCTGCAACTCTTCAACACAACCTTCAACTTGGTTTCAGTTCTGTAGAGACATGGTTTCTTAATCATAAACTGGTCCTCAATGACAAGAAAACCAAATCTGTGCTCTTCTGCAGCTCTCATAACCCACACAAGCTACACCACTTGGCTATCTCCACCACCCAGGGGAACACTCTAGATCAGGTGGGGTCCTTCAAATACCTAGGGATATAGCTTGACCCTAATCTCTCCTATGGACCTCACATAGATAATGTAGCTAGAGCTGCTAATACATGGCTTGGTCTCCTCTACAAACACAGACAACACCTCACGCCAGAAGCTTTGAAGGTTGCAGTCCTGAGCTCTGTGCTCAGCCACAACCACAACCCTGAGACGCCTCTCAACTGCCTTTAATAAGGCATGTCGGCTCATCATTGGTGCTCACCATCTCACCCACACATGTGACCTGTACACCCAGACCGGCTGGCTCCAACTATCAAACCGCATAAAGTTTCTTACCTACTCCATGGCGAAAAAAATCTACCTTGGCCTTGCACCTTCTGAGGTCTCAACTCTATTACAACACCGAACCAACAAACGGTACCTTTGAAGATCCATGCCACAGCTACTGAAAGTCCCCCACTGTCACACTTCACAGGGGCAACGCTCTTTTGCTTATCGAGCGCCACTCTGGTTCAATGGCCTCAGCCCCACCATCTCCTCTGCCCAGACAATTGGTATGTTTAAAACTAGGCTCTAGGACTATCTCACTACCAACAGCTCCTGTGACTGCCCAACTTAGCCTTGTTTCTCCACTTCCCTACCTGCTCTAGTGGTCCCCCCCTCCCCATCTCACTGGATTTTACCCACACATCTTGGTATACCCAATGCTGCACTTGTCACCCTCTCCCCACCCTACCTACATTCCTTCTCCCCCCTCCCTTCCCTCTCCCTATGACTCTGGCACTTCGTATCTCTTGTCTGTTTTCTCTGACAAATGCCACTGGCTGCCTTGCTTACAATGTTACCGTTGAATTGTATTAATCTCTAATCTGTTTGCAATGTCCACATTGTTGTAATGTCTGTCTTGATGTTCCCCATAATTTGTATTTCTCTGACGTGGAACCTTTGTAAAAGAGCCTTGGCTCAAAGGAATTTGTAATCCTAGACTTGATAAATACAAATAAATAAATACATTATCTGCCAGGACAACTATGGTATCAGCAAAGGCTTGCAAGGCCAGAATGGGACGGTCCTTGAGAGGGACTGGTACTGCCACCCTCCTTGATCGAGTGCTCACCAATGCACCACATGAAGCAACCCAGGTCAGAGTACTACCCAATGCCCTGAGTGACCACTCCCCGGTGCTCTGTCACTGGTCATATAGTGTTAAAAAGCCCCCCCAAAATAAACTATCCTCCAATGCCGCCTCAAACCCGGCAAACTTTGGTCCCTCAGACAGTGCCTCTTAGCTACTGACTGGTTCCCCATCCCCCACCAAAACCGCACTGAATATTGACTCTGCCCTCGACCATTTTTTTGATACTTTCAATGCTGTCTGCAACTGGTATGCACCCCTAAGCAAACAAAGAGTTAAAGGGGTTGATACACCTTGGATATCACAAGCCCTGCTGGACTAGATGCGCGAACGTGACAATCTATGGCACATTGCGCTGGATACTGGTAAACCCACTGATAGGCAGCGCTACCAAGAAGAAAAAATTACTCACCTTAGTAATTGTGTTTCTTCTAATTGAGTCTTGCTGTATTCTGACAATCTGCAGTTAGCTCTAGCCTTTAAACTGCCCTGGAGAGTAGAGGGTTAATTTTCTATGCAGTACATAGAACGTTGAGCTCGAGCTCAGTTGAGGTCTCTGTCTGCAGCACTTTGAAACCCAACTGTCAGATTCTTACGAGCAAACACTCACTGACTAACTATGTGGAAATTGTAAAATTTTTTAAACTAGCCTACTGGCAACATAAAGTTTTGGATTCCCAAAGGAAGACTCAAGTCAGGAAACCCAAAACCAAAACCTATCCAAGAATAAAGATTATAATACAAAGCACCCAGATAAAATGGAGGGTGTGCTGAAAAAAACCCTGGGCTACAACACTGCACCTGCCCACCTACTTCCCCAAACCAGGTTCTGAGAGGGGAGGCAGGGAGGGAGGTCAGAATACAGCAAGACTCCATTAGAAGAAACACAATTACTAAGGTGAGTAATTTTTTCTTCCAACAACATGAAGTCTTCCTGTATTCTGACAATCTGCAGACTACCAAACAGTACCTCCATGGAGGAGGGACAGAACCTACTTTGAGAATAGGCTCTGAAGTACTGCTGTGCCAAACCGAGCATCACTCCTAGCCTGGATATCCAGAAGAAATGCTTGGTAAAGGTATGGATTGTTTTCCAGGAGGCTGCCTGACAAATTTCTAAGAGAGGGATATCCCTGGCAGCAGCCAGGGAAGCAGCTGTACCTCTTGTGGAATGAGCCCTCAGGCCTGAGGGTAGAATTTTTCCCAGTTTCTCATAGCAGAATTGTACACAATAAACAATCCACCTGGCAACAGTTCTCTTGGTGGCAGGTTTGCCCTTTCCCGCTTCCCCATAAGTGAGGAACAACTGGAGGGAATCAAACCTGTGACCCTTGGTACGCTCTATGTAGTAGCTAAGGGCTCTTTTAACATCTGAACTGTGTAGCCTCCTCTCCCCTGAGGAAGAATGATCAGTGAAGAAAACAGGAAGAGACATGAACTGATTCAAATGGAAGTCTGAAACCACTTTGGGCAAGAACCTCCTATTGGTTCTAAGGACCACTTTATCTCTATGGAAGGAGATAAAATCAGATTCCACTGACAGGGCTTGCAACTCACTGATGCATCTGGCAGAGGTAATGGCTACCAAAACCACAGTTTTCCAAGTCAAGTACTTAAGCTCTGCTGAGGACATAGGCTCAAAGGGAGGTTGCATAAGCTGAGCAATGCAAACATTTAAGTCCCAGGTAGGGGCAGGATCCCTAAAGGGAGGATTGGTATGAAGCAATCCCTTGAAAAATTTACAGAATACAGGGTGAGATGACAGTGAGGAAGGCTTTCCCACTGACAGAAAAGCAGAAAAAGCTGACAAGTGTACCTTGAGAGTAGCTGGTCTGAGGCCTAGACCATTAAGATGGACCATATAATCCAGAACCGTAGGCAATTCAGCAGTGTCTGGAGATATATGCTTCTTGGACCACCAAATGCTGAATCTTTTCCATTTGGAGTCATAAGTCTTTCTGGTGGCAGGCTTTTGAGAGGCTTTGAGAACATCCAGAACCCCTTGGGACAGATGCAAATCTGCATACTCTAACTCTTCAAGAGCCATGCCTTGAGATTGAGGGACCAAAGATTGGGGTACCAAATCCTCCCCTGAGAGGAGGTTAACAGGTTATAATTCCTGAGAAGAGACAGGGGAAGATGGACTGCTAGGGACAGTAAAAGAGGGTACCAGAGCTGCCTGGCCCAATCTGGAACAATCAGAATCACTTGCAGGGTTGTGACCTCACATTGACCAGAATCTTGAACAGTAGAGGAAAGGGAGGGAAGGCAAAGAGAAATTTCCCTTCAAAGTTCAACATCAGAGCATCCAGAGGGACTGAGCCCAAGACTGGGGGTCTGCAACAAAAGAAAAAATTACTCACCTCAGTAATTATATTTCTTCTAATGGAGTCTTGCTGTATTCTGACAATTGCAGTGATTCCCAACCTTTGAACTGCCCCGGAGAACTAAGGGTTAACTTTCCATGCAGGGCATGGAATGCTGAGCTCGAGCTTGGTTGAAGTCTCTGTCTGGAGTGATTTGAACTAAAACCGTCAGATTCTTACGAGCCCAACTAAACTAAAAATTCTATGTGGAAATTGTAAAAATTCTACTAGCCAACTGGCTGAAAAGTTTTGGATTCCCAAGGAAGACTCAAGTCAGGAAACCCAAAAACTAAACGCAAAAATAACAATAATAAATAAGCACCCAAACAAAAAGGGAGGAGGGTGCCAGTAAGTACACCCCTTGCGTGCAACATTGCACCTGCCCACCCACTTCCCAAAAACAGGTTCTGAGAGGGGAGGCTGGTCAGAATACAGCAAGACTCCATTAGAAGAAATATAATTACTAAGGTGAGTAATTTTTTCTTCAAACAACATGAAGTCTTGCTGTATTCTGACAATTGCAGACTACCAAGCAGTGCCTCCAAGGAGGAGGGACAGAACCTACTTTGGGAATAGGCTCTGAAGTACTGCTGTGCCAAACCGATCATCACTCCTAGCCTGGACATCCAGAGAGTAATGCTTGGTAAAGGTATGGACTGTTTTCCAGGTGGCTGCTTGACAAATTTCTAGGAGAGGGATATCCCTGGCTGCAGCCAGGGAAGCAGCTGTACCTCTTGTGGAATGAGCCCTCAGGCCTGAGGGTGGAGTTTTTACCAGTTTTTCATAGCAGAATTGTATACAAGACACAATCCACCTGGCAACAGATCTTTTGGTGGCAGGTTTGCCCTTTCCCACTTCTCCATAAGTGAGGAACAACTGGAGGGAGTCAAACCTTTGACCCTTGGTATGCTCTATGTAGTAACTAAGGGATCTTTTGACATCTAAACTGTGTAGCCTCCTCTCTGCTGAGGAAGAATGATCAGTGAAGAAAACAGGAAGAGACATAGACTGGTTTAAATGGAAGTCTGAAACCACTTTGGGCAAGAACCTTCTATTGGTTCTAAGGACCACTTTATCCCTATGAAAGGAGATAAAATCAGGTTCAACTGACAGGGCTTGCAATTCACTGATACGCCTGGCGGAGGTAATGGCTACCAAGAACACAGTTTTCCAAGCCAAGTACTTAAGCTCTGCTGAAGATATAGGCTCAAAGGGGGATTGCATAAGCTGAGCAATGCAAACATTCAAATCCCGGGCAGGGGCAGGGTCTCTAAAAGGGGGATTGGTGTGAAGCAATCATTTGAAGAATTTACAGAACACTGGCTGGGAAGATAGTGAGGAAGGCTTCCCCACAGACAAAAATGCAGAAACAGCTGACAAGTGTACCTTGAGAGTAGCTGGTCTGAGGCCTAGGCCATTAAGATGGACCATATAATCCAGAACCGTAGGCAATTCAGCAGTGTTTGGAGAAATATTCTTCTTAGAACACCAAATGCTAAATCTTTTCCATTTGGAGTTGTAAGTCTTTCTGGCGGAGGGCTTTTGAGAAGACTTGAGGATGTCCAGAACCCCTTGGGAAAGATGCAGGTCTGCAAACTCTAACTCTTCAAGAGCCACGCCTTGAGATTGAGAGACTGAAGATTGGGGTACCAAATCCTCCCCTGAGAGGATGTTAACAGTTTGTAATTCCTGAGAAGGGACAGGGGAAGATGGACTGCTAGGGACAGCAACAGGGGGTACCAGGGCTGTCTGGCCCAATCTGGAGCAACCAGAATCACCTTGCAAGGTTGAGACCTTATTTTGACTAAAACTTTGAACAGGAGTGGGAAGGGGGGAAAGGCATACAGAAACTTCCCTTCCCAATTCAGAATCAGGGCGTCCAGGGGGACTGTGCCCAAGACTGGAGGTCTGCAAGAAAAGAGTGGGAGTTGGTGATTGTCTGGGGCTGCAAAGAGATCTATCTCTGGAGTGCCCCACCTTGAAAAAATCACTTTCAACACCTGAGGGTCCAGGGACCATTCGTGATGGCTCTGAGAAATCCTGCTCAGTGCATCTGCTAGCACATTGTCCTTGCCTGGAAGATGAACTGCTACAAGAGAGACTTGCAGGGAATAAGCCAGGAACCACAACTTCATGGCTTCTGTGCACAAGGCCGTGGACCGAGTGCCTCTCTGCTTGTTGATGTACCACATGATGATAGTGTTGTCTGTTCTGACTTGAACCACCTTGTTCTGGACTGACTGTGAGAACGCTTTTAGAGCTAGAAAAACTGCCCTGAGCTCTAGAAGATTGATATGGAGAAGAGATTCTTGGGGGACCACAGGCCCTGGGCAGCAAGGGACTCCAGGTGGGCTCCCCAGCCCAGAAGAGAAGCATCCGTGGTAAGGACCACTGAACAAGGCTGAGCAACAAAAGGAACACCTTGTCTTAAATTGTCCTGATCCTGCCACCACTGGAGGGCCTGGATCAAGGTCGGAGTCACTGGAATCAGTTTGGTAAGCGAGTCCTTTCTCTGAGACCAGAAGGCTCTCAGGTGGAACTGAATATCCCTCATCTGGAATCTCGCTCCTTGGACCACTGCTGTTGAAGCTGCCATGTGGCCCAAGAGCTGGAGGAAATGCCTTGCTGGTCGAGATACCTGAAGGCTGAAGGAAGAAGCTGGTTCCATGAGAGCCCTTGCCCTTTCTAGAGGAAAAAAGGCTCTTGCTCTGAGTGTGTCCAGTTCTGCCCCTATAAAGGTAAGGAGCTGGACTGGTTCGAGAACTGACTTGGGAAGGTTGAGAAGAAATCCTAGGGAAGTGAGCACTTGCTGGGTCACTTGCAGCTGAGACTTGACTTGGTCTGGAGACTGACCCACTAATAGCCAATCGTCCAGATAAGGAAATATGGAAATCTTTTGCCTTCTTAGAAAGGCACCTACTACTGCCAGGCACTCTGTGAAAACCCTTGGAGCTGAAGTTAGGCCAAAGGGCATTGCTCTGAATTGGTAGTGGCCTGAGGGCAACTCGAACCTGAGGTACCTTCTATGGGAGCACCTAATGGGAATGTGAAAGTAGGCATCTTTGAGGTCCAGGGAGGCTAGCCAGTCCCCTGGCCTTAGAGAGGGAAGAATTATTCCTAGAGTTACCATCTTGAACCTTGGTTTTAAAAGATGTTTGTTCAGATATCTTAGGTCCAGGATGGGTTGCCACTCCCCTGTCTTTTTGGGGGTCAGGAAGTACCTGGAGTACAGTCCTTTGCCCCAGTGTAGGGTAGGTACTCTCTCTATAGCTCTTAAAGCTAGGAGACAAGAAACCTCTGCTTCTAGAGCAAGGGTTTCTGAGGTTTCTGAAAGATTTGCAGGTGGAAAAGATCTGGCTCTCATTTTTGAAAATTTTTTGAAGCTGAGAACCAGTCCCTGGCTTACTACTTCCAGGACCCACTTGTCTGATGTAATAGACATCCAGTTCTGGACAAAGTAAGCCAGCCTGCCCCCTACTGGAATAGGAGAGTCGACCCGGGCAGATCCATCAGGGTGTCTGCTTGGCAGGGACTTTAGGCTGAGGGGGTGGATGCAGGCCTGCTCATCCCCCTTCTGCCTCTCCCTCGGAAGAACCACCTCTGCGAAAAGGAAGAAGAAGAGGCCTGTGCTTGGTAAAAAGGCCTTTGAAAAGGCCTGCCCCTGGACTGCTGTCTTTGAGGGGTTGCCTGCCTTTCCTTGGCCTGAGCACTCCCTGTAAGTGGTCCTGTACTCATCCATTTTCTTCATGTAATTCTCTGTCTGCTCCCTAAACAGATAATTACCCACTACAGGAAAATCCATAGCCTTAGCCTGGGTGTCCATCTGAGCCAAGCCATCCTCCGAAGAGCCACAGATGTAGCCATGACTCTTGATGAGACATCATTAGAGTCCACAGCAGCATGAAACTGAACCTTAGATGCCTCAATCCCATCTGCAGCCACTGCTTCCAGCTCCTTGCCTAGCTGGGGGGAGGCCTGTTTAGACAGTGCCAGTACAGTGTCCCACCTGGACTTCTGGTACCTGCCTGTATAGGCCATGTATTTCACCTGCCTGAGTCCCAAAGAAGATGCCATGTACTGCTTCTTTGTCATGGTACCAATCTTCCTGGAGTCCTTGTTAGGGGTGTGTGAAGCCAAATGAATATTTGCCTTGTCACAGACAGCAGCCTGCACTACCCCAACATGGCTGCATTGCTGATATAAGAACTCCATGTCTAAGCCTCAGAGTCTATACCTCTTGTCCATTCTTCTATCCACAGGAGGTATAGTGTTAGGAGACTATAAGATTTTTTGTGTCTGTTTCCCAAAAGATTTATGGAGGGGAATAGACAGTCTCCTGGACTCTGGGATATCCATCATCTCTACAAAATCAGGCTCTTCTTGATCTTCCACAGCCTCCTCCATAGGAGGCTGGAGGGTTTCAGCCACTTTTCTGTAAAACATAAAGTGGGAAGGGGACTCAGAAAGCCTAGGAGGGGAAACACCTGATGGTCTGTCTGGGGAGATGTCCAGTTCCACAGGCACATCCAGACCTTCACTTACTTCATCATCCTCAAATTCCCCTTCCTCTTCAAACTCCAGTTCATAAAAATCTTCAAGGGTATACTCTTGAACCGGGGGAACCAGCCGAACCGAACCCCTGCCAGAAAGGGCCGGATCAGTCGGAACCAGACGGAGCGATTCCACAATCTGAATCACCCTGGCTATTTCTTCGGCAGTCGGAACATGAACCTCTAGATCCGAACCGGTCGATTTATCTTTGCGCTTTCTTTTTGTCAGAACCAATCCCTCAGAATCGGCTCTCCTTTTGCCTGAAGAAGTATCGCCCTGGTCAGTGGGCACTCCTTCTGGTTCGGTCGAAACCGAACCGGGCTGGCCATCCGTGTCAGCGGACTTCTCGACCTCCTTTTCCCTCAGTTTACCTAATCTCTTCACAAGGGTAGATTTGGGAACATTTTTACATATTTGGCAGTCTGAATCGAGGAGGTCAAACCCCAGACAATAAACACAGGTGGTGTGGGAATCGGCCTTGGCAAAGTCCTCCCCACACTCACTGCAGTGTTGAAACCCAGTGGGCCCGTTCTTTTTCTAGGGTTGCTCAGACATGGCCAACCTAACCAAAAATTACCCTTTTTTTGGCAAACCGCCAGGCAAGACTCCCTTATCGGTTCCTAACCGTGTCACGGGTATTGGAAAAAAACAGTTAAAACACGTTTTTTTTAGAACCGATAAGAACCGGTAACCACACACTAAATATAGCAAAATTCACAATCAAATGGTCGGTTCAGCCAAACCGACCACACTTTTACAAGTTCCACACAGAAATAAAGAACAATTCCTATCTAGTACTTACAGCACCACAGAAAGAAACTGAACCGATTATGCGGAAACTTTTTCGGTTTAAACCGATGAAAAACTGAAAACTTTAACCTGCTTTGAACCGAGCTGAAGGAGAAATCTCCGGAACGACCGTTCAGTGAGGCAGAGTAAAGAATCTGACGGTTTTAGTTCAAATCACTCCAGACAGAGACTTCAACCGAGCTCGAGCTCAGCGTTCCATGTCCTGCATGGAAAGTTAACCCTTAGTTCTCCGGGGCAGATCAAAGGTTGGGAATCACTGCAATTGTCAGAATACAGCAAGACTTCATGTTGTTTGAACACAGGAAGTTGGTGATTGTCTGGGGCTGCAAAGAGATCTATCTCTGCAGTGCCCCACCTTGAAAAAATCACTTTTCACACCAGAGGGTCCAGGGACCATTTGTGATGGCCCTGGGAGATCCTGCTCAGTGCATCTGCTAGCACATTGTCCTTCCCTGGAAGGTGGACTGCTATCAGAGAGGTCTGCAGAGAATAAGCCAGGGACCACAATTTCATGGCTTCCATGCACAAGGCCGTGGACCGAGTGCCTCCATACTTGTTGATGTACCACATGGTGGTGGTGTTGTCTGTTCTGACCTGAACCACCTTGTTCTGCACTGACTGAGAGAAAGTTTGCCGGGCCAGAAAAACTGCTCTGAGTTCCAGGAGATTGATATGAAGAATTGATTCCTGAGAGGACCACAGTCCCTGGGCTGTGAGAGCCCCCAGATGGGCTCCCCACCCCAAAAGGGAAGCATCCGTGGTAAGGACCATTGAATCAGACTGAATAACAAATGGGACCCCTTGCCTTAAATTGTCCTGATCCTGCCACCATTGAAGAGCTTGGATCAGTGTCCAAGTCACTGGAATCAGTTTGGCAACAGGATCCTTCCGTTTGGGACCAAAAGGCCCTCAGATGGAACTGAATGTCCCTCATCTGAAATCCTGCCCCTCGGACCACTGCTGTAGAAGCTGCCATGTGGCCCAAGAGCTGAAGGAAGTGCCTTGCTGGTCAGGACACCTGAAGGCTGAAGGAAGAAGACAGTTCTATAAGAACTCTTGCCCTCTCCAGGGGAAGAAAGGCTCTGCTTTGACAGTGTCTAGCTCTGCCCCTATAAAGGTAAGAAGCTGCACTGGTTCGAGAACTGATTTGGGGAGATTGAGAAGAAATCCCAGTGAAGTGAGCAATTGCTGGGTGACTTGTAGGACTGACTTGACTTGGCCTGGGGACTGACCCACTATGAGCCAGTCATCCAGATAGGGAAAAATGGAAATCTTTTGCCTTCTTAAAAAGGCCACTACTACTGCCAGGCATTCTGTAAATACCCTTGGAGCTGATGTTAGGCCAAAGGGCATTGCTTTGAACTGGTAATGGCCTGAGGGCAATGTGAACCTGAGGTACTTTCTGTGGGAGCACCTGATGGGGATGTGAAAGTAGGCATCTTTGAGGTCCAGAGAGGCCAGCCAGTCCCCTGGCCTTAGAGAGGGAAGAATCATTCCCAGAGTCACCATCTTGAACCTTGGTTTTAAAAGATGTTTATTCAGGTATCTCAGATCTAGGATAGGTCGCCACTCCCCTGTCTTTTTTGGGGTAAGGAAGTACCTGGAGTACAGACCTTTGCCCTGGTGTAGGGCAGGAACTCTATCTATGGCTTCTAAGGCCAGAAGAGATGAAACCTCTGCTTTTAGGGCAAGGGTTTCGGAGAGACTTGCAGGTGGAAAAGATCTGGTTCTCATTTTCGGAAATTTTTTGAAGCTGAGAACCAGTCCCTGGCTTACTACTTTCAGGACCCACTTGTCTGAAGTAACAGACACCCAGTCCTGGACGAAGTAAGCCAGCCTGCCCCCTACAGGGATAGGAGAGTCAACCTAGGCAGACCCATCAGGGTGTCTGCTTGGCAGGGGCTTTAGGCTGAGGAGTGGATGCAGCCCTGCTCATCCCCCTTCTGCCTCTCCCTCTAAAGAACCCCCTCTGTGAAAAAGGAGAAGAGGCCTGTGCTTGGTAGAAAGGCCTATGAAAAGGCCTGCCCCTGCCCCATGAATGCTGCCTTTGAGGAGCTGCCTGCCTCTCCTTGGCCTGTGCACTCCTATAAGTGGTCCTATATTCCTCCATCTTCTTCATGTAATTCTCTGTCTGCTCCCCAAACACAGAATTACCTTCCACAGGGAAATCCATGGCCTTAGCCTGGGTGTCCTGTGAGAGGCTAGTATATTTGAGCCAAGCCATTCTCCAAAGAGCCACAGATGTAGCCATGACTCTTGATGACACATCACTGGAGTCCACAGCAGCATGAAACTGTACCTTAGATGCCTCAATCCCATCTGCAGCCACCTCCTCCAGCTCCTTGGCCAGCTGGGGGGAGGCCTGTTTAGTCAGTGCCAGTATAGTGTCCCACCTGGACTTCTGGTACCTGGCTGTATAGGCCATATAATTAGCCTGCCTGAGTCCCAAAAAGGATGCCATGTATTGCTTCTTTGCCAAGGCATCCATCCTCCTGGAGTCCTTATCTGGGTGGTGTGAAGCCAAGGGAACATTAGCCCTGTCACAGGCTGCAGCCTGCACAACCCCAACATGGCTGCATTGCTGGTAGAAAAACTCTGTGACTGAGCCTGATAAAGTGTACCTTTTGTCCATTCTTCTATCAACAGGAGGTACAGAATTAGGAGACTTTAAAATTTTTTGTGTTTGTTTCCCAAAAAATTTGTGCAAGGGAATAGACAGTCTCCTGGACTCTGGGATGTCCATCATCTCTACAAAATCAGGCTCCTCTTGATCCTCTGTAGCTTCCTCCATAGGGAGCTGAAGAGTTTCAGCCACTTTCCTGTAAAACATGTGGTGGGGAGAGGACTTAGAGAGCCTAGGAGGGGAAACACCAGAAGGTCTGTCTGGGGAGATGTCCAGTTCAATGGGCACATCCAGACTTTCTGCTCCATCATAATCATCATCCTGTCCATAATCCCCCTCCTCCTCAAATTCCGGTTCATAAAAATCTTCAGGGCATATTCCTGAACCGTGGAACTGACCGAACTGAGCCCCACCGGATCAGACGGAACCGGGTGAAGCGATTCAACAATCCGAATCGCTCGGGCAATCTCATCAGCAGTCGGAACATGAACCTCTGGATCCGAACCGGCTGATTCATCTTTTCTTTTCCTTTTGTAGGAACTGATCTCTCAGGATTGGCTCTCCTCTTACCCGAAGAAGTATCGCCCTGGTCAGAGGGTACTCCTTCTGGTTCAGTCGGAACCGAACCGGGCTGGCCATCCGGGTCAGCAGACTTCTCGGCCTCCTTTTCCCATAGTCTACCTAATCTCTTTTCCAGGGTAGATTTAGGAAAATTTTTACAAACTTGGCAGTCTGTATCGAGGTGTTCAAACCCCAGACAATCAACACAGGTGGTGTGGGGATCGGCCTTAGCAAAGACTTCCCCACACTCACTGCAGTGTTGAAACCCAGTGGGCCCATTTTTTTTTCTTGGATTTCTCAGACATCGCCAACCTAACCTAACTTACCCTTTTTTCGGCAACCGCCAGGCAAGATTCCCTTATCAGTTCCTAACTGAGTCATGAGTATTGGAAAAAAACGTTTAAAACAAGTTTTTTTTTAGAACCGATAAGGACCGGTAACTACACACTAAAGCAAAGTAAGAAATTCAAATATAAAGGATCGGTTTAGCCGAACCGATCGAAAAAGCTTACAATTTCCACAAAGTAAATCAGAAAACTATCTAGTACTTACGGTACCACAGACAGAGCCTGAACCGACAAAATGGAATAAATTCGGCTTAAAATCGACACTTTAACCAACTTTTGAACCGAGCTGAAGGAGAAATCCCTGGAGCGACTGTTCAGTGAGGTGGAGTAAAGAATCTGACAGTTGGGTTTCAAAGGGCTGCAGACAGAGACCTCAACCAAGCTCGAGCTCAACGTTCTATGCACTGCATAGAAAATTAACCCTATACTATCCGGGGCAGTTTAAAGGCTGGCTCTAACTGTAGATTGTCAGAATACAGCAAGACTTCATGTTGTTTGAATACAGTTTTCCAAGTCACATATCTGAGATCTGCTGATGACATGGGTTCTAATGGAGGTTGCATGAGCTGAGCAATGCAAATATTTAGATCCCACATGGGAGTGGGCTCCCTGTGTGGTGGGTATAAATGCAGCAGCCCTTTAGAGAATTTTTTGAACACTGGTTTTGAAGCCAAAGAGGAGGAAGAAGGTTTACCTGCTGATAAATAAGCTGAAACAGCTGTCAAATGTACTCTCAGCGTGGAAATAGTTAAATCTGTGGACTGCAAATGAGCCATATAGTCCAGGACTATAGAAATGTTAGCTTGGGAATGATCTAGACCTCTGCCCTCGCACCAAAAAGAACACCTTTTCCATTTAGAGGCATATGTTTTCTTAGTAGAAGACTTTCTGGAAACTCTCAGTATATCCATAACCCCTTCTGAAAGATGTAAGTCCGCATACTCTAGGTCCTCAAGAGCCATGCTTTGAGTCTGAGGGATAGTAAGCTGGGGTACAAGATTCTGCCCTGAGAAGAGGTCAATAGGTTGTACCTCCTGGGAAGACTGATTGGCTTGGCTACTGACACTGATAGGAGTATGGAGTACCAGGGCTGTCTGGCCCAATCTGGGGCAATGACATAGGCGCCGAGTTGTATGGGCTCCAGCAATATTTTGTAACCTGGGCTAAGCCCCAACAATATTTTTGTGCAAATACACTTTTTTCTTTTTCCCCCCATGGTTTCCCACTGGTGACTGTGACAGCGTGCCACTGTGCATCGTCCCCCCCCCCATTTTTAACTGGGCTGGAAAAATTAGGCCAGTGGCAGCAAAGCATTTTTGTTTTGTTTCTCTGGATTCCATCCTTGTTGGGCAAGCAGTACGTATTTAAAATGAGCGTGTCTGCACCTTGATTTGTCACCCTCCCACCCCGGAAAATCACTGGAGGTTCAGCAGCATTTTTCATGTTGCCGCACTGTGATTGGCCGGGGGGAGGGCTTATTCTTTTGGGTGCGATACTCATTCGGGCATCGAGGCGAGTGAGACAGCGACGGATTCGTGCGGCAACATTGGGGAGAGTAGGGTGTGCAGCCGAATCGAGAGAAGAAGAAGAGCCAGAGGGAGGTGGTCATCATGGTCTGACCATCCAGGCCCAGGAGAGAGGAGCCAGCCAGCCAAGCCGAGGTGGGGGGGGAGAACAAGGAATGCAGAAGGAAGCAGGCAGTAGGCCCAGGCGCAGCACACCAGCAGCCAGCCCAGGCAGAGCCAGTGAATCTGCCATACAAGTGCTTGCAGTGAGCATCGGCCAGGAGTGACTGTGAGGGACACCAGCAAGCTCAGCCAGTGTCAATGAGGTCTGAGGGGTCACCTCGACGTGGAGTGAGAGGAAGCTCAGCCACCGACCGATGTGGTCCGGAGAGGAGCCAGGCGGGAGTTAGATGCGTACATCGTGGGCAGCGGACAACCAGACCAGCAGCAGCAAATGAGGGAGGACGACTGTCACCGGGTGGGGTCCTTCATTCTGGGCAGACGAAAGAGCAAGACAGGGCAAAAGAGAGCAGCCAGCAAAAGCAACAGCCAGCCAGCAAAGCCCAGGCAGCAGGCCAGCGAGTGAGCCCAGCAGCACAGCAGAGGAAGTAGCCGGAGTCAGACAGGAGCATTAGCCAGCCAGACCACCAGCAGCAGCAAGCAGCATCGGGTGGTTAACATTCCCCTCCTCCACTCCCTTAAGGTCCAGACTGCACAGCAAACCAGGTAAGGTGTGGTGGGGATGGGAGGGTTGGATGCTGAGTCCAGTAGGTGACTGGGAAAAAGAGGTGGTCTGTGCAGCAGCCAACAGTCTGTGACTAGTGGTACTAACTACTCTCTGATGAGGGCTTGGGGTGGGTAAACTGTGTCTCTGGCTCTGCCTCTGGCAGCTCTGCAGTGTCTAATGCATGGAAGAGTAGCTTGGCTGGGCCCTGGGAAGCTTCAGGACTGGAACAGAGAGCTAGCCTACTGGCTAGCTTGCTAACTTGCTTGCTGAAGCCTTCAGTTAGCAAGCTAGCCAATAGGCTAGGTCTTGGTTCCCGTCCTAAAGGCCAAGTCATGAGGTAAGCACTGCAGTAAGCAAAACGGGGAATAATAAGATGTCTGTGGTGGCCTGTGGGGATGGGTGGGATGCTGGTCTGTCTTTGCAGCAGTGCGTGACTAATCTTATGGGTATGAGGGTGAACTCTGTTTCTGGCAGCTCTGCAGTGTCTTATGCATGGGGGGCGGGATAGCCAGGTTGGGCCCTGGGAAGCTTCAGGACTGGAACAGAGAGCTAGCCTACTGGTTGGCTTGCTAACGTGCTTGCTGTCTTGCTGAAGCCTTCAGCAAGTCTGTTAGCAAGCTAGCCAGTAGGCTAGGTCTTGGTTCCCATCCTCAAGGCCAAGTCATGGGGTAAGCACTGCAGTAAGCAAAACGGGTAATAATAAGGTATCTGTGATTGCCTGTGGGGATGGGTGGGATGCTGGTCTGTCTCTGCAGCAGTGTGCCACTAATCTTATGGGCATGGGGATGAACTCTGTCTCTGGCAGCTCTGCAGTGTTTGATGCATGATGGGGGAGGGGGATGGATTTCAGGATGGAACGAGATTCAGTTCATTGGCTAGCTTGTTAACTTACTTGCTGTCTTGCTGAAGCCTTCAGCAAGCAAGCGTTAGCAAGCTAGTCAGTAGACTAGGTCTCGGTTCTCGTCCTAAATGCCCTGCTGGGGGTAAGCAGCAACACAGCCAGGACACGTTTCTTCCCTCCTCCTCCTCCTCCTGGAAATACAAGAGCAGAGTCATGTACTACTATTACTTAATGTCGGAAATATGAGCGTCCTTTACCTTTCCTGCAGTGCGATCATAGCCCTAATCAGATCCTTGTTTTGCATCTGTCTGTCTGACCTCATATTCAGCGAACAAATTACTGCCAGTACCGTAATTGAATGTATTGTTTATCACTTCTTGAAAATGCCACAGGGGAAAAGAAAAAATGCTTATTGGCAATAAGGAATGAAGAATATTTTTTCCAGGTGTCAGTCTTGTGGGGCATAAAACAAACTGCAAAATTCTAACTAAAGGTTGTGGGCTTATGTGTTAGATTTGAAATATGTATCCCCTGACAAACGAATACCCAGTTTGTGAATTGAGATTCACAGATTTTTGCCCATCATGAATTGAAATCAAGTCTTTCTCATGCTTCAGACTGTGACCAAAATTTTGGGAATCCACTTAAAGCCATACCTCTCAACCTCTTGCCTCATGAATCAGGGACAAGGCCTAAAAAAATCAGGGACAAAGACCCCAAAACAGGGACACAGCTTAAAAATGGCACTATTCTCTCAGAAAGCTGATAAAATAAAGGGATTTGTCTTAAGATGCATTTTCTGAAGAAGAACAAGTCTGTTACTTTAATGTTTGACATTATTTTGTGCTTTTAATCCCCACTGTTCTGTCACAAAAACTTAAATTTTACGAGGGACAGAGGAAAATTTTGAGGCAAAATCAGGGACGTCCCTGAAAATCAGGGACAGTTGAGAGGTATGCTTAAAGCTATAATTCAACATTTCAGACTTGTTCCCAGTGAGACACACGCTAGTCAGAAGAAATAAACCCCAGTTCAGTGATGTTTGTGTTGGGCTGAAAACTGTACAACGTTACATTTGTTTTGTAAAATGTTTATCAATATTTGACCAACAGAGATTTGAGAGAGCTTGGGAAGTGTTACTATTGGGGTTGGGAGAAGATGGTGGGTGATGAGGTGGGTTTGTGATCCCAACTCATCACCACGCCATCTTCTCCCAGGTAGCTCAACCCCCCTCCCCCTTTTGAAATCTCTGTTGCTCAATGTTGACAAACATTTTACCAAAAATGTCACCTGAGAGGGGTAAAAAAGGTCAGGTGGACAGTATGAGCATTATAACATAATGAGAAAGTAAAACAAAAAATAGGGAGCCGCATTCCTCATTGAACTGCACAGTGAAGCTTGAAGAAGCAACAGCTGCCAGCCAGCTGAGTTATTTTTAGGGTTCTTACTACCGTACTTCACTATTATGTGGCCTGTGGATACTGAAAAGCTGGTTTATTGTATATAATGGCTCTTGGGTTGCTAGGACACAACTGTGCCACTGGAAATGTGCCTGTTGGGCCGGTGTGTTTTTAGTCACTATCCCTGTTGGCTAGTGGCTGCAAAATTTAATTTTGACCCCTGGTTTTTCATGTGCCCATGGGCATGTCTAAAAAAGTATACATAAAGTATCTCTCCTGGAGAGATGCAGTACTTTATGCTTTCTTTGGACATGGCCATGGGCACATACAGAGACTCTCCAACTCTCTGTCTGTAACCTGCCTACCTGGCTATAATGGTGTATATGGGCATGCAGTGAAATGCAGTACTTACTCCATTTATGCCACACTCTCTCCTGACCGCTGCTAAACACATAGGGCAGCCAGGAAGGGGGTGCACTGTGCTCAGAAATTGTGTGTGTGTGTGACTTGATGTGGGGGACCTGGAGTGTGTGTGTGTGTGTGTGGGTATGGGTCTTCTCATGTCTACTGCCTCCTACTAGCCTACAGATAACACAACCTGGTGGTTCCTGCTCTGTTTTGGACTTTGTTCACTGGTAACTGGTTAATGGGGTGCCCAGTCTCCAGCCAAAGCAAAGCAACTGAACTTTTGTCTGTTTTGATGTCTGGGGAGGGGGGGGGTGGAGCAGAACCTAATGAGGAGGAAATAGAAGTGAATCAACGAATGTGGTCCTTGTAGCCAAATGGGGGACGTCCCTGACCTGCAGTGTTACCTTTATCTGCTATGTAGGTGCTTCAACAGGCCTTGTATGTTGTGATATTGTGGGAGCATGTCTGGTTAAATACCACTGTGTAAGTTAGGGGGCCAGGTCAGGAAACTTTACTGGGCCACACAGTTTTTCGTGATCCTGAGGGATACACAATATATCACAGCAGGTTGTGTAATTACAGGGTAGCATTAAATTTCTAGACTGCCTTCTTGTCGTCACACATGCATATGCTTTTACAGTTCTTAATTGGGATTTTCATGATGATTGATATGGGGGCATGGGAAGAGAAAGCCTGGGTGGTGATCACCTTCTCTCTCATCCTGGTTGTGCATGTGTGTGTGTGTGTGTGTGTGTGTGTGTGTGTATATATATATATATATATATATATACACCGAACAACACTTGCTCCATGCTGTTTTATTGTAGCAGTCAATGTCATGGTGGCAACAGCAGATGTGGCTATTTTTCTTGGGGTTGTGTTTTACATTACCCTTCCATGGCATTTGCTGCTGGACGGTTCAACATGGGGGTTGGATGATGGAGACTTTGGTGTACATCATCCAGTCTTGCTGCTTGAGTGCTGCCTTCCTGTGAAGGATAACTGCACTGCAGCACTGAACATGTAAGTCAATATTCCTAGAAGCTCTTTTCAAATATTTCTTCAAATTCTGTTATTGCTTCAGCTATCCAAGCTTCTTAGTTATCCTTTTGGGTGTTTATGATTTACATGTTGCTGTTAAGAACCATTTTTGAATTGTATAATGTACTTTCTGTCCCTGTTCTACTCTTCTATTCTTGGCATGATGCTTTCTTGTTTTATAGAACAAACTCGGTGGCTGAGAGGGACATCAGCTACATCATACTGTTCTAAAATGGCAGGGGCACTTAACAGCATGTAAAGCAGAAACACCCACTGAGGTTACTGAATGGCATGCAAAGATGGAATAATAACATAATTTTATCCAGTACACAAAATACAGCTTCTACTGGGGGAAAAAAGACTTACGCACAGTTCTCCTTTAAATGTCAACTGTGTAATAAAATGTGTAAGTCAAGAGGTGTGGTGGTGGAAGTCAGGAACTGAGTTCCAGGATGCTCCTCTGTATTTAACCCTGTGGTGATGAGCACTAGCCTCCTGGGTTGCACTGAGGTGGTGGTCGGGGACTGGAAAGTTGACAGTCTAGTCCATGGTCCCATGCACCTGCCCTGGAGTTCTGGAAAATCAAGAGGGGAGGTCCCAGGGTGACAGACTACCTCCCCAGTGGCACATCGTTGATCTGATGTGCACAGACATGTAGTACCAATCCAGACCTGGGGGGCTCTGGCGTGGGTGATTGTGCTCGCTGGTGGTTGAGTGGGGACTGGGGAAGGAGCGATGCTAATCGGATAAGTGATGCTCCCCAGTCCCCACATCCCGAAACCTGACTACCCAATTTAGTGTTTTCATATGAAAACACTTGTTTGTAAGTAAAGTGCCTGCACTTACTGACAGTCTCAGTCCCCCTTGTAAACTCTGCTGCTGTAACTAGGCAACTTGGTGGTTGCAGTGCCATGCCCTCTTATGTTTGTGTTCGACAACGCCACTGTTTGCTCATGAAGCATGCCAAGAGTAGTGTGTCAAGTTAACACACACCAACATGAGACTGCACCATGCAGCAGGGCCTAGTATGCTGCCAGGCCAGCTGGTGAAGTTTTAGGATGACCATCACTGTAAGCGTCTGTGTGGGCATGGGCATAAATTTTTTTTTTTTTTTTTGAGAAGTCTACTTCAGCTGTCAGGATTCAGGGGGTGGGGAGGTCACTGGGTAGTGTCGTGTTGGCTAACTAGATTTGTTTTAAATCTGTAAACTTTTGCTGAATATGTTGACATCCCTACTTATTCTCTCAGTTGCATACTGTGTGTGTGTCTCCAGATTTATAGTTTTCTAACTTGTTTGTGACAGCATGGCTAATGTTAATGTATGTTCCTTCAAAGACAAGCGGCTGAGCTTGTATCATATTTATATAACCTACCTACATTTATTCACAAGTTGTAAACTGAAATGCATTTAATGTAATTGTTGTGAAATAGAGAACGTGTGGTTTGTTCAGGAAAAGTATGGTGTATTTTGGAACAATGTCCTGTTACCTTACCAGTACTCTTACTGACTGTGGCAGTATGTGTGCACTGGCAAAGAAATCATGACATATTTCTGACATGGGATCTATGATCATGCTTAGTATATTTCTGGTTTTCTCAAACCTTTTTATGTCATTAAAGATAGCCCCACTGACTCCTCTCTCTGATCCCTTCCCAACTCCTTATAGAGAGGAACATGTTCCTCTGATCCCTGTCCCTTAAGGAAGAAAGACCACAACACAGTAAAAGACACCACATGGTAATTACAATATTTATTAACATTCACACACAGCAGCAAACCAAATATCAAGTTTCTTTGGGAAATCAAACCCCCAAATGCCTCCACCCCCCCCAAAAAAAGTCTTCCTGTCAAAGTTTAAAAACAAGCCTTTTAAATACTGCTTCAATTCCTTTGCCATACTTGAGCCCAGGGGCTTAATCCCCAGACCCTTGCGTTATGACATAAGGTGCTCTGCTCCCATAAGCCCCGGTGACGGTGGGTTGACCTCTGACCTCTAGCCCATGGGGCGGGGCTTTGAACCCTGACCCTAAACCCTAGTTGGTTGACCTCTGATCCCTGAGCCAGGGCCTTGACCCCTGACCCCCACCAAAAATGTACTAACCCGGCCCCTATGGGCATTGAGAATCATTGAGGCTGGTTGAAGCCTGAGCTTGTTCAATACTTTCAGCAGCAGAGGGAATGGAGGGAAAGCATACAAGAACTTCTCTGTCCAATCTAACAGAAGTGCACCCAAAGGAATTGTGCCCCTGCTGGGGGGTCTGCAACAATATTCTGGGAGCTGGTAATTGTCTGGGGCAGCAAACAGACCCACTTCTGGGGTGCCCCACCTCCTGAAAATGGTCTGCAAGACCTGTCTGTTCAGTGACCATTCGTGGTGATTCTGGTTTATCCTACTGAGGGCATCTGCTAGGACATTGTCCTTCCCCAGGAGATGAACACCTGAAAGGGACACCTTTAGAGAGCATGCCAATGCCCAAATTTTTATAGCTTCTGTGCAAAGAGGGGTTGACCTTGTACCCCCTTGCTTGTTTATGTAGTACATGGTGGTTGTATTGTCTGTTCTGACCTGTACCACCTTCCCTACCACCTGAGTGGCAAAAGACTGAAGGGCCAAAAGAAAAAATTATTCACCTTAGTAATTGTGTTTCTTCTAATGGAGTCTTGCTGTATTCTGACTATCTGCAGTTAACTCCAGCCTTTAAACTGCCCTGGAGAACAAAGGGTTAATTTTCTATGCAGTGCATAGAACGTTGAGCTCGAGCTCGGTTGAGGTCTCTGTCTGCAGCCCTTTGAAATGCAACCGTCAGATTCTTATGAGCAAAAACTCACTAACTACCCAATGTGGAAATTGCAAAATCTTTACTAGCCAACTGGCAACAAAACGTTTTGGATTCCAAAGGAAGACTCAAGTCAGGAAACCCAAAACCAAAAACCAATCCAAACAAGGATAACAATAAAACAAAACACCCAAACAAAAAGAGAAGGGTGTATAAGAAGCACCCCTGAGGTGCAACACTGCACCTGCCCACCCACTTCCCAAAAACCAGGTTCTGAGAGGGAAGACAGGGAGTGAGGTCAGAATACAGCAAGACTCCATTAGAAGAAACACAGTTACTAAGGTGAGTATTTTTTCTTAAAAACATGAAGTCTTGCTGTATTCTGACTATCTGCAGACTACCAAGCAGTACCTCCAAGGAGGAGGGAGAGAACCTACTTTGGGAATAGGCTGTGAAGTACTGCTGTGCCAAACCGAGCATCACTCCTCGCCTGGATATCCAGAGAGTAATGCTTGGTAAAGGTATGGACTGTTTTCCAGGTGGCTGCTTGACAAATTTCTAAGAGAGGGATATCCCTGGCAGCAGCCAGGGAAGCAGCTGTACCTCTAGTAGAGTGAGCCCTCAGGCCTGAGGGTGGAATCCTTCCTAGTTTCTCATAGCAGAATTGTATACAAGACACAATCCACCTGGCAATAGTTCTCTTGGTGGCCGGTTTGCCCTTTCCCACTTCTCCATAAGTGAGGAAGAACTGGAGCGAATCAAACCTGCGACTCTTGGTACACTCTATGTAGTAGCTAAGGGCTCTTTTAACATCTAAACAGTGTAGCCTCCTCTCCCCTGAGGAAGAATGATCAGTGAAGAAGACAGGAAGAGACAAAGACTGATTCAAGTGGAAATCTGAAACCACTATGGGCAAGAAACTTCTATTGGTTCTAAGGACCACTTTATCCCTATGAAAGGAGATAAAATCAGGTTCCACTGACAGGGCTTGCAATTCACTGATACGTCTGGCAGAGGTAATGGCTGCTAAAAACACAGTTTTCCAAGTCAAGTACTTAAGCTCTGCTGAGGACGTAGGCTCAAAGGGAGGTTGCATAAGTTGAGCAATGCAAACATTTAAGTCCCAGGCAGGGGCAGGATCTCTAAAGGAAGGATTGGTATGAAGCAATCCCTTGAAGAATTTACAGAACACAGGATGAGATGATAGTGAGGAAGACTTCCCCACTGACAGGAAAGCAGAAACAGCTGGCAAGTATACCTTGAGAGTAGCTGGTCTGAGGCCTAGGCCATTCAGATGGACCATATAATCCAGAAACTATAGGTCTTTCTAGTGACGTGCTTTCCAGAGGCTTTGAGGATATCCAGAACCCCCTGAGACAGTTGCAAATCTGCATACTCTAACTCTTCTAGAGCCATGCCTTGAGATTGAGAGACCGAAGATTAGGGTACCAAATCCTCCCCTAAGAGGAGGTTAACAGGTTGTAATTCTTGGGAAAAGACAGGGGAAGATGGACTGCTAGGGACAACAACAGGGGGTACCAAGGCTGCCTGGCCCAGTCTGGAGCAATCAGAATCACTTTGCAAGGTTGTGACCTTATCTTGACTAGAACTTTGAACAGTAGAGGAAAGGGAGGGAAGGCATACAGAAATTTCCCTTCCCAGTTCAGAATCAGAGCATCTAGAGGGACTGAGCCCAAGACTGGGGGTCTGCAACAAAAGAGAGGAAGCTGGTGATTGTCTGGGGCTGCAAAGAGATCTATCTCTGGAGTGCCTCACCTTGAAAAAATCACCTTCAACACCAGAGGGTCCAGGGACCATTCGTGATGGCCCTGGGAGATTCTGCTCAGTGCATCTGCTAGCACATTGTCCTTGCCTGGAAGGTGGACTGCTATCAGACAGGTCTGCAGGGAATAAGCCAGGGAACACAACTTCATGGCTTCCATGCACAAGGCTGTGGACCGAGTGCCTCCCTGCTTGCTGATGTACCACATGGTTGTGGTGTTGTCTGTTCTGACCTGAACCATCTTATTCTGCACTGACTGAGAGAAAGCTTACAGGGCCAGAAAAACTGCCCTGAGTTCCAGGAGATTGATATGAAGAAGGGATTCCTGAGGGGACCACAGTCCCTGGGCAGTGAGGGCCCACAGATGGGCTCCCCAGCCCAGAAGGGAAGCATCCATGGTAAGGACCACCGAATGAGACTGAATGAAAATGGGACCCCTTGCCTTAAATTGCCCTGATCCTGCCACCACTGAAGGGCTTGAATCAGAGTCCGAGTCACTGGAATCAGTTTGGTAAGGGGATCCTTCTTTTGGGACCAAAAGGCCCTCAGATGGAATTGAATGTCCCTCATCTGGAATCTTGCCCCTTGGACCACTGCTGTAGAAGCTGCCATGTGGCCCAAGAGCTGAAGGAAATGCCTTGCTGGTCGGGATACCTGAAGGCTGAAGGAAGAAGCCAGTTCTATAAGAACTCTTGCCCTTTCCCGGGGAAGAAAGCCTCTTGCTTTGACAGTATCCAGCTCTGCCCCTATAAAGATAAGGAACTGCACTGGTTCGAGAACTGACTTGGGAAGGTTGAGAAGAAATCCTAGAGAAGTGAGCACCTGCTGGGTCACTTGCAGGTGTGACTTGACTTGGTCTGGAGACTGACCCACTATGAGCCAGTCGTCCAAATATGGAAAGACGGAAATCTTTTGCCTTCTTAGAAAGGCAACAACTACTGACAGGCACTTTGTGAAAACCCTTGGGGCTGATGTTAGACCAAAGGGCATTGCTTTGAACTGATAGTGGCCTGAGGGTAACTTGAACCTGAGGTACTTTCTGTGGGAGTACCTGATGGGAATGTGAAAGTAGGCATCTTTGAGGTCCAGGGAGGCTAGCCAGTACCCTGGCCTTAGAGAGGGAAAAATTATTCCCAGTTACCATCTTGAACTTTGGTTTTAAAAGATGTTTGTTCAGGAATCTTAGATCTATGATGGGTCGCCACTCCCCTGTCTTTTTTGGGGTAAGGAAGTACCTGGAGTACAGATCTTTGCCCCAGTGTAGGGTAGGAACTCTCTCTATGGCTCTTAAGGCCAGAAGAGATGAAACCTCTGCCTCTAGGGCAAGGGTTTCTGAGAGACCCGCAGGTAGAAAAGATCTGGCTCTCATCTTCGGAAATTTTTTGAAGCTGAGAACCAGTCCCTGGCTTACTACTTCCAGGACCCACTTGTCTGAGGTAATAGACATCCAGTCCTGGACAAAGTAAGCCAGCCTGCCCCCTACTGAAATAGGAGAGTCGACCCGGGCAGACCCATCAGGGTGTCTGCTTGGCAGGGGCCTTAGGCTGAGCAGTGGATACAGCCCTGCTCATCCCCATTCTGCCTCTCCCTCTGAAGAACCCCTCTGTGAAAAGGGAGAAGAGGCCTGTGCTTGGTAAAAAAGCCTATGAAAAGGCCTGCCCCTGCCCCTAGATTGCTGCCTTTGAGGAGTTGCCTGCCTCTCCTTGGCCTGAGCACTCCTATAAGTGGTCCTGTACTCAACCATTTTCTTCATGTAATTCTCTGTTTGCTCCCCAAACAGAGAATTACCCACCACAGGAAAATCCATGGCCTTAGCCTGGGTGTCCTGTGAGAGGCTAGTACATCTGAGCCAAGCCATCCTCCGAAGAGCCACAGATGTCGCCATGACTCTTGATGACACATCACTGGAGTCCACAGCAGCATGAAATTGTACCTTTGATGCCTCAATCCCATCAGCAGCCACCTCCTCCAGCTCCTTGGGCAGCTGGGGGGAAGCCTGTTTAGCCAGTGCCAGTACAGTGTCCCACCTGGACTTCTGGTACCTGGCAGTATAGGCCATATAGTTCGCCTGCCTGAGTCCCAAGGAAGATGCCATGTACTGCTTTTTTGCCATGGCATCCATCTTCCTGGAGTCTTTGTCTGGGGGGTGTGAAGCCAAGGGAATATTTGCCTTGTCACAGGCAGCAGCCTGCACTACCTCAACATGACTGCATTGTTGGTATAAAAACCCCGTATCTGAGCCTGACAGTGTATACCTCTTGTCCATCCTTCTGTCAACAGGACGTACAGAATTGGGAGACTAAGATTTTTTGTGTCTGCTTCCCAAAGGATTTGTGAAGGGGAATAGACAGTCTCCTGGACTCTGGGATGTCCATCATTTCCACATAATCAGGCTCTTCCTGATCCTCCACTGCCTCCTCCATAGGAAGCTGGAGGGTTTCAGCCACTTTTCCTTAAAACAGATAGTGGGGAGGGACTCAGAAAGTCTAGGAGGGGAAACACCAGAAGGTCTGTCTGGGGAGATGTCTGGTCCCACATGCACATCCAGACTTTCACCATCATCACCATCATCATCGAACTCCCCCTCCTCCTCAAACTCCGGTTCATAAAAGTCTTCAGGGGCATAATCTTGAACCGGGGGAACCGACCAAACCGAACCCCTGCCAAAGGGTGCCGGATCGGTCAGAACCGGGCGAAGCGATTCCACAATCCGAATCGCTCTGGCTATTTCCTCAGCGGTTGGAACATGAATCTCTGGATCCGAACCGGTTGATTTTTCTTTGTGTTTTCTTTTTGTAGGAACCGACCCCTCAGGATCGGCTCTCCTCTTGCCCGAAGAAGTATCACCCTGGTCAGAGGGCACTCCTTCTGGTTTGGTCGGAACCGAACCGGGCTGGCCATCCGGGTCAGCGGACTTCTTGGCTTTTCCCTAAGTCTACCTAATCTTTCTCAAGGGTAGATTTAGGAACATTTTTACAAATTTGGCAGTCTGTATCGAGGTGTTCAAACCCTAGACAATAACACAGGTGGTGTGGGGTTCGCTTAGCAAAGACCTCCCCACACTCATTGCAGTGTTGAAACCCGTGAGACCGGTTTTCTTCTTGGGTTTCTCAGACATGGCCAACCTAACCAAATTTACCCTTTTTACGGCAACCACCAGGCAAGACTCCCTTATCGGTTCCTAACCGTGTCACGGGTATTGTAAAAAAAAAACGATCAAAACACATTTTTTTTAGAACCGATAAGGACCGGTAACCACCGGTGACACATGTAGTCCAGGACTTTATTGACTGGGCATGAGAAAGGTTCGAAATCTTTTGAAGTTGCCCAAATAGAAAACCGTTTCCACTTCATGGCGTAGGTGGACCTGGTGGAAGGCTTCCTGGCCTCCACCAAAATGTCCACTACAAGAGGAGAGACTCCAAAGTGGGCTTTAGCTACGTCTGCAGGAGCCACGCATGGAGATGAAGGGATTTGAGACCTGGATGAACAAGGGTCCTCTGATCCTGGGTCAACAAATGTTGCGATAGAGGATGAGGAAGTGGAGGTTCCTCTGAAAACTGTTGCAGAAGAAAGAATCAAACTTGCCTGGGCCAGAAGGGAGCAATGAGAATCATTCGAGCTCCCTCTGATCTGAGTTTGTTCAGGACCCTCGGAATTAAAGAAATGTGAGGGAAGGCATAAACGAATAATAATAATAATAATAATAATCTTTATTTCTATGGCGCCTTTCAAAAATCTGTCCCTCCAACCGAGAGACAGAGCGTCCCGCCATAAAATGTCTTGCCCTGCAGTGAGCGCGCAGAAACCAGGAAGTTCTGCATTTTGGGGAGAGGCGAAGAGGTCTATCTGAGGTATTCCCCATCGCTGAAAGATGTCGTTTACTACCTGTTGCTCTAACTCCCATTCATGGGACCTGGCTGAGGACCAACTGAGTTTGTCTGCCAGTGTATTTTCCACTCCCAGAACGTGAACCATGGTCAACTGAAGGTAATGTTGGGCTGCCCAATGCCATATTCTCATCACTTCCCGGCACAGAGGGTAGAAACGTGTTCTTCTCTGTTTGTTGAGGTACCAGACTACACACATTTTCTGATTGTATGAGGAGATGACCAGGAAGGATGAGGAGAAGGAGGGCTTGGAGGGCATATAGGACTGCTCTCAGTTCGAGCACATTTATATGCAGGTTTTGTTCAAACTTGGACCAGCCACTCCGAGTCCTGTGAGACCCTAAATGGGTGCCCCATTCTTCTCCTTCTTCGTCAACGTCTGGGAGGAGAGATCGATGCAGAAGTGAACTCACAGGCACAAGTTCTCCTAAACCATCCACCACTGCAAGTCCCTGATCATGGGATCTGATACTAGTACCTCCTGGTCTAGATTGTCCCTGGTCTGGGCCCACTGTGACCGAAGCATCCACTGAGAGATCCTCAAACGGAGCCGAGTGAGCGGGACTGTCGGAATGGCAGCCACCATTAGCCCGAGGAGGCGGAGGACTGACCTGGCTCTGACCCTCCTGCAGCCGGACAGAAGATGAGCCTGATTCTGAAGGGTGTCTACCCTGTCCTGAGGCAAGAAGGCTTTGCCGGTGGTCGTGTCCAGAATCGCCCCAATAAATTGGAGGCGTTGGCAAGGGACCAGGTGAGACTTGTCCTGGTTGATGGTGATACCCAGGCTGGAAAAAAACTGCAGGTTAAGGGAAAGGGAGTGCAGGAGTTCCTCCCTGGATGAGGCCACCAGGAGCCAATCGTCCAGGTACGGGAGTACCTGTACTCCCTGGGTATGCAGGTGGGCTGCTACCACCAAAAGGCATTGGGGGCCGAGGAAAGACCAAATGGGAGGGCCTTGATTTGGTAGTGGTCCCCCTGAAAACAAAACCGAAAGAATTTGTGGTGGGAAGGGCATATGGGGGATATGTACGTAGGCATCCTGCATGTCCAGAGCGCATAGCCACTGTCCCGGCCGAAGTAGTGGTAGAAGGCTCTGCAAAGAGAGCATTCTGAAGCGTTTGTACTCCACGAACATGTTCAGGGAGCTGAGGTCTAGGATGGGCCTCAGATCTCCCGTCTTCTTTGGAACTAGGAAGAAATGGGAATAGTAACCTGTCCCTCAAAGATGAGTGGGGACTGGCTCTATTGCCGCCTTCGAGAGAAGGGAGATGATTTCCTCTAGAACCAGAGGAAGATGTTGAGGGGAGTAGGACAACTGAGGGGGTGGTCTTCGGGGCAGAAACTCTATTGAGTGTCCTGCCGATATTAGCTGGAGCACCCAAGCATCTGATGTTATCCTCTCCCAACCTGGCAGATGGAAGGAGAATTTCCCACCAGTTCCTCTGGAATCTCTAGAGGCAGTGGAAGAAGCAGGGAGTCAGGAGGTGTGGGGCAGCGCAGCAGCTGAGGCTCCTGTGGCTTTTTTGCTGGGGGAGTCTTGGTTGCTGGAGGGGCCCAACGTTTGTTGGCCTGTTTTCCTTGCGACTTTTGTCTTTGTCAGTTTTTGGCAACGAAAGGGATGCCGCTGCCCCTAGGGGGGCCTGTACATAGTCTGGACAGACTTGAGTGCAGTACCCTTCTCTTGCAGTTCGGTAATGATGTCCTTGACATCACCCCTGAACAGCACTGAACCCCTGACGGCAGCATCCTGAACAGCTGAGTGTACCTCAGGGACCAAACCTGACACGTGGTGCCAGGCATGACGTCGTAAGCCTACAGCGAAGGCCGAGCTCCTTCCAGCTGTGTCCACTGCATCGTAAGTGGCACGTAACATGTGCCGACAGGCCGAGCGAGTGGAATGGACAAGGTCACCCACTTCCTGCTTAGTTTGAGACTCAGGAAGGGAGTGCAATTTAGATTCCACCTGGCTAAGGATGGTCTTCTGGAAATCCCCCATATGGGCAACACAGTTAAGGGCCCTGATGCCTAGGATAGAAAAGGAATAGATCTTCTTCCCATACTGGCCCAGAAGCTGGGAGTCCTTATCAGGTGGAGACGAGCTGAGGTGTTTAGGATTGGTGGAGCGGCCGTGAGCAGCACTGATGACAACCGAATCCGACTTGGGGTGAAGGCTGAGAAAGTCTACACCCTCAAGAGCCTGGTATAGCCTGTCTCCCTTCCTCGGAAGGGGGGGCTAACACAAAAGGTTGTTTCCAAATAGTGGAAACAAGATCTGCATGAGGCTCTATCCAGGGTGGAATCAGCGTAGGAGTGGTTTTGGGCAGATCCAGATGGGCAGAGAGTTTTTTACGCTGTGGGTCCGGCTCCACTGATTGCCACTGGTGTACTTCCAGGATTTTCCTCAATCACTCCAGAAAGGAGGGGTCCTCCGGAGGGAACTTCGGGGATCCCTTGGCCAGGGGCATTCTGGAGTATGGGGCTCGTCTTCAGGGTCAGAGTGGCCAGACTCTGAGTCCAAGTCAGATGTTTCTGACGAAGAGGAAGAAGACTCCTCCCTAGGAGGAGGAGGGACGACCTCTCTGGGGAGTTCCCGGGGACGCATCCTCCCTGCCTCTGGCACCTGAGGGTTCCCCTCTGGTGTCAGGCAGGGGGGAGGGAGTCTCCCGGCTCCGACGAAGGGGATCCGGTATGGGGACCAGTGTCGGGAGATGACTTTTGACCTCCCTGGTGAGCTGAGCCTTGGTCTCAGCCCACCAGGAGGCCAAGATCTCCTTCAGATCCACCGGTGGCTAAGGAGTGGACGACGGAGGAGGAGGAGGTGGGGGATACAGGTACTGAGGGCACCTGTAAAAAGAGTATCCATAACCCGCTGGTGGGTAGCCCAGCATCGGGTGTTACGGCGCTGGATATTGCAGTGTTGGGTACTGCGCCACCGGATACTGAGGTGCCAGGTACTACGGCACCGGGTAATGCGGTGTCAGGGTACCCTGGTGCCAGGGGCTCTGATGGAGCAGAGGGTCCTGGCAGAGGGCCTGTTGGCGGGCCAGACGGTGGAAGCGTTGGCCCCGCATGCGTCGGGCCTGGTGTGGGTATACCGTTGAGCAGGTCCGACGGTCCTGATGGAGGAACAGGTCTTCCATCAGGCAAAGGGATGCCGGATGGCGCTGGATTGGCCAGTGTCAGGACCGGCGTCTGAGGGTCCGGTGTCAGGGTGTCTGGCGCAGGAGGCGGGGGGCCTGACAGCAGTGTCTTAATGTCCTCAGTGATGACCAGAGAAGGAGGGTTACAATCCCTGGGTATCAGTTGAGGGGATGCGGGGACCTCAGTGGGCAATGTGGTGAGACTTTGCGGGGGGCCTTGGGTGTCAGACTGGTCGATAGGGTCCGGCGCAGGCTTCTTGGCCAGGCAGTTGTCATGCAGCCGGCGCCTGACTAATCGGCAGTGTCCGCTGGTGTCGGAGGAGCCGACGTTGACTTTTGGACTCCCACCGAGGAAGGCTGCGGCGAGAAGCGCCTTGTCGGAAGGGGTTTTTGCTGGGCGCTCACCCGAAGAGGTAAGTGACTTAGCAGCCTTGTCCAGGTGTGCGTCAGTGGAGCCGACATCTGACTTGCCAGACCCGGTCTGACCAGAAGGCTGCGAGGTAGGAGCGGCCTTAACCGGACCGGAGGCCTCCTTTGCCCCAGAGGCTTCCAAAATGCCCAAACGCGAGCCTGGCAGGAGGGGCAACGCCGTCTTAGTAGCCACCAAGACAGCCGCGAGGAGCGATCCCCCAGGAGGGATGTTACCTTAAGGGCCGTGATTCCAGCCGAAGTCGTGGCTGTTGTGGAAGACAATTCCCACTCCCGGTTCTTCTCCTTGTCACGTTTTTTCTTATGACCTTCGAGGGAAGCAGATGCCTGCCTAAGCGTTTTTAACTTTTTTTCCATGGAGGCCATTTTCTTCTTGAGGATACGAGCTTCTAGGGACTGCTGCCTTCTCTTGCCTGTAGCGGGAGTTGAACTTTTGGCAGTGCTGGCACTTCTCCATGAGGTGGTCTGGGCCCATACAGAAGAAGCAGAAGGCGTGGCCATCCTTGTGTGGAAGCTGGGAACCACACGAGTCGCACTTGTTTTTATGCAATTCGGAGGCCATTGGGGATGACACACACAGCAATTGTTGAAGAAAAAGTCGAAAAATAGAGAAATCGGTTGAAAAAGTTTGAAAACTTGAAGACTGACAAACGACTGATAAGCGCTGTTCTACCGCGAGGAACTTTCACGAGCCAACAGTGGGAAAGAACTGAAGGGGCGAGGGACTGCTCCTTTATACCGACGCCAGCACGACGCCGGGTCATTTGACGAAGCGGCCTCGCCGCCAGAGACTGCTAGCTATAAATTTTTCCATGGGGTCCTGACGCCTGGCTGCTTAGTTCTATATGTGAATACCTACTGCAAGAGCCCTCTCGAAGTAAGATCTGATGGTTACAGAGCATGTACCAGGGACAGGGGGATGAAAACCAAGCTCGTGCTCAACGTTCTATGCTTCTGCATAGAGTTAACTCTTTCCTCTATGGAGCAGTTGAACTGGAAGGAAAAATTACTCACCTTAGTAATTGCTTTTCTTCTCATGGAGTCTTGCTATATTATAACAACAGCAGTCAGCCACTGCAGCTGAACTGCCCCGGAGAGGAAGGAGTTAACTCCAGAAGATCTGGAGTTCTACAGCACGAGGGCGCTGTGCCCAAAGCTCTATCTGGCAGTTTCAAATGAAACTGTCAGATCTTTACGAAGCCAACATCAAAGGACGGAAAAAAGTCTGTGTGGAAAACTACACTAGCCTATGGCTACCTACTAGTAGTAATAACAACAATATAAACAACAAAGAACACCCAGAACCATAATAACAAAGATTGATGGTATTATGGTTCGCTTTTACCACCCTTGACAAGCACATATGAACCCCCCTTCCCCCCAAGACTCAAGTCCAAGAAGGGGCAATAAAAAATAACCTAAATGAACAATCTAGATCCCTAATCCAAAGAAAAACAGGGTTAGGGAAAACTAAAATGGCATGACACAGTGCTTGCACCAATTTGCCACCCTCTACCCAAGTAGGAGTTCTGAGAGGGGCAGGAGGGAGTTGATATATATAGCAAGACTCCATGAGAAGAAAAGCAATTACTAAGGTGAGTAATTTTCTTCAAACACCATGAAGTCTTGCTATATTATAACAATAGCAGATTACACAGCAGTACCTCCATGGAGGGAGGGTCAGAACCTACTAGGAAATAGGCTCTGAAGCACATAGTGTGCCAAACCGAGCATCTCTCCTGGACTGGACATCCAGGGAATAATGCTTAGTAAAGGTGTGAACTGTCTTCCAGGTAGCAGCTTGACAAATCTCCAGAATAGGAATGTCTCTGGCAGCCGCTAGAGACGCGTACCCCTGGTGGAGTGGGCCCTCAACTTCGAGGGGGTACTTCTACCAGTTTCTGATAACAAAATTGGATACAAGAGACAATCCACCTTGCAATTGTTCTCTTAGTGGCAGGTTTCCCTTGCCAACCTCGCCATAGGTAAGAAACAGTTGGAGGGATTCGAACCTATGACCTCTGGTGCGCCTAGATAGTAACTTAATGCCCTTGATATCCAAGCTGTGCATTCTCCTCTCACCTGAGGAAGAATGCTCAGTGAAAAATACTGGGAGGGAGATAGATTGATTCAGGTGGAAATCAGAAACCACCTTAGGCAAAAACTTTCTATTAGTCCTAGGACTACCTTATCTCTTTGGAAAGAGATAAAATCTTCTCCCACTGACAGGGCCTGTAACTCACTTATGCGTCTGGCAGAGGTGATAGCTACTAGAAAACGGTTTTCCAAGTTAAATACTTGAGTTCTGCTGAAGACAGAGGCTCAAAGGGGGGTTGCATTAACTGAGCAATGCAAATATTCAGGTCCCAGGCGGGAGCTGGTTCCCGAAAGGGAGGGTTAGTGTGAAGTAACCCTTTAAAAAACTTGGAGAACACAGGGTGAGAAGAAAGGGAGGCAGGCTTCCCTGCTGACACAAAAGCAGAGACAGCTGCCAGATGAACCTTCAGGGTAGCTGGTCTAAGGCCTAAGGAATTCAGATGGACCAAATAGTCCAAAAGAATGGGAAGATCAGCAGATTCTGGGGTAATCTGCCCTCAGAGCACCAGATGGAAAACCCTTCCACTTAGAATTATAAGTGGCTCTAGTGGAAGGCTTCCTTGAAACCTTTAAAATATCCATAACACCTTGAGAAAGGTGTAAATCAGCAATTCTAGCTCCTCAAGAGCCAAGCCTTGAGGTGGAGGACTTGAGGTCCGGATACACACTCTCCCCTGTGCACAGGCCAGTAAGTCGTGAACTCTGGGCAGGCTCAGGGCAGGTGGACTGCCAGGGACAGGAGCAGAGGGTACCAGGGCTGTCTGGCCTAATCTGGGGCAATCAGAATCACTCTGCAAGGTTGAGATCTGATTTTCACTAGTACCCTGAAAAGGAGAGGAAAGGGGGAAGGCATACAGGAACTTCCTTTCCAATCCAACAGAAAGGCATCCAGAGGGACTGAGCCCAGTACTGGAGGTCTGCAGCAAAAAGAGGAAGTTGGTGGTTGTCTGGGGTCATGAAAGATCTATCTGAGGAGTGCCCCAACTGGCAAAGACAGACCCCAGTACTTGTGGATTCAGAGCCCATTCGTGATGGCCCTGAGAAATTCTGCTGAGGGCGCCCGCCAGCACATTGTCCTTCCCTGGGAGATGAACCGCTATCAGGGAGGTGTTCAGGAATAAGCCAGAGACCACAACTTATTGCTTCGGTGCACAAGGCTGAAGACCGAGTGCCCCTTGCTTGTTGATGTACCACATTGTGGTGGTATTGTCTGTCCTGACTTGAACCACTTTGTTCTGGACAGAATCTGAAAAGACCAAGAACTAAAAAGACAGCTCTGAGTTCCAGAAGATTGATGTGGAGCAGAGATCCCTGAGGAGACCACACTCCCTGAGTGGTAAGGTCGCCCAGGTGAGCCCCCCACCCTAACAGGGAGGCATCCGTGGTGAGGGTGAGGGAGGGAGAAATGGGAATGAAGGGAACCCCTTGTTTCAGATTGCTTTGATCCTGCCACCAGTGTAAGGCCAGGATCAGGGTTTGAGTAACTGGGACCAATTTGGTAAGGGGTCCTTCCTCTGAGACCAATAGGGCCCTCAAATGGAACTGAATGTCCCTCATCTGGAATTTGCTCCTGCACAACAGCTGTGGAAGCAGCCATGTGCCCGAGGAGTTGCAGAAAATGCCTTGCTGGTCGAGAGACCCGCAGGGTAAAGGAGGATGCCAGGCGATGAGTCTGTCCACCCTTCCGAGGGAAGAAAGGCCCTGGCTAACCTTGTGTTCAATTCTGCGCCTATGAAAGTTAGGGCCTGAACTGGTTCCAGAACTGACTTTGGTAAGTTTAGCAGGAATCCCAGAGAAGTGAGAAGTTGCTGGGTGACTTGCAAGTGGATTTCATCTGACCTGGAGACTGACCCACAATGAGCCAGTCATCCAGGTAGGGAAACACAGCAACCCCTTGCTTTCTTAAATGAGCCACTACTACAGCGAGACATTTTGTGAATACCCTTGCGAGAGGTAAGGTCAAGGGCATTGCCCTGAACTGGTAGTGGCCTGAGGGCAGTTCGAACCTGAGGTACTTTCGGGAAGGCCTGATCAGAACATGAAAATAGGCATCCTTGAGGTCCAGGGAAGCTAGCCAGTCCCTGGCCTTAGGGAAGGCAATATCATGCCAGAGTTAACATTTTGAACTTTGGTTTCAACAGATGCTTGTTCAAGTATCTTAAATCCAGAATGGGCCGCCATTCTCCTGTCTTTTGGGGTAAGAAAGTATCTGAATAAAGCCCTTGCCCTGATGGCAAGGAGGAACCTTTCCACTGCTTTGCAGACCAGAAGAGAAGAAACCTCTGCTTCCAAAGCAAGGGCTTCTGAAGGATTTGTAGGTGGAAATGCCTGGCTCTCATCTTTGGAAAATATTTGAAGCTGAGAACAGACCCTGGCCCATTACCTCCAGAACCCATCTGTCCGGTTAGGGACAGCCAGCTCTGGCTGAAATAGACCAACCTGCCCCCACTGGTACAGGAGATCGGCCCTGGGCACCCCATCAGGTGCCTGCTAGCAGCAGCCTTAGGCTGAGGGAGGAGACGGTCTACTTGCGCCCATCTACCCCCTGCCTCTGAAGAAACCTTCAGCAGACAGCAGAGGAGGCTTGAAATTGCAAAAGGCCTGAAAAGGGTCTGCCCTTACCTCTGGGAGCATGCCTTGTGGCATGGCATGCTTCTCCTTAGCCTGGGCACTTTTGTAGGTAGTTCTGTATTCATCCATCTTTTTCATATAATTTTCTGTTTGCTCCCAAACAGAGAATTTCCCACTACAGGAAAATCCATAGCCTTTGACTGAGTATCTTGGGACAGATTGATTGCATCTGAGCCATGCCAACCTCACGAAAGCTACAGAAGTGGCCATGACCCTGGAGGAAACATCATTAACATCAACAGCAGTATGAAATTGAACTTTAGAGGCTTCAATGCCATCAGCAGCCACCTGTTCAACTCACTAGCCAGCTGGCCATGGGCCTGCTTGGCTAACTGCAATACTGTGTCCCACCTAGATTTCTGATATCTAGCCACATAAGCCATATAATTTGCCTGCCTGAGTCCCAAAGAAGCTGCCATATACTGTTTCTTTGCCATGGCATCAATCTTCCTAGAATCCTTATCAGGAGGATGTGAGGCCAGAGGAATATTAGCCTTGTCACAGGCTGCAGCTTGTACCACACCTCATGACTACACTGCTCAACAAGGAAGTCTGTATCCGAGCCTGACAAAGTATACCTTCTGTCCATTTTTTTCTACAGGAGGGACAGAATGAGGATTTTTAAAATCTTTGTTGTTTGCTTCCTAAATGACTTATGCAAAGGAATAGACAACCTCCAGACTCTGGAATATCCATCATTTCCACATAATCAGGCTCCTCTTGCTCATCCACAGCCTCCTCTAAAGGAAGCTGGAGGTTTCTGCAACCTTTTGTAAAAATAAAGAAAGAAGGGGACTCAGACAGAATAGGGGAGATTCTAAAGGTCTGTCTGGAGAAATGCCCGTTCAATGGGCACGCCCAGACCCTCCCAGCCACACATATATTGATCAAATTCCTCCTCCCTCCTGTGGTTCATAAAATCCACAACTTCAAAATCCTGAACCACTGGGACTGAACGAACCAACCTTTACCAACTGTTGGTGGTTCTACAGATCCCTGAGACAGTGACTGGACAATCTGAATGGCTTTAGCTATCTCTGCAGCAGTTGGAGACACAATTCTGGACTCCAAACCTCCTGATTTCTTTGTCTTTTACTTGGGACTGGTTCCTCTGAACCAGTCTTCCTTTTGCCGGAGGAAGTCTCGCCCTGGTCAGAGGGCACTCCCTCTGGTCCAGTGGGTACTGAACCGGGCTGGCCATCCGGGTCAGCGGACTTTTGGCCTCTCGTTCCCTGAGCCGGCCCAATCTCTTCTCCAGGGTGGCTGCAGGAAATTTTTACACACCTGGCAGTCTGACAGGAGGTGGTCAGCCCCAGACAATAGACACAGTGGTGTGTGGGTCAGCCTTGGCAAAGGCGCCCCCACAGACATCACAGTGTTGAAACCCAGTGGGCCCGGTTTTCTTTTGGGTTTCTCAGACATAATGCCAGCCAACCAAAACTTGCTCTTTTGATGGCAGTGCCAGGCAAGACACCTTATCGGTTCCTAATCAAATGTCACGTGGTATTTGAAAACTGTAATAATTTCGTTTTTAGAACCGATAAGAACTGGAACTGCACTCTAAAACCCACAGCACAGTTTTAAAAGGCAGAAAAATGCGATAGGTTCAAAACCGAACCGATAATTAATTTTCCACACAGACTTGAATTTTGTACTTACGGTTACCAGATAGAGCTTTAGAACCGAAATGCGGTAAAAATAATGACTTTTGCCGGTTCAAATGAACCGAAAACTACTCTCTTGAACCGAGAATGAACCGAGCTGAAGGAGCTGATCTCCGGAGCGACTGTTCAGTGAAGCGGAGTAAAGAATCTGACAGTTTCATTTGAAACTGCCAGATAGAGCTTTGGGCACAGCGCCCTCGCGCTGTAGAACTCCAGATCTTCTGGAGTTAACTCCTTCCTCTCCGGGGCAGTTCAGCTGCAGTGGCTGACTGCTATTGTTATAATATAGCAAGACTTCATGGTGTTTGAAGGGCTATCTGCATATTGTCAGAATACAGCAAGACTTCATGTTGTTTGAAACAACATGTTAGGCTTTTATTACCCTACCTGTGTAACACAATCTAAGTGTGAGGGTTGCATAACCCTCCTACAGGTCTTACACCATTTGAATAGCACAGGTCTCCTATAAGTCATGGTGCCGCTATACACAAAATAAAGGTAGAATTCCACCCCTCCAAAAAATAAATAAATAAATATGTAAAGTCAGATAAGGTTCTTAAATGCCTTATTCCCTAAATTGCTACCAAGTCTTCCTATTCCCTTCCCCTAACTAGGAACTGATGTGAGCTAATAAAAAAAAATTGTGGGACTGTCTAGTATAAAATACTTCCTGCTGGAAGTACAAGAAAAATTTTCATTTTGACAAGGTTTTAAAACACTCCCCCAACTAAAAATAAAGTCTGATTATGCAGAGTTAACAAAGCTTTCTCTCCCATAGTTGTACAAAGACTGGGAGGCTTATAGAACGCGCGACAGAGCGCATGAACACGATGATGTCACGCCGAAGCATGTGACCTTACCACGCTAGCGGGAGCATACCCACAGGCAAGGGAGTGAAAACTGAGCAGAAAGGAGTACTGGGAGCGCGCCCAACAGTTTGAGATGGTGTGTGTCAGTACTGGCTAACTGCCAGAAATGGCCAGCTCCCAGCACGGCTCAACAGAGCTCAAAAACACACTCTGAGGTGCGACCAGGGAACGAAGCGCCTTCAGAAAAAAACTACACTTCACAAAGTACGTCCAGAAGGCAGACCAGTCAACAAGAAACAACAAAAAAGGTCCCTGAGCCTGAAAAAAGACTGCCTGAGCCCAATACCAACATCAGAATACACACCAGTCAGCCCAGGGAACCAAAATAAGACCCTGACAGAACCATGCAGAGCCTAACTATATAAACAAAAAAACACTACAATTCTGAAAGTGCCAGTCTCAGCTAGGATTCCTTAAAAAGGGAAGCTGGGGGGTTGGGATTCCAAAGGTGCAGTGGGAGGAAGAGAAGAGGGAAAAAAAAAGAGAGAAAAGGCTATTTTATACTAACTAAAAATCCCTCCCACAAAAAACTAAAATCACTTACCTGAGGCACCATAGGGGAAAACAATGGAGACTTGGACTGTGTACGACACCCTATTTGAGGCAGAGCACAGATCCCCAATCCATGCACCAAGGCAGTGGAAAATGGGGAGAATTTTTTTTGGTGGGGGGGATTACCCTTTATCCACCCCTCATCCTGCCGACTCCGACCCTTGAGGGCCCCACAAGGAGTCATCCTCCTGTCTCCCACTCTACTCGTATTCACCTTCAGACCGCATGGAGCTGCAGCTTATCCCCTGAGCGGGGACGAAGAGGGGGACCAGACACACCAAAATCCTTCATTGCGTCGGTCTTGGCTGTGGTCAAGCGAGTGGGGATACATTGGAGGCACGCTCCTGGAAGCCCATCTTACCAGAGCAGGCAGGCAGTTTCCTCTTTTCTCCCTTCCCTATAGCGTGCAACCCCCTGATGTCATGGCGCAAGGTGCTGACGTCCATGCTGTGCAGTGGCCGCCTATCCCCTACAATTGGGGCTTGCAGTACTCCGAGCCTCTGCTCGGAGTCAGGCAAGTGCTCGGGCATTGGCCTCTTCCCTCCCCGGAGAAGGTGAGCTGTCATTGGATGCTCAAGCCTATCTCTCCCCAGCCAACCCACCAGCAACCCGAGTCCGATCCCGAACCTGGGTTGCCGGCATGGTGCGAGGTGTGGCAACCAGCACTTGAACCCTCAGCGCCACCAGGCTGGCCAAATGGGGAGAAATTTTAGCAGGGGAAACAATCTGAAAGTTGCAGCTTAACAGGCATAATTTTAAATTTAGGGGTGCTCCCTGAGGTCAGGTAGCCCCAACCTGCTTCTGAGTTGCCGCAATCCAGTCAAAATAACAAAATTAACAATATTTTCTTCAGAGAGAATCTTCTGTGCTGTTTACCACTGAGTGATACAGCAAAGACTGGAGAGTCTATGTGGAATGTTCTTGTGCCTAGGATTCTGAGCTGTTCTACAGCTTTGGGCTGTACCATTACCCCAAGTGGGGTCGCACATTACCCATATGTATTAATTGTCCATTGACAATGTGAAGCGCTACAGAAATCTTCATCTTTTATGTGGTCTTCTTATGGAAACATATTTTTATCTATAATATACACATTGAAAAAGAGTTTTACTTAAAAAAATAGCATTCTTAGTTAAAAAAAAAAACTAGAAATGGCACATGCAACCTTATATAACCCTGCTGTTTTGTCCACCCCGTGCATACAAAAAGGACAGAAAGACTATGCTAATGCCCCACCTTAAATTACTCATTCTTACCATTACCCACTTCTCCCCCCCTTCCCCAGATACCTTCACTTCACTGTTTGTCATCCCTTTGCTGATGATCCCCTTGAATTAAAATACATGTTCTCTGCATTAACCACAATGCTGGGCAAGCTTTTCCACTCGTCCACCACCCCAGATCGCTTTGCTCAGAGGTTTGACCCACTCTCCCTCCCCCAGTGAGTAGTCTGCTCTAGGTTTTTTTTTCTGTCAGTAGGTATAAGCTTACAATGGGCCCTATGCATGAAAAAAGAAATTGCCTATGTGCCACGTAGACAATCGTTTGCTGGAATACCTACCATGCATTGGTGTCTGTGGACCCTCAGCGGCATTCACAGAAGAGGAACGCGATCCCCCAGCTATTCACACGCAGACAGTCGGTGGAAGTGTCAGAGGGTGTGCCCACACTCTGCACCATTCACAAAGGCATGGAGTGCTGGGTGAGGAGGCACAGGATACGACAGCATACACCCTGCCATATTCATTGCACACCCTCCCACCCACACCACACCTGTGGCCGTGGTGAGGCCTAACCCCTTCCTTGCTGCCCTGGCCCCCCGTACATGAAGGGAGGGCTGCAGACAGCCATTTAGGCACTCGCCCATCAATTTTAAATTTAGAGACCTGTGCCGTCCCACATTACCCTGCTCTGCGTGGAGCAGGGATCCACTACTGGGCCAGAACAGGCACCTGAATGGATTCCTGGCAGTGTCCTCTGATCCACCTCCCCTACACACCAGCATGCCAGGGGGAAGGGCCACGGACAGGCACCCTGCTATTGCCAGCAATCATGAATGCCAGCCACCGTGCACCTGTCCATGGATGTGGAGCTGCGTCAGGCAGGTATGTGCCTCTTGCACATACCCTGCCACATTGGTACATAGCCCCCATTATGCATAACCTTACACTTTTTTTGACATATAGCTTTTGGGTCCTACTTGCTGCCATGTGCTTGCTTCACGTAATACTCCATGCCCCAGTCCTATCTGCTACTCCCCCACCATTGTGCTGATTGGAATCCTCATGGGGTGGGACCTGAAGGCACTAGCACCTTCATACTTGACAACTGGTACACACTGGAGTTTTCCATTTTTCTCCCTCTTCCCCTTTACCGATGTCAGGCACAGGATGTACATCCCCATGCTTGCCTCTAGATGAACATAGCAACGTCCTGTGGGAGAGACAAGCCCATGGCAGGGGTCACTACGATTCCTGAACCTGGACACCCCCCCACCCTCACTGGGAGTGCTGCTGCACAGCAGTGCCTCCTCATCTCCCCAGCTGCCCAGCCCAGCTCCCTGAGTCCACTTCCAAACCTGGGTCACTCCTACTGCCATCAGGCAGCCCTTACCTTACACTTTTTTCCCCAGTTCTCTTTGTACTCCATGCACTGGCGGGGATGTACCCTATATCAATCCTTTGTGGAGGTGTCCCCCAAGCTCCCATGTCCAGCATCCCTCGAGTGAAATCATCGAGATTGATGGTCCGTGTCATTACCCCACCCCCATGGCAGGGCTCTTCCAGGGGTTGGGAGTGAGAGCCAAGGTCCCCAGCTCCTGGTCAGTCGTCCAGACATCATTTGACGAGTGCTGAGGGCCCCTTAGCTTCATGGTGAGCAGTGGAAGGGATTTTCTCTTTTTTGTGGTTCCCCTGGTGAGGCGCACGTGCAGTGATGTCACCGCATGTCGAGTACTTCCACACTCAGTGTGCCACCACCCACCACTCTGCCCATCCCCACACCAGCTTCAGCCCAGTGCTAACCTAATCCAGCCATTGTTAGGAGTAGATATGTAGTTGGTCACCGAAACCCTCCCTCCCCAGAAGAAAGCAGTCTATCGGATGCTCATCTTTCTCCCTCCAGCTGACCCTCCGATGCTCCGGCCCCACTTCCAAACCTGGATGTCTGCACCATGAGCGGCAGCACTACCAATGCGCAGGTAGGCCAGCCCTCTACCTTACACTTCTTGGCATTAAATTTCAGCTGCCTTTCTTTGGACTGCTTCTCCAGCTTTTCTAGACCCCTTTTCATGTCCCTGCTTCCGCCCTTTGTCCATTCTCTCACAGATCCTGCAGTCACCAGCAAAGGTGCAGATCTTGCTGTGGATACCCTCCCCAATGTCACACCCACCCATGAAGTCTGAAAGAATCCAATCAAAAGCAGATGAGCTGCTTTTTACACCTTGCTCCACACTGGTGACCCGGGTTCGGGAACAGACTCGGGTCACCAGGGGTCGGCGGGGGCGGAGAGGGATTGAGCATCCATGGACTGCTCTCCCTCTTTTGGGGAGGGGGTCTCCCAGCTGTCTGTGCACTAGCGATCTCTGGCGGAGGCTGGGGGAGGTGCATGGAAGGGGTGAGCTTGGGGTATGGTGCCGAGAGGGAGCGCGTGCAGACGTGTGCGCGCTCCCTCCATTGGTGTCATTGCATGCCCCAGCCCATGTCAAGCCAGAAAAGAGAAGAAAAAATTACTCACCTTAGTAATATTGTTTCTTCTAATGGAGTCTTCATGTATTCTGACTATTGCAGTGATCTCCAACCTTTGAACTGCCCCGGAGAACAAAGAGTTAACTTTCCATGCAAGGCATGGAACGCTGAGCTCGAGCTCGGTTGAAGCCTGAGTCTGCGGTTGTTTGAACCCCGACCATCAGATCTTTACAAGCTATACTCACTGGGAGTTGTGTGTGGAAACTGTAAACTCACACTAGCCAACTGGCAACTAAATTTGATAAAAGGTTTTTGGTTTCAAAGCAAAAGATTCAAGTCAGGAAACCCAAAAAACAAAACACAACACACACCCAAAATAAAGGAGGGTGAGAAAAAGGGGGCACCTCTAGGTGCCAACACTGCTCCTGCCCACCCACATCCCAAAAACCAGGTTCTGAGAGGGGAGGGGAGGTCAGAATACAGCAAGACTCCATTAGAAGAAACAACATTACTAAGGTGAGTAATTTTTTCTTCAAACAACATGAAGTCTTGATGTATTCTGACTCTGCAGACTACCAAGCAGTACCTCCATGGAGGAGGCACAGAACCTACTTTGGGAATAGGCTCTGAAGTAGTGCTGTGCCAAACCGAGCATCACTCCTAGCCTGGATATCCAGAGAGTAATGCTTGGTGAAAGTATGGACTGTTTTCCAGGTGGCTGCTTGACAAATCTCTAAGATAGGAATATCCCTGGCAGCAGCCAGGGAAGCAGCTGTACCTCTAGTAGAGTGAGCCCTCAGGCCTGAGGATTCTACCCAATTTGTTGTAGCAGAACTGTATACAAGAGACAATCCACCTGGCAATAGATCTTTTAGTGGCAGGTTTTCCCTTACCGACCTCTCCATAAGTGAGGAACAACTGGAGGAAGTCAAACCTGTGACCCTTGGTGCGCTCTATGTAGTAGCTAAGGGCCCTTTTTACGTCCAGGCTGTGCAGCCTCCTCCCTCCAGAGGAGGAATGGTCAATAAGAAAACAGGAAGAGACACAGACTGATTAAGGTGGAAATCTGAAACCACCTTAGGCAAAACTTCCTGTTAGTTCTTAGGACCACTTTATCTCTATGGAAGAGATGAAATCAGGCTCCACTGACAGGGCTTGCAATTCACTGATGCGCCTGGCAGAGGTAATGGCTACCAAAAACACAGTTTTCCAAGTCAAGTACTTAAGCTCTGCAGAGGACAAAGGCTCAAAAGGGGGTTGCATAAGCTGAGCAATGCGAACATTAAGGTCCCAAACAGGAGCAGGGTCCCTGAAGGGAGGATGGGTGTGCAACAGTCCCTTGAAGAATTTGCAAAATACAGGATGGGCTGAAAGAGAAGAGGGCTTGCCTACTGACAAAAAAGCAGAAACAGCTGCCAAATGTACTTTGAGTGTAGCTGGTCTGAGTCCCAAGCCATTGAGATGAACCATATAGTCCAGGACTGTAGGCAACCCAGCAGATTCTGGAGAAATATGCTTACCAGAGCACCAAATAGTGAACCTTTTCCATTTGAGTTGTAAGTCTTTTCCGTGGAAGGCTTTTGGAAGCCTTTAGAATATCCAGGACACCTTGAGAGAGGTGCAGATCAGCAAACTCTAACTCTTCAAGAACCAAGCCTTGAGATTGAGAGATTTGAGATTCGGATACCAAACCCTCCCCTGAGAGGATGTCAACAGGTTGTAATTCCTGGGAAGAGACAGGGGAAGGTGTATTGCTAAGGACAGCAACAGTGGGTACCAGGGCTGTCTGGCCCAGTCTGGAGCGACCAGAATTACTTTGCTGGGTTGAGACCTGATCTTGACTAGTACCTTGAACAAGGTGGGGGGGGGGGGGCATACAGGAACTTCATTTCCCAATTGAGTACCAGAGCATCCAGGGGGACTGAGCCCAATACTGGCGGTCTGCAGCAAAAAAAAGAAAGTTGGTGATTGTCTGGGGTTGCAAAAAGATCTATCTGAGGAGTGCCCCATCTGGAGAAAATCACTTTCAAAACTAGGGGATCTAGGGATCATTCGTGGTGGCCCTTAGATATCCTGCTGAGAGCAACTGCCAGGACATTGTCCTTCCCTGGGAGGTGAACTGCTGTGAGAGAACTTTGCAGGGAATAGGCCAGAGACCACAACTTCATTACTTCTGTGCACAAGGCCGTAGACCGAGTGCCCCCTTGCTTGTTGATGTACCACATTGTGGTGGTATTGTCTGTTCTGATCTGGACTACTTTGTTCTGAACAGACTTGGAAAAAGCTTGCAGTTCCAGAAACACTGCTCTGAGTTCCACGAGATTGATGTGAAGCAGAGATTCTTGAGGTGACCACAGCCCTTGGGTGGTAAGATCCCCCAAGTGGGCTCCCCAGCCCAACAGGGAGGCGTCTGTGGTGAGGATTAGAGAATGAGACTAAGTGACAAAAGGAACTCCTTGCCTTAAATTGTCCTGATCCTGCCACCACTGCAAAGCCTGGATCAGGGTTCGAGTCACTGGGACTAGTTTGGTCAGGGAATCCTTTTTCTGGGACCAGAAGGTTCTCAAGTGGAACTGAATGTCCCTCATCTGAAATCTTGCCCCCTGGACCACTGCTGTAGAGGCTGCCATGTGGCCCAGGAGCTGCAAGAAGTGCCTTGCTGGTCGAGACACCTGAAGGGTGAAAGAAGAGGCCAGTTCTACTAGTGTCCTTGCCCTGTCCAGGGAAAGAAGGCCTCTGTTTGTTGTATCCAGCTCCGCCCTATAAAGGTGGAGGAGCTGCACTGGCTCTAGAACTGACTTTTGGAAGGTTTAGGAGGAACCCAAGGAAGTGAGCAGTTGCTGAGTTATCTGAAGATGTGACTTGACTTGGTCTGGAGACTGACCTACTATGAGCCAGTCGTCCAGGTATGGAAAGATGGAGATCTTTTCTCTCCTTAGGAAAGCAACCAGTACTGCCAGGCACTTTGTGAAGACCCTTGGGGCTGATGTTAGACCAAAGGGCATTGCTCTGAATTGATAGTGGCCTGAGGGCAACTCGAACCTGAGGTACTTTCTGTGGGAGCACCTGATGGGAATGTGAAAATAGGCATCCTTGAGGTCCAGGGAGGCTAGCCTGTCCCCTGGCCTTAGAGAGGGCAGAATTATTCCCAGAGTCACCATTTTGAATTTTGGCTTTAAAAGGTGCTTGTTTAGGTATCTCCTGTCTTTTTGGGGGTTAGGAAGTATCTGGAGTACAATCCTTTGCCCTTGTGTAGGGTAGGAACCCTTTCTATGGCTCTGAGAGCCAAGAGGGAAGAAACCTCTGCCTCTAGGGCAAGGGCCTCTGAAGGATTTGCAGGTGGAGAGGATCTGGTTCTCATCTTAGGAAATTTTTTGAAGCTGAGAATAGTCCTGGCTTACTACTTCCAGGACCCACTTGTCTGATGTTAAAGACTTCCAGTCCTGGACAAAGTAAGCCAGCCTGCCCCCTACAGGTAGTGGAGAATCAGCCCGGCAGACCCATCAGGGTGTCTGCTTGGCAGGGGCTTTAGGCTGAGGGGTGGAAGCAGGCCTGCTCATACCCCATCTGCCTCTCCTCTAAAAGAACCCCTCTGAGCAAAAGCAGAAGAGGAGGCCTGGGCTTGGTGAAAAGGCCTATGAAAAGGCCTGCCCCTGCCCTGGAATGCTGCCTCTGAGGGTGGCTTGCCACTCTTGGCCTGAGCACTCCTGTAGGTGGTCTGCATCACCATTTTCTTCTTCATGTAATTTCTCTGTCTGCTCCCCAAACAGAGAATTACCAATGACAGGAAAATCCATGGCCTTAGCCTGGGTATCCTGTGACAGGCTAGTACATCTGAGCCAAGGCATCCTCCGAAGGGCACAGATGTAGCCATGACTCTAGATGAAACATCATTGGAGTCCACAGCAGCATGAAATTGCACCTTGGATGCCTCAATCCCATCCGCAGCCACCCGCTCCAGCTCCTTGGCAAGCTGGTCAGGGGGCCTGTTTAGCTAGAGCCATCACAGTGTCCCACCTGGACTTCTGGTATCTAGCTGTGTAGGCCATATAGTTAGCCTGCCTGAGTCCCAAAGATGCTGCCATGTACTGTTTCTTTGCCATGGCATCAATCCTCCTGGAGTCCTTGTCTGGGGGGTGTGAAGCCAAGGGAATATTTGCCTTATCACAGGCAGCAGCCTGCACTACCCAACATGGCTGCATTGCTGGGAAAGGAACTCCAGTCTGAGCCTGAAAGAGTATACCTCTTTGTCCATTCTTCTGTCCACAGGAGGTATGGAATTAGGAGTTTTAGAATTTTAAATGTCTGTTTCCAAAAGATTTATGGAGGGAATAGACAATCTCCTGGACTCTGGGATGTCCATCATCTCAACAAAATCAGGCTCCTCCTGATCCTCTACTGCTTCTTCCATAGGAAGCTGGAGGGTTTCAGCCACTTTCTTGTAAAACATAAAGTGGGAAGGGGACTCAGAAAGCCTAGGAGGAGAAATGCCTGAAGGTCTGTCTGGGGAGATGTCTGGGTCAATAGGCACATCCAGACTTTCATAATCACCATCATCATCATTATCTTCATACTCTCCCTCCTCCTCCTCCGGTTCATAAAATTCTTCTAAAGTATAATCTGGCACCGAGGGAACCGACCGAACCGAGCCCCTGACCGATGGTGCCAGTTCGGCCGGAATCGAAGTTAGCGATTGAACTATCCTTATCGCTTTGGCTATCTCATCAGCAGTCAGAGAAAGAACTTGTGAATCCGAACCGGATGATTTATCCCTTCTTTTTCTTTTAACCAGAACCGACTCCTCAGAATCGGTTCTCCTTTTGCCGAAGAAGTTTCGCCCTGGTCAGAGGGCACTCCTTCTGGTTCAGTTGGAACCAAACCGGGCTGGCCATCCGGGTCAGTGGACTTCTCGGCCTCCCTTTCCCTCAGTCTACCTACTCTCTTATCCAGGGTAGCTTTGGGAAAACTTTTACAAATTTGGCAGTCTGAATTGAGGTGGTCAAACCCCAGACAATAAACACAGGTGGCTTGCCCACACACACTACAGTGTTGAAACCCAGTGTGCCTGGTTTTTTTCTTGGGTTTCTCAGACATGGCCAATCCTAATCCAAAACTTACCCTTTATTCGGCAATCCGCCAGGCAAGACACCCCTATCGGTTCCTGACCGTGTTAAGGGTCTTGGAAAAAAATGTAATGAAATCCGTTTATTTTAGAACCGATATGGACCGGTTACCACACTAATAAAGACAGAAGTTTTTTTACACAAACCTGATCGGTTCAAAACCTATCTAGTACTCATGGTACCACAGACAGAGACTTAAACTGACAGGTTAGAAGCAGAAATTCAGTTGAAACCGAGCGAAAAAACGACACTTTAACCGACTTTTTTGAACCGAGCGAAGGAGAAATCTCCGGAGCTACTGTTCAGTGAGGCGGAGTAAAGAATCTGACGGTTGGGGTTCAAACAACAGCAGACAGAGGCTTCAATCGAGCGCGAGCTCAGCGTTCCATGCCTTGCATGGAAAGTTAACTCTTTGTTCTCTGGGGCAGTTCAAAGGTTGGAGATCACTGCAATAGTCAGAATACATCAAGACTTCATGTTGTTTGAAAGTATGGTGCACAGTTGCGGCAGCTTGATGGCAGTCTGAGGGAATGCCTGGCCTTGGGGGCACCACCGCCCGATACTGGATCCTGTATCAATGGGGCGTGAGGGGAACTCCCTGCTTCCCCGCCGAGGGGTCAAGCCACGGGGGTAGATGGTGTTGGGGGCTTTACTGGGGGACGAGGCAGGACCAGACGGTGGCCGGAGATGGACGGATGCCGGGACGTGAAAAAGCACAGCGAAGGGCCACACAGGTAAAAAGTACTAACTAAAAAAAAAAAAAAGGCAGATGAGCTGCTTTTTAAAGGAAAAGCTATGGGCAAATAATAAAAAAGACATGATTTGCAGCTTGTTTGTAACTATTGGACTGTTACTTTTTGTGTGTGTGACTGGTTCAACTACATTTTTAAAGAATCATACCTCTGTTTTTGAGTTTTTTTCATTCAGCCCTTTGGTTCCATTTCCCACAATGCACCACATCCCAAGAGATTATGACATCACCCTGCCCCAGTGTCTACTGTTTGTACATTTGGAAGTGTCATTACATTTTCACCACATTGACACTACATTTTTCTGCATCTTTCTCCATTCCTTTTTATCTTCAAGTAATTTTCTGTGCACAAGCTAGAACCATTATTCAGGTGCTCTGAAAAAACAAAGGAATGCGTAGATTGTAAACTGGAAGAAGGGATTGGGAACTGCTCCTACAGCTCCAGCAAGCACTATCAAGCTGCTGTGAAACCGGTCATAAAACACAGATGCTAACACAGTACAACACAAAACCCTTGCAGCTGGGCTTTGCTATAAAAAAGTGAGTCAAGACAGCCTACAGGAAGGACCATCAGTGTAAGACTGTGATGTAAATTTACTGACAATGTAGGATTCCAGGGACAAAGGCAAATACAGTATGGACAATTACAGAGGAAGGTAATAATAAGCACTTTAAAGGACCACAACAGAAGACAGAGTTTAGAAAATCCAGCACAAATACTTTAATCCTCAGGCAACTATAGTCTCAGTATACCATGCAGTGACACTTGCAAAATGCACAAACAGCAATTACTGGGACAGGTGACATCATAGTCTGTTGGGATTTAGTGCACTGTGGGGACAGAGCTAAATGAACTATCACGAACATCGCACCACCTACACTCAAAGATGAAGAAAATATATTTTAGTAATATATCTGACCTGATTACACACTTGAAAACACAGCAGTATTGTCCAAAAGTTAAGGATGTGATTCAAAACAAATATTGGGGTGAGTATGCAGCGCCGCACCATTAGATGAAATGGAACCGTGCAGCGTCTGTCATGTTTGGCGATCGCGGACTTTACAAAATTAAAATTAAGTAAGTAAACAGCAGAAAAAAAATTGTCTTTCCTATGAGAAAAGCTTAATTGAGGGTACAGTTTTTTGGGGGTGGGAGTGTTACCTTAATGACTGATTTCCTTTAAAAATAGGGTTACAGTAGTACATAGGAGGGGTGAAGTATCTCAAAACTCCACAGCAATATCAGACAAAGAGAGTCATTGGCTGCAGGTATCCAGTGGGCTTGAGACTTGGTATAAAGGCGGGACGTCAAAGACAGGTCAGTGGATGGCATTACTGCCATTTAGATGAAAATACTACCAGATAGAAGAAGCTAGCAGCAAATACTTCCCAGTCCTACAAATTATCTGTTTCCCTGACCCCCCTTCCCCACCACCACCAAAATAAAATTCTGGTGGGGGCATACAATTCAGTCAACTGAAATAATGCAAAAAAAAAATTGTTACAACAAAACAGAATAAAATATCTGTCAGTCACTACTTTAGAGGTTTTTCCTTGCTTAACTCTGTGTCAAGAAAACATCACAAAATGTGCCAAGATGCAACGAAGACTAATGCATATGCTATACCAAGTCAGAATACTGAAAGATATCTCATATTCTAGCACCATCTAGTGTTTGTTCGGAACTCTGTAATAACAGCTACCATCTCTACCCAAACTATTTTGACTCCAAATTGGCAGAAACATTTCTGCTGAATCTGATATCCTTTGTCAGTCTCAAGCTCCAAAGAAAAAATTACTCACCTTAGTAATTATGTTTCTTCTAGTGGAGTCTTGCTGTATTCTGACAAATGTACTTAGGTCCTGCCTTTCAACTGCCCCGGAGAACATAGGGCTAACTTTTCTATGCGTGGCACAGAATGTTCATCTCGAGCTCAGTTGAAGCCTCTGCCTGTTGTTATTCGAACTGCAACCGTCAGATCTTTACGAGCAAAAACTCACTAGGTGTTCTGTGTGGAAACTGTAAAATTTTTAACCGGCCAACTGGCAGAAATATAATGTTTTTGGTTCTCAAAGGAAGACTCAAGTCAGGAAACCCAAAAACAAAAACCAATCAAATGAACAACATTCCACCCAAAGAAAAAAGAGGGTGTAAGGGGGGGGGGGCACCTCTAGGGTGCCAACACTGCACCTGCCCACCCACATCCCAAAAATCTAGGTTCTGAGAGGGAAGGCAGGGAGGGAGGTCAAAATACAGCAAAACTCCACTAAAAGCAACATAATTACTAAGGTGAGTAATTTTTTCTTCAAACAACATGAAGTCTTGCTGTATTCTGACAAATGCCGACTACCAAGCAGTACCTCCATGGAGGAGGGACAGAACCTACTTTGGAAACAGGCTCTGAAGTACTGCTGTGCCAAACCGAGCATCACTCCTAGCCTGGATATCCAGAGAGTAATGCTAGGTAAAAGTATGGACTGTTTTCCAGGTGGCTGCTTGACAAATTTCTAAGAGAGGATATCCCTGGCAGCAGCCAGGAAGCAGCCTGTACCTCTTAGCGGAATGAGCCCTCAGGCCTGAGGGTGGAATTCTACCCAGTTTTTCATAGCAGAATTGTATACAAGAAACAATCCACCTGGCAATAGATCTCTTAGTGGCAGGTTTGCTCTTCCCATCCTCTCCATAAGTGAGGAACAACTGGTGGGATTCAAACCGGTGACCCTTGGAGCGCTCTATGTAGTAGCTAAGGGCTCTCTTAACATCCAAACTGTGTAGCCTCCTCTCTCCCGAGGAAGAATGATCAGTCAAAAAAACAGGGAGAGATATAGACTGATTGAGGTGGAAATCTGAAACCACTTTAGGCAAGAACTTTCGTTAGTTCTAAGGACCACTTTATCTCTGTGAAAAGAGATGAAATCAGATTCCACTGACAAGGCTTGCAATTCACTGATACATCTGGCAGAAGTAATGGCTACCAAAAACACAGTTTTGCAAGTCAAGCTCTTAAGCCCTGCTGAGGACAAAGGCTCAAAAGGGGGTTGCATAAGCTGAGCAATGCAAACATTAAGAACCCAAGCAGGAGCAGGATCCCTAAAGGGGGGATTGGTGTGAAGAAGTCCCTCGAAAAACTTACAGAATATAGGATGGGATGACAGACAGGAAGACTTGCCTACAGACAGGAAAGCAGAAACAGCTGCCAAGTGTACCTTGAGAGTAGCTGGTCTGAGGCCTAGGCCATTAAGATGGAACATATAATCCAGAACCGTAGGCAATTCAGCAGAGTCTGGAGAAATATTTTTCTTAGAACACCAAATGCTGAATCTTTTCCATTTGGAGTTGTATGTCTTTCTGGGGGAAGGCTTTCGAGAAGCCTTAAGGATATCCAGAACCCCTTGGGAAAGATGCAGATCTGCAAACTCTAACTCTTCAAGAGCCAAGCCTTGAGATTGAGAGACTGAAGATTGGGGTACCAAAACCTCCCCGAGAGGATGTTAACAGGTTGTAATTCCTGGGAAGAGACAGGGGAAGACGGACTGCTAGGGACAGCAACAAGGGATACCATGGCTGCCTGGCCCAGTCTGGAGCAATCAGAATCACTTTGCATGGTTGTGACCGTATCTTGACAAGCACTTTGACCAGGAGAGGAAAGGGGGGAAGCATACAGGAATTTGCCTTCCCAGTTCAGGATCAGAGCATCCAGGGGGACTGAGCCCAAGACTGGGGGTCTGCAACAAAAAAGAGGAAGTTGGTGATTGTCTGGAGCTGCAAAAAGATCTATCTCTGGAGTGCCCCATCTTGAGAAAATCACTTCCAACACCTGAGGATCTAGGGCCCATTTGTGATGGCCCTGGGATATTCTGCTCAGTGCATCTGCTAGGACATTGTTCTTCCCTGGGAGGTGAACTGCTATCAGAGAGGTTTGCAGAGAACAGGCCAGGGACCACAAATGCATCACTTCTGTGCACAAGGCCATAGACCGAGTGCCTCCTTGCTTGCTGGTGTACCACATGGTGGTGGTGGTGTCTGTTCTGACTTGAACCACCCTGTTCTGTACAGATTTGGAAAAAACTTGCAGTGCCAGAAACACTGCTCTGAGTTCCAAGAGATTGATTTGAAGCAGAGATTCCTGAGGCGACCACAGTCCCTGGGTGGTAAGTTCCCCCAAATGGGCTCCCCAGTCCAGCAGGGAAGCATCTGTGATGAGGACCACTGAATGAGACTGAGTGACAAATGGAACCCCTTGCCTCAAATTGTCCTGATCCTGCCACCATTGCAGGGCTTGGATCAGAGTTCGAGTCACTGGAATTAGTTTGGTAAGGGAATCCTTTCTTTGGGACCAAAAAGCTCTTAAGTGGAACTGAATGTCCCTCATTTGGAATCTTGCGCCCTGGACCACTGCTGTAGAAGCTGCCATGTGGCCCTGTAGCTGAAGGAAATGCCTTGCTGGTCGAGACACCTGAAGGCTGAATGAAGAGGCCAGTTCCATGGGGGTCCTTCCCCTTTCCAGGGGAAGGAGAGCTCTTGCTTCTACCGTATCCAGCTCTGCCCCTATGAAGGTGAGGAGCTGCACTGGTTCGAGAACTGACTTTGGTAGGTTGAGAAGAAATCCTAAAGAAGTGAGCACTTGCTGGGTTACTTGCAGGTGTGATTTGACTTGGTCCGGGAGACTGGCCTACTATGAGCCAGTCGTCCAAGTTTGGGAAAATGGAAATCTTTTGTCTTCTTAGGAAGGCAACAACTACTGCCAGGCACTTTGTGAAGACCCTTGGAGCTGACGTTAGGCCAAAGGGCATTGCTCTGAACTGATAGTGGCCTGAGGGCAACTTGAACCTGAGGTACTTTCTGTGGGAGCACCCGATGGGAATGTGAAAGTAGGCATCTTTGAGGTCCAGGGAGGCTAGCCAGTCTCCTGGCCTTAGAGAGGGAAGGATAATTCCCAGAGTTATCATTTTGAACTTTGGGGGTTAGGAAGTACCTGGAGTACAATCCTTTGCCCCAGTGTAGGGTAGGTACTCTCTCTGTAGCTCTGACAGCTAGGAGAGAAGAAACCTCTACCTCTAGGGCAAAGGTCTCTGAGAGATTTGCAGGTGGAAAAGATCTGGCTCTTGGCTTGGAAAATTTTTTGAAGCCGAGAACCAGACCCTGGCTTACTACTTCCAGGACCCACTTGTCTGATGTAAGAGACATCCAGTCCTGGACAAAGTAAGCCAGCCTGCCCCCCACTGGTATAGAAGAATTGACCCAGGCAGATCCATCAGGGTGTCTGCTTGGCAGGGGCTTTAGACTGAGGGGTGGATGCAGGCCTACTCATCCCCCTTCTGCCTCTCCCTCTGAAGAACCCCCTCTGTGAAAAAGAAGAAGAGGCCTGTGCTTGGTAAAAAGGCCTTTGGAAAGGCCTGCCCCTGCCCCTGGACTGCTGCCTTTGAGGAGTTGCTTGCCTTTCCTTGGCCTGAGCACTCCTGTAAGTGGTCCTGTATTCATCCATTTTCTTCATGTAATTCTCTGTCTGCTCCCCAAACAGAGAATTACCCACTACAGGAAAATCCATGGCCTTAGCCTGGGTATCCTGTGAGAGGCTAGTACATCTGAGCCAAGCCATTCTCCGAAGAGCCACAGATGTAGCCATGACTCTTGATGATACATCATTGGAGTCTACAGCAGCATGAAACTGAACTTTCGATGCCTCAATCCCATCCGCAGTCACCTGCTCCAGCTCCCTGGCAAGCTGGGGAGGAGCCTGTTTAGCCAGTACAGTATCCCATCTGGACTTCTGGTACCTGGCTGCATAGGCCATATAATTAGGCTGCCTGAGTCCCAAGGATGATGCCATGCACTGCTTCTTTGCCATGGCATCAGTCTTCCTGTAGTCCTTGTCTAGGGGGTGTGATGCCAAGGGAATGCTTGCCTTATCACAGGCAGCAGCCTGTACAACCCCAACATGGCTGCATTGCTGATAAAGGAACTCTGTATCTGAGCCTGAAAGAGTATAGCTCTTGTCCATTCTTCTGTCCACAGGAGGTATGGAATTGGGAGACTTAAGAATTTTTTGTGTCTGTTTCCCAAAAGAGTTGTGGAGGGGCATAGACAGTCTCCTGGATTCTGGGATGTCCATCATCTCTACATAGTCAGGCTCTTCCTGATCCTCCACTGCCTCCTCCATGGGAAGCTGGAAGGTATCAGCCACCTTTCTGTAAAACATGTAGTGTGAAGGGGACTCAGAAAGCCTAGGAGGAGAAACATCTAAAGGTCTGTCTGGGGAGATGTCTGGGTCAATAGGCACATCCAGACTTTCGCCATCACCATAATCATCTTTCAACTCTCCCCCCTCCTCCAACTCCGGTTCATAAAATTCTTCCAGGGTATAATCCGGAACCGGGGAACCGACCGAACCGAGCCCCTGCCAAAAGGTTCCATTTCAGTCGGAACCGATCGAAGAGATTCCACAATCCTAATCGCTTTGGCTATTTCATCGGCGGTCGAAGTATGAGATTCTGGATCCGAACCGGTCGATTTGTCTTTTTTTTTTCTTTTTGTCGGAACCGATTCCTCGGAATCGGCTTTCCTTTTGCCCGAAGAAGTATCGCCCTGGTCAGAGGGCACTCCTTCTGGTTCGGTCAGAACTGAACCGGGTTGGGAATCTGGGTCAGCGGACTTCTTGGCCTCCCTTTCCCTCAGTCTACCTAATCTCTTTTCCAGGGTAGATTTGGGAAAATTTTTTTTCAAATTTGGCAGTCTGAATTGAGGTGGTCAAACCCCAGACAATAAACACAGGTGGTGTGGGGATCAGCCTTAGCAAAGACCTCCCCACACACACTGCAGTGTTGAAACCCAGTGGGCCGTTTTTTTTTTCTTGGGTTTCTCAGACATGGCCAAACTAAACAAACTTACCCTTTTTCCAGCAATCTGCCAGGCAAGACTCCACTATCGGTTCCTGACCGTGTCACTGGTCTTGGAAAAAAACGTACTAAAATCCGTTTTTTTTAGAACCAATACGGACCAGTAACCACACACTAAAGTAAAGTACAAAGTTTACCTCAAAATGACCGGTTCAGCCGAACCGATCCACAGTTTACAAGTTCCACACAGAAAACAGAACAAAACCTATCTAGTACTCACGGTACCGCAGACAGAGACTTGAACCGACTATACGGAAACAACAATTTCGGAAGAAAACCGACCGAAAAACCGACATTTCAACCGACTTTGAACCGAGCAGCAGGAAATATCTCCGGAGTGACTGTTCAGTGAGGCGGAGTAAAGAATCTGACGGTTGCAGTTCGAATAACAACAGGCAGAGGCTTCAACCGAACTCGAGATTAACATTCTATGCCATGCATAGAAAAGTTAACCCTATGTTCTCCGGGGCAGTTGAAAGGCAGGACCTAACTGCATTTGTCAGAATACAGCAAGACTTCATGTTGTCTGACCCAGACATTCACTAAAACTACGTGATCCAAAAGAACACACTTGCAATAGATGTTGGCAAAATCAGGCAGATGCTGTTACTGTCTGTCACTGTGTTATCTATGGTTACTTTGGTCCCCCTCCCCTAGTTCAGAGGACCTTGCCCGAGATTTGCAGGGGAGGAGCTTATACAGCCCCTGGGGCTGGGATGAGGAGAATGGTCTCTGCTGGCATCTAGCCACCATGGAGCAGTTTCATTAGTGGGCATCGGGCTTGTGGTTCACCAAAGGAGGTCCTGACTTCAGCTGGAGGGGTTAAATGGAGCAAACAGAATTAGGGGCAAAGTCTTATTTTCTTTAATGGCCAATGGGGGCTTGACATTTTGACTCCCCTGCCTTCACAATTTAAGGTGTGTTGTAGGAACATAGCTGGATGGGACTTCTTCGTCAAGCTTATGCAGATCATGAGGGACTCCTCCACTGTCACCCCTACAAGTAGCATTACATATAACAAAGTTGGCATTTGCAGCCTACAGTAGGTTCGTGTCCTGGACCTGGACTATCTGGAGAACAATCCAGTTGGACACTTCTCACAGGGGTGGAGGGGGTCACTTATCTCACCATACTGCAACTTCCTTGTATTCGTGTCCTAAAACCCCCCTAGCCAGCTCCTCTCACTGTGGAGCTGCCAACAGGAAGTGCCCACCATTATGGAGAGAAACAGAGCTTAGGGTGGTATGTACCACTCCGACACCCAGAGTAGAGGCAGCCTGGGACACTGTACCATAGGCTGGAGAAGAGGACTAACAGAGTAATATGTAATAGAGGGAGACCAGGTGAGTAAGGAAAAAAAAGGCAGAGTTGGCACACCGCACACTGGATTTACCTAAGCAGCATCATCTTTTCCTGCTCCTGTTGGGCTCCTGCTCATGATTTGGTGCCCCTCCATGGTTATTTTGTTAGGTCAGAGTGGTCTTGTAATGCGATTTCCGGCTGATCTGATTCTGGTGCTGTGCCAAAGCTGAACGCTACTACGCTGAGGAGGATCGAGGGAAGCAGGCCTTCATTCAAAGTGATATTTCAATCTTTAACAGGTATGCCATCTATGTTAAGAATGAAAGCTTACCAGTAAATCTTGTGCTGAGGCATTGCATCTCTCTCTATTTAAGGCATTCTTTGTCTCTCCCAAGTGGAAAGTTGAAGGTGCTGACTGGACGGGGGAGGCCAAGGAACCCTTCGGGAAGGTTCAAGCCTTGACCGGATACCCAGAGCAAGTTAGCTGTTTGCTGGAAATAAACCTCACGAATCACTCTTAAAAGAAAATGGACGAGAGATCTTATGCCAGCCTTGGAGTAGCGGAATCTTTGGCAATATATTTTGAATTTTTTTTTGCTGTTCTGTTGACTTTGTCTTATTTGGACTATTGGATCCTGCCATATTTAACAACCTGTAAAAACTGCATATCTCAGGACTAAACAGTCTAAACTATATTTTAATAATAGCTTGTAGTAGTTTGTCCCGTTTCACGGGTAGATTTATTTAATCGAGACATTTTGTTATTCCATAATATTTTCTGTTTTTTGTTGTGTTATTAGACTATTCCTTACTTAATTACATTTTGGAATACTGACGTGCTAGCAATGACTGTTTGGTAATAGACCTGACAGCCATTTGTGCTGTTATTATTCTAACTAAGGAGGTGAGCACCAATTAACCTAATTAATCAAATAACGGACAGGTGCTTTGTTCACATTTAGACTACTGAAAGATTATTGAGATATCTGGCTAGCAGTTAATAATTAACGTAGCGGACTAGTGAGGATTTAAAGCTGTACAAATTGAAGTTTGGAAAACGCATGACTAATTTTATTAAATTCACTAAACCAGAGGAGTTATTAAGTCGCATAAGAGCTCAGGCAAGCTAGTACAAGTTAAGAGACTGAATGATTAATGCTTAATTGATATGGTCTAATATGGTCTGCTGTTCATTATCTAATTAAATCAGACCAACTGCCACATTGTCAACTAAGTGTGCGCAACGTGGTCTATAAGAAGAGTACTAGTAGCATTTAGCTATACAGCAGTATCCTTTTGCATTCTTTGTCATGCGTTTTGGATTTTTGGCTCTGGTTTAGATTGAAGTAACACGTCTTGCTATGCTTGAGTTAATGTTTATCAACTTATTCAGCTCTTTGTGTTGCACTAACATTAAAATGCCTATGAATGACCATTAGGTACTGGACTTGCTATTCAAACAACAGTTGTACATTTGTTGCAAACTCTGGCGATTTACCTATTATTTGGTCTCACTAGTCACATCAAGGATCATGCGCTGGTTATTAAATCTTATCTGAGCTTACCTCACACAAGTAAGTCTGCTTGGGTCTAGCTTACAAAAATAGTATTATTTCTAATAATAATCCTAGTGTTAGATTGAAATTAAAACTGCTAGCTTTTTTGCCTAAAAACTGAGTCATTTTGCACTTGAACCTTTAAGACACAAACTTTGTTTTGTTTGGACTGATTTTATATTTTTTAAATTTTAGTCAGGACCGATTTTATCTTCGTTTATGCGACAACTGTATTTGGCTTCTTAGACATCTTGAATAGTCGTGGACTAAGAAATTCTTGGTTGTGCGAACATAATAACATAGCTTGGATAAGACTCACATTTATCGGAATCTATTGGCAACATGGCGACCTAGAAGACAGGCGTTCTTTTTTTTTTTTAAGGGATTTGAGAGCTTTCCAGTTTCAAGTATCGACTAATTTGGACTACTACTTAAAAGTTGAAGGGACTTCTGTTTCATCTCTATTTGGAATTAATCTGAGTGTTGGGTATATGTATATGAATGTGTTTTAAGTTTTCAATTGTTTTGAAATTGTCTGAGGAGCGATTAATTGGTACAGTATTAACTACGTAAGAGGCCTATTAAATTAGACCTAACAGATAACCAACTTACTATCTATTTCAGATTATGGTTAACACGCGTAGTGGAAAAAGTGTAACCTCTGAGATGTCCTTTAAAATAAAAGCTAAAAAGAACTACAAAAGGAAAAGACAAGAGAATAGTGAACAATTAGAACTGGAATTTCATCATGACCAAGAAGCTCAAGAAGAACTCCCTTCATTGCTTTGTTTTGGGGGAAATAGATCCAATAGGAGTAGGAAAAAAAAGTAAAAAACTAAATAAAACGAAAATTACCAATTTTATTAAACAATCTACAGCTATGATTAACATGCCCTCTTCATTGCACTCATTAACTGAAGCAAAAGAAGTAGGGAAGACTTATTTCAAACAAGACTTTCAGAATCTCCTAATCTTTCACTACAAGCAAAAAAAAAAATCTAATTTCCCCTGAATTTCATAATATGGAAATTATGGGTTGAAATAGTGTATTGACAACACCTGAATCCCTTTCTGAGTCTCTAGATTATACCAGCTATTCAGATATATCTTCTATATCAATACCAATTTCTTTAGATAATGAGGAAGCATTCCTAAATAAAAATAAGTCTCAGATTCAACAGACGTCTAACCACTTGCATACTGTGTGACCCTGAGCAAGTCACTTAACTTCCCTGTGCTCCCAGGTTGCACCTGTAAACAAGCATTCAGCTTAGTGTGTCTCACCTAGTTTAACAATTGGGGGAAAAAACAAGATAACCAAGATAACCTAGGAATGGTTATAAAAGACCTAAACCAAACAATAAAAGGCCTTAAGGAATTGGCTGTTAATCAAGAATTAAATCAGGAAGCTTACCTAACAGGCTCTTTATCACGATGTTCATTGAACTTAGCTACTCAATCTTTGGTATTTTCCCCAGAATCTCAGTATTCACCCAATTTTCCAAAAAATGTGTGACATGTTTCATGTGAGACAGAGATAATTTATAATTCAGAATTTTTTGAAAACAAGGGGACTTTCACATCTTCCTCCTCGTTGTCTAAACGAGCTTTAGAGATAATCAAAAACCCATACTATGCCAACATCATGTTATTAGAGAACCTATGGGTGATTAAAGAGGAATTAGCAAGCCTTAGAGCCAAAGTAGTCCATAACAAAACACTGTTAGGACAACTACAAAATGGAATGTATAATAATAGTTCTCAAATAAGCTCTGCTTCGAATACTGCTGAAAAAAGATAACAGCTAAAGAAAATAAGACTCTACAGGTAAACCTTCCTCCTCCCTATCTAAGAACAATAGACTCTTCAGACTGTCGGAGAAAAGTTGATAGACAACCTCTTCACAAATTCAAATCTAGACAGATGTCTAAAATAAAATCTCAAAAAAGGAAGAAAAGTCTTGGAAAGGAACATTCTAAGGAAATTCAGGAAAATCAGGAAAAACTGAAGCAGAATTCTCAAAATACTGAACAGAATAGAAACCAAGACAATAAAAGTAAATCTCTTGAGAAAGTGAGGGAACCTAGGTTGGCTAACAAGGATTTAATTCAAAAAGACACCAGAAAGGATTTGGAGAGGCAGGAGACTAGACTGAATGATATGACGCAAAGTTACACTGCTGTTTCACTGGTATCCCAATTGAGTTTGGTTACAGGTGGGGAGTCCAAGGTCCCTATAGATTCTGCAGATCCTTTAGTTTTTACTGAACCCACCCCAATGATTCAAATGGGAAACCACCATAAAACTTCTGAGTACTTAGTCGAGTTTTATTTTATTAGGGAAATATTTCAGGAAATACCGGACAAATTATTGGAATGGATGGTCAAACTATTACAGATTTCTTATCCCGTGGAAGGGTTTAATGTTTTTAGACCCTTAAACCAAGATTTTCTACATTGTGTTTTGGTTTATTGAGGTAGTTTAGAATTAGCTGATATATTCTGGCAAAAAGAAACAGATTTGAAAATGAAAGAAATATATATGCTTCCACCTTACGAAATGCCAATATTTAATGAACAGCCATTTCATGCATTACCTATATCGAATTTCCCACAAACGAATACCAATAAAGTACTAAAAGTCATATCTGATTTTGAAAGTCAAAGATTTGCAACTTGGGAGAACAAAACATTAACCTTGTTTGGTTGGAAGATGTCACCAAGAAGTGCAGTAGGTAAGGTGAAGCATGATTTGGCTGTTTTTTTAAGTCAGGTTTTGGACATTCCAATTTATAAGAACAGTACTGAATGGCTTAAAATTCATAATTCTGATTCTTACTCTCCACAATTAGATATTACCTTCTCTAATTCTAGATTTGCTAATGCAATACAGAAAAAAACTATACTTTTGACATGCTTGGTCTATATATGGTCCATCCTAGGACCCTGAGTGAAACCCATGTGGAGAGGAGTGGATACCCTGTGATGGAAATTAGAAATTCATTCGAGTTACTACGGGACCTCCTGCAAAATTGACAAAGACTGTCTCAGATGCAATTATGCAACCTAGAGAAGGAGGAGGTTTCTCCTATTATGATTCTTTCTTGGAATGTCAAGGGATTATTACTTAAGCTAGCCAATCCGGAATGTAAAACCTTCCTGGAGATGTATGATATATTATACCTCCAGAAGACATGGTGTGGACAACAAACAACTCCACTCATTCCAGGTTTTGCAAGGTATTTTAAGCCAGCCACCCGTCTGGGCAGGCAGGGACGCTATAAAGTGGGTTTAGCAGTGTATGTTAGAATAACATTAAATCTTAAAATTACACACATATCATGTGATATAAAACAGTTCTTTCCATTTTGCTTGAGAATGGAAAGTGTAAGATTTTATTACTCAATGTTTATATCCCACCATATTCTAGGAAGAATCTTGGGATACATGACTGGGGCAAGTTTGCAGACTTTTTGGAGGAAGCTACTAACAAATATATTACTTATTCCTTTATAATTTGGGGTGATTTCAATGCTCGAATGACACATAATAGTATAAAGAAACAGGAGAGTACACTCCTCCCTCTCCTCCAGGTATCTTCCAATAATAACCTGAAAATAGAAAGACATTCAAAGGATAGGAAATCAAATAAACAAGGACGGGCCTTAATGCAAGTTATGTCTAACGTAAACCTTTGCCTTTTGAACGGGAGATTTGAAAAAATTACCTTAGTAATGTTGTTTCTTCTAATGGAGTCTTGCTATATTATGACAAGTGCAGTTTGTCCCACCACTAGAACTGCTCCGGAGGTGAAAGAGTTAACTTCCATGAAGAGCATGGAGCTTAGAGCGCGAGCTCGGTTAAAGAAGCTCTGTTAGGGTGGTTTCAAACCGAAACCGTCAGATCTTTACGAGCAAAACTCACTAAGGCTCTGTGTGGAAGCTGTAACCTACACTAGCCAACTGGCTACTAACATATTCACACATTTTCCTGGTCCCAACACCAAGACTCAAGTCAGTGGACCAGAAAAATAAGATAAAATAACTAAATAAAACACAACACCCAAACATGAAAAAGGGCATCAATAAATGCCAACAGTGGACTGCCCTCCATACCCAAAGTAGAAGTTCTGAGAGGGGCAGGCTGGGGAGTCATAATATAGTAAGACTCCATTAGAAGAAACAACATTACTAAGGTGAGTAATTTTTCTTCAAACAACATGAATCTTGCTATATTATGACAAGTCTGAACTACACAGCAGTACCTCCATGGAGGAGGGACAGAACCTACTTAGGGAATAGGCTCTGAAGCACGGTGTGTCAGAACCAAGCATCCCTCCTGGCCTGGATATCCAGGGAGTAATGCTTGGTGAAAGTGTGTACTGTTTTCCAAGTAGCTGCTGACATATCTCCAAGATAGTGATGTCTCTAGCAGCAGCTAGAGATGCAGCTGTACCTCTGGTAGAGTGAGCCCTCAGGCCTGAGGGGGAACCACCAGCTTTTGATAGCAAAATTGGATACAAGAGACGATCCACCTGGCAATGGATCTCTTAGTGAGCAGGTCTCCCTTTCCCAACCTCACCATAAGTGAGAAATAGTTGGAGGAGTCAAACCTGTGACCCTTGGTACGCTCTATGTAGTAACTTAGGGACCTCTTAACATCTAGCTGTGCAGCCTCCTCTCACCAGAGGAGGAATGGTCAGTGAAGAACACTGGAAGTGAAATAGATTGGTTAAGGTGGAAATCCGAAACCACCTTAGGCAAAAACTTCCTGTTAGTCCTGAGGACTACTTTATCCCTGTGAAAGGAAATAAAGTCAGTCTCCACTGATAAAGCCTGTAGCTCAGTTATATGCCTGGCAGAAGTGATGGCTACTAGAAATACAGTTTTCCAAGTCAAATACTTAAGCTCTGCCGACGACAGAGGCTCAGAGGGGGGCTGCATCAGTTGAGCAATGCAAACATTAAGATCCCAAGCAGGGGCAGGGTCCCTGAATGGAGGATTGGTATGAAGCAATCCCTTAAAAAAACCTGGAAAATACAGGGTGAGCAGAAAGAGAAGAGGGCTTCCCTGCTGAAATGAAGGCAGAGACAGCTGCCAAGTGCACTTCAAGGTAGCCGGTCTCAGTCCCAAAGAATTAAGATGGACCATATAGTCCAATACAGTGGGTAGATCAGCAGATTCCAGGAAATATGCTTCCCAGAACACCATATGGAAAACCTTTTCCACTTGGAGTTATAGGTAGCCCTGGTGGAAGGCTTCCTAGCAGCCTTCAGGATTTCGAGAACACTTTGAGAAAGTTGTAGATCAGCAAACTCTAACTGCTCAAGAGCCAAGCCTTGAGGTTGAGGGATTTGAGATTCGGATACCAAACTCTCCCCTGAGCACAGGTTAACAGATTGTGGTTCCTGGGGAGACACAGGGGAAGATGGACTGCTAAGGACTGAAGGAGTGGGTACCAGGGCTGCCTGGCCCAGTCTGGAGCAATCAGGATCATCTTGCAGGGCTGATACCTGATTTTGACTAGTACTTTGAACAGGAGAGGGAAGGGGGGGAAAGGCATAAAGAACTTCCCTTCCAATCGAGAGAAGGGCATCCAGGGGACTGAGCCCAACACTGGGGCCTGCAACAAAAAGTGAGTTGATGATTGTCTGGGGCTGCAAAAGATCTATCTGAGGTGCCCCATCTGGCAAACACTATCCCAGTACTAGGGATCCAGTGACCATTTGTGATGGCCCTGGGAAATCCTGTAGAGCATCTGCCAGGACATTGTCCTGCCTGGGAGGTGAACTGCTATGAGGAAGTGTTCAGGGAATAAGCCAGAGACCACAACCTCATCGCCTCGGTGCACAAGGCCGAAGACCGAGTGCCCCCTTGTTTGTTGATGTACCACACTGTAGTGGTGTTGTCTGTTCTGACCTGTACCACCTTGTTCTGAACAGATGCAGAAAAAACCTGAAGTGCTAGAAAAACAGCTCTGAGTTCCAACAGATTGATGTGGAGCAGAGATTCCTGAGGGGACCATAACCCCTGGGTGGAGAGGTCGCCCATGTGAGCTCCCCATCCCAAGAGGATGCATCTGTAATAAGGGTCAAGGGTGGGACAGAGGGATGAAAGGCACCCCTTGTCTCAGATTGCTCTGATCCTGCCACCACTGAGGGCCTGGATCAGGGTTCGAGTCACTGGATTAACTTGGATAGGGATCTCTTCTTTGAGACCAGAAAGCTCTCAAATGGAACTGAATGTCCCTCATCTGAAATCTTGCTCCTTGCACTACAGCTGTGGAAGCAGCCATGTGTCCTAGGAGCTGCAGGAAATGCCTGCTGGTCGAGAGACCTGCAGAGTGAAGGGACGAGGCCAGGGCCACTTAAGGTCCTTACCCTTTCTAGGGAAGGAAGGCTCTGGCCTGCTTTGTGTCCAGTTCTGCGCCTATAAAGGTGAGTACCTGGACAGGTTCCAAAACTGACTTTCGAAGATTGAGAAGAAAGCCCAGAGAGGTAAGCAGCTGCTGGGTAACTAGCAGGTGTGATTTGACCTGGTCTGGAGACTGACCCACAATGAGCCAGTCGTCCAGGTAGGGAAAAATATTTTGCCTTCTTAGATGAGCAACTGCTACTGCCAGACATTTTGTGAACACCCTTGGGGCAGAAGTGAGGCCGAAGGGCATTGCTCTGAACCGATAATGGCCTGAGGGCAGTTCGAATCTGAGGTACTTTGGATGGGAGCTTCTGATAAGAACATGGAAGTAGGTATCCTTGAGATCCAGGGAAGCTAGCCAGTCCCCTGGCCTTAGGGAGGGTAAAATCATTCCCAGAGTCACCATTTTGAACTTTGGTTTTAAAAGGTGTTTGTTTAGATATCTTAGATCCGGATAGCCGCCACTCTCTGTCTTTTTGGGGTAAGAAGTACCTGGAGTACAGACCCTTGCCCTGGTGTGGGGAGAAACCCTTCTACAGCTCTGAGAGCCAGGAGGGTTGAGACTTCTGTTTCAAAGCAAGAGTCTCTAAAGGGTTTGCAGGTGGAAAAGATCTGGCTCTCATCTTTGGAAATTTTTGAAGCCGAGAACCAGACCCTGGCTCACTACTTCCAGGACCCACCTGTCTGATGTTAAAGACTCCCAGTCCTGGACAAAGTAAGCCAGCCTGCCCCACAGGTAATGGAGGCTGACCTGGGCATCCCATTAGGGTGCCTGTTTGGCAGGGGCTTTAGGCTGAGGGGTGGAGCAGGCCTGCTCGTGCCCGCCTGCCTCCCTCTGAAGAACCCCTCTGAGCATAGGCTGAAGAGGAGGAGGCCTGGGTCTGGTAAAAGGCCTGTGAAAAGGCCTGCCCCTACCCTCAGGGGCGCTACCTCTGAGGGAGTGGCTTGCCGTTCCTTGGCTTGTGCACTCCTATAAGTGGTTCTATATTCATCCATTTTTTCATATAATTCTCTGTCTGCTCCCAAACAGAGAATTTCCCACCACAGGAAAATCCACAGCCTTAGATTGGGTATCCTGTGACCAAAAAGTAATACACTGAGCCAGGCCAATCTACGAAAAGCCACAGATGTAGCCATGACTCTAGAGGATACATCATTAGAATCCACTGTAGCATGGAATTGCACCTTAGATGCCTCAATACCATCAACAGCCACCTGCTCCAGCTCCTTTGCAAGCTGGCCAGGGACCTGTTTGGCTAAGGCCATGACAGTATCCCATCTAGATTTCTGGTATCTCGTAACATAAGCCATATAGTTTGCTTGTCTGAGTCCCAAGGATGCTGCCATGTATTGTTTATTGGCCATGGCATCAATCTTCCTGGAATCCTTGTCAGGAGGATGTGAAGCCAGGGGAATATTAGCTTTATCACAGGCTGCAGCCTGAACTACCCCAACATGACTGCATTGCTGTGAAATAAAATCTGCATCAGGACCTGACAAAGTGTACCTCCTTGTCACAGAGTGGCTCTGTGAGGTTTGAAATTCCAAGGTTAGAAAAATGGGGCTAGAGAATTTGTTTTTCCTTTTCCTAGCACATATGGGAGTTTCCCCTTTAAGAGAGGAGATTAAATAAAACTTTGAGGCTGGAGAGAGTAATTTTGGGATTTTTAAGGTCTAATTCCTTAGAGTGTACTTTGGGGTTAGTCCTGGAAAAGGGTCTTTGTTGTTGGGACTCGGTGATTTGGAGGTTTAGGATTGCGGTTTGAGCAATTGGTAAAACTACGTAATAGTTGCGATTGTGCGCTTAGATTACGTGCAGTCCAAATTAATATTCGGTTTCTGGATTTGTCAGTATTAGTTTTATATTGGAGTTTGGAGGATGGATTCATTTCTGAAATTGTAGTCCGATTGTCTTAAATATTTTGTAGAGCCAGGCATGCGGTGCTTTGACTGGGAGCCTGGTAAAATAATAAAGGTAAAAGAAAACACTATTTAGAAATATTGACAGCCTGAGTAGCATTTCAAACTTTCTTTTCATTTGGGACTGTTGTTTGGATGTTTCTAAGGACAACGTGGATAGCTGTCCAGATGCTGCTAGGGCACCGTTGTCCTGAATATCTGAGTGTGGATAAGAGAAGGAGATCCCCGGTAGTAAATGCAGTAGCGCTTTTCTACTACATTTAGAGTTATGGTAGAGACTTAGGTGGGAAATTATGTTTGGGGACTAAATGGTTGTAAAAGCTGTTTTTAGGCTAGGTGGGTGTTTAGCAGCTGTTAGTACTTTGGTTCTGGGCACTTTAACAGAGTACATTGCGACTATGCGCATGGCTGTGAAGGCATTTAGCCTTCTAATACTGTTTAAATGGAATGGCTTTATGTTAAAATTATGGGGACAGCTCTGAATATCCTCCGGAGTGGAGGTTGCTTAATTTTGAGTATTTCTGAGATTTTCTTAGAGCGAGGAAGTTACGGCGTTTTGGGCATTTTGGAGCCCTGAAATTTAATTACTTGCGGTTGCAGCTCACTATTAAGTGAATGCTGGCCACAAGTGGTATTTTTGGTCATTATTAGGGGAAATAGGTGATTCTGTTACCCTGAGTTAGTGCAATTAGTAATTGCACTGTTGTGAGGACATAAGGCTTATTAGCGCTTTAAAAACTTTAAGCTTTAGACATTTAAAATAAGGAGATTTATTTCTGCTTACCTATTGAAGATGAATTCCCTTTGTTTTGTTTTGGCTTTGAAACGTGGGGTTTTTCGGGCGTTTGTGGAGCTTTGGAGTTGTTGTGCTTTCGACTGCCGCATCCTTGTTTGTTCTAGGAGCTAGCTGGCCATGCACTCTTCTTAAGTATTGTTAGGAAGGGTGGTGCTTTCTTGTCTTGGAAAAAGGAGTTTAAAATGTTCGAACAGAAATAACTTATCTCTAGTGAGGGAATAAGTTACTAAATGAGTTTAAAATACATAAGCTTGTTGGAATAAAATAAAGGATTAAAGTATAAGATAAAGTAATTAAAAGTTGTAAGTGAAGGTGGAGTTTGAAGGTCACCTGACTCTAGTTGGATATAAAAGGGTGAACCTTTGACTCAGTAGTGGAGATTGTCAGCACAGATGGCTAGAGGTGAGATTCGTCAGAGAGGTGTAAACAGGTGGAAACTTAAATCCTGTTGTGGTGAGCCTAGAGATGTGCTCTAGATGCTGCTGAAAAGTGCTCTATGGAGTTATTTGAAAAACTGTTTTGATTCATGTTCCGAATGGAAGATTTAAAACTGCCAGAATATCCTGTGAGGTTTATGCTTTTATATTGTCTCACCTAAAGACTTACAAAGAATGAGATGATGCCAGATGCTCTAATGTTTGCTATCGAAATTGAAGTGAAAAATGAGAAAAATACTGTGCCATTCTGATGTTATCCTGATATGAGTGATGTTTGAAAGAAGAATCAATTAAAATTGAAGAAAATTGCAAGAACTGGTGAGACATTTTTTCTGTGACTGCCCACATAAACCTGTGCCCCACCACACTCCTGTCCATCTTTTTGTATACAGGAGGCACAGAATTAGGAGCTTTTAAATTTTTTATTGTTTGTTTCCTAAAAGATTTATGCAAAGGGATGGACAATCTCCTGGACTCTGGGATATCCATCATCTCTACATAGTCAGGCTCCTCTTGCTCATCCAAAGCCTCCTCTAAGGGAAGCTGGAGGGTCTCAGCAACTTTTTATAAAACAAAAATGAGAAGGGGACTCAGAAAGCCTAGGGAGATTCACCTAAAGGTCTGTCTGGGGAGATGTCCGTTCAATGGGCACATCAGACTTTCAAAGTCACATTCACACTGATCATAATCATCCTCCCCTCCTCTGGTTCATAAAACTCTTCTATATCATATTCCTGAACCGTGGAACTGACCGAACCGACCTTTGCCAGATAGTGGCGGTTCGAGAGGAACTCGGGACAGTGACTGGACAATCTGTATTGCCCTGGCTATCTCTGCAGCAGTTGGAGAAGGAATTTTGGACTCCAAACCTGCTGATTTTTTAGTTTTCTTTGCTGGAACTGGCTCCTCAGAGCCAGCTTTTCGTTTGCCCGAGGAAGTCTCGCCCTGGTCAGAGGGCACTCCCTCCGGTTCGGTTTGCACCGAACCGGGCTGGCCATCCGGGTCAGCGGACTTTTTGGCCTCTCTTTCCCTGAGCCTGCCCACTCTCGAGTCCAGGGTGGCTGCAGGACATTTTACAAATCTGGCAGTCTGAATTGAGGTGGTCAAACCCCAGACAATAGACACATGTAGTGTGTGGGTCAGCCTTGGCAAAGGCTTCCCCACAGACACTACAGTGTTGAAACCCAGTGGGCCCGGTTTTTCTTTTGGGTTTCTCAGATATGATGCCAGCCTAACCAACAAACTTGCCCTTTTAATGGCAGTGCCAGGCAAGACACCCTTATTGGTTCCCAACCGTGTCACGGGTTGTGGAAAAAACCGTAATGAAATCTGTTTTTTTTAGAACCGATAAGAACCGGGAACCGCACTCTAACAAGCCTTAAAAGGCTTTAAAACCAAGTTTAAATACAATTCGATCGGTTCAAACCGAACCGATAAAAATTTACAAGTTCCACACAGAAAACCTATCTATTACTTACAATACCATAGACAGAGCTTGAACCGATCGGTTTGCGGTTAAAATAAATAAATCGCGGTTAAATTCAACCGAGAAAAAAATGTTTTAAACCGAGGAAATGAACCAAGCAGCAGGAGGAATCTCCGGAGCGACTGTTCAGTGAGGCGGAGTAAAGAATCTGACGGTTTCGGTTTGAAACCGCCCTAACAGAGCTTCTTTAACCGAGCTCGCGCTCTAAGCTCCATGCTCTGCATGGAAGTTAACTCTTTCACCTCCGGAGCAGTTCTAGTGGTGGGACAAACTGCACTTGTCATAATATAGCAAGACTTCATGTTGTTTGAAAACAGTATTATAGAGCATAATGGTAAATTTAATCAAAATGTTCTCTTAGCTACAATACTGAACTATATGAGACGATTCTTATATAAAACAACTAGACTGTCAAGGGCAAGATCCTGGTTCAACAAAACTTGCAAAAACACAAAACAACAGCTAAATAAACTGGTTTGTCATGTTAAACAGAACCCAAATAAAAGTAATATTAAGCAACTAAACAAAGCTAGGAAAGATTATAAAGAGGTGCTGCAGAATGAAAAAAGTAAATTTCAGATCATAAATTGGAAAAAGCTGAGACAGTCAATATTCAAAAGAGATAGTAAAAAGTTCTGGTTGTTGATAAGCCAAGGCTACAAATAATCTACAACTGGTACAGAGGCCTATATTACAGCTATTGTATGGATGGCCCATTTTGAGTCTCTGTTCTATTCTCCTACTGAAGTAACTGAAGAACAACATGAGCTGCCTCAGTTCTATCCTAGGCCAATGCTTATCACTAGGGAAGAAATATCATATGCCTTATTGAGACTTAAAGATAATAAGGCTCCTGGACCAGATCAAATAGTGGCGGAGCTATATAAATATAATTATGACTGGTGGATTCCACTATTGCATGTTCTTTTTAATAAGATTATACAAGATTCAGACATTCCATCAAGTTGGAAGGGCAGCATCATTTGTCCAATTTACAAAAAAAAGGGTAGTTCGATGGACCTGTTAATGTATAATCCTATAAGTCTTATCTATACACTCCAAAAAACATTTTGTCATATTCTACTGGACAGATTACAGTTATGGGCTGAGGAATCGGGTTTCATGAGCAAACTCCAAAATGGTTTTAGACCACACATATCAACAGTGCAGCACTGCTATGCTTTGACACATATGATCTGGAAGTATGTCAAGGTTAAGAAGTCAAGTCTGTACTGTTGCTTTGTGGACATGAGGTCGGCTTTTGACCTGATTAGTCGTGCCCTTTTATGGGAGAAGTTGCAATCCTAAAAAATAGATTCCGTTTTCTTGGACACCTTGATCAGATTACACAAAGATACCTGGCAAAAAGTCAAAATCAACCAAAAGGGAGATCTTACCCCCGAGATTAAAACTAACTTTGGACTCAGACAAGGCTGCCTTATGGCCCCCCTATTATTTTAATTTATCTATAAATACAATTATAACACAGATGAAGTATCCAGAGTTCATTCTCCTGTTATTGGAAATAAAAAAATCTCATTATTGGCCTTTGCAGACGATCTAGTTCTTTTATCTACATCTTTTCTAGGCTTACACTGGAAAGTCAATCTATTTGCTACTCTTTGTAGTATCAACAAACTATCTATTAACATTAGTAAAACCCAAATATTGATATTTGGTAATAGTCGGAAAAGAAATCCCATGTTATTTATAAACAGAACTAAAATAGAGACAGTTGAAACATATACCTAGCTAGGTGTTAACTTTTCTCAATCTACCCAGTGGAATTTCCACCATGATTATGTAAAACACAATGCAACTACTGCCTTCAATGCCTTTAAGAGATTCGCAGTCCAGATGGGGAGCGGATCAGTGAGGGGTCTCTTGAGGACACTGGAGGCTAAGGTGTGTTCAAGTTTATTTTATTCTTCAGAAATATGGGCACTAGTGGCCCCAAAGCAGTTGGAAGTACAACTAAATAAATTTCTTAGATATATTCTTTAAACGTCCCAATCAGTTCCAGCCCCAGTTGTAAGAGCAGAACTGGACCAGCTCCCAATTGAAGCCTATATAGTAGAAAGGAAAATTTTATTTTTACTCAAGTTATTTCTGTATCTGGAGTATACAATCCCAAGAATGTGCCTGGAAGTGGAGGTTGAGTATACAACGCTGGGATACAAATTTTCAAGTATAAATTGCATAGCAACATGTCTTTATCTGTTGGGATTGGGACATGTGCTTTATCAAGTTCACTCCCTCCCATTCAGTGACATAAAATCTCAGGTGAAAGAAGGAGTTAGAAATGTTTATAGTAGTAAAAATATGGAGAAAATCCAATCTTACAAAAACTTTATGTGGTTCAAAAAACCTAAATCATTTTATACAATAAAACCCTACTTATTGCTTCTGGATAAACCAGACTTAAGAAGAGTGATAACTAGATTTCGAATGAAATTATTTGACTCACACTATGTACACCATGCTCAGAAAAGAGAGGGAGTGAATAATGATAAATGTAGATGTAATTTAAATATGGTAGACGACCTAAAACATGTCGCCTTGATATGTCCACTATATCAGAAACACAGATCCTTTTAGTTAGGATCAATTTTAAGGGACCCTGGACTCCCCACTGACCAAATATCAACTAAATTGTTTACATCTAATGATATACAGATATTGACAAAACTGGTGCAGTTTCTAAAGATTTTAAAGCTATAGGATCATATTTGGAGGATTGTCTGTATTTTGATATTAATTTCAAAAGACCCAGAGCACCTTATTGAATGTATTTAAGTAAATACTTGTTTTTATCTATTTTAAATGTTTTGTAATGGCTTACAGTCGAACAAATAAATATGATGATGATGTTAGGTCAGAGTGACTTATTACTGCCTTTGCACATTTTTGATGGCTTGATCCCTTGCACTATCTGCTATGTTGCCATTTCATTTTTTCAGTGTAACCCATTAATGCTTACTGCACATATTGTTGTCGATGACTTGATTTCTTGCACTATCTGCATTGTTGCTAGTACTATGCTTGTGTATCTTACATTTGCTGTTCTTTTGTATCTGTATTGTCTTGCACCATCCTTTATACTGTAATGCCAACCGTTTTAAATTGTGTGATTATATCTCATACCCTTTATAGTACTCCGCAGTCAAAACCTGTGGGTATTCCCCATCCATCTTATAGGCTGATGCACGATCCAATCAAATTCAAGCTGGCCAAGGCCAGCCCCTCTGACTCATCTCTGAATCTCCAGTTTACTTTGTGCATCCAGAGAGGCTGGTCGCGATCCAGATCTGTTCCCAACACAGGACAACTAATTCACATAAGGTACAACCTACTTAAAAACAAATTTGATAAAGCAGCCTGGTAGCCAGGGGTCATTAACCCCTTTGTTAAACGTAATACTATCTCCAAATGTTAGCCTGCAGATTATTGCATCTATTAAATGTTCTTCGCAAAGAATTAGATATTAAACACAGCGTTGGGTATTGAGATTCATATCATTATACTCTATGGGTAATTCAGCTGGAAACAGGTCTCCCTCCTGCAGCGCAACCTGTATTCCACACATCATAAGATTAAAGAATGGCACCAAAAAAGGAAGGTGCAAAAGCTCAGAATATAACCTCTACAGCTCCAAGCCCAGTCTCTGAGGTCCCTCCATGAACGTCCTTAAAGTAACGGCCACTCAGCTGCCCATTTGGGGAGGACACAAGGAGAGAGGTCCCTCCTGTAGTGACCTCATTCAAATCAGGCACCATCCCCACCCCTGGCTCTGAGGCCCAATTAGCACCAATGGCCCATGGCAGAATTGCGGGGTGAGAACCTCCTGCAGCCCCCCCTCCAGTCTCACACAGTGCAATGCCCACATAATATGTACCTGACAGTGGATTCCTCCTGTGCTGCCTCCCGCGATGCTAGAGAGTCAATTCCAGGTCCTGGGCCGCCAGAGAATGCCCAAAGTGGTGTCTTGCAGGGCCACCTCCTCCTCCAGCCATTTCTATCCTCCTGGGTCTTGGTGGGCAATAAAATAACATGTTCTCCACCCACCAAGACCTGCAGTAGCCATACTATCCCCCTTGCGCCTCGGCTCCCCCAGAATGCAACGTGGTTCCCACGAAATCGGATGCCTATTGCAGTGCATAGAGCACTTGCAAGTATTGTGGGAACTCACGTGAGATCTTGTTGGCCATCTTGGCTGGCACTGTGTGCTCTGCTTAAGCTGAGCACTATGTATAGGCCAATCCCAGATCTCACTGGATCTCGTGAGATTTGGGGTGACCATCTTGCATGGGACTGCTCCATGCTTCCACATACAACAATAGTTTCTTAAAGGGGTGACGTATGGTGTACTGACTTGAACACCAGCAGCTGGTGAATGCATAATGATTCTGATGCTGGAGCATTATAATGGAACCATACCTCATTCAGTTCAATCTGTCTTCCTCCCAAAGAGCGACAGAGAAGGATACCAACATGAGGAACTGTAAAGAATGTGGCACATCATTCACCAAAATCGACGAGACTGACTACACCTGTACAGTATGCATTCTGGCAGAACACAGATCAGCAGGGAGTCATTGGGAAACTGACTCCCACTGGGGCAACACCCCACCACCCACAGCCCCAACAGCCCTTGATGCAGGGCAGGCTCAGCTCCTTTTCCAACTACTGGAAACATTAAAAACAAATCCACCTCCACTGCCAAGGGCACCCAGCACAGCGGCAGATGGAAGAGAACCCCCATCCAAAAGACCAAGAGACGATACAGACAGTATTTCCACAGAGGCACACACAGAGCTGAACGTGAAAACCTAGGACAAATCATGAAGAATGTGCCACGGGGAAAACAGAAGAACTGATCAGGATGATTAAGACGGCCCTCCGCATCGCTGAAGACGCAGAGCAACCCTCTACATCAGAGGGCCCTCTGCTCTCCATGGGCCAACCAGAAGGAAAATCCATTTCCCATCTTGTAAGACAATAGAAACCATCTTATCTAAGGAATATGAAGCCACTGAACCTAGGCTACCGGAAAAGAGCATGGTAGCAAACTGGTACCCCCTCTCTGATACCAGGAAAGAAGCATGGAACAAGGCCCCAAAGGTAGAGCAACCAGTATCAGAACTCTCCAAGTGAACCACATACCCATTGAAAGCACTGAAGCCCTCAAAGACCCCATGAACAAAAGGATTGAGGAACACCTAAAAAGAATCCACATATCAGCTGGCATGACTAAAGCCGCTTACACGGCCATCTGGTTCGCAAGCAGGGCCCTACTGCACAGGATGGAAACCATCGAAGAGTCCATCCCAGAGGACTCACCACAAGCTGATGCCTTGGAATGCATGCAACAAGCAGTCAAATATATATAATGGACGCCTCATCAGATATCCTGAAATTCGAATCCAGGACCACAGTCCTGGCCAACAGGACTAGAAGAGCCCTCTAGCTAGAGCTATGGCAGGCAGACAATGAGTCGAAGTCCATCCTAATGAGGCTGTCATTCAAGGAGGGACACTTATTCGAGGAGCGACTCACACCCTACCTGAAGAACACAGCAGGAGGGAAGCAGTCCCAGGGAGAGATGGACATCAACCTTCCCTCTGATTGGCCCTTTTGGCCCAAAAGTAAACCATTAAAGAATAGGGGACAGAACAACAGCAGCAACTACACTCCCCGCCAATGGAATTCTAAACCTAAATTCCAAAACAAAGGCTACAACAGCACTCCCAAGTTCACCACCAACAGGGCCCCTGGCAGAGGAAGCTACAAACTGCAGTTTAAATACCAAGGAAAGAAACAATGAAGGCATGTGGGCCCAAGCAAGGCCCCCTTGGATAGCAGGCAGGCTGAGGGGATTTGCATCTCGGTGGGCCCACACAACATCCGAAAAATGGGTAAGAGAGGTGATCACATCAGGATACACAATAGAACTATCCACAACACACATACCAACAAGATACATGGTATCTCCGACCCCCTCATGCCTGGCAAAAAGATCAAGCAATACATCAGGCCATACAAAGCCTATTACAGAACGGTGTAATCTCCATAGTCCCACTGCACGATAGGAACATAGGCATCTACTCTCTATTTTGTAGTCCCAAAGAAAACAGGCGGAATGCGCCCAGTGCTGGACTTAAAATACCTGAACCAGTTTGTAATCCACAGAACATTCAAAATGGAAACACTCTGTTCCACCCTATTGGCAATCCAACCAGGGAACTACCTCACTTCCACAGATCTCAAAGATGCGTACCTTCACAACCCCATACATCAGGCACACCACAAATACCTTCAGTTCACATTCAAGGGAGAGCACTACCAATACACATACCTACCATTTGGCCTATCCTCAGCCCCAAGGGTGTTCACCAAGACTCTGGTAATACTAACAGCCCACCTGCAGAAGCTAGGAGTCCACATAGTCCCCTACCTAGACAACTGGCTGATCAGGGCAAGAACCCCAGAGGCCGCTCAACGCAGCACACTACTAGCAGCCAAATATCTACAGGATCACAGGTGGGTGATCAACAAGGCCAAAGGCATCCTTGCCCCAACACAATCGTTGTCTCACCTGGGAGCAAGAATCAATACCAGACATGACAAGTTCACACCTACAGAGGACAAGATCCTCAACCTGATAACACAAACCAGCAACCTCCTAACTCAACCAGTCAGACCAGTCTGGGACTATCTTCAGGTATTGGGATTCTTAGCCTCTACCATAGACATGATTCCATAGGCCAGACTCCACATGAGACAACTACAGTGCTTCCTCATAGAAGCGTGGGACCAGACCTCACAAAATTTCCAACTTCAAGTCTCTCCACCTCAGAAGGTCCAGAAGGAGATTCAATGGTGGACAAACCACAGGAACCTCTCAAAAGGGTGCCCATTATCGCACCCAAACAGAGCAACTATCACGACCGATGCCAGCCTGACCAGTTGGGGGGCACCTACAAGAACCATGTGACTCAGGGTCTATGGTCCAAGGAGGAATCGACCCTCCCAATAAACATCTTAGAAATGAGGGCAGTTTACCTGGCGATAGCATTTTTCAAACCCCTAATCACCAGCCAAGACATTCTTGTGAGATGCGACAACCAGGTGATGGTCGTGTACTTGAACAAGCAAGGGGAACACGCAGCAGGGCCATGACTGCAGAGTCCTTGAAAGTCCTACTGTGGGCAGAGAAGAACCTGAGGTCAATATCAGCCATATACCTGGCAGAGAAGGACAACTTAAGGGCAGACTGGCTTAGCAGATCTTCCATCAACCACTCAGAGTGGATGCTACACAAGAGAGTGTTCAGAAAGATACAATGCAAATGGGGCCCACTACAAGTTGACCTGCTGACGTCGTGCCACAACATGCAACTCCCTATGTTTCACTCCAGATATACAGATCCCATGGCACAGGAGGTGGACACCCTGACCGCACCATGGTCATTCCACAGGGCATATGCCTTCCTGCCCACGGCAATGATACACAAATTGCTCCACAAGGTCAGGACCATGAGAGCAACTGTGGTAATGATAACACCCGACTGGCTGAGGAGACCATGGTACTCACTACTTCAAGCGATGTCAAAAGACTGCCCGATGCCACTCCCCAACTGGCCCAACCTCCTGAGTCAGGGCCTGAGCCAGCATCCGAACCTCTCGACACTAAAGCTGACAGCATGGCTACTGAAAGGCAGAGACTGCTGAATTTGGGATACCACACCAGAGTCATAGACAGACCACCTGTAGCAGGACTCCCGCAAATTTTTAACTTTCTAAAGGACGGTTAGTAAAAGTGTTTTATTGTACAGCTAAAAAGCCTTTTACACACATACAGAAAAACAGGTTACTCACCTGTAACAGTAGTTCTAGGAGTGGTATATGTTGTTCATCCACACTTATTAGCATGTCCCCTTCCCCTTTAAGATCCATTGGAAGTCTTCAAGCTGGCTCCTCCCACCCACACGGGTGGTATATACCTCGGCTCCACCCAATGATGCCAGATCTTAGCCCGCTGGAAGCCAGGTGTTGCGCGTCCGCAACCGGAGAGGTTGGGTGGGTCTGTATGGATGAACAACATATACCACTCCTAGAACTAGTGTTACAGGTGAGTAACCTGTTTTTCTAGGATCGTGGATATGTTGTTCATCCACACTTATTGGCAGACTCCTAGCAGTTCTCCGGGAGAAGGGAGGCAAGGCACACACCCCCTACTTGGGAAACAGAGATTGGAGAACTGAGGCCCCAAAAATGGAAATTACATTCCTACCATAATTCTTGATCTTCTTGGACAGAGTCTCCACCACTCATTCACGCTGATGGGATCTACACCGGGGGCGTTAGGACCCAGCGGGAGCAAACTTTTTGCATGAGGGCCGGCGCCAGAGATGGAGCCACAAGGAGTGGCACCGCAAGCCTCGGCTCATGCAGCAATGACTATCTCGGTGTCGACCCTCCAACCGCCTCAGTACCTTTTTTCCAAGGAGGTGCAGCGTAACTAACCTAGAAGGATAGCCTAACAAAAACCGGACATAAGATAGTCCGGATGGCCCCTATAAGAAGGGTCAACAAAGAAGTCTTCACAGCCTAAAGATTGAGGGAGCGAAGACCAACAACAGAGGTGAGCTTGGGGAATGGTGGGTGGGTGTGTGAATGAGTAGTGAAGACTCCGTCCAAGAAGATCAAGAATTACGGTAGGTACGTAATTTCCATATCTTCCTGGACATAAAGTCTCCACCACTCATTCACACTGATGGGAGAGTACCGAGCTAATAATCCCCCGAGAGGGTGACAGGAGAGATCAAGAGCTCACAATTTTAGGACAGAAGTCGAATAAGGATGGTTCTGCCAAATGAAAGTTGTCGCCTGGCATGGACACCCAGGGCATAGTGCTTGATGAAAAAAAAATTACTCACCTTAGTAATTATGTTTCTTCTAGTGGAGTCTTGCTGTATTCTGACAAGTGCAGTTAGCACCAGCCTTTAAACTGTCCCGGAAAACAACGGGTTAACATTTCTATGCAGGGCATAGAATGTTGGTCTCGAGCTCGGTTGATGTCTCTGCCTGTGGTATTTTGAACTGCAACTGTCAGATCTTTACGAGCAAAACTCACTAGGTGTTCTGTGTGGAAACTGTAAAATTTTTACTGGCCAACTGGCAGAAAAATAATCTCAATAAAAATAAACTCAAGTCAGGAAACCCAAAAAACAAAAATCAATAAAATTGAAATAATATATCACTCCATGAGAAACAGAGAGTGTAAGGGGGCACCCTTGGGGTGCCAACACTGCGCCTGCCCACCCATATCCCAAAAAATCCAGGTTCTGAGAGGGGAGGTGGGGGGGGGAGGTCAGAATAGAGCAAGACTCCACTAGAAGAAACATAATTACTAAGGTGAGTAATTTTTTCTTCAAACAACATGAAGTCTTGCTGTATTCTGACAAGTGCAGACTACCAAGCAGTACCTCCATGGAGGAGGGACAGAACCTACTTTGGGAATAGGCTCTGAAGTACTGTTGTGCCAAACCAAGCATCACTCCTAGCCTGGATATCCAGAGAGTAATACCTGGTAAAGGTATGTACTGTTTTCCAGGTGGCTGCTTGACAGATTTCTAAGAGAGGGATATCCCTGGCAGCAGCCAGGGAAGCAGCTGTACCTCTTGTAGAGTGAGCCCTCAGGCCTGAGGGTGGAATCTTTCCCAGTTTCTCATAACAGAATTGTATACAAGACACAATCCACCTGGCAATAGTTCTTGGTGGCAGGTTTGCCCTTTCCTACCTCTCCATAAGTGAGGAACAACTGGAGGGAATCAAACCTGTGACCCTTGGTACACTCTATATAGTAGCTAAGGGTTCTTTTAACATCCCAACTGTGTAGCCTCCTCTCCCCTGATGAAGAATGATCAGTGAAGTAAACAGGGGAGAGACACAGACTGATTCAGGTAGAAATCTGAAAACCACTTTAGGCAAGAACTTTCTATTAGTTCTAAGGACCACTTTATCTCTGTGAAAAGAGATGAAATCAGGTTCCACTGACAGGGCTTGCAATTCACTGATATGTCTAGCAGAAGTAATGGCTACCAAAACACAGTTTTACAAGTCAAGTACTTAAGCTCTGCTGAGGACAAAGGCTCAAAAGGGGGTTGCATAAGCTGAGCAATGCAAACATTAAGATCCCAAGCAGGAGCTGGCTCCCTAAATGGGGAGGGGGGGGTTTGGTATGAAGCAATCCCTTGAAAAACGTACAGAATACAGGGTGGGATGACAGTGAGAAAGACTTGCCTACTGACAGGAAAGCAGAAACAGCAGACAAGTGTACCCTGAGAGTAGCTGTTCTGAGGCCCAGGCTATTAGGATGGACCATATAATCCAGAACCGTAGGCAATTCAGCAGTATCTGGGGAGATATGCCTCTCGGAACACCAAATGCTGAATCTCTTCCATTTGGAGTTATAAGTCTTTCTGGTGGAAGGCTTTCGAGAAGCTTTGAGAATATCCAGAACTCCCTGAGACAAATGCAAATCTGCAAACTCTAACTCTTCAAGAGCCATGCCTTGAGATTGAGAGACTGAAGATTGGGGTACCAAATCCTCCCCTGAGAGGAGGTTAACAGGCTGTAATTCCTGGGAAGAGACAGGGGAAGACGGACAGCTAGAGACAGCAACAAGGGGTACCAAGGTTGCCTGGTCCAGTCTGGAGCAATCAGAATCACTTTGCAAGGTTGTGACCTTATCTTGACTAGAACTTTGAACAGGAGAGGGAAGGGGGGGAAGCATACAGAAATTTCCCTTCCCAGTTCAGAATCAGAGCATTCGGGGGACTGAGCCCAAGACTGGGGGTCTGTAACAAAAGAGAGGAAGTTGGTGATTGTCTGGGGCTGCAAAAAAATCTATCTCTGGAGTGCCCCATCTTGAAAAAATCACCTTCAACACCAGAGGATCCAGGGTCCATTCGTGATGGCCCTGAGATATTCTGCTCAGTGCATCTGCTAGGACATTGTCCTTCCCTGGAAGGTGAACTGCTATCAGAGAGGTTTGCAGGGAATAAGCCAGGGACCACAACTTCATTGCTTCTGTGCACAAGGCCGTAGACCGAGTGCCTCCTTGCTTGTTGATGTACCACATGGTGGTGGTGTTGTCTGTTCTGACCTGAACCACCTTGTTCTGTACTGACTGGGAAAATGCTTGCAGTGCCAGAAACACTGCTCTGAGTTCCAAGAGATTGATGTGTAGAAGAGATTCCTGAGGAGACCACAGTCCCTGGGTGGTGAAGTCCCCCAAATGGGCTCCCCAGCCCAGCAGGGAAGCATCTGTGGTAAGGACCACTGACTGAGACTGAGTGGCAAATGGAACCCCTTGCCTCAAATTGTCCTGATCCTGCCACCATTGCAGGGCTTGGATCAGAGTTCGAGTCACTGGAATTAGTTTGGTAAGAGAATCCTTTCTTTGGGACCAAAAAGCTCTCAAGTGGAACTGAATGTCCCTCATCTGAAATCTTGCGCCTTGGACCACTGCTGTAGAAGCTGCCATGTGGCCCAAGAGCTGAAGAAAATGCCTTGCTGGTCGGGACACCTGAAGGCTGAATGAAGAAGCAAGCTGCATGAGAGCTCTTGCCCTTTCCAGGGGAAGGAAGGCTCTTGCTTTTACCGTATCCAGCTCTGCCCCTACGAAGTTAAGGAGCTGCACTGGTTCGAGAACTGACTTTGGTAGGTTGAGAAGAAACCCTAAAGAAGTGAGCACTTGCTGGGTCACTTGCAGGTCTGACTTGACTGGATCTGGAGACTGGCCCACTATGAGCCAGTCATCCAAATATGGAAAAATAGAAATTTTTTGTCCTCTTAGGAAGGCAACAACAACTACTGACAGGCACTTTGTGAAAACCCTTAGAGCTGAGGTTAGGCCAAAGGGCACTGCTCTGAACTGATAGTGGCCTGAGGGCAACTCAAACCTGAGGTACTTTCTGTGGGAGCACCTGATGGGAATGTGAAAGTAGGCATCTTTGAGGTCCAGGGAGGCTAGCCAGTCCCCTGGCCTTAGAAAGGGAAGGATTATTCCCAGAGTTATCATCTTGAACTTTGGCTTCAAAAGATGTTTGTTCAGATATCTCAAGTCCAGGATAGGTCACCACTCTCCTGTCTTTTTGGGGGTCAGGAAGTACCAGGAGTACAGTTCTTTGCCCCAGTGTAGGGTAGGTACTCTCTCTATAGCTCTTAAAGCTAGGAGAGAAGAAACCTCTGCCTCTAGGGCAAGGGTTTCCGAAAGATTTGCAGGTGGAAAAGATCTGGCTCTCATCTTTGGAACTTTTTTGGAGCTGAGAACCAGTCCCTGGCTCACTACTTCCAGGACCCACTTGTCTGATGTGATAGACATCCAGTTCTGGACAAAGTAAGCCAGCCTGCCCCCTACTGGGATAGGAGAGTCGACCCGGGCAGACCCATCAGGGTGTCTGCTTGGCAGGGGCTTTAGGCTGAGGGGTGGATGCAGGCCTGCTCATCCCCCTTCTGCCTCTCCCTCTGAAGAACCCTCTCCGCGAAAAGGAAGAAGAGGCCTGTGCTTGGTAAAAAGGCCTTTGAAAAGGCCTGCCCCTGCCCCTAGACTACTGCCTTTGAGGAGTTGCCACCTTTCCTTGGCCTGAGCACTCCTGTAAGTGGTCCTGTACTCATCCATTTTCTTCATGTAATTCTCTGTCTGCTCCCCAAACAGAGAATTACCCACTACAGGAAAATCCATGGCCTTAGCCTGGGTATCCTGTGAGAGACTAGTACATCTGAGCCAAGCCATTCTCCAAAGAGCCACAGATGTAGCCATGACTCTTGATGACACATCATTGGAGTCCACAGCAGCATGAAACTGAACTTTTGATGCCTCAATCCCATCTGCAGCCACCTACTCCAGCTCCTTGGCAAGCTGGGGGGAAGCTTGTTTAGCCAGTGCCAGTACAGTGTCCCACCTGGACTTCTGGTATCTGGCTGTATAGGCCATATAATTCGCCCGCCTGAGTCTCAAAGAAGATGCCATGTACTGCTTTTTTGTCATGGCATCAGTCTTGCTGGAGTCCTTGTCTGGGGGTGTGATGCCAAGGGAATGTTTGTCTTATTGCAGGCAGCAGCCTGTACAACCCCAACATGGCTGCATTGCTGATAAAGGAACTCCATATCTGAGCCTAAAAGAGTATACCTCTTGTCCATTCTTCTATCCACAGGAGGTATGGAATTGGGAGACTTCAGAATTTTTTGTGTCTGTTTCACAAAAGATTTGTGGAGGGGAACAGACAGTCTCCTGGACTCTGGGATGTCCATCATCTCTACATAGTCAGGCTCCTCCTGATCCTCCACTGCCTCCTCCACAGGAAGCTGGAGGGTCTCAGCCACCTTTCTGTAAAACATAAAGTGGGAAGGGGACTCAGAAAGCCTAGGAGGAGAAACACCTGAAGGTCTGTCTGGGGAGATGTCCGGATCAATAGGCACATCCAGACTTTCACCATCACCATATTCATCTTCCAACTCTCCTTCCTCCTCAAACTCCGGTTCATAAAATTCTTCCAGAGTATAATCATGAACTGGGGCGGCCGAACAGGCCCCTGCCAAAGGTGCGGATCAGTCGGAACCGAGCGAAGCGATTCCACAATATGAATCACTTTGGCTATTTCTTCAGCGGTCGGGAGTATGAGATTCTGGATCCGAACCAGACAATTTTTCTTTGCGTTTCTTTTTTGCTGGAACCGACCCCTCAGGATCGGATCTCCTTTTGCCCGAAGAAGTATCGTCCTGGTCAGAGGGCACTCCTTCTGGTTCAGTCGGAACCGAACCGGGCTGGCCATCCGGGTCAGCGGACTTCTTGGCCTCCCTTTCCTTCAGTCTACCTAATCTCTTTTCAAGGGTAGATTTGGGAAAATTTTCACAAATTTGGCAGTCTGAATCGAGGTGGTCAAACCCCAGACAATAAACACAGGTGGTGTGGGGATCGGCCTTAGCAAAGACCTCCCCACACTCACTGCAGTGTTGAAACCCAGTGGGCCCGTTTTTTTCCTTGGGTTTCTCAGACATGGCCAACCTAACCAAACTTACCCTTTTTTCGGCAACCGCCAGGCAAGACTCCCTTATCGGTTCCTGACTGTGTCACAGGTCTTGGAAAAAAACGTACTAAAACCCGTTTTTTAGAACTGATACGGACCGGTAACCACACACTAAAGTAAAACACAAAATTTACCTGAACGATCGGTTCAGCCGAACCAATCCACACTTTTTACAAGTTCCACACGAAAACAGAACAAAACCTATCTAGTACTCACGGTACCACAGACAGAGACTTGAACCGACTATGCGGAAACTAAATTTCAGTAGAAACGGACCGAAAACCGACACTTCAACCGACTTCGAACAGAGCTGCAGGAGAAATCTCCGGAGCGACTGTTCAGTGAGGCTGAGTAAAGAATCTGACAGTTGCAGTTCAAAATACAACAGGCAGAGACTTCAACCGAGCTCGAGACCAACATTCTATGCCCTGCATAGAAAAGTTAACCCATTGTTCTCCAGGGCAGTTTAAAGGCTGGGGCTAACTGCACTTGTCAGAATACATCAAGACTTCATGTTGTTTGAAAGTATGCACTGAGCTCCAGGTAGCCGCACTGCAAATATCTGCAATGGGCACATTACGGATTTCTGCCAGGGATGCCACGACTCCTCTAGTAGATTAACCGTATACTCTGCCCTCCAGCTTAACCTGCACCATGGAATAACAGTGGCAAAGGCATGCCACCAGCCATGCTGAAATGCATCGGATAGGAACAGGTTGACCCAGCCGGGTCTCACTGTAGGAAACAAACAGTTGTTGAGCTTTGCGAATTTGTTTTGTTCTATGTAAATAGAAACGCAGAGCTCTTTTGACATCCAAAGAATGAAGGGTACATTCTCCTTCATTTTGGAAGTTTGCAAAGTAAGTAGGTAGGACTAAAGGTTGGTTTAGATGGAATTCTGAAACAACCTTAGGGAGAAACTTAGGATGGGTCCTAAGAACTACTCTGTCCTTATGAAAAGTACAGTTACGTAAGAACTTACCGTAATAGTAGATCTTCGAGAGAGGCTCTTGCAGTAGGTCATTACATATAGGACTGAAGCCGGCAGGCGTCAGAACCCCACAGAAAAATTTCTAGCTAGCAGTCCCCGGTTGGGGACCACCCCCACGTCAGGTGACCGACGTCATGCGACGTCAGTATAAAGGGGCGGTCCCCCACGCCCGCATTTCAGTTCTTTCCTGCCAAAGGCCAAAAGGCGAGATGAGAGAGAAGTAGATATTTCCCCCTGGAAAAGGAGCTGAAAAAGCTAAGGGGGATGGAAGGCGGGAAGGTATTACCTACTGCAAGAGCCTCTCTCGAAGATCTACTGTTACGGTAAGTTCTTACGTAACTGTACTATCTTACTTCGAGAGGGCTCTTGCAGTAGGTAATTACATATAGGACTGAGTCCCAAGCAGTTTGGAACAAAGAGAAGCTCACGGGAGGAGGAAACTACTCATACACAGATCCTCTGGCTGTGAACGTCTTAAGAAAGGAGACCTTGCAGAACAGCCAACCCAAAGCCAACTCTATGGCGAGAGGCAATGTCCAAACTGTAATGTTTCGTGAAAGTACGGATAGAAGTCCAAGTTGCGGCTGCACAAATGTCAGCTGCTGACACATTCTTGAAACAAGCAGCAGAGGCAGCTACACCCCTAGTGGAGTGACCTCTGACCTGACCTGGCAAGGTCTTGTGATACTTGTCATAACAGAAAGTGATACCATGAGCTAACCATTTCGAAAGGCACTGTTTGGAGACAGCATTGCCCTCTCTTTTGCCAGCAAAAGAGACAAACAGTTGATCAATCTTTCTGAGATCCTTTGTCCTGTTGGTGTAGTATCTCAGAATCTGGTGAACATCCAGAGTATGCAAGAGGTACTCCTCTTGATTGGAATGTTGCATAAAGAATGCAGGCAGTTCCATGGACTGATTCAGTGTAGATTCCGCTACCACCTTAGGGAGAAACTTAGGGTTGGTACGCAGAGCCACATGTTCCTTGTGGAAAATCAAGTACGGGATTTTGCACATTAAGGCCTGAAGCTCAGAGATTCGCCGAGCAGAGGTAATGGCCACCAGGAAGAGAGCCTTCCAGGAAAGGAACTTAAGATCTGCTGATGCTGCTGTCTCAAAAGGAGGCAGGGTAAGCTTCTCGAGAATTAAATTTAAGTCCCAAGGAGGGGCAGGGGCATGAACGGGGGGTCTCAAGTGGAGGACCCCTCTAAGGAAAGTCTTAGCGACGTCCAGCTGCACGAAAGACCTGTTCCCAAAAGGAACATGGTAGGCGGCAAATAGCCACCATGTGAACCTTCAAGGAGGAGTGACTGAGACCCAGGTCAAAGAGGTGATGCATGTATTCCAGGAGCCCCCAACAGAGCAGGAGAATGTCTCGAAGCTCTGGAAGAGGCCCAACAGAGAACCTTTCCATTTACATGCAGTGGAACGAGTGGAGGGTCTGGCTCCACTAGAATCTCCACACCTGTGACGAAACCCCTAACTGGTTGAATCACGTCTGCAGGAGCCACGCATGCAGCTGAAGGGATCTGCATCCTGGATGGACCAGGGTCCCCTGATCCTGGGTCAACAAGAGTTGTGAGAGAGGAAGAGGAAGAGGAGGTTCCTCTGAGTACTGTTGCAGAAGAAAGAACCAAACTTGCCTGGGCCAGAACGTAGCGATGAGAATCATACATGCTCCTTCTGAACAGAGTTTGTGTAGGACCCTCGGAATCAATGGGATCAGGGGTGGAAAGCATAGACGAATCTGCCCTTCCAGTTTAGAAACAGTGCGTCTCTCCAAAATACTCCATGCCCTGGAGCGAGCGAGCAGAAGACGGGAAGTTTTGTGTTGAGAGGAGAGGCAAACAGGTCTACCTGAGGGGTTCCCCAGCATAGGAAGACATCTTCTACTACCCCTTGATCCAGTTCCCACTTGTGTGCTTGGGCGGACGACCAGCTGAGGTGGTCTGCCAAAGTGTTCTCGACCCCCGGAACATGAACCGCCTTGAGGTGAAGGTTGTCAAGTATCGCCCAATCCCAAACCCGCATCACTTCCCTGCAAAGAGGGTAGGAATAGGTTCCTCCCTGTTTGTTGATGTACCACATTACACACGTTGCTGGTCTGAACAGCCAGATGACCGGGAAGCAGATACAGATGCAGAGCTTGTAAGGCATACAGGACAGCCCTCAGCTCGAGTACATTGATGTGAAGAGTCTGCTCGAGCCTGGAACAAGAGCCCTGGGTCCGCTGAGATCCCAGGTGGGCTCCCCAACCCTCGCCCGAGGCGTCTGTTAGGATTTGGAAGGAGGAGAAAGACAGAAGGGAACTCCCCGGCAAAGGTTCTCCTGAACCATCCACCACTGCAAGTCCCGAACCATCGGAGAGGAGACCAGGATCTCATGATCCAAGTCGTCCACCAATTGATCCCACTGAGAACCAAGCTGGCCCACTGAGAGATTTCATGTGGAGCCGAAAAGCGGTTAATCGCCAGGATGGCAGCTGCCACGAGGCTGAGGAGGTGAAGGACCGACCTGGCAGTGACCCACTTGCAACCGGACAAAAGGCTGGCCTAAGCCTGAAGGGTGGCCACCCTGTTCAGAGGCAGGAAGGCCATACCAGAAGTTGTATCCAGGATTGCCCCGATAAACTGAAGTTTTTGAGATGGGATCAAATGGGACTTGGCCTGGTTGATGGTAATACCCAAGCTGGTGAAAACCTGCAGGGTAAGGGAAAAGGAGCGCAGGAGATCCTCCCTTGACAGGGCCGCCAGGAGCCAATCGTCCAGGCAAGGGAAAACCTGAACCCCCTGGGCACACAGGTGGGCCACCACCACAGCAAGGCATTTGATAAATACTTGGGGTGCCAAGGACAGACCAAATGGGAAGACCCTGAACTGGTAGTAGTCCCCCTGAAAAGAAAAACGGAGGTATTTGAGGTGAGATGGGTGAACAGGGATATGCAGGTAGGCATCCTGCATGTCCAGGGCACACAGCCACTGTCCTGGCCAAAGGAGGGGCAAAAGGATCTGCAGAGAGAGCATTCGGAACCTCTTGTACTCCACGAACAGGTTCAGGGAACTGAGGTCCAGGACTGGCCTCACTTCATCTGACTTCTTCGGAACCAGGAAGAAATGAGAATAGTAACTCATCTCCTGAGATGGAGGGGACGTGGTCTCACGCCTTCCAGAGAGAGGTGCGAGATTTCTCCAATCAGAAGAAGGTGTTCCGGGGAGTAAGACAAACTTGGAGGGGGTTTTCTGAAGAAACTCTATTGAGTGTCCTTCTGCTATAAGCTGGAGCACCCAAACATCTGACGTGATCCTCTCCCAACCCGGTAGATGCAGGGAGAACCTCCCTCCTACCGGTTCCTCTGGAAGAGCCAGAGGCTGTGGGAAAGGAAAGGAGTCAGGTGGTGTGAGGCAGCGCCGCGGCTGGTGCTTCCACTGCTCATCTGGGTGGGGGGGGGCTTTGCAGCCTAAGGGGCCCGGCGTTTATTGGCCCGCTTCCCTTGTGGTTTTGCCTTGGCCCGTGCCCGCTTGTGAAAGGGACAGCGCTGCGGTTGAGGGGCTCTGTACAAGTCATCGACCTCCTTGAGAGCAGTGCCCTTCTCACGCAATCTGGTGATGATATCTTTGACATCACCACCGAACAGCACCGAACCCCTGAAGGGCGCGTCCTGGATTGCAGACTGCACTTCAGGGACCAAACCTGACACTCTGAGCCAGGCGTGACACCGCAAACCTACGGCGAACACCGAGCTCCTACCAGCAGCATCCACTGTATTGTATGAAGCACGAAGCATGTGCCTACTGGCCGTACGAGCAGATTGGACCAGGTCTGCCACTTCCTGTTTGGTCTGTGACTCAGAAAGGGAGTCCAATTTAGCTTCCACCTCGCTAAGGGAGGCAGTATAGGCAGTATAGTGCAGTGCTCTAAGGCTCTGAGCCACAAATCTGATGACATCCAGCAGACCAGACCTGGGTTTGAATCCCACAGCTTCCACCTGCATACTGTGTGACCCTGAACAAGTCACTTAACTTCCCTGTGCTCCCAGGTCACACCCGTAAAAAGTTTTCGTCTTAGTGTGCTATTCCTGGTTAAACAACTAAAATAAAATCATGACCAAGTCAGCCTTGGGGTGAGAGGTAAGAAACTTAACACCCTCAGGAGACTGACATAGCCTGTCTGCCTTCCTCAGAAGGGGGATATGGCGGAGGGTTGCTTCCAGATAGTGGAAACAAGGTCCGCGTGAGGCTCGATCCAGGGTGGAACCAAGGTAGGAGCGACCTCGGGCAGGTCCAAATGGGCAGCTAGCTTCTGCCGCTGAGGATCTGGCTCCAAAGAGTACCACTGGCGGATAGCCTGGAGTTTGCGCAGCAACTCCGTAAAGCAAGGATCCTCCGGAGGAGACTTCGGAGGAGTCCTCGGCCTGGGCATATCCAGAGAGCAGGGCTCATCGTCCATGTTGGAGCACCTATCGGAGTCATCCAAAGGCTCCGAGGAGGAAGAAAAAGAGGAAGACACCATCTCCTGATGCGGGAGAGGAATGGACCCCTTGGGAAGCCCTCGGGGAAGCGTATCCAACCCCGCTTTGGAACCGGAGGGCTCACCTCTGGTATCTGGGGTAGGGGAAGGAGTCTCTCGTCTCTGACGTAGGGGGTCCGGAATCGGGACCGGCATCGGAAGATGACTCTCCACCTCTCTAGTGAACTGAGCCTTGGCCTCAGCCCACCAGGAAGCCAAAGTCTCCTGCAAATCCACTGGCGGCTGAGGGGGCCGTGGAGGAGGAGGAGGGGGATATGGATACTGAGTGTATCCGTAAGGAGTGTATCCATAACTGGATGGTAGGTAACCCAGTGTCGGGTAATGAAGCACCACGTACTGCGGTGTTGGATAGGCCGGCGTTGGGTACTGGGGCACCGGATACCGTGGACCCGGGTATGACGGCGTCAGATACGATGGGGTCCGATACCCAGGAACCAGGGGCTCTGCCAGGGCAGACGGCCCGGCAGGATGCCCAGCAGGCAGGCCTGGAACCGGAGGCCCTGCAGGTGGGGCTCGGCATGGGGAGACATCCAGGAGGGGATGTCACCCGTGTAGGCAGGACCAGCGCTAGCCGCGTCTGGGAACTGGACATCAGGTCGCCCTGCCCAGTGGGAAGGAGACCTGATGGGGTGCAGGAAAATCCTTAGCATCACCCAGGGAAGGAGGGGAAAAAATCCCCGGGGTCAGGCTGAGGAGACCCAGGGTTCCCGGATGGCAGCGAAGGCTGCGGAAAGCTGGGAACAGCAGAGGGAGTATGGTCCGGCGTCGGCTCAGCCACCACGTGGGCGTCGGGCAGCCCGACGTCCGACTTATCGGCAGACTCCAGGCGGACATCGGAGGAGCTGACATCCGACTTAGCAGACCCTTCGCTCGAGGCAGGCCGTGAAGGAGGGGCGGTCCGGTCGGCAGAAAAGGGGCCGCGCCACCCGGAAGGGTCGGGCGACATAGCGGCTGATCTCAGGTGGGCGCCAGAGAAGCTGACACCGATTTCTACCAGAGCCACTTCAAGATTGCACGTGACGGGCGGCAGTATTGCCGGAGTGGGGGCCTCAATAGCCCAGAGGCGCTCAAGGGTCCGAGCGAGCCAGACGGGCAGGCTAATCGCTGTCTTGAAGCCTCCAAGATGGCCGTGGCGGAGCGGTCCCCTGGGGGGGGACGTTACCTGTAACACGGCGACTCCAGCCGAAGTCACGGTGAAAGAAGAGCCCCGGTCCTGATGCTTCTCCTTGTCCTATTTCTTACGATGGCCTTCGGGGGAAGTAGAAGCCTGACGGAGCTTTTTCAACTCCTTCTCCATGGAGGTAATTTTCTTTTTAAGGATGTGGGCCTCCAAGGACTGCTGCCTCTGTCTGCAGGTGGCGGCATTGAATTTCAGGCAATGCTGGCACTTCTCCACCTGATGATCCGGGCCCAGACAGAAGACACTGGGAATGGCCGTCCTTGTGTGGGAGTTGGGCGCCGCACGAGTCGCACTTATTCTTGTGCTCGGAGGGTGTAGGGGATGACATACACCACTGAAAAAGTAAACTATTTATCGAAATAAACTGAGAAAAAACTATGGTAGAACTACCGACAACAGTCTGACAAGTGCTGAACTTTACCGCGAGGCACTGACACGAGCTAACGGTGGGAAAGAACTGGAAGGTGGGTGTGGGGGACCTCCCCTTTATACTGACATCACATGACGTCGGTCACCTGACGTGGGGGTTGTCACCTGATCGTAAGGTCCCGCCAGAGACTGCTAGCTAGAAATTTTTCCGTGGGGTCCTGATGCCTGCCAGCTTCAGTCCTATATGTAATTATCTACTGCAAGAGCCCTCTCGAAGTAAGATCACAGTATACAGAGGGTCTGTGACCAAGGCATGTATTTCAGAGACTCTGAGGGCCAAGGTAATGGCCACCAGGAAGGCCATTTTCCAAGTGAGAAATTGAGAAATTTCAGCTCACAGGTAGCTAGAGGCTTGAAAGGCTTTCGAATGAGCATGTCTAGCACAAGATTAATGTCCCAGGCTGCGACTGAATGTCTGATAGGAGGTCTGGTATGCAGAATACCCTTAAGAAACTTCTTAATTACTGGTAACTGAGCCAGGGACAAGGAAAGTACTGGCTCATGATAAGCTGAAATGGCACAAAGGTGAACTTAGACTGTAGAGTATTGCAGACCTGAATTTGAGAGGTCTAAAAGGTGCTCTAGAACTTTATCTGGTGGGCAGGAAAAAGGATTCAAAAGAGGATCTTGTACACCAGAGAGAAAACGCTTCCATTTGGCTGTGTAAGTTTTTCTAGTGGCTGGTTTATGCGCAGCCAAAAGAATATCTGAGACTCTGTGAGAGACATTGAACCTGTTCACTTCTATCTCTTCAGGAGCCAAGCGTAAAGCTGAAGCGATCTCAGATTGGGATGGACCACAGGCCCCTGAGTCAGAAGGTTCATCTGAAGGAGAAGCGCTTTCAGAGGGGTTTCCAACATACTGTTGAGTAACGGAAACCATATTTGTCAAGGCCACAAGGGAGCAATGAGGATCATTTTGTCCCCCTGGGACTCGAACTTGAGAAGTACCTTCTGAATTACAGAAGAGGAGGAAAGGCGTATAGAAAGTGTTTTGTCCACTGCAGCCTGAATGCATCCTGACAGAAAATGCCAGGCCCTGGATTTCTGGAGCAGAAGAGAGGCAGTTTTGTGTTGAATGGGGATGCAAAAAGGTCCAGGTCTGGAGTTCCCTACTCTGCGAATAGTGACTGAACTACGGTTGAGTTTAGAGACCACGCGTGAGGATCTCTCTTCTGCCGAGACAGTCTGCCGGTTCGTTCTGCACTTCCGGCAGGTAGACTGCCTGAATTAGAGCCTTGTGCTCTAGATACCATTCCCACACTCTCATTGCTTCCCTGCAGAAAGGGTAAGAGTGTGCACTGCCCTGCTTGTTGATGTAATACATCACTGCTTTGTTGTCCGTTTGAAGGAGAATGTTCTTGTGACAGAGAATGTCCTTCAAAGCCTGGACTGCATAAAGGACGGCTCTCATTTCTAAGACATTTATGTGAAGCTGGGACTCGTCTCTGAGTCCACGACCTTTGGGTGTGAGATTCTGACAGTGAGCTCAACCACCCCATCAGGGACACGTCTGTGGTAATGGAAATCTGATGATCCAGGGGAGCAAAGGGATACCCTTCCAGAAGATTGTCCTCTTGTGACCACCAGGTGAGTGACCTCTTCAGAGGTTCTGTCACCTTGATGAGAAAGGACTGAGAGTGAGTGGTTGGGGACCACTGAGTACTTAGCATCCACTGGGAGGTTCTCATGTGGAGGCGTGTTTTGGGTACAGTGAACACCGAGGATGCCATCCGTTGCATCGAGATAGCTCAAACCGAGCTGTTCTCTCGGATGTATCGGGCCATCTGTAGGATATCACTCCTTCTGTCCTCTGGTCGAAAAGCTTTCGCGCAGGAGGTGTCCAGAGAAGTTCCTATGAAAAGGAGCTTCTGGGAGGGCTGCAACTGCAATTTCTTGAGATTTAGCAGGACTCTCATGGACGTGAGAAAGTCTGAGGCCGTGGCTACGGCTTTGAGAGTTCCTTGCCTGAAAGGGCTTGCTAGAAGCCAGTCATTCAGATACGGGAACACTTGTATTCCGATCTTTCTGAGGTGTGCTGCGAGAATTGCACAACACTTTGTAAAAAAGTACAGTTACGTAAGAACTTACTGTAACAGTAGATCTTCGAGAACAGCTCTTGCAGCAGGTTACACCATTAGGACTGAAGCCGGCAGGTGTCAGGACCCCACGGAAAAATTCTAGCTAGCTATCTTCAGCGGGGACCGCCCCCGACGTCGGTCCTGCCCCCAACGTCAGGCGTGGTACATAAGGGGGCGGTCCCGCCAGATTCCCCAGTTCTCCCGCCGGAGACTTCCAGCCGCAGGATGACATCAGAATGGGAGACCGAGGATCCACCGTCAGAAGATAATAAGGGAATAAATCCCTGTTAGAAAAGGCTTAAGGCATGCCTCCAAGGGGAAGGTGGTGGAAGGTAACTGCTGCAAAGCTGTTCTCGAAGATCTACTGTTACGGTAAGTTCTACGTAACTGTACTATCTTACTCGAGACACAGCTCTGCAGCAGGTTACACCCATTAGACTGATTCCCAAGCAGTAACGCGCCAGAAATTCCGGAGGAGGAAAAGGAAATACATTCCGGTCCTGAATCTAGGACAGAGACCCTGTAGCACCGCCAGGCCGAAACCGAGTCTCTACGCCCGAGAGGCTGATGTCTAGGCTATAATGCCTGATAAAGGTATGCACAGAGCTCCAAGTGGCTGCAGCACATATGGCAGAAGTGAGATGTTTCGGAGTGCTGCAAATGAGGTGGCCACGTCCCTAGTGGAATGACCCCAGACTGAACCCGGGAGGGGCTTCTGTTTGAGCTCATAACAGAGTGAAATACACTGGACAAGCCAGCGAGACAGGGACTGTTTGATACAGACTGGCCCAACATCCTCTCAGAGAAGGAAACTAAGAGTTGCTCAGAACTACTGAAAGGTTTAGTTCTGTTGAGGTAATACCTCAGGCTGCAGTGAACATCCAGGGTGTGGAGCAGAGCCTCTCTCTGTCTCGAGTAATTCGGGAAGTAGACTGGCAGGTCAATGTCCTGATTTAGGGGTGAGCGAAGAGACCACCTTAGGCAAAAATTTAGGATTCGGCCCTCAGGGATACTCTGTCCCGTGGAAAACTAAATAAGGCTCTTTGCACATGAGAAGCCGCGGAAGTCAGGAAATTTTTCCTCGCTGAAGTAACAGCAAACTAAAAACAACGCTTTCCACGACAGAAAACGTAGCTCGCAATCCGTGGCAGGTTCAAAGGGGGGGAGCGTGAGTTGTTCCAGGACAAAGAGCAAATCCCATGGAGGCACAGGGTCCTTAATGGGTGGCTGAAGGTGTAACACCCCTCTCAGAAATTCCCGAGAGGTGTCTAATTGTGCCACTGTATGATGCCCCACCGGAAGGTGGTAGGCAGAGATGGCACAAAGGTGCACCTTGATAGAGGAGTAAGCTAGACCCGAACGAAAGAGGGAGAGCAGGTAATCCAACACCACTCCCACTGGGCAACCTAAAGGGGAAAAATCGCATGCTCGCGACCATAAACAAAAACGGCGCCATTTCATGGCATAAGTCGCATGCGTTGCCGGCTTTCTGGCTGCAGAAAGAACTTCTGCAACCTCTTGCGAGACCCCATGACGCAAGATGGCTATGTCTCTGGGAGCCATGCATGCAGGTTCAGTGAGCGTAAGTCCGGTGGACTAGGGAACCTTTCTCCTGAGACAGGAGATGGGAGCTGAACGCAACGGAGCGGGGTTCCCAGGATAGCTGCATTAGCAAAGGAACCAGATCTGCCTGGGCCAGAACGGGGCCACCAGGATCATAACTGCATGCTCCCTGCGCAGTTTGAGAAGAAATCTCTGGATCAACGGGAAAGGAGGGAAAGCGAGAGGAATCTGTCCGCCCAGGAGAGGAACAACACGCTCGCCAGAAAACACCAGGCCCTGGATCTAGCGAAAAATTGGGCAGTTTTATGCTGGATGGGGATGCAACAAGTCTAGCTCTGGAGTTCCCATCGAAGAAACAGATCCTCTGCTACCTCTTGAAGAAGTTCCCACCGTGGACTTCTGGCCTGGGAGTGACTCAGACCGTCTGCAATCGTGGTTGTCCACCCTGGGAACATGTACAGTGAGTTCAAGGCCCGGTCCGACACTCCAATCCCACACCCTCATGGCCTCCCCAAAGGGGTAAGAGTGTGCGCCCTTGTTTGTTGAGGTAATACATCACTGGGGTTGTCTGGTCTGAAGCAGAAGAGTACACAGTGGGATTACTGACTGAAAGGCCTGCAGGGCATGGAGAACCGCCTCTCATATCTAGAACATTGATATGGAGATGAGCTTCCATCGGGTCCACGCACCTTGGGACTTCACCCCGTCCAGGTGTGACCCCACCCTAGACCTGAGGCGCCTGTGGTGAGGATTACCTCCGGGACGGCGCTACTTAACGGACGCCCACGGAGAGCGCTAATTCGGGACAAGCCACCACTGCCAGTCTCAATCACGGTGTTCGTGGATCCTGACCGGATGCTGCAAGTGGTCTTGCCTTTGGTCCCATTGCACCTTGAGCATCCACTGGGTTACCCGCATGTGGAGCCTCGTGGGATGGTAGGAATGGCCGTGAGCCATGTGTCCGAGCAAGCTTAAGACCGACTCCGGCAGGGACGGTCTTGTTCAACGATAACTCCTGATGAGGGATCTGATCGCTCCGCCTGTCGCCTGAAGAAAAGCTCTTCCTGAACGGTGTCCAGTACTGCACCTATAAACTGCAGTTTCTGCGACGGTACCAGAGAGACTTTCGTAGTTTATTAGGATGCCCAGAGATCGGAACAGGTCCTGGGTGCTCTGGACCGCATAACAACGCTCTCTGGAGGCGCCATGAGAAGCCAATCGTCCAGGTACGGGAACACATAATGGCCCTGTCTCCTTAGAGACGCTGCACGACTGCCACGCACTTGGTAAAGACCCCTGTGCGATGACAGTCCGAATGGAAGGGCTCTGAATTGAAGGTGGTGGTCGAGGAACCAAGCGCAGGAGACCTCTTGTGCACCTGAGCTATAGGGATATGCAGGTATGCGCCCTGTATGTCTAGAGACGCTAAGAAGGCGCCTTGTTTCAGCATGGGAATAAGACCCGAAGAGTCACCATGCGGAATTTCTTGTAGGCTACTCGGTACGCTGAGGTCGCTGAGGTCCAGAATTGGACGGAGGTCCCCTGTTTTTTGGAACCAGGAAGAAGTGGGAATAATATCCTTGTCCCTCCGGTTCTCCGGACGCATTTATCGCTTCCTTGCAGAAGCGCGAGTACTTCTTGCCAGATCAATGATTGTGCTGACCCGATACCGAGTGCAAAGGAGGCCTCGAGGGTGGCTTTTCTGCAATTTATATAGTGGCCTCTTCCACTCAACTGAAGAACCCACCTGTCGGTGGTTATAGCCTGCCATCCCGGCAGGAAGTTCGCAATGCGACCCCCGACCATGATTTCCCGTTGATCCTGAGGGGCGGGGGACGGAAAGGAGTCAGGCTGTGGCGGCTGAGGGTCCCGCTGGCTGGGCCGGCTTAGTAGTACGCTGGCTTCGGCCGCGGGTTGTTTCTGGCTCTACTGAAGTCGGAACCCTCTGTTGTGTAACGGAGTGACTGCTGCCTCAAGGCTCGCCCACTTAATCGCTTGGTTCCTACGAAAGGAATCTAAGCCTGGGTCGGTACATGGCCTGAACCACCTCACCGCCTTCCCGCCTCTTTGAAGTCTGGTAATAATCTTCCAAAGGTTTACCAAACAAGACTTCTCCTCAATGGAGCGCCCATGATATTCTTCTGGACGTCCGGGTAAAGCCGAGACGCTGAACCAAGAGTGTCTCCGAGGCATACGCCAGAAGCTGCTGCTCGGGCTGATGAGTCCGCTGAGTCGTGACGCTCAGAACACTTGGGTTCCCAGCCGCCCCAACTCCGTACGGAGGGGAGCTGGAAGCATCTCCCTCCTTCTGCTCACCTTCCGCAGTTTTCAGCCACTCTTAGACCCTGTTCCCACAAGGCATTCTGAAACTGAACCATGTGGGTCAACAATTCATGATCTGATGGCGCAGGTAGCGGAAGCATACGGCGCCTACCCATAGCGTCCAACTGCTTGGACTCTGGGTCGGGTGGCAGGGTGCTCAGATGTTGCGGTTTCTGTGACCGGTCATGTGAGGCTGTGATGACCAGAGAGTCGGCCTGAGGCTACTGAGTCAAGTACTGGTCTTCCCTAGGAGCCTTGTACAAGCGATCAGCTTTTTTCGGCATCGCCGGGAGCGAATGTGGACGCTTCCACGCTGCCTTGGTGACGTCCTCGAAAGTGTCAACCAAGGGTGGCACCACCACAGGCTTGGGGTCCTTCTGCCGAAGATATTTGGCTAGGTGTATCCTTTCGGGGTCTAGCTCTTCCGCATCCCATCCCATGTTCTCTTGGATGTGTCTCACAATATCTGAGAATGAAGGGTCGTCCGGAGGAGACTTCGGCATCTCACGTGGGTCCGGAGAAGGGATGGAGAGGGGAGATGGGGATCTAGATGATGAGTACTCTGATCCCGTGTCCTCCGTCGAAGGCGATCGTCGGTGTCTCCTGGGTCTCTTGGGGCTGGGTGACCTAGAAGAGGATTTAGATGGAGGTCTCCATTTTTCTGGTCTCCCCCTGGAAGGGGTTCCGTATTCCCGGGGAGGAGGTAAGCGGCCTGCTGACCCCGATGGCGAGGGGGGTGCAGGAACCGGAGGTGTAGGAGGAAGAGGAAGCGGAGGAGGAGGAAAAGAAGTGGGAACCATATCCTTCTTTATGGTGTCCCACCAGTAAGTGAAGAGGTCCTTCACATCCGCTACAGAAAGGCCCGACGACGGTCTGGGCGCCGGTGGACGGTCGTCGGGTCCCGGCGTCGGCTCCACAGGGGGCTCAGTTAATGGCGACGGTTCCCTGGGAGTCTCGACGAAACCGGGGTCGCCCGTCTGGTCCTCGGGCTGCGTCAGATCCTCCTCGGTTACGGTCTCCTGACCGACGTCAGTCGGAGGCGTCAGGGCTCTCTTCTCAGGAGGAGCAGGCGCCGGCCCCCCTACCGGCATCCGCTGAGGAGTTGGCTTAGCCGGCAACAGTCGTCTGGCCGACGGCGGCTCCAGGGAAGCATGACGAGAGGCCGACGACAGACGCACCGGCGTCGGATCCTGAGGTCTCTTCAAGGAAGTAAGCTCCAACGTCTTGCGAGGAGGCAAAGAAGCTGACCGGACGTCGGGTTCTGAAGGGCGGGAACCCGACTTATGATGATGATGATGGCGCTCCCCAGACTTCACCAAGGCCCTGGAGGACGGAGACGAGGACGGCCTGGTGGACTTGGCCTGAGAAGAGGACTTCCTGACCGCAGCCAGGGAGGCTGAGAGCTAGCCCTGAGGGGAGCGGTCGGACCTGGAACCGGAGCTGCGAGAGTCCGAAGCCCCAGAGGGGACCTGAAGGGGCCTTCTCTTTCGCTTTCTCCGCTGCTTGTGGGTCTTTTAGAGGATTCCCTTGGAAGACATGGTCTTTAGCTTCTCTTCCGGTAAGAAAGCTTGAAGGGCCTTCTGACGCCGGATCCGGTTCGACTGTTAAACCCCTGGCAAAAGGAGCAGGCCCGGGTATTGTGGTCTGGGCCTAGGCACCGGACGCAGGCCGTGTGGGGATCCTTGAAGGGGATCTGTTTCCCACAAGCACACTTGGAGGAGTGACTGGAGGTCGGAGAGGACATCAGCAAAAACTTGCTAGAAGAAATCCAAATTTCCGTGAGGAAAGAACTTATCCACGCTGCGCCGCTAGACAGCAACCGAAGGGTCGAGACATGCAAGTCGACGGCGGGAAAGAACTGGGGAATCTGGAGGGACCGCCCCCTTATGTACCACGCCTGATGTCGGGAGCGGGACCGATGTCGGGGGCGGTCCCCGCTGAAGATAGCTAGCTAGAATTTTTCTGTGGGGTCCTGACGCCTGCCGGCTTCAGTCCTAATGGTGTAACCTGCTGCAAGAGCTGTGTCTCAAAGTAAGATCTTGCGGTGCCGAGGATAGCCCAAAGGGCAGGACTCTGAACTGATAATGCTGGCCCAAAGCCACAAACCGTAGGTATTTGTGATGCTTTGGGTGAATGGGAATATGCTGGTAAGCATCCTGCATGTCCAGGGAGGCTAGCCAGTTGTGTTGATGAAGCAAAGGTAGCAGGGTTCCTAGCAAAATAATTTTGAACTTTTCCTTGGGAAGAAATTTGTTCAATTTTCTGAGGTCCAAAATAGGGCGCATGCCCCCAGTTTTCTCTGGAACCAGAAAATAATGGGAGTAGAACCCTGTGTTTCGTTGATCCAGCGGAACTATTTCTACTGTCCTGTTGTTCAGAAGGCCTTGTATCTCAGAAGCGAGAAGCTCTGACTGAAAAACTGACAGCCTGGGCTGTCGTTTGGGGGGATGATCCGGAGGGGTCTCTGAAAGACTGAGGGAATACCCCTCGCAAATTATCCGGAGGACCCATTTGTCTGAAGTTATGAACTTCCACCAGTTGTAGAACTGAGTCAGAACCTCCCACCGCTGAGATAAGAGTCCCCCTCGGGCAGCTGAGGTGAGATTTGGGCCAGAAACTCAGAAGGCGGCACTGGACGCTTTGGGCCCTTGTGCTTTCTGTTGTGTTTTCTTTTGAGGCTGGGGGGCTTGTATCAAAAGCGTCCATAGCTGCTTTAACCTGCTGGTTGTTGGACTCGATACCCCTGGTTAAGGTTTGAAGAAGCTCTGAATTAGTGTCCAACTCCAGTAAAGCTTCTACCATTTGCTTGAGTGAATGCCAAAGAATATACTCATACTGAGAAAAATAACCCTGGTAGCTGGTAATACGCATACCCCAGGTGGATGCAGCAAAGACTCTCTTGCCTAAAGTATCTGTCTTACGAGATTCTTTGTTTATACCTCGGGCTGTAGTAGCCTGAGGGAGGACGACCTTATCATTCTCTGCCAAGACCACAATAGGGTCCACAAAGGCTTGGGAGGCCAAAATGAGTCGATCCTTGGGAGCAGCGTACTTTCTATCTATGGACTTAGTCACAGAAGGAATGAGAGCAGGATTATTCCATACCATTTGAGAAAGCGTCTCAAAAGAAGGCTGTACCAGGGGAGTTAAATCCATAGGGATCTCTGGGACATGAAGGTACTGAAGCCTTAAAAGCTTCCCAGGATCGATATTTGTAGTCTGGAGAGAAAGAGTGGAATTCAAACTGTTCAGCAGAGACTTAAATGACAGGTCCTCGAGAACAGGCTCTGCAATAGGATTAGATCCTGTTCCTTCCATGTCATCAGCCAGCCTAAGGTCTGAGTCAGGCTCAATATCATCTCCTGACAGCCCAGAAGGGACTGTATGGACAGGAAAGGAATGAAAATCAGAAGGAAAAGAGGAAGGAAAAAGGTTCAGAGTCGAGAAGTCCTGAAGACTGGAAGATGTCACACCAAGCCTCAGCGCCGAAAAAGAGCACGGCGTCGCCTGACCCAGCACTGCACACGGCGCCGACAGAGCCGTCAGTGCCAAGGATGGTGCCAGCAAGCCACATGGTGCTGACAAGCCGCACGGCGCCGAGGACGGTGCCGACAAGACGCACAGCACCGAGGATGGCGCTGACAAACCAATGGCACTGAGGACGGCGCCAACAGATGCACTGGCGCCGAGGATGGCGCCAAGTGACCCATCGACACTGAAGGTGCTGAAACTAACACAGTGGTCCGAAAACTAGGATTTGAGGAGAAAGAAGGAAGAATACCAGGAGACAGAGGCATCGGTGTGGCCCCTGCACCGCAGCCACGTGAGGGGGGAAAACACCTGAGCACGGAGTCGATGGCACCGAAGAAGCCGCTGCATGACTAGGGAGGACCAACCGCCTTACCCGATCCCCGAGGGCCCCGGAGTGACCGGGCCAGGCAGCTGGACCAACCTCCAAGCCCACTGCTTAATCAGAGCGGCCCACTGATGAAACTACTTATCTGAAGCCCTACCAGAAGGCGGGGAAGGGCTCCGAAGTCGAAGAGGTCGGTGACCAGAAACAGAAACCAGTGACTCCAGAGGAGGAGACCAGCAACTGACCCCAATGACCAACCGTCGACGCACAGACATACCAGAGGGCGACCTTGAGTGATGTCTTCTCTTTTTTCACCTGTTGGCCGAAGAAGAGCTCGAGGCCGAACAGTGCCGAGAATGCGACTGTTTTCTTTTATGCTTCCGGAGGGACCGTCCCTCCCCTCAGGCATTGGACCGTCCGTTGTCAGACCCCCCCTCCAGAGAGGGCGGCGGACCGGACCCAGCCCGGCTGACTGAACAGCTTTCATACGAAGTCTCCCTACCGTCACTTGGCCCGCTCATGGTCGACTCTGTCAATGTAGGCTGAGACTTCTTTCTTAAATAAAAATAAATTCTAATAAGCGGTACTTATTGGAGATATCTTACAAAATAATAAACTGAAAACTATGCTGCTAGTTTGAAGTTTGACTCCCGGCAGCTGGGTGACAATGGCACTGAAGCGCACTTGACGGCGGGAAAAAAGGAACTGAGGCGGTTGGAGGGTTGACACCAAGATAGTCATTGCTGCATGAGCCGAGGCTCGCGGCGCCGCTCCTCGAGGTTCCATCTCTGGCGCCGGCCCTCCTGCAAAAAGTTTTCTCCTGCTGGGTCCTAGCGTCGCCGGCATAGATCCCATCAGTGTGAATGAGTGGTGGAGACTTTATGTCCAGGAAGATCCAGCATCCCGGCGTGACTCAAGGACGATGTGGTAATGGGTGATAAAGGTGTTTGCTGTCTTCCAGGTAGCAGACCGACAGATTTCCTGAATAGGGATGTCCCTGGAAGCAGCCACCGATGCAGCTGTATGGCGGGTAGAATGAGCTCTTATCCCTCTGGGAGGCTCCTTGCCCGCTAATTCATAGCACAGACTTATGCAAGATATAATCCACCTCCCAATCGTCCGTTTAGCTGCAGGTCTGCCAGAAGCGGCTTCAGCGTAGGTGACAAACAGCTGGTGAACCTCTCCCCAAATTTCCGCCGTCCTCTCCTTATAATAGGAGAGAGCGCGTCTCAGGTCCAACGTATGGCGCCTGTACTCGGCCTCTGAGGTGTAGTTGGGGTAGTACACCGGCAGAGTTAACACCTGGTTAAGGTGAAACTCTGACACCACCTTTGGAAGGAATTTCGGGTGGGGGCGTGGGACAACCTTGTCCCTGTGGAAGACCAGATAAGGGTAGTCCACTGAAATCGCCTGGAGCTCCCCTGTCCTTCTGGAAGACGTGATAGCCACCAGGAAGGCCGTCTTCCACAACAAGTGTGACTAGGCACACTTGTGCATTGGTTCGAATGGCTTGCCCACGAGCTTTGCCAGTACCAGCAGTAGATCCCACGGAGGTGGAGATTCACGCACCAGAGGGGATATTTGATCCAGGCCTTTGGAAAAGCACTCAACCACTGTCTCCTGCACCAATGTCAGCTGACCAGCCTGTGCCCGGTAAGCAGAGATGGCTGCCAGGTGCACCCTAAGGGTCGATGACCGTAGACCTCCTTTGGAAAGAGACCAAAGGTAGTCAAGAATGTTAGACACTGGACAGGACAAAAGGTCCAGGCCCTTGCCCTGACACCAAATGGAAAACCTTTTCCATTTGAAGGCATAAGATTTCCTGGTTGATTCCTTTCTAGATGCCTCCACCACGGTGTAGACATATTTGGAAAGACCCAAAGCCTGGAACTCTAGCCGCTCAGGTACAAGGCTGTGAGGTGCAGGGACTGAAGGTCCGGATGGAATACCTTCCCCTGATTGAGAGAGATCAGGCCCAGGCATGTGCAAAGCCGCCCGGGGCCTGCAGCTGAGGCTGAGGAGATCTGGATACCAGAACTGGAGTGGCCAATATGGGGCTACCAGGATCACCTTCGCCTTGTCCCTCCACACCTTGAGGAGCACCCTGTGGATCAAGAGAAATGGAGGGAAGACACAGGGGAGTCCTGGGGTCCACGGCCTCGAGAAGGCATCCCCTGCAGCGAACCCTGCTGAGGGGGGGGCGGGCATGAAACAGCCTCAGCTTGGTATTTTCCCTGGAGGCAAACATGTCTACCATCGGTCTGCCCCAACAGGAGAATAGGCTGTAAGATACCTCTGGATGGAGAGAACACTCGTGGGATGTCTGGCCCAAGTGGCTGAGAGCATCCGCCAGATGGTTCCTGCCACATGGATGGCTAGGAGATCCGCCTCCAATCGGCTCACGAGGGTCCAGATGCGGAGCGCCTCCTTGCATAGCAGACGGGAGTGCATGCTGCCCTGTTTGTTGAGGTAGTACATGGTCGTGGTAATGTCCATCTGGACTTAAACCACTTGACCCCGGAGCTGAGGACTGAAAGCTGACAGTGCCAGTCTGACTCCTCTGAGCTCCAACAGGTTAATGTGGCATCGGGATTCCTTGGGGGTCCAGAGCCCGTGGGCCCTTTTGTCCCCCTTGTGGGCTCCCCAGTCCATGAGAGAGGCATCAGTCGTAAGGATGACCGTCGGCTCTGGGTGGACAAATGGGATCCCTTCCTGCAACCGGTCTGGGGAGGTCCACCATTGGAGAGCGTCCCACATCTTCTGGGTTACAGTGATCAGCTGGTCGAAATGACCATGGCACTGAGTCCACTGGGTGGCCAGCTCCCACTGGGGGGGGGGCGCACGTGCAACCGGGCCCAACAGACCACTGAGGTGCATGCCGCTATGTAACCCAGAAGGCACAGAAAGTTCCACGCAGGACACGAGTGCCTAAACAGAAATGATTAGGCAAAGGAGGAAAGAACCTCCACCCTGTCCGCCAGGAGCTGATCTCTGGCTTGACAAGAGTCGAGCTCTGCCCCAATGAAGCCCATCACCTGAGAAGGCACGAGTTCTGACTTGGCTTCGTTGATCAGTAGGCCAAGTTGGGCGCAGGTCTGGAGGGCCAGGTCCCTGGACCTCTCCACCTCCAGCTGGGTGGGACCTGCTAGCAGCCAATTGTCGAGGTGGGGTAAATTCTGACCCCCGATGCCGGAGATGGGTCGCCACCACTGCAATGCATTTGGTGAAGACCCGCGGGGCTGATGACAGGCTGAATGGCGTGGCTCGGAACTCGTACAGGGTCCCTTTGACCCCGAAGCGGAAGAACCACTGATGGGACAGACGGATTGGGAAGTAAAAGAACGCGTCCTGTAGATCCAGTGAACAAAACCACATATTTTGCTCCAAGGATGGTATGATCTGGGACAGAGTGACCATCCGAAAGGTGCAAGACCTGAGATATTGATTCAGGTCATGGAGGTCTAGAATGGGGCATCAGCCCCCGTCCGCTTGGGCACCAGGAAGTACCTGGAGACAAAGCCTGGGTCTGCTGGAAGATCTGCCACAGGAGCTACTGCCTCCTTGAGGAGGAGCTGAGCAATGTCGTCTCAAAGAGCCGACTGGGTGTGAGCGGATACCTGTTCCTCCCCAGGGGCGCGGGCTCGGCCGGGAGGTTACTGCTCGAATTCCAGTGGCAGTGCCTGACTGATCACTTCGAGAACCCACCTGTCTGAAGTGACAGCAGACCAGGCGGAGAGGAAGTGGCGGAGCCGGCCCCCCACAGGAGGACCCAGAGCTGGCATGACAGGAGTAGGGGTGGCAGCCCCCACCCCGTCACTGAGCAGGCTTGGAGGAGGAGGCTCCAGGACCTGAGCCTCAGCCTCCTTTACGGGTCTGTTGGGGTCTGGGCTTGGGCCGAGGGTGCCAAGCTTGAGCCTGCTGCTGATGCTGTTGTGCCCCTTGAAAGGAGGACTGCTGAGCCGCAGGGGAACAGTGCCGAAAAGGCTTCTTCTTCTTCTGCTGGTTCTTGCCTGGAGAACCCTTGGCAGAGGTAGCGTCCAAGGTGGCACTGGACTGCTCAATGCACTGAAGGTGACCGGCCACTCCTGGGCCAAACAAGTCAGTCCCGAGGAAGGGCACGTCAGCGTGGCTCAGTTGGTAGCACATCCGCCTCTGGACCAGAAGGTCGTGGGTTCTCGTCCCACACCGGATTGGACTTGCACCTAAAAAAATTGCTGGCATCCGAGTGCAGTATTGGGGGTGTTGTACTGCTGGGGTGTGCCATCCTCAGATGAGATATTAAACCAAGGTCCCTTCTGCCCATCCTGGTGTTGTCCTGATGGGTGTCCAGGTGGAAGTAAAGAATCCAGGGCACTCTTCGCAAAGAGTAGGGAACATTCCCGGTGTCCTGGCCAACATTCCCCTTCCCATAAAACCGGTTCATGCAATTATCCAGGCTGTGTATGGGTGATGATGTGCGATATGGCCGCCACCACACATTCAGTCATTTCACTACCAGTCTAGCATTGCTTGTAAAGCACTTTGAATATGAGAAAAGCGCTATATAAATGCTGATTCTTCTTCTTCTAGTTTGTGTTGAGTAGCCACCGGAAAGGAGGAGAGCCTCATTCAAGCCCTGCGATGAGAGGCAATCGCGGCAGCCATCGAATGGGCACATGAATCCCCAATGTCCAGGGCCATCTGAAGCTGCTGTTTGACAACAGCTCAGCCCTGATCCCGGACCTGCTTGACTGTAGTCTGCATGTCCGCAGGGAAGATGTGGGAGAACTTCATCCAGTGACCCGAGAAGGGTGTGAGAGAAGTATGCCATGATGACGGCAGAACTTGCCAAGGAGGAAGCCGCATAGACCTTCCTAGCTGAATGGTTCAAAAGTTTGGACTCTTTATCAGGAGGTCGGTCCGTATCGGCAGAACTGCCAGTATGCCTGAGCGCAGAGGCGGTCACCAGGCTCTCGGCCGGAGGGTGCTCTGTGAACCCCGCCAGGGACCTCATGGGCACAGCATACTTGCAGGCCATGCGGGCAGACAGAACTGGACAAGAGGCAGGAAGTTGCCAAAGTTCAAGGGCTGGACCAACAATGGCCTCGGCCACAGGAAAGGCCTCCGTTGGGGTATCCTCTCTCTTAAGGATGTCCGTAAGAGGGTACTCCACCTTTTTCTGGATAGGTTCCAGGGGCATTCCTGTGGACTCAGAGATGAGGCGAAGGATCCCTTGGAAAGACGAAGGACCTTCCTTCGTCTCTAGCCCAGTGGTCGATTCATCATCCCCTGGATGAGAATGTAGATCGGTGATGTCCGAATCCAAAGAATCCGGATACAACGGTTTACCGCCCAAGTCATGCTCAACTCGCTGGGGGTGGTCCAGGGTGACAGTGACTGACAAGCACCGGGGAAGCCAGGTGTCTGGTCTGTCTTCCTTGGAAGGAGACCCTCCCACAGGCTGCTTAGGCAGTGGTTCCACCACAATCGATGGAGAGACCGTTTTAGGCCGAACTGGTGGTTTCGCCGGCCCTGCAGGCGGAGGAGCCAAAGGTTTCAGCTCCGGAGGGGTCGGCTTCTGCCTAGGAAGCAAAAGTCAAGTAATGGCCAGGGTGGGTGCTGGGGTAGGCTTATGCCCAGACAAAAATCAGCTGTTGCCACATGAGGTCCTCATAGCCCCGACGGAGTTTCTGCCGGAGCCTCTCCTCATTCGAGGAGGACGAGGACGACCGATGTCGTCGTCTCATTTTAGAGCGCTTATGGCTCTTCCTCGGCCTGCCAGACAAGACAGTTCTAGACCTCGATCGAGAATCGTGGGCCGACTCGGTCGCTCGGGAGACAGTGGCGGGACCGGTGATACCTGGGGGTCTGGAACCAGTTCCTCGATAGGGACTCCAGTGGGCTGGGTCTCCTCATCGGGGAACACGAGGACCGGAGTCCTCTGCAAGGAGTCATCGACCGGAGTCAGAGACAGCGGATCGATTGGATCGATAACTATCTCGACCTCGTCGACCACATCCTTGGACAGCTGGCCTGACGCGGGAGATCCGAGAAGCCAGCGGCCGAAGAAGTGATCTCGACTGAAGTCAGACAGCATGCTCCTGGGACTGAGACCTCTCCTGGTCCCAATAGCGCCTTCATCGAGACGAAGGCTTGCTTGGATCCTTTTCCTGCTTACGGGATCGAGAGGAGTGCAAGCACGCAGGTGCTTCTCCCCTGGTGGCACGAGCCTGGCACAACTCTCAGAAGGAACCAGAGAAGGTGGAGCCCAGGTTGAGCGGAGCAAAGAAACTCTGGGAAGAGTCCACAGGGGAGCCGCTTCTTCCTAGAATGCTTGCATCCATTCCAATTGCTCAGCGGATCCCACAGCTGTGGAAACCGCCCACCTAGGCTCTTTGGATTTCACCGGAGGGTTCCTCTTCTCTGGTCTTCCCAATTGTAAGCGTGCAAGACGGTCGTCCAGGACATTGGGATGGAAGACCAAGCAGAAACTGCAGGACAAGGTGTCATGGCTGACACCGAGGCAGTAGACGCATGCAGAGTGGGGATCAGTACGTGACATCATTTGGCTGCACGAGCACCGGCGAAATCCAGGGGAAGATTCTTCTTCCATGGCCTAAGATGTGAAAAAGCGATTGCTAACTTGAACGATTCTAATTTTCAGTAAAACCGAAGGTTTGAAAGCCAGGGTCTACGAAATGCGTGAGCAAGAGGGAGGCAAACTGAATCTTCCAGTGGAAAGGAAGATCTGGCGTCATGGGGCGGAGCCGAGGTATATACCACCCGGGTGGGTGGGAGGAGCCAGTTTGAAGACTTTCCGTGGATCTTAAAAGGGAAGGGGGCATGCCAATAAGTGTGGATGAACAACATATCCACGATCCTAGAATTAAAATTACAAACAGATACATTGTTTAAATTAATTACATAATACAGTAACTCTTCTTATACATATCCCATTTACATATAAAATAGTTCATTCTTATAAAGAAATCAAGAGAACCCATGTTCCCACAGTTCTTATACATGAACAAGTCTCCCGCCAGTTTCTACCTCAGACATTATTGTACTCGATATCTTTTTTTCAGTTTACTAATAGCCTGGAAGTACTTGGCTAGTCTCACAACAGTTCCCTCATCCTCTGTATGAAAGACGATATTGGTTAACAGCAGTAAAACCATTTTATATCTCTCATCTAAAAATGGTGACAGCCAATAAATTCTTGGGGCCATATACCATGAAAAATACCAAAGAACATGGACCAAGTCTTCAGTCCCCCCATGTGAGCAGTCGCATGCCCCTGATGTAATGCCTTCTTTCTTGTACCTAAACAGCAGCACATTACTTGAGAATTGCTCAAATTCATAATTAGAAAGTGCTCTGGATTTATGTTCAGTCAAAATTGCTAAATAGGGTTTAAACCCAAAGTAGTAATTGTTTTGTGCAAACTATTTGGAATAGCAAGTTCCTGTTATATTATTTAAATCTTTTGCTTTCCAGTAATTATTTATCTTATTGATCACATATTTTTTATATTTTTCTCTTAATACAATTTTTTGATCCACTGCTTTTTTCAGAGGCATTAATTTATTCCATAATGCATATATTACTGTATACCAGAACCCATGTTTGTACCCTAAGTTATACCATTCTTCTTTTTCTTTCAGACAAAATGTTGTTAAAGCACTATCATCCTTTTTAGTGAGCCTAATCCAGTAATTGATTTTACGGCTTTCAATAGAGGCCGTTATATCCACTAATCCTAATTCACTTCTCACATATGCTGCCAGACATGAATGTCCCACTCGTAGGATATTTCTTAATAATTTGTATAGTGGAGACACAAACCTATTGCATCTTTTATCTCCCAAACGTCTGCACCATACAGGAACTTAGCTTCAAATTTAGTTCTAATTGTTTCTATCAGGGGTTTAAGAGTGCACCCTACATACTTAATGTTAAACCTTGCAAGTGCTGCTACTGCTTGTTTAAGTTTATCGGTCATGTATCGCTATGGGCAGCCCATAACCCATTTCCACTAACTAAAACCCTTCGATAGAGGTATCTGTCAACAACTTCTACTTTATTGTTAGCCAAGGACCATACTCCCTTTGTCTGTATTTTAATTTTCCCCAAAATCACAGTTTTAGATTTATTTAAATTCATTTTTAATTTCAGTGCTTTTGATTTCTGGGAGATATAATCCAGCTGTGCTTGCAGACCCCTTTTAGTTAGTGAAATCAGAACAATATCATCTGCATAGGCCAATATTGGACAACTTTTTGTTTTAATGTTTGGTGCATTTGAAGTTAGTTTTTCTATATCTCTTAACATTTTGTCAATGTAAAGAGAGAACAAGATTGGGGCCAGAACACACCCCTGCCTCACCCCGCAATTAATGATAAATAAAGAGGACAGATGTCCTTTTTAACCCAGTCTCACCTTGGCCCAAGTTCCTGAATATAAATCAGAGAACAGCTACCACAGCATACTCTATACATCTTTCAACTAAACATTCCCACAGAATCACCCTAGAAATGTAATCGAATGCTGATGTACAATCAATAAACATAGTATACACATTTTGTTTCCTTATTTGAGTATATTTTTGTATTATATGCCTAAGTAAAAAGCTGTTATCTATCGTGGAGAAGCCTACTCTAAAGCCTGCTTGGGAATTTACCAGTCCTCCAGTCCTATCAATTCTTTTTTTTAGTCTTTCAAGTAGGATTCTGCTAAATATTTTAAGATTCACGTCTAGTAGACTTATAGACATATACATAGCTAGGTTTGTGAGATCACCCTTTTTATGCAGGGGCATAATATTTGTGCCTTTCCAAGTCACCGGGTACACTTCTCTTGATCCTGTATACAGCGATTATAAAAAATAGTGAGAACTTCCCCCATACTACAGGAGCACTCAAATAAACTTCTGCGGGTATACCGTCGGGTCCGGCTGCCTTATATTTTTTCATCGAGTAAATAGCCAAGTACACCTCATCCAATGTGATCGGCCCTAAACCACCATTGCTAAAATGACATTCTGGTTATTGCCTGTCTAAGGAAGAATCTTGATAAACATCAATAAAATACTCTACCCATCGTTCTTCTGATATGTGTGTATCTATATAATTTTTATAATTATTTGTTCCCTTTGCAACCAAAGACCAGAACGTTTTAACATCATTGCTTTGGACTGCTGCAAGCATAAGTTGCCATTGTTTTGCATGAAAGGCCTGTTTTTTTTTTCTTGAATAAGTTTCTTGTAATTCCTCCTTAGCTGATTAACACTAGTCAAGGCTTGCCTCCCTCTCTTTTCTTTACATTGTTGGTACAATACCCTAATCTGTGCCTTCATTTTTTTACAGTCATTGTCAAACCATGTACATTTTATATTTTTACTGGGTTCTCTTACAGGTCTCTCCAGCTCATTTCTTATATCTGTAAATAATGAATACAATGATGGAGCAAACAAGGGCCTCAGCCCATCCTCTCTGAAGGTGCTATAATCCGCCTTGTCCTCCATCAGGAGACTATTCCCAGGGATAGGAGCCACTGGCTCACATCCCGATGTAATCAGGCTCCTTAGAGCTGTTGAACTCTCAAACCCCAAGGTAAGAAAGGTTTGTACCCCATGGCAATTGAACATAGTCCTAGAAGCCCTACAGGGTCCCCCATTCCTGCAAGATTCACCCTACTGGTTTATGCTACAGACGGCCTTCCTGGTGGCAATCTGGTCCGACAGGAGAATAGGGGAACTACAAGCCCTTTCCTGTCAAGAACCCTTCCTAACATTCCATAATGACTGGGTCACCTTGAGGACGGTCCCGTCCTTCATTCCCAAAGTAGCTTCACGCTTCCACTTGGAGCAACACATCGAACTACCTATCATCCCTGCAAGTCATCAACAGGCATGCTGCAGGCCTTAGATGTCGGACAACAACTGAGGGCTTACCTCGCCATGTCCAGCCACATCAGGAAAACCAATAGGCTGTTTGTCCTCACCATAGGAAAAAGGGTGGGTCAAGCAGCTTCCAAAGACACCATAGCCAGATGGTTGAAACACACTATACAGGAATTTTACAGATTAGCGGGTCAAAATCCACATCCCGACATCAAAACCCACTCGACCAGGGCAGTTGCCACCTCCTGGGCGGAAAGAGACCAAACCTCTATCGCTGACATTTGTTCAGCAGCCACATGGTCTTCTACACATACATTTACAAAGCACTACCAATTGGATGTACTCTCCGCTGAAAGAGCATCTTTCGGTGCAGCCGTCCTGTGAGAAGGCACCCGGAAAGGGCAATGTTCTCTGCCATCTAACCCTCCCATACTTAATCCTCTGTGATTACACTGCTTTTCAGGTCCCACAGGTTTTGACTGTGGAGTATTACAAAGGGTATGAGATATAATGGTATTTACTCACCTGGTAAAGGTGATTATTTGAGTACCCTTTATAGTACTCTGCAGCCCCACCCGGACCGGCAGAGGACTCAAGACTATATTCTGTCTCCTCGGAACTGAATGCGACATGTAATCAAGCATATTTGCACCATTCAAAGGAATTAGGTTTAAGAAATGTGCATACTCTGTTTGTAACGATTAAATACCTATGTCTTATCACAACTCACCTTGGGTTGTTTATTATAATCATTCACGCTCACCGCACTTAATTACAGTAGGCTACCAGATTGGGAGGGGGGAACGCACAGAGGTGCCCCATTCCATGGTGTTTTCCCACATGTGGCTCCCCCTTATCCACGTATGTTTTGTTTCTAACTTTATTTTGAGAGAGGAATTTTCACAGCTAAGGAAGTTTCTACTGGAGATTCAGAGATGAGTCAGAGGGGCTGGCCTTGGTCAGCTTGAATTTGATTGGATCGTGCATCAACCTATAGGATTGATGGGGAATACCCGCATGTTTTCACTGTGGAGTACTATAAAGGGTTCTCAAATAATCACCTTTACCAGGTGAGTAAATACCATTCTCCCTACATGCCTGTAGCATATTTTTTGGTCACTATCTATTTTTGTATTATTGTTATTATGTATTACCTTGTGTTTTTTTGCAATACAGCTCTCCCTGCTCATGCCTAAAAATAGGCCTGTGCTTGCCTAGTACATTTACCTGGTAACTACAACAAATAAAGCCTCCTTCAGATTTATGGTGTTCTGGATTACTGGAAGCCAACTTTCCACAGTGAAGCTACGGAACCAACCCTGTTGTCTTACACTACAGCCCCATCTAGTGTTGGATTTGTAGAGTACTTAGTTGATCACACATTCCTGATTAGGCCATAACAGATACACTTCGCTTGCTTCATTGTAGCTAAGATTCCCTTGCAATGCAAGATACTGCAGGCTTTCTGTCTCGGTGTCACAGGTAAATAACTCCACAGTTAAGGATGCAGGTAGCACTGTTAGCTGGACAGTAATACAAAGGCAGCATCATGTGACAAATACAGTACACTGCTTTCTAGTCTGCAACAGCAGGAGAGAAGTTACTCCTAAGAAAAGGTGCTGTCTGGAATGAGAGAAAACCAAGAAAGACGGCAAAACATCTTAAAAGGACAGACCAGTCGCATACTGCTGGAGCCAGGGACAGCGCTAGATAGGGAAAAAAGGGAAAAAGCTGCAGCCTGCTCAGAAATTATCCACTTTCCACTTGACAGTGGGTCCATAGCGGTGCACCTAGTTTTGGAACAGTAGCTGAAAGACAGAAAACTGAACAATAGGAAAGTATTTTAACATGACAAGTTTTAGATTCTGTACTGGTGAAATTTGTACTTCCAATTAGGTTTTGACAGAGTTATTTTTCATTTTGACCCACAATTTTTACACCAATGGGTCTAATTTGACTCATGTATTAAAAAGTACAGTTACGTAAGAACTTACCATAACAATAGATCTTCGAGAGGAGCTCTTGCAGCAGGTAATACCATTAGGACTAATGCCACCCGGCGTTAGGACCCCACGGAAAAATCTTGTAGCTAGCAGTCTGTAGCGGGGGAACGCCCCCGGCGTCGGCTCCGCCTGACATCAGACGTGGTATAAAGGGGGCAGTCCCTGGCACCATCTCAGTTCTCCTGCCGGAAAGGATAGGAGAACCGGACATGATCTCCCCAACCCTAAATAAGGGTATGACACAAATTCCTGAGGGATAGAGACTGGAAAAGCCACCAGCTGCAAGAGCTCCTCTCGAAGATCTACTCTTACGGTAAGTTCTTACGTAACTGTACTATGTGACTTCAAGGAGGAGCTCTTGCAGCAGGTAATACCATTAGGACTAGTCCCAGGCAGTACTCAATAATAGGCCCAGGTCTGACGGGAGGGGAAGAAGAGAAAGAAAGGCTGAACAGCTTCAAGACAGCAGGCCCTGCAGGACGGCCAGTCCAAAACCACCTACTGTCCTCCGGGAAGCAATATCGAGGCTGCAATGCCTAACAAAGGTATGGACTGTGCTCCATGTTGTGGCAGCGCAAATATCTGCCGAGGATACGTTCCTTAGGGAAGTGAACGAGGTAGCCACAGCCCTGCTGGAATGACCCTTGACCATGCCGGGCAAGGGCTTACCATGATGTTGGTAACAGAAAGAAATACAGTGCACTAACCAACGTAATAGAGACTGTTTGGAGACAGGAGCCCTTGTCATCCTATGTGCAAAGGAGACAAACAACTGGTCAGACTTCCTAGTTGCACTGGTTCTGTGGTTGTAATAGCGAAGAATCCTATGCACATCCAGAGTATGTAACAAGGCCTCGCCTTGATTAGAGAACTCTGGATAGTAAACCGGAAGTTTAATGTCCTGGTCCAGAGTCAAAGCAGACACTACCTTAGGTAGAAACTTAGGATTCGTGTGCATGGTCACCCTGTCTGTGTGGTAAACAAGATAAGGCTCCTCACACATAAGGGCCTGAAGCTCAGAAACCCTTTGAGCAGAAGTAATAGCAAGAAGCAGAAGTAATAATAACTTGTCTAGTGTACCTACCCGGTCAACAAAAGTTAAATAAATACAAATAACGCTTTCCATGAGAAAAAGTGTAGCTCGCAGGACATGGCTGGTTCAAAGGGAGGCAGGGTGAGCTTCTCGAGAATGAAAAGCAAGTCCCATGGTGGGACAGGGTCCCTCCTGGGAGGTCTGATGTGACGAACCCCTCGAAGAAAGGTCTTGCACACATTAAACTGTGCCAGAGTCCTCTCCTTATATAATGCATGGTAAGCTGATACCGCACACATATGTACCTTGATGGACAAGTAGTTTTTAAGCCCAAATCCAAAAGGTGGAGAAGATAATCCAGCACATGTTTGACTGGATAATCCAGGGGATCTAGGGCACGAGCCGCTGCCCAGAGGCAAAAATGCTTCCACTTCATGGCATAAGTTGCCCTAGTGGAGGGTTTCCTTGCCGCCACCAGGACCTCTGCCACCCTGCTTGACACTCCTAATCTTTCTTCTGCTAAGACTGCAGGAGCCAGGCATGCAGATGAAAAGATTGCAGAGCAGGATGGACTAGTGTCCCCTGTTCTTGAGAGAGCAAGTGGGTGGAGAGTGGCAACTGTACGGGGAGTTCTGAGGTCAGTTGCTGCAGCAGCGGGTACCAAATTTGCTGAGGCCAAAGAGGGGCTATCAGAATCATTCAGGCTGCCTCTGACTGCAATTTGAGCAGCAGTCTCTGAATGAGAGGAAAGGGAAGGTAGGCGTAGAGAAACCTCCCTGTCCAGGAGAGGGACAATGCATCTCACCAGAAAACACCAGGCCCTGAATCAAGCGAGCAGAAATTTGCCAGTTTGGGGTTGCATGGGAACGCAAAGAGGTCCAGTTCTGGACAGCCCCAGCGACCGAAGAAGTTGTCTGCAACCCCTTGGAGCAATTCCCACTTGTGGTTCAGAGAACGATAGCGACTGAGACTGTCGGCGAGAACATTCTGGTTTCCTGGCAGGTATACAGCCGTGAGATCCAGACGATGTTCTACCGCCCAGTCCCACACTCTCATGGCCTCCCTGCAAAGGGGGTATGACTGAGTGCCCCCTTACTTGTTGATGTAGAAGACAACCGAGGTGTTGTCTGACTGTACCAAAAGAGAACCTGGAGGGATCTGGTCCTGAAAAGCCATCAGGGAGTACAGAACGGCTCTCAGTTCCAAAACATTTATGTGTAGAGAGCACTCTGTGGGGGACCACGACCCTCTGGTTCTGTAATCCCCTAGGTGAGCCCCCGATCCTGACAATGACACATCCGTTATTTGAGTTTGTGATGGGGGCAGTCTCTGAAAGGAGACATGTCCCTCTAGATGTGGGGGACGGAGCCACCACTCGAGGGAGTGATGGACCGCCGCTGAGATTTGGACCTGTTGGTCCAAATCATCCACTGCTTGGTCCCACTGGACCTTGAGGTGCCACTGCAGAACTCTCATGTGAAGTCTGGCGAGGGGAACTGTAGCAATGGCTACAGCCATGTGGCCCAGAAGCTGAAGGATAACCCTCGCCAGAATAGAGGAAGCTGCTTGAACTCTGCGTGCCAGGTCCATTAAGCGATCTGCCCTGTCCAGAGGCAAGAAAGTCTTCCCTAGAACAGTGTCTGAGATGGTCCCTATGTATTGCAACCACTGGGAAGGCCTGGGTTGCGATTTTGGCTGATCTATGATGATGTCCAGGGAGAGAAAAAGGTTCTCCATCTCTTCTAAGGTCACCACCAGCTGGCTTACTGACTTGGCTGACAGAAGTCAGTTGTTTTGGTAAGGGTAGATGAAGTGGTCTTTCCTCCTGAGAACCGCCGCTGCTACTGCCAGGCACTTGGTAAAGACCCTGGGTGCCGAAGAACAGCTGAATGGCAGTACCCTGAATTGGTAATGCTGATCCCAAAATCTGAATCAAAGGAATCTTCTGTGGGAATGCAAGACCTTGATATGCATGTAGGCTTCCTGCATATCTAGAGAGCATAACCAATCTCCTTGGGGGGGTTTATACAGTCTGCCTGCCTTCTTTGGGATGGCAGGGGTGGATGATGGTTTGCGCCATGTGATTCTTGTGACATTCTGAAATGGCTCAACAAGAGGTGGGATGATCAGGGGCTTTGGATCCTTGGACCCCAGAAATTTAGCCATGCGTCTACATTCTGGGTTGAGTTCTTCTGTGTTCCATTCACAAATGGACTGGATGAGACGCATAATGTCTAAAAATGACAGGTCATCTGGAGAGGACTTGGAGAGTCCCTAGGACCTGGAGAGGGTGGAACGAAGTCTTCTTCCTCTGAGGACTCCGGAGATGAGGGGATAGCATCCCTGTCATCTGGAGAGGATGGACATCTGCTGGAGGAGGGGACTGGAGAAGAACACCGCCTTCTGTGCTTGCCCTTATCTGGGAGGGTTACCTCTTCTCCTTCTGGTGTGGGGAGTGGAGGAGGAGGAGGACCCACAGGAGGAGGTTGCGTGGTAGGGTCTGGGGCCTGTAAGAAGGTCCCTTTTAAACGTGTTCCACCACAATGTAAAGAGCGAACCAATGTCCACCACTGGGACGACCACTGGGGTGGGCGTCGAATTCGCTGGACCGGCGTCTGAGGCTCCTGCGTGTCAGGCATCTGGGTCTATAGGGCCCTGATTGTCCTTGTCTGGCAGCTGGGGTTCTGTGTTGCCAGGTGACCTGGTGTCCAGGGTCGGAGGAGGATCATTGGGCGACCAGCACCCTGAAGGCAGGGCGGGCGTCTGAGTATCTTCTGGCGACTGCTCATTGTCTGGAGTCAGGGAGCGGGTCATCGGCGAGGCCAATTGGCTAGTAGGGTGCTGGTTGGGGGCAGAGGAACGTACCTGAGCCGGTGGTGGGGGAAGGGGCGTCGGGTGACGACCATCCTCTTGCCACCTGTTGAAGTCCTCCAGGCACTTGCGCTTTTCCGATGAGCCGCCTGGTTTGCCTACGTCTTTAGGCTTGTTAGCAGGAGAACGAACCTCCTGGGTCAACCCTGAAGAGGACTTGTGGGGTCAGTGGGCCAGGAAGGAACGGGAGGGTAAATGCCCAGAGGATGAAGGCTCCTTAGCTTTGCCCGGAGAAGAGGCAGGAGCAGGTTTAGATTTATGGGCCTCGGTTGACTTATAAGGGACCGAGCCCTACCTCCCTCCAGAGGCTGAAGATGAAGGCTTCTCGGACGGCGACTTAGGGCGGGACTCAGACCTGGCCATCCTTATCCCTATGATGGTGGTGCCCCCCCCACAACTGACGACCCATCTTTGGGAGGGGAGTCCTTGGTTGGACAGGAGGAGCTAAGATCCGAGGACCGCTGCATGGCCGCCACCTTCTGTTCCAGGAGATATGCTTTCAGGGCATTCGCTATCCTGGTCCTGGTCTTCTGACTGAACTTTTTGCAGTGCAGGCAGTCGGCAGGGCGTGATTGGGGCCTAGACAGATGAGGCAGGCCGCGTGGCTGTCTTTGGCCGTAATCTGTTTGCCGCATGCACACTTAGACTTGCATCACGGTGAAGAGGACGACATAAATGGAGAAGGACATCTGATTGAAGAAACACCAAAAAAATTTTAAATTCTTTTAGAAGCGGTCGATTGCGTCGAAAGGCATCCATGGAGCTGAACTAAGCAGGTCGAGGGCAGGAAAAGAACTGAGATGGCACCGCTACAGACTGCTAGCTACAAGATTTTTCCGAGGGGTCCTAACGCCTGGTGGCATTAGTCCTAATGGTATTACCTGCTGCAAGAACTCCCCCTTGAAGTCCGATCCCCTAGCACTGTCACTGGAGCCACGGCTAACATACCAACTGAGAGGGCAGTGTTGTAGGAAACGTGTGGTGCAGCCATGTTGCAGTTCTGCCACTGGGAATGGTGGTCCAGTACAAATACTTAGGGGGAGGGTGTCAGAAAATATTGGTTGGGGGATCCAAGTCTGTTAAGATTGCTAAATATCTAAAACCTGCTGTCACAAAACATTAAACTCTTATGGTGTTAGTATACTACTGAACATATAATACATAAGCTGGGTACAGCATGGGTCTTCAGTGATCAGTTCTACAAAAAGGGCACTGTGTTATGAACATTTATGCTGTACTATACTGAAGATGAAGATTTTATTTGCTTTTAAATTGTCTGATCTATATTGCACGTGTGTGTATTTATATACTATGCCGTCTCACTTGTCCACTTTATTGTAAGGCCCCCTGGGCCTCCAGGAAAGCACTACCAATACTACATTAACACAACTGCAGTGCTATCACTCTGACAATGTCATTGTGCATCAACGACACAGCCATTTCAGGGGTTGGTCAAAAGCACAATTTTCAATATATACAAGCAAGTTTTTTTATAGCCTTTGAAACCTTGTTAAAAGTGCTGGAATAAAGTACGCAAAGGCAGCAATGCTTTGTTGATGCTGTAAACTAAAGCCCTTTATGTTTAAACTAATGTTTTGTAAACGGATAAGTCTGACTTTAGGTAGCACTGTTAGCAATGATACAAACTTTCGTACCTATCACTTCAAAGAGCAATGGAGTTCTGCAGCTGTACTGGCTCCAGTGCTTCATACCGTCAATGGCTGCAGTTAGAATCCGTAAAGAATTTTCCTTGTCTGCAAGTTTTATTTGAAGTGCTGAAGGTTTCTAGTTACAGAAAGTGAAAAACTGCTGAGACAGAACAACATCATGTTGTTTTCTTGGCTCTAAATTCAAATGCTATCTTTGTACTAAGCTTGCGCTGACTTTATAGCAGCTTGATTATTCCCCAAAGAGGGATGTCATGCCAACTCAATACGACAGTATATCACAATATTTCCCCAATCATGATGATTTCTCATTGTATAAAAACGATGCTGCAATTATTGTGTAGTATGCATAATAGACCACAATATATAGTAGTAAACCATCTTTACTTTTTCACCTCTGTCACTGTGGAAGTGTGTCCTTCTCCGGGTGCAATCAAAATTCCTGCCCCCCCACAAAGATTTTCAGTGTTTTTCTCAATTAGAAATGCTACCAATCAGTGTGATAACCATTATATTGTGATAAAAATGTACAATACATATTGCATTCTTTCTGCTTTATAATCATTCAAGTGTCACTTTTACTGTTTCTAAAAAGTACAGTTACGTAAGAACTTGCTGTAACAGTAGATCTTCAAGAGAGGCTCTTGCAGTAGGTAATTACATACAGGACTGAAGCTGGCAGGTGTCAGGACCCCATGGAAAAATTTCTAGCTACCAGTCACTGGCGTGGGACTGCCCCCAAGTCAGGTGAGCAATGTCATGCGATGTCAGTATAAAGGGGCGGTTCCCCATGCCCGCCTTCCAGTTCTTCCCCGCCAAAGGCCAAAAAGGCAAGATGAGAGAAGCGGATATTTCCTTCTGGAAAGGAGCTGAACAATGTTTAGGGGGATGGAGGGTGGGAAGGCATTACCTACTGCAAGAGCCTCTCTCGAAGGTCTACTGTTACGGTAAGTTCTTAACGTAACTGCACTATCTTACTTCGAGAGGGCTCTTGCAATAGGTAATTACATATAGGACTGAATCCCAAGCAGTCTGGAACAAAGAAAGGCACTTGGAAGGAGGAAAACTAACCAACCAATAGAACCTCCGGTTGTAAGGGTCTTAAGAAAGAAGACCTTGCAGAACAGCCAACCCGAAGCCTGCTCTACGGTGAGAGGCAATGTCCAAACTGTAGTATTTCGTAAAGGTATGGACAGAAGTCCAAGCTGCGGCAGCGCAGATATCTGAGGCTGACACATTCTTGAAACAAGCTGCTGAGACTGCGAATCCTCTGGTGGAGTGACCTCTGACTTGACCTGGCAAGGTCTTGTATTTGTCGTAACAGAACGTGATACAATGAGCCAACCACTTGGATAGGGATTGCTTGGAAACAGCATTGCCCTTTCTTTTGTCAGCAAAACAGATAAAAAGCTGATCAGATTTCCTGAGATCCTTAGTCCTAGTAGTGTAGTATTTCAGAATTCTATGAACATCCAAAGTATGCAAGAGGCACTCCCCTTGATTGGAGTGTTGTGTAAAGAAAGCAGGTAGCTCAATGGATTGATTTAGCATAGATTCTGCTACCACCTTAGGGAGAAACTTAGGGTTGGTGCGTAGAGCTACATGTACCTTGTGGAAAGTCAAATAAGGCATTTTGCACATCAGGGCCTGGAGCTTGGAAATTCATCGAGCAGAAGTAATAGCCACTAGGAAGACAGTCTTCCAAGACAGGAACTTCAAGTCTGCTGAAGCTGCCAGTTCAAAAGGAGGCAGAGTAAGCTTCTCGAAGACAAAGTTCAGATCCCAAGGATGGGCAGGAATGCGAGACTTCCAACTGTGCGAAAGTCCCGTCTCCAAAAGGGACGTGGTAGGCTGAGATGGCTGCCATGTGAACCTTCAAAGAGGAATGGCTGGGACCCAGGTCAAAGAGATGGCGCATGTTGTCCAGGACTCTCCCGAAAGGACAAGGGAATGGCTCGAAGTCCTTAGAAGAGGCCCAAATCAAAAACCGTTTCCATTTCATGGCATAGGTGGACCTAGTGGAAGGCTTCCTGGCCTTCACCAGAATATCTGCAATGAGCGGAGAAACCCAGAAATCGGGCTTGAGCTACGTCTGCAGGAGCCACGCATGCAACTGAAGGGATTTGAGACCTGGATGAATCAGGGTCCCCTGATCCTGGGTCAGCAAGTGTTGTGACAGTGGAAGAGGAAGTGGAAGTTCCTCTGAAAATTGTTGCAGAAGAGAGAACCAGACTTGCCTGGGCCAGAATGGAGCAATGAGGATCACCCGAGCTCCTTCTGAACTGAGTTTGTGTGAGACCCTCGGAATCAAGGGAATTGGAAGGAAGGCATAGACGAATCTGTCCTTCCAGTCAAGAGACAGAGCATCCCGACAAAAAATGCCTGGAGCGAGCGAGCAGAAGGCGGGAAGTTTTGCATTTTGAGGAGACGTGAACAGGTCTACCTGAGAGGTTCCCCGGCACAGGAAAAAACTGTCTACTATCTCTTGATCCAGTTCCCATTCATGGGCTTTGGCTGAAGACCGACTGAGGTGGTCTGCCAGCGTATTGTCTACTCCTGGAACATGAACTGCCGTCAGGTGTGGGTTGTGTTGAACCGCCCAACTCCAAACTCTCATTGCTTCCTTGCACAAAGGGTAGGAACGAGTTCCTCCCTGCTTGTTGATGTACCAGACTACGCACATATTGTCCGTCTGGATTGCTAGATGAGCATACAGGATGGCTCAGAGCTCGAACACATTTACATGAAGAGTCTGCTCGAGATTGGACCAGGAGCCCAGAGTCCTGTAAGACCCTAGATGGGCTCCCCAGACCTCTCCAGAGGCATCTGTTGTCAATGTTTGGGAGGGGGGGGTTCAATACAGAAAGGAACTCCCCGGCAAACGTTCTCTTGCACCATCCACCACTGCAAGTTCTTGACCATGGGATCGGAGACCAGAAATTCCTGGTCTAAGTTGTCCAATGTCTGGTCCCATTGAGACCGAAGCGTCCATTGAGAGATTCTCATATGGAGCCGAGCACGAGGGACTGTCGGAATAGCAACCGCCATGAGCCCAAGGAGGCGAAGGACTGACCTGGTGCTGACCCTTTTGCAACTGGACAACAGACTTGCTTGAACCTGTAGGCTGACCACCCTGTCCGGCGGCAGAAAGGCTTTTCCAATGGTCGTGTCCAGGATCGCCCAGATGAACTGGAGTCTTTGGCAAGGAACAAGATGGGACTTGGCCTGGTTGATGGTGATGCCCAGGCTAGTGAAAACCTGCTGGGTAAGGGAGTGAGAGCGTAGGAGTTCCTCCCTGAACGGGGCCGCCAGGAGTCAGTCGTCCAGGTATGGGAAAAACCTGCACTCCCTGGGTACACGGGTGGGCCACTAACACTGAAAGACATCTGGTAAACACTCGGGGGGCTGAGGAAAGACCAAATGGGATGGCCTTGAATTGGTAGTGGCCCCCCTGAAATGAAAACCAGAGGAATTTGCGGTGGGAAGGGCAGATGGGGATCTGCAGGTAGGCATCCTGCATATCCAAAGTGTACAGTCAGTGTCCCTGCCAAAGAAGCAGCAGAAGGCTCTGTAGGGAGAGCATTCTGAAGGTCAGATCTCATTTAACATGTCCAGGAGCTGAGGTCTAGAATGGGCCTCACGTCTCCCGTCTTCTTTGGAACGAGGAAGAAATGGGAATAGTAGCCTGTCCCCAAAGGTGGGTGGGGACTGGTTTGATCACCGCCTTCAAGAGAAGGGAGGAAATTTCTTCCAGGACCAGAGGAAGATGTTCCAGGGAGTAAGATGACTTGGGGGGTTGTTTTCTGGGTGGTTTCTGAAGAAACCCAATTGAGTGTCCTGCTGCTATCAGCTGGAGTACCCAAGCATCTGATGTAATCCTCTCCCAATCCGGTAGATGGAAGGAGAACCTCCCTCCTACTGGTTCCTCTAGGAGATCCAGAGGCTGTGGGAGAGGAAAGGAGTCAGGAGGCGTGGGGCAACGTAGCAGCCGAGGCTCCTGCAGCTTTTTTGGGTGGGGGAGGCTTGGCTGCTGGAGGGGTCCGATGTTTGTTGGCCTGCTTGCCCTGAGGTTTCACTTTTGGTCAAGAATGTCTGCGAAAAGGGTGACGCTGTCCTTGAGGGGGCTTGTACAGCGAGTCAATGGACTTTAGTGCAGTGCCCTTCTCTTGCAGGTCGGTGATGATGTCCTTAACATCCCCATCGAACAGCACCGAAACCCTGAAGGGTGCATCCTGAATGGCAGATTGCACTTCAGGGTCCAATCCTGACACCCAGAGCCAGGCATATGCCGAAGACCTACGGCGAAAGCTGAACTCCGGCCAGCAGTGTCCACTGCATCGTAGGTGGCACAGAGCATGTGCTGACTGGCCAAACGAGCAGAACAGACAAGATCAGCCACTTCCTGTTTGGTCTGAGACTCAGGAAAGGAGTCCAATTTGGATTCCACCTGACTCAGGATCGTCTTCTGGTAGTCCCCCATATGTGCAACATAGTTTAGGGCCCCAATCCCCAGGGTGCAAGAAGCGTACACCTTCTTACCATACTGGTCCAGAAGATGGGATTCCTTGTCTGGTGGAGATGAGCTGAGATGTTTTGGACTGGCCGACCGGCCGTGAGTGGCGCTAAGCATGACCAAGTCAGCCTTGGGGTGAACATTCAAAGAATCCTATTCAAAGAATCTACACCCTCAGGAGCCTGGTATAGCCGATCCACCTTCCTCAGAAGGGGGGCTAATGCGGACAGTTGTATCCAAATAGTGGAAATGAGGTCCACGTGAGGCTCAATCCAGGGTGGAATCAATGTCGGAGCAGTTTCGGGCAAATCCAAGTGAGCAGCGAGCTTCTTCTGCTGTGGATCTGGCTCCAGAGATTGCCATTGGTGAACCTCCTGGATCTTTCTCAGTAACTCCAGAAAGGAAGGATCTTCCAGAGGAGACTTCAGAGAAGTCCTTAGCCGGGGACAGACTGGAGTACGTTGCTCGTTATCAGGATCGGAGCATCTCCCTGAGTCCAAGTCAGAGGTCTCCAAAGAGGAGGAGGAGGAGGAGGAAGACTCTTCCCGACGAGGGGGAGGAACAGTCTCCTTGGGCAGACCACGGGGAAGTGCATCCTCGCCACCCCTAGCACCTGTGGGTTAATCTCTGGTGTCGGGTAAGGGGGAGGGAGTCTCTCGTCTCCGTCGAAGGGGATCCTGTGCAGGGTCCGGCGCTGGCAGACAGCTCTCCACCTCCCTGGTGAGCTGAGCCTTGGCCTCAGCCCACCAGGCAGCCAGAGTCTCCTTCAAATCCACCGGCGGCTGGGGTGGTGGTGGTGGAGGAGGGGGGATAAGGATACTTAGAGTATCCCTAAGGCGAGTATCCGTAACCTGACGGCAGGAAGCCTGGCGTCCGGCATTAGGCATCAGATACTGCGGCATTGGATAGATAGGCACCGGGTACTGTGGCGTTGGATACTGCGGTCCCAGGTAGGACAGCACCGGATTAAATGGGGTTGGATACCCGGGAGCCAGAGGCTCTGCCGGAGCAGACGGCCCTGGGAGAGGCCCCGCGGGCAGGCCAGGTAAAGGTGGCCTGCGGGCATCTGGCTCAGCGTTGGAACAGCATCCGGCAAAGGGATGTCGTCCAGCGTCGGGTAGGCCGGTGTCCGACAGTCCGGCGTCAGGTGGTCTGGCCCTATAGGAGGGAGCCCTGATGGCAGCGTACTTAAGTCCTCCATGTCGCCCGGGGATGGAGGATTGAAATCCCCGGGGTCCAGCAGAGGAGACGTGGAGCCTTGGCACGCAGAGGCAATTGCTGCGGCGAGCCTGGGACATCAGACTTATCTGCGGGGTTCGACATAGGCTCATTCGCTGTGCGTTCATTGGAGGGGCCGACGTCCAGCTTACCAGCAGGATCCGGGTGGGCGTTGGAGGAGCCGGTGTCCAACTTATCAGATCCTACGCCCGACGAGGGTTGCGTGGGGAAGCGACAGGCGTCTGAGGACCGTGTAGCCTCCAAAGGGGTCAGCGCCTTATTGGCCCTGTCCGAGCAGACGTAGGTAGCACCGACATCCGGCTTACAAGACCCACTTGACCCGGAGGGCCGCATGGCAGCGGCCTTCCCGGAAGCAGCCACCTCCTTTGTCCCAGAGGCACCAGAGGGGCCCGAGCCTGAGGGCCGCCGCCATCTTGGAAGACAGAAAGATGGCCGTCGAGGGTCAGTCCCCCAGAGGGGACGTTAGCTGAAGAACGGTGACTCTGGCCAGAGTCGCGGGAGCCATGGAGATGGAGTCCCGGTGCTTCTCTTTCTTTTTACGGTGTTCCTTAGGTGAAGTGGAGGCCTGCCTAAGCTTCTTCAGCTCCTTCTCCATGGAGGCCATCTTCTTCTTCAAAACGTGGGCCTCCATAGACTGCTGCCTCCATTTACGGGTGGCGGTGTTGAATTGCTGGAAGTGCTGGCACTTCTCCATGGGGTGATCTGGGCCTAGGCAAAAGAGGTACAGGGAGTGACCGTCCTTATGCGGTAGCTGGGATCTGCACGAGTCGCACTTGTTCTTATGCGAATTGGCGAGCGTCAGGGATGACATACATGGCCACTAAGTTAGGAAAACTTGAAAAACTGACAAAACAACTCGGTAAACTAGACCAACGTATTACTGGTGAGCGAAGGAACTTAACCACGAGGCACTTTCACAAGTCGACGGCGGGAAAGAACTGGAAGGCGGGCGTGGGGGATTGCACCTTTATTCTGACGTCACATGACGTCGGTCACCTGACATGGGGGCGGTCCCCCGCCAGAGACTGCTAGCTAGAAATTTTACCGTGGGGTCCTGACGCCTGCCGGCCTCAGTCCTGTATGTAATTACCTACTGCAAGAGCCCTCTTGAAGTAAGATCTTGATTTTGTATTTACACTTTATCACCTGTTAGTTCCATGCATAATATCTTTGACCCCTATTCATGCACTGCATCTTATTTGATTATTTTTTTCTGTCATCTCATTTCCTCTGCGCGCCCCCCCCCCCAAGTTACACCTGGAAATGAACATAGGCTCAGTGTACCTCTCTCAGCTAACAAATTGCTAATAATTTGGTTAATAACTCACAGTCTAACGTGAAATAGCTGACTTGTGGCCTTAGAAACGTAGAATCTGCCAGCAGGAAGGGACCGCTTTGCCCACCCAGTATGCCCAGATGCTCCCTGCCTAATTTGTCTCTGCAGACCCTAACTGGTTTTCAGTGGCCACCACCACCACCACCACCATTTACTAATATTCTCCTATGTCTATCCCAAGCATGCTTGAAACCCACCACTGTTTTCACCTCCACCACTTCTGCCGACAGTCTGCTCTAGGCATCTACCACTCTTTCAGTGAAGCTGCAGTTCCTCACATCCCTATTAAACTCCATCACCCCCCAGCTTCATCACATGCCCCCCTAGTCCTGGTGATCTTTCTGATTTGAAGAGACTCCCCTCCTGCACCTTGTTCACCACTGTGAGATATGTGTAGATCTGTGTCATACCCCCTCCAGCTCTCCTCTCTTTCAAGGTGTACATTTTGAGATCGCTCAGTCTTTCCTTGTAAGGCTTCCCATGCAACCCAGCACCATTTTGGTTGCCCTCCTCTGGACTGCCTCCACCTTGTCTATGTCCTTTCTCAGGTGTGGCCTCCAAAACTGGAGACAGTACTCCAGGTGGTGTCTCACCAGCAAGCAATATAATGGTAACACCACATCCCTCCTCCTACTGGAGATACCCCTCCTTATGCAACCCAGCATCCCTCTACCCTACCCACTGCTTTGTCACACTGCCCTGCCATTTTGTCATCAGGTTCCTATGCCCTAGGTGCACAATTTTTTATTTTTTTGACACTGAACTCCAACTGCCATGCTCTTGACCACTCCTCCAGTTTCCCAAGATCCTTGAGCATTCTCTCCACTCCTTCTGAGTGTCCACCCTATTATAAATGCTGGTATCATCTGCAAAACAGCATACCTTCCCTTTCAGTTCTTCTGCAATATCACTTATGAATATACTGAAGAGGACCAGTTCCAGTACTGAACTCTGCAGCACTTGCTGGTCACTCTCCCATCATTAGCGTGAGTGCCATCAGCCACCACCCTCTGTTGCTTGTTAACCAGTCTCTAACCCAGTTCACCACTTTGGATCCCACCCCAGGCTGTTCAGTTTCTTCTTTTTTTTTTTTTTTTTATTTCTTTTTTATCCCCTGCCCGGTCCATGGCACTGTCACCTGACCCCTCCACTGGCGTCACAAGCCCCGGGAAAGACCCCCCACAGAGTCATGGTTTACCCCCCAGGCGGGGATGAAGTGGGAGTGGTAGCTGGTGCCCTTAGCCCCTCCCCCCGGTTCCATACCTTAAGATCTTGTCGAGGTCCATTCCGAGCTGCAGGCGCCTAGTGGCGTGAACCTTACCTGGTTCTCCTGTCACCGTTGGCTAGGGCGATATTCCAGGTGTATGCTCCCCCCCTTGGAGCTGTGACATATGCTGATGCCATGGCATTACGCCAGTGTCCATCAGTCTCCACCCCCCCCATGTACTGCTCGGGCATGCCGAACCTCCAACCACTGCTAGAGGTCAGCCATGCACCAAGCCATGACTCCCCCCACCCCTGGAGGAGACAGGAAGTCCTACAGACACTCAAGCCTCCTCCCCCCAGCCGGCCCTCCGACAATGCAAGCTCGTTCCCGAACTCGGGTTGCTAGCATTGCAAGCAGTAGCGCTACCTCTGTGGCAGTGGGCCGGCACAGGCTGCTCAGTTCCTTTAGTAGCGTCCTGTGCAGCACAATGTTGAAGGTCTGGCTAAAGTCCCGATAGGACACGTCCACTGCACTCCCCTGACCTATTTCTCTGGTCACCCAGTTGAAGAAATCATCAGATTCGTGTGGTATGACCCCCCCCCCCGAATCCATGCTGTTTATGGTTTTGCTACCTAGTGGATGCAAGATACTCTACAAGCCTTTTCTTAAGCAGGGTTTCCATTAATCTACCCACCACTGAAGTGAGACTGATCAGCCCATTGTTGCTAGCCTGGTGCCGCTCTTACATAGAGGGATCATGTCTGCTCTTCTCCAGTCCTCAGGAACCACACCTGTGTCCAGTGAACTGTGAATAAGGATATCAGTGGGAAAGCTAGCACTTCTGAGTTCATTTGGTACCCTTGGGTGAATCTCGTCCAGTCCCACAGCCTTGGCCACCTTCAGAGCTGAATGTCCCTTCAGGACTTTTTCCTCTGAAACTGGACTTGTGTCCTCCTCACCCTCCCCCCCATGCTCCTGCTGCTCCCTGGTGGTCCATCCTCCCTCCACTGTGAAGCCTGACCAGAAGTACCTATTCAGGATGACAGCTTTTTCTTGGTCCTCTGCTGTGCAGTTTTGCACTGACGCCCTTCTAATCCTCACTATCCCTCCCCTTGCTTTCCTTGTTTTCCTTATGTATCTTAACAATGTCTTATCCCTTTTAGCTACCGCTTTGGCTAGCCTTTCCTCTGTTTGCACCTTGGCTCCCCTCAACATCCTCACTGCTTCCCTCTGTTTTATGTGGTATACCTCCCTGTCCTCCTTCCTCTGCATTTCCTTATACCTCCTGAATTCCACCTTTTTTATTTCCCTTAACTACTTCCCTCGAGAACCATAAAGGCCTCTTTTTTCCTTCGGCCTTTACCCTCCTCCTTCATGCAGAGGCTGGTTGCCTTAATGATGCCCTCCTTTACTGTTCCCCACTGTGCCTCTGCCCCTCTGAGGCAGTTTCTTAAATAAGGTTATCCTTGTGTGGAAAACAATTAAATAGTGCATCCAATCCAGAGGCACACTGTGTCCCCTGATGCACAGAGTTGTAAAAGCAGTTACTTGTCGATTTGGAGCATTGCCATGAGATAGGGCAAGATCGGCATTCATGAATAATTTGTTAAATTCAATGTGCTTACACAGCTTGGTGTAGTGTTATGCCTAGACATGCTTTCTCCGCCTTCCTTGGTCTCCTGACAGAGGACAAAGGAGCAGGACTTAAAATCAGTTAGGAGTTTAACAAAGGAGTAAAGGGGGGGGGACTTCTTCTATTTCTATCTCTTTTGTCCACTGGCCACGTCCACAGGAGACATGGATATTATCAACTGTCAGCACTGTGGGACCCTTTTCAGCAGATCAATCGCCCAGACACTGGGTCACTATCCCACATGCTGGGAGATAAGTAAGAAAAAATTACTCATTTTAGTAATCTTGTTTTTTCCAATGTATTCTTCCATATTCATAACTCTCTGCAGTTAACCTGCTCAGTAGAACTGCCCGGAGAATGGAACTATATGCTAATGATGGAATCATTGGCATATGAAACATTCAAACTGCTGCCCTCATCTGCTGTGCATTCCATCAATGTCTCAGATTTCTAGGAAGCTCACAAGGCAACCTAACTAAGTGACTCAAGTTCAAAAAACAGCTTGATATACACAACTCTGTTCTATAACTACCCCTACCACTGATACTAATGATTGTGATATCAGGCCTACCTCAAACACCCAGAATCACCTGGGGAAAAAGAAAGGTAAGTATGAAGAAACAACCCCACAGGATTAAGTAGTGTGCCTGTGTTTGGGATTGTCAAGCAAGAAGACCATTCAGAGGCTCTGGTTCTGGAAGGGGAGGTAGGGAGGGAGAGTTGTGAATATGGAAGAATACATTGGAAGAAACAAGATTACTAAGGTGAGTCATTTTTTCTTCTAACCCCATGTATTCTTCTCATAGTCATAACTCTCTGCAGACTTCAAAGAACTACCTTTGGAGGTGGGCAGAGAACCTGCTTAGGAAAGAGGCTCTGCCGGACTGCTGTGCCAAACCTAGCATCACTTCTGGACTGCAAGTCCAAACTATAATGTTTAGTAAAGGTGTGTGCTGACCTCCAGGTAGCTGCTTTACAGATGTCCAGCAAGGGGATGTCTCTAGAAGCTGCTACAGAAGCATCTGTGCTCCTAGTAGAGTGGGCCCTGAGGCCTGCTGGGGCCTGTTTTCCAGATTTTGTGTAACAAAACTGAATGCATTGAACTATTCAGCAAGAGATTGATCTCTTAGAGGTTGGAGTGCCCTTTCCCACATACACATAAGTGAGAAAAAGGTGCTGTTTGTCAGCTCTGTGATCTCTGGTGTGAGTTAGATAATAACTCAATACTCTTTTAACATCCAGACTGTGGAGCCTGCGCTCTCCAGAACTGGCATGTTCTGTGAAGAAGACTGGCAGTGACATGGACTGATTCAAGTGGAAATCAGAAACCACTTTAGGGAGAAACCTTCTGTTAGTAAGAAGTACTACTTTATCATTATGAAAAGATACATAATCCTTTTCCACACACAATGCTTGCAACTCACTTATTATTCTAGCAGAAGTGATTGCTACCAAAAACACAGTTTTCCATGTGACATATTGCAAATGTGCTAATGACAATGGCTCAAATGGAGGTTTCATAAGCTGAGCAATGCAAATATTCAGATCCCACACTGGGACTGGTTCATTAACAGGAGGATGTAAGTGGGCTAATCCTTTAAATAATTTTTTGAAAATAGGATTAGATGCAAGGGAAACAGTTTTCCCTGCTGAGATACAGTAAAAGCTGAAATTGATGGTACCTTCAGGGATGTATGTTTGAGGTCTTGAGAGTGTAGTTCAGTAAGATATTCCAATAATAGTGGAATCTCGGCTGGCCCGGTGGCGCTGAGGGTTGAGGCGCTGAACGACACACCTCGCGCTGCGCCGGCAACCCGGGTTCGGGGACGGACTCGGGTGGCCGGGGGTCGGCAGGGAGAGGGAGGATCGAGCGTCCCAACGGATGCTCTCCTCCCTCAGGGGCGGGTTACCATGAGCGCATTGCGCTCTGCATTCCTTCCGTTGCCGGTGGAAGCACCGGCAGTGAAGGGATGGAGGCGGCTTCGCTTGTCGGAGTCGGGGATGGGGGACGTCGCGGCGCATGAGGGTTGTGTGCATAAGCACGCTACCACTCGGGACGTACGTCCCAAGCGCAAGGCGTCCTAGGGGAGTGGGGACGTAAGGGGAGAAAAAACGTAAAATCCCCTCCGGCAGCCCTAGATGAAGTCCGCCCTAAGTCCAACCGGACCACCTACAGGACAGACCCCACTGTGCGAGGAGAGGAGGATGGGCACTCTAGGGGCAGATCCCTAAGGTAGGTACCGGGGGACATGAGCGGACGGAAGGAGGGGGCACCGGAGGTCAGGAGGAGGAGGATAAAGATGAAAATAAAACAAAACAAAAAAAAAATAGTGGAATCTCTGCCAGAGAAGGAGAAACATGTTTGGCATCACACCAGACAGAAAACCTTTTCCATTTTGCATTATAGGTTTTCTTAGTAGAAGGTTTTCTATATCCTTTTAGGATATCCAAAACAGCCTGGGAAAGCTGCAAATTTGCAAACTCTAAGTCCTTAAGAGCCAGGCCTTGAGTCTGAGAGACCTGGGGTTCGGGTACAGGATCTTTCCTTGGTGGGAAGTTGATAGGTCATGCCTCCTGGGTAGGAGGATTGGTGTGGACACTGACATTGACAGTAGGAGGGGATACCATGGCTGTCTGGCCCAGTCTGGTGCTATCAGAATCATGGATGCAGGCTGTGACCTGAGTTTGAGTAGCACTCTTAAAAATGAGAGGGAAGGGAGGAAAGGTATATAGATGCTTTCCTGACCAATCCAAGGCCAGAGTATCCAGGGGAGTTGTGCCCCTGACTGGTGGCCTGCAACAGAACAGGGGTAACATGTGATTCTCGTGAGAGGCAAAGAGATCTATCTCTGTAGTGCCCCATCGTCTGAACACTAAGTCCAGTACCTGTCTGTTTAGAGACCATTCGTGATGTGCCTGGTTGATCCTGCTTAAAGCATCTGCTAGGGTATTGTCCTTGCCTGGTACATGAATGGCTTGCAAGGAAGCTTTTAGAAAGTAAGCAAGTTCCCAAATCTTCATGGCCTCTGTGCACAAGGAGTCCGACCTTGTTCCTCCTTGTTTGTTTATGTAAAACATTGTAGTGGTGTTGTCTGTTCTGATCTGCACCACCTTGCCCTGTATTAACTGGGGAAAAACCTTTTAGAGCCAGAAACACTGCTCTGAGCTCCAGCAGATTTTTATGGAGGAGAGACTCCATGCTTTGACCAAGTGCCATGGGTAGTATGTTCTCCTATATAAGCACCCCATCCTAGCAGAGAAGCATCTGTTGTAAGGATGACTGAGGGATTTTCCCCTTGAAAGGGGACTCTTGTCCTTAGATTGTGGATATCTGTCCACCACTGCAGGGACTGAATCACTGACCTTGTTACAGGGATCAATTTTGACATATGGCCCTTTCTTTGGCACCAGTGTGTCTGTAGATGAAACGGTATGTTTCTCATTCGGAGTCTTGCTCCCAAGACCACTCCTGTTGCTGCAGCCATATGTCCCAAGTATCTTCTTGCAGGACATGGCTTTCCCAATTTGAATGAGGCAATCAGTTTCAGTATGGACTGAACTCTGTCCTCTGGAAGAAAATCTCTTCCCTTTAAGGTATTCAGTTCTTCTCCTATGAAATGCAGGACTTGAACCAGTGTGAAGATGGACTTTTCCTGGTTTAGCAGGAAGCCCAGAGACTGTAATAATTCTTTTGTTATTTCCAGGTATGTTTGCATCTGCTGAAATGACTTTCCCACTATTAGCCAGTTATCTAAATAGGGAAAAACTGTTAATTCCTAGTTTTCGTAGGAATGCCACTACCACTGCTAGACATTTTGTGAATACCCTTGGTGCTGAGGTTAGACCGAAGGGCAGGGCTGAGAACTGGTAATGGCCTGAAAGGTGTCTGAACCTGAGATATTTTCTGTGAGACTCCCTTATGGGGATGTGGAAATAGGCATCTTTTAAGTCTAGAGATGCCAGCCAATCTCCCTGCTGAATGACAGGTAAAATTAAAGGTAAGGTCACCATCCTGAATTTTGGCTTTGCCAGGTGTTTGTTCAGATGCCTCAGGTCTGGGAATAGGCCGCCACTCCCCATTTTTCTTTTTGGTAAGAAAATACCGGGAGTAAAACCCTCTGCCCCTCGGAAGGGTTGGTACCTGCTCCAATGCTGTTATGCTGAGCAGGATTTGAACCTCCTTTTCCAGGAGTTGTTCTTCGAGAAGGAAGGCTGGTTTGAATAGCCTTGACTTCAGAGGAGGGAAGGACTTGAAACCGAGGGACAGTCCCCGGCTCACTACTTCCAATACCCACCTGTCCATGGTTGTGGCCTGCTAGGCCTGAAAGAAGTGAGCCAGTCTGACCCCTACCGGTAGAGGGGAGGCGACCTTGGCAAAGGGAGTCAGGGATTCTGTTTAGGTGAGGCCTGAGCCTGGGTGGATTGGGAACCCCTCCTGGAGTCCTCCTGCCTCTGGCCCTATAATACCCAGTCTGCTGTGGGTATGGCTGCAGCTGTGAAACAGCTTGAGGCTGATAGAAGGGCCTGCCATAGGACCTTCCTCTACCTCCCCTTCCATAAGGCCTATAAGAAGTAGAAGGCCTGTCCTTGGATATATAGGTAGTTTTGTATTCATCCACCTTTTTCATATACTTTTCAGTCTGTTTGCCAAAGAGAGAATGATCCTGAACGGGGAAATCCATGGCCTTAGCCTGGGTATCCTGTATTAGATTTGTAGCCCTTAGCTAAGCAAACCTTCTCAGGGCTACAGTCAGAGCCATAATCCTAGCAGCGTTATCACCGGCATCTGCTGCCATCTGGAACTGGTATTTGGATGCTTCCAGTGCAAATATGTCCGTTTCTGCTAGGTCATCAGAGATAGGAGAGGGAACCTTCTCTGACATGGCCATTACAGACTGCCACAGTGTCTTCTGATACTGTGCAGCGTAGGACTGGTAATTAGATTGTCTGACCCCCAGAGAGGTGGCTAAATACCCTTTTTTTTGACATACTGTCCATTTTCCTTGAATCCTTCTCAGGTGGGTGAGAGGATAAAGGAACCCTCACCTTCTCACAGGCTGCCTGCTGGACTATACCCTGATGATCAGGGTGAGGATAGAGGAAATCAGCCCCTTTCCTGTCCAGTTGGTACTTCTTGTCAGCCTTCTTATCCAAAGGCGTGACAGAGTTAGGGTTCTGCAGGATTGTGAATAAATCCTTCTTGAAGAATTTATTGATAGGCAGAAAAATCTTTTTAGTGGGTGTTATCCCCATCATTTCCATGTATTCTGCCTCCTCCTCATCCTTTATGACCTCGGTGGTAGCCAGGTCAAGGGCATCTGTTTTCCTCACAAAGGAAAAGTGAGAGGAAAAATCCTCAGGCCTAGGAGGAGAGCCAAACTCCTGCTTAGGTGAGATTTGTGGTCCAGTGGACTCACCTTCATCTTGCTCTGGTAAATCATACTCCCCAGTATCCATCTCTTGAGACTGGGGGTCAGAGCAGGGAGTAATCTCCTGAACCATTGGAAGAGGAGGGGTTGGAGAAGGTATGAACCCCTGAATTGCCTCAATGACTTTGATAGCCCTGGCAATTTCCTCAGCAGTAGGCAGACTGTGAGGCACAGAGGAAACCCCTGTAGGTTTTGCCTGGGGTTCGACGAGCTTGGTCTTCTTTGACTTTTTGGAGGGGACCGGAGAGTCAGCCGGCCCACTCAGTCTTTTTAAAGAGGTAGATTCACCCTTACCAGGGGTGGTAAAAGAAGAAACTGCGGTTTCACCTGCTGATTTGGAAGGTGTTGACTGGTTAGAGCCTGAAACACCTCCTAACTTCTTGTTCAACCTCTCCGTCCTTTTTTCCACAGTTTTCTGTGGGAAAGATTTACAAATTTCACAGTCAAAATTTAAATGATCAGTTCCCATGCAGAACACACAACTGTCATGGTTGTCTGCCTTGGCAAACACTTCCCCACACTTTACACAGTTTTTAAACCCTGTGGGACCAGTCTTTTTCTTAGGTTTTTTCAAGTGCTCCATTTTCAGGAGAAAACCTTAACCATAATTTTTTTTTTTTTTTTTTCGGTCGGTTCAGGAACCGATTAGGCACCAAAGAACCAATACATTTTGAATTCGAACCAGGTCAGCGGTCTCGGAACCCGATACAGCGGTTCACAGTAACCGGGTTAGCGGTTACAATGAAACTGGATTAAGCGGTTTAAATAAAACACATAAAACTTAACACAGTAATATTTTTAAAACGAAAATAGAGAAATTAAAGCAGAAAAAGTCCACAACAAACAATTAACTACTCGGTACCTCAACGGTTATACCGAACCGCAAGGAACCGAGAAATAAATGCTAAATCTAACTAAACTAAGACAAATTAGACATTTGAAAAAAATTAACGATAAATGAAGGCAGCAGAAAGAAAGTTATGTATAATTTAAAGAATTATATTTCACAATAGCCAACAACGGCCTGAGGGATCTCCTGGGCGTCTAGATTTGTGAGGCGGAGTAAGAAATCTGAGACATTGATGAAATGCACAGCAAATGAGGGCAGCAGTTTGAGCGTTTCACATGCCAATGATTCCATTATTAGCTTATAGTTCCATTCTCCGGGCAGTTCTACTGAGCAGGCTAACTGCAGAGAGTTATGAATATGAGAAGAATACATGGGGTTAGAACCTCAAAGCTCAGCTCTGGGACGCTTAGGCTGAGATCAACTACCTCTGAAACCAACTACAGGGGAGCATTCTTTATGGGATTACTCCTCCACACTGTCAACACCAAACCAGCATGCCTCTTCACCAGAGGAAAACTAGGCCCAGGGGGTGGCAGGTGGTTAGGAGAAAAGGAGACAGTACCCAGGCAAAACATCCAAATGAACAAAAACCTTTACAAATGATGAACAGGTGCTCACCTCTCGCATCTGTCATGGTCTACAAGACAGAGGAGGTAGCAAGTCAGCACAAAGCTGAACGTAACATGGTAACAAATGACCACGTTATGCAGAAAAGCAAAGACACTAGAAAAAAACTCATCATCATAGGGGACTCAATGATTCGTGGTGTGGATCCCCACCTGAGGCAAAACAAATGGACAGATATGGTGGTCAGATGTCTCCCGGGAGCTTCTGCAAGGAGGGACTCTGACCGAATAGTCAGCATAATACAAAGGGAAGGAGTGGACATGAACATCCTGGTCCACCTAGGGACCAACGACCTCACTAGTCAGCCGGTAGACGAGGTTAAGGAACACACAGCTCAGCTATGGGAAAAATTAGCTTCTCTTTTGTCCAGCCTTACCTTCTCAGAGGTTCTGCCTGTTTGGGAAAAGGGAGAAAACAGGCAGAAAATCAGAGAGAATGAGGTAGGAGATCTTAATGCCTGGCCACGCAAAAGGGTATCCTTTTGTTAAGTTCGACGGCCTCCACCTAACAAAGGAGGGGGTTAGGGCACTGGGCCAGAAATATGATGTCCACACGGGACATTTAAACTGACTGATTCGGAGAAGACAGCGTCTCTCACAGTAGCTCATATAAAGCCTTCACCTCTCCCCCTCCAGCTAGCACCACACCTTCTGAACACAACATAAAGTGAGACACAGAAGGTGGGAAGCATGGGGTCTGCCAATGAGCACAAAGAAGGTAAGGAGAGTAACAAGGGGAAAAGGGGTGGACTCACAAGCAGTGAAGGAAATCGGGACTGGAAAGCTTTATGTTTTAATGCGCGCAGTCTGGCTAATAAGATACCAGACCTCACTGCTACAATAGCGGAGGCAGGACTAGACTGGGTTGCCATGACCGAAATGTGGTTCACAGACAATCACGATTGGGATGTAGCTACCCCAGGATATAACTTGTTCAGGAGGGACTGGAAAGGAAAAAAGGGGGGGAGGAGTAGCTATTCATGTTAAGGAAACCATCAAAGCTACAGAAATTCAGGGGACACAGGAGAAAGTTGAGGCCCTGTGGATTACAATCAGGGCCGGAAACAAGGCACCCATCCAGGTAGGAGCAATTTATAGACCTCCTAATCAGGAGGAAGCCAGGAGCGAGGAAATCCTGGAACCCATCCTTCAGATGTCAAATGTCAGACAAAGGGGACATTGTGCTGGAAGGTGACTTCAAACTACCAGACACTAATTGGAGTTCCTACACGGCCACATCTGAAAGAAGCAAAACATTTCTAGTTGCACTACGAGGGGAGGGCCTCTGTCAACTAGTGAAAACACCCACAAGAGGAGATGCGATCCTAGACCTGCTTTTTACAAACAGCGAAAGGGTCCTAGGTGTCGAAGTGGGAAGCCACCTGGGAACCAGTGACCATCGCACTGTATGGTTCAGGGTAAACAGGTTTGAGGATTCTGGTCACTCAAAGCTGAAAGTCCTTGATTTCAGGAGGGCAGACTTCACTAAAATGAAGACCTGCCTGAAGGACAACATTGACTACATGTCAGAGGGGAGTGTCGAAGAGCGCTGGACTAGGTTGAAAGACGCAATATCCTTAGTCACGTCGCAGTGTGCCCATCAGGTTAGTAGGAATAAAAAGAGAAAGAACTCACTTTGGTTTTCCTATGAGGTGGCAACCAAAGTGGAGGAAAAACATAAAGCCTTCAGAAAATACAAGGTGTCAAGGAATGAGGGCGACAAAACAGAGTATAAAGAAAAACTGAAAGAGGCGGGAAAAGTAGTAAGCCATGCAAGGGTCCAAACAGAAGTAAGGACAGCTCAGGGAGTTAAGAAAGGTGACAAAACCTTCTACAGGTACATATGGGAAAAAAGAAGGACAGGGGGGGGTGTCAAAATTACAAAAGGATAGGTAGCATCGGAGGAACACGGAGAAAAGGCAGGAGCTCTCAATGAGTCCTTCCTCCACTCTTATATATAAACCAAGCGGCGATGGACAGCGCTATGTAAGAAGGATTGTCCAGTTGGAGGACTAGACACGAGTCCCTTCACCGAAAAGAGAGTCCTGGAGGAACTCAATAAGTTAAAAGTGGAAAAAGCAATGGGGCCAGATGAAATACACCCAAGAATACTGAAAGAACTTGGGAAGGAACTAGCAGCCTCCCTAACAATGCTCTTCAACAAGTCGTTGATGAGTGCGGAGGTTTCTGAAAACTGAAAAAGGATGACACTGGTGCCGCTCCACAAGAGTGAGAGTAAGGAGGAACCAGGAATCTACCGACCAGTTAATCTCACCTCAGCTGTGGGAAAACTGATGGAGTCCCTGTTGAAGAAAAGAATAGTAGCTTTTTTAGGGGACAGTGGTCAGCTTGACACAAAGCAGCATGGTTTCACAGCAGGGAGGTCCTGTTAGACAAACCTGATAGATTTTTCTGACTGGGTCACCGGAGCAGTGGATCGGGGAGGTGGATGTGGTTTACCTTGGCTTCAGTAACTTCAACTCTGGTCCGCACAGGAGATTGGTCAGCAAGTTGGAGAACATGGGAGTTGGGCATGCTGGCTTAGAAATGGGTTGAATGGGAGAACACAGAGGGTACTGGTGAATGGCACACTGTCATAAGAGGGTAGGGTAACTAGCGGGGTGACAAAAGGCTCGGTACTGGGGCCGATCCTTTCAACATTTTCATCAGTGACACTGCTGATGGATTGAAAGGAAAGCGTGCCTGCTTGCAGACGACACCAAGATCTGCAATGGAGTTGACACACCAGAGGGGCATCAAAGCATGGAATCTGATCTTTGAATGCTAGAGGAGTGGTCAAGGAACTGGCAACTAACACTCAATGCAAAAAAATACACGGTCATAAACCTAGGAAAACGTAACCTGAGGAAAGTGTACTCAATGGGAGGGAGCAGCTGGTGGCTACTAGGCACGAGCGTGACCAGGGGGTTATCATCTCAGATGACCTGAAGATCAGCAAGCAATGCAAGAAGGCAGCTCTGAAGGCTAGTGGCATCCTGTGATGCATAGGAAGGGGCATCACAAACAGAAAGCAGGAAGTGATCATGCCTCTGTATTGGTCCCTGGTGAGCCTCACCTGGAGTACTGCGTCCGGTTCTGGAGACCACACCTTAAAAAGGACATGGATTGGTTGGAGACGGTACAGAGAAGGGCAATGAAAATGGTGCAGGGCTTACACCAGAAACCATATGAGTGAGGCAAAACTGTGTGAACTCAACTTGTACTCCCTGGAGCAGTGCAGGGATTAGGAAGATATGATAGAGACTTTTAAATACCTCAAGGGTGTGACACTTGGCCAGCTGGTTATGATTATTGTATGCTATTTGTAATACAAAAATATAGTATGAGACTGTATCCCATAAGACAGCCTGTGCTCCATGGGTGCCCCCCTCCCCCGCAGGTTTCAGTGAAAACTACAGGATATATAATTGACAAGGAGATCTCTGTAATGTAATTGACTTCTTTGAGACATTGCATTTTATGGCCGTTTTACGGTCTGTTGCTGCTCTGAAGCTGGGAAACTAAAATATACATGTTATGACTTCAGAAACAGGACATCATTAAGCTGATTCCTACCAGCTATCTCACACTTAGGTGAGGGACTGCAGGGTTGTAAAACTTCAAGGGAACTGGTGGATCAAAAAAACTCATAATTTGGGAAATTAGTTTTGTTGATGTCACCTTATTTAAAATACCTCCTGATAGGACATCCTGTTTGAATTTTTTTTATTTTCTAAAAGAAGGAGCTAGATGACCCACAGAAGGGGTGTGTGGAAAGACACAGTTTAAACTATACTGTGTCTGAACTGTTTATACATATCATTTTGGGACTCAAGACAGACATATCTCTGATCTAACTATAAGCACTACAGAGGTAATACATTAGATAGAAAAAGTCTAAATGTATTGTGGTAGGAGTTTTTGTTTTGTACATTTCCTTGTTTTCTTTTAAGTGATTGTATGCTCTTTTATATATTGTTCTGTGTTTACATTTTTCATATTTTTATCATCTTTTAGTAAAATATTTATTTGAAAGATACTGCATGGGTGTGTCTTCCAAGTTCTTTTTTTGCATGTGATGTATACATGGTTAAGTTTGACAGCTGTTCTGAAGAGCTTGATGGTGCTATCAAACTGGGAAATAGTAAGAATATACCTAAGGGACTGGATATTCAAACTGCGCCATTCTGAGGCGCAAGCCCATGCGCTGCGCAAAATAGTTGCGCAGGGGTGTGGCCGGGGCGATATTCAAGGAGTTGCGCTGTGGCAACTCCTTTGAATATCACCCAACCCACAACCACGTGCACAGCGCAGTGGAACTGCGCCACCGCAAGTTGTCAAGTGGAGCATTCAACTTGCGGTGGGCGCAAGCCATTAAGCCATCGCCAAAATCATGATACTCAAAGGTGACATGCAAATGAGGGCCATAATTCATGCAAGGCGCCAGAGGCATTTGCATCTGATTATGGCCCAATTTGCATGCCATTAGCGTAGGTCATGATCCTCGAGGACTTGCTACAAGCGATCAACAGCACGTCGAGGACCAGCGCATCCTGCAACCAATCGCAAACAGCAATGTAGCTCCCCACCTCCTCCAGTACATATCCCTAGTGGTCAGTGGACCCGAAATGCCCGTATGAAAGCGGTATGTTTAAAACTCCCCCCCTCCGTTCATCCCTGGTGGTCAGTGGACCGAAATACCCGATCACGGGCAGAAAGTACGTCGGACCCCGAAACATCACCCTTGTGCCCGATCGCGGCTATAAGTAAATTGAACCCCCACCCACACATCTCCCTGGTGGTCCAGTGGACCGAAATGCCCGATCGCGGGCAGTAAGTAAAGTGAACCCCCAAAACATCTCCCTGGTGGCTGGTGTCCCCCACCCACCACAAAGCCCCCCACCGCTCCCCGGCAGCATCCCACCGCCTGCCGCCCGCCCGCCCGTCGACTGACTGCCCGGTGGGGCTGCGCGCCCCATTGGTGCAGAGCAAGAGCCAATGGGCATGCATACCGTCACATGACAGTCCAGATTTGTGAATGATTCATTCACAAATCTGGACTATCATATCTGACTATCAACTCTGCCGCCATTGGCTCTTGCTCTGCACCAATGGGCATGCAGCCCAACGCGTGATCACTCGGTGGGCGGGTGGGATGCTGCTGCCTGCCCGGCTGCGGAGGTGGGGTGGTGAGCCGTGGTGGGTGATCAGAGATCCTGCCCTGAAAATGAGGGAAGTTCATGCCTGCCAGCGATCAGCTACAAGGGTATGTTGAGGAAAGGATCGTTACTTTCTGCCGGCGATCGGGCTTAGATCCACTGGACCACCAGGGATGTGAGCGGAGAGGTTCTGCAGCCCGCGTGTGACCCTGTCCACTGGACCACAAAGATAACGAGGAGGAGAGACCACATGTCCCATGATCGAGGCTGAGTGAGGGGTACACTGCCTTGGATCGGGCTGCGGGGGAGGGCACAGGGACTGAGTTGGGGGCCAGCCACAGGTGGCAGCTGCTGTGTTGCGCCCTGCAATACAGCAGCTCACCTGTGGGTGGCCCTCGACTTAAGCTTTTTTTTTGGCTCAAAGTCCTGCAGGCGCAGGTTGGGGGTTGCGCCTGCACAACTCTGCACAGCCCGGCTGAATATCAGGCTGTGCAGTTTACGTATGGTTCCTCCCCCTCCAGTTGAGCATGCATTCATTTGCATTGCGCTGTTGCTCAGCCTGTTTTCAGTGGCGCAACTGCCTCCTGCTGAATATTGCAGAATGGCGCAATTTAGGACTTGAGCATGCGCAACCCTGTTGCGCATGGCGCAACCCTTTTGAATATCTGGTCCAAGGTCTTTTATAGAGTTTTAAGGGTTTATTTTGGAAGCCTGGCTTGGTGCCCCTGGCGAAAGATTGTACTGCAAATCCTGAAGAAGGTACACAGCTGAGACTGTACACTGGGTATGCTAGCATAAGGTTCACAATTTGAATTCCCCCAGAACTTGAGACTAAAGTTGATTCAGACCCAAAGGCAGACAGGAGGGTTACCCTCTCTGTTACCTGTTCACACTATTGTGCTCAGAGGTTGGCACTGTGGGAGCAGAGGGCCTGACCTGCTGAGTGCGTTTGTGACAAAGGGTATCAACAAGGTGCAGGTACAGAACCTCTTCCAGATGAAAGACTATAACAGGACAAAAGGGCATAACCTTTGCCTTAAAGGGGTGGAGGGAGATCAAGGGCAAAGTGAGGAAGCTGTTCTTCATGGAGTGTGTGGCTGATCCATGGAATAGCCTGCTGGAGCTGATGGTGAGTGCAAAGACAATGGGGGAATTCAAGCAGGCATGGGACAGACATTACGGGATACTCAAGCAGGCAGCTAAGTAGCGGGGGGTAGGAAACCATGGGCAAACTAGATGGATCATACAATCCCCATCTGCCACCAGTAACGTGTAATGAGACCTCCTCGGAGGTCTGTGCGACTAGACAATAGAGTAGATGTAAACCTCAATGTAGGTCATTTGGCACAACACAGATGAAACAGCACAGACAGCCGTGGGGCGAGCGGCAACAGCAGCAAAGGATGTAGGGCAAGTGGCAACAGCACAGATGGCCGTGGGGTGAGCAGCAAAGGCACAGATAGCCGTGGGGCGAGCGACAGATGGCCGAGGGGTGAGCAACAACAGCCACACAACCACAGGGCGAGCGGCAATAGCATAGATGGCCACGGGGCAAGCGGCAACAGCACAGATGGCTGTAGGACAGAAGGCAATGGCAATGACAGCCACAGAACAAGCGGCAACAGCACTGACAGCTGCGAGGTGAGCAGCAATAGCACAGACAGCTGTGGGGTGAGCGGCAACAGCACAGACGGCCATGGGGAGAGCAGCAACAGCACAGACAGCCACAGGGAGAGAGGCAACAACACAGACAGTCACGGGGCAGACAAATTGTAGGCTGAAAGACTGAACATAGAATGAAGACAATGGAGGAGATTACAGCAACACAGAGCAGCAAGTAGCAATAACAACAAAGGAAGAAACCCCCAAAAGGGGTGTACACCAATAAGGAACATAAAGGGGGAAGGGTACACAAAAGAAAAACAAGCTACAGGGGTGACAGCACCATCGAGGAATGGGACGGACAGCTGTGGGGCAAGCGGCAAAAATGAGTGGGCAGAGGAGAGAAGAGGAAACAGAATGGGATGGAGGGAAGGAACACACACAAGAGACAGCCACGGGGTGAGCAGCAGGAATGGAGGGAGCAGAGGGGAAGAGGAAGAGAAACAAGTTTCAAGGGAGCGGGCGGGCACAGACAGCTGTGAGACAAGTGGCCAATGGAAAGCAGGAAGTAAAACTGCGCAGAATTAGTGAAAGCTGAAAGTCTCAGGTAGCGGGTACAATTAAAACATCAAATGCAATGTCCCAGTAGGAACTAAATTCACAGCTGCTGAAAAGCGTAGCTAGCATAATAATGTAAACTGAACACTTGAAATGCTGGTGCAGAAGGACTAGAAGCATATGAGCCCTAAAAATGAGTACTGAAGTGTAAGCAAGGGTGAAGCCCAGAGCTACGGAGAGCTTGCTCTGAACAAGAGGTGAATTCGCCAGGAGCAGCAAAACCTAAAAGGAGGGTAAACAAGGAAGGGAGGACACAGGCACACAAAGCAGCAAGCACAAACAAATCGGGGAGAGCCAACGAGGATGAGCAGCACAGATAGCCATGAACGGCGGCAACTAAACAAAAGAACAGGAACGGAGGGTGAAGGAAGGTTTGAGGAGGGGGAGAGACAGCACAGACAAGCTGCGGGGCGAGCAGCAACGGGAACAGGAGGGATGGGGAGGGGAATGGCACAGACAGCCAGCAACAGAAATAGGAAGGAGCAGGGGAAGGGAACATGGAAGCACGGAGAAGCAGACACAGCAGCTGGAGGCAAACAAAAGAGAGAGAGAGAGACATGAGTAAGAGATACACAAATCAGGAAACAGGCCAGCACTAACCAAACAAATGGTAGCACAAATGAGCAGAGTCCAGCAGAAATGAGCAGAGCCCAAACCCCCTTGAAAAGAGGAGAGCGACAGAGCCACTGGCCACAAGAAAAAATTACTCACCTTAGTAATGTTGTTTCTTCTAATGGAGTCTTGCTATATTACAGACATTAGCAGTTTGTTCCAGCTCTAGAACTGCCCCGGAGTGAAATGGTTAAAACCATTCCAAAATAGAATTTTGGCACGAGAGCAGCTCTATCTGTGTCATTTCAAACTTGAACTGTCAGATCTTTACGAGCCAGACTCACTAAGGTCTGTGTGGAAGCTGTAACCTACACTAGCCAAATGGCTACCTAAATAATAACAACCATTGATGGTCCCAACACCCAAGACTCAAGTCAGGGGACCAGAAATACTAACACCATTCAATAATATGAAAATGGAACATAAGTATAATAAAACACACACGCGTACACATACACACCCCAAAGTCCCAAAGGGACAAAATGCTAACAGGACATAAGTAGTGCCCACACTAAGTTGCCGCACCCACCAAGTAGAGGTTCTGAGAGGGGCAGGTTGGGGGAGGTCATAATATAGCAAGACTCCATTAGAAGAAACAACATTACTAAGGTGAGTAATTTTTCTTCAAACAACATAAGTCTTGCTATATTATAGACATTAACAGAAATACTTGCAGTACCTCCATGGAGGAGGGCAGAACCTACTGGGGAATAGGCTCTGAAGAACAGCTGTGCCAAACCGAGCATCTCTCCTGGCCTGGACATCCAGGGAGTAATGCTTAGTAAAAGTGTGTACCGTTTTCCAAGTAGCAGCCTGGCAAATCTCTAATAAAGGGATATCTCTGGCAGCAGCTAGAGACGCAGCTGTACCCCTGGTAGAATGAGCCCTCAAACCGGGGCGGGGGCTCTGCCCACTTTCTGATAACAAAATTGGATACAAGAGACAATCCACCTGGCTATTGATCTCTTAGTGGCAGGTTTGCCTTTCCCAACTTCACCATAGGTAAGGAAAAGTTGGAGAGTTAGAACCTGTGACCTTTGATGCGCTCTATATAATAACTAAGAGCTCTCTTAACATCCAGGCTATGCAACCTCCTCTCACCCGAAGAGGAGTGATCAGTGAAAAATACTGGAAGGAGATAGATTGATTAAGATGGAAATCTGAAACCACCTTAGGCAAAACTTCCTATTAGTCCTAAGGACTACCTTATCCCTGTGGAAAGAAATAAAGTCAGTCTCCACTGACAAGGCTTGCAATTCACTTATGCGTCTGGCAGAAGTGAGTCACTAGAAAAAGTTTTCCAAGTTAGGTACTAAGCTCTGCAGCAGACAGAGGTTCAAAAGGGGTTGCATTAACTGGGCAATGCAAACATTAAGGTCCCAAGCAGGGGCCGGTTCCGAAAAGGAGGATTAGTATGGAGTAATCCCTTAAAAACTTGGAAAACACAGGATGAGAGGAAAGAGGGATGACTTTCCTGCTGACACAAAAGCAGACACAGCTGCCAAATGAACTCTCAGGGTAGCTGGTCTGAGACCAAGGAATGGTGTACCATGTAATCTAACAAAATGGGCAATTCAGCAGATTCTGGAAATATTTTCCCAAGCACACCAAATGGAAAACCTTTTCCATTTAGAACTATAAGTAGCCCTAGTGGAAGGCTTTCTGGAAGCCTTTAGGATCTCAAGAACACCCTGAGAGAGGTGTAAATCAGCAAACTCTAACTCCTCAAGAGCCAGGCCTTGAGGTTGAGGATTGAGGTCCGGATACCAAACCCTTCCCTGGGCACAAGTCAACAGATTGTGATTCCTGGGGAGGCACAGGGGAAGATGGACTGTCAGAGACAGAAGGAGTGGGTACCAGGGCTGCCTGGCCTAATCTGGGCAATCAGAATCATCCTGCAAGGCTGAGATCTGATTTTGACTAGTACTTTGAATAGGAGAGGAAAGGGGGGGAAAGCATAGAGGAACTTCCCCTCCCAATCCAGAAGAAGGGCATCCAGGGGAACTGAGCCCAGCACTGGAGGCCTGCAACAGAACAGAGGGAGTTTGTGATTGTCTGGGGCTGCAAAAGATCTATCTGAGGGATGCCCCACCTGGCAAAAACTTATCCCCAGCACTTGAGGATCCAGGGACCATTCAGTGATGGCCCTGGGAAATCCTGCTGAGGGCATCCGCTAGGACATTGCCCTCCCCTGGAAGATGAACTGCTATGAGGGAAGTGTTCAGGGAATAGGCCAGAGACCACAACTTCATTGCCTCGGTGCACAAGGCCAAAGACCGAGTGCCCCCCTGTTTGTTGATGTACCACATTGTTGTGGTGTTGTCTGTTCTGACTTGTATCACCTTGTCGTGGACAGATAAAGAAAAAGCTTGAAGAGCTAAAAAGACAGCTCTGAGTTCCAGCAAATTGATGTGGAGCAGAGATTCCTGGGGGGACCAAACTCCCTGAGTGAGAAGTAGACCCATGTGGGCTCCCCAACCCAGAAGGGAAGCAGCTGTAGTGAGAGTCAAGTCGTGAGAAGGGGAAATGAAGGGACCCCGCTCTTAATTGCTCTGATCCTGCCACCACTGGAGAGCTAGGATCAAGGTTCGAGTCACTGGGACCAACTTGGAAAGGGGTCTTCTCTGAGACCAAAGGTTCTCAAGTGAAACTGAATGTCTCTCATCTGAAATCTGGCTCCCTGCACAACAGCTGTGGGCGCAGCCATGTGCCCCAGGAGCTGCAGAAAGTGTCTTGCTGGTCGAGAGACCTGCAGAGTGAAAGAGGCCAGAGCCACTAAATTCCTTACCCTTTCTGGGGAAGAAGGCTCTGGCTAGCTTTGTGCCCAATTCTGCCCCTATAAAGGTGAGTACCTGGACTGGTTCCAGAACCGACTTTTGTAGGTTTAGCAGAAACCCCAGGAGGTGAGAAGCTGCTGGATGACCTGCAGGTGAGATTTTACCTGTTCTGGGGACTGGCCTACAATGAGCCAGTCGTCTAGATAGGGAAAACAGCAATCCTCTGCCTCCTTAAGTGGGCCACTGCCACTGCTAGACACTTTGTGAATACCCTTGGAGCAGAGGTAGGCCGAAGGGCATTGCTCTGAACTGGTAATGACCTGAGGGCAGTTCAATCTGAGGTACTTTCGATGGGATCTTCTGATTAGGACATGGAAATAGGCATCCTTGAGGTCCAGGGAGGCTAGCCAGTCCCTGGCCTTAGGGAAGGTAAAATCATTGCCAGAGTTACCATTTTGAACTTTGGTTTCAAAAGATGCTTGTTCAGATATCTGAGATCTAAAATGGGCAGCCATTCTCCTGTCTTTTTGGGGTAAGGAAGTATCTGGAATACAGACCCTGCCCTGATGCAGGGGAGGAACCCTTTCTACTGCTCTGAGGCTAACAGGGATGAGACCTCTGTTTCCAGGCGAGGTCTCTGAAGCACTTGCAGGTGAAAAGTCTGCTTCTCAACTTGGGAAACTTTTGAAGCTGAGAACCAGACCCTGGCTTACTACTTCCAGAACCCACTTGTCTGAGGTTAAAGAAGCCCAATTCTGACTGAAGTAAGCCAGCCTGCCCCCACTGGTACAGGAGAATCGGCCCTGGGCACCCCATCCAGGGTGCCTGTTTACAGGAGCTTTAGGCTGGGGGTGGGAGGTCTGCCCACCCTCGTCTGCCCTGCCTCTGAAGAAGCCCCTCTGAGCATAGGCAGAGAGGCCTGGAGTCTGGTAGAAAGGCCGTGAAAGGCCTACCCTACCCCTGGGGCATGCCTTTGAGGAGTGGCTTGCCGCTCCTTAGCCTGGGCACTCTTGTAAGTAGTCCTATATTCATCCATCTTCTTCATGTAATTCTCTGTCTGCTCTCCAAACAGAGAATTTCCCACCACAGGAAAATCCATAGCCTTAGTCTGGGTATCCTGTGACAAACTAGTACACCTGAGCCAGGCCAACCTACGAAAAGCTACAGATGTGGCCATGACCCTAGAGGAAACATCATTAACATCCACAGCAGCATGAAACTGAACCTTAGAGGCTTCAATGCCATCAGCAGCTACCTGTTCTAGTTCACTAGCCAGCTGGCCATGGGCCTGCTTGGCCAATTGCATAACAGTATCCCATCTAGATTTCTGATACCTAGCTACATAAGCCATATAATTTGCTTGCCTGAGTCCCAGAGGGCTGCCATATACTTTTTTTGCCATGGCATCAATCTTCCTGGAATCCTTGTCAGGAGGATGTGAAGCCAAGGAATATTAGCTTTATCACAGGCAGCAGCCTGAACTACTAACATGACTGCATTGCTGAGAAAGGAATTCTGTATCAGGGCCTGACAATGTATACCTTCTGTCCATCTTTTTATCTACAGGAGGCACAGAATTAGGAGCTTTTAAAAATTTTAATTGTTTGTTTCCTAAGAGACTTATGTAAAGGAATAGACAATCTCCTAGACTCTGGAATATCCATCATTTCTACAAAATCAGGCTCCTCTTGCTCATCCACAGCCTCTTCTAAAGGAAGCTGGAGGGTTTCAGCAACTTTTTTATAAAACATAAAATGAGATGGGACTCAGACAGCATGGGGAGATTCTAAAGGTCTGTCTGGGGAGATGTCGGTTCAGTGGCACACCAGACCTTCCCAGCCACATTCATACTGTTCATAATCCTCCTCCCCTCCTCTGGTTCATAAAATTCCTCAATATCATAATCCTGAACCACTGGGACGGACGAACCGACCTTTTACCAGATAGTGGTGGTTCGGACGGACCCTGAGACAGTGACTGGACAATTTGTATGGCTTTTTGCTATCTCTGCAGCAGTTGGAGAAGGAATTTTGGACTCCAGACCTGCTGATTTTCTTGTTTTCTTTACTGGAATTGGTTCCTCAGAACCAGCTTTTCTTTGCCCGAGGAAGTCTGGCCCTGGTCAGAGGCACTCCCTCTTTCAGTTGGCACCGAACCGGGCTGGCCATCCGGGTCAGGGACTTTTTGCCTCTCGTTCCCTGAGCCTGCCCAATCTTTTTCCAGGGTGGCTGCAGGAAATTCTTACATACCTGGCAGTCTGACTGGAGGTGGTCAAACCCCAGACAATAAACACATGTGGTGTGTGGGTCAGCCTTGGCAAGACTCCCCACAAACATCACAGTGTTGAAACCAAGTGGGCCGGTTTTTTCTTTTGGGTTTCTCAGACATAATGCCAGCCTAACCAAAAACTTGCCCTTTTAACGGCAGTGCCAGGCAAGACACCCTTGATCGGTTCCTAACACGTGTCACGGTATTGGAAAAACCGAATAAATCTGTTTTTTAGAACCGATAAGAACCGGGAACCGCACTCTAAAATAGTAACTTTTAGTTTTAAATGAGTTTTAAACCCACTGATCGGTTCAAAACCGAACCGATAACTTACAAGTTCCACACAGACAAAACCTTCATTTACTCACGGTTACCACAGATAGAGCTTGAACTGAACGGTTTTGCGGTTAAAATAAAACTATTCTCGGTTAAATCCAACCGAGAAAACACTTTTTAAACCGAGAAATGAACCGAGCAGAAGGAGAAATCTCCGGAGCGACTGTTCACTGAGGCGGAGTAAAGAATCTGACAGTTCAAGTTTGAAATGACACAGATAGAGCTGCTCTCCTGCCAAAATTCTATTTTGGAATGGTTTTAACCATTTCACTCCAGGGCAGTTCTAGAGCTGGAACAAACTGCTAATGTCTATAATATAGCAAGACTTCATGTTGTTTGAAAGAAGAAATGCTTCTGAGTGAAGCAGGAAGGACAGTTTTAAATAGGTCGGGCAGGGAGCGTGGCTGGTTGCTTCAGCCCATCGAACCACAGGCTAAGCCTTTCAGAAAAATATTTTCTTTGAAATGGGGAGAGAAAAAGCTGTTGCTCTTGTAATCTGGAGCAGTGTTAGCAGAGGGTATACCAACTATTTTTGGGACCTGAAACTGCTGATAGCAAAGACCTGTCACTAACTTTTATTTCACGTACTAAGACGACTGTAGGATGTTCAATAGCATTTTACTACCTATCAAACAGTACATTTTGACCCTGAATCAAAGCTTGCTGGTGTGGGCTATGGTCTTTTGCACCCTGTTCCCCCGATGGTTACACTTGGTGTGTGTGATGATTTTTTTTTTGTTTGTTTCCAGAAATACTTTACCAGGCAGGAGTAATATAGTGTGTGCATCTATGTGACAGAAACTTCCTTTTGGTAAATAAAATGCCTTAAAACCCAGAAGATCATTGCTTCCCCTGATGCAGCAGTGCAGTGCTGTAAAACCAGTGTTTTGTGAGGTTCTGTAATGCTTCTAAGTGCTGCATTAAATACCAGTACTCTTAACATTTTTTTTTTTAATTGAGGCAGTCACATTTTGTAGGCCCATTTATGTGACAGTGTAATCTGAAAAAGAATAGTAGTAGTTTTAGCTGCTCCTATCACCCAGGGCACATACATGTTTACCTACATTTTCTTCTATATAAGGTCTGTCATCTTTAGGTGTCTCACACAAGCCCTGGAAGCTAGAGAGTTATTGAGTTTATTGTGCCCTACACAAGAAGAGGGTAAAAATTAAGAAAATAATCTGGTGTGGTTGATAGAATATTAAAACCCAAATTGATATTTCTCCTCAGGGTCAGGTGGGTCATGTATCCAAAAGAGCAGTGCTATAGAGTACACTGCAGTGTGGCATCACAGTGTAGCAATACAGTAACAAGAAAACAGGATTGACAACTCCTAGACTGAATCTGCTCTGACTGCTTGTCTAAATCTGACATCACAACCCTCTGCTCATGACATTACAACCAGTTGTTGTGGAATGGCGTATGATATCACAGTCAGAAGACTGTAACATCAGATATAGAAATGTCGACAGAGCAGATGAAGTCTAAAGAACAGTGATCTTGTGTTCCTATTAATGTATATAGCTACAATCAAACAAGCATTTGTCAATGCCGAATGTTGCTTGCTTCTATGTGCTGTTTAGGTATTTGGAAGTCATTGGAGTGCAAATATTGAAAATTCGCGAACTTACGAGCGTGCGTAGGAACTAGCATAGCGCACACTAAATAAAACAGTCATTTAGGAATGTTTCACCAAATTTTCAATATAGCCATTTTAAGACCTCTGCTCATGAACAGTGTCACTGTGATTTTCTTAACGTGTCCCATACATTGATTTACTTCCGACTAAGCCATTATGCGCTACATGAAGTAGGAAACATGTTTTGGCAAGATGTGAAAAATGACAGCTGCACTGCTCATAAGGAGGTGTGGTAAAATGGCAATGTTGAAAATCTGGAGTGAAAATATTGAAAATTCGCAAACTTACAAGTGTGCGTAGGAACTGCGTAACGCACGCTCGTAAAACAGTCATCTTTAGGAATTTTTTCACCAAATTTTCAACATAGCCATTTTAAGACCTCTGCTAATGAACAGTGTCACTGTGATTTTCTTAATGTGTCCCAAACATTGATTTCACACACCGACTGTCCAATTGTGCGCTACATGGGCGGAAACACATTTTGGGCAGGATATAAAAACATGACAGCTGTACTGCTCATAAGGAGGTGTGGTAAAATGGCAATGTTGAAAATCTGGAGTGAAAATATTGAAAATTCGCGAACTTACGACGGTGCGTAGGAACTGCGCAACGCACGCTCGTAAAACAGTCATTTTTAGGAATTTTTTCACCAAATTTTCAACATAGGCTTTTTGAGAGCCCACCTTATGAACACTGGCAGTGTCGTTTCATTAATCGGTCCCGAAAGGTGATTTCGCGCAGTGATCACGAAATCACCCTTCGGGCCCGATGAACGCCATGACAGTGCAAGAATTCATGAGGAAGGGTCCCAAAAACCCCATGTTGAAAATTTGGGGCCAAATTCCCAAAAATGCCTGAGATATGCAACAAAGTTGAAAAAACCCTATCTATCCCATTATACAGCATACCGGCATTTCCTCAGTTCGCGGTCGGCTTTGAAGAGTGCAAATGTGTTCCCAGTCCACCGATGATTGTCGCGCCGAGCTCTGGAGGTAAGTATGGGGTGAGGGGGGTGTGGGGAGGCAGGGTGCGCAGTGGGTGGGTGCGGGTTGTGGGCAGGGAGACTACGAGGGACCTTTTTTTATTCACAGTTTTTTTTTTTTTTTACGAAGACGACGTGGGACGTTTGCCACGCTGGGGTGGCCTCCCAGCGTGGCAGCAGGAAAAGCTGTTCGGGGGGACGTGGAGCCGATGGGGATTGGGCACCCCAATCGGCCAAAACAAGATTTGCCATGCTGGGTGGGCTCCCAGGCGTGGCACCGAGAAAAAAGCTTTTTGAGGCGTGTAGCCTTGGAGCCGACGGGATTGGGCACCCCTATCGGCTGTACAGTTTCGCCCGCTGGGTGGGCTCCCAGCGTGCACCTGGACAGCTGTTGGTGGAGCCGACAGGGGATTGGGCACCCCTGGCCGCCATACAGTGTGTGTGTGTGTGTGTGTGGGGCGTATCAGCATGCAATATGCGTGCTTGCGCGTGTGTGTGCGTGGGGGGGAGAGCTCTGCTCACTGAAGCGGAGCTCTCCCTTTGAACTGTATGCCAATGCATTTTCAGCTTGTCATAGACAGCTGCAGCAGTGATTGGGGAACTGGGGCCGCGCCTGCAAACACACTGACTGCATTGGAAGACAGGCTGACACACCTCCGAAAACTCGGATGATGGCACTATGTTTCTTGCACATGCGTGCAAGCAACATAAAAAGGGGAAGCTAAATGGAGACAGTGAATGAACCACAGTATAAGATCAATGGTGTAAACAAATGTATAGTTTCAAAGCATATCCTGAGGCATCAAGGTCTCTTTAAGAGTAACCAGGAAGCTGTGCACATTGCACACTAAGTTCAGTAACACTCTGGCCACTGTAATTTGTACAGGACATCAACACAGTGACAGTCTCTGGGCTGGCACAGTGGTGGGCAGCAACACATTGACACTGGAGTGGAATTTGCATACAAGTCACAGAATCCCACAGTGGAGGCCAACAGCCATGGAAGGGGGTAGACCATATTGCAGAAGTGAGGTATTCTGCTCCTTAGGAGGGAGGGCATGGGATGAACACACAGGATGACCTAAGGTGGCCAGGCAGTGTGACAAGGCAGTCGGGAGAGGATGCTGGGGTGGACAGGAAGAGGTATCACCAGCAGAAAGAAGGATGTGGTGTTGCCTCTGTATAGATCGCTGGTAAGACCCCACCTAGAGTACCGTGTCCAATTCTGGAGACCACATTTCTGGAAGGATATCAACAGAGTGGAGGCGGTCCACAGGAAAACAGCTAAAAGTGTCTGCATCAAAAGAAGAATTTTCTTCATACTTACTGTAATTTTCTTTTCTGTGAACTCTGACATTGTCAATGAGTAGTTAGTACATATGGGGGTAATGTGCACTCCTAATAGGGGAAATGGCACAGTCCAAGGCTACAAACCGGAATAGAATCCTGGGCACATGAACATTCCAAATAGCAGCAACTCTCCAGTCACATTTGTCCTCACAGTGACCACAATTAAACATATAAGTAAGGCAAAAAACAAACTGTGTCCAGAATACACTGCTCCTTCTTATAATAATCCATTATCTTGAATTTGCTTACATAGCCATACTTTTTCCATAAAAAAGAGGATACAATAAACAATTCCCTACCTCACTCTAATGAGTGGGATGATGGATGGATGTTTGCTTTCTGCATTTCTCCTGTGCTGAATCTTCTTTAGTCTTCTTTTTTTTTCTTTTCTTCTGTATGTTGCTAGTGGCCACCTAGGCTTTCTGCCTGGTCATGGATCCCTGCACTCCCACCTTCATTACTGGCTATGACTCAGACACCCCTGGCTTACCCCCCTCGGGGTGGGGATGTGGCACCTGAGGCACAGTGCCACATATGTAGGACTAGAATCAAAGCGGACCCTGGAGGCTGATTAGGGCCAAGGATGGGAGTCATTAATGGCGGCCACAAGCAGGATTTTCTGTTTTTGTGTCCCCAGGGGCCGGGTCATGCAATGATGTCCAGTGTCCACCCCGGCCCTCTTTATCTTTTAGATGCCAGTGCTTGTGTATCCTCCTGGCCTCCACCAGGAGTCATATACACAGCGGGCATTCACCCCAGCCTTCCCCCTGGAGGAGGAGAGCAGCCCTGAAGGCACTTGATCCTTTCCCCCCCGGCTGGTCCTCCAGCTCCCGGGTCCATTCCCGAACCCGGGTCACTGGCATCGCATGCGGAAATCCAACCGCTGCACTGGCGGGCCGACTTTCTTTAGTCTTCTTAACTGGCTAGGACGAGACTGGCCAAAACTATTAATAGAAAAAGTATATAACAATAGAATAACTGCAAACAGTGTAAACACTAACCTGTAACAGAGAGACACCACTCATTGTTCAGAAAATCAAAACCTGTTAACCTGTGTGCCTGTAACCAAATATTCAGTAGCATAAATTTTTCACACCAGCAGATAAATCAGAGAAGGATGTGAACACTACTTGCAACCAAAATGTTTCTGAAGATACAACGGACATCCCAGGTCCATACCAGGTAATATTCTCAAGCTTCTAGGAGTGGTCCCATTGACAATGTTGGAGCTAACAGAAAAGGAAATTACAGTAAGTATGAAGAAATGTCTTCTTTCTGTAGTGCTCCACATTGTCAATGGTAGTTCATATATATGGGTTCTAATAAGCAGTACCCATTTTCAACTGGGTGGGGGAGAATATTGTCCCATATGCAACCCAAAATGGGAACGAAATGTATTCGCTAACTGCCACCTGCAAAACTCTACGACCAAAGGCTGCACTGGTGGAGCTTTGAACATCAAATATGTAGTGCTTAGTGAATGTGTGGACGGAGGACCACACTGCTGCCTTGCACAATTCTAATGCAGATGCCTCCCCTCTCTCCACCAGGAGGTAGCAATAGCCCTGGTGGAGTGAGCCTTGATGACAGCCAGAGCTCTCTTCTTTTTGCTGCCATATAGGCTTTGGCAATACATGCCCTCATCCACCTTGCCAAGGTGGCCTTGGAGGCACTTTTACCTTTTTTGCTGCTTGGAAAATCACAACAAACTTTCCGATTTCCTGAACCCTTCAGTTCGCTTAAGATACGTCATAACTGCTCTGTGCAAATCTAACTTATGTAAAGTACAGTTACGTGAGAACTTACCGTAACAGTAGATCTTCGAGAGAGGCTCTTGCAGTAGGTAAGTACATATAGGACTGAGATCGGCAGGCGGCAGGACCCCACGGAAAAATTTCTAGCTAGCAGTCCATGGCGAGGGACCGCCCTCATGTCAGGTGACCGGCGTCAGACAACGTCAGTCTAAAGGGGCGGTCCCGGATGCTCACCTTCCAGTTCTTTCCCGCCACAAGCCCAGAAGGCCAGGATGAGAGAGAAGCAGATATTTCCTTCAATGGAAAAGGAGCTGAAAAAGCCTAGGGGGATGGAGGGTGGGAAGGTATCACCTACTGCAAGAGCCTCTCTCGAAGATCTACTGTTACGGTAAGTACTTACATAACTGTACTATCTTACTTTGAGAGGGCTCTTGCAGTAGGTAATTATATACAGGACAGAATCCCAAGCAGTCTGGAACAAATGAAAGGCACCGGGAGGAGGAACTACTCCAAGAAGTAGCAAAAATCTTGCAAACCTCAAGACAGGAGGCCTTGCAAGACCGCTAACCCGAAGCCTGCTCTACGGCGAGAGGCAATGTCCAAACTGTAATGTTTAGTAAAGGTATGGACGGAAGTCCAAGTGGCGGCAGCACAGATGTCTGCCGCAGACACATTCTTGAAACAAGCCACAGAGGCTGCTACTCCACGAGTGGAGTGACCTCTGACTTGACCCGGAAGGGTCTTGTTGTACTTGTCATAACAGAAAGTGATGCAATGAGCCAACCACTTTGACAGGCATTGCTTGGAAACAGCATTGCCTTCCCTTTTGTGAGCAAAAGAGACAAACAACTGATCAGTCTTTCTGAGATCCTTTGTCCTCCATCGTTAGTATCTCAGGATCCTGTGAACATCCATGGTATGGAGCAAATATTCTCCCTGGTTGGAGTACTGCGTGAAAAAGGCAGGTAACTCTATAGACTGATTTAAGGTAGACTCCGCTACCACTTTCGGTAGAAACTTAGGGTTCGTGCGAAGAGCTACTCGTTCCTTGTGAAAAATCAGATAGGGGATTTTACACATAAGGGCCTGGAGCTCGGAAATTCTTCGAGCAGAGGTAATGGCCACCAAGAAGAGCGTCTTCCACGACAGAAACTTCAAATCTGTGGAGGCCGCAGGCTCGAAGGGAGGAAGGGTAAGTTTCTCGAGAACAAAGTTCAAATCCCAAGGGGGAGCAGGAGTCCGGACAGGGGGCCTAAAATGAAGGACTCCTCTGAGAAAAGTCTTGGATACCTCTAATTGGGCAAAGGCTTTATCAGTGAAAGGAACATGGTAGGCTGAAATAGCGGCCATGTGAACTTTCAAAGAGGAATGACTGAGACCCAGGTCGAAGAGGTGACATAAATAATCGAGCAGAACGGCCACAGGACAGGAGAAAGGCTCTACCTTCCTGGAGGCAGCCCAAATAGAAAATCTCTTCCATTTCATGGCGTAAGTAGACCTAGTGGAGGGTTTTCTAGCCTCCACCAGAATCTCGGCCACCTTTGGAGAGCATCCAAGCGAGATTGTGCTAGGTCTGCAGGAGCCATGCATGAAGTTTAGGGACTTGAGTCCCGGATGGACCAGGGTCCCCTGATCCTGGGTCAGCAATCCTTGAGATAAAGGAAGAGGAAGAGGAGGAACCTCTGAGTATTGTTGTAAGAGAGAACCAGATTTGCCTGGGCCAGAAAGGAGCGATCAGAATCACTCTCGCTCCTTCCATTGCAAGTTTCTGCAGTACACGAGGGACTAGAGGAATTGGGGGAAAAGCATAGATGAATCTGCCCTTCCAGTTTAGAGACAGAGCGTCGCTCCGGAAAGTGCCTTGCTCTGCAGCGAGCGAGCAAAAGGTGGGAAGTTTTGCGTTTTGGGAAGAGGCGAACAGGTCTACCTGGGGAGTCCCCCAAAGCTGGAGGATGTCGTCTAGAACCTTTTGGTCCAACTCCCCACTGTGGTGCAGGAGCCGAGGAGCCGACTTAGCTTGTTCAATAGGGTATTGTCGACTCCTGGAACATGGATCGCCGTGAAGTGAAGGTTGTGAAGCATTGCCCAGTCCCAAACCCTCATTGCTTCCCTGCACAGCGGGTAGAATCGAGTCCCTCCCTGCTTGTTGCTGTACCACACCACGCACATGTTGTCCGTTTGGACAGCTAGGTGACTGGGAAGGATGTATTGGTGAAGGGCTTGGAGAGCATACAGTACTGCTCATAGCTCGAGCACACTGATGTGGAGAGCTAACTCCAATCTGGACCATAAACCCTGGGTTCGGTGAGGACCCAGATGGGCTCCCCAACCTTCGCCTGATGCGCCCGTGGTCAGAGTCTGGGAGGGGGGAGGATGACAGAAGGGGACACCCCGAAACAGGTTCTCTCGAACCATCCACCATTGCAAGTCTCTTGTCATCGGCGAGGAGATCAGCACCAGATGATCTAGGTTGTCTACGAGCTGATCCCACTAAGAGCGGAGAGTCCACTGAGAAATCCTCATGTGGAGCCGTGCGCTGGGAACCGTCGGGAAGGCGGCCGCCATAAGCTCCAAGAGACGGAGAACAGACCTCGCCAGAACCTTCCTGCGTTCTGACAGCAGGGAAATCTGTGACTGGAGGGAGGTCGCCCTGTCCGGAGGAAGGAAGGCCTTGCTCACTGTTGTGTCGAGGATCGCCCCGATGAACTGAAGTCTCTGGGAAGGGTCCAGATGAGACTTGGAATGATGGTTGATGGTGATACCCAGGCAAGTGAAAACCTGCTGGGTGAGGGAGAGAAAATGCAGGAGCTCCTCCCTGGATGAGGCCGCCAGGAGCCAGTCGTCCAGGTAGGGAAATACCTGAACTCCCAAAGTACGCAGCTGGGCCGCTACCACCGCCAGGCATTTGGTAAAAACTCGGGGAGCCGAGGAAAGACCAAATGGTAATGCCCGGAACTAGTAATGGTCCCCCTGGAAAGCAAACCGGAGTTACTTGCGATGCGAGGGATGAATGGGGATGTGCAGATATGCATTTTGCATATCCAGCACACAAAGCCATTGACCTGGCCGAAGAAGGGGCAGAAGGGTTTGACGGGAGAGCATCCTGAACTTTTTGTATTCCACGTAGAAGTTCAGGGAGCTGAGATCGAAAATGGGTCTGAGATCTCCCGTCTTCTTTGGTACCAGGAAGAAATGGGAATAGTAACCCGTCCCCTGAAGGTGAGGAGGAACGGGTTCTATGGCCTGCTTCACGAGAAGGGCAGATATTTCTTCCCTGACCAAAGGAAGATGGTCCCTTAAGTAAGAGGACTTCAGAGGGGGGTGGTGTGGAGGTTTCTGTAGAAACTCTATGGAGTGCCCTCTGCATAATCTGAAGCACCTATGAATCCGTTGTTATCTCTCCCAACCCGGAAGGTGGAGGAGAATCTCCCTCTACCGGTTCTTCCGAGAGTCTGGAGCGTGGGAGAGGGAGGAGTCAGGTGGTGTGGGGCAGCGCTGCAGCTGGGAGCACCTGCTGCTTTTGGAGTGGCGAGGCCTAGCAGCTGCGGGGCCCAGCGGTTGGTGGCCAGCCTTCCTTGGGATTTCGCTTGAGGCCGGCTGCGTCTGCGAAAAGGACGGCACTGCGGAGGATGGGGACGGTACATGGAATCCACAGATTTCAGAGCCGTCCCCTTCTCCTGCAAATCGGTGACAATGTCCTTGACATCACCGCCGAAAAGCACTGAACCCCTGAAAGATGCTTCCTGGATTGCTGACTGCACCTCTGGGACCAAACCTGACACGCGGAGCCAGGCGTGACGCCAAAGACTTACGGCGAACGTGGAGCTCCGACCGGGCAGTGTCCACTGCATCATAGGTCGTCCTCAGGATGTGACGACTGGCCGAACGAGCAGAACGGACTAGGTCAGCTAACTCCTGCTTGACTTGGGAGTCAGGTAAGGAGTCAATCTTAGATTCCGCCTGGGTAAGGATAGCCTTCTGGTAATCCCCCATATGTGCTACATAATTCAGGGCCTGAATTCCCAGTGTGGAAGAAGCGTATATTTTTCTTCCATACTGATCCAGAAGGCGAGATTCCTTATCCAGGGGAGACGAGCTTAAATGTTTGGGGTGTGCTGACCGGCTGTGAGCAGTGCTAATCACGACCGAGTCTGCACAGGGGGTGAGAATCCAAAAAATCTACACCCTCCGGAGCCTGGTATAGCCTGTTGGACTTCCGAGGAAGCGGGGCTAAAGCCGACAGTTGTTTCCAAATAGTGGAAACAAGGTGGGCGTGAGGCTCGATCCAGGGTGGCACTAGAGTAGGGTCTGTAAGGGGCAGGTCCAGATGTTCGGCGAGTTTAACCCGCTGAGGATCTGGTTCCAAAGAACGCCACTGATGTACTTCCTGGATCTTCCTGAGCAATTCCATGAAGGAAGGATCCTCTGGAGGAGACTTCGGAGGAGTCCTCGGCCGGGGCTTGGACGGAGAGCGAGGCTCGTCGTCTCTCTCGAAGCATCCATCGGAGGAATCCGAGAGTGAGGAAGAAGAAGAATTAGAAGCAGAGTAAGACTCCCTGACCCATCTAGGGGGAGGAATGGGTTCCTTAGGGGGAATCCCTGGATGCGTGTCCTGCCCCTCTCTGGATTCAGAGGGAAGAGCTCGGGAATCCGGAGGCGGAGAGGGAGTGTGCCGTCTGGGCGTCTGAGGGCCGTGGGTGGCACCGTCGCCGTGACGACTCTCTCTCCTTGGTGAGCTGAGCCTTGGCCTCAGCCCCAGGAAGCCAGAGACTCCTGAAGATCCACCGGCGGCCTGAGGGGCGGTGGAGGAGGATGAGGGGGATAATTATACGGATTATATCCGTAAGGCGAGTATCCGTAACCCAGCTGCAGGAACACCGGTACCGGTTAGTGCGGCGTCGGGTACTGTGGCGTCGGTGGAGCCGGCATTCGGGTACTGCGGCGCTGCATACTGCGGACCCGGGTAAGCCAGCGTTGGATAGGACAGCAGATACCCAGGTACCGGAGGAGCTGCCGGAGCAGACGCCCCAGTAGGGAGCCCCACGGGCGGATCAACAGTGATAGGCCCGTGGGGGATCAGGCCCGGCGGAGGTGATATCCCCGCCCGGCACGTCGCCGGGCGGCCGAACCGGCGCCGGCGGGCCGTGTCGGAGCCGGCATCTGGGGGCTGGCGTCAGATCCGTTCTGTAGGAGGAGGGTCTGACAGCGGAAAAACATCCCGTACATTGCCCGGGGACGGAGGGGAAAAGTCCCTGGGGTCAGGCTGGGGCGACTCGGACTCCCCGGACGGCAGCGAAGGCTGCGGGGAATCTGGGATGACAGATGATGGAGGGTCTGTCGTAGGTTCCAACACCCGGCGCGCGTCGGAGGAGCGGCGTGCAGCAGAGCTGGATCCTGGCGGGCGCCAGAGGAGCGGCGTCCGGCTTATGGGTCCCTAAGTGAGCGGGCCGAGGTGGGAAGCGGCCCGGTCCGAGGGGGACCCGACCGTGCGCCGCCCCGAAGGGTCGGGCGTCTTATCGGTCTTCTCCCGGCGGACGTCGGAGGAGCTGACGTCCGACTTATGGGAGGTGCCCATGCCAGTAGGCCGCAAGCCTGCAGCGGTACTGGGGGCAGAGGCCTCCTTTAGCCCGGAGGCGCCCGCAGGACCCGAGCGCGAGCCCGAGGGGCGGGCCGACGCCTCCTCCAAAACCTTGGAGGCTGCCGTCGGACAATCCCCTTAGGAGGGGACATTACCTGAACCGCGACTCCGGCGAGGAGGCCTTCTCCCTGTGCCTTTGTTTGTCCTACTTCTTGTGGTGTCCTTCAGGAGAGGTCGACGCCTGCCTAAGCTTCTTCAACTCCTTCTCCATTGAAGACATCTTCTTTTTGAGCAGATGGGCTTCCAAGGACTGCTGGCGTCATCTGTGGGTAGCTGCGTTGAAGTGCAGGCAATGCGGGCACTTGTCGACCGCATGGTCGGGCCTAGACAAAAAAGGCAGAGAGAGTAGCCATCCTTGTGAGGCAGTTGGGCGCCACACAAGTCGCACTTATTTTTGGAAGGGGACGACATACACCGACGTTCACCTGATGATACGATAAGAAAATACTGATAATTTTAGGTAAAGCGATGAAAGAACAGGGCTGAGCACGAACTTTACCGCGAGCTGCCGAGCTATGGCGGAAAGAACTGGAGGCGGGCGTCGGGACCGCCTTTATCTAGCGTCGTCTGGCGCTGGTCACCTGGCGATGGGGCAGTCCCTCGCCAGGGACTGCTAGCTAGAAATTTTTCCGTGGGGTCCTGCCGCCTGCCGACGTCAGTCCTATATGTAATTACCTACTGCAAGAGCCCTCTCGAAGTAAGATCTCTTGTTTTTTTGGATGAGTTGGCAGTTGACAGAAAGACGCAAGACAGATTTCTTGAGTCACGTGAAAAGCTGTAGGAATTTTTGGAATAAAAGGTGGAACCATTCTTAGAACCACCTTGTCCTTCTGAATGATAAGGTAAGGTTCTTTTTGGGAAAAGGCCTGACACTAGCTAGTCCTTCTGGCTGAGCACACAGTAATTAAAAAAATATACCTTGTATGATAGAATGTCAAGTGACACTGATGAAAGAGGTTTGAGGGGATCTTTACAAAGAGCATTCAAAACCAGATTCAGATTCCATGGAGGTACAGGGGATTGAAATAAAGGTCAGCTTCTGCTAACCATTTGTAGGGACTGTATAAACTCCTGGTTAGTCCCCAGAGATGAGCTCATGGAGGCTCCAAGTACTGATACCTGACATCTAAAGGTGCTCTTGCCAATTTTTTGTCCACTCCCACCAGCAAAAAATACAAAATCTATGGAATCGTGGCTTTTGAAGGCCTTCTATTTTTTTCTCTTTGGCCAAGCTGCAGATGTGGAGCCCTTCCTGGCAGCCATCGGGGTATCCACTACCTTTCTTGAAAAGCCCTGTTTTAGGAGTCCCCTCCTCTCAGGAGCCAGGCTACGAGTTGCATTGCCTCGTGTCTGGATTAAGAATGGGTCCTTGGGAGAGGCGGTCCCCCGGATTGGGAGTTGGAATGGTGAGTGCCGAGCTAGATTCACTAGGTCTGAGAAACACGGCCTTCTTGATCATTCTGGGGCTATCGGAAGAAAGCTTCCTTTTGAATCTTATTTTGAGAATAACTTTGGGGAGGAGTAGCTGAGGAGGAAAGCCATATGCCCTGCCGAAATCCCATGTCTGTGACAGAGCATCCACTGCTTCCGCCAGTGGACACCAGTACCAACGGAAGAAACTCAGTACCTGAGCATTTTGGCTAGAGGCAAACAGGTCGATCTGTGGACCACCAAACCATCTGTACTGAAGGTTGAACACCTCTGGGTTCAACATTCACTCTCCTGGATGGACAATTTTGCGGCTTAGCCAGTCGGCCTGCATGTTCAACTCTCCTGCCAGATGAACTGCCAGGAGAGCTAGAAGGTTCTCCTCTGTCCACAGTAGTAGGTCGGTTGCTTCTGTTAGCATCTCCCTGCTCTTTGTGCTTCCCTGATTGTTTATGTACGCTACTGTGGCAACGTTGTCTGACCTTACATTCATGGCTTTTGACCATAACAGCTTATGAAAGTGAAGAACAGCAAGACATACTGCCCTCATTTCCAACACGTTGACGTGTAGGTGCTGTTTCTGTGCAGACCAAAACCCCTGAACTGGAAGTTGGTCCAGGACCGCACCCCCTGCTCGACAGATTGGCATCAGTTTTCAGGATTAGTTCTGGGGAATTTCTAAGGGGGACTCCTTGCTTAGGTTTTCGGAGCTCACCCACCAATTCAGTGACTGTTGAAGAGGTTGAGTAATTGGGATCATAGCCTGATAATCTTCTGAGGTCAGGTCCCAGGCTGCCAGCATTCCGTTCTGATGGGGCCACATGCATAAGCGAGCCCACAGAAAGTACAGTTACGTGAGAACTAAAAATTCACTAAAAATACCACCAACAGCTTAGTCTGGCTCAAGGTCAGTTGGCATTCATCTGTATCCCCCTTCCCCAGGTCGTGCCTGAAAATAGGCAGGATTCGTCTAGTGCACTTACCCGGTCAACAAAAGCTAAATAAATAAATAAAACTTACTGTAACAGTAGATTTTCGAGATAATCTCTTTCATCAGGCCACACCTATAGAACTATATCAGTCAGGCGCCACACAGAAACCTTTTTGCTAGCAGTCCACCATGGGTCGCACCCCCACGACGTCTTATGTCGATGTCCTCTCTAATCCCAAGCAGTACTGCAACAGAGACAGTCTAATTAGCTGGAGGCTACAGGCCTAAGAAAGGAGGCCTTGAAGCACAGCCAGGATGAAGCCTGCCCTTCTTCTAGAAGCAATGTCCAGACTGTAGTGTTTAGTGAAAGTGTGGGCAGTACTCCAAGTTGCAGCAGCGCAAATTTCTGCAGCTGATACATTCCTGAAACAGGAAACAGAAGTGGCCATGCCTCTGGCTGAATGGCCACGGACAACTCCAGAAAGTTCCTTGCCATACTTCCTATATTAGAAAGTGATATAGTTGGACAACCATCTGGACAGGCACTGTTTCGAAACCTGTACACCCTCTTTCCCAGGGGCAAAGGAAACAAAAAGCTGTGAGGACTTCCTGCAGTCCTTCGTACGATTAATATAATATCCGAGTATTCTATGTACATCTAAGATGTGGGGCAATGCTTCCACTGGATTGCCATGCTCAGGAAAATAAACTGGTAGGTGGATAGTTTGATTCAAAGTAAACACTGGCACTACCTTAGGAAGAAACTTAGGGTTGGTCCATAAAGACACCCTGTCTTTATGGAAAATCAAATAAGGAGGATCACACATCAGAACCTGAAACTTGGAAATCCTTTAAGCAGAAGTAATAGAATCTAAAAATAACACTTTCCAAGAAAGGAAGATTAAGCCACAAGTCATGGCTGACTCAAAAGGAGCCAAAGCGAGTTTCTCTAGCACAAAATTCAAGTCCCAGGCTGGGACTGGATTGTGGATGGGAGGCTTCACATGCAAGATATCTCTCATGAACGTATGGGCCACCTCTAGCTGAGCCACCGTACAGCCATCAATAGGCACACAAAAAGCTATAATAGCAGCCAAGTGCACTCTGACAGAAGAGTATTGCAGTCCTGTGTATGACAAGGACAATAAATACTTAAGAACCTCATTCACTGGATAGGTGAAGGGATCCAAGTGATGAGAGGTGGCCCAGAAAGGAAACCGCTTCCACTTCATTCAATAAATGGTTCTCGTGGAAGGTTTTCTGGCAGCCACCAGGATGTCTTTCACCTTTGGGAACATTCCAACTCTCGAAATGGCTACATCTTCAGGAGCCAAGCATGGATATTGAGTGACTTGAGGTCTGGATGGACCAAGGTTCCCGATTTCTGTGATAGCAAGCCTCTGCACAGGGGCAGGGGCACTAGGGTTCCACTGTCAACTGCTGCAGTAAGGGAAACCAGATTTGGCAAGGCCAAAAGGGAGCCATGAAAATTAGAGTAGCTACCTCCATCTGGAGCTTGATTAGCACCCTCAGAATCAGAGGAAATGGGGGGAGGCGTAAATGAACCTCCCTTTCCAAGAGAGGGACAGCGCATCTCGCCAGAAAACTTTAGGCCCTGAAATGAACGAGCAGAAAAGTGGCAGTTTTGTGTTGAGTGGGGACACAAAAAGGTCCAACTCCAGATGACCCCACCTGTCGAACAGGTTTTCGACAACCAAGATCAGCAGTTTTCATTCGTGCATTTTGGACTGCGACCTGCTTAGCTTATCTGCCAGGATGTTTTGGACGCCTGTAATATGGACAGCCGACAGTTCTAGACTGTGTTCTAGAGCCCAGTACCAGACCCTCATCGCTTTCCTGCACAGAGGGTTAGAATGAGTCCCTCTTGCTTGTTTAAGTAGTGTACTACAGAGATGTTGTCCATCTGTACCAGCAGATGCCCTGGGGACACTTGGTTCTGGAAGGCTTGCAGAGCATACAGAATGGCCCTCAACTCCAGGACGTTTATGTAGAGGGAAGTCTCCACTCTGGTACACGTTCCTTGTGTTTGATGAGGTCCCAGATGTGCCCCCCAGCCCAGCCCCAAAGCGTCTGTGGTGAGAATCTGCTGAGGGGAGGGAATGAGGAAGGAAACCCGTTTCAGCAAATTGCTGGGTTCCATCCAGCACTGGAGGATCTTTCGGGCAGTAAAAGTTACTAGAACCTGCTGTCTAGATCATCAGTGTGCTGATCCCATTGGACTCTTAATGTCCACTGAGGAATCCTCATATGCAGCCTGGCCAGGGGTACCGTGACAATGCCCAACAATGTCAGGAATGTCCTGGCTGCGATATAACTGCTGTTATAAAGCAGCTGGGCCTGTGCCATGAGGTGCTCCGCCCTGTCCTGGGACAGGAAGGCTAAGCCCTGAGCAGTGTCCAGTATTGCCCCTATGTACTGCAGCCGCTGACAAGAGGTCAAGACTGACTTGGGCAGATTGACCGTGATCCTTAGGGCACTGAACAGCTGTCTGGTGTGTGCTAGGGTGTGAGACAGTTGCGTCTGGGACTGAGCTTTGAGCAACCAGTTGTCTAGAAAGGGGAAGACATATAGTCCCTCTCCCTCTCTCTCTCTCCTGAGAGCTGCTGCCACAACTGCCAAGCATTTGGTAAATACCTATGGCACAGATGACAAGCCAAAGGGCAATACCATGAACTGGTAGTGCTCCCCCTTAAACAGGAACCGGAGGTACTGCCTGTGGAGTGAACAGACCTAGACTTGCAGGTAAGCATCCTGCAAATCCAGGGAGCACATCCAGTCCCCTTTTTGCAGGAGGGGCAGCAGGCCTTGCAGAGTGACCATCCTGAACTTCTTTTTTTTCTTAAACTCTTTTTCTATTTAATGAAGTTATCAAGAGTACATACAGTATAACCATTACAAATAAGACAGAACACTGCCTCTTCAAATACTGCCTCAAAGACTGGCTCCTTGCCAAGTCTTGCTGCCCGTGCTTTTCAGGCTAGTTGTTTTCCCCTCGACATCAATTATTTCCTAGACCGTCCTCTAGTACCCTTCCCTTTTGCTTTTTGCCAGCCTTCTCTCTCCTAGCACTTACCCAAGTTCTGTCTGCCTAACTGTAAGCACCTTTGTGTTATCTTGTTTGCTTTGTAAAAGGAGTTTATCTCCCTGCATTATGTGTCTGGACCGAATATTGTCACTGCCTATTGTTGTATTTTCTTTTATCACTTTTGCAATTCCATGTGTAAACTGGTTGCCATGTTCTATGTATTTTTTCATTGTTGCTCCTGTGCCAATGCTGTTGGCCCCGGTTGTGCCTGAAAATGGTCGATGGGATAAGTGAACGCACCCAGTCATCAAAGTCATAAATAAATAAATAAATAAATAAGCAAGCAATATGGCATGATGGGGTGTGCGTGTAACACATTTTACCGCATGGCCGAGGCGTAATAGGGCACAAGGGTGAAGGTTGAGTTACTTTAGCCACTGGCTGTGCAGTAAAATGTGTTCCACGCACATCCTGGAGTGCCTTATTGCGCTTCTAAAATGGGCTCCTTTTTCTAAAACTTTTTACAGTTGGGAAAAGCATGTTTACTGTATATGTAGAAAAACAACAGATTTACTTGTGAGCATTCATGATAAAATCCTTCCGCCCACTACAAATGATGTCACTGATGATGTCATTGTATTATTGCCTACTTTCTTCTTCCTGTTTTTTCTTTTTTTCTGTTTTTTCCCCACATTCAAGATATGGAATGTTTGCCATGGAATGTTTACCACGGAATACATGGATTCAAAATTCTGCTCAGTTCCACTGGTAGAATGTTAACTCTCCTCACATACTATACACACACACAACAAAGGACTTCGCTACAGCCAGAGACTCAATTATCTCATTGTCAGGGCAAAGAGAACAGATTTTCCCTGAGGAGCAGGTAAAGATAGAAGAGGGATTTTTCATTGTCAGCAAAGAAACAGTTGTAATGAAAACTATAAACAATACTTAATGTTTCTAATGTGTGTATGTGTGTAAGGAGAATGTGATGATCAGGGAAACAACATTTAATTAATCTGCTTTATTTTGTATTTAAGGTAGTTTTATTTTTAGGGCCCAGTGCAAGTAAATATGATGCTTACAATTATAGGGCAAAAAAATTGAAATTATGTACCTACCGTAATTCTTGATCTTCTTGGACGAAGCCTCCACCACCCATTCACACTAATGGGATCCACGCCGCAGGCGCTAGGACCCAGCGGAAGCAAACTTTTCAAGAGGGTCGGCACCAGAGATGGAGCCGCGAGGAAGCGGCACCGCGAGCCGTGGCTCGTGCAGTAAAGACTACCTCGGCGTCGACCCTCCAACCGCTTCAGTACCTTTTCTTCCAAGGAGGTGCAGCGTAACTAACCCAGAGGTCTAACCTAACAAAACTGGACATAAGATAGTCCGAATGACCCATGTAAGAAGGGTCAACAATAGAGTCTTCACAGTCCAGACACTGAGGGAGTGAAGACCAAAGACAGAGATGTGAGCTCGGGGTATGGCGGGTGGAGACTTTGTCCAAGAAGATCAACAATTACACTAGGTACATAATTTCCATATCTTTCTGGACATAAAGTCTCCACCACTCATTCACACTAATGGGAGAGTATCGAGCTAAAAACCCCGAGACGGGCAACAGGAGAAACTAAGAGCTCACATACTTAGGACAGAAGTCCATTAAAAAATAGTCCTACCAAACGACAGATGTCGTCTGGCATGGACATCTAAAGCATAATGCTTAATGAAAGTATGCACTGAGCTCCATGTAGCCGCATTGCAAATATCTGCAATGGGCACGTTGCTGATTTCCGCCAGAGAAGCCGTGACTGCTCTAGTAGAGTGAGCGTACACTCTGCCTTCTAGCTTAACCTGTGCCATAGAATAGCAGTGGCAGAGGCATGCTATCAGCCACGCTGAAATGCACCTAATAGCGACAGGTTGACTCAGCCGGGTCTTGTTGAAGGAAACAAACAGTTGTTGAGCCTTGCAAATTTCTTTTGTTCTATCCAGATTGAATCGCAGTGCTCTCTTAACATCCAAAGAATGAAGGGTACGTCCCCCTTCATTCTGAAAGTTAGCAAAGTAGGTAGGTAGGACAAAAGGTTGGTTTAGATGAAATTCTGAGACAACTTTAGGAAGAAACTTAAGGTGAATCCTAAGAACTACTTTGTCCTTGTGAAATACAGTGTACAGAGGGGTCTGTGACCAGAGCATGTATTTCAGAAACTCTATGGGCCGAAGTGATGGCCACCAGGAAGGCCGTTTTCCAAGTCAGGAACTTCAACTCGCAGGTAGCTAGAGGCTCGAAAGGTTTCCGAGTGAGCATGTCTAGCACAAGGTTAATGTCCCAGGCTGCGACTGGACATCTGATAGGAGGTTGGGTATGCGGAATACCCTTAAGAAACCTCTTAACTACAGGTAACTGAACCAGAGACAAGGAATGTACCGGCTCATGATAAGCTGAAATAGCACAGAGATGAAAAAATTACTCACCTTAGTAATGTTGTTTCTTCTAATGGAGTCTTGTTGTATTCTGACACATGCAGTGGTGTCCAACCTTTGAACTGCCCCGGAGATGAAGAGTTAACTTTCCATGCCAGGCATGGAACGCTGAGCTTGAGCTTGGTTGAGACTCTGTCTGTTGCTGTTTGAACTCAAACCGTCAGATCTTTACGAGCTATACTCACTGGATGTCCTGTGTGGAAACTGTAAACTTACACTAGCCAACTGGCTACTAAATAAAATAAAAAGATTTTTTGGTCCCAAAGCAAAGACTCAAGTCAGGAAACCCAAACAATAAAACAAAACACAACACTTACACACCCAAACTAAAGGGGTGAGAAAAGAAGGGGTGGGGGCACCTCCCGAGTGCCAACACTGCTGCTGCCCACCCACATCCCAAAAAACAGGTTTTGAGAGGGGAGGCGGGGGGAGGTCAGAATACAGCAAGACTCCATTAGAAGAAACAACATTACTACGGTGAGTAATTTTTTCTTCAAACAACATGAAGTCTTGCTGTATTCTGACATATGCAGATTACAAAGCAGTACCTCCATGGAGGAGGGCAGAACCTACTTCGGAAATAGGCTCTGAAGCACTGCAGTGCCAAACCGAGCATCACTCCTAGCCTGGATATCCAGAGAGTAATGCTTGGTAAAAGTATGTACTGTTTTCCAGGTGGCTGCTTGACAAATCTCTAAGATAGGAATATCCCTGGCAGCAGCCAGGGAAGCAGATGTACCTCTGGTAGAGTGAGCCCTCAGGCCTGAGGGTGGGATCCTACCTAGTTTTTCATAGCAAATTGAATGCAAGAGACAATCCACCTGGCAATTGATCTCTTAGTGGCAGGTTTCCCCTTACCAGCCTCACCATAAGTGAGGAACAGTTGGATGGAGTCAAACCTGTGACCCTTGGTGAACTCTATGTAGTAGCTAAGGGCCCTTTTCACATCCAAACTGTGCAGCCTCCTCTCCCCAGAGGAGAAATGGTCAGTGAAGAAAACAGGAAGAAACATAGACTGTTTAAGGTGGAAATCTGAAACCATCTTAAGCAAAAACTTCCTATTAGTCCTGAGGACCATCTTATCTCTATGGAAAGAGATAAAATCAGGCTCCACTGACAGGGCCTGTAACTCACTTATGGTGGCAGAAGTGATGGCCACCAAGAAAACAGTTTTCCAAGTCAAGTACTTAAGCTCTGCTGAGGACAAAGGCTCAAAAGGGGGTCGCATAAGCTGGGCAATGCAAACATTAAGGTCCCAAGCAGGGGCAGGGTCCCTGAAGGGAGGATTGGTATGCAGCAATCCCTTGAAAAATTTAAAAAATACAGGATGAGCTGAAAGGGAAGAGTGCTTGCCTGCTGAGAGACAGCTGCCAGATGCACTCTTAGTGTAGCTGGTCTGAGTCCCAAGCTATTGAGATGAACCATATAGTCAAGGACTGTGGGCAGGCCAGCAGACTCTGGAGAAATATACTGTCCAGAGCACCATATAGTAAATCTTGTCCACTTGGTATTATAAGTGTTCCTGGTGGAAGGCTTTCGAGAAGCCTTTGAGATATCCAGAACACCTTGAGAGAGGTGCAAATCGGCAAACTCTAACTCTTCAAGAGCCAGGCCTTGAGATTGAGAGATTTGAGATTCGGATACCAAACCCTCCCCTGAGCGCAAGTTAACAGGTTGTAATTCCTGGGAAGAGACAGGGGAAGGTGGACTGCTAAGGACAACAAGAGAGGGTACCAGGGCTGTCTGGCCCAGTCTGGAGCAATCAGAATTACCTTGCAGGGTTGAGACCTGATTTTGACTAGCACCTTGAACAGGAGAGGGAAGGGGGGAAAAGAAAAAATTACTCACCTTAGTAATGTTGTTTCTTCTAATGGAGTCTTGCTATATTATGACATATGCAGTGAGTCCCAACCTTCGAACTGCTCCGGAGGTGAAAGAGTTAACTTTCCATGCCAGGCATGGAACCTTGAGCGCGAGTTCGGTTGAAAACTCTGTCTGTTGTTGCTCAAACTGAAACCGTCAGATCTTTACAAGCAAAACTCACTAAGATTCTGTGTGGAAGCTGTAAACCTACACTAGCCCACTGGCTACTAACTACTAAAAACATTTTTGTTCTTGATCCCAAAACAAAGACTCAAGTCAGGAATCAAGAAGAAAATAAAAGATAAAAACACAACACCCAAGCACCCCAAAAAAGAGGTGAAAAACACAAGTGGGCATCTACTAGTGCCAACTGCACTGCCCACCCACATCCCAAAATAGAGGTTCTGAGAGGGCAGGCTGGGGAGGTCATAATATAGCAAGACTCCATTAGAAGAAACAACATTACTAAGGTGAGTAATTTTTCTTCAAACAACATGAAGTCTTGCTATATTATGACATATGCAGACTACACAGCAGTACCTCCATGGAGGAGGGACAGAACCTACTTAAATAGGCTCTAAGCACAGCTGTGTTAAACCGAGCATCACTCCTAGCCTGGATGTCCAGGGAGTAATGCTTGTGAAAGTGTGAACTATTTCTTCCAGGTAGCTGCTTGACATATCTCTAAGATAGGGATGTCCCTGGCAGCAGCCAGAGATGCAGCTGTACCTCTGGTAGAGTGAGCCCTCAGGCCTGAGGGGGAACCTTACCCAGTTTTTCATAGCAAAATTGGATACAAGAGACAATCCACCTGGCAATGGATCTTTAGTGGCAGGTTTCCTTTACCAACCTCACCATAAGTGAGGAACAGTTGAGGGAGTCAAACCTGTGACCCTTGGCACGCTCTATGTAGTAACTAAGGGCTCTTTACATCTAAACTGTGCAGCCTCCTCTCGCCAGAGGAGGAATGGTCAGTGAAGTACACTGGAAAGAAATAGATTGATTAAGGTGGAAATCTGAAACCACCTTAGGCAAAAACTTCCTGTTAGTCCTGAGGACCACCTTATCTCTATGAAAGGAGATAAAATCAGGCTCCACTGACAATGCTTGTAACTCACTTATGCGCCTGGCAGAAGTGATGGCTACCAAAAACACAGTTTTCCAAGTCAAATACTTAGAAGTCCTAGAAGCCTTCAAGATATCGAGTACACCCTGGAAAGATATAGGTCAGCAAACCTAACTCTTCAAGAGCCAGGCCTTGAGATTGAGAGATTTGAGATTTGGATACCAAACTCTCCCCTGGGCACAGGTTAACAGATTGTGATTCCTGGGGAGACACAGGGAAGATGGACTGCTAAGGACATGAAGGAGTGGTACCAGGGCTGCCTGGCCCAGTCTGGAGCAATCAGGATCATCTGCAGGGCTGAGACCTGATTTTGACTAGCACCTTGAACAGGAGAGGAGGGGAAGCATAGAGAAACTTCCTTCCCAATCGAGAGAGAAAGGCATCCAGGGGACTGAGCCCAACACTGGGGCCTGCAACAAAAAGTGGAAGTTGATGATTGTCTGGGGCTGCAAAAGATCTATCTGAGGATGCCCCATCTGGCAAATACTATCCCCAGTATTAGGGATCCAGTGACCATTCGTGATGGCCCTGGGAAATCCTGCTGAGAGCATCTGCCAGGACATTGTCCTTGCCTGGGAGGTGAACTGCCATAAGGGAAGTGTTCAGAATAAGCCAGAGACCACAACTTCATCGCTCTCGGTGCACAAGGCCTGAGCCGAGTGCCCCCTTGCTTGTTGATGTACCACATTGTAGTGGTGTTGTCTGTTCTGACCTGTACCACCTTGTTCTGAACAGATGCAGAAAAAACCTGAAGTGCTAGAAAAACAGCTCTGAGTTCCAACAGATTGATGTGGAGCAGAGATTCCTGAGGGGACCATAACCCCTGGGTGGAGAGGTCGCCCATGTGAGCTCCCCATCCCAAGAGGGACGCATCTGTAGTAAGGGTCAAGGGATGGACAGAGGATGAAAGGAACCCTTGTCTCAGATTGCTCTGATCCTGCCACCACTGAAGGGCCTGGATCAGGGTCTGAGTCACTGGGATTAACTTGGATAGGGATCTCTTCTTTGAGACCAGAAGGCCTCAAATGGAACTGAATGTCCCTCATCCTGAAATCTTGCTCCTTGCACTACAGCTGTGGAAGCAGCCATGTGTCCTAGGAGCTGCAGAAATGCCTTGCTGGTCGAGACCTGCAGAGTGAAGAGACGAGGCCAGGGCCACCAAGGTCCTTACCCTTTCTAGGGGAAGGAAGGCTCTGGCCTGCTTTGTGTCCAGTTCTGCGCCTATAAAGGTGAGTACCTGGACAGGTTCCAGAACTGATTTTGGAAGATTGAGAAGAAAGCCCAGAGAGGTAAGCAGCTGCTGGGTAACTAGCAGGTGTGATTTGACTCTGGTCTGGAGACTGACCCACAATGAGCCAGTCGTCCAGGTAGGAAAGATGGCAATCTTTGCCTTCTTAGATGAGCAACTGCTACTGCCAGACATTTTGTGAATACCTTTGGGCAGAGGTAAGGTCAAGGGCATTGCTCTGAACTGGTAATGGCCTGAGGGCAGTTCGAATCTGAGGTACTTGATGGGAGCTTCTGATAAGAATGGAAGTAGGCATCCTTGAGGTCCAGGGAAGCTACCCAGTCCCTGGCCTTAAGGAGGTAATATCATTCCCAGAGTCACCATTTTGAATTTTGGTTTTAAAAGGTGCTTGTTCAGATATCTTAGGTCCAGGATGGGCCGCCACTCTCCTGTCTTTTTGGGGTAAGGAAGTACCTGGAGTACAGACCCTTGCCCTGGTATAGGAGAAACCTTTCTACAGCTCTGAGAGCTAGGAGGGTTGAGACTTCTGTTTCAAAGCAAGAGTCTCTAAAGGGTTTGCAGGTGGAAAGGATCTGGTTCTCACCTTTGGAAATTTTTGAAGCTGAGAACCAGACCCTGGCTCACTACTTCCAGGACCCACCTGTCTGATGTTAAAGACTCCCAGTCCTGGACGATGTAAGCCAGCCTGCCCCTACAGGTAATGGAGATCGACCCTGGGCATCCCATCAGGGTGCCTGTTTGGCAGGGGCTTTAGGCTGAGGGGTGGGAGCAGGCCTGCTCTGCACTCGTCTGCCCTCTCCCTCTGAAGAACCCCTCTGAGCATAGGCTGAAGAGGAGGCCTGGGTCTTGTAAAGGCCTGTGAAAAGGCCTGCCCTGCCCCTGGAGGCTGCCTCTGAGGAGTGGCTTGCCTTCCTTGGCTTGTGCACTCCTATAAGTGGTTCTATATTCATCCATTTTCTTCATATAATTCTCTGTCTGCTCCCCAAACAGAGAATTTCCCACCACAGGAAAATCCACAGCCTTAGACTGGGTATCCTGTGATAAAGTAGTACACCTGAGCCAGGCCAATCTACGAAAAGCCACAGATGTAGCCATGACTCTAGAGGATACATTATTAGAATCCACTGCAGCATGGAACTGCACCTTAGATGCCTCAATACCATCAACAGCCACCTGCTCCAGCTCCTTTGCAAGCTGGCCAGGGGCCTGTTTGGCTAAGGCCATGACAGTATCCCATCTAGATTTTTGGTATCTCGTAACATAAGCCATATAGTTTGCTTGTCTGAGTCCCAAAGACGCTGCCATGTATTGTTTTTTGGCCATGGCATCAATCTTCCTGGAGTCCTTGTCAGGAGGATGTGAAGCCAGGGATTATTAGCTTTATCACAGGCTGCAGCCTGAACTACCCAACATGACTGCATTGCTGTGAAAGAAATTCTGTATCAGGACTGACAAAGTGTACCTCCTGTCCATCTTTTTATCCACAGGAGGCACAGAATTAGAGCTTTAACATTTTTATTGTTTGTTTCCAAAAGATTTATGTAAAGGGATAGACAATCTCCTGGACTCTGGGATATCCATCATCTCTACAAAGTCAGGCTCTTCTTGCTCATCCAAAGCCTCCTCTAAAAGGAAGCTGGAGGGTTTCAGCAACTTTTTTATAAAACAGAAAATGAGACGGGGACTCAGCAAGCCTAGGGGGAGATTCACCTAAAGGTCTGTCTGGGGAGATGTCCGGTTCAATGGGCACATCCAGACTTTCAAAGTCACAGTCATACTGATCATAATCATCCTCCCTCTCCTCTGGTTCATAAAACTCTTCTATATCATATTCTTGAACCGGTGGAACCGACTGAACCGACCTTTTGCCAGATAGTGGCGGTTCGGAGGGAACCAGGGAAAGTGACTGGACAATCTGTATTGCCCTGGCTATTTCTGCAGCAGTTGGAGAAGGGATTTTGGAATCCACACCTGCTGACTTTCTAGTTCTCTTTGCTGGAACTGGCTCCTCAGTCAGCTTTCACGTTGCCGAGGAAGTCTGGCCCTGGTCAGGGCACTCCCTCCGGTTCGGTTGGCACCCAACCGGCTGGCCATCGGGTCGCGGACTTTTTGGCCTCGCTCCTCGAGCCTACCAACTCTCTTATCTAGGGTAGCTGCAGGAAATTCTTGCAAATCTGGCAGTCTGCATTGAGGTGGTCAAACCCCAGACAATAAACACATGTGGTGTGTGGGTCAGCCTTGGCAAAGGCTTCCCACAGACACTACAGTGTTGAAACCCAGTGGGCCGGTTTTTCTTTTGGGTTTCTCAGACATAATGCCAGCCTAACAAAAACTTGCCCTTTGATGGCAGTGCCAGGCAAGACACCCTTATCGGTTCCCAACCGTGTCACGGGTCGTGGAAAAAGCGTAATGAAATCCGTTTTTTAGAACCGATAAGAACCGGAATCACGATTTCAACAAGCCTTAAAAGGCTTCAGAATAAAGTTTAATATAATTTGATCGGTTCAAACCGAACGATAAACATTTACAAGTTCCACACAGAAAACCTATCTATTACTTACAATACCATAGACAAAGCTTGAACCGATCGGTTTGCGGTTAAAATAAAGAATACCGCGTTGAATTTAACCGAGAAAAACACTTTAAACCGAGAAAATGAACCGAGCAGCAGGAGGAATCTCCGGGCGACTGTTCAGTGAGGCGGAGTAAAGAATCTAGCCGGTTTCAGTTTGAAATTACCCTGACAGAGCTTCTCTAACCGAGCTCGCGCTCTAAGTTCCATGCACTGCATGGAAGTTAACTCTTTCACCTCCGGAGCAGTTCTAATGGTGGGACAAACTGCATCAGTCATAATATAGCAAGACTTCATGTTGTTTGAATGCCAATTTATGATGTCGACTGCCCACCTCCAAGTCAGTAATGGCTTAATTCTGGCATATCGCCTGAGCAAGGGGTGCCAAATAAATAGCAAACAGCGGGGGGAGGGGGGACAGCAGGTATACCTGTTGGGTGCCACAAAGTAAAGCAACAGGGTTGGAAATGGAGCCATTCACTTTTCTGTAAACCATTGGATGATCATATAGCCCCATTATTAGCTCAGCTGTTCAAACTTTTCTGAGAAGCCCAAAGCCGTCATAGCAGCTGCCAAAAAGGGCTACGTCACCCCGTCGAAGGCCTTCTACATATCTAAACTTAGCAGTTAAAAAGGTGCCTCTGAACGGGCAGCGTAGTGTAAAAGGTGAAGGGTTCGTTTGATGTCCTCTTGTGTTTGTCTAGCCAAGACAAAACCACACTGATCGGCATCAATTCATTAATTTGTGAACTGCAAATGATGCAACAAATCAGCAGTTAGCACTGATACCAGTTGTGCTGGATTCTTTCTTGGGAAGGTGGAGTAGCATTTGTATTTGGAAAAGGAATATTGGCATCAATAAGGAAGGGTAAAAGGCCCTCCAATCGTGCAAATAATTTATAATCAATGTTAAGTACCGAGATGGGGCGGTAGAACGAGTAAAAGGTATGCTCCTTACCCGGCTTTAGTATGCTTGAAATGGTGGCATAGCACCATGTTGGGGGGGGGGTAGGATTTTCCTTTGCCACACCTCAGCACACCTGAAGCAACTGTGGAAGAAGTAAATATTTAGAAGTTTTGTAAAATTCTCCCGTATACCCATCTGGGCCAGGGCTTTTGCTAGTTTTTAAGTTGGTTACTGTTTTCTCCAGCTCCTGATGTGTGACCAGGACCTCCAAAAGGGCTATCTGAGCTGAAGTTGGGGTAGTTGCAGCTTACTCATGAAGGTGTGGGTTCCCTGAGAATCAGGTGGGGCATCAGGGGTATACAAAGTTTGGTAATAAGATCTGAAAGCCTCCAGAATCTGGGAAGGTAATTTCACCAATTTGCTGGTGGAGGGAGATTGGATTAGTGTTATTGTAGCTTGGATCGTATGCTGTCATAAGCGATGGGCTAAAATACGAGTGGCACGAGGTCCTCCCTCATAGTATCTCTGTTTCAGATACTGTAAAGCCTGCTCCATTTTGATATCCAGTAATTGTTGTACTTGCTGGTGAGTAGCCTCCAAAAGGGGGGCCACCGTTACATACCGTAGGGCATGCTGCTGCTGAAGGTCTTTCAGCTGTTTTTGCAAGGCATCTAGTGGGCCATCTTTTTTTTATGATGTGAGGGAAATCTCAATATCTCCCCCCTAAGTACCACCTTAATCGTGTCCCAGAGTATTCTTGGTCTGATGTCAGGATGGGCATTCTCGTGAATAATTTGCTGGAGACACTCCTGAACCAATTTCCGGAATGCTGGAATATTCAGGAGATAGTTGTTGAACTGCCATAGAGTGGACCTCCGTTCTGAAGCCCAATCCATGGTCAATAAAACTGATGCATGATCGGAGGGAATGAAGGGGAACATCTCACATTCCTGTACCATATAGTGGTGTTCACCAGATACATGACAAAAATCAGTTCAGGTGTAGAAATTGTGCAGAGCCGAGTAGAGTGTGTAGGCTCTGCTGTGGGGGTACAGAGATCACCACGCATCAATCCAGTGGGCCTCCCTAAAATAGGCCTGTGCAGCTTTCTGAGCACTAGATTTCTTGGGAGGTCTGGGGTTGGTAGTGTCTTGGTTATCATATTATGATCTCCAATGACGACCAATACCCCAGTCTGATGCTCAGTAATCTTCTGTAGCAAGGCTCGAACAGCAGCAGCATTAGTGCCGGGAGGGGGGATATATAAACTAACTAAGGTGATCAGGGAGCCTTTGAGGTGGCCCTCTAGGTCTGTGTAGGCAGATAATAGCTGGAATGGTGTAGCGCGAGGTATTAAGATGGCCGCCCCATGCTATATGCCACCCCGATAAGAGGATGCCACCACATGGATAAATCCAAATCTGCTAAGTTTCTGACGTTCTGTCCTATCCAAATGCGTTTCTTGCAGTAAAGTAAAGTAGGGACGTTGCTTTTTATGTTTGCATGCACGCATGTGCAAGAAACATAGTGCCACCATACGAGTTTTCGTAGATGTGCCTCCCCCACTTCCAATGCCCTGCTCCCTTCTGCAGGCGCGGCTGCACCACACCAATGAATGTCCGAGCTGTCTATGACAGCCATTCAGATGCTGTGGCGTACAGTTGAAAGCGAAAAACCGCTGCAATCAGCAGTTGTAACGTGTAGGCAATCTGCATACTGCCGTTGGCAGTATGCAAAGTGCCTACACTCAGCACTGCATCCTAAACACAGCTGTCATAGACAGCTCCCGTCACGTTCCCCCTTCCCCAAACACTGAAGTAGCATGCTGGGAGCCCACCCCAGCGTGTTCAGGCGCTCCGCGCCGCCGCACACTGGTATGGCTGGCCGAGGTGCCCAATCTCCGATCAGCTCCGCCCCCAGACTTCTAGGTGCCACGCTGAGAGCCCATCCCAGCGTAGCAAAAATCAGAATGCGACAGGGTGCCCAATCCCTCGTCCCCACTCAACACCCCCAAAAACAGATTTCCAGTTGCCACGCTAGGAGACCACCCCAGCGTGGCAAACATCTGTATGGCCAACAGGGATGCTCAAACTCGCTGGCTCCACTGACCTCCAAAAACTTTCAGCTGGGAGCCCACCCAAGCGTAGCACAAGTCCCGCTGCTGCTTTTCCTAAAAGAAAACACACCTACAAGCAAAATGGTCCTCGTTGATTGTCTTGCCCTCCCCAACCCGCGCCACCCTCTGTGCATCCGCCCCCACCCCCAACCCCATACTTGCCTCTGGAGTCCGGCACGACGATCTTCGGTGGACCAGGAACATGTCTGCACTCTTCAAAGCCGACCACGAACTGAAGAAATGCTGGTAAGCTATATAATGGCATAAATGTTTTTTTTTCAACTTTGGTGCATATCTTGGCTATTTTGGGGAAATTTTTCACCAAATTTTCAACATGGGGTTTTTAGGGGCCTACCTCATGAACTCAGTCACTGTTATTTTGTTATTCGGTCCCGAAAGGTGATTTTGCGGTCACTGCGCGGAACCACTTTTCGGGACCCAGTAAGGAAAAGACAGTGTCACAATTCATGAGGTAGGCCCCCCAAAACCCTATGTTGAATGTTTGGTGATAAAATTCCCCCCAAAAATTACTGTTTTATGAGCGTGCGTTGCGCAGTTCCTATGCACGCCCCTAACTTCGCAAATTTTTTATATTTTCACTCCAGATTTTCAACATTGTCATTTTACCACACCTCCTTATCAGCAGTACAGCTGTCATTTTTCATATCTTGCCCAAAATGTGTTTTCGTGCAGGTAGCACCCAATGGTGCAGTCAGTGTGCAAAATCAATGTTAGGGACAGATAAAGAAAATCACAGTGACACTGTTCCTGAGCAGAGGTCTTAAAATGGCTATGTTCTAAATTTAGTGACAGAAGTCCATAAAATGACTGTTACGAGTGTGCATTGGGCAGTTTCCAAACACCCTTGTAAGTTCACAAATCTGTACTATTTTCAGTTCAGATTTTCAACACTGGCACTTTTCCACACCTCCTTATGAACAGTACAGCTGTCATTTTTCACATCCTGGATGAAATGTGTTTTCGCACTTCCGGCACAGAAATGTGTGGCCGCTATGGGAAATCAGTGTTCGGGACAGATTAAGAAAATCACAGTGACACTGTTCATGAGTGGAGGTCCTAAAATGCCTGTGTTGACAATCTGCTGAAAAATATCCCCAAAAGTGACTTTACTTTTTTTATATTTTCAATCCAGATTTTCAACATTGCCATTTTTTTACACCTCCCCATGAACAGTACAGCTGTCATTTTTCACATCCTGTTCAAAATGTGTTTTTGCACCTGCGGTGCCAAATGGCGTAGTCACTGTGCAAAATCAGCTTTCGGGTAACTAACTGATATTGCCACTGTTCATGAGGTGGGGGTCACAAAAAACCCAGGTTGAAAATTTGGAGTGAAAATATCAACGAACGCCTGGGGCGTTAGGGTTTCCGACCATAACGCCCCACCCTGTAGAGAGACTGACAGGCATCAGGGTGTGACTTGGGATTGTTGCCTGTGATGCTCATGCCATTCCACCCCCGCCCACATCCTGCAGCCAGTGACAGGCATTGAGGTGTGCCTTGGACTCTTCAGCCCCAAAGTTCACCCCATTCTCCTATACTACACCCATCTCACCGTATTTCCTTATGGAATGGGGTGAGCATAAGGCCCAAGGACCCCAAGGCACACAGTGACACTTGTCAGAATCTGCAGGGTAGGGAGTGGTGAAATGGCATGGCCATTATGCCTGATGACCAAAAGGCACACCCCAATGCCTGTCAGTTTCTGTAGGGTGGTGGTGGGGTTGGCTTCAGTTTAATACTTCACTGCCATTCCTATTATGCATCTCTCTAACTCCTACACTACCAATGCCAATGCCAGCAAGCAAACATTCGGCATTGACAAATGCTTGTTTAAGCAGGGAGAGGACCTTATACAATATACCTCTTAACAGGATTGAGACGGTTTACATTTTGGGAGTATATCACTAATTTGGAGGACTGTGTCATTTTAACTATTGTTGATTATCCCACTCAGCAAGGTATACGATACTGATGAGAAAATAAATTTACCCCCAAAGAAACGGCCTCCCAACAAACAAACAGTAAAATCTAGGTTTGCCCCATTTCAGTACTGCACAGTGCCTCCCATATAGACCTTGGTTGTTCCATTAAAATAATACTGTGATTGAGAGTCCCTATCTTGTGCAGCCATAATTTGACCCATTATATCTGGTCAAACAAAAAACAACCAGTCAAAACACTGATGATACAACCAGTCAACAAGGAACATGAACAACAGAGCAAAAACTATGCTTCCAAGGGGGAAGGGCTCATAGAGTTGCCCTTTACGTGCCTGAGCATGCCCACAGAAGATCTGCAGGACCCAGCTTGAAGGAAGAATAGTAACCATAGTTACTAGGCCTCCCCAGTTATGGCCAGATTCAGACCTATCTAAAGGCAAGGCTACTAGGAGTAGGCAGTACAGGGACAGCCGAACAAACAGGAAAATTCGGCATCCTGGAATCTTAAACTAGGGAAGTAATGCTCTACTGCCTGCGTATAAAGTCAATAATGTAAATGCATAGGTGCGATCCCAGAATAATTACATTTTCATAAGGGAACCTGACGGCCTCAGAGATTCATGGAGGAAATCATAAAGTTTAAAGAAAAAACTGGCACTATTCAGGTGGTCTTTTATGTGTCCTGCGTAGAAAAATAGAACAAAAATTTATAAAACACACACTTTGGTTATCCTTCCGTTTTCCATGGACGAATGCAGAGCCAAAATCTATAAACTGTCCTTCATTATAACCAAAACAGAATGGGTGTCATTAATAGAGTAATAGTCATTCCTCTGCAAAAAAAGTTGTATACATTCATATAAGACAACAAACAACTCAGGAATGTATAGCTGCTAGTGTGCATACCCTCACTGGATTGTGAAGAAACTCCTACTGGGTCAATATGTCTATATAACCGCGTAACAGAAACAGCGCAGTAGGGAAGAGCGAGAGGGTGCAAAACCGCGACAGGATGTATGCACGGTAGTGCACCCTCTCACTCTTACCGGTACAGGATAAGAATCCTGCTGGGACAAGGGACCGTCGAGCAACTGCTGTGACTTGATGGGATGAGCCACAGGCAGCAAGGGAGGAAGTACATCTGTGGACCGGGTTTTGATTCCTGGTCTCAGATGCATGGAATTTTTATATTTTTCGCACTTTGTGCGAAGTTAAGTGTTAACCCCCACCCGGAGTTAGTTATTTTAGTTGGAGGGGTCCCGCAACAGGGGGCAGAGCCCCTTCCCCCACAAAACAAAGACTTATGCCCCGTGTCGAAGAAACTAAACCTCAGGGTGAAAAACTGTCTACTCTGTAGCACTGTATCTTAAAAGTCATAAGCATCTTCTGCCTCTGGGGAGTTTAACAAAGGTCTATGTTACATTTTACTGTCTATGGAGGCTGAAATCAGGCACCTCTACTATGGCACAATTGAAGCACAGAATCGTGCCGAAAGTGGCCTGCAACAGTCGGCAGAGATACCTGCAGGGCACAGGTTAGCAAACACCAAAGTCACCAAAAGATAGTTCACCTGAACCATTCAAGCAGGAGTGTCCTGGAAGCCTTAAGGTCCACCGTTGATGATCTGAAGATCCTCAGTATGTTTTGGATGTCTGCTAAGGTGACTGAGGCTACTCTCTTTCCAGAGGTGCAGGAAATATGAAACTGGCTGCTCTGCCATGAGGAGCGCTGCGGTGGTAAAAGCTCAGATTCACTATTGGTATCTAGCAAGCTGCAGTCCTTCAGGGCTTGCCATGCGTCTTCTGGCATGGTGTACAATTCTATTTCTGTCTTCCAGAAGACCCGGAGCCTGGCAGGGTAGGGGGTCTGGAACCAGACTTTGTGTGACTTCAGAATGCAAAGTATTGCAGTGTAGGCCAGCTGTTTTTGCAGGATCTCTGAGGATAATCCTGGCCAAAATAAAGGCAGGAGCCATTATACTCAATTTGTTTCTGTCCCCAAGCCATCCGGAGGATTTCTTCCTTATCTTTGTAGCTTGAAAATTTCATAACGATGGATCCTGGCCGAGCCTTAAGATCCACTGGATTAGGGGTAAGTGTACAGTGGGCTTTCTTGATTCTGAAGCACAAGGAGGGCGGAATATCCAAGACATGCTTTAATAAGTCCTCCATAGAATAACTCGTTTTGCTCGTCTTGGCTCCCTTCGGCAAGCCATACACCCTTAGGTTATCCCGCCTGGATCAAACCTCCAAGTCCTGGCATTTAGCTTGTAGTAGTTCGTATTGATTTACTATGAAGTCCATGGTGGTATGCAGCTGTTGCATATCATCTTCAGCTTTAGCCACTCTATTCTCCGCCACCTGAGTGCGCTGCTCCACCACTGTAAGTTTACTGTTTAAGCAGCAAAACTCTGCTGTGTTTCTGTGCAAAAATTCTTAATTTTAGACAGTAAAGTTTTAGATCTTGAATGGGAGAGTTTTTCAGTCTCCATCTCTGTGTCTGTGTCTGGGCCCATAGCGCTGGCAGGTGAGGTGCCTCCGCTAGGCATGGAACTTAATGGGCTGGATCCACGTTCATCCGTTAATTCTGTAGCAGTCTGCACTTGGGATCTGGTCAGTCTGCCTCCTCCATTGTTTTTAGCAGCCATTATGCTGAAAATTGCTGCTGTACAGTTATTATGGCAGGAGTTTGGCTGTAGGCAGTTATGGAGCTTAAAAGTCAGCCTGCCATTCGGGTGATGATGTCACCGGAAGTCCCCATCCTGAACTTCTTGTACTGAATATAGAAGTTCTTATCTCTCAGATCCAGAATGGGCCTCAAGTCCCCTGTGGATTTGATGACTAGGAAGAAATTAGAACAGAACCCCCTGTTCCTTTGTTCTCAGGGAACTGGCTATATGGCCCTCTTGTGCAGCAGTGTACATACTTCCTCTAGTAGCACCAGTATGTGGTCTGGAAGATAAGTTGAGGGAATTGGTGGAAGGTCTGAAGGCAACTCCAGAAACTCTAGAGCGAGACCCTGTTCTATTAACTGCAGGACCCAAGCATCTGTTGTAACCTCTCTCCACTGTTCCAGGAGAAGGGAGAGGCGTACCCCTACCACCACCTACAGATTTAGTAAGGAGAGTGCGGGTCTAATAAGCAGTCATGCAGAAGCAGATCCGGTGGCCGCAGCCGCACCTCTTCTAGGGGCTTTGGAGTGGACATCTGTGGAGGAGTTTGGGGCCAGTAAAACTGCTCTGCTTTTGCTATGCTGCCTGGCCCTGACCTAGGTTTATTGGTAGCCCTGCAAAAGGGCAACCTCTGCCTACTTCTCTGTTGTGTGTGGTACAGGGAATGGACTGACCTTAGAGCCCTTCCCGAGGCTTGCAGTTCAGAGACAATATCCTGCACATCTGCCCCAAAGAGCTTGTATCCTCTGAAAGGGGCATTCAGAATGGATTGCTGGACATCACTAGCAAATCCTGACACCCCAACCAAGAATGCCTTCTTAGGCAGATGCCAGCCACAGCTGGTCTGGCTGAGACATCCAAAATGTCATAGGTAGACTTTAAGAGGTGTTTACCCACATCAGCCCCAGTCTGGACAGCCTTGAGCATCTTCTACTTCTGGGGATCCTCTGGGAGGGACTGGGCTGCTGCTTTAGCCTTTCTCCAGAGGGTATTCTGGTATTTGACCATATGGGCCTAAAAATTTGCTATTTTGAGGTCCAGTGTCGCAGAGGCAAAGGTTCCCTTTCCCATGAGGTCCAGTTTTCTCGACTGTTTATCTGGAGGGAGAGAACTGAGATGTTTAGGCACCTTGGACCCATCATGGGCTGTATTTATCACAACCGAATCAGTCTCAGCTTGGCCTGCAGAAAAAGGGCTTTCCTGAGGAGGCCTGGTATAGCTTAATCTGCCTTTCTGGGCATGGCAGGGATCAAGCTTGGTCTGTACAGCAGCTCAATTGAGAGCTCACAAGGCTAAGTCTACTATTACAAAAATGAGACATCCTATTACAAATGAAGTTAAAGATAAAATACATTCAATTTCGGAAGCCTTTCATTGCTACTACTCTAAACTCTATTCAGAAGACACTAACCCCCCCTCAGATAAAATTAAGAAGTTCTTGGCGCCATTACAGCTCCCTAATTTGTCTTCCAGCCAGGGAGAACAACTGATGGTTCCAATAACAAACAAAGAAGTTGAGTCAGCGACTGAAAATTTAAAAACAGGCAAATGCCCGGGTTCTGACGAGCTGCCGAGAAAGTTTTACAAGACCCTCTCTAAAACGCTATCCCCCATACTAACAAAGCTGTTCTCCTTTGAGGCCTCCTCGGAGGAAGAGACCCCTCCCTCCTGGAAAGAGGCAATAATCTCGGTGATCCCCAAAGAAGGGAAAGACTTAACACACTGTTCGTCCTATTGCCCAATATGTATTTTAAATACCGACTATAAATTACTGGCTCCTATATTAGCCAAGCGTCTGATTCAGTATGCACCGGCCGTAATAAACATGGACCAGAATGGCTTTATTCTGGGCCGACAAGCCCAGGATAATGTACGGCGGACAGTTTATATCATCGAGCAAATTAGAACCCAGAGACTCCCAACAATCCTTCTAGGGCTCGAGGAGGAAAAAGCCTTCGATAAGGTATCATGGAAATATTTAAGAGAGGTACTTCTAAAATTTAATTTCCCAACTCAATTCATAGACACCATTTTTAAGTGCTATAACAACCCTATAGGATACATACGAACAAATGGTCACATATCAGAGAGGTTCAGTCTGCACAGAGGAACAAGACAGGGCTGTCCCCTCTCCACGTTACTCTTCGCTTTTTACATAGAACCACTAGCCCAGAGTTTGAGACAGACCACAAGTGTTGAGAGGGTGAATATGGGAGGGATGGAACAGAAACTAGCCCTGTTTGCGGACGATATACTCCTCTATTTAACTAACACAAAAATCGTCGCTGGAGGCACTTTTTAATAAGATTCAGCAATTTGCCAGCCTAACGGGGTTCACGCTGAACATGGGTAAGTCAGAGGCTTTATCATTTAACTACACGCCACCCCCATCACTCAAAAAACGGTATCCAGTGAAGTGGGACAACGAGTATATAAAATACCTGGGCATTCGAATCCCGAGTAACCTAGATAAATTATTTACTTTGAACTTTGACCCCCTGATTATGAAGATAAAGCAAGACATTAGGAAATGGTCATTAATCCCCTCTTTGCTTTACACAAGGAACATGGCTTTAGAAATCAATGTACTTCCTAGGTTTTTATACCTGTTCCAGTGTGTTCCCTGCTCTCTGTCTTCTAAGGAACTTTTGTCTTGGCAAAAGCAGTTAAATAGATACCTCTGGGATAATAAAAGACCGAGAATCGGTTATTCAAAACTGACCCTCCCTAAGGACGCGGGCGGGGTGGCATTCCCCTCACTCAGGAACTACTGGGTGGCAGCGCAGATGCGATTAGCGTTGCTGTGGGGCAATAGAGCCTACCGAGCCAGATGGAAACAGATTGACTTAGAGAGACCCACAGGACCTGCCCTTCCAACCTGCCTATTCTCCCCCTCCCATCTTAGGGAAGCCACTCAGACAGTCCCTCAGGCGACTATGACGGTCCTGAGAGGATGGCAAATGCGAACCAAGCACAAAGTTCTCCAGCATTATTCCTGGAAATATAGACATTTCACTCTGAACCAGGAATTCAATAATCAATGGTACAAAAACCAAGCCAAAAAAGGCCTAGAAGCCTCAGGGCAATTGATGCGGGGAATGGATATTCAGAGTTTTGAAGAAGCCCAGTTAAAATATGGGTGGTCGTGCAATGATAGGTTATTTTACTACCAAATGAGAATCTATATCTCTACGCATATTAGACAAAGTGAGAAGAACACTAACTTAATGGATGACGATACCCCGTTTAAGCAAATATGGTCCACACAATATGGTGAGAAGGCAATAGCAAAAATATATTAATACCTTACACGACAGAAAACACACACAATGTCTCCCACACAAGCTAAATGGGAAAGAGATTTGGGCCAGACTATATCTCCTAGAGACTGGATCAAGATTTGGAAGGGCTCTTGGGCTACCACCTCGGCCCCTATGTGGCAAGAGTTTATCTGGAAAGTAAGAGTGAGGTTTTTCCTAGTCCCCTCAGTCATATCTTTGAGAAGTCCTGGAAGCCTGGCTCATTGCTGGAGGGAATGTAGAGAGCCGAACGCTTCATACAAGCATATCTTCTTAGACTGCCCCAAGATAATGGAATTTTGGCTTTGAATAATAGAGCACACAAAAAACATACTGGATATACAGGGTGAGATAGAAGCTACTAACTCGATGCTAGGCCTACCCCCATTAGAGATAAAAGATGGAGGTAAATTACACTTGTGGGCGATACTGCTGGGCTTGGCCTATAAATCCATCACCAAAAAATGGTTACAGACAGCAGCCCCACTGATCTCAGAGTGGAGGATGATAATATTAAACATTCAACATAATGAACAAATTTCCCTGGAGCTACAGGATCGGAGAGAGGTATATATGACAAGATGGGCCAGATGGGAGCTCTATCAAGAACAGCTCCTTTAAACCATTTTCAATAAGATAGCAAAAGATGAGATGAAATTAAGACCAAAAGAACTTATAGTGAGACCCTAGAGCTGGAAAATAGAAGACCTAATATGAGTACAAAATGTACCTTGTACTTAATGAATACTGATAGACATGATGATGATCTTAGATCCTAGCAAGATCTTGTCCTGTGGTAGATGCCGATGTTAATATTGTTTTTACCTTATTTTTCTTTTTTAAATTGTTCATCAACTCTGAAAGATTGCTTCAAGTGTGGTATACACTCATGTATGGATGTGTTTTGATGTAACATGTGATGAAATAAAGGAAGTATTAAAAAAAAAAAAACCTTGGTCTGTGCCAGGCAGCCAGGGTGGCATCCTCTAATGCAGCCAATAGATGAGGAATAAGAGGTGGAGAATCTGGTAGCTCTAGAAACTCTACCAAGTTTCTCCTAGTATCAAACCTCATGGCCATTTGGAGTTGCTTGATCATAGAGCTGAAGGAGGGGTCTTCAGGAGGGGACCTCGGAGTATACAATGTGGAGTCCTCACTCCTGGTGGGAATGGTGGAGCCAGATCTGTCCATATCTTCCTCCTCCTCTTCTTTCTCTTGTAATAGGAGGTCAGGGTTGCATTCCTGATCCTCGAAGGGCTCTGAAGGCCACAAGGAAGGAAGGAAGCGAGGACGTTGATGCCCTGGATTCTGTAGGGTACATCGACAGAGCAGGTGTCGACATGGGGCTGGCCTGAGAGGCCCCGTTGTTGTCATGCCTGGTGTATGAAGAGGAGGTATAAGGTGCTGTATTAACTCTGCAAAGGAGGAGAGCACTGTCTGAACATTGATGGTGGACTGCAGTGCAGGGGTGCCTTGCGACATCGACAGGATGACTGGAACCCAGACATCGATGGGCCATTGCCGTCCATAGTAGGTCCAGTGGAACTCACTGCCAGCCGACCTTGAGAATTCTGAGGTCTAAGCTGCAGAACTTGTGATGTCAACGGGGGTGTCTGCAGCCGCAACATTGATGGGCCTTTCCTGGCCATGAGAGATCCGGTGGAACTCACTGCTAGATGCTACCTTGTGGGTTCTAAGGTCTGGGTGGCAAGAGGTGTCACTGCCAAAGCAGTCGACAACACTGCAGCAGTCAGTGCCAAGAGTAACTGCAACTGGGAGTCTGGATTTATCCTTATTCTACTCCCTTTCCTGGTGTTTGTGCTTTCCTGAAGATTTCTCTCAGGCCCTGGAGGACTGGGAGCCTGAGGAATGGGCCAATGACATGGTGGAGCCCTTCCCTGGAGCTCTCTCTCGATTCTGGCTGCCTGATGCTTGAGAAGAAAAGTATGTGGGGCTTTTTGACAGTGCCACTCGGTAGCTTGATTAAACTTCAGGAAATGCAGATATTGTGATCGTCGCTTGAGTAGATTTTTCCACTGTACTCACAGTAACAGAAGAGTTCAGTGGCGTTTTTCATTGACACAAATGACAATGGCAATCACTTTAAAATAAAGTGATGACTACTAAGGTGAGAAAATAAAAGATTTAGCAGTCGATTTTAGCAGCGGTGTCTCCATAGAGTTCGGCAAATATGGTCGATGGCAGGAAAGAAAAAATTACTCACCTTAGTAATGTTGTTTCTTCTAATGGAGTCTTGCTATATTATGACAAGTGCAGTTTGTCCCACCACTAGAACTGCTCCGGAGGTGAAAGAGTTAACTTCCATGCAGAGCATGGAGCTTAGAGCGCGAGCTCGGTTCAGAAGCTCTGTTAGGGTGGTTTCAAACCAAACCGGCCAGATCTTTACGAGCAAAACTCACTAAGGCTCTGTGTGAAGCTGTAACCTACACTAGCCAACTGGCTACTAACATATTCACACATTTTCCTGGTCCCAACACCAAGACTCAAGTCAGGGGACCAGAAAAATAAGATAAAATAATTAAATAAAACACAACACCCAAACATGAAAAAGGGCATCAATAAATGCCAACAGTGGACTGCCCACCCCATACCCAAAGTAGAAGTTCTGAGAGGGGCAGGCTGGGGGGGAGGTCATAATATAGCAAGACTCCATTATGAGAAACAACATTACTAAGGTGAGTAATTTTTCCTTCAAACAACATGAAGTCTTGCTATATTATGACAAGTGCAGACTACACAGCAGTACCTCCATGGAGGAGGACAGAACCTACTTTAGGAATAGGCTTTGAAGCACGGTTAGTTAAACTACATCCCTCCTGGCTTGAATATCCAGGAGTAATGCTTGGTGAAAGTGTACTGTTTTCCAAGTAGCTGCTTGACATATCTCCAAGATAGGGATGTCTCTAGCAGCAGCTAGAGATGCAGCTGTACCTCTGGTAGAGTGAGCCTCAGGCCTGAGGGGGGAACCCACCCAGCTTTGATAGCAAATTGATACAAGAGACCATCCACCTGGCAATGGATCTCTTAGTGGCAGGTCTCCTTTCCCAACCTCACCATAAGTGAGAAATAGTTGTAGGGAGTCAAACCTGTGACCCTTGGTACGCCTATGTAGTAACTTAGGGCCCTCTTAACATCGAGCTGTGCAGCCTCCTCTCACCAGAGGAGGAATGGTCAGTGAAGAACACTGGAGTGAAATAGATTGGTTAAGGTGGAACTCGAAACCACCTTAGGCAAAACTTCCTGTTAGTCCTGAGGACTACTTTATCCCTGTGAAAGGAAATAAAGTCAGTCTCCACTGATAAAGCCTGTAACTCACTTATGCGCCTGGCAGAAGTGATGGCTACTAGAAATACAGTTTTCCAAGTCAAATACTTAAGCTCTGCCAAAGACAGAGGCTCAAAGGGGGGTTGCATCAGCTGAGCAATGCAAACATTAAGATCCCAAGTAGGGGCAGGGTCCCTGAATGGAGGATTGGTATGAAGCAATCCCTTAAAAAACTTGGAAAATACAGGGTGAGCAGAAAGAGAAGAGAAGAGGGCTTCCCTGCTGAAATGAAGGCAGAGACAGCAGCCAAGTACACTTTCAGGGTAGCTGGTCTCAGTCCCAAAGAATTAAGATGGACCATATAGTCCAATAAAATGGGTAGATCAGCAGATTCCGGGGAAATATGCTTCCCAGAACACCATATGGAAAACCTTTTCCACTTGGAGTTATAGGTAGCCCTGGTGGAAGGCTTCCTAGAAGCCTTCAGGATTTCAAGAACACTTTGAGAAAGTTGTAGATCAGCAAACTCTAACTGCTCAAGAGCCAAGCCTTGAGGTTGAGGGATTTGAGATTGGATGCCAAACTCTCCCTGAGCACAGGTTAACAGATTGTGGTTCCTGGGGAGACACAGGGAAGATGGACTGCTAAGGACAGAAGGAGTGGGTACCAGGGCTGCCTGGCCCAGTCTGGAGCAATCAGCATCATCTTGCAGGGCTGAGACCTGATTTTGACTAGTACTTTGAACAGGAGGGAAGGGGGAAGGCATAAAGAACTCCCTTCTCAATCGAGGAGAAAGGCATCCAGGGGACTGAGCCCAACACTGGGGCCTGCAACAAAAAGTGGAAGTTGATGATTGTCTGGGGCTGCAAAAGATCTATCGGAGGAGTGCCCATCTGGCAAACACTATCCCCAGTACTAGGGATCCAGTGACCATTCGTGATGGCCCTGGGAAATCCTGGTTGAGAGCATCTGCCAGACATTGTCCTTGCCTGGGAGGTGAACTGCTAAGAGGGAAGTGTTCAGGAATAAGCCAGAGACCACAACTTATCGCCTCGGTGCACAAGGCCAAGACCGAGTGCCCTTGTTTGTTGATGTACCACATTGTAGTGGTATTGTCTGTTCTGACCTGTACCACCTTGTTCTGAACAGATGCAGAAAAACCTGAAGTGCTAGAAAACAGCTCTGAGTTCCAACAGATTGATGTCGAGCAGAGATTCCTGAGGGGACCATAACCCCTGGGTGGAGAGGTCCCATGTGAGCTCCCATCCCAAGAGGGATGCATCTGTAGTAAGGGTCAAGGAGGGGACAGAGGGATGAAAGGCACCCCTTGTCTCAGATTGCTCTGATCCTGCCACCACTGAAGGGCCTGGATCAGGGTTCGAGTCACTGGGATTAACTTGGATAGGGGATCTCTTCTTTGAGACCAGAAAGCTCTCAAATGGAACTGAATGTCCCTCATCTGAAATCTTGCTCCTTGCACTACAGCTGTGGAAGCAGCCATGTGTCCCAGGAGCTGCAGGAAATGCCTTGCTGGTCGAGAGACCTGCAGAGTGAAGGACGAGGCTAGGGCCACTAAGGTCCTTACCCTTTCCAGGGGAAGGAAGGCTCTGGCTTGCTTTGTGTCCAGTTCTGCCTATAAAGGTGAGTACCTGGACAGGTTCCAAAACTGACTTTGGAAGATTGAGAAGAAAGCCCAGAGGTAAGCAGCTGCTGGGTAACTAGCAGGTGTGATTTGACCTGGTCTGAGATTGACCCACAATGAGCCAGTCGTCCAGGTAGGAAAAATGGCAATCTTTGCCTTCTTAGATGAGCAACTGCTACTGCCAGACATTTTGTGAACACCCTTGGGGCAGAAGTGAGGTCGAAGGGCACTGCTCTGAACTGATAATGGCCTGAGGGCAGTTCGAATCTGAGGTACTTTCGATGGGAGCTTCTGATAAGAACATGGAAGTAGGCATCCTTGAGGTCCAGGGAAGCTAGCCAGTCCCCTAGCCTTAGGGAGGGTAAAATCATTCCCAGAGTCACCATTTTGAACTTTGGTTTTAAAAGGTGCTTGTTTAGATATCTTAGATCCAGGATAGGCCGCCACTGTCCTGTCTTTTTTGGGGTAAGGAAGTACCTGGAGTACAGACCCTTGCCCTGGTGTGGGGGAGAAACCCTTTCTACAGCTCTGAGAGCCAGGAGGGTTGAGACTTCTGTTTCCAAAGCAAGAGTCTCTAAAGGGTTTGCAGGTGGAAAAGATCTGGCTCTCATCTTGGAAATTTTTGAAGCTGAGAACCAGACCCTGGCTCACTACTTCCAGGACCCACCTGTCTGATGTTAAAGACTCCCAGTCCTGGACAAAGTAAGCCAGCCTGCCCCTAAAGGTAATGGAGAGCCGACCCTGGGCATCCCATCAGGGTGCCTGTTTGGCAGGGGCTTTAGGCTGAGGGGTGGAGCAGGCCTGCTGCACTCCGCCTGCCTCTCCTCTGAAGAACCCCTCTGAGCATAGGGCTGAAGAGGAGGAGGCCTGGGTCTGGTAAAAGGCCTGTGAAAAGGCACCCCTACCCCTGGGGCTGCCTCTGAGGAGTGGCTTGCCATTCCTTGGCTTGTGCACTCTATAAGTGGTTCTATATTCATCCATTTTCTTCATATAATTCCTCTGTCTGCTCCCCAAACAGAGAATTTCCCACCACAGGAAAATCCATAGCCTTAGACTGGGTATCCCAGACAAAGTAGTACACCTGAGCCAGGCCAATCTACGAAAAGCCACAGATGTAGCCATGACTCTAGAGGATACATCATTAGAATCCACTGCAGCATGGAATTGCACCTTAGATGCCTCAATACCATCAAGAGCCACCTGCTCCAGCTCCTTTGCAAGCTGGCCAGGACCTGTTTGGCTAAGGCCATGACAGTATCCCATCTAGATTTCTGGTATCTCAACATAAGCCATATAGTTTGCTTGTCTGAGTCCCAAGGATGCTGCCATGTATTGTTTTTTGGCCATGGCATCAATCTTCCTGGAGTCCTTGTCAGGAGGATGTGAAGCCAGGGGAATATTAGCTTTACCACAGGCTGTAGCCTGAACTACCCCAACATGACTGCATTGCTGTGAAAGAAAATCTGTATCAGGACCTGACAAAGTGTACCTCCTGTCCATCTTTTTGTCTACAGGAGGCACAGAATTAGGAGCTTTTAAAATTTTTATTGTTTGTTTCCTAAAAAATTTATGCAAAGGGATGGACAATCTCCTGGACTCTGGGATATCCATCATCTCTACATAGTCAGGCTCCTCTTGCTCATCCAAAGCCTCCTCTAAGGGAAGCTGGAGGGTCTCAGCAACTTTTTTATAAAACAAAAAATGAGAAGGGGACTCAGAAAGCCTAGGGGGAGATTCACCTAAAGGTCTGTCTGGGGAGATGTCCGGTTCAATGGGCACATCCAGACTTTCAAAGTCACATTCACACTGATCATAATCATCCTCCCCCTCCTCTGGTTCATAAAACTCTTCTATATCATATTCCTGAACCGGTGGAACCGACCGAACCGACCTTTTGCCAGACAGTGGCGGTTCGGAGGGAACCGGGGACAGTGACTGGACAATCTGTATTGCCCTGTCTATCTCTGCAGCAGTTGGAGAAGGAATTTTGGACTCCAAACCTGCTGATTTTTTATGTTTTTGCTGGAACTGGCTCCTTAGAGCCAGCTGCTTGCCGAGGAAGTCTCGCCTGGTCAGAGGGACTCCTCCGGTTCGGTTGGCACCGAACCGGCTGGCCATCTGGGCAGCGGACTTTCTGGCCTCTCGTCCTTGAGCCTGCCCACTCTTGTCCAGGGTGGCTGCAGGAAATTTTACAAATCTGGCAGTCTGAATTGAGGTGGTCAAACCTCAGACAATAGACACATATAGTGTGTGGGTCAGCCTTGGCAAAGGCTTCCCCACAGACACTACAGTGTTGAAACCCAGTGGCCCGGTTTCTTTGGGTTTTCAGACATGATGCCAGCCAACCAACAACTTGCTCCTTTAACGGCAGTGCCAGGCAAGACACCTTTATCGGTTCCCAACATCGTCACGGGTCGTGGAAATAACCGTAATGAAATCCCTTTTTTTTAGAACTGATAAGAACCGGGAACCGCACTCTAACAAGCCTTAAAAGGCTTTAAAACCAAGTTTAAATACAATTCGATCGGTTCAAACCGAACTGATAAAAATTTACAAGTTCCACACAGAAAACCTATCTATTACTTACAATACCATAGACAGAGCTTGAACTGATCAGTTTGCAGTTAAAATAAATAAATCGCGGTTAAATTCAACCGAGAAAAAATGTTTTAAACCGAGGAAATGAACCGAGCAGCAGGAGGAATCTCCGGAGCGACTGTTCAGTGAGGCGGAGTAAAGAATCTGACGGTTTCGGTTTGAAACCACCCTAACAGAGCTTCTTTAACCGAGCTCACGCTCTAAGCTCCATGCTCTGCATGGAAGTTAACTCTTTCATCTCCAGAGCAGTTCTAGTGGTGGGACAAACTGCACTTGTCATAATATAGCAAGACTTCATGTTGTTTGAAAGAACTGAGGAGGGAGGGGGCCGCCCTTGTTTATATAGAGAGGACATTGATGTAAAATGTCGCTGTGGGTGGCCCCTAATGGACTGCTGGCAAAAAATTTCCATGTGGTCCTGCCACCTGATGGCTATAGTTCCACAGGTGTTGCCTGATGAAAGATATCCTCGAAGAAGATCTAGTTCTATTGCTGCAGTCATGAGTCCCAAAATCTGTAGAATGCTGCGAGCAGAAGCCAATGACTGGCTTCTCAAACACTGAACCTCTTGTTTCAGGATCTCCTTCCTGGCTGTTGAGAGAAAGACTTTCCCCCTCGAACACTGCACCTAAGTGCTCTAGGCTCTGAGATGGGTTGAAGGAACTCTTCTCCTGACTGACTACCCAACTGTGGGATTCCAGTATCTCCAGGGTCCTGGCCAGTAAATTCCTTTCCAGCAGGGCAAGGGGCACTCGAATGAGCATGTTGTCCAGGTAGGGATAGACGTGATGTCCCTCCTACCTTAGATGAACCACCAGTACTATGAGAACCTTCAAGAACACCCTGGGTGCTGTTGCCAGCCCAAAAGGAAGTGCCCTGTACTGGAAGTGTTGCCTCAGAATCACGAACCTGAGGAACTTCTGGTGAGACAGCGAAATGGGAATGTGGAGATATGCATCCCTCAGATCCAATGATGCTAGATAATCACCTAGGTGGATAGCCCAAATGATTGACTGCAGGGACTCCATCTTGAAAGTCATGTGGCTGACAAATTTGTTTAGGTGCTTCACATCCAGAACCGGTCTGAACCCCCACCTTCTTGGGAACCACAAAGTAAACTGAGTAGAATCCCTGGCTTTGATCCTTGCAGGGCACTGGGACAACTGCCCCAATCTGCTTGAGGTGGTCTAAAGTTTGAGACAATGCTTGTCCCTACAATGGGTCCTTTGGTAAAGGGGATTGCAGAAACTGCCCCTTCATGGAAATAGTTGCAAACTCTATTGCATAACTTATGCCACCATCTCCAGGACCCAAGTGTCTACTGTTATTTGGGCCCATCTTTTGTAAAAATTCTGCAGTCTTCCACCAAGGGAAAGGGGGCAGAGATGGGCTCGTAAACCCTCATTGTGAGATGCCACCTCTTCGTCCTGGTCCTCCATTTCGATTCCAGGCAAAAGACCATCTGCCACTACTACCCTTAAACTTAGAGTAGGACCCCTTTTTCTTCTGGTTTCCCAAATTCTGAAAGGGATGAAACCCCCCTCAATACTGCCTTTGTTGGCTACCTCCTCAACCTTTTGAAGCTAAGTTGGACTTTTGCCACTGCTTCAATACCAGAAGGTGTTCCTTGTTATCCTGCTCCTTTTTGAAAATGTCATCCAGGCCTGATCCAAATAACAGGCTTTCTTTAAAAGCCAGATTAAACAGTTTGGCCTTCAATACCTGGTCCATCACCCAATGCCTCAGCCATACACCCTGCATGGTGGACACAATGTGATAAGTGGAGTGAGCTGATATCTGCAGGCATTCCACCATGGCATCCCCTAGAAAAGTGGAGGCCATGGATACCAGCTATAAAATGCTTGTCCCCTCAGAATCCGGGGAAACGGAACTATCCAAAGTCATAACCCATAAGTTTAGGGCTCTGGCGATAATAAAGGATAGATAGGAGGTGTGTATGTTTGCTCCATTTGAGGCGAAGGCTCTTCTGCACAAAGCATCTACTCGCTTATCGTGCATATCAGCTAGAGCCAGAGATCATTCAATTGGAATAGTCATGTGCTTTACAGAGTTATGCACAGCCTTATCCGGCAGGGGTGGAGTTTCCCACTTGTGGGAATTCTCTTCCATAACAGGATAACACATCACCCTAGGCTTGGGTAGATATTTTCTCTGGCCCATGCCTGCCCATTCCTGTTCAATAATTTGATCACAGCATATAAAGTTTGGAAAACACTTTGGTATGGAGGAGGACGTGGACAGGATTAGATTCACATCTAATGCCTTCATGGTTTGTACATCTTTCAACTGCAGTGTCCTACAAGCCTCTGTTATAAGGTAGGACAGAAATTTTGTATCGAAAAGGGGAAGGATTGGAATCCTCCTCTTAGGCTCCTCCTCTTCAGCAAAGGGGTCTTCCTCCTCATCAAGAAGCACTTGAGGGTCAGGAAATTCCCCAATGTCACCAGTATCATCATCCTAATCATTTGCATGGTGAAGGTCGGGGTCTGCCTGCAGATCTGGGTTAGCAAACTTGTCCTGCTGTGGTGCACATGGATATGCCTGTGAGGCCCCCCCCCCCCAACTTGAGGGGCCCAGCTTGGGTTCAGGTGTGTCAGAAGGGATGTCCTGCAGAACCTCTGGGATCAACTGCTTATTTAGGAGTAACAACAAAGATTTGTGCAATTCTGCTTTGCCACTGCCAGCCAATGCACCAGGTGCACCTCCCCCAGTTAGGAGTTCTGGGTGGGAAGAATGGTATTAGACATATTAGCTTGAGTTACACAATGAGGGCAATAGGAGCCTAATGGTGAGAGTCTCATTACCCTTCTGCAGGTATTACATCTTTCTTTCTTTTTTTTTTTTTTTAATCACTGCTGCTATTTATCTCCTCTGCAGCATGACGGGCTTGGGGCATCCAGCCACCAGCCCTGCCCACCTGGAGAGCTGGGTGGCTCATACCGCACCCAGGAGGATCCGGGACGGCCGTCACGCTATCATGCCGGAGGGCCCCCTCTGCCACTCCCAGCCAGGACAGCCCCAGATCCTCCCCGACTGGACTCCTCACAAGTCCTCCAGGCAGCGCAGGGCATGACCATCAAGCTGCACAGTCATGCCCAGCCCTTTTTCCTCCGATTTTCTGTTCCCATGGGAATGCAGACATGCAATGACGTCAGGCACAATGTGCAGACGTCCGCTGCACTCCCCCCCAGCTGCCACCATGCTGGTAGTACCTCCAGACATCCCCAGAGGTCACTGCCGTGCGATGGCTATTCCCCAACCCACCCCAGAACTAGGAGAGCAGTCACCGGATGCTCAGTCCTAGTCCTCCCCTGCCAGCCCCCGATGACCCGGGCTTGTTCCCGAAGCCGGGTCACCAGCATGGCACGAGGTGTGGCATCCAGCGCCTCAGCCATCAGTGCCACCGGGCCAGCAGATCTTACATCTTTCAAAATATATAGGTCTCCAATAAGCCATGGTGTCAGTGGCTCTGTACCCTATGAAAATTTAGATTATACAAAGCATTTTTTTATAATACTTTGAGGGTGTTTATATGTCGTCCCAAACTTCTTATTCCCTCCCCCTGTTCTTGCCAACAGCTGCATAAGAAAACAAATGAAAGGCTAGTAGACAGGGAGCACTACGATGGGCAAAACTGTTACACGACTGGTGTTCCTTTTCAGCCGTACTGAAAAAAGGCTTGACTACATAGGGAAGATTACACCACTCTAAACTGGCGAGGAAGACAATTCCCAGCAGCCACGTCTAGTGCACACAGCGCACATGAGCGCACGATCCCGTGACGTTATACCATTACTGGTGATGTCACCACATCAGCAAGCACAGACCCAGCTGAAGGGCATGAACAAATGCTACCACTGAAGCACGGGACAGCTCTAAAATGAAAAAAGAGTGCGAGCCCAACTGTCAAGCTGCCAACAATGACCAGGGTTCATGCGGCTCAGTGGAGCTGTTAAAGAGACTGGGAAAGGAGACAGGAATTAAAAAAGGCAGACAGGAATGGGCGCCTGACAATGAGGCTCAGAAAAACACAGTCCCCCACATAAAACTACAGAATGCCCCAGGTACAAGTGAAAAGAAGCAAAATCCCTAATGATAAACAACGCCTAGAGACAGTGCTTCAAGTAACAAAAAACAAAACAAAAATACACACAGCCCTAGAGGACAGCTTCCTAGTAATATGCCCCTTTGGGGGCAATGCCAATAAAGATGTAGGGATAAAATAAGAAAATAAAGTCCTAGCTAACTGAATCTATAAATCACATCAAGAAATTCACCTACCTGAGGCAACATTAAAATGGACAAAAAAAAACAAAACAAAAGACATCGGAGACCTAGTAAAAACTCCCATAAAAAATAGTGTGGCAGAACGTGGCCCCCAATCCAAGCACAATCTGGCAGTGGAAATTGGAAGAACAATGCAGATTAGCTCATTTGAAAGCCACAGCTTAAAAGGCATGATTTCTAAATTTTGGGTTGCTCTCTGTCACCAGGTAGCCTCAACCTGCCCTGCAGAAGCGCAGCTGTTTAATATTAAAACACAGAAGAAATGTATTTTCTTCAGAGGAAATCTTCTATGCTGCTTCCCCTTCAATGGCACAGCAAAGACTGGAGAGTCTCTGCTATTTGGAATGTTCTTGTGCCCAGGATTTTATGCTGGTTTGCAGCCTTGGGCTGTGCCATTTCCCCTAGAAGGGGTGCGCATTACCCCCATAGGTACTAACTACCCACTGACAATGTGGAGCGTACAGAAATCCCTACAAGAGACTACAGAACCATAACATGTACACCCTGCAAGGGGGAAGGGATATGACAGAAACCTTTAAATACCTCACAGGAGCAAATAAGGTACATGAAGGAAGTGTTTTTTTAGAAGAAAAGGTGCTCAAAAAATGGAAATTGCGTACTTACCGTAATTCTTGATCTTCTTGGACGAAGTCTCCACCACTCATTCACACTAATGGGACTATGGAAGTGCTAGGACCCCGCGGGAGCCAAAAATCTTCAGGAAGGCTGGCACCGGTTTAGGACTGCGCATGCGTGGCACCGCAAGACCAGCTCACACTGTATAGGCTATCTCAGTGTCGACCCTCCAATCGCCTCAGTACCTTTTCGACCGAGGAGGTGCAGCGTAAAGCAAGAAAACCTAACACTAACTTCTGGGCATGTGAAGGCCTGGATGACCCATGCATGAAGGATCAATTCAACAATGTCTTCACAGTTTGAACAACAAGGAAGTGAAGCCCAAAACAGAACGAGTGAGCTCGGGGATGGTGGGTGGGCGTGTGAATGAGTGGAGACTTAGTCCAAGAAGATCAAGAATTACGGTAAGTAAGTAATTTCCATATCTTCTTGGACTAAAAGTCTCTACCACTCATTCACATTAATGGGACAGTACAGAGCTGACCCCCGCGAAGTAGGGCGTAGGAGATAGAGCTCACTCGGGACAGAAGTCCATAAGGACTGTCCTGCTGAAGAAAGTTAACTGTCAGGCATGGACATCCAGAACATAGTGCTTTACAAAGGTATGCACTGAGCTCCAATTCACCTTCTTGCAGAGGTCTGCAATGGGTACATTACAAATCTCTACGAGGAAAGCCGCAACCGCTCTGGTACAGTGGTGTGAACCCAGTCTTCCAACTTGACCTGTGCCATGGATTTGTAGTGTCGTAGACATGCTACTAACCAAGCAGAAATATATCTCATGGCAAAAGGCTGACTCAGCCATGGCATACGGAAAGATACGATAGTTGCTTGGATGCACATTATTTCATTCTGTCGATGTAGAATCGCAGAACCCTATTAACATTCAGAGAGATAAAGGGAGTGCTCCCTTTCATTCTGGAGTTAATGAAGTAAGTAGGAAAAAGTAAAACTTGACTAATGGAAACTGAGCCTGTGACATGTTGTCTACTGGCTCAAGATAGTCCAGAAATGCTCAGAGGTGAACATTCTCTGCCGACAAATGCAGACCTGCATTCGACAGGTCCATGAAACACCCCATTTTACTTGGTGGGCAATCAAAAAGGTCCAGACGGAACTTTGCACACCAGATGGTGAACAGTAACAACTTGACTGTGTAAGTCCTCCTGGTGGGAGGTCTATGCGTGGCAAGAAGATCTCTACGATTGTCTGGAAACCTAAAACTTGCCAACCTCATCTCTTCAAGAGCTTGGCATGGAGATGAAGGAAGCACAGAAAGGAAGGACTGAAGTCCCTGTGTTAGAGGGTCTGCTCATAGAGGGAGTTGCCTCTGGGGAACTTCTGACCGACTGCTGATCTATGCTAATTATATCTGCCGAGGTCAGTCTGGGATGATGAGAATCATCCTGCCCCCATTTGCCTATAACTTGAGCAGCACCCCTCTGAACTAAGGGAAGAGGAGGAAAGAGTAAGGGAGCATCTTGTCTACTGCAGTAAATACATCTTGACAGAAAACACCAGGGTCTGAATTTCTAAAGCAGGATAGAGGCAGATTTGCGTTGAGAATGGACACAAAAAGGACTAGGTCCGGACTGCCCCACTTGTTGAAAACAACTGAACTGACGCAACATGCTCAAGACACCACTCGCCTCCCATGGCTATCCTGCACAGAGGGTAGGAGAGAGCTCCACCTTGCCTGTTGATGTAACATCACAGTTTTGTCATCCGTTCCAAGTGGAATCACTTCATGGCAGAGGGCCTGCTTTAGGACTTGGAAAGCGTAAAAGACAGCTCTCATCTCTAACAAATCTATGAGAAGATGATGCTCCTACTCCTGGCTCCACACCTGAGTGTGGAAGTCTTGACAGTGAGCTCCCCAACCAATCAGGAGTGCAACTGTGGTGCTGGTGATCTGGAATTTAGAGGGTAAGAGTAGACCTAGGAGTAGCTAGGCCAACTGCATCCACCATGTAAGTAATTTTATCCGAGGTTCTGACATTTATGTGGAGAATTGCGGATGCATGGTCAGAGACCACTATTTGTTGCGGATGAAGGCATAAGTCCCAGCATCCGCTGTATCGAAAAAGACCCAGACAGAGTCGCTTTTCGAAAGTAACAAGACATCTGAAGATGTTGTTTCTTCAGTTCTCCTGAAGGAAGAACCCTTGCTCTGGAAGTATCCAGGAAGTGCTCATATTAAGAGGAGCTCTTGGAAAGGTGAATCTGGCACGTTCCCTGAATCAGGAAACCCCTTCTGGAAGAGAGCAGCTGAGAAGCTGAGACAACTGCTTCCTGAGACTCTAGCCCAGATGTGCTGGTTCGGAGCCAAAAATCCAGGAAGTGAAGGCTTGAATCCCGAGGCTGTAGCGAACTCCTCCCTGAACAGGTGCTTGTTTACCCTTCAAGGTCGAGAAATGGGCGCATGCTGCCTGTTATCTGGGAACAAAGCAAAGGAGTAAGAACCCGTGTTCCGATTCGCTGTGGAACAATTTCTACTGTTCTGGGGCCCCGTCTCTCAGCAGAAGAGGGTCTGACAGAGGCAAACAGACTGGGCTGCCACCTGGATCTGGGGAAAATCTTTGCAAAAGTGGGAGAATATCCCTCTTGCACAATCCTGATGACCCATACATCTGCTGGATTGGACTTCCGCTAATTATAAAAACTAGAATCAGGTGCCCCCCCCCCCACTACTGCTGAGAGGCATCCACCTCAGACAGCTGAGGTGGGACCTGGGCCGGATCCAAGAAACTGGTACCAGGCACTTTTGGGCCCTGTGCCCTCTACTGCGATGACAAAGGCTTCCAGGCCTCTACCTTGAAAGGACTGACTGTTACAAGAATGGCGGCAGTGCTGTCCCTCTGAGGGGCAGCAGGAGTCCGAGCATCCTCCAGAGCTCAACCTGAGGGCTGAACCAATAAGCACTGCCCAGGAGATGTTAATCACCTGCTGCCAAGGGCAGCCAGCCTAGGGGCAGTTTCATAGGGGTCTATAAAACTTTTAGCTGATTATTGGGCTATATGCCCCTAGCAGTGGAGCGGTAAGAGTCTGGAAGGCTCTTGACCATTGAATTTAGTGTGTTCCCCTGGGTGCACTCATGCTGAGGAATATAGGAACTCCAGACGTAGAAGTCTGCTTTGGTCCACAGATGAAGTCTGAAAAGTTATGGTGGACCCCATTCCCCGAGGGAAGACTGAAAAGAAGATCTCCATCACGGCTCTGCTGATACAGAAGGTTTGCATTCCAGCCCTTAAAATGAGTCATCCGCTGCATCTTTGACAAAGTAGGACAGGGAGAGACTCATCCAAATCCACTTCTACCCCAGAAGAACCTCCAAAGGGCAGGACCAGGCCAGAATCACGGGAGGTGCCGCCGCTCAGAATGGTGTCAGGAGTTCACGCCATTCACAGCGCAGGCACCACCCACGGCGTGGGCACCACTCGTAGCCCAAGCACCACACATGGTGTTGAGCATACTGGCCTTAGACCTGAAGAAAAAGGGGGAGAAGGAAAGCGGAACCCATGCCGGCCCCTGCAGAGGAAAATGTGAGGGGGTAGGCATGCATGGTCAGCGTTGATGATGCTGACACCGGAGAGGGCACCGCGCACATCCTGCCCACCCGACTCGGCTGGGGCCCAGTGGCTCTGAGGCACTGAAGTCCCTGGAACCGGGTCCACTGGACAAGTCAACTGGGCAGACGTCGTACTCCCTGATGTAAAAGAGCGGCCTCGAGGTGAAACTGCTCACCGGAGCCCCATCGAGGACAGAGATGGGGCCCGGTGTCATAGATCATGGCCGTTAAGAACGGAGCCACACAGGACCCCACCGAAGTTGGGTCAGGTTTACTGCTCGCCACTACCGACGATCCCCATGCAGACATACCAGAGGGCGACCTTCAGCGGTACTGTTTCTTCTTCCACCGGCAGGAGGAGGAAGAGCTCAAGGTCGAACGGAGCCAGGTCCCCGATCAAGGTTGGGAATGGGCCCGCTACCTCTGTGCTTCAGGCGGACTGTCTCCCCCCCCCCAAAGCATCAGACTGCCTGTGGTTGGACTCCCCCCCTCCGCAAAGGGTGGAGGACCAGACACAGTCCCAGTGCCATCACAGCTGTCAAACGAAGTCTCGATACTGTCACTGCTACCATCTAAGGTCGACTCCATTGATGGCAGGCTGAGAATTTCTTCCTCTTCTTTTTTTTTTTTTTGTTTAAATGAGAAAAGAACACCAAGTAGCAAATTAATCGAATACTGAATGGCTGCAGCTGCTGTCATATAGACGAAGACTTGACTCCCGACAGGCGAACAATGTCGACAGCGAAGCGCAGTCGATGGCGAGAGAAAAGGAACTGAGGCGGTTGGAGGGTCGATGCCGAGATAGCCTATACAGTGCAAGCAAGTCTCGCAGTGCTACACATGCACAGTCCTATCCCAGCGCCGTCCCTCCTGAAGATTTTTGGCTCCTGTGGGGTCCTAGCACCTCTGGCATAGTCCCATTAGTGTGAATGAGTGGTAGAGACTTTTAGTCCAGGAAGATCAAGGGGACATGCTATGAAGCTGGGGGGGCGGGGGGAGAGAGATAGATTTAGGAGACATGTGAGGCGGTATCTCAGGAAGGAATACTTTTGTTCAGTGTTCACAGATGAAAGGGAAGGTGAGGGACCACAGAGAAGTGTCAGGGGCATTAAAGGAAGGAATGTGGACACTAGTCCATTTACAGAGGAGGGAGTCCTGAAGGAACTTACAAATCTGAAAGTGGACAAGGCAATGGGGCAATACGGGATACATCCAAAGATATTAAGGGAGCTCAGAGAGGTGCTGGCTGCCCCTCTGACAGTCCTATTCAACCACTCGTTGGAGACAGGAATGGCCTCTGAGGACTGGAGGAGGGCAGATGTAGTCCCACTTCACAAAAGTGTTAGCAGGGAGGAGGTTGGCAATTACACGCTAGTCAGCCTGACTTCAGTGGTGGGCAAATTAATGGAACTACCACTGAAAGAAGAGATCATAGAAAATTTTTAATCCAGTGGGTTACAAGATTTGAGGCAGCATGGATTCACTAGGAGGAGGTCATGTCAAACAAATCTAATAGATTTCTTTGACCAGGTGACCACAGAAGTAGATCAGGGTGGAGCAGTGGATGTGGCCTACCTAGATTTCAGTAAGGCTTTCAACGCTGTTCCACATAGGAGACTCGTAAACAAGCTGGACTGCCTAGGAGTGGGTCCAAAGGTGATAAACTGGGTAAGAAATCAGTTAGAAACACAGAAACTTGAAGGATAGGTGGAAGAGGGTGGTGTGGTAAATAGAGTTCACTCCAAGGAGGGGAGGGAGGATGACCAGTGGGGTGCCACAAGGATCAATACTGGTACCAGTCCTCTTCAATATCTATATTAGCGACATTGCAGAGGGGCTTGAAAGTACAGTTACGTAAGAACTTACCGTAACAGTAGATCTTCGAGAACAGCTCTTGCAGCAGGTTACACCATTAGGACTGAAGCCGGACGGCGTCAGGACCCCACGGAAAACTTTCTAGCTAGCAGTCTTCAGCGGGGACCGCCTCCGACGTCAGTCCCGCCCCCGACGTCAGGCGTAGTACATAAGGAGGCGGTCCCGCCAGAATCCCCAGTTCTCCCGCCGGAGACTTCCGGCCGCTGGATGACATCAGAAGAGGAGACCGAGGACCCGCCATCAGATGGCCAAGATTCAGAACAGCCCTTTCCGATCCTAAGGATATTGTTAGGCTGGAACCTACTTCCTCCAAGGGGGAATGGTGGGAGGGAAAGTACCTGCTGCAAGAGCTGTTCTCAAAGATCTACCGGTACGGTAAGTTCTTACGTAACTGTACTATCTTCTTCGAGGTACAGCTCTTGTAGCAGGTTACACCATTAGGACTGATTCCCAAGAATGGCGCTTAGAAAAGCCATCGGGAGGAGGCAATATGGAGATCCAGACTCGTCCTGAGCCTAGGACAGGAGGCCCTGAAGAACAGCAAGGCCGAAACCCACTCTTCGTCTTGAGGCGATATCCAGGCTATAATGCCTGATAAAAGTGTGCACCGAACTCCAGGTGGCTGCAGCACATATGGCCAACGTAGAAACGTTCTTCAGTGCCACAAAGGAGGTAGCCACTCCTCTTGTCGAATGGCCCTTGACCACTCCAGGTAAGGGTTTCTGACGCTTGTCATAGCAAAAAGAAATACACTGGATAAGCCTGCGTGAAAGGGTTTGTTTTGAAACCGGGGCCCCTTTCATCCTCTCAGTGAATGAAATGAACTGCTGACACCTGTGCACATCCAGGGTGTGAAGCAGTGCTTCTCCTCGACTGGCATACTTAGGGAAGTATACTGGTAAATCGATGTCCTGGTTGAGAGTAAGGGCTGAGACCACCTTAGGCAGGAACTTAGGATTCGTCCTCAGGGACACCCTGTCCTGATGAAAAATTAAATAAGGCTCCTTGCACATGAGAGCATGTAATTTGGAGATTTTTCTCGCCGAAGTAACTGCAACCAAAAACAATGTTTTCCATGACAGAAAACGTAGCTCCCAATCTGCGGCAGGCTCAGAGGGTGGCAGCATAAGCTGCTCCAAGACAAAGGGTAAATCCCAAGGAGGGACGGGATCTTTGATGGGCGGCCTAAGGTAGAGGACCCCTCTTAAAAAGGCACGGGTAGTGTCCAGCTGGGCCACCATGCATTGGCCTATGGGGGCATGGTAAGCTGAGATTGCACAAAGGTGCACTTTAATCGAGGAGTAAGCTAACTCAGATTGAAACAGAAAAATCAGGTACTCCAGAACCAGCTTCTAGGGGCAGTCTAAGGGCGAGAAACCGCAAGTCTGAGACCACAGACAAAATCTGCGCCATTTCATGGCATATGTTGCGTGTGTCGCCAGTTTTCTAGTGGCAGAAAGCACGTCCACCACCTCTTGTGAGACCCCGTGTCGCAACATGGCTATGTCTCTAGGAGCCAAGCATGCAGATTCAATGAACGTAAGTCTGGGTGGACTAGTGAACCCTCCTCCTGAGACAACAGGTGGGAGCTGATTGGTAAAGCCAGTGGAGGTTCCCGGGACAACTGATTCAGCATCGAAAACCAAATTTGTCTGGGCCAAAAAGGCACTATCAAAATAAGCGTTGTGTGCTCCCTGCGAAGTTTGAGAAGGACTCTCTGGATCAAAGGAAAAGGAGGGAAGGCATAGAGGAATCTGCCTGCCCAGGAGAGGGACAACGCGTCTCGCCAGAAAACACCAGGCCCTGGATCTAGCGAGCAAAAACTGGGCAGTTTTGCATTGGATGGGGAGGCGAATAGATCCAATTCTGGAGTACCCCATCTGTGGAACAGATCCTCTGCCACTTCCTGTAGGAGTTTTCCACTCGTGGACTCTGGCTGGGAATGACTCAGACCGTCTCACGACCATGTTGTCCACCGGGGCGTGAACTGCAATGAGGTTTGCGCTGTGTCGCATTCCCACACCCTCACTGCCTCCCTGCAAAGGGGTAGGAGTGTGCCTCCTTGTTTGTTGAGGTAATACATCACCCAGTATTGTCTGTCGGTAACAGGAGAGTATTGCGGGAATTTCCAACTGGAAGGCCTGCAGGGCATAAAGGACCGCCCTCATCTCCAGTATGTTGATATGGAGATGAGATTCCTGGGTAGTCCATGTTCCCGGAGACTTCACCCCGTTCAGGTGCGCTCCCCACCCCAGCCCTGAGGCGTCCATAGAGAGTGTCAACACCGGGGACGGCGCTGTGAAGGGAACCCCCACTGAGAGGGTTCCCAGATCTAGCCACCACTGCCAGTCCCGAATCACGGTTTGCGTGATTCTGACTGGCTGCTGCAGATGGTCTTGCCTTTGGTCCCACTGCACCCTTAACATCCACTGGGCTACCCGCATGTGGAGTCTTGCCATTGGGAACGTTGGAATGACCGCAGCCATGAGTCTGAGCAGGCGAAGGAGCAGCCTGGCCGGGACGGTTTTCTTCGCTGACATGTCCCTTATGAGGGATCGTATGTGTTCCGCTCTGTCTTCGGGGAGAAAGGCTTTCCCTTTGACTGTGTCCAGAACAGCACCTATGAACTGCAGCTTCTGGAATGGTACCAGGAGAGACTTCTCGTAGTTGATTAAGATGCCCAGAGACTGGAAGAGAGCCTGGGTGTGCTGAATAGCCAGCAGCAATGCCTTCTTGGAGGAGGCCATGAGAAGCCAGTCGTCCAGGTACGGGAACACGTAGTGACCCTGTCTCCTCAGAGACGCTGCCACGACTGCCATGCACTTGGTGAATACCCTTGGTGCCGATGACAGCCCGAAAGGAAGTGCCCGGAACTGGTAGTGGCAACCGAGAAACTCGAAGGGCAGGAACCTCCTGTGCGCCTGAGCGATGGGGATGTGCAGGCAGGCATCCTGCATATCCAGGAACGCCAAGAAAGCGTCCTTCTTCAGCATGGGGATTAGTCCCGGGAGGGTCACCATGTGGAAGCGCTTGTAGATGACCGAAATGTTGAGGTCGCTGAGATCCAAAATTGGACAGAGGTCCCCTATCTTCTTTGGAACCAGAAAGAAGTGAAAATAGTAGCCTGCTCCTATCTGGTTCCCTGGAACGTGCTCCACAGCTTCTTTCTGCAGAAGCGCGAGCACTTCCTGCTTGATGAGCAGGGCGTGCTGACCTGAGTAACGGGACAGCAGAGGAGGCCTCGTGGGGGGCTTGTCTAAGAATTCTATAAAGTGCCCTTTTTCGACCAGCTGTAGCACCCACCTGTCGGTGGTGATCGAGCGCCACCCTGGCAGGTGGTCTGCGATGCAACCCCTGACCTTTGTTTCCTGTTGATCCAGAGGAGGGGCGGGGGCCAGTAAGAAAAAATTACTCACCTTAGTAATGTTGTTTCTTCTAATGGAGTTTTGCTATATTATGACTATTGCAGTTTGTCCCAGCCTTAGAACTGCTCCGGAGGTGAAAGAGTTAACTTCCATGCAGAGCATGGAGCTTAGAGCACGAGCTCGGTTCAGAAGCTCTGTTAGGTTGGTTTCAAACCGAAACCGTCAGATCTTTACGAGCAAAAACTCACTAAGGTTCTGTGTGGAAGCTGTAACCTACACTAGCCAACTGGCCACTAATATAGTAACACATTTTCTTGGTCCCAACACAAAGACTCAAGTCAGTGGACCAGAAAAACAAGATAAAATAACTAAATAAACACAACACACAAACATGAAAGAGGGCATCAATAAATGCCAACAGAGGACTACCCACCCCATACCCAAAGTAGGAGTTCTGAGAGGGGCAGGCTGGGGGGGAGGTCATAATATAGCAAGACTCCATTAGAAGAAACAACATTACTAAGGTGAGTCATTTTTTCTTCAAACAACATGAAGTCTTGCTATATTATGACTATTGCAGACTACACAGCAGTACCTCCATGGAGGAGGGACAGAACCTACTTAGGAATAGGCTCTGAAGCATGGCTGTGCCAAACCGAGCATCCCTCCTGGCCTGAATATCCAGGGAGTAATGCTTGGTGAAAGTGTGTACTGTCTTCCAAGTAGCTGCCTGACATATCTCCAAGATTGGGATGTCTCTAGCAGCAGCTAGAGATGTAGCTGTACCTCTGGTAGAGTGAGCCCTCAGGCCTGAGGGGGGAACCTTACCCAGCTTTTGATAGCAAAATTGGATACAAGAAACGATCCACCTGGCAATGGATCTCTTAGTGGCAGGTCTCCTTTCCCAACCTCACCATAAGTGAGAAACAGTTGGAGGAGTCAAACCGAGACCCTTGGTACACTCTATGTAGCAACTTAGGGCCCTCTTAACATCTAGCTGTGCAGCCTCCTCTCACCAGAGGAGGAATGGTCAGTGAAGAACACTGGAAGTGAAATAGATTGGTTAAGGTGGAAATCTGAAACCACCTTAGGCAAAAACTTCCTGTTAGTCATGAGGACTACTTTATCCCTGTGAAAGGAAATAAAGTCAGTCTCTACTGATAAAGCCTGTAACTCACTTATACGCCTGGCAGAAGTGATGGCTACCAGAAATACAGTTTTCCAAGTCAAATACTTAAGCTCTGCCGAAGACAGAGGCTCAAAGGGGTTGCATTAGCTGAGAATGCAACATTAAGATCCCAAGCCGGGCAGGGTCCCTGAATGGAGGATTGGTATGAAGCAATCCTTTAAAAAACTTGGAAAATACAGGATGAGCAGAAAGAGAAGAGGGCTCCTGCTTGAAATGAAGGCAGAGACAGCAGCCAAGTGCACTTTCAGGGTAGCTGGTCTCAGTCCCAAAGAATTAAGATGACCATGCAGTCCAATACAGTGGGTAGATCAGCAGATTCCGGGAAACATGCTTCCCAGAACACCATATGGAAAAACCTTTCCACTTGGAGTTATAGGTAGCTCTGGTGGAAGGCTTCCTAGAAGCCTTCAGATTTCAAGAACACTTTGAGAAAGTTTAAATCAGCAACTCTAACTGCTCAAGAGCCAAGCCTTGAGGTTGAGGGATTTGAGATTCGGATACCAAACTCTCCCTGAGCACAGGTTAACAGATTGTGGTTCCTGGGAGACACAGGGAAGATGGACTGCAAGCGACAGAAGGAGGGTACCAGGACTGCCTGGCCTAGTCTGAGCAATCAGGATCATTTTGCAAGGCTGAGACCTGATTTTGACTAGTACTTGAACAGGAGAGGAAGGGGAAAGGCATAAAGAAACTTCTTCCCAATCGAGGAGAAAGGCATCCAGGGAACTGAGCCCAACACTGGGGACTCCAACAAAACAGTGGAAGGATGATTGTCTGGGCTGCTAAAAGATTCATCTGAGGAGTGCCCCATCTGGCAAACACTATCCCCAGTACTAGGGGATCCAGTGACCATTCGTGATGGCCCTGGGAAATCCTGCTGAGAGCATCTGCCAGGACATTGTCCTTGCCTGGGAGGTGAACTGCTATGAGGGAAGTGTTCAGGAATAAGCCAGAGACCACACTATCGCCTCGGTGCACAAGGTCAAGACCGAGTGCCCCTTGTTTGTTGATGTACCACATTGTAGTGGTGTTGTCTGTTCTGACCTGTACCACCTTGTTCTGAACAGATGCAGAGAAACCTGAAGTGCTAGAAAAACAGCTCTGAGTTCCAACAGATTGATGTGGAGCAGAGATTCCTGAGGGACCATAACCCTGGGTGGAAAGGTCGCCCATGTGAGCTCCCCATCCCAGGAGGGATGCATCTGTAGTAAGGGTCAAGGAATGGGACAGAGGATGAAAGGCACCCCTGTTCAGGTTGCTCTGATCCTGCCACCACTGAAGGGCCTGGATCAGAGTTCGAGTCACTGGGATTAACTTGGATAGAGGATCTCTTCTTTGAGACCAGAAAGCTCTCAAATGGAACTGAATGTCCTCATCTGAAATCTTGCTCCTTGCACCACAGCTGTGGAGGCAGCCATGTGTCCTAGGAGCTGCAGGAAATGCCTTGCTGGTCGAGAGACCTGCAGAGTGAAGGGGCGGCCAGGGCCACTAAGGTCCTACCCTTTCAAGGGAAGGAAGGCTCTGGCTGCTTTGTGTCCAGTTCTGCGCCTATAAAGGTGGAATACCTGGACAGGTTCCAAAATTGACTTTGGAAGATTGAGAGAAACCCAGAGAGGTAGCAGCAGCTGCTGGGTAACTAGCAGGTGTGATCTGACCTGGTCTGGAGACTGACCCACAATGAGCCAGTCGGTCCAGGTAGGTTAAAATGGCAATCTTTTGCCTTCTTAGATGAGCGACTGCTACTGCCAGACATTTTGTAGAACACCCTTGGGCAGAAGTGAGGCCGAAGGGCATTGCTCTGAACTGATAATGGCCTGAGGGCAGTTCGAATCTGAGGTACTTTCAATGAGAGCTTCTGATAGGAACATGGAAGTAGGCATCCTTGAGGTCCAGGGAGGCTAGCCAGTCCCCTGGCCTTGGGGGTAAAATCATTCCCAGTGTCACCATTTTGAACTTTGGCTTTAAGGTGCTTGTTTAGATATCTTAGATCCAGGATAGGCCGCCACTCTCCTGTCTTTTGGGGTAAGGAAGTACCTGAGTACAGACCCTGCCCTGGTGAAGGAGAAACCCTTTCTACAGCTCTGAGAGCCAAGAGGGTTGAGACTTCTGTTTCCAAAGCAAGAGTCTCTAAAGGTTTGTAGGTGAAAAGATCTGGCTCTCATCTTTGGAAATTTCTTGAAGCTGAGGGAACAGACCCTGGCTCACTACTTCCAGGACCCACCTGTCTGAAGTTAAAGACTGCCAGTCCTGGGCACGTGAGCCAACCTGCCACAGGTAGTGGAGAGTCACCTGGGCATCCATCAGGTGCCTGTTTGGCAGGGGCTTTAGGCTGAGGGGTGGAAGCAGGCCTGCTCGAACCCCATCTGCCTCTCCCTCTGAAGAACCCCCTCTGTACATAGGCTGAAGAGGAGGAGGAGGCCTGGGTCTGGTAAAAAGGCCTGTGAAAAGGCCTACCCCTACCTCTGGGGGGCTGCCTCTGAGGAGTGGCTTGCCGTTCCTTGGCTTGTGCACTCCTGTAAGTGGTTCTATATTCATCCATTTTCTTCATATAATCTCTGTCTGCTCCCAAACAGAGAATTTCCCACCACGGAAAATCCATACCTTAGACTGGGTATCCTGTGACAAAGTAGTACACCTGAGCCAGGCCAATCTCCAAAAGCCACAGATGTAGCCATGACTCTAGAGGATACATCGTTAGAATCCACTGCAGCACGGAATTGCACCTTAGATGCCTCAATACCATCAAGAGCCACCTGTTCCAGCTCCTTTGCAAGCTGGCCAGGGACCTGTTTGGCTAAGGCCATGACAGTATCCCATCTAGATTTCTGGTATCTCGCAACATAAGCCATATAGTTTGCTTGTCTGAGTCCCAAGGATGCTGCCATGTATTGTTTTTTGGCCATGGCATCAATCTTCCTGGAATCCTTGTCAGGAGGATGGAAGCCAGTGGAATATTAGCTTTATCACAGGCTACAGCCTGAACTACTCCCAACATGACTGCATTGCTGTGAAAGAAAATCTGTATCAGGACCTGACAAAAGTGTACCTCCTGTCCATCTTTTATCCACAGGAGGCACAGAATTAGAGCTTTTAAAATGTTGTTTGTTTTCTAAAAGATTTATGTAAAGGGATGGACAACCTCCTGGACTCTGGGATATCCATCATCTCCACATAGTCAGGCTCCTCTTGCTCATCCAAAGCCTCCTCTAAGGGAAGCTGGAGGGTCTCAGCAACTTTTTATAAAACAAAAAAAATGAGAAGGGACCAGAAAGCCTAGGGGAGACTCACCTGAAGGTCTGTCTGGGAGATGTCCGTTCAATGGGCACATCCAGACTCTCAAAGTCACATTCACACTGATCATAATCCTCATCCCCCTCCTCTGGTTCACAGAACTCTTCTATATCATAATCCTGAACCATTGGAACCACCGAACCGACCTTTGCCAGACAGTGGCGGTTCGGAGGGAACTTCGAGACAGGGACTGGACAATCTGTATTGCCTGGCTATCTCTGCAGCAGTTGGAGAAGAATTTTGTACCCAAACCTGCTGATTTGTAGTTTTTCTTTGCTGGAACTGGCCCTCAGAGCCAGCTTCTTGTGCCAGGAAGTCTCGCCTGGTCAGAGGGCACTCCCTCCGTTCGGTTGGCACGAACCAGGCTGGCCATCCGGGTCAAGGGACTTTTGGCCTCTCGCTCCCTGAGCCTGCCCACTCTCTTGTCTAGGGTGGCTGCAGGAAATTTTTACAAATCTGGCAGTCCAATTGAGGTGGTCAAACCCCAGACAATAGACACATGTAGTGTGGGTCAACCTGGCAAAGGCTTCCCCAGACACACATTGGTTGAAACCAATGGGCCGGTTTTCTTTTGGGTTTCTCAGACATGATGCCAGCCTAACCAACAAACTTGCCCTTTTAATGGCAGTGCCAGGCAAGACACCCATATCAGTTCCAAACCGTGTCACAGAGTCGTGGAAAAAACCGTAATGAAATCCGTTCTTTTTTAGAACCGATAAGAACCGGGAACCGCACTCTAAGAAGCCTTAAAAGGCTTTAAAATTAAATTTTTATACAATTCGATCGGTTCAACCGAACCGATAACACTTTACAAGTTCCACACAGAAAAAACCTATCTATCAGATTACGATTACCATAGACAGAGCTTGAACCGAGTGGTTTTGCGGTTAAAATAATTAAATCACGGTTAAATTAAACCGAAATAGCACTTTAAACGCAAAAAATGAACCGAGCAACAGGAGGAATCTCCAGAGCGACTGTTCAGTGAGGCGGAGTAAAGAATCTGATGGTTTCGGTTTGAAACCAACCTAACAGAGCTTCTGAACCGAGCTCGCGCTCTAAGCTCCATGCTCTGCATGGAAGTTAACTCTTTCACCTCCGGAGCAGTTCTAAGGCTGGGACAAACTGCAATAGTCATAATATAGCAAGACTTCATGTTGCTTGAAGGAGTCATGCTGTGGCAGCAGAGGGTCCTGCAGGCTAGGCCAACTTGGAAGCATGTTGGCCCCTACCTGAGGATGTTTTGACCTGGGCTTTCCAGGAAAAGGAGCCCCTCTGATGCTGGCCAGAACGGGGTTGTTGCCTCTGAGTCCGGCTGCGAAAACGACTCTGGTTCCTACGAAAGGAACTGAGTCTAGATCTGTACATGGCCTGGACAGATCTAACGGCCTTCCCGGCTTCTTGTAATTTGGTGATGACCTTCTCTGATGCTTCACCAAACAAAACTTCGCCATGAAAGGGGGCGTCCAAAATGTTTTTCTGGACGTCCGTGGTAAACCCGGAAACACGGAGCCATGAGTGTCTCCGGAGACATACGCCTGAGACTGCCGCTATGGTCGAAGAGTCCATGGAGTCGTACGCGGCTCAGAGCACCTGGGTCCCCACATCTGAACCCGTGCAGAGGAGCTGAAGAAGTTCCTCCTTTGGGCCACCGTCTGGCAATTTCTCTACCAGATCCTGCCCCTGTTCCCACAGCGCATTCTGAAACTGAACCATGTGGGTCAGGTAATTCAAGGATCTGATGGCGCAAGTCGCGGCTGCGTAAGTGCGCCTATCTAGTACGTCCAGTTGCTTGGACTCTGGATCCGTGGCTGCATGCTCAGATGTTGTGGTTTCTGAGACTGGTCATGAGAGGCTGTGATGACCAGGAGTCAGCCAGAGGATGATTAGCTCAGTACTGGTCCTCCTAGGGCCTTGTGCAGGCGGTCAGCCTTCTTCGAGCATAGCCGGAGAGGAATGTGGATGCCCACCGCTGCCTTGGTGATGTCCATCGCTGGTGTTCACCTAAGGGTGGTACTACCACAGGTTAGGGTCCTTTGCGAAGGTAACAGGCGGCGTAATCTTCGGGTCTAGTTCTTCCGCATCCCATCCCATGTTCTCTTGGATGTGTCTCATTATCTCAGAGAACGAGGGGTCATCCGGAGGAGACCTAGGGAGGTGCGTGGGTCCGGAGAAGGATGCTGATCAGTGAAGGAGACCTGGAGCATTCAGAGATGTCAGATCTGGAGTCCCCGTTCGACGGGCAGTACCGACGTCTTGTGGGTCTCTTGGGGCTGGGTGACCCTGAAGAAGATCTAGACGGAGGCCTTCTCTTCTCTGTAGATCTGCCCCTAGGAGGTGTTGCTGGCTCCTGGGGGTAAGGTGCTCGGCCTGCTGCCCCTTTGGGTGAAGGAGGGGGTGCAGGTGTCGGTGGTGCCACGGGTGCGGGAGGAGGGTGCGTGGTGACCACATACTTTTTAATGGTGTCCCACCAGAAAGTGAAGAGCTCCTTCACCTCTGTCAAGTTGAGTCCCGACGATGGGCCGGGCACCGGTGGTCTGTCATCGGGGCTGGGCGTCGGCTCCCCGGGGGTCTCCGGTTCTGGGGAGCGTTCCCGTGGGAGCTTGACGGGTCTGGAGTCGCCCGCCTGGTCCTCGGGCTGAGTGGACTCACTCCTCTGATACGCCTCCTGATCAGCGGTTGGTGGCGGCAGTGTGGCTCTTTCTGTCTGCGGCAGCAGTGCGATCCCGGCTGGCGTCCGGGGAGAGAAGGCCTGACCAGCGGCGGGTGACGAACTGCCACCGGCTCACGAGGGGTACTGTGGATCTTAGCGGCGTCGGCCAACAGCAGTCCGGCGATACGCTAAGGAGGTCAGCTCCTTGGTGCCCCGTTGGGGAGGCGGAGGCAAGGAGACAGACCCGGACGTAGGAGGCCGAGTGCAGGACAAAGACTTGTGATGCTTCCCTGACCTGGAAGAGGCCTTAGTCAAAAAGAAGAGCCTGGAGGTCTTGGCTAGAGCTGCAGAGTTGAAGGCACGCTGGCAGATTTGACCACTACGAGGAAGGCTGAGAGGGCCTCGGCGGAGGCGGTTCAACCTGGGGAGACTCACAAGAATCTGAGGCCCTGGAGGGATCTAGGTCTCACCTTCTCCCGATGTTTGTAAGTGTCTGTGGAACTTTCCCAAAAGTTCCCCCTGGAGGAAGGGTCCATGGCCTTGAGCTTTACTTCTAGGAGAGAGAAGCCTGGAGAGCTTTCTGTCCAGCGAGATTCTGGTCTGGCTGACAAAGCCCTGGCAGAAGGAGCAAACCTGTTCGTGGTCGGGCCCCAGGCACGAGCGCACAGGCCAGATAGGGGTCTTTAAGCGGGATCTGCTTCCCAAGCACACTTAGAAGGATGGCCCTCCACTGGAAGCTGGGGAGGACATCAGACGAAGAAAGGTAGTCTTGCAGAAGAATTTATTCCAGAGTTTCCGATTTGGAAAGGATTTCCTGGACGTCGCGCGCTAGTACTAACTGAAGAGGTCGAGACATGCAAGTCGATTGTGGGAAAGAAGAAAAAATTACTCACCTTAGTAATTTTGTTTCTTCTAATGGAGTCTTGCTATATTATGACATATGCAGTGAGTCCCAACCTTGAACTGCTCGGAGGTGAGTTAGCTTTCCATGCCAGGCATGGAATGCTAATCTCGAGCTTCGGTTGAAACCTGTCTGTTGTTCTTCAAGAGCTCAAACCGTCAGATCTTTACAAGCTAAACTCACTGAGGTCCTGTGTGTGGAAGCTGAAAACCTACACTAGCCAACTGGCTACTAAACATAGAACACATTTTTTGGTCCCCAAAACAAAGACTCAAGTCAGGGAGACCCAAAAAATGAAAAAACACAACAAGTCACCCCCCAAAAGAGGGGTAGAAGACAGCAAGGTGGGCATCTCACTAGAAAGTGCCAGCACTGCACTGCCACCCACATCCCAAAACAGAGGGTTCTGAGAGGGGGGCAGGCTGGGGGAGGTCATGGTATGGCAAGACTCCATTAGAAAAACAACATTACTAAGGTAAGTAATTTTTTCTTCAAACAACATGAAGTCTTGCTATATTATGACATATGCAGACTACACAGCAGTACCTCCATGGAGGAGGGACAGAACCTACTTAGGAAATAGGCTCTGAAGCACAGCTGTGCCAAACCGACCATCACTCCTAGCCTGGATGTCCAGGGAGTAATGCTTGATAAAAGTGTGAACTGTTTTCCAGGTAGCTGCTTGACATATCTCTAGAATAGGGATGTCCCTGGCGGCAGCCAGGGAAAGCAACTGCTACCTCTGGTAGAGTGAGCCCTCCCAGGCCTGAGGAAGGAACCTTACCCAGCTTTTCATAACAGAGTGGATACAAGAGACAATCCACCTGGCAATGGATCTTTTAGTGGCAGGTTTCCTTTACCAACCTCACCATAAGTGAGGAACAGCTGGAGGAGTCAAACCTGTGACCCTTGATAAGCTCTATGTAGTAACTAAGGGCTCTCTTCACATCTAAGCTGTGCAGCCTCCTCTGCCACAGGAGGAATAGTCAGTGAAGTACACTGGAAGAGATATAGATTGATTAAGGTGAAATCTGAAACCACCTTAGGCAAGAACTTCCTGTTAGTCCTGAGGACCACCTTATCTCTATGAAGAAGATAAAATCAGGATCCACTGACAAAGCTTGTAATTCACGTATTGTCGTCTGGCAGAAGTGATAGCTACCAGAAATACAGTCTTCCAAGTCAAGTACTTAAGCTCTGCTGAAGACAAAGGCTCAAGGGGTTGCATAAGCTGAGCAATGCAAACATTAAAATCCCAGGCAGGGGCAGGGTCCCTGAATGGAGGGTTGAGTGTGAAGCAATCCCTTAAAAACTTGGAGAATACAGGATGAGCTGAAGAAGAGGGCTTACCTGCTGAAATAAAAGCAGACACAGCTGCCAAATGTACTTTTAGGGTAGCTGGTCTCAGCCCCAAGGTATTTAAATGGACCATATAATCCAGGACTGTGGGTAAATCAGCAGATTCTGGGGGAATATGTTTCCCAGAGCACCATATGGAGAACCTCTTCCATTTGGAATTATAGGTAGCCCTGGTGGAAGGTTTCCTAAAGCCTTCAATATATCCATTACACCTTGGGAGAAGTGTAGATCAGCAAACTCTAACTCTTCAAGAGCCAGGCCTTGAGATTGAGAGATCTGAGGTTCGGGTACCAAACCCTCCCCTGAGCACAGGTTAACAGGTTGTGATTCCTGGGAAGACACAGGTGAAGATGGACTGCTAAGGACAGTAGGAGTGGATACCAGGGTTGTCTGGCCCTAATCTGGAGCAATCAGGATCATCTTGCAGGACTGAGATCTGATTTTGACTACATTTGAACAGGAGAGGGAAGGGGAAGCATAGAAACTTCCCTTCCCAATTGAGAACTAAGGCATCCAGAGGACTCGCCAACACTGGGGCCTGCAGCAAAGGAAGTTGGTGATTGTCTGGGGCTGCAAAAGATCTATCTGCAGGGTGCCCCATCTGGCAAATATCACCTCAGGACCAGGGGTCCAGTGACCATTCGTGATGGCCTGGAAATCCTGCTGAGAGCATCTGCCAGGACATTGTCCTTGCCTGGGAGGTGAACTGCCGTAGGGAGGTGTTCAGGAGTAAGCCAGAGACCACAACTTCATTGCTTGATGCACAAGGCCATAGACTGAGTGCCCACTTGCTTGCTGATGTACCACATTGTGGTGGTGTTGTCTGTTCTGACCTGTACAACTTTGTTCTGAACAGATTTGGAAAAACTTGAAGTGCTAGAAAAACTGCTCTGAGTTCCAACAGATTGATGTGGGCAAGAGATTCCTGAGGACCACAATCCTGGGTAGTGAGGTCGCCATGTGAGCTCCCCACCCCAAGAGGATGCATCTGTAGTAAGGATTAAGGAATGAGACTGGTGACAAAGGGAACCCTTGTCTCAGATTGCTCTGATCCTGCCACCACTGTAGGGCCTGGATCAGGGTTGAGTACTAGGATCAATTTGGTTAGAGGGTCTTTCCTTTGAGACCAAAAGGCTCTCAAATGGAACTGGATGTCCCTCATCTGAAATCTTGCTCCCTGCACTACTGCTGTAGAAGCAGCCATGTGCCCCAGGAGCTGTAAAAAATGCCTTGCTGGTCGAGAGACCAGCAGGGTGAATGAGAGGCAGAGAGACCAGGGTCCTTGCCCTGTCCAAGGAAGGAAGGCTCTGGCTTTCTCTGTGTTCAGCTCTGTGCCTATGAAGGTGAGGAGCTGGACAGGCTCTAGAACTGACTTTGAAAGATTCAGAAGGAAACCTAGAGAGGTGAGCAGTTGCTGAGTTATCTGTAGATGTGACTTGACTTGGTCGGAGACTGGCCTACTATGAGCCAGTCGTCCAGGTAAGGAAGATGGCAATTTTTGCCTTCTTAGGGGAAGCAACTGCTACTGCCAGGTATTTGTGAATACCCTTGGAGCAGAGGTGAGGCCAAAGGGCATTGCTCTGAACTGGTAATGGCCTGAGGGCAGCTCGAACCTGAGGTACTTTTGATGGGAGCTTCTGATGAGAATATGGAAGTAGGCATCCTTGAGGTCCAGGGATTCTAGCCAGTCCCCTGGCCTTAGAGAGGGTAGAATAATTCCCAGAGTTACCATTTTGAATTTTGGTTTTAAAAGGTGCTTGCTTAAATATCTGAGATCCAGGATGGGCTGCCATTCTCCTGTCTTTTTTGGGGTAAGGAAGTACCTGGAGTACAACCCTTTGCCCTGGTGTAGGGGTGGAACCCTTTCCACAGCTCTGAGAGCCAGGAGGAAGAGACCTCTGCCTCTAGGGCAAGTGCCTCTGGTGGATTTGCAGGTGGAAGGATCTGGTTCTCATCTTTGGAAATTTTTGAAGCTGAGAACCAGTCCTGACTTACTACTTCCAGGACCCACTTGTCTGATGTCAGAGACTTCCAGTCCTGGACAAAGTAAGCCAGCCTGCCCTCTACAGGTAGCTGAGAATCGGCCCTGGCAACCCCATCAGGGTGCCTGCTTGGCAGGGGCTTTGGGCTGAGGGGTGGAAGCAGACCTGCTTGTAGCCCGTCTGCCTCTCCCTCTAAAGAACCCCCTCTGGGCATAAGCAGAAGAGGAGACCTCGGCTTGGTAAAAAGGCCTATGAAAAGGCCTGACCCTGCCCCTGGAAAGCTGCCTTTGAGGAGTGGGCTGCCTTTCCTTGGCCTGTGCACTCCTATAGGTGGTCCTATACGCATCCATTTTCTTCATGTAATTCTCTGTCTGCTCCCCAAACAGAGAATTACCACAACAGGAAAATCCATGGCCTTAGTCTGGGTATCCTGTGACAGGCTAGTACATCTGAGCCAAGCCATTCTGCGAAGTGCCACAGATGTAGCCATGACTCTTGATGACACATCATTAGAGTCCACTGCAGCATAGAATTGCGCCTTGGATGCCTCAATACCATTAGCAGCCACCTGTTCCAGCTCCTTGGCAAGCTGGCCAGGGACCTGTTTTGCTAGAGCCATAACAGTATCCCATCTGGATTTCTGATATCTAGCAACATAAGCCATATAATTTGCCTGTCTGAGTCCCAAGGATGCTGCCATGTACTGTTTCTTTGCCATCGCATCGATCCTCCTGGAGTCCTTGTCGGGGGTGAAGCCAAGGGAATATTTGCCTTGCCACAGGCTGCAGCCTGCACTACCCCAACATGGCTGCACTGTTGTGTAAGGAACTCCGTATCAGAGCCTGACAATGTGTACTTCTTGTCCATTCTCTTATCCACAGGAGGTATAGTGTGAGGAGTTTTAGAATTTTAACTGTCTGTTTCCCAAAAGATTTATGCAAAGGAATAGACAGCCTCCAGACTCCGGATATCCATCATTTCCACACAGTCAGGCTCCTCTTGATCAGTCCACAGCTTCCTCCATAGGAGCTGGAGGGTTTCAGCCACTTTCTTATAAAACATAAAATGAGAAGGGGACTCAGAAAGCCTAGGAGGAGACACTCCTGAAGGTCTGTCTGGGGAGATGTCCAGGTCAGTGGGCACATCCAGACTTTCAAATCCACATTCACTCTCCTCATACTCCTCTTCCCCCTCCTCCGGTTCATAATATTCCTCTAAATCATACTCTTGAACCGGTGGAACCGGCCGAACGCGACTGGACAATTTTAATCGCTTTGGCTATTTCTTCAGCGGTTGGAGAGGAAAGTTTTGGCTCCACACCAGCTGATTTCCTAGTCCTTTTTGCTGGAACCGATTCCTCAGAGTCGGATCTCCTTTTGCCCGAGGAAGTCTCGCCCTGGTCAGAGGGCACTCCCTCCGGTTCGGTTGGAACCGAACCGGGCTGACCATCCAGTTCAGCGGACTTTTTGGCCTCCCTTTCCCTGAGCCTACCAACTCTCTTTTCCAGGGTAGCCGCAGGAAAATTTTTACAAATCTTTCAGTCTGCACTGAGGTGGTCAAACCCCAGACAATAAACACAGGTGGTGTGGGGGTCTGCCTTGGCAAAGACTTCCCCATAGACACTGCAGTGTTGAAACCCAGTGGGCCCGGTTTTTCTTTTGGGTTTCTCAGACATAGTGCCAGTCCTAACCAAACTTACCCGTTTATGGCAATCCGCCAGATAAGACCCTCTTATCGGTTCCCAACTGTGTCACGGGTCGTGGAAAAAAACGTAATAAAATCCGTTTTTTTTAGAACCGATAAGAACCGGTAACCACACTCTAAATGACAAATTAATATATTTTAAACAACCTGACCGGTTCAAACCAAACCGATAAACCATTTACAAGTTCCACACAGAATAGAAATTAATGTAAAACCTATCTAGTACTCACAAATACCACAGACAGAGTCTGAACCAACCGGTTGCGGTTTAAATTCGGTCGAAAACCGAGAAAAACAATACTTTAACCGACAAAATGAACCGAGCAGAAGGAGAAATCTCCGGAGCGACTGTTCAGTGAGGCGGAGTAAAGAATCTGACGGTTTGAGTTTGAAGAACAACAGACAGAGTTTCAACCGAGCTCGAGCTCAGCGTTCCATGCCTGGCATGGAAAGTTAACTCTTTCACCTCCGGAGCAGTTTGAAGGTTGGGACTCACTGCATATGTCATAATATAGCAAGACTTCATGTTGTTTGAACTGGGGATTCTGGCGGGACCGCCTCATGTACTACGCCTGACGTCGGGGGCGGGACCGACGTCGGAGGCGGTCCCCGCTGAAGACTGCTAGCTAGAAAGTTTTCCGTGGGGTCCTGACGCTGGCTGGCTTCAGTTCTAATGGTGTAACCTGCTGCAAGAGCTGTACCTCGAAGAAGATGGGAAGGTATGCCTTTTTGCAGATGACACGAAGATATGCAATACAGTAGACATTCCAAGGGGGTAGCAAAAATGAAGAGAGATCTAGGTAAGCTTGAGGAGTGGTCAAGAGTGTGGCAACTAAGTTTCAAAGTGAAGAAGTGCAAAATCATGTACTTGGGGTGCAGAAACCGGGGTCAGAGTACAAAATGGGGGGAGTGGTACTGGCAACCACCAAACAGGAAAGAGACCTGGGGTAATCATATCTGATGACCTAAAGGTGGCCCAAGAGTGTGACAAGGCAGTGGGGATGTTACGCTAAGCCATGCAAGTACATGGGGAGAGCCAGTGGGATGCAAGGGTGCAGAGGGAGGGGTACCACCAGCAGAAAGAGGGAGGTGGTGATACCTCTGTATAAATCTCTGGTCAGACATCACCTAGAATACTGTGTCCAGTTCTGGAGACCTCATCTCTGGAAGGCCATAGACAGAGTAGAGGCGGTGCAGAAGAGAGCAACTAAAATGGTGCAGGATCTGCACCAAAAGCCCTATGAGGACAGACTGATGGACCTCAATATGTACACTCTGTAGGAAAGGAGGGAGGGGGGAATTTGATAGAAACTTTCAAATTCCTCACAGGTATAAACAGGGTTCTAGTGGGAAGTCTTTTTAAGAGAAAAAGATGCTCAAGAACAAGGGGTCATGCAATGAAGCTGGACAGGGGATAGATGCTGGGGAGATGTTAGAAAGCACTTCTTCACAGAAAGAGTGGTGGATGCCTGAAACAGCCTCCCTGAAGAGGTGGTGGGGACAAAATTGTAACGGGATTCAAGAAGGCATGGGATAGGCATAAGAGAACCTTAGTGGTAAAGGGAGGGGGTTACAGTAGGTATTGAAAATGGGCTGACTAGCTGGGCCAAGCGGTCCTTATCTGCCGTCAAACTCTATGTTTGTCTTATGTATCTATGCAAATACTTCTCCACAGAAAGAGTGGTGGATTCCTAGAACAGCCTTCCACCTGAGGTAGTGGGGATGAAAACAGTGGTGGGGTTCAAAAATGCATGATCTAGGCACAAGAGAACAATAGCAGAAAGGAAGGGGGGAAGGAGAAAGTCGTAGATCATGTACAGTCTGTGGTAATAATGCAGGTAGGGAAAACTGGGCAGACTGGGTGGGCCAAGCGATTCTAATCTGCCATCAGATTCCATGTTTCTATGGGTTGCCTGGCAATCTCACACTCTCTGCTGGCCAATCAAGGATTGTTACTACCTGCAAAGGCAGCTGCTTGCCTGCCCTCTCAACCTGGGGAATGGTGCAGCTGCTGCTTCACAACTGTTAGGATGGGGGACTCAGGAGGAAAAAAAATGAACAAAACATTTCAGTGCTTGAGTTATAAATAAGGGACTGCCAATGTGACACTGCCTCTTTTAAAAGAGTCCTTTCATTATTATTCTTTTTATCCCTGCAACAGCTGCTTCTGCAAGCACCAGTGCATGGGGCTATAAAAAGCTTGATTAAAAATAGAACACATGCAGAGGTGAGGCGTTCATCTCCTGCAGAGAAAAGATGCACCTCACCCAGCAGTTGTGCTGTCCCTGCTGACAAATCAAGGAATGGAACTGGTGTCAGCTGTGAAGGCAATCACTTACCTGCCCAAACCCTCACCGCACCCCAGCCTCGAGCCAGAACAGTTGGGCAACCTAACAGTCGGGCAAGGTTGGGGGAGACAAAATGATGAGAATGGGGTTGGGGTAATCATTTAATAATGCAGAACATCCTCTGCTGTGCCATTTTACTTGCAGCGCTTTTTTTCAAGTTTGCTTGCAACGTTCTTTATTATAAAATGGATAGGAGAAATTCTGTAAGTTGATTGGCTAAGTCTTTGAACAGTGATGATATCTCAGTATAGCATCACAGTTTCAAACTGATTACCAAGATCAGCCATTTCATAACATTCTGGGGGCCATTTTATAACTGCAATAATGCACTTCTAGGTGTGGTATGTCATGGGATATTGCCACTTCATGGGTGGTTGACAGCACTCGGCATTGCCTCATACCTCACAACACACCCAATGCATAACAATATCTCATGATTTACCACACCTTGTCACGTATTATTGCTTAACTGAATTATGTTTTCTGTCATGTTCAAGTTTCATATTCAAATATTCAAGAATGCAACTTCTTCTCAAACCCATGACTCAAAACCCAAGAGTATGGGCATGAAGAAACAATTATTCACCAAAGTAATATTACTTCTTCCAGGGTATTCTTTAGCATTATTGACAATTGCAGTATGCCAGCTGGGTTCAGCTGCCCCGGAGAGGAGGAGTCAATGCAAATGAGGAAGGCATTGGCCAATCAGGATACAGTTAGTGTAGAATGCTGCCTGCAGTCAGCCTGAGGGACCTCAGAACGCATTTCGGAGCTGAAAAAGAGCAAATACTGTGCCCGCTAGGGGCAAAAAAACTTAGCAATAACCCACTATATATTCTAACCCACTATTATGAATTTTTTTTTAAATGACACTCATCAAATTTGGCCAAATCCCCTAGCAGAGCCTTAAGACAAAGTTTCCAGGGGAGGAAGGGTGGGAGTGTCAATAATGCTAAAGAATACCCTGGAAGAAGTAATATTACTTCGGTGAGTAATTGTTTCTTCTCACCCCGGGAATTCTTTAGCATCTATTGACAGTTGCAGACTTCGAAGCAGTGTAGTTGGGAGGAGGGCACAGAAACCTATTTTAAGAAGAGGCTCTGAATTACCATCCTGCCGAAATTGGCATCCTATCAGACTACACATCCAAGAAAGATCTTACTGAATGTGAAAAGCACATTTCAAATAAGTGATCTGCACACTTCTGGTGAGGATATATCCTTGAACGCTGCCCATGAGGCAGCTGTTCTCCAGGAGGTAGGCCCTAAGCACAAGAAGGACTGTCGTCAGCCTTACTGTAGGAGACCCTAAATATGGGAAAACAGTCCCGTGGGAAAAATACTCTTGGTCACTGGATTCTCCTTTTCTGCAAAAACTCAGGAAAGGGAGGTATGATAATGTCAGTACTTGAACTGCTAGGACTGCAGAAGCAGACGGGCAGGACTAATTCATCCCCCATCCAAGCAGCTTGAGATAGCCTAGACAGGATTTGCCTGAGAGCAGTACAGGCAGAGAAAAAAGAGTAGATGAAGGTGGAAATGGATTTCCTATCCATCCAGAAGACTAAATTGTTCTTATGGGCACTGAGAAGATAAGGCCTAAGAAAACAACCTGAAACTCTGACACACATCTGACAGAGGAAAACAAGCAGAAAAATTGTCTTCAATGTTACTCGCTTCAGGACAGAATTTCCACAGGTTCAAAGGGACACCCCATGAACTTGAATGCACAGAGGTTTGTGTTCCGTGGGAAAAACTCCGGTCCATAGAAGGGTCTGGAAGTGAAATGGCCCCTTGCGGAATTCTTTAAAATGGTCTGAGAAAAGGCAGATTTCTCTTGCCTGATGGAAAAAGAATCCAAGTAACCGCTAAGTGTACTCCCAAAAAAGAGGCCTACTGTCCCACTGTTGGAAGAAAAATAAAAACCTTTATATTTTTAAAGGAAACAAGACACAAGACCCAACTAGTTCAAAGTACCAGACAGTAATGCCTGTATATGAACTAAATAATCCAGTCATGAGAGGAAAGAGGACTGAAAAAACTCTAGGCTCTTGTCCTTGAACCAAGGGGAAAAAAACACTTCCCCTAGGAAAACAGGTTTTCCTGATACTAAAACTTTTTTTTTTCCATAGACGTTCCAGGCCTTGTTTGGATACAGGGACTCTAGGAGATCTAGCCTCTCAGGAACCAGGCCTTGAGAAGAAAAGACTGGGAGCTGAGAAAAACACTACTCCTGAACAAGGAAGGAAGTAGCTAGTGGAAACGAAAGCAGCCAGAAGGCTGTTTAACTGAAAAATTTTTCAGAAAGTACTAAGGTTGTCCAGAGCCACCGGGATCGTGGTGGCTGTTGCCTTAACTAGAAAGGTACTTAGGAAACAAGAGATATAAGGAGAGAGAAAACTTCTCAGGCCAGTCTTGAGGTAAGAAAATCCGTTGGATGGAACCCCGAGCTGGGGCCTGTAACAGGAAAAAAGGGAAAAAAAGGGAAGTCAGGCTGGAGGTGAAAATTCAGATCTGGGCCTGACCTTTCCCTCTGAACGATGTGGCTAGGACTTGTGTGCCGAGGGCTCACTTGCGTTGGCCCTGAGTATTGCGGCTTAGAGGATCTACCAAAGGGCCCACTTGTGGTGGCCCTGACTATACCAAAGTTTTGTCCTTGCCCGACAGATGGATGAGTGACTAAGACACCTCTAAAGAAACCAGCTAGAGATCACCACTCGTAGCTGTTGCGGAGAGGTTGGAAGCCCTGTGTCCTAAATGCTTGTTAGCATGATACGGGGCAGGGATATCGAACTAAATGACCTCTGGACTGAAAACATGCAGGCCTGATAGAGATGCTCTGAGATTCCAGGGACTGACGAAAGAAGGACTCTCTCAGAAGCCAAGACCCAATGATGGAACCCCCTGAAGGGAAGCGCCAACCAGAAGGAAGCCTCTGTACCGAAGGTTTGAAGGGGAGAGGTGTGAAGCTCACTGTTTCCTTACACCAGTCCAGCCTGGAACAGGGTTAAGGCTTCACAAAAATTCTCTTATTTGGAATCTACCTAGAGGCCTAGCACCTGTGACTCTAGTGACAAAATTATGCACCCCATGCAGGAAAAGAGCTTCCCCTGACAAGAGAAGAGCACTGCCCCCTAAGAGTTGCTGAGATTTAAACAGTTAGGGAACTTTTTATTTTTATTTATTTTTTAGTAGGAACAAAGAACCCTTGAGACTGTAGGGAACACCATGTCAGACTTAGGGTTTGAAATCCAAAGTCAAGGAGAATTGGCAAAGGTTGGCCAAGCCTCTGATAAGGGAAACCATAGATTCCCTGTCTTACGGGGAGAACCGCCAATCTACCCAGATACCTGGAGAACAGCCTGATTTTTACTCCATATCTGAGAACACTCTGGAGGCAGTCTAAATGGCATGGAATAAAACTGCCTGAGAAAAAACCCCGTACTAAGGAACTGAGAACATAGAATGTAACGAGGGAGACAATAAAAATTCCCTACGTTTGCAAAGGAAAGACCTGAGTCAAGGAGGCATCCTGACCCCAGGTTGTGAAAATTGATAATGATTTGCTGTTCCCTAATTTCCTTTAAGGTTCAGGTAAAAGCCTGAGAAAAAAGGCCCATCTCCCAAGCAGAAGGGAACCCTTTCACGACTTTGACCCTCTCGAGGTTCTTGTGCTCTAGTTACCACTGCTGACATGCTACTGAAGAACAACAGAGAATGCAGTGTTTGGAGGTACACTTTATAGATATTTAGTTACTTATCATGCCCATAGATATATATGTATATATATATATATATATATATATATATATATATATATATATATATGTGTGTGTGTGTGTGTGTGTGTATATATATATTTTAAATGTCAGTATATGCATATATCTATCGCCCTTTAATTGTTTTTTTTTTTACCAACCAAAGAAGGGGTAAAAACTTGAACCAAAAAGAAAAGTAACTGAAGAAAAAGGGATTATCAGGAATTCCTGCCTAACCCCACCAGTCGGAAAACTTCACATTTGGAAATTTCCTAATGTGTTGGTGTAGGGAAAAAAGGCTAAAGGGAGAATAATTCCTACCGGAAGCCCCCCAGTGAGACTTCTGGAGAAGGAACGCTTATATTTAACTGAGTACTAGGAGAGTTAAACTCGTCCATACGTGCCTGTCAGCTTCAGTTTACCATAAAGACAAACCAAAATTTGTACCAAAGCATAACCCAAAAGGCTGGAACTTTTCAGACAGGCAAGCCTGAGGGAAATGACCTACGCCAAGACTATAGAAGCTGTAACATTATGACTTACTATGAGAACATAGTGCTACTAAATGTCACTTGGGTATTCTAGCAAACCTCTTTGTGAATAGTGCTCCAAAGATGCCGCACTATGGCAAGGATAGTATACATCAAACACTCTTAATATATAATAGCGTATGTTACAAAAGTAAAATTTCTTACACATGGTATATGATTATCTATAGTCTATCTCCGGAGGGCAGGCAGACAGTGGCATGAGGCTGAGAAGCAGGCCCCTGTTAGCACTAACTCTCTTTCAATCTGAAAGAGTACAGATAAAAACAGCAGAACACTTAGCAAGCTGGTAATTCATCTGAATGCTTCTGTCAACCCCGAAAGAGAAGGAGGGGTTTCCAGAACCTACCTGTAGGTGTTTTCAGAGAGTTGTCAACTTCTTTGGAAGACAGCAACCACCAGATCTATGAAGTCGTCGTCCTCCACCTCTTTATCGGTGTCATCCTGGAGGGGAAAGTCCAGGGAGTCCACCGAATAAATATATATATATATATATATATATATATATATATATATATATATATATGTGCCTCATTATACCATAACCTGAATCAACCTCAGGGTGACCGACTGGAATTAGTGGACCCCGGGAGGAATTCATGAAGGAAAAATCCTCTCCTAAATTACTAATAATAATCATTACAATAATATCCTAGGGCATTAGGATTAACAAGGAGAGGAATACTCAGACCAAAGGAGCCGAGAACACGCCCAGAAATATAAAGTCTGGAATAATTGCCAAGCTCTCAGAAATTCAGTTGCAGAGGGCATCATTTTATCAGGGAGGGAGGGTCAGAGAAGATTAATCTCTATCTTTTTGCAGGGAAGAGGACACCCTGCCAATTTTCAAATTAAAGGCTTGGACAGAGAAACAACTACTACAGAATCAGACTTGTATTAATAGAAGTCCCAAGGGGAATTGTCATTTCTTTTGTGTTAACTTGAGGTACCCTCTTCAGCACTTTTAGAGGAGGGGGAGGTAGACTAAAAGCCCAGATAATAATAGTTAGGCCAAAGCTTAAGCAAATCAAAATCAACTTTAAGAGATTTTTTCTTTTTTCACAAAGTGGAAAAAAACAGAACCACCTCCACACCTCTTGCTAACAAAGCCCACTATACAGCAAACAAGAAAGTGAAAGTCTCACCCCAAAAGAGAGGGGATTACCCTTCAAATAATAATAATTTTGAATTTAAATAGAGAAAAAAGGGTTCCAAGAATTCGCGCAGCTGCGCAACGGAAAAAATGCGCACGCACGCGAAAAATCAAATCAATGATTTTACTGCAAAAGCGTTAAAACCACCAATAAATACTAAAAACTAATTAATTAAATAAAATTGACGCAATTTATTGCATACGTGGGTGAATTTTACTTTAGAAAAAACCGCTGAAGTGGAAAAAAATGAAAAAATCCAGCAACTGCGCGGAACCCAGCGCAGATGCGGTAAAAATAGATAAAATGAAGAAAATATACAAAATACCTTAAAGCAGTACTCAAAAAGAAAGAAAATGGCACAGGAAGATCTCTGAAGAGAAGAGCTCCAGGGCAGTGTTGCCAATTCAGCGGAGAAAAAGTTCTGAGGTCCCTCAGGCTGACTGCAGGCAGCGCTTCTACTCTAACTGTATCCTGATTGGCCAATGCCTTCCTCATTTGCATTGACTCCTCCTCTCCAGGGCAGCTGAACCCAGCTGGCATGCTGCAACTATCAATAGATGCTAAAGAATTCCTGGGGTGAGAAATAAGACACTTCCAGGCCGTTAATTCTGGATATACTGTACTAGAGCAACTAGAAGCAATTCAGTAGCATGCTGGCTTGACTATATATTTTTGTAAAGATTCACAATGTACCTGAATTAATTTGGCACCTGGAAGACCAGCAAACTTGTCTGCACTGAACTTACTCTGCTGTGTAATAGGCTGAAACTGCCACGCAGAGTTCTGAGGCTTGATTCCTCTGTTTGCAGAATCTGAAGCAGAACATTTTGGCCCTTGTGACTTGGACTGATACGTCTGTTCCGGTACATTTGTCTGACTAAAATGAAGTTCAGATTTTCTGTATTGTTTGGAGGTACCCATGTGGGTTATGTGGCTCTGCATGGTTCCACGACCACAACTAACGTCAGTGTTTCTGCTGCTGAGAGATGGACTACCATTTCCCTTCCATGTTCCAGTACTGATACTCTGTTCTACCTGAGGTCTGTAAAATTAAATTACATAATGTCTCATTTGCATACTTAAATCTTTGGGGTAAAAATCAATCTTCCATGAGGCAATATCTCACAACAGTGCAAGACTCATGATGCCTAATTCCTTACAAAGCCACCTGTTTTAACAGTCAAAGATGTTTTCAAATCAAGAACACTGAAAATATATTTATTTTTTAATTTGCTTCTCTTGTTGTAGCCCTCTCCCCTGGATGAATCCAGCATCCCTGTCATTAACCCCTACAGGATTACAACCCCTTCCCATGGCCAGACCAGCAGTGCTGGGTCCAACCTACCACCCTCTCCTGGTCATGAAGATGGGAGTTTCCAAGGGCAGACAGTGGCTGGTGTCAGGGCCCAAATGCAACGAGATCATCCTGTCCAGGATAGGCCTTTTTCGCTTTCATCCCCTGGGATGATGATGCATGAGGAGGCCCAATCGGAGGCATGCAAGCATGCTTCACGCTGGCCTCAGCCAACGTCAACCCTCCCACTTGGCTGCTTGCTGCACTACCATCTTTGTTGACCCAGGTTGCAGTAAAGCAGTGGCAGCAGTGGTCCTCTCTCTTTGGAGGAAGATAGCATCCTCTAGGATGCTCTGTTTTCCTTCCCACAGCCAGCCCTGACCACCTGAGCTTGTTCTCCAACTTGGGTCGCTGACGTTGTAACTGGTAGCACTACCACAGCTCTGATGGACTGGCTGAAAATATTTATTCTGAAACAAACTAAGAAACTTCTACAATTGCAATTAAGACACTTGGGGTGTCCTGTTATGTTACTTTGACAGAGCTTCTGGTAGATCATTTTTATATGCATCATGGGACCCTTCCCCCCCCCACACACACACACATATTTTCAAGGTTCCCACACTAATTGTTAGAAGTCCCAATTACAGCAAACTCTTACTTATACAGAAACAATGGACATGAAAGTTAATTTAAAAAATGGAAATGATCAAAACTGCATCTTTGGACCCTCTGGTCCTCTGATCAAGCATTTAAAAAAAATGTCCTGTGACCCTTACCAAGGAGTTAACGGAAGCTCTCCTGTGAGATGCCACATGTCTTGGGTGATTCTGACACTCAAAATTTAGATTATGGCAGCATCCCCTAGGTGTGTGATATCCTACAATAACACCACATCATGTCCAGTTTATTCATCAATATTTTTTGTTTCATGCAACAGACTTCCCTGGGAGGTGGTAAACGCTGGCTCTATAGTAGACTTCAAGATCAAATGGGATAGACACAAAGGGTGGTAAGGGACAAATGCAGTTCTGTGGTGTCACTGGAGGGGGAGAACTAATTAAACTAGGTAGAATAACAGGGCAGACTGGATGGGATTAAAGTCCTTATTATCTGTCCTAAACCATCTACGTATCAAGATACATGGACCCACCTCCAACTACACTGGCTATACTGTCCTCCTGTACTGCATCCGGAAGCCACTGGTTTATACTGCTGGGGCTTCAGATAGTGCTGTGATTGGCTGAAAAAAAAAAACATTTCAGGTTTGCTATATTCCTGCTAAAATAAGGTTACAAGAAAACTCCTCGTCTGCGAAGAGCCCAACTGATCAGACATTTCTGAAACATGAAGCACCCAATGGCTAGTAAAATAAACAAGAAGCTTTACCATGTGGTTACCTACCTACTGTTTAAACCTCCCGGATAAGGCAATGGTGCCATTTTACCCCCTGTGCTGTTTGCAGTAAGACTTGTGCTTGGATATCCAGACTGGTTCTTTACGCTGTTCTTCTGTCCAACTGTCAGATTATTTGTTGCTTTAGTCTGAGAAAAGCCTGCGGTGCCTTTAATTCAATAAATGCATCATGGTTTAGAATTAAAAAAAGAAAATGCAGCAACTGACTATAGGATTTAAATATGAAGTCAAATAATGTTAGCTGATGCAGTTCTGTGTAGGTACCGCAAGTGAGACATGTTAGCTCTATTAAATAATAAATGCACTGTTTAAGGGTCATTTTCAGAAATGGAGACTTACTTGAATTGCACAAAAGCAGAGCACAGAATCAGAGTAAGCCTCATCAGTTGGGCTTCATGTTCCTTGCAAACACTGTGTTAAGCATCATTTAGAGTAGATTTACACATTCATATAGCGAGTATAAACTATATGCTATGTTTACACATACTATATGCGGTACACAAAGGGGGCGGGATATTTAGAAATGCGCTAGGCAGGGGTGCAAGCCGAGCGCAGCGCAACTGGGATGCGCCAGTGCGTGGACTGGGCGATATCCAACGGTGCTGCGCCATGGCTCAGCACCATTGAATATGGCACCATGGCCGCCTGCATTGTGCAAGGTGCAGCAGGAGCGATATTCAGAGGTGAACATGCAAATTGGGCCATAATGCATGCAAGGCCCAACTGGGCCATTTGCATGTCATTATGGCCCCATTGTAACATCTTGCTCGATCCGTGACTTGCGTCTGGCGGCATGCCAGGCTGCAGCCATCGGGGACCGACACCCCCTGCACATCGCAGCAAAGCACCCCAATCCCCGATCGTGGGCATAGGTATGATAAGAGTATTTTAAATGATCCCTGGTGGTCCAGTGGACCGTATCCTGCCCGTTCACAGGCTTTGTAGGAAAATACCTGGTGGTCCAGCTGTACCACCCTCTCCACCCACCCACTTAGACACGCCACCCCGCTTCCCCCCAGTCAGCGGCTGGTGGCAGCTCCCCTCCATAAGTAAGCCCACTGACTGGCTGCATGCAATCTGACTGTATGCCCATTGGTCCTGCGTGGGCCAATGGAGTGTGCACACTGCACTGCACTACAGCCCAGAGATGTGACTATATCCCTTCTGAATATCACACGAGGACGCATCAGTGGGTTTCGCCATGCGCAACCCCTTTTGAATATCCCACCCGTGGTGTTTTTCATCCTTCCTTTCTCTCCTGAATTGTTCAAATGAACTCTGCCACTGTCTTTTGGCACATTTCAGTATGCAATACCTTGTCATTAATAAGGGGGCATGCATGGGTCCTGCTCTCATCCCTGGAGCACACTCGCTAAGGTTTTATTCTGTCATGCTACCGTTTTGTTTTTCTTATATCATGAAACTTTGCCAGAGATGTCAAGTGTTCTGTGATAACTTTTGTATGAAACACCTTATATTAAAATAAACTGTAAGCTGGCCAATCAGCGCAGCAGTGCACTCGTGACATCAGTGACTCAGGTTTGGGAATGAACCTGGATCATTAGGAGCCAGCCAAGAGGAGGAAAAGTGAACATCCCAGAGGGCACTCTCCTACACGAAGTATGAAGCATAGGTTTCACTGCTGTACTGCCACGTAGATGAGCACAAAGTACAGTTACGTAGGAACTTACCATAACAGTAGATCTTCGAGAGAGGTTCCTTCAGTAGGTCATCACATACAGGACTGGCGCCACATGGCGTTGGGCTGCACGGAAGACTTTTCTAGCAATACCTGACGAGGGACCGCTCACCTGATGTCACGTGACTGACATCAGCGTCACTGTATATAGTGGGTGGTCCCCACGCCCGCCCTACAGTTCTCCCGCCAGAGCCAGGAAGAGGCCTTGCAGTAGGAGCAAACAGGAATTGGAGTCCCTGTAAAACATAAAATGAGGGGAAGGAGGTAGGGAAAAATATGACCTACTGAAGGAACCTCTCTCGAAGATCTACTATTACAGTAAGTTCCTGCATAACTGTACTATCTTACTTCGAGAGGGTTCCTTCAGTAGGTCATCACATATAGAACAGAGTCCCAAGCAGTCCCTCCAAGGAGAGACCGAGAGAAACTAGGGAGGAGGAAAGCTAACTCCAACAGAACAACTGAAGTTCAGAATGGACCCAGCCTAGGACAGAAGGCCCTGCAGGACGGCTAGACCAAAGCTGCCCCTCCGACTAGAAGCAATGTCCAGACTGTAGTGTTTGGTAAAGGTGTGGACAGAACTCCAAGTAGCGGCAGCACAAATGTCCACCGTAGAAACGATCCGTAGGAAGGTCGCGGAGGCAGCCATGCCCCTAGTAAAATGACCTCTTGAGAAACCCGGAAGAGGCTTATCGTCCTTTTGGTAACAGTACTGAATGCAGTTGCCCAGCCATTTGGAAAGGCCCTGCTTAGAAACCGGTTTGCCCCTCGACCTCGGGGCAAAAGAAACAAACAACTGGTCGCAGGAGTGAAACTCTTTAGTCCGGTGGGTATAACACTGGAGAATCCGATGGACGTCCATAGTATGAAGGAGTGCCTCACCCCTGTCAGAGAGGGATGGATAATAAACCGGAAGCTCTACTAATTGATTTAGTGTGGTTTCTGACACCACCTTGGGAAGGAACCTTGGATGCGTTCTGGGGACCACCCGGTCCCGATGGAAAATCAAATATGGCTCCTTGCAGACTAGAGTGTGAAGCTCCGAAATCCTTCGGGCTGAGGTGATAGCCACCAGAAAAAGCGCCTTCCATGAAAGCAAGCGCAATTCACAGCTTATAGCCGGTTCAAAAGGAGGAAGGGTGAGCTTTTCCAAGATGAAGTTCAAGTCCCAAGGTGGAGTTGGGCTGCGGATGGTGGGTTTCAGATGGAGGATCCTTTTCAGAAAGATCTTTGAGACCTCCAACTGAACCATGGGTTTACCATCCATTAGCTCGTAGTAGGCAGAAATAGCAGAGATATGGACCTTTAAAGAAGAATAGGACAGTCCGGAGTCCGATAAGTGAAGGAGGTATTCCATGACCTGGGGGGCCGAACAGGAGAAGGGGTTCCAACCCTTAGCAGCTGCCCAGGTCAAAAACCGCTTCTACTTCATGGCGTAAATGGAATGGGTGGATGGTTTTCTGGCCTCGATGAGGACCTGAGCAACTCTAGAGGAGACGACAAAGCGGGAAATTGCTATGTCTGTAGGAGCCACGCATGAAGACGCAGGGTCCTGAGCCCCGGATGAACCAGCCTGCCTTGATCTTGAGTCAGGAAGTCGTGAGTCAGTGGAACTGGAACCGATGGTTCCCTGGAGAGCTGCTGTAACAGCAGGAACCAGGTTTGTTTCGGCCAAAGAGGGGCAATGAGGATCATTCTTGCCCTCTCGGCTTGAAGTTTGAGGAGAACCCTCTGCAGAATGGGAAAAGGAGGGAAAGCGTACAAGAATTTCCCTGTCCATGATACAGACAATGCGTCATTCCAGAAAGCACCTTGCTCTGGAGAGAGCGAGCAAAACTTGGGAAGTTTTGCGTTGAATTGGGAGGCGAGAAGGTCGATTTCTGGACGTCCCCAATTCTGGAAGATGGAATCTGCCACTTCCTGATGCAGTTCCCATTTGTGGGCGAGGGTCTGAGTTCTGCTGAGACTGTCCACCAGGATGTTGAGAACGCCTGGAACGTGCATGGCCACCAGGACCAGATGATGCTGGACTGCCCAGTTCCACACCTGGGTCACCTCCCTGCAAAGAGGGTACGACCAGGTTCCTCCTTGTTTGTTGATGTACCAAACTACCGACATATTGTCCATTTGGATCAGCAGTGTTCCCTTGGGTAGCAGGGTCTGAAAGGCCCGTAAGGCATACAGGACCGCCCTGAGCTCCAGAACATTGATGTGGAGAGAAGTCTCCAGGCCTGACTAAAGGCCTTGAGCTTGATGTTCCCCTAGGTGAGCTCCCCACCCCATATTCGAGGCAGACTAGATGGGCCAAGTGGTCCTTATCTGCCGTCAAAGTCTATGTTTCTATGTTTCCATCCGTGGTGAGGGTAGCTGCTGGTGCAGAGTTTTGGAATGGAAGTCCCAGGGAAAGATTGTGAGAATCCTCGCACCACTGTAAATCCCTCTGGACTGCTGAAGAGACCAGGACTGGATGGTCCAGGTCGTCTACGAGCTGATCCCACTGCACCCATAATGACCACTGAGTGATTCTATTGTGTAGCCTTGCTAGGGGAATGGTCGTGATGGAGGCCGCCATCAGTCCCAAAAGACGAAGGACCTCCCGAGCAGAGATGCTCCGGAGGGAGGCTACTTTTTGAGCCCGACTGACCAGGGTCTCCACCCTGTCTGGAGGGAGGAAAGCTCTGCACTGGATGGTATCCAGAACTGCCCCAATAAACTGCAGTCTCTGTGAGGGGATGAGAGGTGACTTGGGAACGTTGACCATGATCCCGAGTTGGCTGAATAGGTCCAGTGTGAAAGAAAGAGTTTCCAACAAAAGATCCCTGGACAGGGCTGATATCAGCCAGTTGTCCAGGTAAGGGAACACCGCAATACCCCTGCAGCGCAGGAATGCCACCACCACTGCCAGGCACTTGGTAAAAACCCAAGGTGCCGAAGACAGGCCAAAGGGAAGCGCCCGGAACTGGAAATGCTCTCCTTGGAAACAGAAACGCAGGAATCGGCGGTGGCTGTGGAAAATGAGGACGTGCAGGTAAGCATCCTACATGTCCAGGGCGCAAAGCCAATGGTTCTCCATCAGTACAGGAAGAAGGCCCTGGAGCGCGTCAGTATGAGGAATTTCTTGTACTTGACATACCAATTGAGTTGACTCAAGTCAAGTATGGGTCTGAAGTCCCCGGTCATTTTTAGAACCAGGAAGAAATGGGAATAAAACCCCTTTCCCCTTTGCCCAAAGGGAACTCACTCGATTGCTTCTTTGAGCAAGAGCGAATTGACCTCCTCGCGAACGAGAAGGACCTGGTCTCAGGAGTTAAGAGGACTTCTGTGAAGGAGAGTCTGGAGGAATCTCCAGAAACTCGATGGTGTGTCCAATGAACATGAGTTGCAGGACCCACTCGTCTGAGGTTACTGCTCTCCACTCCTGCGCATGGCAGGCAAACTTCCCCCCCACCCACATCTTAAGCTCCTCCTCCTGGGGCTGTGTGGGTGGCTGTTTGTGCTTGTCTGTGTCTGTAGGTTAGTTTTTGTTCATTTTACATGTTTTTCTGCTGGGAATACCTGTGCCATTCTTGCACACAACATTGGTGAAAGTCTCTGGACTGAATTTCTGCAAATCACCATCATCAGGTATCAGCTTTTTAATTTTAAATCAACTTTCTTGAAGCCTCCCCAGGGAAGCTATGCCTTACAACTAGTCTTACAAACATGGTGATGCTGTCCTGCAACTGAATCAACATTTTCAACATTCTCATCTGACCACTCTTAAAGCAACTGCACTTGTGGACTTTAAAGAACAAAGGAATTTTAACACATTTTGTGACTGAATCAACATTTTGTCTGACCTTTTCACAGGTATTGTACTTGTCTCTGAGGACTTTGAAGATCAAAGGAAACATACAGACAAAAGGATTTCACATGTATATGCCTACTGTCTGACCTACTCCCAAGGTATTGTACTTATCTCTGAGGACTTTGAAGAACAAAGGAAACATATAGACAAAAGATTTTACACATTGCATATGCCCAGGCCACAGTTTATCACCTTTCAGGAACTTTAACATATTATGTGATCCTGGATCTCAACAGTACTATAGTACTTCTTAAACCCTCTGGCACCAAACCCTCCCAGTCTTTTTTTTCATTTTCTCTGTACTTCGCCATAGTGCTTAGCTATCCACCTTAGCCCACTAAAACTTTACCCCACCACCCTCCTGTTGCTCAGCCACCCCTCCCCCGACTGCCTAGCCCACACTACTTACTGCCTCTCCTGCCTCGCTAAAAATGCTTTGGCTTAGTCCCCACCACCTGTTCCTGCTCCCCTCACCCTCCTTTTCCTTTATGCCAACTCCCCCTCCGCCTACCCTACCCCTCCACCTACTCTCACCTTTCTATACTACTACCCGAACATTGTACCATGGCTTTTACTCTGAAGTCTTAAACAAACATCACCCAATTAATACCTGGGTGCAAGAGCCATATTTCCTAATTGAAACTGCCACATCATTATAACTCACTAACTCATCACCCTCTACTGGGACTCTGAAGACAATCCAAGCATCTTAAAAGTACAAGCAGAAACTCACTCCAACCTATTATGAACTACGAATGGCATCGCTGAAACTCCTGCTCCTCCTACTTTTAATATCTGGTGGGATACACCCAAACCTCGTCCTGCTGCTGAAGCCAACAAAACAGGAAGAGGTAGTGGTCTCTCCATTATCACTCTAAATATCTGCAGCCTCCTTCCCAAATTGGCATCTCTTCAAACTCTCGCTGGACAAAAACCCTGATATACTAGCCATTGTGGAAACCTGGCTATCCTCATGCACATCGTCATCGATCATCTGAAGGCTACAATCTTTTTCAGACTCGACCGGGCAAGCAAGAAAGGTGGGGGCTGTGCTATCTACATAAAGGACAACCTCTCCTGTCAGCGCGGCAGCTTCACCCCCACAAATCGCAGATGTAACTCCTCCCTATCAAACTGCTTCTTGGTGCACAAAACAAAGTTCTCACAGTGGCACGTAGTCTATATCCCTCCAAAGACCACCGTGCCAGTATTAAGTCTGTACTTGATTTTGTTAGTCTGCAGCCCTCTGAAAATGAGCTCCTCCTCCTCGGGATTTCAACATAAACTGGCTCGCCTCTGACACTGGCTCTTACAAAGATGACATCCTAGCAGCAAACCTGACTCAGATGGTAACCTCCCCACCAGAAAAATTACAAAACTGGTACAAGCACCCTTATTGACTGGGTTCTCACAAATCACCCTGACCGGATAAAAACATTAAAGTCCTCCTGACTCCTCAGTGACCACTCCCAGTGTCCTGTACCTGGTCTAATAAATTTCTCAAGCCACCCCAAAGTTATAACAAGCAGAGTATTGCCTTATGGGAATCTTATCAAGTTGAAAACCCATCTCCTACAACAGGACTGGATGCCAATCCTTGAATCAACTGATATTAATACAGCACTAGAATACTTCATTAAATCTTTCAACTCTGCATCGACTTACGCCCCAGTAAAAACGTAAAATCAAAGCATTATCAAATCCATGGATTACTGCCAAACTACTTGCGAGCTCAAGGTTCGGGACCACCTCTGGGCAGTTGCCAGAGACACAGAGCTCACCTCATGATACCCTAAAATACAAGCAGGCACGAAATAGATGTACCTCACAAATTAGGCAAATGAAGAGCGCCTATTTCAAAAATGCCCTTGAATCCACCTGGGGTGATGGAAGAGCTTTTTGGGACAACATCCGAAACATAATGGGTAAACAATCAAAATCGTCACCTACCATTATGAAAGTTGATGGATCCACCACTCTTGACCCAAAGTCTATTGCAGATGCGCTTAATAAGACATTCACAGACCTTAGTGGGGTCCTCCCCCCAGATTTCTTCTCGGACTTACCTGTGCCTAGCCTAGTATCACAAAACACCCCTCGTGACAAACCACAATTTTACTTCAAGAAAATCAAAGTGCACGAAGCACACAAGTACATAAGAAAGGCCTGCTCCAAATCCAGAACAAGTAGTGACACGCTAGATCTAAAAATCCTGTCTCTCACCCTGGATGAAGTAATTCACCCCCTTGCAAAAATTCTTAATCTGTCACTTTGCCAAAGTCAATTTCCCAACAAATGGAAATCTGCCATAGTTACGCCAGTGCACAAAGGGGACAAACCTCAACAGGAAACTATCGACCAATATCAATACTCCTCCCTCCAAAGCACTTGAACAATAGTGGCAGACCAACTCTCGATTACCTGGACAAATACAATCTACTCTGTAATCAACAGCACGGCTTTAGGAAAGGACATAGTACAACAACAGCCTTACTTGATTTCTCTGGAGAAGTCCACTCAGCCCTGGACAAAGGGTGCCAAACAGGTGCAGTCTTTATCGATCTTACAAAAGCTTTCGACACAGTCCATCATGGCCTACTTACCTCCCTACTTTCTAGCCTAGGCCTGGCCGAAGGTCCTTGTGCTTGGGTAAAAAGTTACCTGTCCAATCGGTCACAGGCTGTAAAAATCTCTAATGAACTCTCCGACTTCAAACCAGTTCTCTCGGGTGTACCACAGGGATCAATTCTTGGACCGCTCCTCTTTAGCCTGTTCCTTAACTCCCTCCCAGATATCTGCCAGGAGAAAATAATCTTATACGCTGATGATGCTGTAATTCTCTCTTCCCACAAGGATCCAAACTCCCTACAAAAAGCCTGCAACTTGCTTTCTCTAGTGTTGAAAGGTGGTTCCTGGATAGTAAACTTGTGCTAAACCACAATAAAACAAAAGCCATGCTCTTCTCCAATCACCAAAACAAAAATAGGCATACTCCACTCACCATACAAACCTCTTGGAATTACACTGGACCAAGTAAATACTTTCAAATACCTTGACATCACTTTTGACCAAGGGCTCCCTTTGCAACCCACATTGACAACACTGCGAAAACAGTGAACCAGCGCCTTGGAATACTATTCCAGAACCGTCAATTTCTAAATCAAGCGGCATTGAGAATAGCTATACAGAGTTCCATAATCTCAATCATTGACTATGGCCTTATTATTTATGGCTCAGCTACCTCCACTGCTCTAAGGCGATCTCAAACACTCTAAATAAGGCCTGCCGGCTCCTCACGGGGCTCAAAGACTGACTCACACGTGATCTGTACTATGAATCAGGCTGGTTGAACCTATCAAATCGTCTTATTTATCTCACCTGCACAATGGCAAAAAATCTATCTTGGGACTGACTCCATTATGTATTCAAAACCTACTCCGACTGAATCCTGGCTCACGACCCTCCACCAGATCTGAACGCCAACCTTTCCTGGTTCGAGATGCGGATTGCACAGGGACAAAGATCTTTCGCATAGGGCCCTGACATGGTTCAATGCGCTTAGTCCACCTACTCTATCCTCAACCTCGCTAGAAGCTTTCAAATCCATGCTCTATGCCCACCTCACCACCACTAGCAACTGTGATTGTGCTAGATAAAGACTACTACTCCTCATGTCCATCCTCACATCTGAGGCCTCTTCCTCCTGACTAATGAACCCTCTGGTACCTCTACTACTTCCTGTCTCCCACCCAAACTCACTCCCCCTTTTTCCTGTCCCTCTCACTTACTCTCCCGCCACCACCTTCCCTCCTCTAGCCTCCTTTTGCGCTAATGATCACCCTCTCCCTGAAGTTTCTTAACCTCGAAATTGTCTACCGCTTGAACCTGTTATAGCTTGTTTTTCTATGAAACTTAAAAACGTTACTGCCTTTAAACTGTTAATAGCAAATTTATGATGTAACTTTCCTGTCTGGTTTTACCTGTAATGTGTATCGTGCTTTGTTAAATGTTCTTTGTGACGTGGAACCTTTGTAAAAGAGCCCTGGCTCAAAGGTATTAATTCCTAGACTAATAAACTAAACTAAACTAAAAACTAAACCTGCTCCCCGCTGTGAGACTGAGGATGCAGTGGGTCCGGAGAGTCAAGAAGTGGCGGGACGTTCTGGAGGAGGTCCCCCTGAACGTCGCTGATTCTTGGGGGCAAGAGGTGTAGCGGTCCCTGTGGTCTTACGCTTTCCTTGGCGTCATGCCTGAGCATTCTTCCACTGCCTTCCGGTCCTTTTCCAAAAGGGCTGCTGATGCTGTTGCTGGGTGCCCGATCGGTACATGGACCTAATGGATCTAAGGGCCACACCGTTGTCCTGTAGATCCGTTATGATGTCCTTGGTATCCCCACGAAAAAGCACTGAGCCCCTAAAGAGGGCATCCTGAACTGCCAACTGGACTTCGTTGGTGAGCCCAGAGAGACGAAGCTAAGTGGCTCGAACAGCATGCTTACAGGAGATCTTGGAGAGGCGGAGATCCTTGGCAAGTTCCTCCTTGAGGGGTGAAGGGTCCATTGATTGGACCTTCGCCTCTAGCCTGGCCATAGTCTGTTTTTGGTGGGACACCATGTGGGCCACGTAACTAAGAGAACAAAGGGCGCATGTGGCCGACGAGTATACCTTCTTCCCAAACTGGTCCATCAGCCTCGACTCTTTGTCAGGAGGTGTCATGCTCATGTGCTTAGGAGCTGTGAAGCAGTCATGAGCAGTCAAAATGACCACAGAGTCTGCCTTGGGATGAGCTTTCAGAAAAGGGGCATCCTTTGGCACCCGGTAGAGCCTGTCTGCTCTCTTGGGGACAGCCGGGATAGAATAAGGCATCTGCCAGATGGTGGTGGTGAGGTCTTGATGAGGTGCCATCCATAGGGGGACCAGAATAGAGGGCAGAGACTCTAAATCCAGGTGTTCCGCTAGTCTCTGCCGCATAGGATCCTGGTCCTCCAACTCCCAGTCAAAGTGGTCCCTTAAGGCCCTCAAGAGGTCTGAAAAGGAAGGATCCTCCGGAGGGGACTTCGGGGAGGTCCTTCCTTTCGTATCCTCAGGGTCCTCCACAAGCTCCTCCTCTGAAGAACATTTCCTCCCATCGGAACTATCTTCCGCCTCCTCGACAGGACGATGACTGAAGTCCACAGGGGAACATCCTGTCGAGTCTTCCCTGAGACGTGGATGGTAGAAACAGAACTGCTCGCGGAAGGGGACCTAGGAAGCTGCGGTTGTGGGAGCCTAGCTTCCAGATCCATAACCAACTCTGATCTGGACCCCTGCCAGCAAGACTGAATCATGGTCTTGAAATCCAGAACCACTGGGGGAGCGGCTGAGGCTGGGGAGGAGGAGGAGGAGAAGAAGGTGCCACCGGAAGGGGATAGTACCCCTGGAAACCCATATAGGGAAAATATGGGTTAAATCCATGGTGGAACTGCCCAAAATGGCTCCAATCAGGAGTGGAACCCCCCCCCCCGGGTAGGGATCCCCAGGATACCTAAAGGGGTAATGGGGGACAGTTCGGGGTCTGGAATAAATCCCCGACGCCAGATATGACGTCAGGGGGACCCAAGTTTGACCCGCCATTGTATAGATTGGGGGAGGGTTCGGCATCGGGACAGCCCACATCAGAGGGACCGATGTTGGCACCGGCGCTACCCAATCCGGCGCTGGAAAAGGATCCGGCGTTGGGACTGGACAAGGGAGCTCCGGCATTGGGGCCGAGTCCAACGTCGGGGCCAAAGGTAAAGGCTAGTCAGCCAGTCCCGGCTGAGGGACTGTCGTCAGGATCACCATCATCAGAGAAGGTGCCGGGTATCCAGCCAGAAGGTGTAGGGGCCTCCACAGTAAGGCCAGACGGCCATGAAGGAGCCTCCTGATCCGGGACCCCAGCAGGGGAATGCGAAGATGTGCCCAAAACATCGACAGGATTGATGTGGCCTCCGATCCCATCACCGGACGCGTCTGAGGGTAAATGCGAGGACGCAGGCGAGGAAGGAGGAGGAGGGAGAGGGGCTTTCTCTCTCTGGTCCTGCCGGACGTCGGGAGAGGCGCCATTAGGCCCCAACGGGGGAACCGAGTCCGTGTGGTCATCAGAGATGGCTGGCTTAGCGGGTAAGGTCGGGTGGTCAGGGGTGGAGCCCCCGGCCGACTTATCGACTGTAGCCGGGCGACTGCCCCCAGCCGGGGGAGTCAGCTTACCGGGCAACCGCACAGTCCACAGAGGAGCCGAGGGCCAACTTATTGGCAGAGGCAGCATGGTCGCCAGAGGTGCCGGCGGCCGACGTATCCGCTGAAGTCTTGTCCGACCTACCATCCGGCTGTTTCCTGGGCGGTAACTGAGCCTTGCTTGTCGACGGCCTCGCGTCGTCGAGCCCATTCCCTAGACTTCTCCTTGTGTTTTTTAGAAGGGGAAGATTTTTTGGACGAATCCCTGAGGTGCTCCATCTTTTTCTCCAAGGAGGCCAAATGAGTTTTAAGAAAGTGGGCCTCCTATGCCTGCTGTCTCCATTTTTTGGTGGCCTGGTTGAATGACTGGCACTCTGGGCAGGAGGAGGTAGGATGGTCTGGGCCTACGCACAGAACGCACTTCTGGTGACCGTCTTTGTGCGGGATCTGCGTGCCACAAGACAAGCACTTTTTCTTCGGAGAAGATATCAAGTAGAAGGAACTAAATAATTTTGAAAATTGTGAGGTAAAATACCGACACGATACAAACTTTCACGGCGATCACTAATGGAAGTCTGCGTCGACTGACATGGCGAGTGTGAAGAGCAGGGCGGGTGGGGACCGCCCACTATATACAGTCATGCTGACGTCAGTCATGTGACATCGGGTTGGCGGTCCCCCGTCAGGTATTGCTAGAAAAGTCTGCCATGCGGCCCGATGCCAGGTGGCGCCAGTCCTATATGTGATGACCTACTGAAGGAACCCTCTCGAAGTAAGATCTAGCATTCCAGTTGGCTCTGCGAGGGGGGAAACTAGGTGCCCTTCCTTCTGGTGTCCTGAGGGCTGGGGAACACAAGGTGCCAAAAAAAAAAAAAAAACTGACATACAGCAGTATGATGCCATCACTCCCAAGGCCATCCTTCCTGACTGCGCCACTGGTCCCCCACACATTAGACAAACCCAAGGGAGGTCACGGCTGTCCATCCTCCCAAGGGAACTCACTGCAGAGGAAATGCCCCCATGGATCTTCGAGGGAATCAGGTAAGTGACACAGAAGGGTGTATATGGGGCTAGGAGGTAGCTTGGCAGAGATGGGCAACTTTGATGAAGGGAGAAAAGAATATGATAAAACATAAATTGCATTGAATACATGGGGCTTATATTTAGTTAGTTATTTATTTAGTTAAAATTGATAACTGGGAAAGGCACATTGAGCCTAGGCTCGTTTCCAGGTGCGAACTGGGGGAGGGTACAAGGAATACAGAGTGCAAATTCAGAGAAATACAAACAGAATAGAATCAATAACGAGACACAACAGGGTAATACAATACATTAGAAGTACATACAATATATACAGATTTACAATTTTCCTGAAAGAAGAAACGGGGGCTATACACAAAATAGGTTGGAGGAATTTCATTTAGGAACATGGCAGAAGGATGTAGGAGCTATGCCCAGGAGTTCTGTGAGACAACAATCGATATGCTAGAGGGGGAAGGAGTTGGGGGACAGGGATGGGAAGCAGGTGCAAGGAGGTGGCTGGATGAGCTTAAATGATGTTTGAGGGTATGGTGAGAAGGAGAGTCATGGAGGGTTGGGGATAACTGGTTACAGAGTTAGGGGGATGTAAGGCCCTGATTTTCCTGCAGCACTTGGGACCAAGTTCTGTGGCAGGATTAATATCTGCTACATAACTTCTGTAGCGGTGGTTTGTAATTTCTGCAGAAGTTCTGTGTCACCAATGAACTGCCATGTCACAGCGTCATCTCATCCTGACACCAAGTCCATGGCAATGGCTATGGCAAATGGGATGAGGAAAATGCACAGTACCATTAGTTCAAGAAATAACCCCCCCAGACATTCAGAAATAATATATATATTTTTTTTAACTTAAAATCTATCACTTAAAGTCTGATCCTACTGCATGAATGAGATACGCAGAGGAGACCTTGTGTGATAAATGATGCATCTGTACTCATGCTGTTTACGCCACTTGTGAGGTTCTTACTGCACATCATTTATATATTTATATAGAATCTGTAACATAGTTTTTAAAAAATAAATTAGCCTATTTGTGATCACGAAATTTTATCATCATTTGTACAGGTCCCTTTGGGATTGAAATAAACAGAACAGTGGAGATATTTCAAGACTCATTTTCCATGTCAACCCACTTCTAACGCACTGTGTCACCCCATTAGACCTTAACATGCACATGAACCCCTTGTGAGGGAAGGTTTTCCAGCCGTCACAAGGTGTCACCACTGCGATAGAACACTGCATCATACCTTCCTAGGCTCAGAGCGGTGATGTGTGTCAGCACTGCCCAGCCAGTTCCCTGTGCTCATCCCCAAACTTAAGGTGCTGGCACGGGAACACAACATGCTACCCAATGGCCCATCAGCTGGCCCTGCACACAACATTTCTTCATAACTTTCAGGTAATTCTATCAACCCACAATAACATGTAATCAATAACCCTGGCAAAAATGTGTATAGCACAATTGTTCATTTAACAGATCTGCTCTTCAAACAGGTCTATACATCATTATATTAGACCTTTCCGGGCATAATTATTTTCTTTTTTTGGAAGATATATTAACTCATTTTACCAATTATTCATTCCAGAAGGCTTCCCTATTTTATTTATTTATTAAAGAATCGGAATTACAAACCTTTGAGTTAAGAGCTCATTTACAGAGGGTCCTCGTCAATTAAAGGAAGAGAACAATTATAAGAGTTGGGAATAGCAAATGCAGCTAACAGGCATTGTCATAAACATATTAGCAACACATTAACAAACTAACTAGCACCCTTTGCAAACTGTGTGAGAGGCCTTTCGGCACCATGCAATTCTGCTTAAAGTTGGAACAGCATAACATTCTGTGGTGATCTGCATATGAGGCCCATGATGCTTTGTGTTGTGGGGGCATGTGTGATTTTGTATTTAATATAATACTATACCAGTTTCCACCACTCTCACCCCTTACACCCCTCCACCACACCACACTGCCTCACCCACCCCCTTCCCTCTCTAATGGCAGTTTCAGATATGGGGCCCACCAGCCCCTCCACCTCGCACTTTTGCCACCCACCTCTACCCGATGACAATGGCCCTTTAGCCTGCCTACTTTTCCTGACTCCCTCCTACCCTATACTAACTATATACTGTTCACCTTGAAACTTGTCTAAAGCTGGCTTATCTTGTCTCTCTCCATTTTTGGCTGTGTAATAAATGCTTAGACATCTTTGTGTTTTTAAGACTGTAACCATTGTTGACCTCTGTATGTATGTTACTCTACATCCTTTGACGTGGAACCTTTGTAAATGAGCGGTTCCTGCTCTAAGGTATTTGTAATCCTAGAGTTTAATAAAATAAAAATAAAAAATAAAGAAATTGAGTATGAAAAACAGAGGCAAATTGTAAAATACAGTCTTAACACAAAGTACATAAGGAACAAAACACCTGCAGTATAAATAAAGTGCTAACAGTTCAGTTAGATACTCAGAAATAGCAGCTAAGAAGAAAAATTACTTACCGCAGTAATCTTCTTTCTTCCAAGGGGTCCTTCAGTATCAGCAACATTAGTAGTTAGCTGGCTAGGTGCAACTGCCCCAGAGGTGTGCCTTTAAGAGAAATTTAAATGAGCTTAGGGCCATAGCCAATCAGAAAACATGAAGGGTAGTGAGCTAAGTGAGAGCTGCAAAAGGTTTCAGAATTTTTTCAAAGGAAAACGAGAGCACAGGATTAAATAAAAACATGCAAATGTCCACAAAAGTGGAAAAGGAAACAACTACAACGCGAGTTAAAAAACTCATCAATAAGGAACTCCAGATTTGGTAGAAAGATGTGATAAAGAACCCTTCTCCGACAGGTGAAACGGGGAGGAAGGGTGGGAGCCTACTGATGCTAAAGGACCACTTGGAAGAAAGAAGACTACTGCGGTGAGTAATTTTTTATTCTTACCCCAGGAGTCCTTTAGCATCAGTAACGTTAGCAGACTACCCAGCAGTACCAAGTGGGAGGTGGGCAGAGAACCTACTTAGGAAAGAGGCTCTGCAGAACCACCCTGCCAAATTTGGCATCCAATCTGGTATGCACATCCAAACTGTAGTGTTTCACAAAGGTGTGCACAGATTTCCAGGTAGTTGCTATGCAGGCATCTGGAAAGGGATTGTCCCTTGCTCCTTGCAAGCGAGGCTACAGCGCCCCTGGTGGAGTGGGCCCTGAGCCCCATTGGAGGTTGGTGATCAGTTTTTACATAGCAGAAACCAATACAAGAGACCAACCAATGGGAAAAAGTTCTGTTGGTAGCTGGTCTTCCCCTGCCTACATACCTGTAGGTGAGGAACAACTGAGAGGAAGAGCCTCTGGACTGTCTAGTATGCTCTTGGTAGTAGAAGATGGCTCTTTTGACATCCAAGCTGTGGAGCTTTTGCTCACCAGGAGTGGATTTCTCAGTAAAGAAGACAAGCAGAGTAATGGACTGGTTCAAATGGAACTGTGAAACCACCTTTGGCAGATATTTCCTACTTGTCCTGAGCTCAGCTTATCGTTGTGAGGGATGATGTAATTTGGCTCAGAGAACAGGACCTGTAACTCCAAAATCCTCCTGGCATAGGTAATGGCTATCAAAAAAGACCGTCTTCCAGGATACAAACTTGATGTGAGCCCTGGACATAGGCTTGGAGGGTGGTTTTGTGAGCCTGTCTATGCAAAGGTTAAGGTTCCAAGGGAGAAGGCTCCCTGAATGGAGGCTGGAGGTGCAAGAGGCCTTTGAAAAGCTGTTTAAATATGTTGAGGGAAAAAACAGATTTTGTCTTTCCCACCGAAAGACAGGTCGAAATCGCCACCAGGTGAAGCTTGAGGGAAGATGGTTTCAAACCTGACGCCTGCAAGTGTATCAGGTAATCTAGCAGCTGAGGATCTGAGGCTGATAGGGGTTTGATCTTTTTGCTCTTGCATCTGAGAGAAACCCTTTTCCATTTCTCCTTAGTGTTGGGCTTTTTAGCCATCCTCAGTGTCTTAAGGACCTGTTCAGAGTAATGTGAGGATGGAAACTCTAACTCCTCAAGAACCAGGCCTTGAGGAAAAAAAGAATGAATATCTGGATACTGCACTCCTGTCTGAGGAACGGTCAGCAGGGAGTGATTTGGAGGCAGGCAAATGGGCCTACTGCTGGACATTGAGAGAGGGAGAGAGTACCAGACTTGCCCAGGCCAATCCAGTGTAACGAAATCGTTTTATGCGCCTGTTGCTGTGTTTCCTCGTACTCAAGTCAGGTGAGGAAGGGACCTCCTGACCAGTCGGACTGGGCATCAGGAAACGCCCTGGGACTGGGGTCTGCAACAGAATTGAGGAAACCTGGAAGCTGAGGGAACAGGCAAACAGACTAGTACTTACTTGTTCAGGGTCCATTCGCTCTGGCCTTGGCTGATGCGAGTAAAGCATCTGCCAGAGTACTGTGTTCACATGGGAGGTGAATAGCTAAAAAGATGACTCCCAGGGGGAGGGCGAGAGACCGGATCTATAGAGCCTGCAAACAGAGTACTCCTGATCTGGTCCACCCTGTTTGTTTGTGAAAAACATTGCAGTGGTATCCATTCGACTTTGTACAGTCCATCTTTTTATGATAGGAGCAATTGCTTAGAGCTAGAAAGATCGCTCTGAGTTCCAAAAGAATTATGTGTAACTGTGACTCAGGTAGAGTCTAGGTGCCACTTACTGAGGCACCTGTCCATATGTGCTCCCCACTACAGGAGGGGGGAATCTGTAGAACTACTCCGTCAGAGGTCTCGGCTTTGAAAAATTACTGCTTTTAGAGTATAGCAAGCTAAAAAAGGAGCTTGGGGGTGTCACCTCTTGTATCTGAACCCTGGGACCACTAAAGGCATTGAAGCCATGTGTCCCACTAGCCTGAGGAAAAGTCAAAGTATGTGATTTTCTCAGGAATGCATCCTAGACTGGCTCAGTGAGGATTAATGACAGTCAAGCTCCTGCTGGCTGGTCTCGCTGTCCCTGGATGAAGAAAACTGTCAATGAGGGACAGCTGGAATTCCTACCTGCGGAAGGGAGGCATATCCTTCCTGGATGCTGGGAGGATCCCAGGTGAGAGTTTGTTTAGATTTACCAGGGAACCCCGCCCTGTAAGGGAAAAGAGGGACTACTTGAACCTGACAAGAAGAATTTGGCACTATGAGCCAATCGGCAAGTTAGGTGTAGCTTGAGACGCCCAGACTCCTGAGGTGTGCTGCTACCACTGCCAAGCACTTTGTAATGACTTTTGGGGCTGAGGAAGGCTGAAGGGCCGCAGAGAGCCCTCTGCAAGACCTCATTATAGGTAATGGAAAAAAGGGCCCTTTAGGACCAGGGAGCTAGCCAGTCTCCCTACTGTAAGGACCATATGATTAGTAAGAGAGTGACCATCATTTTAGCAGCAAGATACATCACCACTCCCCAATTTTCTTTTTGTGTCAGAAAGACTTGGAGTAGAGGCCCTATTTTCTTTTCATGGGCCGGGACTCTCTCCACCATTCACAAAGCTAGAAGGTTTTTACTTCCCACTCTAACAGCGACACCTGTGTTGGAGATAGAGGCTTAGACACCCGAGTATGCATGAGGTCTGTCCACACTAATGTTAGGGCTTAGACTGCGAAGATGCTGCCTGGATAGAGGTGTCCACCTTTGGCCCCTTCTGCCCTTCCCTCTGAAAACACCCTGTACTGAGAGAAGGGGGCAGCTGGGAAAAAACTCTGCCCCTAATGCCCTCGGGAGGAACTTCCATAAGTCAGGGGGCCTTGTTGCAGTGAGATGTTCTGGAATCAAACAGTACAATTTGATCACAAGGAAAGTCCATGGCTTTAAACTGGGAATCTGAGGGCAGACCAGTAGTTCTAGGCCAGACAAAGCGCCTCAGAGAGAGGGCATGGGCCGTGACTCTGGAGACAGCATCCTTGTTGTCGTCCTGTGGTATTGGTACTACATAGCTTCCGGAGCAGGCTCCTGTACCAAGAACCAGGACAGAGTTCTGCAGTGCTTTTTTAAATTTTTTTTTTATATATTTGGCAGAAAAGCCAAGTAGATACAAATTTTGGTAAGCATCTGCAGGTACTAAGACATCTATTTTCTGGAGTCCTTATCTGGGGGTTGTGGTCGCAGATTCTCTTTACTGTCTATACTTTACCTTAAATTCTATATATTCAATAACCACACCCAATGGTTATTCCAATAAACTCAGTTTATTGTCTGTACACACATGTGTGGGAGCCTCGGCTCAAGGCAAGAGCTCCTCGAACAAAGGTTTACACAGTATTTTATAACACTCTCTCATTTTGGAAAAACATCAACATTTCAGTATTAGCCAATCAAAGTTCTCAGCAATGTAACAGAAGAAAACACATTGAAGCATTAGGTATTTTTCCACTGGCTTATTTCATCCCATTACTGCGTGATACATATGTCTGGGTCAGGCTGACCTAAGAGGAACACTGAGTTTCAGTTCTGCTCATTCTTATCTAACTTACTATTTTTCACAACCTAAGGAACTGGTTTCAGCCAGCACGAGTTATTGCTTTTCTGCTTGCTTTGTGATTTTTATAAACTTATAATGACCCTTAGCTTTTAGCTAGACCTGCAACTATACTAGCAGCTTCTACATCATAATCATAATATATTGTAACACACTTTGCTTTATATGTATACACAAATCCACTCTATATGTATGTATGCATAAAAGAAAGATATATATATATATATATATATATATATATATATAAAAAGAAATTCCTCCACAGGGTAAGGAGGACAAGGAGACCCCTAGCTTTCTAGCAAGCTGCCTGATGCACTATACCCACATAGCTGGGATGTACAGACAGGCGTTCAGTATTGTTGAACAACTGATTTTTTATATATGTATGTATTTATGTATTAACATTTCCAGACTGCTTACAAACCTCTGCCACAGAAGAGGGTGTTTTAAGCATTTTGTTTAATTTTTATTTATATATTTTTTTCCTTATCCTCACCTTGGAAGGACTCCTGAGAAGGAAGGTCCAATATGTTTTGACTAAACGAAGGCATAGAGGGAGAACCTCCTTGATACATAGGGTTCTAGGTCCTCCACAGTCATGTTAGGGGCATCATAAAAATTCTCATATCATCTGTATCACCCTCACAGTCTCTGGGGCGAGAACTGTGGAAGAGTGATAGCAGCCCCTGTAAGCAAGGGCAACATAAGATTATTTATCATCCACTGTATCATCCTCACAGCCTCTGGGGTGAGAACTGTGGAAGAGTATTAGCAGCCCCTGTAGGCAGGGGCATCATAAAATGAATTATCATTCACTGTATCATCCTCACAGTCTATGGAAACTGAACTGTGGAAAATGCCAGCCCCAGTAAAGAAAGGACCCATGTTTTGTATTGTCTGAAACAGTTGCCATGATTTTTCCATATTTTGCACAGATGGAATACTGCACAGTTTTTCTGTATGCTTTAAGCTGCCTGTTGTCTCACTATTGGCTTTCCCAGGAGCAATGGGAGCATTTATGTCTAGACAGAGTTTCTTTTTAGCCACTTCATCAGCGGCTTGATCAAGCTTCCTTCCTTCGTCACTTCTATTATTTTTTAAATTGTGAGGAACTTCGTATTTGGAAGCCTTAATTTTTGGCTGGGATCCGGAGGGTTCCTCAGCACGTCCTTACATTTTAGTAGTTTTGAATAACCTCTAGTCGGAAGCCTTTACTATATCCTCAGCCATAATAATCAAAGGTGTGTCTGCTATGCCTGCCAATTTAAGCAAAGCCAACCAGTCCTGGACCTTATGAACTGACTACAGGTTTCTATGAAAATGCCACCAGCAAGTACTGCCCCAGTTAATTAGCTCGGTCTATTGCAAGGGCTTTTTTTTTTTCCAGTTGTAGAACCGGGATCTATACCAGTGACAGTCTTAATAGAAAACCCAGTAATACTGGTCAACTGCCACAGGTGGCTGCTGGACCCTTATGGACAGTCCTGCGACAGATGATACTGTAGGTCCAGTTCCTTTATATATATATATATATATATATATATATGTATATATATATATATATATATATATATATATTTGATTTCTTCTTAATTTGCCAATCCTGAGAGAACCCCCTCGTGGCAAAACCTGCAAGGTCTGAGGTAAAAAAACAAGGCAACTGTCCCTAATTCGACAGTTCCTACAAGAATTTAGTCAAAAAAGAGAAGAACGTCGAAATTAAGCACCTGCGATAAATTTAGCATTCAAAATGAACAGTCGAGGTAAAAGTAAAGTCTAAATTATTTATTTATTTATTTATGTGTTTGTTTGTTTGTTTGTACATCAGTTTGCAAACCTTTGAGCCATGGGCTCATTTACAAAGGTACCTCGTCACAAAAAATGACAAACACAGTACAACAGTATGTTAAAACAATGTGATATACAACAAATTGGATCAAACAGGTATGTTTCAATAATGAGGTATACAATAAATTATTAAAGTCAAGCTGTCTTCTATTATTGGGTGCAGCCACTCAGGGGGCTTTGTCATAACATTTGAGCAAGACCAAACTTAGTAACATTCACAGCTTCGAGTATTAAATAGGTGATTTTGAAGGAAGGTTTTGAAACTGGAGATCGTGGGAGCATCAGAGATAGAGGGGGGGAAGTGTGTTGAACAAGGATGGGGCTCTGTAGCAATAGGCCCTTTGACCGTACGAGGTCCTAGCCCTGGGAATTGACAGGGTGGTTTTACCGGAAGTTCGAGTTTGTACTAGGGATTTTGCATGGTGGATGGAGGCTGACAAACCTGATGGGGATAGACCAAGGAGAGTTTTTTTTGTTATGATACAGGTTCAATATCTGAGGCGTTCATCTAGGTCAAGCAGCATGGCCTTTGCATATAGCTGGCAAGTGTGCGTTAACCTAGGGACCCCTGAAATTAGCCTACAGGCTTTGTTTAGTGTAATGCGTATTTTGTTGAGGTGGTTGTGCTAAAAATAAAAAATTAGCACAGCGCTAATGAATTTGTAAAACTTTCACTCAGCACACTATTGAAGAAGAAATATGAGGAAAACTTTACCCAGATAAGCACTAGGAGGCTGTCAACAAGGAAAGTTGAGAGACACCTCAGGGGCAATGTTGCTCGGTCCAGTGAAGACAAAATTCTGAAGCCTTCAGCAGCTCTCACTCAGCTCACTACCCTTCCTGTTTTCTGGTTGGCTATGGCCCTAAGCTCATTTAAATTTCTCTTAAAGGTGCACCTCCGGGGCAGTTGCACCTAGCCAGCTAACTTCTAATGTTACTGATGCTAAAGGACTCCTGGGGTAAGAAGCTTTGTAGGCAAGAGGATGCCAAGGTAGAAACATCTCAGTGAATGTGTAGCGAGAAACAGGTAAGACAGCGGCGAGGCCGATTCAGCGGAGTATGTATGGATATAGTCTAGTGGGGTATGCAGGTAATACCCTGGTGGTTAGGCAGAGCAGTAGCAGGGTGTAGGTGGGGCGATGGAATTCTGAAGTTCGGATTTGAGGTGACTAATGCTGGTGAGGATTGTGATGGCTCGAGGGAGCTCGTTTAGCCAGGTGGGTGTCCTGACTGCAAAGGTACGACTCCCTAGGACAGTTCTTCTGAATGGCACCTAGCCAGCTAACTTCTAATGTTACTGATGCTAAAGGACTCCTGAGGTAAGAAGCCTTGTAGGCAAGAGGATGCCAAGGTAGAAACATCTCAGTGAATGTGTAACGGGCAAGAAAAAATTACTCACCTTAGTAATGTTGTTTCTTCTAATGGAGTCTTGCTGTATTCTGACACATACAGTGATATCCAACCTTTGAACTGCCCTGGAGAGGAAAGAGTTAACTTTCCATGCAAGGCATGGAACGCTGAGCTTGAGCTCGGTTGAGCCTCTGTCTGTTGTTGTTTGAACCCAAACCGCCAGATCTTTACGAGCTATACTCACTGGCGTCCTGTGAAACTGTAAACTCACACTAGCCAACTGGCAACTAAATTTAATAAAAGTTTTTTTGTTCCAAGGCAAAGACTCAAGTCAGGAAACCCAAAAACAAAACAACACACACACCCAAAATAAGAGGGTGAGAAAAAGGGGCACCTCTAGGGTGCCAACACTGTTCCTGCCACTCACATCCCAAAACCCAGGTTCTGAGAGGGAGGCAGGGGAGGTCAGAATACAGCAAGACTCCATTAGAAGAAACAACATTACTAAGTGAGTAATTTTTCTTCAAACAACATGAAGTCTTGCTGTATTCTGTTTATGTCTGATTCTGAAGCAGTACCTCCATGGAGGAGGGACAGAACCTACTTGGAACAAGCTCTGAAGCACTGCTGTGCCAAACTGAGCATCACTCCAGCCTGGATATCCAGAAAGTAATGCTTGGTGAAAGTATGTATTGTTTTCCAAGTGGCTGCTTGACAAATCTCTAGATAGGAATATCCCTGGCAGCAGCCAGGGAAGCAGCTGTACCTCTAGTAGTGTGAGCCCTCAGGCCTGAGGGTGGGATTCTGCCTAATTTTTCATAGCAGAATTGTATACAAGAGACAATCCACCTGGCAATAGATCTCTTAGTGGCAGGTTTTCCCTTACAAACCTCACCATAAGTGAGGAACAATTGGAGGAGTCAAACCTGTGACCCTTGGTGCGCTCTATGTAGTAGCTAAGGGCTCTTTTCACATCCAAGCTGTGTAGCCTCCTTTCCCCAGAGGAGGAATGGTCAGTGAAGAAAACAGGATGAGACATAGACTGATTAAGGTGGAAATCTGAAACCACCTTAGGCAAAAACTTCCTATTAGTCCTGAGGACCACCTTATCTCTATGGAAGTTGATAAAATCAGGCTCCACTGACAGGGCCTGTAACTCACTTATGCGTCTGGCAGAAGTAATGGCTACCAAGAACACAGTTTTCCAAGTCAAGTACTTAAGCTCTGCTGAAGACAAAGGCTCAAAAGGGGGTTGCATAAGCAGAGCAATGCAAACATTAAGGTCCCAAGCAGGGGCAGGGTCCCTGAAGGGAGGATTGGTATGCAGCAATCCTTTGAAGAACTTACAAAATACAGGATGAGCTCAAAGGGAAGAGGGCTTGCTGACAAGAAGGCAGAGACAGCTGCCAGATGCACTCTAAGTGTAGCTGGTCTGAGGCCCAAGCTATTGAGATGAACCATATAGTCCAGGACTGTAGGCAACCCAGCAGACTCTGGAGAAATATGCTTCCCAGAGCACCAAATAGTAAACCTTTTCCATTTGGAGTTGTAAGTCTTTCTGGTGGAAGGCTTTCAAGAAGCCTTTAAAATATCCAGAACACCTTGAGAGAGGTGCAAATCAGCAAACTCTAACTCTTCAAGAGCCAGGCCTTGAGATTGAGAGATTTGAGATTCGGGTACCAAACCCTCCCCTGAGAACGTTACCAGGTTGTAATTCCTGGGAAGAGACAGGGGAAGGTGGACTGCTAAAGACAGCAAGAGAGGATACCAGGGCTGTCTGGCCCAGTCCGGAGCAATCAAAATCACTTTGCAGGGTTGAGACCTGATTTTGACTAGTACCTTGAACAGGAGAGGGAAAGCATACAGGAATTTCCCTTCCCAACTGAGAACTAGAGCATCCAGGGGGACTGATCCCAACACTGGGGGTCTGCAGCAATAGAGAGGAAGTTGGTGACTGTCTGGGGCTGCAAAAAGATCTATCTGTGGGGTGCCCCATCTGGAGAAGATCACCTTCAAAATTAGGGGATCTAGGGACCATTCGTGATGGCCCTGAGATATCCTGCTGAGAGCATCTGCCAGGACATTGTCCTTCCCTGGGAGGTGCACTGCTATCAGGGAGGTGTTCAGAGAATAGGCCAGAGACCACTACTTCACTGCTTCCGTGCACAAGGCCGTAGACCGAGTGCCCCCTTGCTTGTTGATGTACCACATTGTGGTGGTATTGTCTGTCCTGATCTGAACAACTTTGTTCTGAACAGACTTGGAAAAAACTTGAAGTGCTAGAAACACTTCTCTGAGTTCTAAGAGATTGATGTGAAGCAGAGATTCTTGAGGTGACCACAACCCTTGGGTGGTCAGATCCCCCAAGTGGGCTCCCCAGCCCAAGAGTGAGGCATCTGTGGTAAGGATTAGAGAATGAGATTGAGTGACAAAGAGAACTCCTTGTCTTAGGTTGTCCTGATCCTGCCACCATTGCAAAGCCTGGATCAAGGTTCGAGTCACTGGGATTAGCTTGGTCAGAGAATCCTTTCTCTGAGACCAGAAGGCTCTTAAGTGGAACTGAATGTCCCTCATCTGAAATCTTGTTCCTTGGACCACTGCCGTAGAGGCAGCCATGTGTCCCAGGAGCTGCAGAAAATGCCTTGCTGGTCGAGACACCTGAAGGGTGAATGAAGAGGCCAGTGTCACAAGGGTCCTTGCCCTGTCCAGGGGAAGGAAGGCTCTTGCCCTTATTGTATCCAGCTCCGCCCCAATGAAGGTGAGGAGCTGCACTGGCTCTAGAACTGACTTTGAAAGATTCAGGAGGAATCCTAGAGAAATGAGCAGTTGCTGAGTTATCTTTAGGTGTGACCTGACTTGGTCTGGAGACTGACCCACTATAAGCCAGTTGTCCAGGTATGGAAAGATGGAGATCTTTTTTCTCCTTAGGAAAGCAACCACTACTGCCAGGCATTTTGTGAACACCCTTGGAGCTGATGTTAGGCCAAAGGGCATTGCTCTGAACTGATAGTGGCCTGGGGCAACTCGAACCTGAGGTACTTTCTGTGGGAGCATCTGATGAGAATGTGGAAATAGGCATCCTTGAGGCCCAGGGAGACTAGCCAGTCCCCTGGCCTTAGAGAGGGTAGAATTATTCCCAGAGTCACCATTTTGAACTTTGGCTTTAAATGGTGCTTGTTTAAATATCTGAGATCCAGGATGGGCCGCCATTCTCCTGTCTTTTGTGGGGTTAGGAAGTACCTGGAGTACAATCCTTTTCCCTTGTGTAGGGGTGGAACCCTTTGTATGGCTCTGAGAGCCAAGAGGGAAGAGACCTCTGCCTCTAGGGCAAGGGCCTCTGAAGGATTTGCAGGTGGAAAGGATCTGGTTCTCATCTTGGGAAATTGTTTGAAGCTGAGAACCAGTCCCTGGCTTACTACTTCCAGGACCCATTTGTCTGATGTTAAAGACATCCAGTCCTGGACAAAGTAAGCCAGCCTGCCCCCTACAGGTAGTGGAGAATTGGCCCGGGCCATCCCATCAGGGTGCCTGTTTGGCAGGGGCTTTAGGCTGAGGGGTGGTAGCAGGCCTGCCTATATCCCGTCTGCCTCTCCCTCTGAAGAACCCCCTCTGGGCAAAGGTGGAAGAGGAGGCCTGGGCTTGGTAGAAAGGCCTATGAAAAGGTCTGCCCCTGCCCCTGGAATGCTGCCTCTGGGGAGTGGCTTGCCTTTCTTTGGCCTGAGCACTCCTATAGGTGGTCCTGTATTCATCCATTTTCTTCATGTAGTTCTCTGTCTGCTCCCCAAACAGAGAATTACCCATAACAGGAAAATCCATGGCCTTAGTCTGGGTATCCTGTGACAGGCTAGTACATCTGAGCCAAGCCATCCTACGAAGGGCCACAGATGTAGCCATGACTCTAGATGAAACATCACTGGAGTCCACTGCAGCATGAAATTGCACCTTGGATGCCTCAATACCATCTGCAGCTACCTGCTCCAGCTCCTTGGCAAGCTGGCCAGGGACCTATTTAGCTAGAGCCATCACAGTGTCCCATCTAGACTTCTGGTATCTAGCTGTATAGGCCATATAATTAGCCTGCCTGAGTCCCAAAGATGCTGCCATGTACTGTTTCTTTGCCATGGCATCAATCCTCCTGGAGTCCTTATCTGGGGTGTGTGAAGCCAAGGGCATATTTGCCTTATCACAGGCAGCAGCCTGCACTACTCCAATATGGCTGCATTGCTGGGAAAGGAACTCCGTATCTGAGCCTGAAAGAGTATACCTCTTGTCCATTCTTCTGTCCACAGGAGGTATAGAATTAGGAGTCTTTAAAATTTTAAATGTCTGTTTCCCAAAAGACTTATGAAGGGGAATAGACAGTCTCCTGGACTCTGGGATGTCCATCATCTCAACATAATCAGGCTCCTCTTGATCCTCTACTGCTTCCTCCATAGGAAGCTGGAGAGTTTCAGCCACTTTTTTGTAAAACATAAAGTGGGAAGGGGACTCAGAAAGCCTAGGAGGAGAAACGCCTGAAGGTCTGTCTGGGGAGATGTCCGGGTCAATGGGCACATCCAAACTTTCATAATCACCATCACTATCCTCATACCCCCCTCCTCCTCCTCCGGTTCATAAAAATCCTCTAAATTATAATCCGGAACCGGAGAAACCGACCAAACCGAGCCCCTAACCGATGGTGCCGGTTCGGTCGGAACCGGAGTTAGCGATTGCACAATCCTTATCGCTTTGGCAATTTCATCAGCGGTCGGAGAAAGAACTTGTGGATCCGAACCGGCTGACTTATCCCTTCTTTTTCTTTTAACCGGAACCGACTCCTCCGAGTCGGTTCTCCTTTTGGCCGAAGAAGTTTCGCCTGGTCAGAGGGCACTTCCTTCTGGTTCGTTGAACCGAACCGGCTGGCCATCCGGTCAGCGGACTTTTTGGCTTCCTTTCCTCAGCCTACCTACTCTCTTTCCAGGGTAGCTGTAGGAAAACTTTGCAAATCTGGCAGTCTGAATCGAGGTGGTCAAACCCCAGACAATAAACACAGGTGGTGTGGAGGTCAGCCTTAGCAAAGGCTTTCCCACACACACAACAGTGTTGAAACCCAGTGGGCACGGTTTTTCTCTTGGGTTTCTCAGACATGGTCAGTCCTAACCAAACTTACCCTTTTTTCGGCAATCCGCCGGGCAAGACACCCTTATCGGTTCCTGACCGTGTTACGGGTCGTGGAAAAAAACATAATGAAATCCGTTTTTTTTAGAACCGATAAGGACCGGTTACCACACTCTAAAAAGCAGAACAAACTTTTTTAACAAACCTGATCGGTTCAAACCGAACCGATCCAACGTTTAAAAGTTGCACACAGAGCTAACAATAATAAACCTATCCAGTACTCACGGTACCACAGACAGAGACTGAACCGACAGGTTAGATGGATTAAATTCGGTTGAAACCGAGGGAAAAAACGACACTTTGACTAAATTGAACCAAGCAAAGGAGAAATCTCCGGAGCAACTGTTCAGTGAGGCGGAGTAAAGAATCTGGCGGTTTGGGTTCAAACAACAACAGACAGAGGCTCAACCGAACTCGAGCTCAGCGTTCCATGCCTTGCATGGAAAGTTAACTCTTTCCTCTCCGGGGCAGTTCAAAGGTTGGATATCACTGCATATGTCAGAATACAGCAAGACTTCATTTTGTTTGAATAGGTAAGACATTGGCAAGGCCGATTCAGCGGAGTATGTATGGATATAGTCTAGTGGGGTACACAGGTAATACCCTGGGGGTTAGGCAGAGCAGTAGCAGTGTGTAGGTGGGGCGATGGAATTCTGAAGTTTGGATTTGAGGTGACTAATGCTGGTGAGGATTGTGATGGCTTGAGGGAGCTCATTTAGCCAGGTGGGTGTCCTGACTGCAAAGGTACGACTCCCTAGGGAAGTTCTTCCGAATGGCACCACAAGCGCATGTTTTGTAACAATTCTCGTAACATGTTTAGAAGGGGCAGGGCAGAATAAAGCCTGTAAAGAAGGTGGTGCAAGTCCAAGCAGGGCTTTCATCCCCAGCAATCGGGAATGGAGTCAGATCCAGTTCTTGAGAGGAAGCAATTTTGTTCTAATGTACAGATCGCAAGTGTGCGTAAGGCGATCAGCATCTAAGACAAGTCTGCAGGCTTTGTTTAGGGTGGTGTGGACTCTGTGCAGGATGATGTCGGAGGCTGCACCGTAGACCACAATTCCATAGTCTAGGATTGGTAGGACTGTACCTCTGATGGCCTGATACCTGACCTCTGGAGTGAGGCAGGATTGAAGCCTTAGAGGGACCCTAACTTCCTGTTAGTGGTGGTGGTAATAGTACAAATATGCTCGTCGAAGGCAAGGGACTCATCGATAATGATCCCCAGGTACCTGAAGGAGGACATTTGCTCGAGGGTGGAGTGAGAGCTGTCATTTATGATGAAGGGTGCAGTAGTTCTTCTCTTTTGATGCCCAGCTAAGAGCATCGTCTTTGTTTTTGTTTGCTGTTGCGCACTAGTAGGCAGTCCATAAACCAGTCCTGCAGCATGTCAAAGTTGTGCTGCAGGTGCCTGGTGAGAGTGTCTTGGCACAAATCTCGCAGACAGACAACCGTGTCGTCTGCATAGAGCATCCTAGCCGAAGGGCATGCCTCTGGGAGATTGTTCACAAAGAGGCTGAACAAGAGCGGGCCCAGTACAGAGCCCTGGGGGACCCCTACGGTGACTTCACAAGCCTGGGAGACCGCTTTATTAATTTTTACCCTCTGGGAGCATCTAGTTAGGTAGCTAGTGAACCACTTGACTGTGCCTGAGGACAGCCCTAGGCAACCGAACCTATGCAACAGCAGCTGATAATTCACAAGGTCGAAAGCTTTGGTAAGGTCTATATAGATATCTCTAACTAGCTGGCCTTGGTTAAATGCTTCATGCATGTAGCCTGTGAAATCAACTAAGGCAGTATTCGTGTTACGCATCTTGTGGAAGCCATGTTGCTGTGGGCAGAGGAGGCTGTATTTGTGCAGATGGTTCGTGAGTTGTTCAACTATAATTCTCTCTGGTGCTTTGGAGAGAGAGGGGGGACAGTATGGAAATAGGTCTGTAATTAGACACAGTTGCCTAATCACCTCCTTTTAGCACTGGGGTTACAAGAATGGATGTCCAGGTAGAAGGGAAAGCAGACAAGTGGGGAGACAGATTTAACAGCTTTGTTACTGGTGTGACGATCTCAGGTAGAGCAATGGCTACCAGTTTCATATCGACACCATCGCTGCCCATCTTGGTTTTGCCCAGCACTCTAATTAGGTATTTTTTGTTTCCTTAGCAGTTACAAGTTTGAAGTAGAAGGTAGGTCTTGTACTGGCGTCAGGTCTGGAATTAGAAAAGGAGGTAGCTGATACTCCAGTGGGGTACATAGCCGATCTGGGGGTGAGGACTGAGCTGTAATCTGAGAATGCAGTGTTAAAGATATTGGCCATGGTATTGTTAGCTAGTATTACCTCACCGTTATGCTGAAGCATGGGTGGGGGGGACCTGTCACCTGACCCTAGGAGGTTCTTTATCAAAGTCCAGAACTTTTTCCCATCACCCCAGCATTGAGCCTGCTGATTTTTGTGGTACATGACCTTGGCCTGCCAGATTTCCCACATACACCTGTTACGGGCTGCTTTGTATCTTTGTAGATCTGCAATTGCCCCCATCTCCCTGGCACGGTGCCAGAGCATGTCTCGCTGTCACGTCATACCGAGCAGTTGAGGGGTGACCCAATCCATATTACCTCCCTTTATCATTTTCTTGCAATAAGGAGCAAACTTGTCTGCAGCTGTGTCGCAGTGGGAGATGAATAGCTGGAGTGCTGTATCAACAGAGGGGGCATTTATCAATAAAGCTCCAGTCTATGCCTGCGTGGTAGTTCTTGAAGTGAGTCATGGCACTTTTTTTATAACCCTATTTCTCACCAATCTTGGGGGGGCCTGTTTGGTTGACCACTCGCATTGGACCAGCGAATGATCACTCATGGCGTCAGGTAGAACCTTGACATTAGATTGTCTTTCTGGGTGTGTTGTTAGGACTCAGTCGATCAGGGTGTTTTACCTGTGTGGTAGTTAGTCCTAGTGCTGCTTGAGACCATCTGCATTAGGTGAATTCCAGGGACCAGATCCCTGTGCGTGGCACTGAAGCTGGCAAGCCAGTTGGGAGTTAAAATTCCCCAGGATGATAGTCTCCTTTTTCTTGTTAACTTGGGAGTTGTAATTAGCAAAGGCTTCAAGCCCTGCTTTTTGGTGCTCGGGAGGGATGTAGGTGACCATAACTTTTAGACACTTACCCCCTTTGCCAAGTATGATTTTTACTGTTAAGAATTCATAGTCCTTGCTGGCCAGAGCCAGTGGGACTTTGTGGCACTGCAGGTGGCTGCGAGTATAGATTATGTAGCCGCCCCCACCTTTACCAGTGTGGTCCAGCCTGTGCATGTTGTTGCCAGGAAGGGAAACTACCAAGTCCGCATTACGTGGGGAGAGCCAGGTCTCTGCTAGAGCAATGAAATCTGGCTGGGTGTGTTCCAGCCAAGTTTTAAGCTGAGTTAGCTTAGCTAAGAGACTATAGATGTTCAAGACCACAATCTTTAATCACCTCTTAGTAGCTGTGGCCTGTGGGCTAGTAAGCAGTGGTCCCGGGTTAGGGTGAATGTTACCCGAGATCAGTAATAGGATTAGGATAAGTTTTCTGCATAACTTTGGGAAGATGAGTTCTGCTTGTGGCCTCAGCGGATTCCGGAAGGTGTATTTGGCAGGTGGGCCTAGTGCTAGGTGAAGGGTGGGGAACAGACTTAAGGCCGGAATAGGGATCATCCTTAGAGTAGAGGCCCATATGTGCGGTAGCACTGGGTGCGTAGGAGAAGGTGGAGTACTGTCAGTCTCCCATTGAGCCGGTTTGCTGCACCAGAAGAGGTATTCTTGGTGGCTGTTGGTGTTGGTAGTTGCTGTGGCAGGGTATCTGAGATATAAGGCAAGCACCAGGGTTAGGATCAACTGTAAGGGATACTTCCTAGTGTAATGTGCCTGCTAATTTTGGCATCCATTTTGAACAGAATAGTATGCTAGGAGGGAGAAATAATATGTCATGGGCAGGTGCCAGCTCAACCACCAACTATACTTTGGGTCTGCCAACCTGGTGTTAGGTTTGACCTCAAGAGATGCAGGGTAGCCTGCTAACAGTAAGACGTAAAGATTTAGGATTGTCACTTTAAGGTGTGTCTGCTAATGAGACAGTGTACTCCTGTAGGTGGTCCCCGAGGGGGGGAAGAATTCTATTTAATAAAGGCCGAGGGTGGAGGAGGGTGGCTGGGCCAAAAATCCACCCCAGAATGTCACTTAATCAGAAAAGTGCTGTAATCACTTAGTTATAAAGCGCTGTAAAAACACAGTCAGAGCAGAACTGTTTTACTGCTTAGGACAGTGTATTATCAAGCGCTTTTGAAACGCTGAGTACCGCTAGTTTCTAGCGCTAATTTAAACAAAAGTGCTACTTTTCGGTGGTAAAATAAAGCTGAACAGGCAGCTTTTAAAGCAGTTTCACAGTTTGTAAGTCTCTGTGGATAGGGCTTTCAGAAAAACCAGCGCCAGACGGAGAGGCAGTCCAGTGAGCCAATGAGGAGCCAGTAAAAATCTGCGGCTTTCAAGCCATGCCTGTATGAAGGCAGAGGCCATACCTGGGTCTGTGGGGCTGGCAAGAGGGATCATGCAGCCGGCCCATTCTTAGCAGGAGCAAATCCTGGAAAGGACTTAAAGGCACAAATAAATCTGTACAAAGTAAGGTATTCAGTTAACAGGTTTGTGCTACTGCCAAGTACAGTATCTGTTCAAGTTGGCCCATGCGTAACAACTTAAGGTTGAAAATATTACTAGGCTGTAGTACAGGTTGTGCAAATATCACAGTACCTAATGTACTGTGCCACTTCCTCAGGTAGTAGGAGCAGTAGTAGATAAATGATTATTCATTTCTGTTGCAGAATGCAGCCCTGTTATTAGCTAATGTATGACGTGATGTCACTAATAACATCACATGCTGAGCATAGAGGGGTTTTGGATATAAAAGGAGGGGAAAGGAACCAGGCTCTGTGGAAAAACGTTAAATACTAATAAAGAATCACCAAGAACAGTGAATTCTGTGGCACTGCAGATATTCTGTGGTAGGTTGCATGTTGTGTGCAAAATTCTGTGACCGCAGAGCTCTAGGGGCCTTGCTTATATGAAAGGGAGAATCACCAAGGCCAGAATAACCACTTCTAAACCACAAACTCTAGCTCCTGGTATCGGGGTGGGGTTGGGGGCAAGGACCCAAATCTGCCCCCAAATGCACACTGCACCACTGCAGCATGAGGCACTGCTGCTGAGCCACTAGGTCAGTATGATGTTAGGCATCCATTTTATTATGGAAAAGCCACTTGCTCAGCATTTACCCAACAGTGAATAAACACGTAGCTTTGGTCAACAACATACAGGACCCTTCCCCTCGTAATAACCCGTAAACCTTGTCATCAGGCACTTCTTGCAGAGTACAAAGGGCAGGCTACAGCGATGAATCTGTAGACACATCACCTGTAACATCATGGACAAGTTCAGAGAAATAAAAACAGAGGTTGAACTGGGAAGGATCTCGTAGTAACTTACCCACCCCTTCCTTTACAAAACTGTATGAGACTGCCTGCTTCCCTGACACCTCGCCTAATTAGAAGCTATTGGAAAGGGCTGCCAGATGGCCCAATGATCCCGGGTATGGGAGCAGACTCGGCGCTGCCAGCCTGCGAGGCTAGGGTTGTGCTCTCATGGGGCAGCACTCCCTGCTGGGGAGGGGTGGTGTAGAGTTCCACCATCTCAGCAACCACTGCAGTGGACCAGGGAGCTTACTGTTCATAGGGATTCACTGTGTGCACACAAGGCCGTTGGAGGCATGGCATAGCACCAAACGGAGTGAAGAGGCCAAGGGAGAAATCCATGGAAAAAGCATAAATCCAGAGCCGGCACAGTAGCGTTGAGGGTTGAGGCACTGGATGCCACACCTCGCGTCACGCTGGTGAGCTGGGTTCGGGTAATGCCTGGTGAATAGCGGATTAAGCAACTGGCAGGCAGCCCTCCTCCTCAGGGAGGGACGTGGGGTTTTCCTGGTGCACGGCTGCCACCCAGTGGAAGCTGGATGGCAGTGCCACGCCTGAGGGGGAACCTGGCAATAGGCTGGGAGAGCAGAAGGCGCTGTCACCGTGGCTGCGGTGTACATGCGTGCCTCCACGCGCATAGGCATCCACGATCTGGGGCTTTGGGGTAAAATGGGAAAAAAATGGAGAAAAATCAGGGGCTGCAGCTGGATGAAGCCCTCAGGCCGGCTCCAGTGGTCCACCGAGGCATGAGAGGGAGGGTGCCTTGAATGACCGTGGAGTCCGGTATGGTCGGTCGACACAGGACCGCCACCCGCCGAAGGCCAAATACCTGATGGAAAAAACATAAATCCCTCACTGTCGTCAGAATGGCAACCACCAACACACCAGAGTTCTCCGCTGTGGAGCTCTGCCAGCCTGACGACAGAGGGAGCAGCTAAGGGGGCTGGGTAATTTGTCAAGCAGAGGGACAGAAAGAGTGCTGGAAGATGGACTGGGAGGAAAAGCAAAATGTAAAAAGGACTAGAGTTCTAAATCCTAGACATGACAGTTTCCTATCTTACAAATCTAGAGATGAGAGTTACCTCCGAAACAATTCCAATTTAATTACTCAGTAAACAAACTTTATTGTCTCAGTTCGCTGAAAGACAGTACTACTAAGTAAGGGTTTAAAGGGCAGTAAGAATGGGTGTTTCTGTCTTGCTACTAATTTACAGTATGTTTCACAGATATCAACACTGAGTCACAAGCTCAGATAAATTATCATGTCCTTTCTATCGAATCACTCTGAATGCAGTTCAAAACAATGGCAGCTGCACTGGTTTATAAATCATATTTTCTTTATGGCTAATTTCAAGTATCAGAATAAATAAATCCTCAGTTACCTGCTGGTGTTTGGGCAGAAGTCCCGAATCTCTGATCAGAGTAATACACATTACCGGAACTTGGTTTACATTCACTAGGATTCGAAGTCAGTGGTAGTCTGTTTCTCTTTTTTTGATTAAACAGTGGCACAGGAAGACAACCTGTGTTTAAAACAAAATACTTTACCATGACTAGCAAAAACTGTTGCCATTTCAAATAAGAAACCTGAATAAAAGCAATCCCTGAATAATAAAAAACACACAAAAAAAAACATAATGAAGTTTTACAAGTTACTGATCCATCTTTGTGGGCTATCAGCATTGCTTTATAAAAACAAGCATTTGTCAATGCCGAATGTTTGCTTGCTGGCATTGGCAGTGGTAGTGTAGAAGTTACAGAGCTGCGTAATAGGAATGGCAGTGAAGTATTGAACTGAAGCCAACCCCACCACCACCCTGCAGAGAGTGACAGGCATTGGGGTGTGCCTTTGGGTTGTCGGGCATAACGGCCACGCCATTTCACCACACCCCACCCTGCAGACACTGACAAGTGTCACGGTGTGCCTTGGGGTCTTTGGCCTTTATGCGCACCCCATTCCATTAGAAAATATGGTGAGATGGTGCGATATAGGAAAATGGGGTGAACTTTGGGGCCAAAGAGTCCAAGGCATACCTCGATGCCTCTCACTGGCTGCAGGGTGTGGAATGGTATAAGCATTACAGGCAAGAATCCCAAGTCACACCCCTGATGCCTGTCATTCTCTACAGGATTGGGCGTTATGGTTGGAAACCCTAATACCTAAGTCATTCGTTGGTATTTTCACTCCAAATTTTCAACATGTTTTTTTGTGACCCCACCTCATGAAAAGGGGGAATATCAGTTTGTTAGCCGAAAGCTGCTTATGCACGACTACAGCATTTAGCACCACAGGTGCAAAAACATTCCGAACAGGATGTAAAAAATAACAGCTGTACTGTTCATGGGGAGGTGTAAAAAATGGCAATGTTGCAAATCTGCAGTAAAAATATTTAAAAAAATGGTGAAGTGACGAGCGTACATAGAATCTGTGCAACGCACACCCGTAATATAATTAGGTTGGGGATTTTTTTACAGCAGATTGTCAACTCAGGCATTTTGGTGCCTCCGATCATGAACAGTGTCACTGTGATTTTCTTTATCTGTCCGAACAATGATTTCCCACAGCGACCACGCTCTCTGCACTGAAAGTGTGAAAACACACCGCCATGTTGTGAAAAATGACAGCTGTACTGTTCATAAGGAAGTGTGGAAAATGCCACTGGTGAAAATCTGGACTGAAAATATTACAAAGTCATGAACTTACGAGGGTGCGTGGAAACTGCGCAATGCTCACTCATAACACAGTCATTTTATGGACTTTTGTCACCAAATTTTCAACATAGCCATTTTAAGACCTCTGCTCATGAACAGTGTCACTGTGATTTTCTTAATCTGTCCCAAGCATTGCTTTCGCACACCAACAGCACCATTGTGCGCTACATGTGCGAAAACACATTTTGGGTGATATATGAAAAATGGCAGCTGTACTGTTCATAAGGAAGCGTAATAAAATGGCAATATTGAAAATCTGGAGTGAAAATATTAAATTTGCAAACTTACGAGCATGCATAGGAACTGCGCAACGCACGCTCGGAAAACAGTTATTTTTAGGAATTTTTTCACCAAATTTTCAACATAGCCATTTTAAGACCTCTGCTTATGAACAGTGTCTCTGTGATTTTCTTAATGTGTCCCATACATTGATTTCGCACATCGACTGCGCCATTGTGCGCCACATGGGCGGAAACACATTTTGGCCAAGATGTGAAAAATTACAGCTGTACTGCTCATAAGGAGGTGTGGTAAAATGGCAATGTTGAAAATCTGGAGTGAAAATATTGAGATTCAGTGAACCTGATGAGCGCATGAGAACTATGCAGAACGACACCGCATAACAGTTATTTTTAGACTTTTTTCATTAAATTTCAACATAGCCATTTTAAGACCTCTGCTCATGAACAGTGTCACTGTGATTTCCTTAATGTGTCCCGTACATTGATTTTTTTGGACTATGCGCCATTGATGCGCTACATGGTAGGAAACACGTTTTGGGTGAGATGTGAAAAATGACAGCTGTACTGCTCATAAGAAGGTGTGGTAAAATGGCAATGTTGAAAATCTGGAATGAAAATATTGAAAATTTATGAACTTAAGAGCGTACGTAGGAACTGCGCAACGCACGCTCGTAAAACAGTCATTTTTAGGAATTTTTCCACCAAATTTTCTAAATAGTCTTTTTGAGAGCCCACCTTATGAACACTGGCAGTGTCGTTTCGTTAATCGTTCTGGAAAGGTGGCTGCGAAATCACCCTTCGGGCCCGAGTAACGCCATGACAGTGCAAGAATTCATGAGGAGGGGTCCCAAAAACCCCATGTTGAAAATGTGGTGCAAAAATTCCAAAAAATGCCTGAGATATGCAACAAAGTTGAAAAAACCCATCTAGCCCATTATACAGCTTACCGGTATTTCCTCAGTTCGCGGTCGGCTTTGAAAAGTGCAGACGTGTTCCCGGTCCAGCTGAAGATCGTCGCTGAACTCCGGAGGTAAGTATGGGGTGTGGGAGGCAGGTGCGAGTGGTGGGTGCGGTTGTGGGGGGGGCTGGGAGAAGTACCGTGGGACCGTTTTATTTTGCAGGTAAAAAAAAAAAAAAGACGACGCGGACGCTTGCCACGCTGGAGTGGGCCCCAGCGTGGCACAAGGACGGCTGGGGGGGGATCGTGAGCCAACGGGATTGGGCACCCCGCCAGCCATAGATCAGTTGCCACGCTGGGGTGGGCTCAGCGTGGCACCAGTACTCGGGAGAAGACAGTGAAGCCGATGGGTGATTGGGCACCCCGTATACCATTGGAGTTGCCACGCTGGGGGGCACCCAGTGTGCATTTGGAAGGCTTTGGGGGGAGCGAGCACAGCCGACGGGATTGGGCACCCCCGCCGCTATAGAGTGTGCGTGGGGGGCAGCACGCAGTATGCGGCGTGTGTGTGTGTGTGTGTGTGTGTGTAGGGGAGCTGCGCATGAGCAGGCGATATCTTATCACTGCTGACTGAAGTGTAGCTCCCCCTTTCAACTGTATGCCACTGCATTTTGGAGCTTGTCATAGACAGCTCCAGCATGCATTGGCTTACAGGGGCCGCGCCTGCCAACACACTGACTGAATTGGAAGAGGGGGTGACACACCTCCGAAATCTCGGATGATGGCACTATGTTTCTTGCACATGCGTGCAAGCAAACATAATGACTGATCAGTCAAACGAGTGTGAATGATACAGACCTGTACTCACAGTCAGCCCTGAAGTACTAGGAAAGTATATTGGAACAGTTAGCGCTGCCCTAATAGGGTTTGGACAGCGCTAACTGGGCTTTGTAAGGTCAACAGGTAGTTAGACAAGCAAGTTCCAAAAAGCATGCTTTAGCAATGTACAAACAGCACAGACCACCCCCTCCCTCTCTCCATCCCCATATAACAATTCCCTGGTGTCCAGTGACACCCCCTCTCCATCTCCACGTAACAGGTCCCTGGTGTCCAGTGGCACGCCCTCCCTCCCTCCCTCTCCTAGTTCCCAATGTAACAATTCCTGGTGTCCAGTAGCACACCCTCCCTCTTCTCATTCCCAATGTAGCAATTCCCTGGTGTCTAGTGGCATCCCTTCCCTCTCCCTGTTCCCATTTAAAATGTTCCTGATGCTCATTCCTGTACCCACTAAAGATGTCCTTTGTGCCTGATGACACCATTCTCTCTCTCCCCATACCTATTAAAAACACCCCTGGTCACATCCCTCACCCCATCACCCCCCTGGTATCTCCTTAGCTGGCTGACTCACACATCTGTGCTATCAATATACCCATGGGGGTATACCGTGACACTGATGACCACAATTGAGCGACCCGTGAAAGGGTGACTCAGTTGCGCCGCATGTCAGAGCGGCAACCTGGGAGCTACAGCAACTGGATGGAGTGGGTTGGCGACCTGAGTGACAGGAAGCCGCTAAAGGTATGCATGTGGGGGTGGGTGGGTGAGCGAGCATGCTGCTACAGGTACACACACGGGTGGGTGGGAGCGAGCATGGTTGGCAAGGGGTGGGAGGGGATTTGTGGGGTGGCACTGCGGTAGGCTGCTGAGCTGGCCTCGTGGTGTAGTGGGTCAGCTCGTGGCTTTGCTGTATAGGGTGCTGGGTTTGGGTCCAGTTGCAGCTTCATTTTTGTTGTGTCCGCCCAAATTTAATTTGTTTACGCTGTTGCTCCCCAACATGCACCCCTGAAGTTGAGAATCCTTAAAGGGGAGGTCCCCGACAAACGTAAAAAAATACAAGTCCCTGGTGCCGTTTTGTTGTGCGCCGGGGAGTCAGAGCACCAAAACTGATTTTTGGCACTCTGACTTCACCATAACGGCAATCGCCTTTTGGGGGTTGCCATTATCACACAGAACCCTAATGGGTCTATTATACAGCAGTTGAGAGACATCTCTGAAAAATCATGAGTGGTTGTTCCTGTGGTTTGCGCTCACATGAAGGTTAAAGTACTGCTTTCTGCAGTGCTGACAGGGTGTACACTGGAAACCCATTAGCACTGCCCAAGGCTTTAGTGAATGGTTTCCAATACACCTTCTTTGTACCACATGCAAATAAGCACAAGCACAAAGCCAAGCCTTTTGCTCACATATCTGCACATGGTCTGAACATGCTGCCTTTTGAAATTTACTAAAATAGTGGCATGAGCCATCTATTATTAAAACGTAACCCTACTGAGTTGTTTTTTTTTAAATCCCGCAGTATTTTATATAGTTCAGAAAACTGATCAAACTTGGCCATATAGCTCATCTGATGGGCCAGCGGAAGTGTTGGTGACCTGGGTTCAGAAGCGGACTTGGATTATGGGTGGATGGCCAAGGGTCTTGGGTAGCCCTGCCACGTGGCATTGCTCCCAGCCAGGGAAAGATGGTGTCCAAATTCCACCACTGTAGCGATCCCTGCAGTGGGCTGAGGGAGCGTGTGTCCCCTGCAGAGCATTGCTACGTGCATGCAAGGGGGATGGCGCAGGGACACACCGACTGCACCATGATGTCAGAGGAGTGGGAGGGAGAAAAAGCAAAAAAAAAACACGGCTCCCCACCGCCAAACATGACGGCCTCTGGTGCTCTTGGGCCTGCACCCTGTGGATCCCCACCAGCTAGACAGTGGGGGGAGTGGCAGTTGGTGCTGGGGCAGCTGGTATAAAAGGTCCAAAGTAAAGTGCAAGGAGGTGGTAGGGGATCAAAAAACTATATGGGGGGAAAACTTGGCTATATAGAGAGGTTGCAGAATAGGATCACTGACCTAATACTTAAATTTGTTTGGGGAGACAGGGGTTACAGTGATGCTATACTGTAAGACCCCAAAACGTATTAGTTTTTTTAATTCATTTATTGAAATAATTTAACTAGAAAAAACAGAGAATGGTCACTAATGGTTAAAGAGCTAAAAAGGCGAATTAGCTCCTATTTAATTACAGTATACAAATTTTAATTTTTTTATGTAATATATTTATTTAGTTGGTTCTTGAACTTTGCCTTTGCATCACATATGACTATATTTTCCATAATTTATTAAATAGGGTTTATTATTTGTTGGGTGTACAAGAACTTTCTTTTTGTGGTGTTACATTTTGTGGATTTTAACTGAAGGAGGTAACCTCTAGTGCATGTGGATGTATCTTTAAATTTCAAGTTCAAAGAGAAACGGGCTCTCGTTTACAGACCTGTCTTGGGGAGAGAGGATTGGAAGATACCAGCAAAATAAGCAAAGTAATGGAAAATGCAATCTATATAAATAAATAACGTGTAAACAAATATAACACTGATTACATCAAAATAACATGGGACTACTGGACAAGGAGCAAAGTCTTTTTTTTTTTTTTGGTTTATTTCTTTGTAGAGCCTTACCTCTCGGCTAGGGTGTTCCTACAGATCCCAGATCCAGTCACAGCTAGCGCCTCCTGCATCCGGCGCCTTGTCCAAGCTACACCTCCTCACCCTTCACACTCTCTCAGTCCACATCGCGGTTCTCAGTCATGGAAGGCCAAGGGGTCAGGACCGGAGGGAGCTTCTAGGAGCGACGGATGCAACGCTGCGGCCCCACCATCATGCGCCAAGGGCTCAGTCAGTATTTAGCCCACAAGCCCCCCCTTGCAGCATGGCATGCAATGATGCCAATGATGCATGGTGGCGCGCCCCGCGCACCGCTTGACATCTCATGCGCCGGGCGCCTTGCTTACTCCATGACTCGCCCCAGCCCCAGCCACCACTAAGGGTCAGCACATGCGCGGGTAACCTCCCACCCTCCCCAGAGGAGGACAGCTGTCCCTGGGCACTCAATCCTCCTCCCTGACCAACCCCCGATGACCCGAACTTGTTCCCGAACCCGGGTCGCCAGTGTGGTCCGAGTTGTGGCGTCCAGCGCCTCAACCCTCAGTGCCACCAGGCCAGCAAAGGAGCAAGGCCTTTGATTTAATTTGTTTAAGCTGCCCAAGATTTTTAAGTGACACTGTGGGATCATTACCAGCAGTACATTAAGCGGGAAGTTAGGTTGAATCCCATTTTCTGGTTGGCCTATTATATGTGACAGTGTGAACAAGGACAAATAAATTAGTACTTTACTCACCTGCCTTCAGCAGGTCCAACAGCTGCCTACTTCCACAAATATTTAAGATTTTTTGTAGCAGATGCCAATTTGTAACTGTGTTAAAGGGACACTGTCAATCAGTTTTTCATCATATTATTTCTAGTTGAAAACACACATTTTATGATCACTCGCCTTCTCTACAATTTACTGATGTTGCGGGTTGTTTTATCTGCTTCCTTTCTTACTAGAACTGAAATGTGTGCTAATGGTGTAATTATACTCAACCTTGTTTTGCTTCAAATCCTTTATCTACTCTTACTGCATACTTTCTGAACATTAGAACACCCCATACAGTGCAGCCACTCATGATGCAATATTGTCCTCTCTTCCCACTGCATCATGAGTGGCTAGACTTTTGTGGGCGTTCCCAAGTCCAGAAAATATGCATCGGGAGATGATCAAGGATTGTAAACAAACATATTTAGTGTGGTAATACCACCAGAGTAGGCAATCTGTTTTTTACTCTTAAAAAGAAAACAAATAAATTATGATCAAAGTACCAGCTAAACCTGAAATCTCTACAGAATGTGACAAATCATAATGTGCTTTTTCAGCTAGAGATACTTTGAGGCCTAAGGAGGTTGACAGTAGTGTCCCTTTAAGTAAATTCCCGTAGCTGAGATGCTACAGAAGTTACCATGCATCAAGTGACAGCACAATTGGATGTGTCAGTAGATAAAGGGGAGTGTTAAGAAGCCTTTCCATCTCTGGGTTACTGGTTCAAGACTGGCCTAGGTAAGTGGCAGCCTACTATTAATTATTATGCTATACCCCATCTTCTTCGAGTGCAGCACTGTTAAAGCAGCAGCTCATGTTAGCTGGAACACTGTTCGCCATGCCAGCTTTTAGCAGCCAGTTTATTCTTAACATCCTTGGAATCTCTATTACAATATGTTTTGCCCCGTCATTGATTTTGTAATTGTGGAGTCACAGCAAATACGGACGCACCCAACAATTTGCAGAACTCTTCTTCCCAGAGGTCTCTCTTCAGCTGTTAAAGCTGTATTCAGACTACAGACATGTCTAGGTGGAGCAGCGCATGTTTATGATGATTGACAGTGGGGTACTGCTCCACCCCCAACCACTTAGCTTTATCAAGGTGTACCTGGCAATGAAACAGGATACTTTTTGTTTTACTTACGTTATGTTCCTTTACTGGTGCCATCCCTATCCCCCCGGGCGGGCCTAGCTCCATCACCCCACATCCCTAGCAATTACCTTTTTTCCTTTACAACTTCAGGAGATTGCCCCTCATGGTGGGGCCCTGCTATGTGGACACACACCTCCTACCACTGCGGGAGAGTAGGCAGGAGAACCTCAGGTGGAGGGGGGGGGCTAGTGGCAGGGACCAAGCATGCCCTGGATCATTCTGCTACAGGGCTTATCTGCGTTCATCTCACTCCCCCAGGACTTCAGCACACAAGCAGTCCCACACAAGCACAAGGGTGCCATGTGGAACCCAGACAACGTCCTCCCTCCCCAACCTGTCTCTGCTGCACTACCACCCATGGTTACGCAGATGGCAGTATAGCTGTGGGGATTAACATCCCTCCCTCCCTGAAGGAGAACAGTGTCCTCTCAAACCTTAATTCTCCTTCCCATAACAGTGACAAAGGATAAATGGCAAGTACAGTTGGTGATGCTAGTAAAGGAGGGCAGGATGGGAGGTGGGGGAAAGGGTGGAAGGTGGTTACCCTTAATGCTAGGAGCCTTGGGAGGAAAACTGCAGAGTTACAGGTGCTCATGGCAGAGGGAGAGGTGGACATTACAGCCATCACAGAAACATGGGCCACCCAATACAATGACTGGGACCTGTCTGTACCAGGGTACAGGTTATTTCATAGGGACAGGGTGATTGGGAAAGGAGGGGGGGTGTGGCACTATATGTGAAGGATGCACTGAAGTTTGTAAGGGAGGAAGGGGAGGAGGGTAGTACGGAGTCAATTTGGATGCAAATTCAGGATTCCAAGAATAGGATTCTTAGAATGGGAGTGGTGTACAGGCCACCATCTCAGACGTAGGAGTTAGACAGGGAACTAGCAGGACAGATCAGGAGGACCTGCGAGAAGGGTAGTGTGGTGATTGTGGGGGAATTCACAATGCCAGGAATGGGCTGGAGTACCCCAACAACCAGGAACAGAAGGGAGCAGGTACTGCTGGATGCCTTCCAGGACAGCTTCCTGCTGCAAATGGTCAGTGAACCAAACAGGTTAGGGAATACCCTTGACCTTGTGCTGGCAAATGGGGACTTTGTGAGAGAACTTACAGTGGAAGAACCGCTGTCAGAGAGTGACCACCACTCATTCAAACAACATGAAGTCTTGCTATATTATGACATATGCAGTTTGTCCCAGCCTTAGAACTGCTCCGGAGGTGAAAGAGCTAACTTTCCATGCCAGGCATGGAATCTTGAGTGCGAGCTCGGTTGAAAACTCTGTCTGTTGTTCTTCAAACCCAAACTGTCAGATTCTTTACTCCGCCTCACTGAACAGTCGCTCCGGAGATTTCTCCTTCTGCTCGGTTCATTTTGTCAGTTGAAACGTGTAATTTCTCGGTTTTTTAAACCGTATTTGTCTTATTTTAACCACAACCGGTCGGTTCAAGCTCTGTCTGTGGTATCGTAAGTAATAGATAGGTTTTACATTTTCTCTGTGTGGAACTTGCAAACGTTATTATCGGTTCGGTTTGAACCGATCAGGTTGTTGTTAAACTTAATTAAATTGCATTTAGAGTGCGGTTCCCGGTTCTTATCGGTTCTAAAAAAAACGGATTTCATTACATTTTTCCACGACCCGTGACACGGTTGGGAACCGATAAGGGTGTCTTGCTTGGCGATTTGCCGTAAAAGGGCAAGTTTTTGGTTAGGCTGGCATTATGTCTGAGAAACCCAAAAGAAAAACCAGGCCCACTGGGTTTCAGCACTATAGTGTCTGTGGGGAAGATTTGCCAAGGCTGACCCACACACCACATGTGTTTATTGTCTGGGGTTTGACCACCTCAATGCAGACTGCCAGATTTGCAAGAATTTCCCTGCAGCTACCCTGGATAAGAGAGTTGGTAGGCTCAGGGAACGAGAGGCCAAAAAGTCCGTTGACCCAGATGGCCAGCCCGGTTAGGTGCCAACCGAACCGGAGGGAGTGCCCTCTGACCAGGGCGAGACTTCCTCGGGCAAATGAAGAGCGGACTCGGAGGAGCCAGTTCCAGCAAAGAGGACTAGAAAATCAGCAGGTGTGGAGCCAAAATGTCCTTCTCCAACCGCTGCAGAGATAGCCAAAGCGATCCAAATTGTCCAGTCGCTTTCCCCGGTTCCGACCGAACCGGCACCATCAGGTAAGCGGTCGGTTCGGTCGGTTCCACCGGTTCAAGAATATGATATAGAGAAATTTTATGAACCGCAGGAGGGGGAGGAGGATTATGAAGAGAGTGAAGGTGATTTTGAAAGTCTGGATGTGCCCATTGAACCGGACATCTCCCCAGACAGACCTTCAGGAGTGTCTCCCCCTAGGCTTTCTGAGTCCCCTTCTCATTTTATGTTTTATAAAAAAGTTGTTGAAACCCTCCAGCTCCCTTTGGAAGAAGCTGTGGATGATCAGGAGGAGCCTGACTATGCGGAAATGATGGATATCCCAGAGTCCAGGAGATTGTCTATTCCTTTACATAAATCTTTTAGGAAACAGACAATAAAAATTTTAAAAGCTCCTAACACTATACCTCCTGTGGATAGAAAAATGGATAAGAGGTACACATTGTCAGGCTCTGATATGGAGTTCCTTTCACAACAATGCAGCCATGTTGGGGTAGTGCAGGCTGCAGCCTGTGATAAGACAAATATTCCCTTGGCACCTCTGCCCCAAGGGTATTCAGAAAATGCCTGGCAGTAGCAGTTGCTCACTTAAGAAGGCAAAAGATTGCCATCTTTCCTTACCTGGATGACTGGCTCATAGTGGGTCAGTCTCCAGACCAAGTCAAATTACACCTTCAGGTTACCCAGCAGCTGCTTACATCTCTAGGTTTTCTTCTCAATCTTCCAAAGTCAGTTATAGAGCCTGTTCAGCTACTCACCTTCACAGGCGCAGAACTGGACACAAAGCAGGCCAGAGCTTTCCTTCCTCTAGAAAGAGTAAAGACCCTGGTGGCTCTGGCCTCCTCCTTCACTCTGCAGGTCTCTCGACCAGCAAGGCACTTTCTACAGCTCCTAGGGCACATGGCTGCTTCCACAGCTGTAGTGCAAGGAGCAAGATTTCAGATGAGGGACATTCAGTTCCATTTGAGAGCCTTCTGGTCTCAAAGGAGAGATCCTCTAACCAAATTGATCCCAGTAACTCGAACCTGATTCAGGCCCTGCAGTGGTGGCAGGATCAGAGCAATCTGAGACAGGGTTCCTTTCATCCCTCAATCTCACTCCTTGACCCTTACTACAGATGTGTCCCTCTTGGGATGGGAGCTCACATGGCGACCTCACCACCAGGGATTGTGGTCCCCTCAGGAATCTCTGCTCCACATCAATCTGTTGGAACTCAGAGCTGTTTTCTAGCACTTCAGTTTTTTCTGCATCTGTTCAGAACAAAGTGGTACAGGTCAGAACAGACAACACCACTACAATGTGGTACATCAACAAGCAAGGGGCACTCGGTCTTGACCTTGTGCACGAGGCAATAAGTTGTGGTCTCTGGCTTATTCCCTGAACACTTCCCTCATGGCAGTTCACCTCCCAGGCAAGGACAATGTCCTGGCAGATGCTCTCAGCAGGATTTCCCAGGGCCATCACGAATGGTCACTGGATTCCCTGGTACTGGAGTTAGTATTTGCCAGGTGGGGCACACCTCAGATAGATCTTTTTGCAGCCCCAGACAATCACCAACTTCCGCTTTTTTGTTGCAGGCCCCCAGTGTTGGGCTCAGTCCCTCTGGATGCCTTCCTTCTCGACTGGGAAGGGAAGTTCCTCTATGCCTTTCCCCCCTTCCCTCTCTTGTTCAAAGTGCTAGTCAAAATCAGATCTCAACCTTGCAAGATGATTCTGATTGCTCCAGATTGGGCCAGACAGCCCTGGAATCCACTCCTTCTGTCCTTAGCAGTCCACCTTCCCCTGTGTCTTCCCAGGAATCACAATCTGTTAACCTGTGCCCAGGGGAGAGTTTGGTATCCGAATCTCAAATCCCTGAACCTCAAGGCCTGGCTCTTGAAGAGTTAGAGTTTGCTGACCTACACCTTTCTCAAGGTGTACTCGATATATTGAAGCTTCTAGGAAGCCTTCCACCAGAGGCTACTTATAATTCTAAATGGAAAAGGTTTTCCATATGGTGCTCTGTAAGCATATTTCCCCAGAATCTGCTGACTTCCCACAGTCCTGGATTATATGGTCCATCTAAATACTTTGGGGCTGAGGCCAGCTACCCTGAAAGTGCATTTGGCAGCTGTCTCTGCTTTTATTTCAGCAGGAAAGCCCTCTTCTCTTTCTGCTCACCCTGTATTCTCCAAGTTTTTCAAGGGATTGCTTCACACCAACCCTCCATTCAGGGACCCTGCTCCTGCCTGGGATCTTAATGTTTGCATTGCTCAGCTAATGCAACACCCCTTTGAGCCTCTGTCTTCAGCAGAGCTTAAGTACTTGACTTGGAAAACTGTGTTTCTAGTAGCCATCACTTCTGCCAGGCGCATAAGTGAATTACAAGCTTTGTCAGTGGAGCCTGATTTTATCTCCTTTCACAGAGATAAGCTAGTCCTCAGGACTAACAGGAAGTTCTTGCCTAAGGTGGTTTCAGACTTCCACCTTAATCAATCTATATCTCTTCCAGTGTACTTCACTGACCATTCCTCCTCTGGCGAGAGGAGGCTGCACAGCTTAGATGTAAAGAGAGCCCTTAGTTACTACTTAGAGTGTACCAAGGGTCACAGGTTTGACTCCCTCCAACTGTTCCTCACTTATGGTGAGGCTGGTAAAGGGAAACCTGCCACTAAAAGATCCATTGCCAGGTGGACTGTCTCTTGTATCCAATTTTGTTATCAAAAACTGGGTAAGGTTCCCCCTTCAGGCCTGAGGGCTCACTCTACCAGAGGTACAGCTGCGTCCCTAGCTGCGGCCAGGGACATCCCTATCTTAGAGATATGTCAAGCAGCTACCTGGAAAACAGTACACACTTTCACCAAGCATTACTCCCTGGACATCCAGGCTAGGAGTGATGCTCGGTTTAACATAGCTGTGCTTCAGAGCCTATTTCCTAAGTGGGTTCTGTCCTCCTCCATGGAGGTACTGCTGTGTAGTCTGCATATGTCATAATATAGCAAGACTTCATGTTGTGAAGAAAAATTACTCACCTTAGTAATGTTGTTTCTTCTAATGGAGTCTTGCTATATATGACTTCCCCGCCTGCCCCTCTCAGAACCTCTCTGCTTTTGGGATGTGGGTGGGCAGTGCAGTGTTGGCACTTAGTGATGCCCACCTTGTGTTTTTCACCCCTCCTTTTTGGGGTGTTTGGGTATTGTATTTTATTTTATTTTTTGGATCCCCTGACTTGAGTCTTTGTTTTGGGACCAAAAAATGTGTTAATATTTTAGTAGCCAGTTGGCTAGTGTAGGTTTACAGCTTCCACACAGAATCTTAGTGAGTTTTTGCTCATAAAGATCTGACAGTTTGGGTTTGAAGAACAACAGACAGAGTTTTCAACCGAGCTCACGCTCAAGATTCCATGCCTGGCATGGAAAGTTAACTCTTTCACCTCCGGAGCAGTTCTAAGGCTGGGACAAACTGCATATGTCATAATATAGCAAGACTCCATTAGAAGAAACAACATTACTAAGGTGAGTAATTTTTTCGTATGCTCACATTGGATATGGGCAAGGAAGGAGTGGAATCTGGCACAAGAGTACTGGACTTCAGGAGGGTCGACTTTGGGAGGATGGGGGAAGTGGTAAAAGGGTACCTGGCCAGAATTCAGTCTAGTATGGACACTAACCAGAGGAGGGAGATCATAAAGCTGGGGATAGTGGAGGCAACCAAAACCTGCTGCAAGGCCCAGAGCAAGAAGGCTAGGGCTAAGAAACCCAGCTGGTTGAGCAAGGAGGTAATGGAAAAGGTAAGGAGGAAAAGAGCTGCCTTTAGGAAGTACAAGAAAACAGGGAGAGGGAAGTACAGGGAGGAGTACTTGACAGAATCGAAGGAGGTGACAAGGGTAGTAAGGGTAGTAAGGGGAGCCAAGGCATCTAAGGAACTCAGGCTGGCACAAGGCATTAAGAAGGGGGAGAAGGACTTCTTTAGGTACATCAGGGAGAAAAGGAGCTGTAAGGACCACATAGTAAGGATTAGGAAGGAGGGGGGTTGGGTGGAAGCAGGGTGCTATAAGGAAGAAGCACTAAATGAGTACTTCTGCTCAGTATTTACTAAAGAGAAGAGGGGGGTGACACCCAAGGGGGGAGAAATGGTAAAAACAGAGAGGGGTGACAGATGGGGAAATCATGGAGGGCAGAGTTCGGAAGAGTTTGAAGGCACTGAGGGTGGATAAGGCACCAGGCCCAGATGGCATCCATCCCAGGGTACTGAAGGAGCTGGCAGAGGTCCTTGCAGGACCTTTGGCAGACCTATTTAATGCCTCACTACATTTGGGGTGTGTACCGCAGGACTGGAGGATGGCTCATGTGGTGCCCCTGGCCCCAATGATGAACCGGGAAACTACAGACCAGTAAGCCTCACATCCATCGTGGGTAAGCTAATGGGAGACTATCCTGAAGGAAAGGCTGGTGGCCCTCCTAGAGGCCAAAGGACTACAGGACAGCAGACAGCATGGCTTCATACAGGGCAGATCCTACCAAACCAACTTGGTGGAGTTCTATGACTGGGTAACTAGGCAACTGGACAGGGGCCATGCAGTGTATGTCCTGTATCTGGACTTCAGTAAGGCATTCGACTCAGTGCCGCATGGAAGGTTGGGAAGTAAATTAGTAGGCACAGGGGCAGGTGCAAAGCTGGTGAGAAGGGTAGGGAACTGGCTTCAGGGAAGACAACAGAGGAGTGTGGTGGTGGGTGGGGAGCTCTCACACCCAAGGGTAGTGATGAGCGGTATCCCACAGGGCTCGATGTTGGGACCAGTGTTGTTTGGGATATTCATTGCAGACATGTCATTGGACATCAAGAGCAAGATCAGTCTGTTTGCTGATGATACCAAGGTAGGAGCAGTGGTGGATGACCTAGGGGGATGGCAGGGGTTGCAGGGTGATCTGGCAAAGCTTGACACCTGGCAACTAGGGTTTAATGCCAAAAAGTGCAAGGTGCTGCATTTTGGGATGAAGAACCCAAGGAGGAGTTACCAGCTGGGGGAAGTGCAGCTAGCCCAGACAGAGGAGAAGAAGGATCTGGGGGTGCTCATTACAGGGTCAATGAACAACTCAGCACAATGTGGGAAGGCAGCTGCAAAGGCCAACAAAATGCTGGGCTGTATTGCAAGGGTATATCCTCGAGGAGGGAGGAGGTGATTCTGCCACTGTATAGGTCATTAGTTAGACTGCACCTGGAGTACTGCGGCAGCATGGCGCCCGTGATCTGAAGAGGGACATTAAGTTACTGGAGGGTGCAGCGCAGGGTGACAAAGATGATCAAGGGGCTGGGGGACTTATCGTATGAGAAGAGGCTGAGGGAGTTGAACATGTACTCACTGGAGGAGAGGAGGGACGGGGGGACATGATTGAAGCCTTTAAGTACATGAAAGGAATAAACAAGACAGGTACAAAGGGGCTGTTTAAAGTAAGGGAGGAGAGGGAGGGACACCAGGGGCCATGATATGAGACTGGAGGGAGGAAGGTTCAGGAGGGAGATGAGGAGACACTTTTTTTACAGAGAGGGTGGTGGCTGGGTGGAATGCGTTACCTGCAGAAGTGGTATCCAGTAGAACAGTGGACTGCTTCAAAAGGGGATGGGACAGGACAAAGGGGAGGGTCAATGAAGGGGGAGGGTGGAAGGAAGGGGCAGCTGCACAATAAGGGGTGCTATCTGCACATTCGAGCAGACTTGATAGACCTCTAGGCCTTTATCTGCTGGTAAATTTCGTTATGTTCGTATGTTCCTCCAACCGGTCCCTGATGACACATGCTCGTTCCCGAACTCAAGTTGATAGTACTGAGAGGGGCAGAACTGCAGCTGTGCCTTCGTCCAGCAGAAACAGGATATTTTAAAAACTTCCAAAACACTTCTTTTGCCTTGGGAATGAAATAAAATGACTGGATATGGTTTATTCAAGGTTTGTTTTTTTGGTCTAACTTCTGAATATGTTATTAATTTTTTTTTTTTTTTTTATGAACTGCAAATTGTACTCTTGTATGATACCTTGTGTTCTCCCTTGTTGCTCATGATATATTCTGCTACTGTTATCCCACTGTCCCTTCCCCCCAGGACACATCTGGAAATGAACATTAGCTCAGTATGCCCTTCCTGGTGAAACTTTTACATAAATAAATAAATTAATTAAAACTATTGCAATGAAAAGACTATTTTTGTGCTGCTTAAGAGCATTTAATTAGACTGGATCATGAAATATTAAATTATTATGGCTTGAACCGCGTGAAATTCTACCTAAAAAGGTCCAGTCAAATGACCTGCCACTGCCAATCGCAGATTGTCTTCTTTGTGCCAATTTACCCTTCATTTACCCAGGATAGCCAGGTAGAGATGCAATGTCTCAATTTCAGTGGGGTCCTGCTGCTACCCAGTTTTACACCTTGATGGACAGAAGTGTTTGTAGGTCAAGTGACTTGCTCAAGGTCACATGATGGGTAAATGGCTTTGGTGGGATTCAAACCTAGATCACCTAGTTTATATGGTTCTCTGCTGTAAACATTAGGCTACACTGCAACATTTGTTCCTGTCACTTATGAACAAAAAGAAAAAAATTACTAATCATAGTAATGTTGTTTCTTCTAATGGAGTCTTGCTGTATTCAGACATAATGCAGTTAGCCCCAGCACTTGAACTGCCCTGGAGAAGAAAGAGTTAACTCTATGCAGAAGCATAGAACGTTGAGCTAGAGCTCGGTTTTCAAACCTCTGCCTGTGGCGCTTCCCAGTGTAACCAACAGGTTCTTACGAGCACACTAACTAACATATTATAGTATGGAAATTGTTCTGTTAATCCAATTAACAGAAGCACTCTTCATAGGGGGGTCGATCCCAGTCCTTTCACAGAAGAAAGGGTTCTGCAAGAACTCCTAAAACTGAAGGTTGACAAAGCAATGGGTCCTGATGGAATTCACCCCAGAATTCTAAAAGAATTAAGGGAGGAACTAGTGAAACCACTGGCTACTCTTTTTAATAAATCATGGGAGGATGGTGTGGTACCCGAGGACTGGAGGAAGGCGGATGTGATTCCCCTTCACAAAAGTGGGTCCAAGACAGAGGCAGGAAACTACAGACCTGTCAGTCTGACCTCTGTGGTAGGGAAAGTGATGGAGTCACTTCTGAAGGAAAGAATAGTCGAGTACCTAGAGGCCAGTGGAACACAGGACCCAAGGCAGCATGGGTTCACAGCGGGAAGGTCATGTCAGACGAATCTAATAGATTTCTTTGACTGGGTGACCAAAGTAGTAGACCAGGGAGGGGCTGTGGACATGGCCTACCTAGACTTTAGCAAGGCATTTTGACACAGTCACTGACCAAACGAGCAGACACGAAAGACCGTTAGGCCTATTCTGCTGGCATTTTAGTATGTTAGTATGTTAGTCCCACACAAAAGATTAATAGTCAAATTAACCAGCCTGGGAGTGGGACCCAGGGTGGTAGCCAAACATTGGCTGGACAACAGGACACAGAAGGTAATTGTAAATGGAGTCCACTCTGAAGAAAGGGGGGTTACTAGTGGGGTACCGCAGAGTTCAGTATTGGGTCCAGTCCTTTTTAATGTCTTCATCAGTGACATTGCAGAGGGACTGGAAGAAAAGTATGCCTTTTGCAGATGACACAAAGATCTGCAACAGGGTTGATACACAAGGAGGCGTGGAAAGGATGAAAAGGGACTTGGCAAGGTTGGAGGAATGGTCAGAAGTATGGCAGCTAGGATTCAATGCAAAGAGTGCAAAATAATGCACCTGGAAACAAGAACCCAGGGAAGAATACACAATGGGTGGGAGGTAGTAACAACAACAAAAGGAAAGGGACCTGGGGGTAATCATATCAGATGACCTTAAGGTTAGCAAGCAATGTGAGAAGGCAGTAGGGAGGGCTGGGGGTATACTGGGATGTATAGGGAGAGGCATCATCAGCAGAAAACAGGAAGTTGTTATCCCTCTGTACAGACAGTTGGTGAGACCCCATCTGGAGTACTGTGTCCAGTTCTGGAGACCCCATCTCCGCTAGGACATAGACAGGATAGAGGCAGTCCAGAGGAGGGCAACTAAAATGGTGCAGGGTCTGCAAGAGAAGCCGTATGAGGAGAGACTAAAGGAGCTTAATATGTATACCCTTGAGGAAAGAAGGAGAGGGGACATGATAGAAACTTTTAAGTACCTCAGTGGAATCAACAAAGTCCAAGAGGTATCTTTCAGAAAAGAGGCTTGCAGGAACAAGGGACACAATTTAAAGATAGAAGGAGGGCGGTTCAGGGCAATGTGAGGAAGTATTATTTCACAGAGAGGGTAGTGGATGCATGGAACAGCCTTCCTGAGGAGGTTGTGGGGTCTAAAACTGTGGGAGAATTCAAGAATGCATGGGACAGACATAAGGAAATTCTTGAGGGGGGTAGGAAGAAATAGGCTGTTGGTTAACTAGGATCTGCGGCCTATCCTGTAGGTAGGGAAATGGGCAGACTAGATGGGCCTAGCGGTTCTTATCTGCCGTCAAAGTCTATGTTTCTATGTTTCTATGTTCAACATATAGCCAAAGGGCACAAAATTATTTTTGGGCCCAAAAAACTCAAGTCGAGAACCCAAGAAGGAAAGGTAGTGACAATATTTAAGAATAAAACATCAGAAAAATAATAACAACATCCACCCCACCCAAGAGGGAGGGTACAAGGTACATCCCTAAGGTGCAACACTGTACCTGCTAGCCCACTTCCCAAAAATCAGGTTCTGAGAGGGGAGGCGGGGGGAGGTCTGAATACAGCAAGACTCCATTAGAAGAAACGATATTACTATGGTAATTTTTTCTTCAAATATCATGAAGTCTAGCTGTATTCAGACATAATGCAGACTACCAAGTAGTTCCCTGTGGAGGAGGGAATGCAGAACCTACTCTGGGAAGAGGCTCTGGAGTACTGCTGTGCCAAACCTAGCATCACTCCTAGCCTGGATGTCCAGGGAGTAATGCTTGGTAAAAGTATGTACTGTTTTCCAGGTGACTGCTTTACAGATCTCTAACAAAGGTATATCTCTGGCCGCAGCTAGAGAAGCAGCTGTACCCAGAGTTGAATGAGCCCTCAGGCCTGAAGGGGGCATTCTACCCAACTTGTCATAACAGAATTGTATACAAGAAACAATCCACCTGGCAATAGTTCTTTTAGTGGCAGGTTTACCTTTGCCCACTTCACCATAAGTGAGAAACAATTGAAGACAGTCATTTCTATGTGCCTTAGTATGCTCAATGTAGTAGCTAAGGGCCCTCTTAACGTCCAGACTGTGTAACCTTCTTTCACCCGAAGAAGAATGATCAGTGAAAAACACAGGGAAAGATATAGACCGGTTCAGATGAAAATCCGATACCACTTTGGGCAAGAACCTCCTATTGGTTCTTAGAACCACTTTGTCCCTATGGAAGGAGATGAAGTCAGGTTCAACTGACGGAGCCTGTAACTCACTAATCCACCTGGCAGAAGTAATAGCTACCAGGAACACAGTTTTCCAGGTCGAGTACTTCAATTCGGCCGAAGCCAGAGGTTGAAAGGGTGGCTACATAAGCTGAGCTATGCAGACATTAAGATCCCAAGGCGGAGTGGGCTCCCTAAAGGGAGGGTTAATGTGAACCAGTCCTTTGAAAAACTTTCTGAAAACAGGATGAGATGCCAGGGAAGAGCCCTTCCCTGCTGAGAGGAATGCAGAGACAGCTGCTAGATGAACCTTCAGAGTGGCATGCATAAGGCCTAGACCATTCAGATGAACTAGATAGTCTAAGGTTGTGGAAACGTCTGCAGAATCAGGCAGGATGCCTTTCTGAGAGCACCAAATACTGAACCTTTTCCATCTGGAGTTGTAAGTTTTTCTAGTGGAAGGTTTCCTGGAGACCTTCAGAATATCCAGAACTCCCTGAGAAAGATGTAGCGCTGCATATTCTAACTCTTCAAGAGCCAGGGCTTGATACCGAGAGACTGGAGATTGGGGTACCAGATCCGCCCCTGGGAGGAGGACAGGAGATTGTATGTCCTGGGCAGAGACAGGGGACGTGACACTGACAAGGACAGCAGTAGAGGATACCACAGCTGTCTGGCCCAATCTGGAGCCACCAGTATCACTGTGCAGGGTTGAGTCCTAATCTTGATCAGAACTCTGAACAGCAGAGGGAAGGGAAGGAAGGCATAGAGAAACCGGCCCTTCCAGTCCAAAATGAGAGAATCCTGGGGAACTGTCCCCAGGACTGGAGGTCTGCAACAAAACAGAGGAAGTTGATGATTGTCTGGTGCTGCAAAGAGATCTATCTCTGGAGTACCCCACCTGGAGAAGATGACCTTCAGTATGTGAGAATCCAGGGACCATTTGTGGTGTCCCCGTGAAATTCTGCTCAGAACATCTGCTAGTATGTTGTCCTTCCCAAGAAGGTGAACTGCTACCAGCGAAGTCCGAAGAGAATAGGCCAGAGACCATAGCGTCATGGCTTATGTGCACAAGGCCGAGGAACAAGTGCCTCCCTGCTTGTTGACGTACCACATTGTGGTGGTATTGTCCGTTCTGACTTGGACCATCTTGCCCTTGACTGAATCTGAGAAGCTCTGCAGGGCCAGGAAAACTGCCCTGAGTTCCAGGAGATTGATGTAAAGGAGAGACTCTTGTGGGGACCAGACTCCTTGAGCTGTCAGGGCTCCCAGGTGGGCTCCCCACCCTAGGAGAGAAGCATCCATAGTTAGAACTACTGATGGGACTTGAGGGAGAAATGGAACCCCTTGTCTGAGGTTGTCCTGGTCCAGCCACCACTGGAGAGCTTGGACCAGAGTCTGAGTCACTGGGATCAGTTTGGTAAGTGAATCCTTCTTTTGAGACCAAAAAGACCTTAGATAAAACTGAATGTCCCTCATCTGGAACCTTGCTCCCTGCACCACTGCCGTGGAAGCTGCCATGTGGCCCAGGAGCTGGAGGAACTGTCTTGCTGGGCGGGAGACCTGAGGTCAAAAGGAGGAAGCGAGATCCACTAGGGCCTTCACCCTTGCCAGGGGAAGGAAGGCTTTTGCTTGTACAGTGTCCAACTCTATGCCTATAAAGGTGAGAAGTTGAACTGGTTCGAGGACAGACTTTGGAAGACTGAAAAGAAACCCCAAGGAGCTGAGTAGGTCCTGGGTAGTTTGAAGAGCTGACCTGACCTGTAAAGGTGACTGACCCAGTAAGAGCCAATTGTCCAGATATGGGAAGATGGTGATAACCTGTCTTCTGAGGTAAGTCACCACTACTGCAAGGCACTTTGTGAACACCCTTGGAGCTGATGTTAGGCCGAATGACATAGCTCTGAATTTGTAATGGCCTAAAGACAACTTGAACATGAGGTATTTTTTGTGAGAGCACCTGATAGGAATATGGAAGTAGGCATCTTTGAGGTCCAGAGATGCTAGCCAATCCCCTGGCCTTAGAGAGGGAAGGATCATTCCCAGAGTTACCATTTTGAATTTGTGCCTTGAAATGTGTTTGTTCAAATACCTTAGGTCTAGGATGGGTCACCACTCCCCTGTTTTCTTTGGGGTAAGGAAGTACCTGGAGTACATTTCTTTTCCCCTGTGCCGAGTAGGAACCTTCTCTATAGCTCTGCCTCTAGGGCAATGGTTTCTGAGAGTGATGCAGGTGGAAAAGACTTGGCCCTCTTTTTTGGAAATTTTTTGAAGCTGAGGGCCAGTCCCAGGCGTACTACTTCCAGGACCCACTTGTCTGAGGTCACAGACTTCCAGGCCTGGAAGCAGTAAGCCAGTCTGCCTCCTACTGGAAACGAGGAGTCGATCTGGGCTGACACATCAGGGTGTCTGCTTGGCAGGAGCCTTAGACTGAGAGGAGGAGGGAGCAGCTCTGCTCATCCCCCTCCTGCCCCTCCCTCTGAAGAACCCCCTCTGTGGGAAGGGAGAGGAGGCCTGGGCTTGGTAAAAAGGCATTTGAAAGGACCTGTTCCTGCCCCTAGACTGCTGCTTGTGCGGAGTGGCTTGCCTTTCTTTGGCGTGTGCACTCCAGTACGTGGTCCTGTATTCATCCATTTTCTTCATGTAAGCCTCTGTCTGCTCCCCATACAAAGAGTTACCTACTACAAGAAAATCCATAACCTTAGTTTGGGTATCCTGTGACAGGCTAGTACATCTGAGCCAAGCACGTCTTCTGAGAGACACAGATGTAGCCATGACTCTAGATGCCACATCACTGGAGTCCACAGGAGCATGAAATTGCATTTTGGATGCCTCAGTTCCATCAGCAGCCACCTCCTCCAGCTCCTTGGCTAGCTGGGGAGAGGCCTGTTTAGCCAGTTCCAGAACTGTATCTCATCTGGATTTCTGGTACCTGGCTGTGTAGGCCATATAAGTAGCCTGCTTGAGTCCCAAAGAGGATGACAAATACTGTTTTTTGGCCATGGCATCCACTTTCCTGGAGTCCTTATCCGGGGTGTATGAAGCCAAAGGAATGTTAGCCCTGTCACAGGCTGCAGCCTGCACTACCACAATATGGCTGCAATGATTATAAAGGAACTCCGCTGCTGGGCCTGATAACAAATACCTCCTGTCCATTCTCTTATCCACAGGAGGTACTGAATTAGGGGTTTGTAAAATTTTGTGGGTCTGTTTCCCCAAGGATTTATGAAGAGGGACAGACAAACTTTTGGACTCTGGGATGTCCATCATTTCCACAAAATCAGGCTTTCATCCTCCTCTGCAGCTTCAACCAAGGGAAGCTGCAGGGTTTCTGCCACTTTTCTGTAGAACAAAAAATGTGAAGGGGACTCAGAGAGCCTGGGAGGAGAGACACTGGAGGGCCTGTCTGGGGAGATGTCCGGTTCAATGGGCACATCCAGACCCCCCTGGTCGTCGTCGTCATCATCATCATCCTCGGGATAGTCTTTGTCTCCCTCCCACTCCTCATAAAAAGCGAGTGGATCATAATCCGGAGGAGATGGAGCCAACAGAACTGACCGCCTAACCGGCGGTACCGGTTCGGACGGAACTGGTCTAAGTGATTGAACAATGCTAATCGCTTCGGCTATTTCGTGCGCGGTTGGAGAGTGCGATACTGGATCCGAAACGGCAGACTTATGCTTCTTTTTGGATGGAACTGACCCCTCGTGGTCGGCTCTCCTTTTGCCCGAGGAGGTATTGCCTAGGTCAGTAGGCACCTCCTCAGGTTCGGCCGCAACCAAACCGGGCTGGCCATCCTGATCTACGGACTTCTCGGCCTCCCTTTCCTTCAGCCTACTCAGTCTTTTGTCTAGAGTGCATTTAGGAAAGTTTTTTACAAATTTGGCAGTCCGACTTGAGGTGGTTAAACCCCAGACAACAAACACAGATGAGGTGGAGGTCAGCCTTAGCAAAGGCCTCCCCACACTCAGTACAGTGCTGAAACCCAGTGAGACCGGTTTTCTTCTTGGGTTTCTCACACATGGCCAACCTAACAAATTACCCTATTGCAGCTTTCAAGCCAGGTAATACAACAACTGATCGGTTACAAACCGTGTCACTGGCTTTTTAAAAGAACCGGCCAAAAAACTTGGTTCTTTTGAAACCGATCGGTACCAGAACACCATTCTAATCCCAGAAATATATTTAAATAGAATGGGTCAGTTCCAAACCGGACCAGCCGGAAAGAAACCAAAGAAAAGAATAATTTCCAACTTTTTCACAGAATAAAACACAGTCACTACCTAGCTACACACTACCTGTACTGTAGACAAAGACTGGAAATCCAAAAATAACAAAAAATTATACGGTTTAAACTGAACGCTTTACTTTTACCGAACCGAGCAGAGGAAATCTCCGGAGCAACTTCACTGTTAGGCGGAGTAAAGAATCTGAGAGTTACACTGGGAAGTACCACAGACAGAGGTTTCAAAACCGAGCTCGAGCTCAACATTCTATGCTTCTGCATAGAGTTAACCCTTTCCTCTCCAGGGCAGTTCAAGTGCTGGGGCTAACTGCATTATGTCTGAATACAGCAAGACTTCATGTTGTTTGAATCACCCCCACCCCACATATAATTGTTATAATAGTCCTTACCCTGATGGTGTACTACAGGTGAAAACCCATTCACACTCTTCTTGTGGGTTTAGTAGCCTGGCCCAGGCTGTAGTCTCTGCAGCTACCAAGGTGGTCCCAACATGGCCTACCTCTACAGGTAAATGAGGCCCTCCACTTATTTTTATTTTTTTTTGCAGTTCAGGTTGTGTGTGGGTAATTAATCTGATTTTCTGTCAGGACCACCCACATGGACTTTCCAGTTTGGGACTCCTATGAGAACTCAAAATTACACATGCAATTCAGGCCATTTGCACATTTTAGGTATCGGACGTGTCCACTGTGTCTCCCAGTATTACAGTGAGGATCCTTTCATTAATACTGTGTGGGTCACTTCTGTCTCAATGTACTACAACAGAGAATGAACAAAAAAGCAGTTTTGCATCATTTAATCAAAGACCACCATAGCTGTGCTGAACTATCCGACAAATACCTGAGGGGTGTGGGATCCAGTGTGGCTGCAAGTTTACAAACAGTTGGGGTATTTTGGAGTACAAATCTCCCCAGCTTACTATCCATATTGAGGAAATGGTAGCATCTTTTTTCCTTTTTTGGTTTTCTTCTTGCTCTGTTTATTCACCCCATTTACCATCTGGTCCTCCAGCCATGCCTGGTGACGTGCATGCCCTGATACTACTCACCCCCAGAGATGCTGTTATGTTCCTCCCGCTTGTAATGTAAACCCTTGATGCTCTTGTATTGACCTTGCTTTGTTTGCTGCAATTGATTATACCTTGTACCTGTTTTGCCTGAAGTGCTTGAATGTACCTTTGTAATCTCCCAGGTCGCACCTGAAAATAGGCACTTGGTGTCTAGCGTGCTTACCTGGTAAACAAAAACAAATAAAATAAATAAAAATTGTCACAGCCCCACCATGGCTGGACCTCTGGGTTGGCAGCGTCCTGAGTGCTCTCTCCCCTACACAGCTCAGTCATGTCTGGGGCTGTGACAGTTTGCTGATCAGGGCGCAAAAGTCCCGGGGCCATCACTGGACGGCACATGGGGCGTTTTCATCCCTTTAGTTTTTCTGTGAGTGGTAGATACTGGAATGTGCTTCCTTTAGCCCTGCTAGGTCTCAACAATTTAACCCTGGTGCCACACCAGCCATACTGTGGCCTCATGTGCATACATAGTGACCCTATGCGGGGAAGCATGGCTCCTTATCTCACCACAGGGGTTACTACAGCCATGGAGTGCAGTGCCCACAGTTCCTGAGCTGGGACACACTTACACAGCTCTCACTGCCCAATCATAAGTAAGCCGAGTTTGCTCCCGAACCCTGGGTCACCCGCTTGGTAGCGCAACATGCTACAGCTGGGCCAATGGGTGGCCCCAGCATCTTGTTTTCCTGGGGACACCAGCATACATTCAACAGTAGGCCACACTCAAGCACAGTGGAGCAGTCCTGTGACCAAAATGTGAAACATTTTACATACACTGTTTTCCTACTGGTATTGTGCTAGCAGCACAGCATTTCTAAAACTGGACTTTGCATGAGGCTGAATTATGCTAGAAAATAATACAGTCCTCATTACATCCTGGCCCTAGAACTATAAGCTATATGCGTAGTACCTGCTGTAGCTCGAGTAGAATTTTCTGATAAACTCCTTTTCATGTTTCAAAAGGCCTTCTTCAGTATTTTATAGAAAAGATAATTTCATAAGGTTTTGAGTAAAGTCTACCTGAAACAAAATGTACAAGTATGTTAACTATTACACAACTGCAGGTATAAACTGTCTGATACTTCCTTGTGTAGCCACTTTTATATGAACTGTGGTTACAGCTTGCATTACTGTACAAATGACAGTTGTTCATTATAAAGAGCATTTTACTGATAACTGACTTGAGTAGTCAGAGACCCCTCTTCCTTGCAGCTTCTCAAGGTTCTCACACACATTTGTTGGAGCTTCATTCTGGCAAAATGCACTTGGCTTTATTTTTAAAGGGGTGTCTGGGGACTGAGGCACCATTTTAGCAAAAGTGTCCAACTCGCAGCAAAAAATAGACCACATAAAACATGCTCTTTGTCGCAAATTTCGCAAATAAAATGAGGCATGCATAAAAAAAAACGAGGCAAGCACCATTTTTCTTTGATGCAAGTTGCTGTAGAGATACTATGGTAAATGTATCATAATATTTAAAAATAACCCGCTAAGGTTTGGGTGCATTTTGGATGATGCAGGTGTAGTCTAAATTAGGGATTGCATCTGTGCCATCATTTTTTTAAATCCAGCCTATTATTTCTATGTAACTAACAGATGGAAAGTGCATTTAAAAAGCCACAGTGAAAACTACTGTGCAGTTTTGAACTCTTTGCTCCTGTGATTGAGAATGTCAAGTAAAATTCAGGTCCAGATATTAAAAAACGTGCAAAAGCAGAGAGCAAAGGTCTGCGCTACACCTGTGTCCGACCTGGGGGTTGCAGTATTCAGTCGGATAGTGCACCGGTGCTAACCAGCTGAATATTGAGCAGTGACAGTGCAGCTCAAAGTCACTCTGGGCTGCCCAACAGGGACCTGGACTGTACCCAGCCCATAGTGAAGTGCCCCTCAGATCAGATAGCGCCAGGAGCTATGGCATGATATTCAGCAGCAGAATGCAAAGGAGCCTATTGGGCATGCAAGGTGCTAAGGGGCCATATGCATGCCCATTACGGGCTTATTTGCATGGGAAGTGGCTGCAGGTTTGCTCCCGTCCCATGGTCACCTACCACATCAGTCATAATGGTGACCGCCCCCTCCCCACATCCTGAACGCCTGTCCCCTCTATGCTAATGTACACCCTGGTGTCCAGTGGCACCCCCCCACACACACTACAAACACCCATCCCGGTTCCGGACATGGCCTCCCAGGTGCCTACTGGTACCCTCAACCCTCCGATCACCTGTCCCGGTATTGGGCATGTCATCCCAGGTGTCCAGTGGTACCCCCACCCCGATCACCTGTCCCCCATGCAATTCTATGGTGTCCAGTGGTACCCTCTACCCATCAATCACCCTTTCTGGTGCCTGTACATAGACCCTCATGTCTAGTGGAACCCCACACACTCCCAAACACCCGTCTACGACATGCCGATCTATGCTCTGGTGTCTAGGGATAACCCCCCCACCCGACAAGCACCTTTTTCGGTGCCCGCACATAGACTCTGCTGTCTAGTAGAGCCTCACACCCCCAAATGCCCATCCCCGACATGCCGATCTATGTCCTGGTGTCTAGTGGTACTAACCCCCTCTGAGCACCCATCCCGGTGCTTCCGCTACATCCTCTGTGGCTAGCAGAGCCCTCCCCCCACTCCAGCCTCCTAGCCTGTACAGTCCCCTGCTGCCCAGGTGTAAAGTGGCATACCCCTCGCAACTCTCGGCCCAGGCAGTCAAGTGATTCCTGGCATCCAGTGGAACCCCCTGCTGGTTGCCAACTTGACCTTGAATATTTCCATTAGTTAGATAATGAAAGCTACTGCCTTCAGTACTTGGGGTCACTGGCATGATCCCAGCATGTGTTATGGTGATTCAGCCTACTGTGTGGTTATCGTATAGACATGGGGAACTCACGTCCAGAGTTGACTGTTTCAGTCGCTGGGTTAAGTAAGTCAGTGATGCCATCATATGTAGTTAAGTAGGACCAGTGAACACTGGCATGTCTGCAGACCCCAACCTGCTCCACCCGCACCCAGCACTCCACCAAGCCAGCCCCCCTCCCATACCTGTGTTGGCAAGGCTGTGTGGGGAGCCCTGTATGGAGACCGGCGTAGCCCTCCTCTCACCACCTTGGCAGGCTGCCGTAAGGGATGACAGGAAGCACCTGTGCATTATATAACTGGCATAACCTGTTGTACCTGGGTTATGCCCCCAATTATACCACATACACCTAACACTGTATTCCTGGTCTATTATACTGTGATACTGCTATTTTACACTAACATGTAGATTCAGGCACCCATCATATAAGCATAGGTGCCAGGAATGTGCTTTGCTGCTATTATTTGCTAATGTTTACATCCTTTTATAGGATTAGATCATGCTGATTATTATACCTCACTATAATACATTATGTTTGTCTTTTACATATATTCCATATATAATCTAATTACTGATATGATGACTCTGATGGATTATCAGTGATTACTTTATACAGTATATATGTATTCTTATATAATCACATGTAGTAGTGGCCAGTCAGCACATATCTTTGTCTAAGCAAGCTGACAGACAGAAAACAGTTGTTATGTCTTATACGCAGGCAAGAAATGCCATGTGTAGTTTGAACCTGTCAGCATTTCTTTTGTCCAAGCTTCATGCTAACATAAGCATATTCTTTATCTTACATTATACTCTTTAGTAATTCTGTCTTCTAAGTCATTATCCAATACATAATGTTTCTCATATCCGTAACTATGATGTAATCTCTGTTGCTATACTTTTATCTGTAGTATATAGCCTTCTGCAACCTAGTTCCACACAAGGAGAGAACCAGATCTTGGAGAACCTGATATCCTAGAAATTCTGGAGATTATGTACATTCTTCAGGAGAGTGGTGAGATACCCATCTCCCTTGTGATTTTCTCTGTCACATGCTTGGCATAAGTAGTATAATAAACCTTTATTATTACTCCTGCTTGTTTACAAATGTTTCTTGGCAGACTCCGAAGACATAAGAATCTGTATTATTATTATTTATTCTATACACTAAAAGTGCTTAGGCAGCATAAAATGGCGACCGCGAATGGTGTCTGGGTGTTTTTCAAAATTACATTTTAATTTCCTCTATAAATTAAAATACTGGGTGAAAAATCCCCAGTGACAAGCAGCTGAGAGTGTCTTCTGTTTAAATCTTCGTTCTGTTGTGTGTTCCACAGTGCAGACAAAACAAACTTGCCAGATATTCAATTTCTGTGTAATGAGTTGTTTTATTTTTGTTTTGTTTTTTTCCTTTTCTTTCTCTGTGGGAACACACAGCTGTAAAGGGATCTGAACAGACAGAGAGACTGCTTTCATTTGTGGTTTCAAATCCTAATGGCTCTTTACTCATCTAGGGGTCCACATACGCCAAAGGCTGTTTGTGTCCTGTCATGAACTTTGATTGCAAAGTTTTTGATCCACAGACAGCTAAGGGTTTCTTATCTTATATGACGTGTCTAAAAAGATCAGTACTGAGTTGAGGCTGGATGCCTCAACATACCAAACTGCTGACAGTGGTTGGTTTGGTTTGCTGAAGTAGCAAAATCCAGTGATAGCCCTTTCAAGTATATCTTTGCCCATTATAGGGAATTGAAACATGGTACAAAAGAGTTGATCCTGAAGGATTGTTAATTGCAGTGCTGTTTCAATGCTTTGATGCTGTTCTATATAAACTATGGCCCGGATATTCAAAAGGGTTGCGCCACGCAAGTCCAAAATTGCGCCATTTTGCGATATTCAGAAGGAGGCAGTTGCGCCACCGAAAACATGCTGAGCAACAGCGCAATGAAAATGAAGGCATGCGCACCGAAGGGGGGGATCCATGCATAAGGCGCAATGCGATATTCAAAGACTTGCGCGATGCGCAATAGCGCACAGCCGGAAATTGCGCACTAGCAGAAATGAGCCAAAATAAAAAGGCTCAAGGAAGCGGCGCAAGAACGCTACAAGGCTGCCAAGTGGGGAGGGAGAGAGAGACAGACAGACAGACAGACAGACAACTGACAGGCTAGGGCAGGCAAGGAAAGCGTGGGCCATAGGCTGTAGAGGCCAGCAGGGGTGCCCGGTGCAGTGGAAGTAGCAGTGAGGACAGCGGGGGTAACACAGCAACACCAGCCAGGGGGGGTCAGAAGCCAGGAGATGGACAGTGCCAGCTACATGGAAGCTGTAATGAGGGGTGAGAATGCATGCTGCAGGGGGGGCGTGGCCGTGGAAGGGCCGTCGGTATGCCCAACAGGCAGTACCGTGCCGCATCAGCTTTGAGCTGTACACAGATGTAGAGATCGTAGGCGGTACCGCCTGAACAGGGCAATACTGAGACGGCTCTGTGAGCTGTGCAGTGATGCGATGCAGGCACCCTCACGCGGAGTCACGCTCTGTCGGTGGAGACCAAGGTGACAGCCTGCATGTGGCTGCTCGCCGGGCACCTTCCAGAGGCCGACAGGGGACACCACAGGCATCCACACAGCCCGCCCGCATCCTCACCCAATTCCTCAGCGCACTGCTGCCACATGCTGCGAGTACATCCATTTCCCCAGCACCGTGGCAGAGCGTACAGCAAACATGCAGGAGTTCCACAGGGTAGCACGTATGCCTGGCGTGCTAGGGGCCATAGACTGCACCCATGTGGCCATTCGCATGCCACCTGGCCCCGATGGGCTCGCATATAGGAACAGAAAGGGATTCTCCAGTGTCAACTGCCAGGTGGTGTGTGATGCCACTGGGCGCATAATCAATGTCTGTGCCACACACCCTGGCGGAGCACATGATGCCTTCATATGGTATCAGTCCGCACTGTGCCATCGATTCGAGAGTGGGGACATCCCCACAGGACATCTAGTGGGTGAGTACACCTGTATGGAATGCAAACTCGGGGCAAGGGTGGGAATGCCACAGGTGCCATGGTAGTGGCACAGGGATATGGGCAATATGGACCTGAACATGAGACTGATCTCCACTATCTCCACACAGGTGACAGTGGATACCCACTCCGTCCCTGGCTGCTCACACCGTACCGGCACCCCATGACCCCATCGCAGCAACGCTATAATGAGGCACATGTTTCCACACGCAACATCATAGAGCGGATGTTTGGGATGCTCAAGGCACGCTTCCGATGCCTAGACACCTCCGGCGGTGCCCTACAGTACAGCCCCCAAAAGGCCTGTGGGATATTCCTGGCCTGTTGCATCCTGCACAACATGGCCAAAGACTATGGGATAGCCATACAGGTTGAAGAGGGGGACAGCGATGGGGACGCCAGTGGCGCCAGTGTTGATGGTGATGAGCAGCTCCCCAGGACGGCGGGACCCCCGACTGATCCGGCAGGCCCAGCTGCACCGGGACACCATCACAGAGGAGCACTATGCAGAACACAGGTAAGTCAAGGGGACATGTGCAACCAACACTGTCCATGCGCAAACCACAGGCACACAGGGTAACACACCAGGGTGCATGACGGCCAGGGGAGTGGAAGGGTCCAGGCATACAAACACACCATCAGGGAGGGGTGAGCACTCATATGAACACACACACACCAGGCACAGAGCGTACATGGGGACATGCACAACACAGCAGAACCGACATTGCTAACACACAGCACCACCGACCACCCCCTGTACTGTCCAAGTACGTGTGTCAGACGCTGGGCACCCATGCACCTTGGTGTACTGTACAATGCAGGCATCATCATGCACACGCACCTGTGGACAGCAGTTGGGAGGGTGTGCAGGTGGTCCGTGTGTCGGCGTGGTGAGCAGAGCACCCAGCAGTGCACTGCCCACCATGACACACATTGCACACATGGTAGCACCAGACAGGGCCCGCACTGGGAGACAGCTCAGTCATGTAGCACTGTCCCACGGCCACCGCGGATGCGTGGGCGGCCCCGCCGTGACCCAACAGCACTGGCAGGCTGAGCAGGGGCCACATGGGGTGGCACTGTTGCACCACCAGGGGTCCCACTGAGCGAACGCGACCTTGCCCGCACAGGGGTCTGCAGCATGCCGAACAAACCTGCACCAGGGGTGCTCGGGATGGCCACAGCAGAACCCGGTGTCGACAGGCCTGGTGTCGCACGACGCCGGGAACGGGTAGTGGAGAGTGAACTATGTGGGGTGTGTGGTACAGGGGCACCTGACTGTGTGCCCAATGCGTCCACGACAGAGACCACTGCCTGGGTCAGCCTGTCAATGGCGGCGGTCACATCCGTCCGCATACGCACCAGCTCTGCACGGTCCAGAGCACACTCCCTGCTGTGCCGCTCCACAGCCACAGACAGTGCCTCCATGGACATTGCAACCCGCCTCTGCAGCTGTACTGATTCCCGCAGCAGGTGGGTGTGCTCGCCAATGGGTACTGTGCCCTAACGGCATCCTGTCCCCAGGGTGTGGAAGGTCCTGATGCACAACACCCTTGAGGGTGGGCTGTTCGCCAGGACCAGGAATGGGCGGATCAAAGGCGGCGGACATGTGCCACCGCTTGACACTGTACCCCAGACCTGGTGGGTGACTGCTGCTGCTGCCCGCCAACTGCTGTGCCCCAGGGTCCACTCGTTCCACCGCTGTGCTAGCAACAGTGCCAGACACCTGCACAGCCACGGTGCTGCCCACCCGGTGCTGATAGGCACAGCCTGGGACTGTGCCAGCATGCTGGTACACAAGTTGGAACCTGAAGGCCCAGGGGCACGTGCTGGCCTGCTGTGTGTCCGTCCACGGACACACACCTATCACTGCCCACTGCAGTCCTTGCATCATCAATGATGTGGTACGCGGCTACAGCCATAGTCACAGCGCGGCTGGCATGCTTGCATGCCAGACTGCTGAGACACAGGCTGTGCACCCCTGCACCCGATCATCGACACCAGAGTTGGCGCCCAGCATGCATGCTGCTGCAGTGCCTGCTGGCTGGTGACAGAGGTGGATGGACCCTCCTCCATGTCCAGCAGGTCATCATCACTGCCTGGACCCACCACCACCACCGTCTCCTGAAGAGCGAACAGGATCTGTAACAGAAAGAGAGTACATGTGAGTGCATGTGAACAACCTTCCCCAACCCCCCAACACCACCACCATGTCATACCGTGCAGTGATGGGCTTCCACCTGTCTGGAATCCACCTCCTGGTACGCCCTCAATAGCGCTCTGCTGCACTGATGCAACCATTGTCTCCTCAGCCGGGGTCAGCTCCAACACCACTGGCGGGCCCCCGCCAGTGCCAGCACGTGCCGCCCTGAAGGCTGCCACCTTCTCCTTCAACCTCCTGCGGTCTGTCCCCATCTTCTTCTTGCATTCCTGCACGGAGCGCTGGTGGCTTCCGTGCAGGTTCACGGCCCGAGCTACCCCCTCCCATGCAGCCGCACGGGACTGAGGGGTGCCCCTCCGTCCACTCAGTACTGGCTCCTCATCCAGGTAGGCCTGGAAGAGGGCCTCTGTCTCTGCTGGGGTAAAGTTGGGCCTCCTCCTACGCCCACTGTCCTCACCCTCACCTTGGCTCTGCTCGGTCATGGCGATCTGTATGGGGGGGAAGTGGACACCTGTCACTGTGCAGTCTACAGCATTTTCCCATGACCATTGTCCAGAACATCACACAGCATGCAACTCACCTCTCACCTGCAGTAACCGAATCTCGCCAGCGCAGCCCAATGTCGCACATTTATAGCGCAATGCATGCAAATTAGGAGTGAAGCAACTATAATGACATGCAAATTGCGCCACTGCACCTTTGAATGGCTGATCAGATGATTTGCATGTGTCGGCTGAATATCGCGAATTTGCGCTTTGTGCAATACGGTTGAGTCGGCTGAGCCAATGGCGCAGATCTGTGACTGTGTGGTACACTGCATTGCGCATGCCCAGATAGCTTACGCAGGCGTCTGCCGCACTGCTGACGTGCTGTGTGCGATCGGCAATTCAGGCCATGGCCACCATTGTGCCAGTGGCGCTACAGCACTGGGCACTATATGGCGCTGTGGCACTACTGCGCGATAGTCCACTGTGGCACTGGTACGCAGCTGGTCGGTCGCGCAGGATGTCTATACGTCAGATGGCGCTGTGCGTGGCCTTGCGTCATTGCCCATGACCTTGTGTCCGACCTTTGCCCCCTGGCCCTGTTCGGCTGCCATGTGTACGGCCCTATTGCGTGTCTGGTGACAGCGCTATGTGAAGTGACGGCGCTGTTCGAACAGCGCGATTGGAACCTGTGGTGGTCTATTGCGCAACATCTCCACGAGGGGTTACGGCGCAGCGGGGCGCCATATTGCCTGCTGTAAAGTTGGTACCATGGCTCGGAGAAGAGCTGTTCCGTGGAGCCCATTGGAACTGGCCAACTTGGTGGCCTAGTAAAGCCCCACTATGGGGCACTTTATGGTGGCGGCCCTCACCATTGCCCGGTTCACAGGTGTGGCATCAGTGGCCACTGACCTGGTGGGGTCACTGGATGGTGCCGGTCAGCTGAGCAGTGCCGGCACCGGTACAGTGACCTCCGCCGGAGGGATCAGGACCTTCTGGATCGGCTGCGGTCACGTGCCAGGCGGGGCGTGGTGCCTAGGCCAGGTGGGTGTACCATCTATGCACCTGTATTCTCTGTAGGGGTGTGAGTGTGTTTTGGTGGCTGTGCATAGGTGATGGCTGCCATGATTGGCTGTGTCAGTGTGTGCAGCTGTGAGATGAATGGGTCTGGCTGTGTGGGCAGGCACTCTCACTGGGGCAGGCGGCCGTATGCTTTGGAGTCACACTGATGTTTGTCTCAACATATGTCTCCCACAGGCCGGGATGTGCGGATGCAGGCCCGGGTTGAGGAGGGCCGTGCCAGGGCCCCGGTGCCAGTGCGAGTTGCACCCCAGCAGCAGCAGCAGCAGCGGCAGACCCAGCTGCTTCAGCAGTGTGAGTATCATTACTTCATGGATGCTATGGCATGCTGGAGACCACTAGCCCTGCACAACACAACCATGCAGGTTCCACTATACAAGACACTAGTGAGGCCCCACCTGGAGTACAGTGTACCGTTCTGGAGACCATACCTACGTAAGGACATAGACTGGGCAGAGAAGGTTCAGAGGAGGGCAACAAAGATGGTGCATGGATTGCATCACAAGTCCGATGAAGACAGGTTGAAGGAACTGAACATGTACTCCCTGGAGGAGAGGAGGGAGAGAGGGGATATGATAGAGACATACAAGTATCTTACAGGGAGGAACAGGGTGCAGGAAAACACTATTTTTAAGCGAAAAAGATGTTCCAGGACTAGAGGGCATGGGATGAAGTTGGAGGGAGGACGATTCAGAGGAAACATGAGAAAGAATTTCTTCACAGAACGGGTGGTGGACAAGTGGAACACCCTGCCAGAGGAAGTGGTGGGGGCTGAAACAATCACGGGATTTCAGAATGCACGGGATAGACATAAAGGAATTCTGGAGGTCAGGGGTAAGGGGCAACAGACTTATAGGAAAACAAAGTGAACTTACAAGCTCAAATGGACAGACTGGGTGGGCCATAGGCCCTTATCTGCCGACACTGTCTATGTATCTATGTATGTATGCACGACACAGGTGACATGCATCACTGTCCAGTATCACAGCACGTCTGTGTATGCGTCACTGGTGGTCCATGCATGTACTGGGCACATAGCTGTGTAACTGGCATCGCACCACGTTGCCACGTCACTTGACAGCCTTGTTTGTGCTGTGATGGACATGGGCAGTGTGTGTGTGCAGTGGTGCGCATTGCTGGTGCCACCTGTTTGTGATGGCCATGTGCATGTTCACTGTGGGTGGGTGCATGCCATCACAGGTGCGGGACATTGGGCTATATGGCTTGCAGGTTGGGTGGTGTTCAGGGTTGTGGTCAATCACAGCCATTGACTGTGTTCCCATTTTCCTAGGCCTCGAGGTTCTCCGGAGGATTCGGCAAGACATTCGGGGCCTGACACAGGTGTCCATTGAGAACCAGGCCATCCTTCAGTCCATCAGGCACCATGGCCTGTGGAGGAGGCGTCACAGGACAGTGCGGAACCAGGCACAGGATGACCAGCCGGCTGGGCCTTAGGAGAAAATACCCTTCCCACTTCTCCCATCCCTACCACCCTGCCTTCCCTCTCCAAGTTGTTCATCCCTACCCCTTGAACACCCCTACCTTGTACCCGTCCCCCCCCTTGTAAATAGTTGTTGTTTATTGTTTTGGTTATTTACTATTTGAAAATGTTAATATACATTTATATTTTGATATGAATACTGTGTTGGTCTCTGATTTGCAGCTGGCTATGGGTGCTCAGTTGCAGTGGTGTACATGCCATCTGGGGTGGTATGGTCCTGGGTGTGTGTGTGTGTGTGTGTGTGTGTGTGTGTGTGGCGTGTGTGTGCATGGGGAGGTATCTCCAGCATGGCAGTGACTTTCTGTTGGTCTTGCCGTCTGCTGCCACCCACTGCTGGGTGCACAGGGTGTGTCTGGCTTGTATGTTTCTGTGCTGCACGGGGTTGACGTGTGCTGGGGTGATGCATGGTTTCCTGCAGTGCCAGTCACTGCACATGGATGGTGTCTTGGGGTCACGGTGCAGGGTGTGCTGTGCGTACAGGGGGCTGATGTGCACTGTGGTTGTCAACCCCCTGTGTGTGGCACTCTCAGCCTGCCAGTGGTTGTGCTGGGGTGTCACGGCTCTGCTGTGCTTTGTTGGCTTGTCCCCATGGGCCAGTAGATCATCCGTCACACCCCCAGTGATGCTGTGCTTGGGGTGTGCAGGTGTGGTGTTGGTTCTGCAGTGTGTTCCTGTGCCCATGTGTGGTATGGCTGGCGGTGGGCCCCAGCCTGCCTCCCTGGATGTGCAGTTCCATTGCTCTGGGAGGGGGGGGCTCTGCTTGCGCTATGGCACCTCTGGACTGCTCAGCTGGGCTGCCCTGGTTGCGCTATAGCACAACATTTCTACTCAACTTCTCCTTCCTGGTTGCGCTATGGCACAGTTAGTGCGATATTCAGACGTTGGCTGCTTGCGCAATTTGTTCTGCTCCATGTTTGAATATCGCACCTGTTGCGCATATGCGCAATTGGTTTGTGCTTGCTCCTGCTGTTGCGCACATTTTGGGCGCAGTTTGAATATCCGGGGCCTATGTGTTTTGGAATCTGAGTATGTTGCTTGCAAAATGGGCAATGCTGCTTGCACACAGGAAATTAGTCTGAAAAAGGCTTCTCATAAAGAAAGGGTAGATGGACTGCAGTCTCAGCTGTAGTCCCTCCATCAAGAAAACGAGTTTCTCTTTAATGAGAGGGGCAGCCAAGACCTGCATGCCTTAAGAGATAATGCTGAAAAGGCAAAACTTATTAGAAAAAAAGTTTTTCAGATGAATGGTGTTCTGGCTCATAACACTGTTTCCTTACATTTTAAAAACAAGGAACTTAGGGATGATAAGTCTGAAGTAATTACTGAAAGAGTTAGCATGCTGGTATTTCAACACCAGACCTTGACTGAACAGCATGAATTATTATGTTTTGATTACAGCAGACTTGAAATGAATGTTTTGAATCTAAACTGTGATAGAGCTTTTCTTGATAACCGGCAAGTTTTACAAGATGAGAATGTCTTGCGATCTGAAAACAAGGCACTTCACAGTGTGCTAACTCCTGTATTTGGGCAGTTAGAATATAGGAGTAAAAAGTTAGATATGTCGAACTTGCGCCGTCAGCCAGAGGTATTGGCAAGGCATACTACCTTAATGCCTACAGACCTTGCCTCTTCTGATGTTGAAGAGTTTGATTTTGAACACTCACAGTATGCTGTGAGGTGGACTAGAACAAAGGCTAGCCACTTGTTTTTCTGTGATTCACAAAATGAAGAATTGTTAGAGTCTCAAAATGGTGGACACACATGTCATCAGGTTGCATCCCCATACCATCCCCAAGATGGCCGCTTATGGTCATGTGATGATGGTCATAACACAGTAACCCATGATGCCCATGAAGTGATCCAAAATGGCTGACCACCACATCACAGAGGTAGGATCATGCAGTCACAGGGACCTGTGATTGTTGCCATAACCAAATAAAACATACCGGAGATTTTTGGCATGATTAATAACGTTATCAGTAAGACTGGTATTTATGAGGGACAGAAGATTGTCATTAAAAATGATGTTGATGCACTTTTGAATGAGGCTGGTATGCAACCTGTCACGAAGTCAGTGTCTGATGCTGCAGAAGCAGTTGCTGTTAGCAATACAAAATCACACATGCCCCCACAATACAAAGCATCATGGGACACATATGCAAATCACCACAGAATACTATGCTGGTTCAACTTTAAGCAGAAATGCATGGTGCCGAAAGGCCTCTCACACACTTTGCAAAGGGCGCCAACAGAAGACATAGACACATGTTTTGTCTTACCAGGACTCATCAGTATGCCTCGTCTGTTTGACACCCCAGTGGAATGAACCAGCTACCCTAAGATGGTCTATCTGGGTTATGTTGTGGTGAACCCAATTAAAACAAAACACAGCTTAAAAGCATGTTAACTATACTAGAATGTCATTGGTTAAGGAACACATTGCTATTAATGATGTGAAATGTGAAATAGCATCAGCTTTCCCTGAGAAGACCGAATATACTGCTTTTCCTAACACTGACAGCACTGAACACACGCAGTGCATTAATACTTTAAGCTGTAACATTAAAGAAAAAATTACTCACCTTAGTAATTGCTTTTCTTCTCATGGAGTCTTGCTATATTAGGACCATTGCAGTTAGCCCCTGGCTCTGAACTGCCCCGGAGAGGAAACAGTTAACTCCAGAGAGATCTGGAGTTCCACAGCGCGAGGGCACTGTTCAAAGCTCTATCTGGTCAGTTTCAAATGAAACTGCCAGGTTCTTTACGAAGCTAAACTAACATAGCAAGTCTGTGTGGAAAAGCCCTACACTAGCCATTGGCTACCTACTAGTAGTAGAACAACAAAACACAACAACAACAACAGCAGAATAAAATCAATATACCTATTATTGTTAGGATCACCCCTGACAAGCACTAATAGAGCCCCTCTCCCCAAAAAACTGAAGTCCAGAGAGGGGCCATCTACTTAACAAAAAACAGAATTACCTAGTTCCCTAACCCAAATGAAACAAGGGGGAACTAGAAAGGCTAAAATGGCATGACACAGTGCTTGCACCAAACTGCCAACCCCATACCCAAGTAGGAATTCTGAGAGGGGTAGGAGGGGGGTTGTCCTAATATAGCAAGACTCCATGAGAAGAAAAGCAATTACTAAGGTGAGTAATTTTTTCTTCAAACACCATGAAGTCTTGCTATAATTAGGACCATTGCAGATTATACAGCAGTACCTCCATGGAGGAGGGCCAGACCCTACTTAGGGAATAGGCTCTGAAGCACAGCTGTGCCAAAACGAGCATCTCTCCTCGACTGGACGTCCAGAGAATAATGCTTGGTGAAAGTGTGGACTGTCTTCCAGGTAGCAGCTTGACAAATTTCTAAAATAGGAATATCTCTAGCGGCCGCTAGAGATGCAGTTGTACCCCTGGTGGAATGAGCCCTCAGTCCTGAGGGAGGTTCTTTACCTAGTTTTTGGTAACAGAACTGGATACAAGAGACAATCCACCTTGCGACTGTCCTCCTAGTAGCAGGTCTCCCCTTACCCACTTCTCCATAGGTAAGGAAGAGTTGGAGGGATTCGAACCTATGACCCTTGGTACGTTCCAAATAGTAACTAAGAGCTCTTTTGACTTCCAAACTGCAATCTCCTCTCACCAGAGGAAGAATGCTCAGTAAAAAATACTGGGAGAGAGATGGATTGGTTAAGATGAAAATCTGAAACCACCTTAGGTAAAAACTTTCTGTTAGTCCTGAGGACCACTTTATCTCTGTGGAAAGAAATAAAATCCTTTTCCACTGACAAGGCTTGTAATTCACTTATACGCTAGCAGAAGTGATAGCCACTAGAAAACAGTCTTCCAAGTTAAAAACTTGAGATCTGCCGAAGATAGAGGCTCAAAAGGGGGTTGCATTAGCTGAGCAATGCAAACATTCAGGTCCCAGGCAGGAGCTGGTTCCCGAAAGGGAGGGTTAGTGTGAAGTAACCCCTTGAAAAACTTGGAAAACACAGGGTGAGAGGAGAGGGAAACTGGTTTCCCTGCAGAAACAAAAACAGAAACAGCTGCCAAATGAACCCTCAAAGTAGTTGGTTTGAGGCCTAGTGAATTTAAGTGGACCAAGTAGTCCAATAAAATAGCCAAGTCAGCAGATTCTGGTACAATCTGCCTCTCAGAACACCACAAAGAAAACCTCTTCCACTTGGAATTATAAGTGGCTCTAGTGGAAGGCTTCCTAGAAGCCTTCAAAATATCCAAGACACCTTGAGAAAGGTGTAAATCAGCAAATTCTAGCTCCTCAAGAACCAGGCCTTGAGGTGGAGGGAATTGAGGTCCAGATACCACACTCTCCCTGTGCACAGGTCAGCAGGTCGTGGGTCCCTGGCAAGGTCAGGGAGGGTGAAATGTGAGGGACAGGAGAAGAGGTACCAGGGCTGCCTGGCCCAGTCTGGAGCAATCAGAATCACTTTCAGGGCTGAGTTCTGATCTTTACCAGTACCCTGAAGAGGAGGGGAAGGAGGAAGGCATACAGGAACTTCCTTCCCAATTCAACTGAAAGGCGTCCAGAGGACTGATCCCAGCACTGGAGGCCTGCAACAAAACAGAGGAAGTTGGTGGTTGTCTGGGGCTGCGAAAAGATCCATCTGTGGGGTGCCCCACCTGGCAAAGACTGACCCCAGCACCTGAGGATTCAGAGCCCATTCGTGATGGCCCTGAGAAATCCTGCTGAGGGCATCCGCCAGGACATTGTCCTTCCCTGGAAGGTGAACTGCTATCAGGGAGGTGTTCAGGGAGTAGGCCAGGGACCACAACTTCATTGCTTCGGTGCACAAGGCTGAAGACCGGGTGCCCCCTTGCTTGTTGATGTACCACATTGTTGTGGTGTTGTCTGTCCTGACTTGGACTACCTTGTTCTGGACAGTATCTGAAAAAACTTGGAGAGCTAAGAAAACAGCTCTGAGTTCCAACAGGTTGATGTGGAGCAGAGATTCCTGAGGGGACCACACTCCTTGAGTGGAAAGGTCGCCCAAGTGAGCCCCCCACCCTAACAGGGAGGCATCCGTGGTGAGGGTGAGGGAATGAAGAACGGGTAAGAATGGGACCCCCTGGGTTAGGTTGCTTTGATCCTGCCACCACTGAAGGGCTAGGATCAGGGTTTTGGTCACTGGGACTAATTTGGTAAGGGGGTCCTTCCTTTGAGACCAGTAGGACCTCAAGTGGAACTGGATGTCCCTCATCTGAAATCTTGCTCCTTGCACGACAGCTGTGGAAGCGGCCATGTGCCCTAGGAGTTGCAGAAAGTGCCTTGCTGGTCGAGAGACCCGCAGGGTAAAGGAAGATGCCAGGGCAATGATTCTGTCCACTCTTTCCGAGGGAAGAAATGCCCTGGCTGACTTTGTGTTCAACTCTGCACCTATAAAAGTTAGTACCTGAACTGGTTTGAGAACTGACTTTGGAAAGTTCAGCAGGAATCCCAGAGAAATGAGAAGCTGCTGGGTGACTTGCAAGTGGGATTTTACCTGCTCTGGGGACTGACCCACTATGAGCCAGTCGTCCAAGTAGGAAACACAGCTACCTTGCCTTCTCAAAGGGCCACTACCACAGCTAGACATTTGTGAAACCCTTGGAGCAGAAGTGAGACCGAAGGGCATTGCTCTGAACTGGTAGTGGCCAGAGGGCAGTTCGAACCTGAGGTACTTTCGTGAGAAGGCCTGATTAAGATATGAAAATAGGCATCCTTGAGGTCCATGGAAGCTAGCCAGTCCCCTGGCCTTAAGGAAGGCAAAATCATTGCCAGAGTTAACATTTTGAACTTTGGTTTCAAAGGTGCTTGTTCAGAATCTTAAATCTAGAATGGGCGCCAATCTCCTGTCTTTTTGGGGTCAGGAAGTACCTCAGTACAGCCCCTTGCCCTGATGGCAAGGGGAACCCTTTCACTGCTTTGCAGTCCAGAAGAGACAAACCTCTGCTTCCAAAGCAAGGGCTTTGAAGGATTTGAGGGGGAAAATGTCTGGCTCTCATCTTTGGAAACTGCTTGAAGCTGAGAACCAGACCTTGGCTTACCACTTCCAGAACCCATTTGTCCGAAGTTAGGGACAACCGGTTCTGGCTGAAATAAGCCAACCTGCCCCCCACGGTACAGAAGAATCGGCCCTGGACACCCCATCAGGGTGTCTGCTTGGCAGCAGCAGCTTTAGGCTGAGGGGAAGGAGAGGGCCTGCCTGTGCCCCGTCTACCTCTGCCTCTGAAAAAAACCCTCTGTGCAAAGGCTGAAGAGGCCTGAAATTGGTAAAAAGGCCTGTGGTAAGGCCTGCCCCTACCCCTGGGGGCATGCCTTTGAGGAGTGGCATGCCTCTCCTTAGCTTGGGCACTTTTGTAGGTAGTTCTGTATTCATCCATCTTTTCATGTAATTTTCCGTTTGATCCCCAAACAGAGAATTTCCTATCACAGGAAAATCTATAGCCTTTGACTGGGTATCTTGGGACAGATTAGTGCATCTGAGCCATGCCAATCTACGGAGAGCTACAGAAGTGGCCATGACCCTAGAAGAAACATCATTAACATCAACAGCAGTATGAAATTGAACTTTAGAGGCTTCAATGCCATCAGCAGCCACCTGTTCCAACTCACTAGCCAGCTGGCCCTGGGCCTGCTTGGCCAACTGCAATATAGTGTCCCATCTAGATTTCTGATATCTAGCCACATAAGCCATATAATTAGCCTGTCTGAGTCCCAACTGAAGCTGCCATATATTGCTTTTACGCCATGGCATCAATCTTCCTGGAATCTTTATCAGGAGGATGTGAGGCCAGGGAATATTAACCTTGTCACAGGCTGCAGCTTTAACAACACCTACATGACTACACTGCTCAGTGAGGAAGTCTGTATTAGGGCCTGATAAAGTATACCTTCTGTCCATTTTTTTATCTACAGGACGGACAGAATGAGGATTTTTAAAATCTTAGTTGTTGCTTCCTAAATGACTTATGCAAAGGAATAGACAACCTTCTAGACTCTGGAATATCCATCATTTCTACATAATCAGGCTCCTCTTGCTCATCCACAGCCTCCTCTAAAGGAGCTGGAGGGTTTCTGCCACTTTTTATAAAACCTGAAATGAGAAGGGACTCAGACAGCAAAGGGGAGACTCAAAGGGTCTGTCTGGAGAAATGTCGGCTCAATGGGCACTTCCAGACCTTCCCAGTCACAAATACACTCATCAAAGTCCTCCTCCCCTCCTGTGGTTCATAAAATCCCCAACATCATAATCCTGAACCACTGGACCTGAAAGCCCCCCTTTCCCAACTATATGGGGTTCGACAGTCCCTGAGACAAAGACTGGACAATCTGAATGGCTTTAGCTATCTCTGCAGCAGTAGGAGAGACAATATTGGACTCCAGACCTGCTGATTTCTTTGTCTTTTTTACTTTGACTGGTTCTTCTGAACCAGCCTTCCTTTTGGCCGAGGAAGTCTCGCCCTGGTCAGAGGGCACTCCCTCTGGTCCAGTAGGAGCTGGACCGGGCTGGCCATCCGGGTCAGCGGACTTTTTGGCCTCTCGTTCCCTGAGCCGGCCCAATCTCTTTTCCAGGGTGGCTGCAGGGACATTTTTACACACCTGGCAGTCTGACAGGAGGTGGTCAGCCCCCAGACAAAAGACACAAGTGGTGTGTGGGTCAGCCTTGGCAAAGGCTTCCCCACAGACATCACAGTGTTGAAACCCAGTGGGCCCGGATTTTCTTTTGGGTTTCTCAGACATAATGCCAGCCTAACCAACAAACTTGCCCTTTAAACGGCCGTGACAGGCAAGACACCCTTATCGGTTCCTAACCGTGTCACAGGTATTGGAAAAAAAAAACCAAAAATTAAAGGGTTTTTTAGAACCGATAAGAACCGGGAACCGCACTTCTAAAGTCAGTAAAGTCAGTAAAGTCAAAATAAGCAAACCGATCGGTTCAGACTGAACCGATAATGAATTTCCACACAGACTTTAATTTTTAGTACTTACGGTTACCAGATAGAGCTTCTGAACCGAAACCGTGGTAATTTTAAAACATTTGCCAGTTCAAATGAACCGAATAAACCGAAAACGAACCGAGCTGAAGGAGCTGATCTCCGGAGCGACTGTTCAGTGAAAGCGGAGTAAAGAATCTGGCAGTTTCATTTGAAACGGACCAGATAGAGCTTTGAACAGCGCCCTCGCGCTGTAGAACTCCAGATCTCTCTGGAGTTAACTGTTTCCTCTCCGGGGCAGTTCAGAGCCAGGGGCTAACTGCAATGGTCCTAATTATAGCAAGACTTCATGGTGTTTGAAAACAATGTTGCAGGCCGGCCCGTCGGCGCAGTGGTTGGATTTCCATCTGCAACGCCGGCGACCCGGGTTCGGGAACGGACTCGGGTCGCCGGAGGGCCGGCCAGGGGGAGAAGGATGGAGCGCCTAGGACAGCTCTCTTCTACGGGGAGGGGTGGGATGCGCACGCGCATGCTGACTCCTAGCAGAGGCTGGGAGTACAGCTGTAACGTCCGGGTTCATTGCTTAAGGGGGAGTGATAGACATCGGCGTATGCCTTGACATCAGGACGTCACTCCCCACAGAAAACCAGGAAAATACTTCCTGGCTGGCCGGATGGTGGTCTCTCTGCCCTCCACTGCCGCCGATCCCAGCACCGACGCACCTCAGCAGTACCCTGGGCCGAATGAAGTAAGAGTGCTGGCTGCCCCACCGGTGCCTTCCCCCTCGGAGGAGGGGGACCCGCCCAGCGAAGGGATACGCTGGGTTACCCGGGGGGACTGCTATATGAGGTTGGCAGCCAGTGTGGGAATCGGGGCAGGCAGTCAGAAGGGGCAATAGAGACCCAAAGGAGTGGGCAGCCAGGAGGAAGAGGAGGCGCAAAAAAAAAAAAACAATGTTGCTACTATCCAGCAACCTTCTGGTGGGGAAACTCACTTTACATTTAATGGGGGAAGGGATAACCGTGGCTGTGATATTTTCAGCATCACAGGCCACGTGGGGGGGGTACAGGTTTGATTTCTGAACCTGTGCTGATAGCTGTTTCAGTATTACTTTCTCCACCCCAATGGCTACTGAACCACAGTCCATAGTTGGAAAACTATGTGCAGCTTGCACACCACTTTCCTCCACTGTGCAGGCACCCCTTGATAATGCCATCACTCCCTGCACATGATGCAGAAACCCCTCCACCAGTGACACCTGGATCATCCCATACTGTGGCTGCAATAGCAGGCACAAGCCAGGAACAGTCTGGGTTATTCCCAGCACATGCAATAGCAGACACAAGTCAGAAACAGTCTGGGTTATTCTCAGCACAGACAATAGCTGGCACTTCTGACAAGAAGGTGCAAGGTATCCTAATACTGATATCATTTTCTTTTCTTTTGGGATCACTAATCATGGTCCCAGCATTGGTTAATCCTAACCCAGCTTTAGGGTATACTGAAACTGCTACATCAGAGATAGCAGCCTCAGCAGTTTTAGCCCCAAAATAAAATTACAATGGGCACATCAGACCCATTGCTTATGCATCCCAGATGGTCTCCCCAGTGGAGCTGAAATACAACCTTTGTGAAAGGAATTTGTTGGCTACATACCGGGCAATGAGATACGCACCCATTTTGCTGCATTCCAATCATTTGCCAACTAGTTTTCTGTTGTCAGAGAGAGTAAAAGATGACTCTGCATCCAATGCCAGACTTGTACACTGGTCTCTCATGTTACAGGATCATGACATCACTGTCCTTCTTATCAAAAATCCATCCTCGTTGGCCCATGGCCTACAATTTATAGGAGAGACCCATGATTGTTCACTTCAACCCCCTGACCTACCTGTCCCAGGGCCCTTTCTGACAGAACCTCAGAAACTGTTAAAAGACACCACTGTGCATCATGTTTTGACTGATGACTCAGCCACACTTACCAACGAGGGTCAGATAGCAGGGGTTGGAATTCTTATTGTACATTCTAGTAATGACAGAGTGTGCATCATTGTATATGTACGATTCACAGGCATTGTTAAAACACGCCTAGCAAAATAAAATGTAAAGCAGGGAGGCAAGGAGTCTCCCTATAATTACCACAAATGTTTGTGGATGGTTTACAGAGCTGGAAAGTCCTAGAGAAAAACACAGCTTGTCTTAAGAGATTTTTCCTTATGTAAAAAGATACCAGCATTCTATGAGAGGGTTAAGTTCAGCAGTTAAAGAATGGCCTTGAGGTAATTACAGAATGCATTGCAGAAAATGTGTTTTTATTATTACAGCTTCTTATTGGGTATGTTTCTCTCTGACTGAATTTCTTTGGAAGAAAACAAACTCCAAATACTCTATAGTACTGCTGTGAAATACAGTGACTTGTTTGTGTACACCACAGCCTAATCAGTTTAAATACAAACTATATATTCATAAGGTACAAGCATACTGTAAACGTGAACCTTATGCTCCAAAAGAAGGACCCTCATTTGAGGGCAGTGTATCGGTTCCTTAATAAAGGAACTGAGGAATATCTTCCAAAATAGCCCTTATAAGAACGTGAAAAATGACCTTCACATATCCAGTGATGGCCTACTCATTTGGCATCACTGCTGTAACACTCATGAAAAGTTATGGGTAGTTCCTGAACCCCTGAGAGTAGATTTTATCTACTGTACCAAGTACATGATACTCCAACTGGTGGACACCAGGGCGTCAATAAGAACCCTAGACGGACTGACATCCTCGGTCTGGTGAACACACATGAGAAATGATATAGAACACTACATTAGTAACTGTTTGATCTGTGCACAGAACAATCCTATACCAGCTAGGGAAAATGCATTGTTACCCCAGAGGCAATTAGGTCCCTGGAACAACATCCAGATTGACTACATTGGCCCTGTGCCAACCACGAACAACAACATTAAATTTGCACTAGTGATCACCAACCTATTTTCCAAATGGGTTAAAGCTATCCCAACACCAGCTTTATAGCCAAAGTAATGCAGGGAATTCTGGATCTGTTATGGGTAAAACAAAAGCTTCATATACCATACAACCCACAGTCATCAGGACAGGTGGAATGGGCTAACAGGCAGATCAAAGTTATGTTATCCAAACTTGTTCAGAAAACCCCAAAAGGACTGGGATTCATTATTACATTTACTCCTTATGGCAATAAGAGGGACACGCTCGGCAGGTACACAGTGTACCCCATTTTTGAAATCATGACCGGATGATCCATGAGACTCCCAGAACATTTACTTCTGGTCCTGTGTACTGACACTGCTGATGGAGCATCGGTAGATAAATATGTTAACTCAAACAAGACATCCAAAAAGTACACTTGTTTGCTTTACAATGTATGGGGAAGGCCCAACAACAGGCCCTATCCCATTGTAAACAAACTTAGTCCAGCAGTCTACCAAGTTAGACTGCCTCACAATAACAGCCATTGATAAATGGCTATATCCCAATCAAATGAAACTGTTTAAAGGAGATTAAATTACTTTTCCATACCCCACTGGGCGGAATAGTACTAAACTATGTTTTTCTTTTTCTCTTACCTTTTAGGTTCCGGAGAGAGAGAGAGAGAGAGAGATGCTTGCTTTTATGCTTATTATTCTTTTTAAAGGTATGGGTCTTCTTACAAGCCCAAACTGCACATCTTATTGCAGATACGAACCAATGACCTAAACCTAAAAAGTTTATTGAGGCAGAGTACCTCACAAGCTCACATGATCTAATTGTATCCTGTGGAATTCACACTAAAGTCCTAAAAGACATGTTCCTCGTCCAGGAGGGTAGTGAGACCCTACTGAATATTATGATCATTGCTTTGGATCAATCCTAGCAGCTAGAGTTGATCTAGACCACTGTTTACATTTTGTTGATATTCAGGAAATTTGCATCCAAATTTATATGGCAATAAAAGCCATTAGACCTTAAGGTTTTACCCAATTATGCCCCATCATTTGTGACACTTAATACTGAGTGCCCAAAAAAGAACCCTGGCACACCCAGTGGTCTAATAACCACTTCCCAACCAGGTACCCTAGTTAATAATGTGCAGGTCATGCATAACCCAGTGATTTTAAATCTTACCCTTTTAAACTTGAAATGATTTGTTATATGTTTCACAAAAAACATTTCCCACTTTTATTTAATAATGATGTGATTGGATCCCCTGGCAGCATACCAGGTACTCAATAATGACGCCCTACACAGGGTCTCGTAGTACGCATGTACCACATACACACACTTAGGATTTTCACATCCTGACTGCTAGTGGTACATCCTATGACTGTAAACCTACCCAAATGCACTAGGCGTTTTATTTTTGTTTCTCTTATTTAAAAAAAAAAAGAAAACCAGTTTAAACTCAGGCCTATTTGGCTCTGACATATCTATTTGAAATAAGGATGATATAGCCATTATTCAAGCACACATGTTAAAGGTTCATGATAGTATGAAATATAATATCATACCCCCCTCTTGCATGGTATACATGATTTTGACCATAAAGAGTGATTTAGGGACTTCCGGTGATATCAGCAGGGTGATGGCAGCTTGATTTTCGAGCTCTGCAGTCCTCTCGATCCAAATCTGTCAACATCTGCCTTTCCAGATATGGATTCACCAGCAAAATGACCAGTGCAAAAGCCACCACATCCAAGGTCCTCAATACCCCGTCACAGAAGCTAAGGGGAATGATACAGCTAGAAAAATAGCCTACACCAGAGGAAGACCTCAAGGAAGAGCCAAGTGTAACCCCTAGGTGGCGCTATCCCAAAGGCTACTACCCCTGCCTGTTTGACTATGGACAGGTTGAGTGGCCTAGGTCCTATGGCGGATGCCTCCACCCAGAGGTCAGGGTTTGTAGTGGTTAGACTAGCTTGGTCACAGCCTTCTGGGACACTGAGACCCCCCTTTTATTCCTAGTGACTCACACAGTACACCGGAGTTACAGCCCCAATACCCCACATATACACACACACTGTTCACTCATACAGAAACCACTTACCCTCGAGACTGATTCTGCAGCACGTCTCTGAGGACCCCCTGTAAAATAAGGTTAAACAACATACACAGCAAAACACAATACTGTTTCCACAAGTACCAACACCACAGACAGTATATAGTATAACAACAACAAATCTGATTTATTTAGGGGGCAGTAACACGGGAGGGGGAAATCAGGTTAATTAGTGGCATTAAATCACAGTACTGTGCACACATACAGGGCTGAAAAGTCACACTCTGGGTACCCAGGTTGGGGGCTAGCCAGGTCCGTTGCCGGGCTGGCCGGCAGGTGCAGAGGGATAGGGCCCTGTAGAAGAAAATATATGCACAATACCCAATTGTAATCCGGAGCTGGATGGCTCAGTCCATGAAGCAGTGAAGCAACAAGAATTAGATGACACACTTGTGACTGAAAACAGGCTGCAGGGAAATACCCTGATTTGTACTCACAATACCCAAGCTGAGGACCGGATGGTGGATGTTCTTCTGGATTGCCAGAGCAACAGGTCATGGAGACAAGGTCCTTGTGACTGGACCCCACTGCAGTTGATATCAACCAGATTTAGTCCGAGACAAGCTGGGGTTTGCTTCTCGCTTCAACACACAGCACACAGCATGGGGGATTGGAAACAGCGATTCTCCACAAGCACTACGCACATTCATATGTAAAAGGAAAGTACTATACCAGGCAGGCTGCTCCTCGATCCCAATCACAATTACTACAAAATACCTGGGAGCACACACAGCAGCTTCAGTTCCTGACAGACCGAGGGCGATTCAACAGTTTCTCCAGTCTTTTACAGGGTGAGCCTGGTTTCCACACTTCTAGTGCTTCTTTCTCCTCACAACTCGGATTCAGTCCATGCTGGCACTCACAAAGGCTGCAGACCGAAACTCAGGGCTTCACACGTGCTTCCCCCGCGAAACTATACACCGCAGAAGCACAGAGCTCCTTCTCTCTTCACAGTCACAACTGATCTAACCTTTCCAGTCACAGAGCAGGGCATTTCCTTTAGCTCCACACCATTCTGTCGACTGGTTCGGCTGTCACTCACAATAAGACTCCCTCTGTTGGTGGAAAAAGGTGCCAAGGTTAAAACTACATTTCCCAGAGTCACTGCCCATACCATCCCCTTGTGGCTGGCTCAAAATTGAGAGTCCCAATTTCAGATTCGTCCACAGGCTCCATTTTATGGTCTCTCTATCATCCTGATTGGTCCAAGTCAGCCATTCAAGACCAAAATGAAAAAAGCTACACTGAAACAGTTCGTGCTGAAATGAAGACAGGTTAGACAAACTACATTTTCTCAGTCACTCTAAATGATTTCTGACAAACAGTTATATCTTTCAACAAGGCTCCCTCTGCACATGTAGTGACGGCAGAGACGGAGCGAATTGACAGCAGCTCGGGCGGGATTCGAGCATTAAATACACAGTCCCCCCATACAAACTAATTAAGTCTGCAAGTAGACAGCTCTTAAAGAGACAGTACGTGGAGGCTCAAATAGCACTCACTTGGAACCGCATTAACAGCTCAGACGCTGAACACCGCCCAGACTTGGATCATTCAGGCAAGCTCCTGGAAGACTTTTGGGAACCCCCATTTGCAGGGGGGGTTACACCAGCATGGCGGCTCAGGCCTCTCAATCCGGCGAATGGTTGGAACTGGTGGCGACCATCAAACAAATGGCAGCCACAGTAAATAAAATAGACCAAACACTTACTGGACTGCGAACTGACATGGACAAGTGGAGCACCGAACAGATCAGCTTGAAATGGGGCTAAACACAATCACGGACCAAGCGGACCGGCACAATTGCCTCCTCCTATATTTGCTAGCCAGGGAAAGGGAGTTAACCAGTCAAATGGGCGACCTGGAAGGCCGGAGCCAGCGATAAAACCTTCGATTGTACGGAGTACCTAAAGGAGCGGAGGACAGAGCCCCAAGCATCATCAGTTTTGTGCAAGAAACACTCTGGTTGGTACTTCAACTGCCACAGGACTACGAGATGGCCATGGATCGCGCCCATCGATCCCTGGGCCTGAGACCAAATGCGGGGGCAAGACCGTGGTCATTCGTCTTTAAGATGTCCTCCTATGCTGTGAAGGAGGAACTGCTGCAGCACGCCTGGTGACAGAGGGATTTAAAGTACAAGCAACAAAGAATATCCCTTGATAACGACTACACAACAGCTGTACAGGAAAGCTGCCACACCATGTGGCCCATTATGAAGCAGCTAAGAGCCAGACAAACAAAAGCACAGGTTCTCTACCCGGCCCGTCTGAGAGTGGAAACAGACCAGGGCATCAAAGTATTCCAGGATCTTCTGGCGGCAGCGAACTTCCTCAGAGAAAATGGCATCGACCCCCCCCCATGACAAAGAAGCTGCTGGAGAGAGAACTACTGCGCTCGGCGTGGGAGGTTGCTCACGAAGGTGTCCAGAGAAATGGAGGCCACCAAACAAAGGGCACTGCGACTCTGCGTGAAGATCTGGGGACACTTTTAAAATCATACAGCTCGCAGCTTCAAATTGAAACCCTGCTCCAACAGACCGGCAATCGTGAGCAGGGAGTGCCAGCACAAAGAAGTGCCAAGAAGAATGGTCCAGAGACCTGACACGACCAGTGAAAGACCTGTATCACTTTTGCCACTTTTTTCCCTTCCCTCTTCTAGGTCTCTCGCTGTGAGTTGAATCCTGTCAGAGGAAACCAGAGGTTCGCCGTGGATTGCAGTCTGAGAAGACCGCCTTGGTTGGACACAACCTACCCTCAGTGAATGACTCCCCAGACTGACGAAACAGCAAGTATAAAGGGACAATACATGAGCTGGAGAGTCAGGGATAATGTCTAACTGGAATGGGGGGGGGGGAGACTCGGGAGCATGGCGTTGCGCTCCCGTGATTTCGCTCCCACCGCTCTTGCTGCTGGCGGTTCATTCCCGGACAAGTTGGCTCCCTGATGGAGTCACTCCCTAACATTGTGCTCTTATGTAGTCATTTCAACATTTCTGCAACAGCTAGCAGTTCCCTCGGTAATTACGCTCAGCAGCTCTCTCAGTTATTAAGCTCCCTCCCTCAGTTTACCTTGCAATGCAGCTAGCAGCTCCCTTGGTAATTACGCTCAGCTCCCTCAGTTCATTTCTGCATCTCAGTTTTTAAGCTCCCTCCCTCAGTTTACCTTGCAATGCAATCAGTTCATTTCTGCATCTCAGATCAGATCAGCATCATGGGTCATTTACCACAGACCTTGAAGCAGATTCCACAGTAATTCAGTTCACAATCATCACACTCCCTTCCTCGGTTTACCTTGATTTCTGCGGCAGCTCCCTGATTTCAGCAGCAGTTCTATCAGTAGAGCAGCTGACATATCTGGTCATTACGGATCATTTTAATTTAATATAGCAGCGGCTCCAAGAAGCAGCAGTCCCATCGATGTTTTCAGTGTCCAGTGTTAACGCCCCCTCTGGTTACGTTGTTGCTGCGACAAAATACAAATTCCTTCCACTCCATTTATGTGTCAGCAGCAACACGCGCTCCAGCATGCAGCTTCTGAACCATCAGCATGGACGTTTTTATATCATGGCACATGTAAGGTTTACGTATTATATCTAGATTAGTTTAATTTGTTTATTTGCTTAAAGGGGCCGGAAGCTTTGTTTCACTGAATCAAAGGGGCACATAGATGCTTTTGTGCTTCTGTTAATTTGTCATCAAGAAGCTTTGTTTCACTGAATCAAAGGGGCACATAGGTGCTTTTGTGCTTCTGTTAATTTGTCATCAGGAAGCTTTGTTTCACTGACTTAACAGCTGTTTTTTTTTTTTTTTTATATGCAAAGGGTTACATACGTGCGTAGGTCCTTTTGTGATTTTGTCCACAGGTGCTTTGTCCTCAAGAAGCTTTAATTTTACTTCATTAAAAGCAATACAATTTTTTTAAAGCAATAAAAAAAAGTAAACAGCATTCCTGGATAAAGCTACAAAAGCTTTATACTCTACTGACAGGTAATTAGTGGGAGTGAAATGACCAGGAGTGAATAGGCATAGGGGTTGGGTTGGTCGGGAGTGGGGTGGCGGGAGTGAAATGTCGTAAAGACCCGGGAGACTCTTATAAAGGCTGCAGAGGCAATGATTATTAGAGAGGATCCAAAGCTGAAACTCATGTATTAAGGGGACCAAACCAACCAGACACATAGGGGATAGATAGAATTCAAAGAGGTCACTTCCAACAATTATAGGGGGAAGTACTGGTGGGTTCCCTTTTTCCCCAACCTTATATACTGCAGCAAAGGCTCCTCTTCCATTGGCAGAGGTGCTTCCAGCACTAGATTGAGATGTCCAAATATTACAAGCTGTCCCAAGATGTGCTTGGGAAATACTATTTGGGGTAGGGGTCTCCTGGACTTCCACTCTTGGGTGGATCAGGTGGGGGTCCCTACTAACAAAGGAACTGTTAGGCAGAAATAAATTAAAAAAAAAAAGGAAAATTGGTGTGTTAAAATGGATTGGAGACAAAGTAGAAACACTTGTTTCTAGCCAACCTAGTGCTGACGGAGGTTAAGACCATCCAGAAGGTAGGCTCAACCTGCTATTTCTGGGAAATGGTGACCTCCCATGAGACACGGAGGTTAAGGCGCAACTGGAGACATACCATCTGAGCAGGGGAAACCCAGCCCGACCTAGGGACTCAAAGGTAAAGACTGACATAGTACACCTGATACACCTCACTGCGGGTGATTTTGAGTTTAGTTTTTAGTGTTGAAATGTTAAATATTGTTGTGATGTTAAATGTTAATGTTGTATTTGTTGTAACGCAATTAACAAAAAGGTTTAAGGTTACCAGGTTTAACAAGGGGTACAAACATATGGGTAACGTAGTGACTAATGTACAAAACAGAGCTTCATGGTCGCTAACACACAAGGAGTTGTGTTCTGAAGGGTTCTGTCATGAATAATCACAGTCTGACTGCCATTTCCTGCAATATAAACGGGATTAATAATCCCATTAAAAGGAGACAGATTCTGCAGCTCCTCAAGCGGCATAGATATTCAGTCTGCTTCCTCCAGGGACCCACCTCTCTCCCGTGGAGGCATTGAAGCTTAGAACCAAAGCATACCCAACCATACACCATGCCTCCTTGGAAAAGGGGAGAAAGAGGGGGGTGGCTATCCTAATGGCGTCGGACCTACCCTTTGAGGAGGAGACAATATCAGACCTGGGGGCCTGGTACGTCTTGGTAAGGGGAAGGGTGCAAGAGTCCTGGGTCACCTTTGTTAATGTATATGCCCCCCCCCCCGGCCTCTTCAAGCCAGTTCTACACGGATTTAATACACCTGATAGTTGACAAGGCCAAGTGATTGCTTATCATGAGAGGGGACTGGAATTTAACCCTGAACAGAGACCTTGACACAACGTCAAGGATACCTCTTAAACAGAACAGCACTGCAAAACAATTCAAGGGACTAATATCCGAACTGGGGCTAGTGGACACCTGGAGAGAAATGTACCCAAATGCCAGGGAATACACCTATATTTCCCCCAGATTTAAAATTCACTCCAGAATAGACATGTTCTTTACATCTAACAGAGATCTAGCTATGTTTAAGTCTATGTGGGTGGGGACGGCCACTCACTCGGACCACCAACTGGTGTTTATAGAAACGGATTTGGTACTTTCTAGGAAAAATACGTATTGGAGGCTTAATGTGTCCCTACTGAGAGATGAACGGTTAACCTCGGAGATCCGAGACCTCATCAAGCAGACAGTGGCGCTGAACTCTGATCAGAACACCTCGCCGCAGATCTTATGGGACACGGTGAAGGTGATGGTTAGGGGGAAGCTCATATCTACCGCTGTACATAAAAAAAGGGAGAGACAAAGGCAGATGGACACCCTCTCTGAACAGCTTAAAAGGTTAGAGGCCCAACAGAAACAGAAATGGGAGGCACAAACTAGGGAGAGACAGAAGGAAATAAAGGTAAAATACAGACACTGTTAAAAGTAGAAACAGAAAAGGCCCTGTGCTACCTCAGACAGAATTATTATGAGGGAGGTCCGAGGGGCGACTAAATACCTAGCCTATCAGCTAAGACAACAGGCAGCAAGTTCCCATATCACAAAGATAAGACATCCCCAGACAGGGCAAATAACCCACTGAGGGGACCAGGTTATGGATGCGCTGGTCTCCTACTATAAAAAACTGTATACACCCCAACAAAGGTCCTTGGGGGCAGAGAAGAGTGACTTTCTTCAGAGCTTGGGTCTACCTACCCTGAGGGAAGACCAGAGGGAGACACTGATGACAGATATATCCCTATCGGAGATCACTAGGGCCATCCAAAACACAAAGTCCGGAAAATGTCCGAGACCAGATGGGTATGGGGGTAAGTTCTACAAGACTTTCCTGGAAGACATAGCTCCACTTCTTAGGGAGGTATACCAAGCAATATGGAAGGAGGGAGAGGAAGTTCCTCTTTTGTGGAATCAGGCCACAGTTTCATTGATCCCAAAGGGGGGGAAGGACCCCACAGATTGTGGGTCCTATAGACCAACCTCCCTTCTTAACACAGACTATAAGCTGTATGCAGCTATTATAGCCGAAAGACTTAAAACCCTTATCCCACAAATAGTTGACCTTGACCAGACTGGGTTCGTGGCTGATAGGCAGGCCTTGGACAATGTCAGGCGGACAATAAATATCATTAATCGAGCGACCCATACACGCACGCCTGTGTGCCTGATGAGCCTAGACGCGGAAAAAGCCTTTGACAAGGTAGCCTGGGACTTCCTTTTTCAGGTTTTAGAACACCCTGGTTTCCCACAACAATGTGTCACAGGAATGTGATCCTTGTACAGGAGCCTGCAGGCGTGCATCAGGGTTAACGGGGGATCTCAACCACATTTAACTTGGGTAGGGGAACACAGCAGGGATGCCCGCTGTCACTCATACTATTTGCTCTTAACATCAAGCTGTTGGCTAAGCTAATTAGGGAGGATCAAGAAATACATGGGCTGGAGATGGGGAGTGCACAGCACAAAATTTTGCTATTTGTGGATGATGTTCTTTTGTACCTAACAAGTCCAGAGACCTCTATACTGCAGGTGTGGAGAAGGCTACTGGAATTTGGGAGACATGCAGGATACACTCTAAATCAACACAAAACTGAAGCTCTATGCCTTCATTACAACCCCTCAGAGGACATTAAGGCAACATATTGTTAAATTGGTTCTCCCCTAAAAATAAAATACCTGGGGATCTACCTAAGAACTTAGGTAAACTGTTCGAGGCAAACTATGGACCTCTAGTACACCAAATTAGACAAGCCATTGACAGATGGTCACTATAAAAATTTCCCATGTATTCACGTATACAGTCGATCACTATGAATGTCCTTCCCAGGTTTTTATACCTGTTTCTGTGTCTGCCGGTGTGGATCCTGAAGACCCAATTTAAGAACTGGCAGGAAATCATCTCTAACTATATATGGTCCCCTGGTAGACCACGCATCAAAACCTCGATAATGCATGCAGACAAGTGACAGGGGGGATGGCCCTTCCCAATTTAGAAGACTGTTATATGGCGGCGCAGCTACAATCGCTATTCTGTGCACGGCAGATGGGTATGAGTCTCACTGGCAGAAGATGGAGGTGGCCTCGATGGTAGTAGCCCCCCTGGGGGCAAGAATCTTGGATGGATTACACCGGCAAAACATCAAGGAGCTTCCCCTTTTGACAACTAGAAAAACCCTATGAGTGGTTTACAGAATATGGTCCAAATTTAAGATCTCTGGAGCAATCTGGCCTTTACAATGGTTTGCCTAGAGTGAAACATTCTTACCCTCTAAGTTGGACCATATGTTCCGGTACTGGGCGAATTTGGGATTTTGCACCCTGGGACAAATGATGGAGCAAGGTGTGGTGCTCTCCTTTGAACAATTAAAAGAGAAATATCAAATGCTAAATAAAAACCTTTTTTGATACCTTTAATTAAGAAATTATATTGACAAAATTCAGAGAGAGGGACGGGAGGGTCCTCAGGTCCAAATCTTGTTGGGGGTTTTCCGGGCAATACAAACCCAAACATTGCTGAAGGGCCACATATCCGGAATATATAGAGCTCTTAGAGGACTATATCAATCCTGCATGCAAACTAGAACCAGGTGGGGAATGGAAGCAGACCTTCAGCTAACTGAGGTGGAATGGGGAAAATATTTAGCACCTCAGGGAAAACAACATACTCGCCTATGTGGCAAGAATTTGCCTGGAAGATCAGAGTAAGATTCTTCTACACCCCAGCAGTTCAGGGAAAATAGAGTAGAAAGGGATCCAGGAAGTGCTGGAGGAGGTGCGGGGAGCAAATTGCCCACCATACGCATATCTTTTGGCAGTGCCCCATACTACACAATTTTTGGGGACAAATGAAAAGGGTGCTGACTGAGATGTTTGTGGTAGAATCGGATATGTCCCACCCACACCTGGTCTTAGGCCTACCGCCATTGGGGATCAAAGGCAGAGATGCACTATACCTCTGGAATATATTAATAGCTGCAGCACATAAGGTTATCACTAAACGCTGTCTCTCTGCAGATCTCCTGGGTGTGGAGCAGTGGCTGGAGGTGGTTCAAGACATACAGAATATGGAAGAACTGACCCATAAAGTTAATCAGCAGATCTCAGTATTCGTTCATAGATGGACAAGGTGGGAGTTGTGGCTTCAGAAACTGAGAGGCGAGACTGAATGAGCCAAAGGGGTTGGGGGTGTCCCTGAATTCAAGGTGAGCCTATTGATCGGAAAAATATGTAACTAAATATATATCCAGACACTGGAGAAATGGGTAACATGTTGAAGACATAAAAGAAGGTACCCTGTATTAGTCAAGAGGTGTAAATTAGCAAAACAGAAGGAAATGTACTTGAAAAAATTAAAATCACTGTTGTGACTGTATATAATTAATTTTATACTGATAAAGTTTGTATATTTGTCCTGTATTGTCAACAAACTTCAATTAAAAAAAAAAAGAGTGATTTACATTTACAATATTAAGGATATTGTGAAGGGGGGTTTGACCTGACAAATGTTCATGTTTATGAATTAATTTCTGCTTATATTAAGGAAGCAGATGACCATCACATAGCTAGGGAAGTCCTTTGCACTGCCTACAGCTATTATGTTCTTACAACCCTTTGGTTATCTCTTCCAGGATCTGGAATTAGGACATATCCATGATCTCATACATGACATATGGGTCAGTGGCACTGCAACATTTTGCACTTCTATTGCATGTGTTAAATGTTTATTTGAATCTAGCACTATTCCCTTGTCAATGGCAAGGAACCTTGGGTATGTCACCACACACAGACCAGTATTACTGCATGTTTCAAAACGTATTCCTGCACAGTCCTGGAAACCATGTTTGTGACTCTCACAGTGTCATTGCTGCATTTTTATCCGGCAACATCCATCTCTGATCGTTTGTCAACTGTCCATTCTATTGGTCATCTTGAAGGGGAACTTTTATCATGAAAGGTTGAAACTACCTCCTTTCCTTGTTTACCATGAGGTCTTGGAATCGTGACCGACTCTGAATCTTGATTGTCGTACCTGAAAGGATCACCACCTTTTATGCAGATGTGGCATCTTCAAACTTGTCTTACCAACTTAAATACTGGCCTAATAATTGAAATTAGGCTTCTACTTGTGAACTCTCAAATCAACTATATTTGGTCCAGCCAATTAAGATTCTACAATCAAGCTCATTGTTATGCATACTATGAAGCAAGTCTGGGGTGGGGGCAATCCTCTAACTTCAGCAAGAAGACTCTTCATTTAATCTACAATCAAGAAATCCTTTTCTTCACTGCTTGTTTTCCAAGCCTGGCTGGCACCTCATACAAACTGAATACTGTCATATGTCACACACGCACTCTGCAGGTCAGGCCCTCTGCTCCCACAGTGCCAACCTCAGAGTGCAATAGTGTGAACAGGTAACAGACAGGGTAACCCTCGTGTCTGCTTTTGGGTTCGAATCACCTTTAGTCTCAACTTCTGGGGGGATTCAAACTGTGAGCCTTATGCTAGTGTACTTAAATGTACAGGCTCAGATAATATTCTCTTCAGGGGGATGCAATCTATCTTTCGCCTAAGGGCACCTAACCAGGCTTCCAAAATGAACCATTTTAACTGTATAAGAGACCTCAGGTATATTCTTACCTTTTACCAAGCTTAGTAACACCATCAAGCAGTTGAACAGTTTTGTCAGACTTAACCACCTATATGTCACATGCAAAAAGAGCTGACAGACACCCAGGTAGTCTTTCAAAGAAAAGGTACTTTACTAGAAGATGATAAAAATACGAAAAAATGTAAACATAGAACAATATATCAAAGAGCTCACAATCACATAAAAGAACAAGGGAAGATTACAAAACAAAACTCCTACCACAATATATTTAGATCTTTGCTATCTAAGGTATTACCTCTGGAAGTGTGTTTTAAAGTTAGATCAGAGAGCTGTGTCTCTCTAGAGTCCCAAGATGATATGACATACATTTCAGACACAAGTATCAGTTTAAACTCTATGTCTCCACACCCCTTCTGTGGGTCATCTAGCTCCTCCTTTTAGAATATAAAATTACAAAAAATGATTTTCTACCAGGAGGTATGTTAATAATGTGACATCAGCAAAAACCCATTTCCCAAATTATGAGTCTTTGATCAACCAGTTCCTTTGAGGTTTACAACCCTGCAGTTCATCACCCAGGTGTGAGATAGCCAACAGGAATCAGCTTAATGATGTCCTTTCCTGATGTAATGGTGATGGGGGCCATAAACTGTCTCTCTAGAAGGCTGTTCCAATTAACTGTTTCCTTCTGGTCTGTTGAATTACATCCTGGTTTTCAGTTACTGACATTTAAAGTTACAGGTCAAATTCCTCACACACTGAAATGTCATACAAAAACCATGCATTTATAATACCAATATCATACAATAATCATAACCAGCTGGTCAAGTGTCACAATCCTCCCCACCTAGACTGAATTTGGGAGCTCTATCCCCAGCGCCGATCCCTGATGGCTTGCGCCTGGCGCCCTGGCAGGCTGCAGCCATTGGGGACCGACGCCCTGCTGCCCCTCGGCGGGTGCTGCACCCGTTCGCCCGATTGCGGGCATGTATTAGAATAATCCCTGGTGGTCCAGTGGACCGCTATCCCCTGCTCGATCATGGTCATGTATGAAAAGAATCCCTGGTGGTCCAGTGGACCACTATTTCCTGCCCGATCACGGGCACGTATTAGAATAATCCCTGGTGGTCCAGTGGACCACTATCCCCTGCCCAATCATGGGCATGTATGAAAAGAATCCCTGGTGGTCCAGTGGACCACTATCCCCTGCTCGATCTCGGGCATGTATTAGAATAATCCCTAGTGATCCAGTGGACCAAAGAATCCCTGGTGGTCCAGTGGACTGATCCCCTTTGCCTGCTCGCGGGCATACACCCTGGTGGTCCAATGGTACCCCCCCTCCCCCGCATAGTCCCCCACCACCCTGCACCCTCCCAGTCAGCGGTGGGCAGCAGCTCCCGCCCGCAAGCTGCCTGGCTGAATGCCGACTGTCAGCATACAGTGGGCCATATGAACCATTCACATATCGGGACCATGTAGTACAGTAGTGATCAATGGGCGCATAGCCGCATACGCCATTACCGGGCGGGCGGCTATGGATGGGGAGCTGCTGCCTGCCACTGACCGAGGGGGGAGCATGGTGGTGGGTCTGAGTGGGCAGGTGGGGGGGTACCAATGGCCCACCTGGGCATATATTTACAACTGAAGCTTACGATCAGGCTGGGGATTGGGTCCACTGGACCACCAGGGAAATTAATTTATTCATCTGCCCGCGGTTGGGCTGGGGAATCGCGTCCACTGGACCACCAGGGAAATTAATTTCTTCATCTTCCCATGATCGGGCTGGGGATCGGGTCCACTGGACCACCAGGGAAAGTAATTTATTCATCTGCCCGCAATCAGGCAGGGTAGCAAGTCCGCTGGACCAACAGGGATAATATAATTCTATGCCCGCAATCGGGTGAGGGGGCAACAACACCTAGACTGTATCTCTGGAGGTCAGGTGGCCACCCACAGCTGGCGGCTGCTGTGTTGCACCCTGCAATATGGCAGCTCACCTGCGAGTGACCAGGCCTTGCTCCTACTTTTTACAGGCGGATCTTTGCACCCCCCAACCCCCGTGCAGCGCAAGGTGGGTTTGTGCCTGCATATCATGCAAACATCCCAGGCTTCATATCGGGATGTCCGCAAGATATGCATGGGCACGCCCGCACTTCCCATGCGCCGACATATTACTGGTGCACTGGTGCATCAGGAATTGCACAGTGCAACATCCCTTTTGAATACTGTGCCGGGTGCAACCCTTTGAATATCCCGCCATATATATATACATATATACATACACACACACATATATATATATATATATATATATATATATATACATACATATATATACATACACATACACACACACACACACTGTATATATTTTGTCATGTAATCATATGCAGTAGTGGCCAGTCAGCACTTATCTTTGTCTAAGCAAGCTGACAGACAGAAAACCTTTGTTATGTCTTATACTCAGGCAAGAAATGCCACATGTAGTTTGAACCCATCAGCATGTCTTTTGTCCTAGCTTCATGCTAACATAAGCATATTCTTTATCTCACATTATACTAATTAGTAATTCTGTCTCCTAAGTCATTATCCAATACATTTCTCATATCCGTAACTGTGATGTAATCTCTGTTGCTATACTGTTATCTGTAGTATACAGCCTTCTGCAACCTAGTTCTACACGAGGAGAGAACGAGATCTTGGAGAACCTGAGATCCTAGAAATTCTGGAGATTATGTACATTCTTCAAGAAGGTGGTGAGAAACCCATCTCCCTTGTGATTTTCTCTGTCACATGCTTGGCATAAGCAGTATAATAAACCTCTATTATTACTCCTGCTTGTTTACGAATGTTTCTTGGCAGACTCCAAAGATATATGAATCTGTATTATTATTATTTACTCTACACACTAAGAGTGTTTAGGCAACAAGCCCTCCTCGCACCTTCAAGGACGGCCACCATAGGGGATGACAGGGAGCGCATGTACAGTATAGTGTTTGCATGCTCCCTCTCATCCCCTATGGTGGCTGGCCATGAATAAGAAGAGGGTTGTACCCTTTACATACTGTACATGTGCCCCGTCATCCCGTACGGCTGCCGACCTTGAAGGCGAGAGAAGGGCTGTGACAGTCGCTGTACATGGCTCCCCGCATGGCCCCACCAGCACAGGTGCGGGAGGGGTGACTGGGTGGAGTGCTGGGTGAAAGCAGAGCGAGTGAGGGTCCACAAACAAGACAGTGTTTGCCGGTCCCGCTTATCTACATAAGACGGCGTCACTGACTTACTTAAACCAGCAACGGAAACAAATCAACTCTGGACATGAGTTCCCCATGTCTGTATGATTACCACACAGTAGGCTGACTCTCCATAACACATGCTGCGATCACCCCAGTGATGTCGAGTACTGAAGGCAGTGGCTCTCATTATCTAGTTAATGGAACTACTTAAGGTCCAGTTGGCGACCAGCTGTCGGTCCACTGGATGCCAGGGATCACTCGGCTAGCTGGGCCAGAAGATGGGAGGGGGATGCCACTTTACATTAGGACAGCAGGGGACTGTACAGGCCAAGAGTCTGGAGCGGGGGGAGTTTTCTAGCCATAGGAGACTTAACAAAAGCATCGGGACAGGTGCTCAGTGGGTGGAGATGTACCCATAGACATCAGGGAATAGATCAGCATGCCAGTGATGGGCATGTGGGGAGGAGCTGTGAGGTTCTGCTAGCCACCAGGGTCTATGTGTGGTCATCGGGATGGGTGATCAGCTGGTGGGGGGTACAACTGGACATCACAGAACTATATGGGGACAGGTGATGGGCAGTTGGGGTGACACCGGTCTCCAATGATATGGTGCTGCTCACCCAGATGGGTGATCAGCAGGTGGGGGGGTGCCACTGGATGCCAGGGATTACCACACACATCATGGGACAGGTGTTCGATTGGTGGGTGGGTGGGGTGCCACTGGACACCAGGGAGGATGTGACCAGTACTGGGACAGGTGATTGGGGGGTGCCACTAGACACTAGGGACACACTTATACAAACTAGGACAGGTGATCAGAGGGTGAGGGTGCCCCACTGGATACCAGGGAATCCACTGTAACCCTGGGACAGGGTTCAGATCATGGGGAGGTAGAGCAGTGTTGCCATTTACCCCCATCTGTACTTGATTCAAGTACAAATTATGAAATTCAAGTGCATTTTTGAGTGAAGGGGGTACACTGTACCCCCATAATTCTGTTTGAAGTATATGTACCCCACAAAAATGTTGTACAAATGTTAGAATGAATCCATATAATTTATTTTGTACCTCTGAAAATGTTTGGAGAGGGTGCAGTGCACCCCCAGATCTGCAGCCTTAATGGGAACACTGAGGTAGAGACTGCAGTAAAGTTGTCTCACCACCAGGGCCTTGCACCCTGTTAAGACTAGGTTTGCAAAGGCAGTAAATAGCACCCATGTGGGTGCCATTTACTGCTGGTGCAAACCACTGAATTTGCCACTGCGCCCCTATGCAAGGGAACACCCTGAATTGCATGGGTGCAGCGGTATTGATGCTAATGGGTTTTGCCCGAGCTGTGGGAGTCTGACAATAGACCCCACCCACACATCGGGCGTAAAACCTGGTTAGCGTGGGCAAACACCCCTTAGCGACCACACCAACTTTTGAATATCTGGCCCCAGGGGGTCTTATTTTTCCTTTCTATATGCATTTTATGCTTTTAACCCCATCTCCCCCGAGAGTCCTGGGACCCCGGCAGACATGGCAGCGCTTGCATGTGGAGGTGCACACGCACTCTGGGTACTGGTTCGGCCCCTTCCGGCCCACCCCTGGCTATCACTGGCCCTCCCATAGCCTGAACTGCCGTCCGTCCTCCGTGAGGTGGCAGACAAGGGCCGGGGAAACACCTCATCCCTCCCCGGGAGAGAAGAGCCACCTTGCGGCAGCTCAATCCTGCTTCACACCGCCCCCCCATGCCAATCCCTGACAACCAGTGCTCGTTCCCGAACCCGGGTCTCTGGCATGGTGCAAAGTGTGGAATCTAGAGCCTCAACCCTCAGTGCCACCGGACCGGCTCAGGGGTCTTACTCTTAAAGGTGACATGCAAAGAAACGCTGCATCCCACTTCCGGTCCCACATACCTTTCAATTCTGCCATGGGAGTCAGGGGCTGCTATGATGAACATTTTAAAAGCAATATTTATATTTTAAAACTCTGCCGAAACTTAGCTCCAAATGCGGAAGTGCTGCCCAGGTCCCGCTTGAGCGCACAAGTTCTCATGGGTATTCCACCCATTTAGTGACGTGGATAACACCGTTACTCTAAAATGTAGCAGCAGTGGTCGGAGCTTTATATACTTATTTTATTGCTTCCACGGGGGTCTTAATACCAAAATATTACGTATGGCAACACCTGGACAGGCCCTAGCCGTAAGTATTATCTTAGGCATCAAGAACCACGTGGAAGCAATAAAATAAGTATATTAAGCTCCAGACACTGCTGCTACATTCAGAATAATGGTGTTATCCACGTCACTAAATGGGTGGAATACCCACGGGAACCTGCGTGCGCTCAATCAGGACTTGCGCGGTGCTTCCGCGTTCGGAGCTAAGTTTCGGCAGAGTTTTAAAATACAAATATTGCATTAAAAATGTTCATCATTGCAGTTTCTGACTCACGCAGCAGCAGCAGCATTGAAAGGTATGTGGGGGACAGGAGTGGGCTACAGCATTTCTTTGCATGCCATCTTTACGACCTATATGATGGGGTTAACAGAAACTCTGATTATTATACTGGCGCAGCAGCACCAGTGTAGTTAGGGTTCATGAGAGCATTTAATGTTAAAGGCCAATTTTTTCAGGGTAATAAGTTTGGGCAGGTTCAACATATCTGCCTGAAATTTTGCAGCATCTTTGGAAGGGACAGGTCTATTGATATGCCAAATTTTGGTTTGAATCTCTTGTGTGGTTTCTAAGATATAGAGTGTTGAAAAAAAAAAAAAGAGAGATTTTTATGTTTTGGGCTGTTTTTTTGTCAACCTGTATCTCAGAAACAGCTACAGCTACAGGGCTGAAATTTTCAGGGTAGAAACCTTCGGCCTCACAGATGTGCCTTTTGAAGGTTTGGTGAAAAAATATTAATCCATTCCAACGTTATTAAACTTTATTTTTCTCATTATTTCCTATGGGCAAAAACCAGATGTCCCCGGTTGCACAGGATTCTATGTTGGAGCAGCATTCTGGAATAGGATTTTATGCCGAAGTTTAGTAATGGGCATAAGATTCTATGTCAGAGCAGCTGTCCGGAGTAGGATTGTATGCTAAAGTGTCCAGCTGAAGGGTACAGGTGCAGGCCAGCACCCCAAAAATGACTGTGGGACATTGGGGAGTCCACTCCCAGTGTCCCCAAACTGCCCAGTACTGTGGGACAATAATGGGAAGCCCACTCCCAGTGTCCACAAACCCCCCCAGCACTGACGCACAAGCCTGCATAAATGATACCTCGATGCACGATTCTGTATTGGACTGCCATGTTACTATGCAGAATCCTGCATTAGTTCGTCTTCATCCCAGTAATATGGGACACGGGGAGCCCACCCCAGTGTCCCAAAAATCTGTTTTTTTCCCCTGAAAAAAAGAAAACAGTCCCCCAACATCATTTTTTTAATTCGATACAGGATCCTGCATCCTGCCATTTTCGATGCAGAATCCTGCATCGAAGTGCTCGCTTACACCGACATCGGGGAGCCCAATCCCTGAGTCGGCATTTATCCTCCCCTCCACTACTGTGGCACACTGAGGAGCCCACCCCCACTGTGCTGAAATAATTAAATTAATATTATGTTTCTGACACCGGCGGATGTCTCCCCCAAGCCCACTTCTATTGCCGATGGGGGTGCCCAATCCCCATGTCGGCATTATGTACCCCCCAACTCATGTGGCACACTGGGAGCCCACCCCAGTGTGCCTACATTTACTTTTTATTTTCCTGTACATGAAGAAAACGGCCCCCAATGTCTTTTTGTTTTCTAAAGCTGTAATAAAGAAAACGGTCCCTCGTCATTGCCTCAGTACCCCCTTCCCACTCTCCCATTGAGCACCCACCTCCCCACACACCCCCTTACCCATAGTTACCCCTGAAGGTTGGGAGCAGCGATCTTCTCTGGACTGGGACACGTCTGCACTCTTCAAAGCCCAACCGCAAAATGAGAAATCAAAGTAGGCTCCATATAATGGCTGTCAATGGGGTTTTCAACTTATGTTGATATCTCAGCTATTTTTAGGAATTTGTACCCCAAATTTTCAACACGGGGTTCTTGGGACCCCACCTCATGAACACTGTCACTGTCACTTTGTTATTCGGTCCCAAAAGGTGATTTCGCAGTCACTGCACGGAGTCACCTTTCTGGACCGAGTAACGAAATGACAGTGCCAATATTCATGAGGGGAGGTCCCAAAAAGCCCATGTTGAAAATTTGTTGCAAAAAACCTCACCAATTTTTTATATTTTCACTCCACATTTTCAACATTGAGATTTTTTTTCACATCTCCTCATGAACAGCCAGCTGTCACTTTTCACATCCTGCCCAAAATGTGTTTTCGCACCTCTGGCGCATAATGGCGCAGTCGATGTGTGAAATCAAGTTTTGGGATGTACTAAGGAAATCACAGTGACACTGCTCATGAGGTGGTGTCCCAAAAAGGCCATATTGAAAATTTGGTACAAAAATACCCACAAAGCCCAAGTTATGCGACGGTCATTGAAATTTAGCTACTGCGTGGGTATTTAAGCAAATTTTAATAATTTCTCTCCAAATATTCAATATTGCCAGTTTTTCACACCACCTCATGAACAGTACACCTGTCATTTCTCACATCCTGCCCAAAAAGTGTTTACGCAGCACTGGCGCGGAATGGCATAGTTACTGCATGAAATCACCTTTTGGGACGGAGTAATGAAATGAAACTGTAAGTCTTCATGAGGTGGGGGCCCAAAAAGCCCATGTTGTAAATTTGGTACAAAAATACCAAACAATGCCTGAGTTACGTGCCGTTGTTGGAATTTTTCTACGCACGTGCGTCACATTGGCAATTTGTCACATTTTCATTCCAAAGTTTCTACATTGCCTTTTTTTTTCACACCACCTCATGAACAGTACAGCTGTCAATTTTCAAATCCTGTGAAAATGTTTTTCCACACCTGTGGCATGAAATGGCATTACTGTTGCGCAGAATTGCGTTTGACTGGGATTTAAAATGTTCTGTGCTGGGTACATGCAGTGAGGTGATAAAAAGGTTATGTTAACCACTTGGAGTGAAAATTAATTAATATGGCACAGTTATAATTATTTGTTGCACTTTCCCTTCACCTCCTCTTAACAATGTGTGGAAGCACAGGGGCAGGAAACCCCTGTGTTTCCACAGCCCTGCACTCCCACAGTAAAATAAAGATACTATTATACTGTCTCAAAAAGTAAGGAAATGCACAAAAAACTTTGTTTAAAATAAAGTTAGGGTTCTACACATAGCTCTTCAACCAAAGTGATACAGGTCAGGAAATTGGATGTTAGGGTTTACAACTGTTATACCCTTCCCCACCAAACCCTGCCATTAGAACCGCAACCCCCCCCACACACACACCAACATGCATTGGGATGTGACTTAAGGTCGTAGGTCCCACTCAACCATCGCAACACCACCTCGACCCTCCACACACCAACAAGCGTCGGGTTGTGCCTTAGGGTTGTGGACTGCACCCAACCCTACCATCACAACACCACCCCACCCTCCAACAAGCGTCGGGGTGTGCCTTAGGGTTGTGGACCTAACATTCACCCCATTCTCCTATACTGTACCATGCCAGGTTCCTTACAGATGGAATGGGTGAGCGTTAGTTCCACGAACCTCAGGCACACCCCGACACTTGTTAGTGTGTGGGGGGTTGGGGTGGTGTTGCGATGGTAGGGTTGGGCCCACGACCCTAAGGCACACCCTGATGCTTGCTGGTGTGTGGAGGTGGTGTTGCGATGGTAGGGTTGGGTGTTGGACCCACGACCCTAAGTCACACCCCGATGCTTGTTGGTATGTGGAGGGTGGGGGGTGTGGTTCCAATGGTAGGGTTTGGTGGGGAGAGGTATAACAGTTGTAAACCCTAACATCCAATTTCCTGACCTTGTATCACTTTGGTTGAAGAGCTATGTGTAGAACCCTAACTTTGTTTTAAACAAAGTTTTTTGTTAATTAATATATCTATAGGGAATATTCCACAGGACGTCGAGGAATAAGCTTTTTATTTACTCTGGAATGTTGTCAACAATGTAACTTAGTAATGAGGGGCTGGCATTACTGGCATTATACCAGAGTGGGCTTAATCTGAGGGGACAACGTAGTGGTGAGTCCGAGGTGGCCCAGAGTCCCAGTAAGACCAGGTGAGAGGATCGATAGATGTGAGGTGGTGTTGGCAGTGACCAAAGCCAGGCAGGCCCTGGGGAAAATAGAGTAAGGAAACAAACAGAAGAGTTGCACCACCACCATTAAAAACTGACACACACAAATCATTACATTAGCTGCTGGGTGGAAGTAACCCCAGCAACTATGGCGCAATGTACTGGTCATAGTGCTATCGCCTGCAAGGCCAACAAGAGCTCGGAAGCGAGCCTGGGTGTTGGAGGGCCAGCCGGGGGGGGGGAGGAGGAGGATTGAGTGTCCCATGGATTGCTCTCCTCCTCGGGAGGGGCTGGGGAACCTGCCAGCACCTGAATGACCCCTAGTGGAGGCTGTGGATCTAGCAAACCAGGGCTCACTGTGCTGAGAGGCGAGACAGTCGCATGGTGTTCATCACGCCCCAGTGTCCTTGCACATCACATCGATCCCATAACCAGTATCACAAATATGCTGGATGCACACAATGCCACTCACCTCGCCCCAACTCCATGCCAGCTGACTGCGACGCCTCCCCAGACACCAAGTGTGGCATCCAAGGGGGTAAGCCCCTGTGGCCCGTCCTGTGGGGGTAAGCCAGGGAGGAACACTGGGGAGGGTCAGCCCTGGAAGACTAATGGAGTACGGGTGGCAGTAGGGCTGAACAGAGCCTCCCCCTCACTACAATATAAATGTGGCCACCAAATGAAAGTTGCGCAAATATGGTTTTCACCCACAGACAGGCTGGCATTCACTACTCACGAAGGTCTGGTCATGGCGTAATGTTGGTCACTCAATTATGGCTAGAGGCATTACTGCCATAGTTGTTCCACCACCTGTCCAACTCATACCATGTGGCCTGCTTTTGGGCTGATGCCATTCTTTTTTTTTTTCCTTATTGCATTCCCTTGTCCCTAGTGGTCCAGTGACTCCTCTCCCACTCTCAATCCGTTTCTAGTCCCTCATGGTCCAGTGGAACGCTGGCCCTGCCTAGCCAGTTTCCTCTCACTCTTCCTTACTGAACATTTTGTCCCTTGCCAATATGCATCCCCCACCAGCTGCTCACGGTGCTGGTGTAGTGGCATTAGTTCTACTGGCAGGAGGTGTCTGAAAACTCTGCACCACCAACTGTAAGAGTTGACATGCTTTGTACGTGGTGACCCTGGTTCTTTTACAGCACAGTCGCAAAGTCATAGAGGAGTGCAACCACAATGCAATGTACAACAATGCACAAGGACTGTCCCCAGACTGTGCATGCATCCCCAGAACTACCTTCAGGCTAAAGAAGCAATTTCTCTTTAAGAGTCTGGCAATATCATCAGCCAGGTTCATTACACTGCACAACATGGGACATCATATGTGTCACAGTTATGGGCTTATCATTCTTTTAACAGTCTTACTGAAATTAATTATGATTGTTTTGATTACAGCAGTGAAATTATGAACACCCACTGAAAAACATGTATTTATTTCAGAAGATTTGCCAGGACAGACATACTAAGCTGAAATAGCTCATTTCCAGGTGTGTCCTGGGGGACGTAGAAGAGAGTAGGAATTACAATAATTAAAGCAGTCCAAGTTAATAGTAGTAACAAGAACACATTGTACAAAAACTGCAAATAGAGCAAAATTGTAGAGAGGAAAAAAAAAAAAACATTAGCAGGTTCAACAAAAAGTGCAGATGAAAGCCAAAAGTTTAGGGTAGGCGGGACAGTGCTGAGTATTGCAAGTAGGGGAGAATGAAAGACATGGGAGGGGGGAGGCGGCACTGAGTAATTTAGGCGCAGGAGCACAGGGGGATGTGTGGTGGCAACAAGCTGGGGGGGGAGCACCTGCAGTTCACAGAGGAGTGATTTTAATGAGTGGAAGGAAGAAATGGTGGGAATATAGGAGGGGGGAGCAGAGTCCCAAAGTTTAGGGACTCTGAAGGAGAAAGCAACTTGGCCTGCATGCTGCATTGGATTTTACTGAGGGGAGTGTCAGGGAGCCAGGGCTAGAGTTAGGAAGACCGGAAGTAGAAGAGGAGGGAAGAAAAGTAGGGGGGAAGAGTGCCGACTCAGAGTTTGGAGATGGTATAGCGCAAGAGTTAGTGCGGAGGGGAGCGGATATAGTAGGCAGTCGTGGGGTCTTTGGGGACACATTATTTCAAGGGCTGAGTGGCAGAAGGGTGAGGGCAGTCTAGCTAAAGTGGACTTAGGAGCAGCGCTGTGACGTTAAAGCATTATTTTAATTGTAAGTGTGATATTTGGTTCTGATAGGGGGCAATGGACTCACTCTGAAAAAGACACGAGGCTTGACTGCACATACTTCATAAGAGACAAAGGTCTTCGAGGTGCGAAGTCCCTGTCGCGGGATAGTTCAGAAGTATGAGGGAACACAGAAGGCGGTACTCATTTTACCTACGGAATTACGCGCTTTACAGTTAACCGCCCTTTACGATGGCGCTTGTTTTACGCATTGTCTGGTAAGTAACATCTCACCTCAAGTGCGAATGCTTTATACATTCAGTTAGTTGATCATTACCCCCTCGTTACAATAAAACAATTGACGTACCCGCTGATGATCGCTCGAACTAAAAATTAACGTACCCGCCAAAGATCGCTGGAAGTAGTCTCTCAGCGTTTCGCCATCGTCTGTTGTCGCAGCACGAGCTCGTGGGCAACGCCCACGCGGCCATATCGGCGCGCGGTGACCTGCTAAACCGACCGGCGCCTTCCTTTAGCTTGGACTTCCCTGTGCGCAACAAGCGGTTGCTATTTGGGCGGTGCGAGTGCTGAGGGGGGTCTTCAGTTTCCAGTGATGGGAGGGACATAAAAGTGCTGACTTTTAAATGTTCCCGTCATACCTCTCAACTGTACCACATTACGAGGTACGTTCCTCATTTTACTTCACAAAAGCTCCCTGTTCCTCATTGTGAGGACTTGTCCCACATTCCGTGTTAACATTTTAAAGGAAAGATCTATAGTAAATGACGCAAAAAATGTATTATTCAATTAATAACAGACTTTCTGAACATAAATGCAAACATTTTAACAGTGTTCTGAGCTTCTTAGGTAAAGATGTGATTAAGTGTTCCACATTTTGCTCATTTGTTCCACGTTTTGAGAGGCAATGTTCCACATTTGGGGGACATAAGGTTGAGAGGTATGGTTCCCGTAAGTCTCGCATCCGCTCTCAGTAGCTTATCCAGGACATCAAAACCATACCTTCCACGGGAGCTCTGAAGTTTTGCTGGATTATTTTAGTAATTTTGCTGGAGCAAATAGTATTTATGAAAAATGGTGGGCGGCCCCCAGAAGCTCTGGGGTGCAGTTTACAGCTTATTTTGAACATGTTGAACATACTGTTTGGAAGCAGTATAGCACAGTGATTTAATGCTCTGAGTTGCAAACCTGGAGAATTGGGTTTGGATCCCATAGCCCCCCACTTGCATACTGTGTGACCTGAGTAAGTCAGTTAACTTCCTTGTGCTCCCCAGACTGCACTTGTAAACAAGCTTTCAGCTTAATGTGTCTCACCTGGTAAAACAAAAAGTAAAAAAAAAAAAAGGCACTACACATTTCTGCTATTTTGTTTTATTTATTAGAGTATCAGTTTACGGACCTTTGAATCATAGACTCGTTTACAAAGGCACCTCATCGTGGGAAAACAACACAAACAGCAATACAATGGTACAGTACATACAAAATGGCTTATAGAGCGACCAGTGTTGCAGACATTCACTGGTGGTCCAAGTGTAGCAAACGTTAAGATGCATTAAGCATATTTAGGTACACATCACACCTGGCTCGATGGAAATAATCTGTATGTTCTTTATGTAATATTTTTTTTGATCTCTGAAGACCCATTTTGTTATCCAGTTCACATACGTTACTATTTATTTCTTTATAACAAATCCTACATTGTGAGGTATTCTATCGTACACTGATTTCCCTCAGCAGGGTCAATCATTCCATCTTTACACACACTCCATAACAGCTCTTAAACTAGCAAACCATCTCCCATTCTCTTTGTTGACAAAATTAATAGACAGTATATATGTTTTTTCCTGCTCTGCTACTTTGACAAGGGAAAGTGTGTGTGTGTGTGGGGGGGGCCCACATAGAGGGTGCCACTGACTCTGTCACTCTATACCCTGGAACCCCTTTCACATCACACATCCATGATTGCCAAGGGAGAGGGGAATGCTTTTGTGGCACCACTTTAGGGCACCACACTATATAACAACTCAGTTGCTCTTGAGTCCCCCAAGACCCTCTTGAACAGAGATGCACCAAAAAGAAGCAAGTATGGTGAGCAAAAACCTCAAAGAAAATGTGTGACATACCTTGCTGGGCTTCAGAGCCTATTTCCCTGTGGGGGTGATAGTCAAGCTGTGCCAGAATTACAAAAGTTACTAATAGTTACTGCAGCCACACCCAAGAGCAGGGTCATTCTCGGTGCCCTGCAGGGAACATGCCTCAGACAGCTAGTGTTAGAACCCACTCAGGAGGGAGCAATCTTAGACCTGGTACTCTCTAATGGGATGGAGAGAGGATCACAGATTTTGAAGTGGGTAGCCATCTGGGAACAAGAGACCACCAAACTGTGTGGTTCACAATAAACACAACTGTATAGTCAAGCCTTACAAAAGCAAGGGTGTTGGATTTTAGGAGGGCTGACTTTGGGAAAATGGGAGAGTGCCTCAGAAAAGTACAAGCAAATAGGCAAGAAGGAGGGGTGGAAAAACAATGGGAAAAAATCAAAACTGCCATCACAGAGACAACAAACCTTTGTGTAAAGCAAATCAACAAAACAAAATGAAAGAAAAAGCCACTATGGTTCTCAAAAGAGGTGGAAGGGAAAGTTAAGGAGAAAAGGATAGCATTCAGGAAATATAAGGAAACACAGAAGGAGCAGGACAGAGAACTATATCAGTTAAAGTAGAAGGAGGCAGGGAAGGCAGTCAAAATAGCAAAGGCCCAAACTGAGAAAAAGATATCCAACTCTGTTAAGAAGGAGGGATAAAACTTTTTTTTAGGTACAGTAGGGAGTGACGAAAGACCAAGGGAGGGATACTGAGGCATATTAAAGGGGAGGGAATGTGGGCAGAGGGTGACAGTGAAAAAAGCAGGGATACTGAATGAATATTTCTGCTCAGTATTCACGAAAGAAGAGGAGGGGAAGGTACCTAAACCAAACAAGAGAAACACTCTGGATAGGGGTGTTAATACCAGTCCATTCACAGAAGAAAGGGTTCTGAAAAAACTCTTAAAACTGAAGGTGGACAAAGCAGTGGGGCCTGATGGATTCAACCCAGAAATTTAAAAGAACCATGGGTAGAATCAGTGACACCACTGACTACTCTCTTTAACAAATCATGGGAGGATGGGGTGGTACCTGAGGACTGGAGGAGTGCAGATATGATTCCACTTCACAAATGTGGGAGCAGGACAGAGGCAGGAAACTACAGACCAGTTAGTTTGACCTCAGTGGTAGTGAAAATGATGGAATCACTTCTGAAGGAAAGAACTGTTGCATACCTAGAGGCCAGCAGGACACAGGACCCAAGGCAGCATGGATTCACAATGGGAAGGTCATGTCAGACGTATTTAATAGAGTTCTTTGACTGGGTAACCAAAGAAGAAGACCAGGGATGGGCTGTGGACATGGCCTACCTAGATTTTAGCAAGGCATTTGACACAGTCCCACACACGATTAATATACAAGTTAGCCAGCCTGGGAGTGGGTCCCAAGGTAGTTGTCTGGGTAAAATATTGGCTAGAAAACAGGATGCAGAGGGTAATAGTAAACAGAGTCCACAATAAAGAAAGTTAAGTTACTACCGGGGTACAGCAGGGTGCAGTACTGGGACCGGTCCTCTTTAATGTCTTTATAAGTGACATTGCAGAGGATCTGGAAGGAAAAGTAAGTCTCTTTGCAGACGATACAAAGGTCTGCAACAGGGTTGATACACAAGGTGGGGTGGAAAGGATGAGAAGGGACTTGGCATGGTTGGAGAAATGGTCAAATGTATGGTATCTTAGATTCAATGCAAGGGGGAAGAGTACACAATGGGGGATGAGATACTAACAACAACAAAAATGTAAAGGGACCTGGGTTTAGTTATAACAGATGACCTAAAGGGCAAGCAGTGTGAGAAGGCATTAAGGAGGGCTGGGGGGATACTTGGCTGCATAGGGAGAGGCATCGCCATTAGAAAACAGGAAGTTGTTATCCCTCTGTACAGACAGTTACTGAGACCCCATCTAGAGTACTGCATGCAGTTTTGGAGATACCATCTATGCAAAGACATAGACAGGGTTGAGACCGTCCATAGGAGGGCAACCAAAATGGTGCAGCGTCTGCACCAGAAGACATGTGAAGAGAGACTAAAGGAGCTTAATATGTATACCCTCGAAGAAAGGAAGAAGAGCGGGTACATGATGGAAACTTTCAAGTACCTCAAGGGAATCAACAAAGTCTAAAAGGGTAACATCTTTCAGAAAAAGAGATGTGCAAGAAAAAGGGGGCACAATTTGAAGATAGAGGGGGGACGGCTCAGAGGTAATGTGAGGAAGTATTTTTTCATGAAGAGGGTTGTGGATGCATGGAACAGCCTTTCTGAGGAGGTCGTGGAGTCAAAAACGGGGGAATTCAAGAATGCATGGGACAGATATAGGGCAATTCTAGTGGGGGTAGGAGGAAGTAGGCTGTTGGTTAACTTGGATCTGCAGCTTATCACTTAAGTAGGGAATTGGGCAGACTAGGTGGTCCAAGTGGTCCTTATCTGCCATCAAATTCTATATTTCTATGTAGTGTCCAGTAAGGGAAGGAAGGGATTGTAACTGTGGCTGAGCCACCCACCAGCTGATCCCTTTCTACTTCCCTGTCTGCCTGCTCTACCCCTGCGCTCTCACGTTTTGGGACATTTATCCAGGGAGAACGCGAGGGTGTACCCCATACAAGTCTATGGGGATCATTTTCAAAATGTTTTTACAGCACGTTAAGCATCCTTTGATAAAAAATGAAAGCCACTGCAGAACAGGCAGACAGGAACGTGAAAACAGATCAGCTGGTCAGTGGTACAGCCACAGTTACAATATTTTCCCTCCCTTACTGAACACTGGTAACATTTGTAATTGTGGTACAAATTGACAATGCCTCCACAGGGAAATGGGCATTAAAGCACAAAACTGGAAAAATTTGAATCATACTCTCACTTTAAATGCATAATAAAGACTATATCGCAGCAAATGAGAAAATAAATCAGTTGAATTTAAAAACTGGTAACTTTCTATAGTCCATTAAATGTAAAGGAGGCATACATCATTTGTCAAACTCTAGAAATGGTATAGTAAGTACTGTATTCTTAAATGCATAATGAGAGAAGTTTTAATGACGACTGACTTACAGTCCTTAATGTTGCCATCTATGGAACTGGGCAAACTTGTGGAAAATCCCTTGAAAATGTAATAACACATAAGTGTCAGAATCGTTTTTTATTTATTTTAATGTTCTGAGATTGGTACAGGACTGCCTTAGTAATAGAGCTGGAAGGGAAAGGTATCTTCAGGTCAAAACGAACATGATCCAGCACAAGCTGTTATCAGACTCACAAGTAACCAACTGCTAATGTAATCTTCAATTATTTCTTTGAATAAGAAATAGTGAGTTTCACGACAATGATCTTGTAGATGTGCAAATACCCTGAAAACAAATTTTAATATTACACCATGGTAGTCTTATTTCAGGAATTCAAAAGTAAACAGCAGGATTGTCAAGTGCCTGAATGCTGCATCACTGAAAGTTGCACCAAGGCACTTGACTAGGGAATAATATGCCAACAATCTTGTTCTTTACTCATCCTCCTCAAACCTCTCAGATATCAACCTGAATCTCAATAGTAACTTCAGTACCTTTCAGAGCTGGCTATTGCAAAACAAGCTTGTCTTAAATAAAAATAAAATGGTGACTATGCTCTTCGGTTCAGGTTCAAAAATTCGGTCCTGCACCCAGCCATTAAGTATCAGAGTGCTTGATGGCTCTCCCCTTAACACCGTTACCTCTTTTAAATACCTAGGAGTAACCTTTGATTCCACTTTGGAATTTGACCTGCACCAAGCCCCACTCAGTAAACCTGTCAATATTCAACTTGGGCTGGCATATAAGGTGAGACGTAGCCTAACATCCATGGCGAGGAAGGCCATTGCACAGGATATTCTGAGACCAAAATTGGCATATGGGTTAATAGCCTTACTGGCGACTACTGGAGGGCTCCTCCGAAAGTGGGATGTCTGCTACAACAGCATTTGCCATTTTGCTCTGTCTTTACCCAAACTTACTCACTGATGCACACTATACTCCAGTCTGGGATGGTTTACCCCCTCAGCTTTCCGTCAGTTTACTTCCTACTGTTTTATAAAGAATATAATCTCCTCCCAGATACCTGACAAATTGGCTCTACTGCTCAATCCTGTGATCTCTTACTACCCACTGAGATCAGCTGACAAATCCCTTCTTGTCCAATCAAGATGTAAAACCAAAATGGGGAAGAATGTTTTCTCTAGCTGGGCCCCTAAACTATAGAACTCCCTTCCACTGAGTCTAAGAATCTCTCCTTCTCCATGCAGCTTCAAACAGGAGCTTCACATGGCTCTTCTAAGCTCTGAACCCTGCTCCTGTTCTCTGTCCACCCACTCCTATACTGGTTCCTCCTAGTTGCCTACCGGCTTCAACCTCTACTACTCTCAAACCTGCCTGGAAGTCTTGCTATTTTTTCTCTTCTCAAATTTGCTAGTTAAATGACTTATGACCGTTAGTTATTTGCACTTAGAAAATGGGCTTTTTATTTCCTGGTCTCTCATTGGCTGATACCCCTGCCGGGGGGTACATTAACTTTCAATAGATGCCCAGGAAATAAAAAGTGCCAGTCGAGTTACCCCTTCACCCACACAAGGATCCTTGTCTCCACCCTGCTTGATGATAGGCTAAAACCTCCCCACTAATTTGAAATTGCCGCCATTTTTATCTTCGCTTAGCAAGAGATATTGGCCCCAACACTCACTGTCAACTATAAATGAAACCACGCACAATCCATCACTTGGCTTATATAGGGCTATTTTTTAAATGCATTTTCCTTATTTACGGTGCCGTCTTCTACCATACGCCCATGACGTTCTCCATACCTGACAGAGAGCGGACCGCACTTGTCTCTCGTTCCTGCCTCCTCCAGCAGTCATTCACTCCTCAAGAATTAACCTGATGCTTTTCAGTTCTGCCAGTTTCCATGTTCAACCTGCATTACCATAAAGCCTACGTCCCGATGGTATTCCCATTTCTTTAAAAAAAAAAAAAAAACTAGTTTCACTGCCAACGGTTTTTGCTGTTGTGCTCTCGCTAATCAGTAAACCGAAGTGCCACTCCCCCCTTCCCCTGAGAAGACATCACCTCCCGCACAACTGCAGAAGCCCACAAACTTTAACTCTATTCCCAAAATCCTGGAGGTTGCGGGCAGATATTGGAAATTGTGAGCGCATGGTCAGAAACCAGTTGTTCAGGCAGTATTTTGTAAGTTTTCAAGTCCTCGCTGCCTGCTCGACTTCCGGTCCAGCACGGAGTTATTTTTTTTTTTATTAGTGTTTTCAGTGTTTGTTAAATGAACTTTCGGTCCTTCCTGCCTTCCAGTAGGACCGGGAGTGTGAAGAGGAGCATCTGTTCTGTCCATGGAGTGAGCCTGCACGCCAATGTACCAAACCGGAGGAGACCTAAAACTAAACAGATGATTTAGCCTTTAGGTACAGTTGGGTAGAGGTACTGTATATCAGAAAGTGGATCTGCATGCTGTGGCAATGCATTTTTTTTCCTTTTAATTTCCGTAACAGTCAGGGAAAACTGTTCTAAATTGTCAATTGTAATATTTTTACATTACTGGGTGTGGTGGTGTCTGTTGTATATGAGTGTGTATGAGTGTATATGGGTGTGTGTGGGGGGGGTAAGCATGACAGCCAGCTGCAAAAAAACCAAAAAAACAAACACCATTCCAATACAGGCGGAGGAACTATTTTACTAAATCTAATCAAGCAGTTTAGAGTTTTAACACTTAAAATAATAATAATAAAAACATTATTTAATACAGTTCCCCATTTTCTAAGAGCCATAATACCCTCCAGGGTGGGCGGTATGGGCAATATCGGACCTTCCAGGGTCTATAAGGCCCTCCACCTGCGGCGTCGGGCCTCATTACGCCCCTGGGCGGTCCGGTATTGCCCAATACCGCCCACCCTGTCGGGTATTATTGCTTGCTTATATTCCTGTTGTGTTACTACATATAGATTCCTGCAAATGTACTGTTATTGCTGAAAATTTTGTGTAAGTGTACTATGTCCGACTCCAACTTGTTCCCATGATGTTTTCTTGTATCTACTATTGTCTACATACCCTTTGTTTTAATCTCCCGGGTCATATCTGAAAATAGGCAGCTATGCTGTCTAGTGTACCTACCCAATTAACAAAAACTAAATAGATAAATGTTATTTAGGATAGGGCACTAAAAAGCCACATGCTTTCATTTAATAGATGGGGCCCTGTTTTGGAACATCAAGTGCGACTCCACTATCGAACACCAAAAATAAAACGTTCAATGGCCACTGTTACATATCAACAAAGCAGACACTCCCTGCATGAACAAACACATAACACACATCACAGTGCACAACCGGCATTGTCCAGATACAAGTTATCAACCACCACCATGCGTAGTAGTGATCATACCTGTATCAGCTTCCTTTCAGCCACTACCTAGCATTTGCACAAAATTCATCCCCATACGGGAGGACACTATTGATAGCTACTGCAGCCCTTAAAATGTAAATTCTATTAGTGAGAACTCTGTATCTCTCAACATCAGACTGCAGCTGTAAAGGCATCAATAAGACATTAGATTGATTCTATATAAGGTGTCAGTTTTACCTTTGCTGGCTAATTCCTCCTCAGCAGCACCGACAGTAAAAATGCTTAGATAAGTGGAAACTCTGTTGCAGTCAGCTAATGGCTCTGTTGTGGACAAACTGCCACCATGACACCACGCACGCAGTCTAAAACTGCCACTACTGTAAATGGGTGGATCCTGGCAGCTATAACCTTAAATTACCCAACTAACACTCAGCTCCATTAACGCTGCATGAGCTACTCTACCAGGGATTTTTAGCAGAAGTGGAGAACATTGGACCACTGGCATTTCTGTAAAGGAATTGGCATAGGTCACATCTGACTGATTGCACCAGTGTACATAATTGCATGACAGCGTCAGTGATAGTATCAGTATTTTTAAATGTCCACTTCAGGATTCATGCTCTGCTGGTTGTTTTTTAGCTTGTTTGAGTTGGGTCGCTTCACCTCCCCCCCACCCACATCCCCTATGTTAAAAAAGACACAGAGGGTGTGGGGGCAGAGCCCTCCACTCGGACAGAGTGACAACCATGATGCCATGATGTGTAATCTGCCAAGTTAATGCCCAGTCAGTTACATTTTTAGTTTGTTCAATTGGGGGGTTTGCCCCCTACACCAAATGTTGAAAAATACATAGGGAGAGGGGCAAACCCCCCCCAACTCAAACTGAAAAATAACTGACAGAGCACGCATCACATGACTACCGTAGGGTACTATATTTGCATACTGGTGTCCGATTTTGAAACACAGTTGCACAAGTTTGTTTTTTTTACTGGGAGAGACGCACTAAGCTGGAAGCTTGTTTACAGTGTGACCTGGGAGCACAAGGAAGTTAAGTGACTTGCTCAGGCTCACACAGTATGCAAGTGGGGGCTGTGGGATTCAAACCCAGGCCTCCAGGTTTGCAGCTCAGAGCCTTAAACCACTGCACTATACTGCCTCCTCTGGTATTCTCTACTATGGCTGGGTTTCTTTTTAATCAATAATCAGCGATAGTGTAGAATATTAGGTACACCTAGGAAGCTTGCCGTAAAAGCTTTCTGAATACAGCGCTGCTTTGGTGACCTTCCTTACTTGGTTGTCAGTTTCAGTTGGGGAATGGGGGCTTTGCCCCCCACCAGCCTTTCTTTTTTTTTAACAGGTTAGTGTGGGGACAAACCTCAACCCAAATAAACTAATATAAAGTAAAGGCGACTGCACCAAATAGTGTAACTTGAGCGCTACACTAATAGCGTAGGTCCTAGGCAGGGATGCTAATAGAAATTCCTGGACCCAGGACACACCTTTAGGACTTCCTCCCCAGCCTCACATCTCCTGTTACAGGTCCTCCTATGGGCCCCCCCCCCCCGAGCCACTAGGCCTGGGACAGTTGTCCCACCTGTCTGCTCCCCTGGTCCTGGGTGTACCCAATATTCAACACTTATCACCCAATAATCTTTATTTAGAAGCTATCAGCTGTCACCAATGACATAGAAACATAGACTTTGATGGCAGATAAGGACCGTTTGGCCAACCTAGTCTGCCATTTCCCTACCTACAGGATAAGCTGCAGATCCTAGTTAACCAACAGCCTATTTCTTCCTACTCCCCTCAAAATTTTCCTTATATCTGTCCCATGCATTCTTGAATTCTTCCACAGTTTTAGACCCCACAACCTCCTCAGGAAATCTGTTCCATGTGTAACCCCTGGGTGGCACTACCCCAAGGGCTACTACCCCTGCCTGCTGGGAAACCGGTAGATTGAGGGGCCTGAGTTCTGAAACGGGTTCTTCCACCCAGAGGTCAGGGTCATTAGTGGTCGCACTAGTTTGGGCACAGCCCTCTGGGACACTGTAACCCCCCTCAGTTCCTGCAAGTGGCCCACACAGAATACAACAATGACCTCCACGGTACCCCTGATATGCTTTACCAGTATCCAAACCCTTGGCACTTACCACCAGGATTGGTTTCTCCAGCTTGACCCTGGTGACCCCCTGTAAAACAAGGTAAAATAGAGCAAATGGTAGTAACACAATACTTCAGGCATAAACAGGACCCACAGACAGTTTATAAGGCAGATAAAAGTAGATCTGATTTATTCAGGGGGTTTGAACAAGGATAGGGGCAATCAGGTTAATTAGCTTACTTTCCCTAACAATCACACGGTTATGCAAGCAGTTAGAGTCCCTAGCACAGTCACACTTCTGGGTACCCAGGTGAATGGGGGGTGGGCTAGCCAGGACCGTTTCCTGGGGTAGGCTGGCGTTGCAGCTGGTAGGGGCCCTGTGATGAAAAACACTGCACAAATACAATACTTGTAATCTGGAGCTGGAGGGCTCAGTTCATGAAGAAAAAATATAACAAGACAATCTGGTAACACACTTTTGATTTAGCTATCTGTTGCAGGGAGCTACCCTGGATATTATTCACGGTACCCAAGACTGGACACGGATGCACGAAATTGAGACAGCAGATGAACTCTCTGGGATGCCAGGAGAAGCAGGGCCCACACAATCCGCAGAGGTGTCACTTCTGTTCAGGCATGGAGAAGGGGGGATGCTCCCCAGGCAGGTCTCTCATCAATGGCTCTTCTCTGTGCAGCAGGGTGATCTGGCAGGACACTCGTGGCAAGGCCTAGCCGCATGGGGCTAACAGCGGATTTAATCCGTTTTGCGCTGGATACAGCTTCCAGCATTCAGCACACAGTTCACACAAAAGGAGACTTAAACCATGACCCCCATTCAGTACACAGCACATTTATATGCAGAGAAATATTACTGTACCAGGCACACTGCTTCCTGGTCACGGTCACAAAGTCACTGCTCAAACCGGGAGCTCAAAAGTAGCTGGAGTTCCTGACAGGCCAATCGCGTTCAGCAAAAATCTTCGGTCTTCTATAGGTTAAGCATGGTCTCAGTTCAGCAGCTTGCTCAAAAGCACACAGCTCGGATTTAGTCCGAAACAATTCTCTCTCTCTCTCTGTCTTCTCCTCAGGTTAATAGCAGACTTGCAGGCCTCAACTCAGACCTCTCTACGGTTCTCCCACTTGAACTACACAATTTACTGCTCGGCTATCATGAGCTGCTTCTCTCTCGACTCCCAACTCAAATCTGGCTTGCCAGCAGACAGCTCGTGGTATTTCCGCCAGATCCAAAAGTGTCAGCCAACCGAACCGAACTGTCAATCACACAAGAACTCCCCTTTTAGTAGCAAAAGGTGCCAACAATCCAGAACTACAAATCCCACGGGTTTGGGTCCATACAGTCCCTATGAGCAGGCTCCATTTTAGAGTCCCCTGTCACTGATTGGTCCAGTTCGGCAGTTTGGGACCAAAATGGTGGAGCCCAGCAGAACAGTCCATGCTGCAAAGAAGGCAGGTTAGAACAAACTACATTACCATCACGACGCTAAGCGATTTCCAGCAAATAGTTACATCTTTCAGCAGGACTCCCTCTGCACACTTAGCGATGGCAGAAACGGAGCAATTAACAGGCAGCCCGGGAAACACTCAGTCCCCCCATCCAGATTAATTGTATCTGCAATCGGGCAGCACTTAAAGAGATAGTACATGGAGACTTTAAAGGCACTCACTGGTAATACATTTAACGACTATGGCGCTGAACACCAGCCAGGCAGCAAGCACTTAGGCAAGCTCGAGGAAGACTTTTCAGGAACCCCCACTGATAGGGGGGTTACACATGCATCCGCCACCCTCTTTGTGAATAAATACTTCCTCACATTGCCCCTGAACCACCCCCCCATCTTCAAATTGTGTCCCCTTGTTCTTGCACATCTCTTTTTCTGAAAGATGCTACCCTCTTGGACTTTGTTGATTCCACTGAGGTACTTAAACATTTCTATCATGTCCCCCCTCTCTCTCCTTTCCTCAAGGGTATACATATTAAGCTCTTCATGTCTCTCCTCGTATGGCTTCTCTTGCTATGTCCTTGCGGAGATGGGGTCTCCAGAACTGGATGCAGTACTCCAGGTGGGGTCTCACCAACTGTCTGTACAGAGGTATAACAACTTCCTGTTTTCTGCTGGTGATGCCTCTCCCCATACATCCCAGTATCCCCCCAGCCCTCCCTACTGCCTTCTCACATTGCGTGCTAACCTGAAGGTCATCTGATATGATTACCCCAGGTCCCTTCCCATTTTGGTTGTTGTTGCTACCTCCCCCCCCATTGTGTAATCTTCATGAGCACTTTACAAGTGCCTTAGCTTGCCAAATTTCACTTCCCGACCATAAAATAGTAAAAGCTGGCAGAAGGTAGCTGACCTCCAGCTCAGTATGCTGAGGTTATTATTGCTTGCTGGAGGTCTGAATGATGCAGTAAATTGCTGTAGACTCCAGCAGAATGCTGGAGACTTGGAGGCCATGCAAAACCGATCCAGCGTACAGACTCAATAAACTTGTACCCATTTACACGCAGGACCAGATTAAGGCAACCTGGGGCCCTAGGCCCAAGAAAAGTCTGGGCCCCCCTCACTGTAACCATGCCCCTTTGCCATGACACACCTCTTGGTTAGTGCATATCAGTTACTGAAAGAAATGTGCTTACTGCCCCTAAAAAGTGGCATAAAATGCTTCAAAATTAATAAAACTAATAGTATCAGTATGGAAAAATAAAGACAGGAGTTTTGATAATTTAGAGAAAATAATTAATAATAGACCTTGTAAAAATAATTTTCTGTATGCGAAATGTCATGATTTGCAATTCTCCAAAGTCTCCCAAACACATGTGTACACTCGCACTCTGGGTGTTATCATGTTGTCCTGTCAGGCACGCATACCTCTCAACTGCCACACATTAGGAGGTACCTCACTCATTTTATCCCTCAGAAACCCTCTGTCCCACATTTAGAAGGTGACATTCCACACTGACCACTGAGACTTTTAAGCAGAAATATATAACAATATAAGCTGTAAGATTATCAGCAAACATAAATATTAGTGCCCTTATTTTCAGAGTATTCTGAGCTTGCAATGTCATGTTTGATGATGTGTCACACATTTTATCCAGTTGTCACACATCTTGCCACACATTTGGGTGATGAAAGGTTGAGAGGTATGCTGTTAGGTAGCATGAACCAGTATGTGAGAGTTTTGTTGGGTAGGGACCGATCTTTAAAAGAGGCTAGGTCCTGGGTGGTGTAGGAGTTAAGTTTGTGGTTTACTAGGGGGGTTATGAACTTTTGAGATTATACTGCAAAGCAAGCGATTATTGGAAGAATTTTAAATTATTCCCAGGATCAAACATTTCTGTTATTGATAAGTAAGCCAGGATCCATAAATGGCAAGAGTTACTGATGGAAAACTGGAAACACATTCATTTGTTCACCCTGAAAACAGAGCTGTATCAAGGTCAGAACTTCAGTATGAGTGAGATGAGAGAATTACAAAAAAAAAAGTATGATTTTTAATTGTACCATTGAAAACTTATTGTAGATTTCTTAATTTTAGGAGCGAGATTAAATATAAAGCATACACACTGAATTGCACTGTTAATCTTTTATAGTTAAGACTAAGATTCTAAATGGGTGTGGGAGGCAAAGCAAAGGAAATGGGCTTGTTCACATCTTAAAGGTCAGCCTGGCTGGGGCCCCTGAAGCTGTCAGCTGCACTTAACAGCTAATCAGGGAGGTGAGTCATGTCACAGTTCAGTCCCTGCCTTACTCAGTACCCGAGTCCTTTACAAAAAACATGCAGAAAGGAAAGGATACATAGTAAATATACGTTAGGGATTGCTGGGGCCCCCTGGCACGCAGGGGCCCTAGGCCTGTGCCTATGTTGCCTATGCCTTAATCTGACCCTGTTTACATGCAGGGTAAAATCAGTTGTAACCCCCCCTACAAATGGGGGTTCCCGAAAAGTCTTCCTTGAGCTTGCCTAAATGCTCACTGCCAGGCTGGTGTTCTGCGTTTTAACAGATTAAATGTATCGCCAGAGAGTGCATGTATAGCCTGTGTACTGTCTCTTTAAGAGCTGCCTGCATTGCAGCGTTAATTAATCTAAAAGGGAGCTCTGTTAGAAGATGTGCTTGTTTGCTTATCATTTGTTAGAGTAGTAATAATATTGCAGTTTGTTCTAACCTGCCTTCTTTGCAGCAATGACTGTTATGTTTACCTCCACCAACTTGGCCGGGACTGTCAGAATGGGCCAGTCAGTATTGTTGGAACTCTAAAATGGAGCCTGCCTACAGGGGCTTGGTGGGGTCAAAACTTGTAGGAATTGTAGTTTTTACATTTTGGTGCCTAAAATAACTTGAAGGGGGAGCCCTTGTTGTGACTGACAGATCAGCCAACTGAACTTTTTTGATCTTGGGGAAATTCCCAAGCTGCTTGCAGCTAGTTTCAGTTCCGAATTGGGAAGTGAAGAGATAACAGCTTGACTGATTCAGGCAGCAGCCCTGGTGTAGATTAGCATGGGAGAACTGTGTAAAGGCCAGAGTTTTGGCCTGCATGCCTGCCTGCTGTCCCTGAGAGGAAACTTGTGCCTTTTTCGGACTGAATCCGAACTTGGAGAGCGAAGTAAGCCACTGAATTGTGACCAGGCTCCTACCTGAAGAAGACCGAAGATTTGCTGAATGCGATCGGCCTGTCTGGACTTCCAGCCACCTCTGAACTCCCAGATTGTGCAGACTCTGTAATTGCGACCGGAGAGCCTTTTGCCTGGTACAGTGGAATTTCCTTACATGTGAATGTGTTGTGTGCTTATAGTGGGTCGTGATTTGGTTCCCCACTGTGGTTTGAATTGTGTTCTGCTTGCTGGAAGCTGCATTAGAATTTTCTTACTCGTAAATGTGCTGTGTGCTGCTAGTGGGTCGCGATTTGGTTCCCCACTGTGGTTTGATCTGTATTCTGCTTGTTGGAAGCTGCATCCAGCCGCATGGACTGAATCCAAAATCATCTCCATTGGGCCTGGGCCTTGCCCCACTGACCCAGCCCGACTACCCGCTGCACAGAGAACGCCATCAACGAGAGACCTGCCTGGGGATCAGCCCCCTGCTCAACACTTGGAACAGGAACGACGCCTCTGTGATTTATGTGGGCCCCGCTTCTCTGGGCACTCCAGCTCAATTACCTGCAGTCTCAATTTCATCCTTCCTGTGTCCAGTATTGGGTATCGTGAGTAAACATCAGGATAGCTCCCTGCAACAACAGCTAAATCTAAAGTGTTGTCATCTGATTTTCTGGTTGCTTTTTCTTGCACGAACTGAGCCCTCTGGCTCCGGATTACAAATAGTGTGTGTTGTGTAAGTTGCTTTCTACCATCACAGTGCCCTAACCAGCTGCAGTGTTCCTTGCTAGCCCATCGTCTCCCTACCTGGGTACCCAGAAGTGTGACTGTGTGGGGACTTAAAGCGCATGCATAACTGTTTGATTAATATAGCCTTTAAGCCAATCAACCAGATTACGCCCTTTCCTTGTTCAAGTCCCCTGAATAAATCAGATCTGACTTTTTTGGCGCATTTAACCTGACTGTGGTTCTAGTTTGTGCCAAGAGTACTGTACTGTTGCTATTTACTGTGCATGACCTTGTGTTACAGGGGGTCCCCAGGGTCGATCCAGAGGAACCAGCCCTGGTGATAAGTGCAAACAGTGTGGGTATTGGTATGGTGTACAAGGGGTACTGTGAAAGTGATTATCATATATTGCTCAGGCCACTAGAAGGGAAGGGGGGGGTTACAGTGTCCCGGAGGGCTGTGCCCAGGTTAGTTTGACCACTACCGACCCTGATCTCCGGGTGGAGGCACCTGTTTCAGAACTCAGACCCCTTAACCTGCTGTTAGCCGTGCAGGCAGGGGTAGTAGCCCTTGGGATAGCGCCACCAAGGGGTTACACAATTACAAGGTAATCAGTTATCTTATAATCGAATATTACCTTGCATGTAAACCCTTTCTCTTCTGGTTTCACCAATTGGTGCCCTCCTTGTAAATGTTTACAGTCGATTACCTAGAATCGAAGGCTAGGTAAGTGATCACCAACTCATATAAACATAGAAAATCTGTAGAAAGGTGACCAGTGGGGTACCACAGGGATTGGTACTGGGACCAGTACTCTTCAGTGTCTTTATCAGTGACATTGCGGAGAGTCTAGAAGGGAAAATCTGCCTGTTCATTGATGACACTTGTAAGGAAGTGAATTAGGATACACGACTTGCGTATGCCTTATTAATGCACGTGCACTAATATCTATATATAAACTCTTATCTGGCAGCCAGTAGCCCCTGCTTTTTGCAGTTATCAGTGTTATACAGTAAACTTACCAGCTCACTCCACATTGGTGGCTGCGTGATTATTAAATGGTGTCAGAAAGGACTGCCTGCAGCCTCTCACTGTTCCCTGTCTACAAGGAAATGTTGCTGAAAACTGGAGAAGATTTAAGCAGCAATTTGAAATTTTCTTGGTTGCCAGTGGACTAGTTTGAAAAAAATCCCAGAAAATTCCAGGATATGACCCTCTTGCACATGGCAGCAGGCCTTGATGCATTGGAGGTATCAGTCAGGGATGGCATTAAGGTTTTGGCAAGGTGTGTTCCTTCAAAACTTAGGAGCACACATTGACAAAATGTAGACACAAAATGTGTGCTCCTGACCATCGAATGTGTGCTCCTATGCACGTAATGATATTTTGAAAGGGCATGTGAATTAAAAGACTTTTAACATGTGTAGGAGTGCCAATATATCACTAAAATGTGTTATGTAACTGTTTATAGAAGAACAATTATTGTGTGACGAGAAAGTGTATTAAAACATTAAGGTCACATGGACAAGTACTTCGATGTTATGCCTGGTATGTACCACTCTATTTTATTGTACAGACAGTATGGTTTCTAATCCTATTGTAAATGTAATACTATTTTTTTTTTTATTTTGTAGGTACGGCGAGCGGACTCCAGCAGTACAGTACTTATTGCTTATTTGTGTACGCGTCGGTACAAGATTAATCTGCCAACAGTTTCACATTATGATCAAAGTAGCAACACATACAGAACATGAGCCACAGTGTGCTGTGAATAAACTGATGGATAAAGTGTCCGACAGACTCATACCATTTTAGTAATAGTTACAGTTTGATAAATGAAGTTGCTGTTCTAATAAAGGTAAATTACATTTTTATGAAAGTAAAGTATGAAGTTTGTATAAACTTACCTGGGACAGGAGTTGTGATATTGTCAGACAGTAGACCAGGGTGGGAAAATGATTGTGCCTTGGATTCATTGAAGAGTAGTCCTCAGTGTACCACTAGAAATATTAAGCTTGTTAAGAAGCACTAAGCTTTTAACATTTTACCATAACATATACCATATTTGCATAATTTATGAACCAGTCGCACACAAAGATGAAAGTTAATCACAGTGGCCCAGATATTCAAAAGAGTTGAGCCATGCGCAATAGGGTTGCGCCTGCGCAAGTCCGAAATTGCGCCATTCTGCGATATTCAGCAGGAGGCAGTTGCACCCCCTAAATCATGCTGAGCAGCAGTACAATGATAATGAAGGAATGTGCAACTGAAGGGGGAGGAACCATGCATAAATGGCACAGTGCGATATTCAACAACTTGCGCCATGCGCAGTAGGGGAGCAAGCGGAAGTTGCACCATAACGGAAATTAGCCAAAATAAAAAGCAAGGGAGAGGCGCAAGAATGCTACAGGGAAGGCACATGAGGCAGAACTCTAGCCACACAGACAGGGCAGGAGGGACACACAGGGCAGGCCAGGGAAAGGGCACCCTGAACACAGAGGCACAGGGAAGGTGTGGGGAGCCACAGCCAGTGCAGAAGGGGGAAGTGCCACACAGCACAGAGGCCACCACAGGCAGGTGTTCCCGGTGCAGGGGAAGTAGCAGTGAGGACAGCTGGGGGAATACAGTAACAGCTGCCAGGGGGGGTGAACACAAGCCAGGGACATGGCCAGTGCCACCTTCCAGATGGAGGCCATTATGAGGGTGAGAAGGTGAGCGGCAGGGCGTGGCCATGGAAGGGCCCGTCAGTGGTATGCCCCAACAGGCAGTACCGGACCCGCACCAGCTTCGAGCTGTACAGTGATACTGAGATTGTGAGGCGGTACTGCCTGAATAGGGCAATTCTGAGGCAGCTCTGTGAGCTGTGCAGTGATGTGATGCAGGCACCCTGCAGCCGGAGCCATGCCCTGTCAGTGGAGACTAAAGTGACAGCTTGCATGTGCTTGCTCACCATGGGTACCTTCCAGAGACCAACTGGGGACACCACAGGCATAACCCAGTTGGCCACGTCACGCCACCTCACCCAATTCCTCAGCGCACTGCTGCCACATGCTGCGGAGTACATCCATTTCCCCAGCACACCGGTGGAGCACACAGCAAACATACAGGAGTTCCACAGGGTAGCACATATGCCTGGTGTGCTTGGGGCAATAGACTGCACCCATGTGGCCATACGCACACCACCTGGCCCAGAGGGGGCCGCATACATAAATCGCAAGGGCTTTACCAGCTTCAGCTGCCAGGTGGTGTGCAATGCCAGGGGGCGCATAATGTCTGTGCCACGCACCTTGGGGGAGCACACAGTGCCTTGATCTGGCACCAGTCGGCACTGTGCCATAGATTCGAGAGTGGGGACATCCCCACTGGACACCTACTAGGTGAGTATGAGAACCACATGGACAATCATAGGGCCTGGGGGGGCATGGCCAGAGGTGACATGGGTAGTGGCCTACATGGCCCGGGGCAGGGCGATGCTGATCACCAAACTAACCTCCACCCTCTACACACAGGTGACAGTGGATACCCACTCCGTCCCTGGCTGCTCACACCCTACCATTGGCCCGCGACCCCATCGCAGCAACACTACAATGAGGCACACGCCACCACACGTAATGTCATTGAGCGGGTGTTCGGGATGCTGAAAGCACGTTTCCATTGCCTGGACACCTACGGCGGTGCCCTACAGTACAGCCCCTCAAAGGCCTGCGGGCTACTCCTGGCCTGTTGCATCCTGCACAACATGGCCAACAAATGTGGGATAGCCATACAGGTCGAAGAGGGGGACAACGATAGGGACGATGACGCTGGTGACAATGGTGATGGGCAGCCCCCCCTTGGGCGACAGGACCCCCGACTGATCCGGCTGGCACAGCTGCACCGGGACACCATCACGGAGGAGCACTTCAGCCAACCCAGGTAAGTCATGGGGCCATGTGCAGCCAACAGTGGCTAAGGCACAACCCACAAACATGCATGGATACACACGGGTGCATGCCGTCAAGGGAAGTGGTGGGGCATGGAACCACGCACACAACCAGGGATGGGTGAGGACTAACATGCCACGCGGACGGACACGCGCACACACACACAACACACCAAACTTGCACAAAGGGCAGGAGGCACACCGACCCAGAACGTCAACCCTAGCCACACACATGTCCACAGACCACCACGCCCACTGCCTGTCCATGCGTGTGTCAGATGCTGAGCACCATTGCACTGGTGTACTGGCGCCAATGCAAGCATCATCATGCACACTCAACTGTGGACAGCAGCTGGAAGGGTGTGCAGGTGGACAGTGTGTCCGCGTGCAGGGCCGGGTACCCACCCGTGCACTGCCACTGAAAGACACAATGCATACAGGGTAGCACCAGACAGTAGCCACGTTGGGAGACAGGTCAGTCACGCTACATAGTGCCACGGATGCGTGGGTGGCCCTACCGAGACCAGCCAGCACTGAAAGGCTAACCACTGGCCTCATGGGGTGGCACCGATGGTCCCCCAGGGGTTCCACTCCGTGACCGTGCTCGCGCAGGGGTCTGCAGCACACCGAACATGCCTGCACCAGGCGTGCTCGGGATGCCCACAGCTGAACCCGGTGTCGACAGGGAGGGTGTCGCACGACGCCGGGATTGGGGTGGACAGTGCACTGCGTGGTATCCGTGATGCATGGGCACATGACTGTGCATGCCTGTCAATGGCAGTGGTCACATCCTTCCGCAACCGGTCCATCTCTGGCAGGATCAGAGTGGTGTCCCTGCTGCGACGCTCCTCAGCCCGCTCCAGAGCCGCACGCAGTGCATCCATCGATGTCGCAAGCCGCATCTGCTGCTGGACTGATGCTTGCAGTAGGCAGGTGTGCTTGTCCAAGAGATCATCTGCCTCCTTGGCATCCTGTCTCTCAGGGTGTGCACGGCCCTGATGCTCAGCACCCCTTAAGGGTGGGTGCTGCGCACCAGGACCAGGTCTGGGCATGTCCACAGGCGGTGCACAGACGCCGCCGCCGAACCCTGTACCCCCAAGCCCGTTGGCCGACTGCTCATGCTACCCCTCCGGCTGCCGCTCCCCAGGGCTCAGTGGTGCCGCAGTGGCCACAACAGTCCCATTGTCTTGAACAGACACCAGTGCTGCCCCACTGGTGCTGACATGCACAGGCTGGGACTGTGCTGACATGCAGGCCTCCATGGCAGCACCACCCACAGCCATGGCCGCGATGTGTCCTGCTGTGTGGCGATCCCGTGGCACACACGTGTCACTGCCCATGACGTTAGCGACATCATCATTGGTGACAGACTCGGCACTGGCCCCAGGCACAGCATGCTGGCATCCGTCTGACGCCGGCACGCTGGGACACAGGCAGGGCTTCCTCCGCACCTGTTACAACAACATCAGTGTGGACAGCCAGGCGGCCCCACTGTCGCACTGAGCCACGTATACCTGTGGAGGTGGATGGGCCCTCCTCCATCTCCAGCTGATTGTCCTCAGTGGACAGGCCCACCACCGCTGACCCATGCAGATGCTCAGGATCTGTAAGGGAAAGCAAAGTTGCATTACTGCATGTGACCTACCCAGCCCCCCCCATAGACAGACCATGACTTACCATGCAGTGATGGGCCACCACCCGGAACACCCTCAATGGTACTACGCTGCATGCTTCCAGCAATCATCTCCTCCTGTGGGGTCAGGTGTATCACCTCCGGCTGTCCCCCACCTGTTGCAGCTCATGCTGCCCTGATGGCAGCCACCTTCTCCTTTATCCTCCTCCTGTCCGTGCCCATCTTTTTCTTGCACTCCTGTATGGAGCGCTAGTGGCTGCCATGCAGGTTCACAGCACGTGCCACCTCCTGTGCAGCAGCACGGGCTTGAGGTGTTCCCTGCCATCCGCTGAGAGGCGGCTTCTGATCCAGGTAGGCCTCAAACAGGGCTTCGGTCTCAGCCTTGGTAAAGTTTGGCCTTCTCCTCCTCCCACCACTGTGTTCCTCCTCTCCCACAACTTGCTGGGTCATTATTTAGCCTGTAAGAATGGCAGTTGTTACCTGTGACTGTGCAGTCCCATGCATGTCCCTAAATCCACAGTCCACACTCCCAAACAGCATGCAACTAACCAGTAGACTGCAGTAACCGACTATGGCCACTGCAGCCCAATGTCGCACTTTTATAGCGCAACCCATGCAAATGAGGCAAGGCGCAACTTTTAAGTAGATGCAAATTGCAGTGCTGCACCATTGAATGGCTGATTAGATGATATGCATATGACAGATGAATATCGCGCTTTGCGCAATTGTGTTGAACGTGCTGAGCCAGTGGCGCAGTTCTGTGACATGCGTAGTACACACCTTACTGTGCATGCCCGGGTTGCTGACAGGCGTCTGCCGCGCTGCTGACGTGCTGTGCGCGGTAAGCAATGCAGGGCACGGCCACCATTGTGCCAGTGGCGCTATAGCGATGGTCACCTACATGGCGCTGTGGCACTGGGCCATTATAGGCGCACTGGGGTAACTGCGCAGTAGGCCGCTACTGGCGGTAGCACACAGGCAGCCAGTCACGCTACACGCATTGGGTTCCAGTGACGCTGTGCGTGTCCGTGCGCAAGAGACTGTTGACTCTGTGCCCGAGTTTTGCCCCATAGGCGCCATGTGTCAGGCATGGGTGCACCTCTATTGCGCTGTTCGGTGACAGCGCGATAGGGAATGGCAGCGCTGTACCACGCAGCATCTGCAGGTGGGGAGCCACACTGCAGAGTTGCCATATTTGCATATCGAGCAGACAGCATGGCGCGCAGGAGAGCTGCTCAATGGTCGCAAATAGAGCTGGCCAACCTAGTGGCCATGATGGTGCCACACCATGGGCCACTGTTGGGGAGGCACCCCTGGACAGGTCCAGGACCCAGGTGTGGGAGGAGGTGGCCACTACGCTCGAGGAGGCCACAGAATGGGGCAGAAGCGCAGAACAGTGCCAGCACAGGTATGGGGACCTGCGGCGGAGGAAGCCGGAGCTGCTAGCCCGCCTGCAGGCACGTGCCAGGAGGGGCACGGTGCCACAGCCAGGTAGGTGTTACCTCAACACACTTTTATCTTCCATATGGGTATCACAGATGTATGTGTCCCGCACATGGGGGAGGGACCGTCCGGGGTTGGCTGTGGTGGTGTTGTCAGGGTGTGGGTTGGGTGTGTCTGGCTGGGTGGGAGGGCACACACCTGAGGGCAGGGGGGCTTTGCTACAGGATTGTACTAATGTTCCTCTCTCCATGTTTGCACCACAGGCCTGGAGGAACATCGCCTTGCCCGCGATCTTCGGCGGCAGGAGGAGCAGAGGGAAGCCAGGCGGGGCGAGGGCCCTCACCGTCCAATGGACCGGCCCGATGATGGTGAGTGCCATAACTCCATGAGTACTGTTGCATGCTGTGTAACAGGGTGGGCAGCGGGGCATGGCCACCATCCATCGACACCATTGCCATGGACGCAACTTGTTACAGTCAACACTGTCCAGTGGCAATGCATGTCTGGGAGTGCGTCGATGGTGGTCCATGCATGCACCGGGTACATGGCTGCGCCTCTGCCTTTGCACCACATAGCCATGTCACTAAGCGGCCACGGTGGTGCTGTGCGTGACTTGGCCGGTGGGTATGTGCAGCGTTCCGCATGGCTGTATGCACCTGGGTGGGCAGGTCATGTGGGCATGATCACTGTGGGTGGTCACACACCATCACAGTGGTATGTCCCATGGCTGTATGCCATGCACAGTGGGCTGGCTGTATGGGGCTGTGCATTCACACCTATTGACTGTGCTCCCTTGTCCTAGGTACATGCCATCTCCGGGAGATCAGGGAGGCGCTTCGGGAGATCCTCCAGGTGACAAGGGCGTCACTGGACATCCTCCGCAGGATTGATGACACCGGGGTCCTGCGGAGGCACTGACAGAGACGGAGTCAGAGTGGGGAGCACTCTTCCCGCTAGGAGTCCCTCAGCCCCTGAAATCCCCTACCCCCCTGGACCCACCCTCACACCCCTCCTTTCCTGTCCCATTTGTCCACCCCTGCCCCTTACCCACCCCACCTTGTTTGTGGCCCTCACCCCCACCTTGTATATATTTTGTAAATAGTTAACTTTTATGTTTTTTCAATACAGTTATTTTGATATGAATGCTGTGGTGGTCTCTGATTTGCAGCGGGCTATAGGTGCTCAGCTGCAGTGGTGTGCATGGCGTCAGGGGTGGTGCGGTCATGGGTATGTTTGTGTGTCCGTGTGGAGGTGACTATGGTGTGGGGGTAGCTATCAGTCAGTGTGTTGTGTGTATTGTGCTCTGTGCACTGGATGACTGTGTGCAGTGGTCCATGGTGTGTGCTCTGTGTCCATGGCGCCTCTATCAGCCCGTCCATGGCCTGTGCAGCTGACACACATGCATGTCTGTGACCTGCACGGTCTGCTAGCATGTCAGTGGTGGCAGTCCCTGCAGGGCAGCCACTGTACCCGTCACACTGCTGGGTTGCCTCCTGTCACTGGTGTGGTGCATGTCTGCCTCGGGTGACACTGTGGCCTCCACAGTTGTCCCACCTCCATGCTGTGCCTTGTGTGTCTTGCAGGGGATGTGCACCACTGTCTGTGACTTGTGCTCCGGGAAATGCTGGTGGCGTACGGGTCCACAGTGCCTGCGCAGGGTGGCTGACGGCTGGCACTCCAGTGCCATGGAGGACTGCGGGTTGTGTGTACACAGTTTACATGGGCCCACACTGGGGGCTTGGTTTCCCCGCCACTGCGTCCCTGTGTTGTTGTGCCCTTGTGTATGGGTGGGTGTCCATGCACTGTGTGGCATCCGGTGTGGTGCATGCTTCCACGCACCACTGTGGGTGTCTGTGCTGGCTGTTGTGGCCATTGCTGGGTCGGGGTGTGTCATTGGGATACTGTGCAGGGTGCTGTTCCACTGGTGGTGGTGTCCGGGGCATGCCCTGTGCCGTGTGGGGTACCTCATGTGCCGACGCATGGTTGGTCTCTCAGCAGTACCTCAGGGGGACTGTGCATGGTGGCACTGTGTATGCCATTGTTGCATCGCTGTGCTGCCACCGCTGATGGGTGCTCGTGGTGGGGCTGCTTTGCATGGTTCTGTGGTGCACAGGGTTGCAGTGTCACAGTGGGGGTGGTGGCATGCATGGGGTTTCCTGCAGTGGTGGTCGCTGCTCCTGGGCAGGGTGTCTAGGGGTCATGGTGCAGGGTGTGCTCTGCATTGGGGGGTGGGGGGTGGTCAGCCCTCCTTGTGTGCCAGTCACAGCTTGCCGGGAGGTGTGATGGGGCACCATGGGCCAGCTGTGGGTTGTTTTTTTGTCTCCATGGGCTGGTGGTGGTTCCTACCCTCGCCCAGTTGTGCAGTGCATGGGGTGTGGGGGGATGATGTCTGTTCTGCTGTGTGTTCCTGTGCCCATCTGTGGCATAGGTGGTTGGCCCCTATCTCCCTGGCTGTGCAGTTGCATTGCTTTGCTGCTGGGGGCATCCCTGGTTGCGCTATGGTGCCTCCAGACTGCTCAGCTGTACATCCCTTGTTGCGCTATGGCGCATCAGATCTGCTTAGCTTCCCCTCCCTAGTTGCACTATGGCGCAGGTGGTGCGATATTCAGTCGTCGGCTGTAGGCGCAGTTTGACCTGCTCCGTTTTTGAATATCGCGCCTCTTGCGCATGGGCGCAATGGACTTGCGCTTGCTCCTGCTATTGCGCACTTTTTGGGCGCAGTTTGAATATTTGGGCCATTGTGTATATTTATTGAAGGTGTAGAACACCGTTGAGCTGACATACAGTAGTTTTTGTAAATGGTATAGACAGTCAAAGTTCTAAAGAACAAAATGAAAATCATACAGCAGAACATTAGTGGTATCAAGGTTGTCCTTTTCATTTTTTTGTTTTAATATATGCATATAGTTATAGTATAAAATAGTTTAACACATTAGTTGGACAGAGTGGCCACATTGTTTTTTGGATGCAGTTTTCTTTTGCATCATTATGCACGTTTTTGCTGCACACACTTTATGTTCCAGAAGAAACAAATACTCACAGTAATGTTTCTTCTAATGGAGTCTTGCTTGCTGTATTCTGACACTATGCAGTTTTTTTTTGCATCATTATGCACGTTTTTCCTGCACACACTTTATGTTCCAGAAGAAACAAAGCCTCAGCACTGGCAGTGCCCCGGAGAGTATGGTCTGTATAATAGCGCAATGCCCTTTTTACATCTAAACTGTCACCTGAAGAAGAGTGATCAGAGAAAAACACAGGCAGAGACATGGACATGTTAAGATGAAAATCTGAAACTACTTTAGGAAGAAATTCTCTGTTTGTCCCGAGGATCACCTTATCCTTGTGAAAGGAAATAGTCACATTCTACATGCAGGGCCTGTAACTCTGTGATTCTCCTGGTAATGGCTACCAGGAACACAGTCTTCCAAGTCAAGTACTTTAGCTCAGCTGAAGACAAGAGTTCGAAGGAGGGCTGCATGAGCTATGTAATACAAATATTCAGATCCCAAGCAGGAGTTGGGTCCCTAAATGGGGTGTTGAGATGAACCAGAACTTTGAAAAACTTACTGAACACAGGGTCAGAAGCAAGGGAAGATCCCTACCCTGCAGAGAGAAAAGTAGAGACAGCTGCTAGGTGAACCTTAAGAGTGGTAGGCCTAAGACCCAAGCTATTCAAATGGACTAAATAGTCCAAGGCTGTGGAAATGCTAGCGGAATCTGTATATCCCTCCGAGAACACCAGATGCTGAATCTCTTCTACTTGGTGTTATGGGTTTTTGTGCTGGAATGTTTCCTAGAAACCTTAAAAATATCAAACTCCTTGTGAGAGATGTAATCCTGCATACTCTTAACTCGTGAGCCATGTTTTGAGTTAATGAGACTGGAGGTTGGGGTATCAAATCATCCCATGGTGTGGTGGTGGGAGTGCAGTAGGTTGTGCCTCCTGGGAAGAAGACAGAGGAATTGTCACTGCTAGAGGGACAGCAGCAGGGGATATCAGTTTGGTTGCCTGGCCCAATCCGGTGCCACCAATATATCACTGTGCAGGGTTGATAACCTGATTTTTATCAGTATGCTGAAAATATCAGAGCAAAAGGGAAGGTGTATAGAAACTGGTTTGTCCAATCAAGCAGGATAGCATCCTGAGAAACAGACCCCAGGATTGGAGGTCTGAAGAAAAATAGAGGAAGCTGATGATTGTCTGGGGCTGCAAAGAGATATTTGGAGTGCCCCCATTTCTTGAAAATGATTTTAACCTGGTAATTCAGGAACCACTCATGGTGAACTGCCTGAGAAATTCTTTTGAGGGCATCAGCCAGCACATTGTCCATCCCTGAAAGATGCACTGCTATTAGGGAGCTCTGGACTGGAGGGAGTGAGCCATTGACCATAACTTCATTGGTTCTGTGCAGCAGGCTGTACACCGAGTGCCCCCTTGCTCGTTTATGTAGTACCTGGTGGTGGTGGTGGTGTTGTCTGTCCTGACTTGCACCACTTTCCCTTGAATCGATTCTGAGAATGCTTGAAGGGTTATAAACACAGCCTTCCTGAGTTCCAGAAGATTGATGTGAAGGAGAGACTTCTGCTGTGACCATGTTGTGCCCTGCGCTGAGAGGTTCCCCCAAATGTGCTCCCCAACCCAGATGGGATGCATCTTCTGTTGTCATAACTGAGGGTGTCTGGTGAAGGAAAGGGACTCCTTGACAGAGATCGTCTTCCTCCAACCACCTTTGGAGAGCCTGGACAAGACAGTTACTGGAATTAACTTGGTAAAGGGGTCCTTTTTTCTGAGACCAGAAGGACCATCAGTGAAACTAAAGGTGGTAGAAGAAGAAGAAGAATCAGCATTTATATAGCACTTTTCATACACAGTGTATCCCAAAGTGCTTTACAAGCAATGTTAGACTGGTAGTGAAGTGACTGAATGTGTGGCGGCGGCCATATCGCACATCATCACCCACACATGGCCTGGATAATTGCATGAACCGGTTTATGGGAAGGGGAATGTTGGCCAGGACACCGGGAATGTTCCCTACTCTTTTGTGAAGAGTGCCCTGGGTTCTTTTACTTTCACCTGGACACCCACCAGGACAACACCAGGATGGGCAGAAGGGACCTCGGTTTAACATCTCATCTGAAGGACAGCACACCCCAGCAGTACAGTACCCCCAATACTGCACTCGGATGCCAGCGATTTTTAGGTGCAAGTCCAATCCCGGTGTGGGACGAGAACCCACGACCTTCTGGTCCAGAGGCGGATGTGCTACCAACTGAGCCACGCTGACATTTGAAACCTGGCTTCAAACACCATGAAGTCTTGCTATATTATGACAATTAGCAGTTAGCCACAGCACTTGAACTGCCCCGGAGAGGAAGGAGTTAACTCCAGGATGACTGGAGTTCCAAGCGTGAGAGCTTTGCTGAAAGCTCTATCTGGCTAATTTCAAACTGAAACTGTCAGATTCTTTACTCCGCTTCACTGATCAGTCACTCCGGAGATCTGCTCCTTCAGCTCGGTTCATTTCTCGGTTCAAACGAGTGTTTTCGGTTCATTTTAACCGGCAATAAGTATTTATTTTACCGCATTTCGGTTCAAAGCTCTATCTGGTAAACCGTAAGTACAGGATTTTAAAGTCTGTGTGGAAATTAATTATCGGTTCGGTTTGAACCGATCGGTTTCTTAAAAACCAATTTTAAGTAATAACTTGGGCTTTTAGAGTGCGGTTCCGGTTCTTCTCGGTTCTAAAAACCTATCTCTTAAATTGTTTTTTTCAAATACCGTGACACGGTTAGGAACCGATAAGGGTGTCTTGCCTGGCACTGCCATAAAAAGGGCAAGTTTTTGGATAGGCTGGCATTATGTCTGAGAAACCCAAAAGAAAAACCAGGCCCACTGGGTTTCAACACTGCGATGTTTGTGGGGAAGCCTTTGCCAAGGCTGACCCACACACCACATGTGTTTATTGTCTGGGGGCTGACCACCTCCTGTCAGACTGCCAGGTGTGTAAGAATTTCCCTGCAGCCACTCTGGAGAAAAGATTGGGCCGGCTCAGGGAACGAGAGGCCAAAAAGTCCGCTGACCCGGATGGCCAGCCCGGTCCAGCACCCACTGGACCAGAGGGAGTGCCCTCTGACCAGGGCGAGACTTCCTCGGGCCAAAGGAAGGCTGGTTCTGAGGAACCAGTCCCAGTAAAAATCTAAGAAATCAGCAGGTCTGGGTGCAAGATTGCCTCTCCAACTGCTGCAGAGATAACTAAAGCCATACAGATTGTCCAGTCACTGTCTCAGGGACGCCAGACCACCAACAGCTGGCAAAGGTTGGTTCGTCGGTTCCAGTGGTTCAAGAGTATGATGTTGAGAATTTTATGAACCACAGGAGGGGAGGAAGATTTTGATCATTATGTATGTGGCTGGGAGGGTCTGGGCGTGCCCATTGAACGGACATTTCTCCAGACAGACCATTAGAATCTCCCCTATGCTGTCTGAGTCCCTTCTCATTTTATGTTTTACAAAAGGTTGCAGAAACCCTCCAGCTTCCCTTGGAAGAGGCTGTGGATGAGCAAGAGGAGCCTGATTATGTTGAGATGATGGATATCCCAGAGTCTAGGAGGTTGTCTATTCCTTTGCATAAGTCATTTAGGAAGCAAACAACAACAGTTTTAAAAAATCCTCATTCTGTTCCTCCTGTAGATAAAAAAATGGACAGAAGGTATACTTTATCAGGCCCTGATACAGACTTCCTCACTGAGCAGTGTAGTCATGTAGGTGTGGTACAAGCTGCAGCCTGTGACAAGGCTAATATCCCCCTGGCCTCCCATCCTCCTGATAAGGATTCCAGGAAGATTGATGCCATGGCGAAAAAACAGTATATGGCAGCTTCTTTGGGACTCAGGCAGGCAAATTATATGGCTTATGTGGCTAGATATCAGAAATCTAGATGGGATACAGTGTTGCAGTTAGCCAAGCAGGCCCATGGCCAGTTGGCTAGTGAATTGGAACAGGTGGCTGCTGATGGCATTGAAGCCTCTAAAGTTCAATTTCATACTGCTGTAGACGTTAATGATGTTTCCTCTAGGGTCATGGCCACTTCTGTAGCTTTCCGTAGGTTGGCATGGCTCAGGTGCACTAATCTGTCACAGGATACTCAGTCAAAGGCTATGGATTTTCCTGTGGTGGGAAATTCTCTGTTTGGAGAGCAAACGGAAAATTATATGAAAAAGATGGATGAATACAGAACTACCTACAAAAGTGCCCAGGCCAAGGAGGCATGCCACTCCACAGAGCACACTCCCAGAGGTGAGGGCAGGCCTTTCCACAGGCCTTTTTATCAATCCCAAGCCTCCTCTGCTTTTGCACAGAGGGTTTTTCAGAGGCAGAGGTAGGCGGGCGCAGGTAAACCGTCCCCCACCCTCAGCCTAAGGCTACTGCCAGCAGGCACCCTGATGGGGTGCCCAGGCCATCTCCTGTACCAGTTGGAGGCAGGTTGGCTTATTTCAGCCAGAACTGGGTGTCCCTAACTCGGACAAATGGGTTCTGGAGGTAGACTCAGGGTCTGGATTCTCAACTTCAAACAGTTTCCAAAGATGAGAACCAGACATTTTCCACCTGCAAGACCCTTTAGAGGCCCTTGCTTTGGAAGCAGAGGTCTCTTCTCCTAGACTGCAAAGCAGTGGAAGGGGTTCCTCCTGTCACCAGGGCAAGGGCTGTACTCCAGATACTTTCTTACCCCAAAAGACAGGAGAATGGCGGCCCATTCTAGACTTAAGGTACCTGAACAAGCATCTTTTCTAACCAAAGTTCAAAATGTTAACTCTGGCAATGATTTTGCCCTCCCTCAGGCCAGGGGACTGGCTAGCCTCCTGGACCTCAAGGATGCCTATTTTCATGTCCTGATCAGGCCTTCTCACCGAAACACCTCAGGTCTCGAACTGCCCTCAGGTCACTACCAGTTCAGAGCAATGCCCTTCGGTCTTACCTCTGCTCCAAGGGTATTCACAAAATGTCTAGCTGTGGTAGTGGCTCATTTAAGAAGGCAAGGGGTTGCTGTGTTTCCCTACCTGGACGACTGGCTCATTGTGGGTCAGTCCCCAGATCAGGTAAAATCCCATTTGCAAGTCACCCAGCAGCTTCTCACTTCCCTGGGATTCCTGCTGAATTTACCAAAGTCAGTTCTAGAACCAGTTCAGGTACTAACTTTCATAGGTGGGGAATTGGACACAAAGTTGGCCAGGGCATTTCTCCCCTCGGAAAGGGTAGAGAAGCTGATTGCCCTGGCATCCTCTTTCACCCTCAGTGGTCTCTCGACCAGCAAGGCACTTTCTGCAACTTCTAGGGCACATGGCTGCCTCACAGCTGTAGTGCAAGGAGCAAGATTCCAGATGAGAGACATTCAGTTTCATTTGAGGGCCTATTGGTCCCAAAGGAGGACCCCCTTACCAAATTGGTCCCAGTGACCCCAACTCTGATTCTAGCTCTTCAGTGGTGGCAGGATCAGAGCAATCTAAGACAAGGGGTCCCCTTCATTCCCATTTCTCATTCCCTCACCCTCACCACGGATGCCTCCTTGCTGGGGTGGGGCGCACACTTGGGCGACCTTTCCACTCAGGGAGTGTGGTCCCCCCAGGAATCTCTGCTCCACATCAACCTATTGGAACTCAGAGCTGTCTTTTTAGCTCTTCAGGTTTTCTCAGCATCTGTCCAGAACAAAGTAGTTCAGGTCAGGACAGACAATACCACAACAATGTGGTACATCAACAAGCAGGGGGGCACTCGGTCATCAGCCTTGTGCACCGAAGCAATGAAGTTGTGGTCTCTGGCTTACTCCCTGAACACCTCCCTAGTAGCAGTTCACCTTCCAGGGAAGGACAATGTCCTAGCGGATGCCCTCAGCAGGATTTCTCAGGGTCATCACGAATGGTCTTTGAATCCCCTAGTGCTGGGGTCAGTTTTTGCACTCCTCAGATAGATCTTTTCGCAGCCCTAGACAACCACCAACTTCCTCTGTTCTGTTGCAGGCCTCCAGTAATGGGCTCAGTCCCCCTGGACACCTTTCTGTTGGATTGGGAAGAAATTCCTGTATGCCTTTCCCCCCTTCCCCCTTCTCTTCAGGGTGTTGGTAAAAATCAGATCCCAGCTCTGCAAAGTGATTCTGATTGCACCAGACTGGGCCAGGTAACCCTGGTACCCACTGCTTCTGTCCCTGACAGTCCACCCTCCCCTAGGCCTTCCCAGGGTCCACAACCTGCTGACTTGTGCCCAGGGGAGAGTTTGGTATCCGGACCTCAACTCTCCACCTCAAGGCTTGGCTCTTGAGGAGTTAGAATTGCTGATTTACACCTTTCTCACGGTGTCCTTGATATTTTAAAGGCCTCTAGGAAGTCTTCCACTAGGGCCACTTATAATTCAAATGGAAGAGGTTCTCCATCTTGTGTTCTGGGAAGCAAATTGTCCCAGAATCTGATTTGCCCATTTGCTGGACTACTTGGTCCATCTTAATTCCTTAGACCTCAGGCCAGCTACCTTAAGGTTCATCTGCAGCTGTCTCTGCTTTTATATCAGCAGGAAAGCCTGCCTCCTTTCTTCTCACCCTGTGTTTTCCAAGTTTTTAAGGGGTTGCTCACACTAACCCTCCTTTTGGGACCCAGCCCTGCCTGGGACCTTAATGTTTGCATTGCTCAGTTAATGCAACCCCCCCTTTGAACCTCTGTCTTCAGCAGACCTTAAGTTCCTAACTTGGAAAACTGTTTTCCTAGTGGCCATCACTTCTGCCAGACGCATAAAGTGAGTTACAAGCCCTGTCAGTGGAAAAGGATTTTATTTCTTTTCACAGAGATAAGGTAGTCCTCAGGACTAACAGAAAGTTTTTACCTAAAGTGGTTTCAGATTTCCATCTTAACCAATCCATCTCCCTTCAGTATTTTCACTGAGCATTCTTCCTCGGGTGAGAGGAGATTGCACAGTTTGGACGATCAAGAGCTTTAGCTACTATTTGGAGCAGCACCAAGGGTCACAGGTTCGAATCCCTCCAACTCTTCCTTACCTATGGCGAGGTTGGCAAGGGAAACCTGCCACTAAAGGACAATTGCCAGGTGGATTGTCTCTTGTATCAATTTTGCTACCAAAAACTAGGTAGAGAACCCCCTCAGGACTGAGGCCCATTCCCTGGGGTACAGCTGCATCTCTAGCGGCTGCTGGAGATATTCCCATTCTGGAAATCTGTCAAGCTGCTACCTGGAAACAGTTCACACCTTTACCAAGCATTACTCCCCGGATGTCCAGTCCAGGAGAGATGCTCGGTTTGGCACAGCCGTGCTTCAGAGCCTATTTCCTAAGTAGGTTCTGGCCCTCCTCCATGGAGGTACTGCTGTGTAATCTGCTAATTGTCATACTATAACAAGACTTCATGGTGTTTGAAGAAAAAATTACTCACCTTAGTAATTGATTTTCTTCTCATGGAGTCTTGCTATATTATGACCACCCCCCCCAACCTGCCCCTCTCAGAACTTCTACTTGGGTAAGGGTTGGCAAATTAGTACAAACACTGTGTCATGCCGTTATAGCTCTTTTCCCTTTTCCTCTTTTCTTTAGGATTAGGAAAACTAGGTATTTCTGTTTTGGTTAGTGTTTGGCCCCCTCCTGGACTTCTGTCTTTGGGGCCAATAGTGCTTGTTAGGGGTGATATTGTTGTTGTTGTTTCTGTTATTGTTATTCTACTAGTAGGTAGCCATTTGGCTAATGTAGGGTTTTTTCCACACAGACTTTTGCTTAGTGTTGGCTCCGTAAAGATCTGACAGTTTCAGTTTGAAACTAGCCAGATAGAGCTTTCAGCAAAGCGCTCGTGCTTGGAGCTCCAGTCAGCCTGGAGTTAACTCCTTCCTCTCCGGGGCAGTTCAAGTGCTGTGGCTAACTGCTAATTGTCATAATATAGCAAGACTCCATGAGAAGAAAAGCAATTACTAAGGTGAGTAATTTTTTCTTCCTGGACAACTGCAGTGGAAGCTGCTTTGTGGCCTAGAAGTTGAAAATGCCTGGCCAGCCAAGACACATCAACGTCTGAAGGGCGGTGTCTGCCAGATTTCTAAGAGCAATGTACCCTTGGGAGAGGGAGAAAGGCCTTTGCCTGAATGGTATCCAGCTACCCCTATGAAGGTGAGAAGTTGAACTGGTTGCAGAACAGACTTTGAAAGATTAAGAAATCCTACATAACCCAGAAGCCTCTGGGTAACAACCAGAGCAGCCGGCGACCTTGTCTTGGTCTGAGAAGTGATGTATCGTGAGCCAGTCATCTAGATAGGGAAACAGAAATGCCTTGTCTTCTGCAGAAGGCTACAACCACTACAACGCATTTTGTAAAGAGTCTGTGGGCAGGTTTCGGGCCAAAGAGCATTGCTTTGAGCTGATAATGTCAGAAAGGCAATGCAAAGCTGAACTACTTTGTGGGAGTATCTGATTGGAATGTGTAAATATGCATCCTTGGGATCCAGGAATGCTAGCCAGTCTCCTGGTTTCAGAGAGAAAAGAATGTTTCCCAGAGTCGCCATTCTAAATTTTTGTTTCGTAAGATGTTTGTTCAGGTATCTTAGGTCTAGGATGGCCTTGGGTCACCACTTCCGCTTTGTGGTAAGGAAGCAGGCGAAGTGAAGAATCTGACAGTTACATTGGAATGTACCGGGGCAGAGGTTTGAAAACCAAGCTCAACATTCTATTGTTTTGAATACAGAACTTAACTCTCCATGGCAGTTCAAGTACTAAGGCGGCTACATGCATGTTAGAATACAGCAAGACTTCATGTTGTTTGAAGGGCTCATTGTAATCTGTTAATATCCTCACATTGTCCTAGTGGTGATTAGAATAAATATAGTGCTGCTCTTTATCATTTAAACAGAGGCACACATGCTATTGTCCCACACTGTTGATATTACAAAATTACAGACGCGCTTGACCTACAGTATGACGGATTTAATAGAATACAGCGCATGCTGCATGGCAGTCAGATTTGTGATGTCTATAGACTATTATATTTGGCAATACTCACATTTTGCATGTGGCTTGAAGAGAAATTTACTGAAATGACCCAGAAATATTGTAAGATCAGAGCCTGTAAGCTGAAACATAATACCCTGTTTTATGTATGCTACTCAAATCTACTTTTGTATGACTGCACTGTATGCTACAGAAATCCACTGTCTGTGGTAGGACTGCTTTGTTATGTAGCCTGTCTTTCAGGATATCCACCACAGTGAAATACAGACTGAAATAGTATTAATAAATATAATTTGGACTAACTTGAATTATCAGCATCACAATAGCAGTGTCAGACAACTTTTCCTGTAGCTGTTAAAAATGCATGCAACTGCTTCTGTTAGTTTTCACACTTTTTACTATGCCCTGTCACTGTCCTGGAAGGGTCCATTTCGTGGTTGTTGAAATGTCATTGTTCCCGAGAGCTGCATTAGCATACGAGAATGGGATGCCTTAAGCCTTTAAACTCCCCAGTATGCCTGTCTGCTTAAGTAGTTTTAAGAGAAGCAAGCTATAAGAAGGTGTGAAATACCTCTTTTTACTTTCATTGACTTTTACAAGCTATTGGAGTTGTAATGCATGTTCCCCCCTTTAAACTCCATCTGGTTTATAATTTTCCAGCGAGTTTTTGCAGGATATTTGTTATTTCGACATAGGGATTCATGCTACAAATGGTTAATCTGACATGTTCTCATATGCTAATGCAGCGCCAGCGCGGTCAGGAACAATGAGATTTCAACAACCACGGAATGGACCCTGCCAGGACAGTGACAGGGCATAGTAAGAAGTGTGGAAACTAGTGGAAGCAGTTGCATACATCTCTAACAGCTACATGAAGAGTTGTCTGTTGACATGGAAACAAATGACATTTAGAACATATGGAGGGTGTAGTTTACTAAGTAGACCACCTTGAAGTTGAAACTGAGTATGTGAGGCCAGCGCAAATAAAAGTAACCATTTTTTTAGGACATTCAGTAGTAGTAATAACCATATAAAAATGTCTATAATATTTGATGCATTACAACACATGAAATGTATGATACTAAGAATTACATTTGTAATTGTGATAACTCTTGAAATACGTAAAAACTGTTCTCAACAGCAATAAACTAAAGGTTGTAGGAAAATGCAATTGTGTGTCTTCTTGTATGATTCTTAGCTACATTCCACACACTTATTCAGAGCAGTCTCAGCAGTAACATTACACAATTAAGGCAACTTTCAGATATAACACACACACGACACGTCAATCATTAACTGTATTGTACTGCTTAGATGAATTCATCACAGATTAGAACATGTATAATTTGCAAAAGTGCAGTCATTTGGCACGTCGTCAGCACTGCATGGATGAGGTCTGGTCATGTCAGTAGATTTTTGTAATCCGGTTCCTATCTTGACACATTTGTCTATGTACGTAAGAATCTGTATTATCCTGCTAATAGTCCCCCCCTTCCCATTAGTAATAGATCAGAAGCAGTAGAGGCATTACTTAGAATAAGTTCAGACATCATGGCACTTGATGAACAAGATGCCAAAAACCTGTTGGTGATGTACACACCACACACACATACACCCCAAAAAGGGAATAAATCCCTGATAAACAGTTTCACAATCCTTGGCATAGTCGTACTGTACAGGAGAAAATGCACCCTAGCTATTATAAATTAAGTTTTAAGTAACATGTACTGTGAGAAAGTAATGTTCTGTCCATTTAAATCCAGCATTTATTCTTCATCGTTGGAATGTAAACTAATGGAGTCATTATTTCTACTTTTTTTATAGAGTGGTGTTTTGACCTTCTCCTCAACTTTATTTGTTCCCAGTCTTTACGTATTAAATGATAGTCAATTTTCTGTACACTGCAGTACCACTCACTTTCACAAAATAATGTTAACAGGTTCCCCACATAACAAGCCTTAAGACGATTTCGAAGTTTGTTTTTGATAACATTTCGTGCAGAGAACCCCCTTTCTACTCTAGCCATCGACACAGGTACCGTCAGTGCTACAGTGCACAGAAAATAAAAGTTGGGGAAGGCATCTGCAAATTTATCAACTTTCTGCATTATCTTAAGAAGACTGCTGTCACCCTTAATGGACTTAATTAAGTCCCTGTATGCTCCACATTCAGTTAGATTAATAGTCAGTTGATAGAACTTAGACACCTTTTGCAGTGACACTTGGTCTGCTTGTCCATCAAGTACCTTAAACAGATCTCTTAAGAAGTGATCCTTGTCTTCAAATTGTTCCTGCAGTTTAAGTATTAGATTATATATGTATCCATTTATTTTTCTAGTTACTCTGGCTTTTTCGTGCGTACTCAAAGAGAGCGACACAATTATGTGTCCTATTTTAATGGAGTACATTTTTGAATCGGTCACCACTTTTTCTAGCGCCTTACTTCTTGTCTGACGTACCCTGAGTAAGGCCTCTGCTGCTTCCAATTCATAAGCCACTACCTCACTTAGTGCGTCATTTACCTAATTTATGAATCTGGCCAAGTGAGTCGCTGGATTTTTATTTAGACCCTTCAGTTTGTCACAGCATAACTTATATTCGGGGATTAAGTCTTCATATGTTGCCTTCTCATTCTTGACATTTTTTTACTAAGCAAGGTCAGAAGTGGGAGGACATCACACAGAGCATTTAGAGTATACAGGAAATCTAGTGTTAACATTTCAGAAAGTAACTCTTGAGCCCGAGTTTTTGTTGCCTCAGCTGATTTGAGGTCTAAGTTATCATCTTGCAACTCCTGTATAATAAAGGGTAGCATTTTATGTACCGAGGTTACACATGATTTGAACGACAGCCAGCAAATGTCTATTGCTGATGATATTTCTTTGAATTTTGCCTCCTGGGCAATGCAAAGTTATTTTAGTTTCCCCTTTCTGCGACTTGACATGTAATACGCTGGGAGTTTAATAAGTGTTTTTTAAAATTGTGCAACATCTTTTGCTGCATCTGATGCAGTTGGATTAATACGATGAGCTGAGCAATGGAACGCGATTAACTTTGGGTGGTCGTTTTTCTGCAGTGCTGCAACTCCAGAATGAATCCCAGACATCACACTTGCACCATCTGAACAAAATGCCACACAGTTATCTAACGCAAGTCCGCATGCTGCAATTTCAGAGCGGATATAATCAGTAATACTAACAGCATCACACCCTGAGAGTTTTACAGCCGATAGAAAATGCTCCTCAATATTCTCTAAATAAAAACGTATAAATATAAGGAAGCATGGCTCTGTTGATATATTTGTACTCTCATCGGCTACAATTGCATATCTGCCTGCTGTTTGTGCCCTCTTCACTACATACTCCCTTATTTTGCAAGATAACATTTCATGTTTTTCCTCAACACTGTCATGACTACTATGAAGTGTTCCCCCCTTTCCAATTTCATTCTGCACTGCACTCATTCTGTTTTTTGGTACAGACCCAATAAAATCTACTAATGTACCATACACTGTATTTGGCAGCTTATTTTCTGTCACAAAATGTGCTAACTGCATTTCAAAGGTTTTGGTTTCTCCCCTTTCCCCTTCTTGTAGTTGTTGAACAATTCTGGCTGTTTCCAGTGCTTTACCAAAATTAACTCCTGACACAGCATTGACTCTCTGATGATGTTCTACACTGCATTCATGTCTGCTAAGTGTTGATTTTTTTATAAATTTTGTTTGTCCAATTGCAGCAGTGTCGACGTGTCATATTTTTAGTATTTAGATCAATTACAAGCCATGAAAAAGTACATTCCCACTGAGGGTCATAATAAAGAATTTTCCCACATTTTTCTTTATAACACAATTCCTTTTTTTGGGCCCAGTTCTGCCTACAGGGTCTAAAGGCTTTACGTATGTATTCAGATGAGTCTGATGCATTTCTTATTGCTAAATCCTCATTATATACTACTGCTTCATCTGATCTCTCGCCTGTTGTCATTACTGATGCAGCTGATGTTGCAGAGGAAGGGTCAATGTCTGATGATTTTGAACATGCATTCCTGTTTCTGCTACACTCATTCTCTTCACGTTCAAACTGATGAACTGAATCCTGACAGTCTTCATCTAGTGGAATGCTGTGCTGCCCTATCAAATAACATAAGTAGTAAGTTAGGATCAGAGTTAATAAATAAGCTCAACCACTAACTTATTCATTGAAATAAAAAAAAATGAGAAAATATGGCTACTGATTGACTGGATTGAGTACATATTACAGCAGAGTACAGAGTTGGCAACTATGCGCATCTACAGTTCCAGTGGTTCAGTTAAAAAACAAACAGCACTCCTATTAATGTGGCTCTGACCAGGTTTTCAACAGTATTTGTAGCAGTTTTTGAACAACTATTGTTCTGTAAGGTCAGAAGGCACTGCCTGCTGCATGAGAGTTAATTATAGTCACAATAGAAGTGATATAAACATCTGATAGATGAAAATATCGATGAAGACCTGGTCCGCACTGTATTAAAAGGAGCGCTTCTTTTGTTATTTCAGACATGAAAAAAAATTACTACAGCAGACTTAAACTCTGGAATGAAGGGCATCATACAAGGCAGGAGGTAAATGGCAATCTGACTGGAAATAACAAAAGTATAGGGCACAATTTTAACTAGATTGAAGCACTGCTGCTTTACTATGCATTAATGAATGACAGTGAAATAAGTCACCAATTGGTTTTTGGTGATGTACTTTTTGGATTATAGTGCTCAGATTTTTGCACTTTAGCCTAAAGCAAAGCATTTTTGCAGGAACAGTATGTCCACGTGAACTAATCCAATCAAACTGTTAATATGGTTACCATTAACTCTGCAAGAACTATTCTGTAACCATGCACCATCACTGTTCTCTGGATGCGGTCACCTCCCTAACAGTACCAGGTTTACAGAAGCAGTAAAATTATTCAGTTGGACAACACATCAGACTCCTCAACTAATATGCACTTAGATATTTATAGTACAGTTACGTAACAAGATATCTTCGAGCAAAGCTCTTGCACCAAGACAGACATGTAGGAGTGACACCACCGGGTGGAAGATCTTGGCAATCTTTTTTCTCCAACAGTACCAACGTGGGGCTGCCCACCTGACATCACTCCTCCCCCGATGTCAGCTGGCATAAACTAAGGCAGGGGGCAGGCGGTCCCTGCCCATGTGCTCCAGTCTTTGACAGCCTAAGGCATACTTACGAATGGAAAATGGCGCAATAGGAACCTCTGCAAAAATTATGGCCAAACTAGCCCCTGCAGCATAAAAAACTTGGCCCTAGCAAGAGAGACCTAGTCATGGGGTAAGGAGGGAGAGAAATCATAGTCATACCTGCTGCAAGAGCTTCTCCAGATCTGTTATGGCAAGTTCTTAACTGTACCATCTTATTTAGAGACGTGTACTATCTCACTTACAGACGAGGCAGGTCTTGCAGCAGGTAACACATGTAGGACTGATACTGATACGGATTCCATCCCAAGCAGTATAAAACTGAAGACAACCCTTGGGAAGGGGAAGGAAACGTAGACGCATCCCAAGCAGTATAAAGCTTAAGACAACCCTTGGGAGGGGGAAGAAAACATACACTCCCGAAGCAGTATAAAGCTTAAGACAACCCTTGGGAGGAGGAAGGAAAAGTACAGACACACTAGGAACAGGAAGATCTCATGAGATCTGCAACCTGATTATTGTGCGACTGTTGAAGACCTGACAGTGAGAACAGGCGCCAGAGTCGTGGCCAGGGCCCAGGCAATAAAGGCAGGTGGAGTGACCGTCTTTAGATGGAATCTGTCTGCCCCATAGATGAAGTGGACATACGTAGAGTTTGAGATCGAAGTACCAAAAAAACTGATTCTTAAGCGAACGGACCTAGCCAGAGGACTGACAGCTAAGTAACACGTGCCGCACTAGAAAAGAACTAAAGCACATGGGAACTGCACCCTGCCTTTATACCAGCTGACGTTAGGGGAGGAGTGATGTCGGGTGGGCGGTCCCACGTCGGTACTGCTGGAGAAATGAAATTGCAGAGATCTGCTGCCAGGTGGCAACAGCCCAAGTTAACATTACCTGCTGCAGGAGCATCCTCTCGAGGTAAGGTTGACAGAAACTGACTGGCATCAGTCAATCAATATCTTTATTTATCCAGGCGGGCACCATTGAGCAAGCTCATTTACAAGGTGGACCTGCAGTAATAATACAGAAGGACAAGTTACAATAGTACAAACAGTAAAAATAGCTGCTATTATAGTAAATGTGCATGCAGCAAATGTGTAGTAGAATTGCATTATTTTCCTAAAAAGCAGGAGTGCACAGTCCAAATCCTGCATCTTAATTTTTGTTCTGTGAAAAGTTACAATCCTCGTAATTTTGTTTTTTACCATATCTGAAAAAAGGCCATCTTCCGGATTCCTAAACCACGCCCTATGCTGGCCCACGCAGCCCTGTTTTGTGATGTCACAAAACGAAGTCTGTGTGTCCACGCCCCATTCATTTCTATGGGGCAATATTCCCATATATTTATTGATCACTTATAGTTGCGACTGTCACAAATCAAAGCGATCGATTGATTAATAGCATCCCTGTTACTCGATCGATCATGCTGAATTTGTGAAAATCACAACTATAAGTGATCTATAATAATAGGAATATCCCCACAAAGTAGTGTAAGCTCACGAACTTCGTTTTGTGACATCCGGCTGAAACTGCGTTGTGAACTATGAATCGGGAAGTGAGCTTATTTTCGGATATAGTAAAGCAATTCTGAGGGCTGCTAATTGACAGAACAAGAATTAGATGCGAGGATTCTATCTACTACTCCGTCTCCTGTCAGGTTAGTTATCACTGACATTGGAAGGACCAGCTACTAGAGAACTGCTCTTTCATGTATGGTCACGAAACTATTGAAATATAGTCAAGGACAGACAACAGCCAAGAAAGCATGGTTCATCTTTACCACACAGCAGTACATCCTCAAGGCTCAAGGATATCATAGTCATCAGGTAACATCATAGGCACAGCACACTGCCTGGACATCAGTGAAGAAGATTACCATAGAACAATTCCAGCAGTACAACAACCAGTGTGCATTCACTAAGGTGTCTGTCTTGTTATTGATGATTAAGAGAATACCCCAAAGTTCAGATATGTTTCTGACAGTCACTGAGTTATGGACTACAGAAGGACTTGCATTTGATAACTGTGTGGCATGGTTATTTAGCCAGTCTTGGCCGGGTGGAGTAAATGGACAAGGAAGTGATGGAACAGTCCCATAGAACAGAAATACATAGGTTGCTCACCTGTATGACAGTAGTGAAAGGACATGGTTATCTGGTTATGGTGTACTTACTATCCGGCAAACTGGCATGGTGTTTTGCCATTTGATTCTTGCTGGATTTATCAATTTGTCAAGCTGGAAGAGACCCATCAAATGAAGGATAAGTGGAAACGGTTTCTTCCAGCGGAAATGAAGATCTGATGTTATGTGGTGGGGCCGGCAACAAAGAGGACATGTTCGGCGCGTCCCATAGTATGTACCAAAAGAAGTAGTTACATGCTAATCTCTTCCAGTGGAAAGGAAGATCTGCTGTTATGCAGCAGCACATTGCTGTGATGACATCTTTCCAAATAGAGAGGCTCTTCCTATAACCTGTAACAAATGATTGAACGTGCTGTTTCTGGCAGAAATGAAGATCTGAAGTTCTGTGGTGTGGGCGAAAGATGCAGCCAGGGGTAATGGGTATACATTAAACTAAAGCCCATTATGCCAGCCCATGGTGCAGCAGTTGGATTGCTGTATCTGGCCTGGAAACCTGGGTTCGGGGCGAACAAGGGTCCTCGACAAGATGAAGGGAAGGAGAAGGCTGCATATTTAAATGATAAGGGCTGTGGGCGCACTGCAGATGCACAGAAAGTGTAGATTACTGAGTTCCACCAACACAATATAATATGCCTGCTGAATCTTGGGAAGTCTCGGGACCTATAATTTGTAATGTCTATTAAGGTCAAAACATTTATCTGGTACCAGTATGAAGAAACAGGGTTATGAAGCCCCACGATCTGTACAACAACGGTTGAAAATTACAGCTCTGACATGCCATTGTTGTACTACTTTAAAAACGGAGGTTCTAGTAGGGTGACCCCCAGACGTGGTCGATAACTGACCTTGACAGAAGTCCAGCCGAAATCTTGCACATTACTTCCCATAGCAAGAAAAGTTCAGCCCTTAGCAAACTTTATTTTCAACAATCCTCAAAGAAATGACGACTTCCCAGTCAAAAGCCATACCCGCAATGACCTGTCCGCAGCCCGTTTGTAATATCAGAAAATGAAGGGTGCGTGAATGCTGATGATTTCGATGGGACGATATTTTCACACATTCTGTACAACTTACTGTTGCAATTTCAACAATTCAAGCGACCAGTCGACTAATAGAGTCCCTATTGGATCGTGATCCTCTGAGTATTACAATTCAACATCAAGTGATATAAGATATACAAAAATATCACCCATCGAAAATGCAAACACTGCCACTCACTCTTCATTAATATTACAAAATGAGTCAATGAGACAGGCGTGGAAACTGGGTTTCGGACCGAAAAGTCTGTCATTCTTTGGGAATAGCTGAAAAGTTTGTCCGGGCAGAACTTTTTAAGTTTGATGAGGGAATGTACAAGATTCGCTATGGACTCTGTCAAAGGTCGATGATCGATCACGCTGGGTGGGGCACCTACTAGGAAACTGCTCTTTAATTTGATCCATACAAGTCAAGGGGGCATGACGTCTTGGGCATCTAGTGTGAAACCTTCAAACCACTCGGGATGGAACAATCTTAACCTGATGCAACAGCTCAAATTCGAAGTAAGGGCTACCAGTCATGTGATAAGCATTCGGAACATTCAGCACAACCCTTCTTCCCTCGGAGACAGCAAAACAAATGTCAGAGTGAGAAGGCGCATATGAATCTGTGGCTTTTGACCTCGAGATTGAGCTCTCCCCAACCTAACCATAAAAAGCAGCTTTTATATTACATTACACAATTTTGTGATATGTAATGAAGAGTGATGACCGGACTTTACTGATGACCAGACCTCACCCACAAATATGCGGACATGCTCTCAACTAATGCTGTATCCCATGCATTGGCTGTTGTAAAAAAAAAAAACTAATGATTTGGCTGATGTCTATTTCAGTCATAACATTCTAATACACAAGTTAAAGCAGGTTCCTACTTTCAGTGTTGCTATGTCCCTAGCCTGTTTGATTCCTTCTTACCTGACTGGAATCGAGCTACTGATGTTTAGCATAAAATTAAAGTCCATCAGTTTGCAAAGTTATATCCTCGTAATTTCAGAAATCATAATGGTGCTGAAAAAGACAGACTTCCGGTTAGAAAACATGCCCCACATTCACACGCTGTACCATTTTGTGATGTCACAAAACAAAGGCTGCGGAGCACGCCCCATTCAGTTCTATGGGGCTGGTATTTTCTAATATATTTTAAACCCTTTAGGGATTTTTTATATCAAAGCAATCGATCGACTAATAGGGTCCCTATATTTTTTTTCCGTACCATTACGATTTCTGAAGTTACGAGGGATATAACTTTGCAAACTGATGGACTTTTTATGCCAAACATCAGTGGCTCGATTCCAGTCAGGTAAGGAATCGAACGGTCTAGGGCAGGCAGCTACTAGCAAGCTGCTCTTTAAGCCACAAATAATCCCATTAGCTATTCACCAAACATCTGTACTCCCCACCACCACATTCTATAGATGACTGTAAAATAAGTCTTATAGTATAACATGTCGTATAAAATAAAAAATACACAAATGGTATTGTGTTTTAGCATTGGTCATCATGTTAACTTGTGTGTTCTGACTAGTGGTAATGATGGCAAAAGGCAAGGCAAAAATGTAAAAGACACCCAATCCCAGAGGCTCTGGGCACCGTACAAAATAAATAAAACCGCGTCAAAATAAAATAAAACATGAGGCTTGGCTTTAGTTCAAAGCTACTACAGTCGGTCATAAACCTTTGCTCATATTTCATAATCCATTTTTCACAACTTGTTGATACTGTGTCCTCCCAGGGCTTAAGAATAATTACCTACTCACTATGCACAGATAGACCACAGTGTACATACTTCAGTCAAAGTACATGAAAATGTATTCACTTTGTATGCATTGTGTCAGTCTGGTGCAGGGTATTAGCATTTTGTGGAGTGGACACAGTATAAACAAGGGGGAAAATAATAAAAAAAAAACAATTGTCACAATTTGCTGTTCATTCAGAGTCAACTATGACATCATTCACGAGAGTTTAGTTGCCTGGCTGGGATGTATAGTGTGACTACTATAGAACTATACGTGCATACACATCATCATTTTCAGTTAATTAGTACTGTATCCTTGCTGGTCGTCGTTGGTATCCGACTCGGACAGTATTTCGATGTTTGAGGGATCAGGATCCTTCAGATTCACAGGAACAATCCGTAACATCTTTGCTGGTGGTGCTGTATTCAGATTTCCCATTTCATGTCCCTTTGTAACTCGTCTCTAGAAACGTAAAATAAAGGGTAAATTATACAATAGTTCTACAACTGACCAGACAGACTACTAATTAAGTAGCAATAACATCTTGAGTGTGGGTGGTATTGGGCAATACTGGACCGTCCAGTATTGCCCAGTACCACCCACCCTGAGGGTATATTGTGCTTAGAAAATTGGCTATCAGCATCATTTTTGTGGACTTCAAAACATTTAAAAATAGAAAAAATAGAATGGCAATTAAATTTCTGTTTTTCTTCTAAAATAGTAGTAGTCCTCCATTTCCGTGCTGTTTACATATCCTGCCCCTCCACCATTCTGTTTCACTTATCCTCCCCCCCTTCTCAGACTTCTTTGTACAGTCTCCCCCCATCCAGCTGTGTCTGACTTAGCATACATGTTGTACTGAAGAAGTTTTGTGCTGTTCATGGAAGATTCAGTCTATCAATTTGAAATCACCAAACCAGTGTACCAAACACATGTGCAACCCCCTTCAAATTGCCACCTATATTAGCCCGTTTTTTCCAGATCCCAGATTGTCCATCCAGCTGACCAGCTTCAGGCTCCACCACTACTCCAGTACTGGGTTTCGGTTTCCCTGTACAGCTTTCCCAACCCATGTGTCCCGCCAGTAGTTCTGGATGTCCCACTGCCCACGCCCAGCTCTGGTTCTCCGACTGAGGCCTGCGTTATTATCCCCACGCTGCGCTGAATTCAAATTAGTGTGGGATTTAGTTTAGACAGTGTGCTAAACTTACCCTGAGTAAATCTTATTATGGAGAGGTGAGTGCACACATAAGCAATACAACTCAGTCTCCAGAGGTGTGTTGTGGTGGTGAGGAGGCAGCCCACCATAACATAACACAGCCCCTGGACTGGAGTGCCTTATTACTGCGATAATGAGATGGGTAATGTTTGGTAAAGTAATGCATTTTAAACATAATACTTTCAGCTGGCCCGTTGTGATGGGACAATGGACCAGCTGAAAGCAACTCATGGGCAAATTTCAGAATTTAGCAATCACTCAATGCAAAAGTTCTGCTGCTGCAGTACTGATGTCCAGTCAGATGTCCTCACTAACACAGAATGATTTTCATTCTGCTTTAGTGATGACATCATATCTGGGACTCAACACAGCAGTGAATAATCATACACCTTTTGTTGTGGCTTTGTGTGCCATTATGTAATGCTCTCCATATACTTATTGTAGTAAATACTTACCAGTTCACTTCTGGAAAAATGCTCTGATATCACATAACCGTGGACTTCTAGTGGTACTTCTAACGAGACTGTTCTTGGAAGATGAACATGACATGATGATGAATGTAATCTTCAGTAAGGGAAGAAAAAAAAAACATAAAATTGGCACAGATCGTGACTGTATGATTGCTACCAATTTGTACCAGTACTAGTGCCCCTTGGCACTGCCTTATCCCAGTCCCAGGCAAGCTAGAGGCACCACACACACACACTGCTGCCCAACTGGGTCACCTACCTACCAACCACCACCCTGGCCCCTGCCGCATCCCATACCCCACTCTACCACAAATGCCTGCAGCTCACTGTCTTTTTACCAGAACCACTGCTGCAATATAGTTGCACTTGCATCTCTGAACTTTGAAACCCTTATGACTTAATTACCAATACCACAACAGTACCCCGTCCCCCTGTTACTTTCAAACTCTGTGTAACAATCAAAGAAACATATGGACTATTTAATTGCCATACGATTCTCACTACTAACCTCTAGAAAACCACAATGGAACCAGGTTTTGGAAAATACATTTGTCGCAACAGGCAGACAACACCACTGCCTGTGGATTTGGATGGAACAGGCAAAATCAAAAACCCAATTGTTTCCGGGCGTCGGGATTAATGACTGCTCTGTGCAGACATCCAAATGAGGAGTCCACACCAAACTGGATCTGCAAAAAAATAAACAAAAATCAACATACTATCATCAGATCAC